>JAOPSE010000013.1:3657255-4906347 GCA_029449295.1 Zea luxurians | reverse complement strand
TCAAACAAAGCCAAATTGATGCAATGAAGGGAAGATACTTCCGCGATATTTCTATTATGAGGGCTGGGGAGGATAGCAGTGCCCCTTTGCCGAAGCTGACGAAGTAGACGTTTATAGAAGCTTCATGAAAGCGGGACTTTGGTTCCCTTTAGATAAATTGCTAGTTGAAGTTTTGAAAACTTTGAGATATTCCTTCATCAAATCACCCCTGAGGCTATTATCAGAATGGGGATTTTTATTTGAGCCATGAGGAGCCAGGGGTTAGAACCAAATGCAAGATGTTTTGCAATATTCACGAATTGTCGTACAAGACGAAGGCCACTGGCAAAGAACAATATCACAATAATTTTGGTTGCAATAGCTTTGTGCCTCGCTTTGGTGTGAGCTATCCAGTTGCAACGTTTCGAAAGAGGTGGCCAGGGGCCTGGATGCAAGAGTGGTTTTATGTGAAAAATGACCTAGTCGAAAGAGGAGATATAAAGGGTATCATTCAACGCCCTATCTGGTCTCGCTTTGGCATCAGGAGGCCGTCTATTGCCCTTGGGAATGATGTATAGGCGTGCCAAGCTGCGTATAACACAGTTTGCACATACATTGGCACTAGGGACTTGGTCCAGGAGCACATTGCGTACAAAGTGTGGCCTCTCTCAAGAGGCAAGGAGATGCCGAACGAAGCTGCCTCTGGGTCCAGCCAGGATGGTTTAGTTTACCTGAAGTACACCTTCAGGTACCGAAGTCAATTCGATGAGCCGAATGATGACTGGATAGATTGCATTGAGACAACTAGCGATGAGTTGCTTGGTGCCTACACGAGGGCCGAGGATGATGCCCTAATAGTGGCCTTCGGAGGGCGAGGCAAGAAAAGATTGAACATGGTTTTCGATGTGATTGGTTTTGTGTACCCAGACTATTGTTATCCCTCGCGAAAGCAGGGAAAGAAAAGAAAGGCTGCTGCTTTGGCTATTTCTACCACGCCGAAGGGAAAAAAAGGTTAAAGTTTTGACGCACCGGCCTAGTATATTGAAACGGCCAAAATGCCGATGCTTGCTGAAGGGCCTTCTGCTGTTGAGCCAGACTACCCCGCTCCTGTTGAAGCCAAAGGATAAGAAGCCAAAGTGCCGAAACCGATGGTAATAGCGGAACAAGAGAAAATCGAGATGGCTGAAGTGCCGAAGCGTCTGCCGAAGCTAAGGAAAAAACGACCGAAAAACCAGAATTAAGGAAGTCGGCAGAGCAACCGAGAATCCTGAGCCCGCCACAAGAGCCGGAGCTGCCGAAGGTGTCCAAAATTCCTGCAATAACTCCAAAAAGGAGGAGGATGGCCAGCGTACTAGACGCTGTTATGGAATCTTCAAAAGTACAAACCCCTGCTTCATCGCCTAAAAGAAAGGGTGAAATCCCTAAGAAATCTAGCAAAGCTGGTATGACACTAGATACAACCGAAGCTGGGCCATCAGCTCCCATTGAGGCATATGCTTCAGAAGCTATTCCTTTGACCTTGGAAGAAGAAAATGCACCCAAGAAAGCTAAGTCTACTGCTCCCGAAGTGCCTACTGAAGAGCTAGACTTTATCGTGCGACATGCTTCGGGGAAGCAGCTATCGAAAGAGCAGATTGCCGAAGCTAAACAGTACGCCAGGGATCTAATGTATCCATAGAGATCCTTGATATACAACGGTACTGACGAAGACGAATTTTTGTTTTGCCTCCCAGACGATAAGGAGATATCTCTCTGTCGGGAGATGGCAGATAGCATAGGATATCCAAAGCTTGAGCTTGGGCTGTCTGTAATGTCGAAGGATCAACTTGCAGACAGCCTTGCTTATAATAGTTTGAAGGTGAGCGTTTAGCTTATAAATGTATTATCTTTTGTATCTTCTCTTATTGTTGTGTGTTGACCCTTTTTGATTATATATTTTTGTAGGGCTTAATCCTAAGCAAGGCTTTAAGGGCACAAAAGAACGCAGAAGATGAAAGCTGCCAAATAGCCCTTGGGAACCTTCGATCAAAAGTTATTACGCTAAGGAATGAAGCCCTTGAAAAAGATAAAATACTGCTTTCCTTAGTGGATAGGCTGAAGAGCAGCGAAGCAAAACTTAATGCACAATCCGAAGCTCATAAAGCCGAAGTCGAAGGCCTAAAGAAAAAGCTTGCTGAAATGAATGAAGATTTTGAAGTTGCTAAAGCAAAGCAAGAAATAAGCGAATGGACAAGTTCAAGATTGCAAAGAATGTGGATGAGCTTCGTGGATCCAAGGAGAGATGTTATGAAAAATCCTTGGATTGCGCCAAGAAACTGAAAGACAGTTTTGCAAAGGTGGGTGCATACTCATCAGAGCAAAAATTTATTCGAGGCGATCCCGAAGGAGTCATTCAATGGATCGGTGAAGAAGCTGAAGCCTTTGAAGAAACACTTAGTGACCGTGGGGATTTTTGTGCCTTCGCCGGTGCTCGAGGGGTTGCAGCAGTTTTAGAGAAAACTGGCTGTGAACATGTTAAAGCTGCAGCCCAAGAAGAAGTCATCTTCTCCACAGATGATACGAAGGAACCTTCGGCTGAAGCTACTCTGATGGATGGGAAATTTTATTCCGATATTTGGCTGAAGGGAGGCCATGAGATAGCCGACGAAGCTATTGACTGTGCGAGCTTCGAACTCCTCCCGAAGGTCGCGTTGTTGCTGAGCATGGCGTTGCCCTTCTGGCTGCTGACTATGACCCAAGACATGTGGTAGCGGTGGTGGTGGTGGAAACTGAGCCCAGGAAGCTTGAGAATGGCTTGCCGAAGCAACAGAGGCCATAGGCTATTGGTTGCCTACATACTCCAGGACATAGGGAGAGTAGCATGAAGCAGTGTGGAGGACTTGCTTCGGCTGATTCTGCCGCGCTTCAGCTTCAACAATTTCCTTCTTCTTCTGAATGGTGACATGGCACGTCCTTGTTGTATGGCCCTTGTCCTCGCCACAAAAAAGCAGTACAACTTTCGGGGTTGATTTCCAAACCTTCCACCACCAAAATCTTCCTCCTCTACCTCTCGGAGCTGGTGGTATGAAAGAAGTCTGTTGCATGCTCGAAGTCTGAGAACTATGATGACTATGTTGAGCATTGCTGGCCCTATCATCGTTGGTATTGGAGTTGTGGATTGATCGGACATGCCTGGGTTGAAGTCTTCCTCCGATGCCCCTGGTCATCTCAGAAAACATGTAGGCCTCCTCCCTTCTTTGGCGAAATCATTGTCAGCCCAGATGTACTCATCCATCTTCTGAAGAAGCTTTTCCAAAGTTTGTGTAGGCTTCTTGGCAAAATATTGAGCTGTAGGTCCGGGCCAAAGCCCCTTGATCATGGCCTCAATGACAATTTCATTGGGCACTGTGGGCACTTGTGCTCTTAAGCGCAAAAACCTTCGGACATATGCCTGAAGGTACTCCTCATGGTCCTGTGTACATTGAAACAAGGCTTGAGCTGTGACTGGCTTTGTCTGAAAGCCTTGGAAGCTAGTGACCAGCATGTCCTTGAGCTTCTGCCATGACGTAATTGTCCCTGGCCGGAGAGAAGAGTACCAAGTTTGGGCCACATTTCGGACTGCCATGACGACAACATTTCCCCCATACAGAGATATTGTTGCTTCATAACTCATCAAGAATTGCTTTGGATCCAAGTGCCCATTATACATAGGCAACTGAGGTGGCTTGTAGGATTGTGGCCATAGGATAGCCTGCAATTCTGCTGCCAGAGGAGAAGCATCATCAAAGGTAAAGCTACCATGATGGAAGTCGTCATACCATTCATCCTCGTTAAATGAGCTCTCCTGACAAAGCTCCCTATGCTGAGGCCTTTGGTCATGGTCTTCTTGGGTAAGATGGCACATTTCTTCAGCGGCTTCGTCGATCTTGTTCTGAAGGTCGGCCAGCCAGGCCATCTTCTCCTTTTTTCCTTTGTACCTACTGATGAATAACTTCCAGGTTCCTGATCTCCTGGTCTAGCTCCTCCTGAAGTGTTGGGCTGGTAGCCTTTCTTTTCTGGCTTCTAGCTTCTCGGAGAGAGATCATCTCCTGGTTCGTGTCCAGTGGCTGCAGTGCAGTCCCTGGCGCTGCTGTCCTCTTCAGCGGCATGACGAAGGTTGATTGCTTTGCTGAAGGTTGTGGAAGTGAGTACACCGGAGGTGGGCGCTAATGTTGGTCACTTTTTTCTCAAATGCTATAGATCAAGAACAAGGCAACACAATGAATAAAGACCTTCGTCCTTCGAAACACTATTTCCTTTCGGATATAATGATCTTTAGACGAAGGTCATGATGGGCGTACCTTCATCATCTCAGCATATAAGTATAAATATGAATACAAATAAGATGTGAAAGAGCATTAAAGAATTAAAAATAATGATCAGATCGTCACAATTTGTTTTTATTTATATTCACATATAAGGATTAACATTAATGATATTTATAATACAGTGATACCTTCGGTTCGCTAGAAGGTGAGAATGCAAAGATGACGCGGGAGAGAGAAAATTACAATCCAGCGTGAACAGTACAGTGTTACTGTTCATCTATTTATAGGCGCGGGACACAGCCCGGATAAGATTACATCCATGCCCCTGACATTTACTGTTCATCATAATGCGAGTTAACAAGGACGAATAATCACGGAATAAGCCATATGCATCAAGTTATCAACTTGAACCATGAGCAACCTTTTCCTTGCTAAGGCAAGTTAGCCAAATTGGCTCACCTAGGCTGGCAAGGTTTGCATTGCCCAGCCACGCTGGCTCACTTGAAAACCAAACGACACCTAACACATCTTTATTCATGAAAGAATGGAGAGAGAGCGTTTAGTTGTATTTAAATTCAAAATTATCTAAGGTGTCGATGAGGTCTTTGCTATTCAAATTGGTTTCTATGATCCATGACATCAAAAGGTAGAAACACAATGTCCTTGTTTGCTTTTTTATCTTAACCATTTTCTTCTCGCTGATCTGATAATTTCCTTAATCATCCAGCCTAATCATTTACTTACATTTTCTTGAAACTAAAGATTTATGTTATGCCACATTTAGGTTCTGATAATATCTTGTTTTTAGATTTAAGTCAGCTCTAATGCAAGATGTTGGGGGCCTTCCTCTTCCGAAGGTCCTAAAAGACATCACTAACCATATGCTTTTAGCATAACATGGATTACTACAGGGAGCTTCGACTTCAGGATGAAAGTTTTCTCCCATGGCAAAGGTATACAAGACAAAGATATATCCTGAAGATGATAAGAATGAACACAGAAGCTATAGCTGAAGAGTAATATCTTCGACTTAAAATGATGATGAAGACCAAACATGATGCTGACCCGAAGAGAAAAAGACTAGCTAGTCCCTAATGATTTATGTTATAGTTGTAAATAAATGTTGAGGACACAAATGTACTTTATACTCGGGCTACGTCCCGTCCCTATAAATAGATGAACAGTAGCACCGTACTGTTCACGCTGAATGGTAATCGCTCTCGCATCTTCACCTTCGAACAAGCCGAAGGTATCAATGTAATATAATTTTTTGTTAATATTCATGTGCGTATTATGAAATACTCATGTGTAAGAGCCAATAGATTACATTCATTGTCTCTATGTATTTTCACCCTCAAGAATCATGAAGGCTTGTCTTTCATGACCTTCGTCTGAAGATTATTATATCTGAAAGGAGGTAATACTTTGGAGGACAAAGGTCCTTAATCCTTAACAATCGTGTTGCCTTGTTCTTGATTCACAACATTTGAGAACAAGTGACCAACATTGGCGCCCACCTCCGGTGAACTCAAACGACCACCTTCATAATGCCGCCGAAGAAGGCAATAGCGCCAGGGGCTGCCCTTCAGCCACTGGACACCAACCAAGAGACTCTCTCGCTGAGAGAAGCCCGGAGCCAGAAAAGGAAGGCCACCAGCCCAACACCGCAAGATATTAGACCAAGAAATTAGAGACCTGGAAGCCATACACTAACAAGTGTAGAGGAAGAGAGAGAAGATGCTTCGGCTAGCTGATCTTTAGACGAAGATCGATGAAGCTGCTAAAGAAATGCGTCACATCACCCAAGATGACCAAGGACGAAGGCCTCATTAGAGAGAGCTTCATGAAGAAAGTCCAATCAATGATGATGAATGGTATGACGACTTTCATCATGGTAACTTTGGTTTTGATGATGCTTCTCCTCTAGCAGCAGAATTGCAGGCTACCCCATGGCCACCATCTTACAAGCCACCACAGCTTCCCATGTACGATGGACATTCGGATCGAAGCAGTTTCTCATGAGTTACGAAGCAACCATATCCTCGTATGGTGGCAACACGGCTGTCATGGCGAAATCCTTCGTCATGGCAGTCAGGAGTGTAGCTCAGACGTGGTATTCTTCCCTTCGCCCGGGAACGATCACGTCATGGCAAAAGCTAAAGGATATGCTGGTAACTAGTTTTCAGGGTTTCTAGACAAAGCCAGTAACCGCCCAAGCCTTGTTCTAGTGTACGCAAGACCATGAAGAGTACTTGCAGGCATATGCCCGAAGATTTCTATGACTCGAGGCCCAGGCACCAACGGTTCCAAATGAGATTATCATCGAAGCTATGATCAAGGGGCTCTGACCAGGACCAACAGCGCAATATTTTGCTAGGAAGCCACCGCAAACTTTGGAAAAGCTCCTCCAGAAGATGGATGAGTACATCAGGGCTGATAATGACTTTCGACAGAGAAGGGAGGAGTTCTACAGGTATTCTGAGATGACTAGGGGCTTCGGAGGAAGGTTCCACCCTAGGCATGTTAGAACAATCAACAATCCTAGCTCAAGTGATGACAAGGCAAACCACACTCAAGGCAACCAGCAAAGCTCCCAATCTTCAGGGATGCAAAAAAGCTCTTATAGGCCACCAGCTCCAAGGGGTAGAGGAGGAAGAAGCTTTGGAGGAAGGTTCAGCTCCCAACCCAGGAGGTTGTTCTGTCTATTCTATGGGGAGGATAAGGGACATACAACAAGGACATGCCAAGTCATGGTCCAGAAGCAAAAAGAAATAGCTGAAGTCGAAGCACGATAGAATCAACCGAAGCAGGGCCTGCACACTGCTTCATGCTGTTCTCCATACATTCTTGAGTATGTGGGCAGTCAGCAACCGATAACATCCGTTGCTTCGGCAAGCCACTCTCAAGCTGCCTGGGCTCAACTACCACCACCACCACCTATGGCACCAACCTTGATTCACAATCAGCAGCCAGAAGGGCATCGCCAAGCGCAGCAACAACACGACACACGAGAAGAGTCCGAAGCTCACACAGTCAACAACATTGTGCCCGAATCGAGACATATTTACTAAAGCAATACAAGGGCTTGACCAGAAAGTTTCCAAGTTCAATGTATTTTTTACTTTTCTGTCTTTATTTCCCCTCTGAAGACAATATAAGAAGGTTCATGTGATGGAACCTCTCAAGGTATTAGGCCCACCTACAATTGTCCTTGTCTAAAGACCTTGTACAACCCTGTAGATGCACATAATCACTTGTCAAGTTTGGTAACTGTATCCTCATCATTTCGCCCAAGAGCGCTTCACCCGTCACATAGATATTACACCACATCGGAGGAAAGAATAAACAGAAGCAAATTATAATAACTTAATTTACATTCATCAAATATATAGAGAGAGTATTATTATTAAAATACCAGAGTATTAAGAGTGCTTAAAGTATTATTACAGACCAGGGAGGCAAAACACCCTCCCGCACACACAAGTTTATTGTTTTCAAAGTGGGAGGCAAACATCCTCCCGCGACCAACTTCACTGCTGGGGCTCTTCCTTGGGTACCACCTTTGAACAGAAACAACAAAACTCTGTTGTTTCCTCACCTACAACAACATGGGTTCGAAAACCCTGAGTACGGAGTGTACTTTCGCAAGTCTTACCCGACAAAAGAAAAGACTCTCAAGGATATGCTGGCTTGAGGTAGTCAAGGTAAGGCTATTCAAGAATCAAAGACTCTGTTTGCAGAAATGCTTACTAACAGTCGATCCTTAAAAATCCAGTTTTATTACCAGGTTAGGTCATTACCTGTATTTAGAGTTCTTTCTACCCTAGTTCAAGCACTTGGCCTATACTAGCCATCTTTTATCAACCCTTCATTTCACTGGATTGCTACGTGTAGCGCAGTGACCAAGTCTTCATCTCCGAGAAGTAACGGCGTTCCGAATCGATTAATACGCAGCTGGGGATCTACAACCACACGACATATGTAGCTTAACCCTTGCATATGTCAACTCGCCACTGGGTTTCTCAAGACCAGACCGGGTTCACGCCAACCGAGAGCACAGATACACCATCGTTGAGCCTCTTGCCACGGAGGGTACACACTACTCTCGCCATCTCTCCACTCCCATTGCGTGTTGGCCTTTCTGGTATTGGTTTGCCTGAGGCAAAGCTTACCCATGACGAGGCATGTGCCAGTTAAAAGGTCCTCAATCATCAAGCCTATATCGACACGGTCCTTAATCGACTCAGACGGAGACACTACACCGATACTTCCTTCCCGTGCAAGTCACCCGCCTAGTCTCGTCTTTATCATTTTCAATCCCAAAATTTGGTACCTGACATAGGTACATCTTGTCCGATGTTGAACCCATCACGACCATGATGGATCCACCATCAAGTTTCATTTTTGAAAACATCCCATTCCATCTGAAGCATCATCTTTTGTTTAAAACAAAACATTTTGTTTTTCTAAAGCAAGACTAAGCATCAGAAAACTTTTTAACAAAACAGGTGATCAAGGAAGGGTAAACAGTTCAAAGGAAGGAAATGCAGCAATAGTTCATCACTCAACTCCTATCACCTAATGCATCATTTCAAGTGATAAAGAGTTTAAAACCACAAGGAAAAGGGTAAATGCACCGGGGCTTGCCTTGTGTTGTAGGGGATTCGGGATCTGTTCCACAGATATCAAAATAAAAACTATTCCCGGCAGGTGGAGTCTCAGCTATTGGTGCAGTTTCTTCTTCTTCGACAATTACTTCTTCTTCATTTTCTATACATAACCATACATATACATGAATGCTCATGTGATGCTATGAATATGCAGTTATAATAGAGATACATCAAGTTGTATCTTGAATACAACGTTCCTTCACGGTACACCTGGGTAACTAGGGTTTTCCGAGTCAGTACTCTATTAGGATAAGCAATTATTACCTTAGAAAGCTAGGGTTTTGGGATCAAACAATCTCCAAAACATCTCAAACTTCACCCAAGGGTTCTAATTATCATGTTAAGCTTGCCCAAAAAGTTTTATGATTTTTGGAGCAATCAAGTAATTTCTAAAATTCCAAAAGTCTAGGTTTAGGCTTTCTTAAATGTTGAATAATTCATGGTTGGGACTAAAAATCTTGGAACTATTTTTATTAAATACTAGAGGAATTTAGGAGTCTAGTAAAATTGGTCCATATTTTTATCATTTTTCTAGAATTTTATATAAATTTCCTAAGCCTTGGCAGAAAAAGAAAAGGGAAAATGATGAACAGTGATGTGCTGAAACCAGCCCGAACTGGCCCACGTCCAGGCGAAACGCGCCCGCGATGTTCATTTAGCGCAGAGGACCTCGGCTATTTTAAATAACCGATTAAGAACCCTTGGCCACTATTCATTGTTTCTCTGACAATCACAGTTAGGTCCCTAAACTTCTGTTTCTTTCGCAACAACAGGTCCCCGATGATGACGCCGGTGAGCATTGCCCTCCAGCAAACCTGTACCGGCCAAGACACTTAATGACCAGAGCGCTAGCTTGGCCGACACCTAATTCCGCCCTCGGCGACACTAATCCCTCCCTTAATTACATGAATCCGGCCCGAGTTCGTCTGTCCACGGCGGCGACAAATACCGGAGACAAATCATGGTGTTCTAGGCAATTCAATGCGGTCTAGTTCAATCAAACGGGTCTGCGAGCATTAAGAGACTTGAGGGAGGCTAGAACATCAAACCGAAGGGCATGAACTAACCCGTAGACGACTGGCCACGGCGAGATCTCTCACGGCGGCGTTCCGTCCGATTTGGGGGAAATACGAAATTGGGAGGCTCTGGTGAACGATCAGAGGCGAGAGCTGGTGCTTTGGATGCGTAATAACCTGCGGAGCTCACAGGGGCTGCAATTTATAGACTCCATCAGTGGTGGCGTCCAATTTGAAGAAGGCACGCTGGTGGTCGGACAGAGGGGAGGTTCACTGGTGCGTGTTATCATGGCTTTCACCGGGGCAGTGTCTCAAGCGATGAACAAGCTACCTAAGGCGGTTTACAGCGACATGGTAAAGCTTCGAGGCACATGGCATTCGTGTGGCAAGCAGCAAACTCCAGCGAGGTTACCTAGACCGGCCGCAAGGCAAGTGGGTATGGGGCCGGCTCCCGGTCTCATCCACGGTGAAGATCTTTTTCACACCGAGTCGTTATCCGCGCAGCCTACAGGCACGAATCGCATCGCCAACGAGAATCCAAGCGCGGGTCACCAGCAGCAAGGTGGACTGCACCTGAAGATCTTCATTTCTGTACCATCAGAACTCCAATGAGAGCGCCTGAAACAGCATTTTCAGAGTGATTTTCACAAATTTTTATGTAGCAACCCTCTAATTGGTCTGTAGCAAAATTAATCTCCTACAAACCAGCTTTGATTTTGTTATAGCAACCATAATAAAACATCCACTAGATCTTACTCAAAATCGCCCCAAAGTCTGTCCCAGTTCACTGTCAGTCAAAGTCCAACTTCAGGAGTGTTTGACAGCCGACTTCAGGTCCATTTATCTCCAAATTTGCATGTCACCAATGCTTAATCACTTAAGCAAAGTTATACTCCTATCATAGCTCTACAAATTTGATGTGTTGACCTAGGGAAAAATCCTTGTAAATTTAGAGATATAGAGCTCCAAAGTTAACCCCATTCCACTGAAATTCAGTCTTAGCCATATAGTGCTCATGTGACCCTTTTGCAAATAAGTCCAATTTAATCATTCAACATGAAAATTCTCCAATTTGAAGGTTACTTGGTTTATGGTGTTTTATCACTTTGATATTTGCACTTTGGTCCAAAAAGTGCATAGAATTTGCATTTACCCCCCTAGGGTTCCAATTAGGGTTTTTAGGGTTTCTTTTAGGGTTTGAGTACTTTAGGGTTTTTGTGCCACTAAAGTTCATCAAATGTGATACTTTGTGAACATTTCTCATGGCTTTTGAGATTCTACTTATTTTGGCTTCACTTTCATCCAGAGGTCCTAATTCTAGGGTTAAGTACCCTACCCTAGGGTTAATCACACATCAAGTCACATCATCACAACTTGTTTGAAAATTTTACCTAGTGAATGTATTCTAGGTGTAACAAACAACATGAAATGTCAATGCACATGATGTCATGCTCAAGTTTTAGTGCCAGTAACACCAGGGGTGTTACATCCTTCCCCCACATAAAAGATCTCATCCCGAGATTTAAGGTCCTAGGGTAAGTAATGGAAAAGGAAACACGTCACATATTATTTCCTTATTTGTCTTACAGAGTAGGGGGTGGTATGGGGCTTACTCTGACTTTACAATCAAATTTACACATCTTACAGGTTACATGAAGCTAAAAACCCAGGAAAGTTCTTTCCAAGAAGTCTTGAGTCTCCCAGGTAGCTTCATCTTCAGTATGCTGGTTCCATTGTATCTTATAGAATTTAAGAGTCCTTTTTCGAGTGATCCTGCCCTTCTGATCCAAAAATTCGAATGGGATGTTCTGAATAGTTAAGTCTGGTTCCAAGGCAACATCCACCACATCGATGGTTCGATCAGGAACTCGAAGGCACTTCTTCAACTGAGATACATGGAACACGTTGTGTACTGCAGACAATGATTCAGGCAGTTGAAGTTTGTATGCCACTAGTCCACATTGTTCAAGAATGGGAAACGGGCCAATGTATCGGGGTGCCAACTTTCCTTTTACCCCGAATCGATTAACACCCTTCATTGGTGATACTTTCATGTATACATAATCCTTGACTTGAAGGAACTGTTGGGGGCCTTCGGCTTCTGAAGGTCCTCAAAAACATGATTTAACAATGTTTCTAGAGTATATACATGAACAGGTACCTTCGGGCTTGGATCAGAACGACAGTGTGAAGAAGCACAAAGAATACGAAGGTTGGCGCAGAGCCGAAGCTATGTGCAGGAGAGCTTCGGCATGATAGCAGAAAAGGAAACCGACTTAAAAAAGGAAAAGGCTATTCAGGGCCTCGATGGGTTACTATAGAGCCATTAGCATATGTAAAGGGCATGGGTGTAATTCTACAAGGGCTGCATCCCGTGCCTATAAATAGATGAACAGTGCTCCTGTACTGTTCACGCTGACTTGGCATTTGCTTTTGCGTCACACTTGTACTTTTACTTCTTTCGAGCCGAAGGTACATTTGTAATTTGATATCATTTCTATTTTCCATAATAATAAAATAGAAAGGTGTTGATAATAATACATGATTGTTTATGTTATTTTATATTTCATATGATTCCTTCTTCATCATTATATGTTATGCTGCTGAAGGTGTGTCCTTCATAACCTTCGTCCGAAGATCATTATATCCCAAGGGAAATAATGCTTCAAAGGATGAAGGATTTTAAACGTTAACATTTTCTGTGTTGCCTTGTTCTTAATTCATAGCATTTGAGAACAAGTCCCCAACATTGGGCGCCCACCTCCGGTGAACTCTTTTCGACCACCTTCGGCAAGCATTGACCTTCGTCATGCCACCAAAGAAAGCTTCAGCGACAGGGGCTGCCGCTCTGCAGCCGCTGGACCCCAAACCAGGAGACCTTTTCTCTTCGAGAGGCCCGAAGCCAGAAGAGGAAGGCCACTAGTCCAACACCCCAGGAGGACGAGTTGGACCAAGACATCAGGAATATGGAGATGCTTCATCAACAAGTACAAAGGAAGAAGGAGAAGATGGCTCGACTAGCCGACCTTCAGAGGCAGATTGACGAAGCTACTGAGAGAAGTATGCCATCTTGCTCAAGATGAGCAACAACGAAGGCCTCAACATAGGGAGCTTCATCAAGAAGGCATCTTCAACGAGGATGAATGGTACAAGGATTTCCATCATGGAAATTTTGATTTTGATGATGCTTCTCCTCTGTCAGCAGAACTGCAGGCTACACCTTGGCCCCCGTCTTACAAGCCACCCTAGCTCCCCATGTATAATGGGCACTCAGATCTGAAGCAGGTTCTGATGAGCTACGAAGCAACCATATCTTCATATGGAGGCAATACTGCAGTCATGGCGAAATCTTTTCGTCATGGCAGTCAAGAATGTTGCGCAAATCTGGTACTTCCTCTCTTTGGCCAGGAACAATTACATCATGGCAGAAGCTGAAGGACATGCTGATTACCAGTTTCCAAGGGTTTCAGACGAAGCCGGTTACCGCTCAAGCTTTGTTCTAGTGCACGCAAGATCATGAAGAATACCTCCAGGCGTATGTCCGAAGGTTCTAGCGTCTGAGGGCACAAGCACCAACAATGCCTAATGAAATTGTCATTGAGGCCATGATCAAGGGGCTTAGGCCAGGACCTACGGCCCAATACTTCGCTAGGAAACCCCCTCAGACCCTGGAGAAATTGCTTCAAAAGATGGTTGAATACATCCACGCTGATAATGACTTTCGTCAAAGAAGGGAGGAAGCTTACAGGTTCTCCGAGATGACCAGGGGCTTCAGAGGGAGAATCCACCCAAGGCACGTCAGATCAATTCATTCCACCCAGAATGACGATAGAGGAAGTCAGCAACAGAGGCCACAATATTCCTCGCAAGCTTAGGAGCAGCAACAAAGCTATCCTCGGCCGCCAGCTCCAAGGGGTAGAGGCGCCAGGGGCTTCGGAGGAAGGGTTTGGGGATCAGCCCAGGAAAATTTATTGCTTATTCTGCGGTGAGGACAAGGGCCATACTACAAGGATGTGCCGTGTCACCATTCAGAAACAGAAGTAAATTGCAGAAGCTGCAGCTCAGCAGAACCAGCCGAAGCAGGTCATGCATACTGCTTCATATCATTCACCCTACATACCAGAGTATGTAGGTAACCATCCTGCAGCGTCTGTTGCTTCGGCTAGTCAGTCACAAGGCCTCCTGGCCACAACTCCGACCTCCACCACCACCACAACCTGCATATTCACGCGGTCAATAGCGAGAAGGGAGTCAACAGACCCATCAGCAGAGAGACTTTAGGGAGGAGTCTGAAGCTCGTACAGTCAACAGTACTGTGCCAGAATCGAAGCTTATCTACTAAAGAGATATCCTACCCCTAAAACAGTTTTTACAGTTACTATTATTTTCTTTCTTACTAAGGAACAATTGTTGAAAACTTAGTTTTCTCGTCGTTTTCAATTCCTTGTAATAGCTTCATTTTTGCCATAGTGAAAATATGTTTTCTCTACAGACTTACGGAGTCTAAAAAATCGCCGAAGCACAAAAGTCGTTCCTAAGAGAACGCACGGCTAAAAAAGTACATCACAAGAATTTCCGAAGCTACAAAAAGTCGTTCCTAAAGGAGCGCAGTGTAAGTTTTCTACTCAAAAGTCGTTCCAAAGGGAATGCAGAGCTTACAGCAAAAAAGTCAACGCTGATTACGCCGAAATATAAGGTGAAGCGTGAAAAGTCAACGTGAATACCGCCGAAATAGAAGGCGAAGAAGTTCAAAAGACGTTCCTAAGGGAATGCAGAACTTACAGCGAAAAGTCAACGCTGATACACCGAAAAATAAGCGGTGAAGCCGAAAAATAAACGGCAAAGAGATTGTGTATCCTACAGCGTGGATGTGTGTGTATCTTCGGCACAAATATCATTTTGCATAGCATAACATCATCACATCATTCGCATAACATAACATCATACATCATATTGCATCAATGGCACAAGAAGAGGATACAATGTTGACCTTCGGAGAATGCTTCAAAAAAGTGAAATTGTGCTAAGGCACAAAATAAGTTTCGAAGAGATAAACTTTATCAGCTCTAAAGTGGAGGGAAAAGTTTATTGCTGACGAAGCATTAATGTTTCTGCGACGATTGGAGGATTTTTTACAAAGCATAAAAAACTCTTCTTTACGAAGCATGAAAATAAAGGAAGATGTTTTTTCGCCGAAGGCTCAAAAACGGTATGTACAATAAAAGTTTCATGCATCGCAACGAAATGAATTACAAAGCCATTTATACATTACATTAAAAGTTCATGAGCACCAAATATTACAAGCATAGTCCAGCAAATGTTACATTAATTTTTCCAGCAATGTTTTTACAATATCTATTATTCTTCCTTCAAAACTTTGCCTGCAGCTTCGGTCAGCAGTTGAGTAACGACTTCGTCCAAAAATACTTTCGGCCATATTAATGATTTCTGTTGATTCCTTCGCCTCTGGCTCGACCAATGACTCGAAGGCCTCTAGGGGGAGGAGATAGTTCGGCTGCGGTAGAAAATGTAAATAAATTCGAAGTCACAAAAAAAAATAAAGTTAAAAGCTATTAAGCAAAACCTATCTGCCTTTTGAGTTCCGCAGTTTTTTCAGCTGCCTCCGTTGCTTCTTTTGCATCGTGAGTATCTTTTTCGCTCTTTTTATTATCTCGTGAGCCATCCCTCGGCTGCCAATTTCCCAGACGTCAGTAAAGAATTTTTCACGAACTAAGCTCGCTTCGGCCGAGGGGTCCTTAGTGTCGTCAATAGATAAAGTAGCTTCGGCTTGGGCCAAAGCTTTCACATGATCTCAACCTGACTTCTCCAAAATAGCTGCAATTGCCCTAGCACCTGAGAAGGCACAGACGTCCCCACGGCCATTCAAAATCTCCTCAAAGGCTTCGACCTCGCTGCTGATCCACTCAATCGGCCCTTCGGGATCGCCCCGTACGAAGTTGTCTTCACTTGAATATGCGCCAACATTGGCGAAGCTAGTTTTTATCTTTTCCACACATTCTATACATTTTTCATAACATTTTTCTTTTGATGCCCGAAGTTCTGCAACTGTTTTTCCTAGTAATTTTTCTAGTAATCACTAGCATCTCGTTCAGCTTCGGCAACAACGCATTTTAATTTTGCTTCAACCAGCTGTTTCTGAAGGTCCTCAATTTCACATTTCTAGGCTTCAGCTTGGGCTTTGGAAGTAGTTTCGTCTTCTTTTATTTTGTTCACCAATGAGTTTAATATCTTATCTTTTTCAAGACCTTCGTTCCTTAGTTCAATTACTTTGGAACGAAGGTTGTTCAGAGCTATAGTGCATCCTTCGTCTTCGGCATTTTTCTGCGCCCTGAGGGCATTGCTAAGAATCAGGCCCTGCAAAAGAGGTGCGATATTAAGCATAAGCAAATAAACAAAAATTTTCGTTTTTAAGTACAAAAAATTTTATTCTCACACCTTTAAACTATTATATGCTAAGCTATCCACCAATTCATCTTTCGATAGTGCCGAAAGCCCGACTTCCAGTGTCGGAAATTCGAAGCTTCTGCTCATCTCCCGGCAGACAGAAATCTCCTTGTTGTCTGGGAGACAGTATAAGAAATCTTCTTCTCCGCTGCCGTTGAATACCAATGCCCCCTTTGAATATTTCAGTTTCTAGGCATAGTATTGAGCTTCTCGTTTTTCTTCTTCAGACAACCTTTTCCCGAAGCGTGTCGTACAATATAATCAAGAGCTTCAGAAGATGCTTCGGGAGTAGGAGTGGCAGTTTTTTCAGGCAGAATTTGTTCTGCAGCTTCTTTTTTAGTTTCTTCTTCTCCAGTTTCCAAGGATTTCTCCTTGGCGGGCTCTGAAGGCCCAGCTTCGGTCTCGATCTGGCTCTTTGCAGCCTCGGCTTCGGTTTCTCTTGTCTCAGACTGCGTCTTTGGAGCTTCGACAGTTTTCCTTGGAGTAGAGCTTGTCTTTATTGTCTCCAGCGCATCTAGTACATTAACCATTCTTTTTCTCTTAGGGGTCGCTGTAAGACCTTTTTGTGACTTCGGCACTATCACTTCTACCGAAGGGCTTGTAATTTCTGATATCTTTGTTCCTTCAACCCCTATATTATCGGCCTTCGCTCAACTAATTTGGCTGAGGATGTCTTCGTAATTGTAGTCGGCTCTTCAATCTTCTGCGTAGGCGTAGGCTCTTTGGCTTCAGTAGCCGAAGAGGTCTCACCGCCAAATTCGGGCACTACGGCCGGTTCAATATATCATGGCCGGTGAGTAAGAACCTTCACCTTTTTCCTCTTCGGCGCGGGCTCGCTTGGAGCAGCTGAAGCAGCATCTTTCCTGGAAGTTGCACTCTTTCTCTTCTGCCCCCGTGGCGGGTAGCGGTAATCAGGGTACATGAACCCAATGGCATCAAAAACTCTATTTAGCCTTTTCTTTTCTGGCTTCCGAAGGCCACAGATAACGCATTATCCTTCGCTTTGGAGTACGGCCCAAGCAGTTCATCACTTGTAGCTTCAATACGCATCAGCCAGTCATCGTCTGGTTCGATAAATTGGTCTCCAAACCTAAAGGTATATTTCAGTCGAACCAACCCACCTTCATTCGGATTGCTGATAGTTTCTTTTGGCATCTCCCAGTTGACTATCAATGGCCATATCCTGTAGGCCACGTGCTCTTGGACTAAGTCCGGTGTCTCGATGAAAGAACAAACTATGCCAAAGGCCCTTTGGCATCCTTCGGCTGCTTCATCAATTTCTACCTTCGGTTTTCGAAGGCCGAAGCGGGACCAGATGGGGCGCAAAATGATTTCTTTAATATCTTCTCTCGCTTTTAAATCATTCTTCACATAGAACCATTCTTTCATCCAGTCTCCGGGCCATTTTTTCCGAAATGTTGGCACTGGGAAACTTGAGCCTGAGCGAGCAACGAAGCTATAGCAACCAAAATTGTTATGATACTGTTCCTTACCCCAGGCCTTCATCTCATACGAAAGTTCATGCATGCTGTAGAAACATTTTGCTCTTGGCTCTAAACCTTGGCTCCTCACAGCCCATATGAAGATTCCCATTCTTATGATGGCTTCGGGAGTAATCTGGTGAAGAAAAATCTGGTATATCTTTAGAACTTCAACCACAAAACTGCTTAGGGGGAATCAAAGCCCAGCCTTGAAGAAGCTTCGATAGATGACGACTTCATTCTCTTCAGGAGCAGGAGCAATCCTGTCTTCGTTGTCAGCCCTCACGATGGATATGTCTCAAAAATATCTTCCTCTCATGTTATCGAGATGACTTTGCCTGATAGTCGATTTTCCGAAGACTATGTGACTTGGTCGCCACGGCCGATCTTCGGAGTCTTCGCCCCCACTTTCCACATCATAACTATCGCTGTCATCGGTATCTTCAGATAAGCCTTCTAGAATTTCTTTTGTAATCTTTTCTGTGTTGGTCTTTGCAATTGACTAGATGAATCCAGCGGTTTTTTCCTTAAGAAGCTTCTCCTCCTCGCTCAGCTTCATTTCAGCAACAACTTTCTTATCTTGAGACATCTCTTCGGAAATGGTGAAAATGTGCTCTTAGAGCCGAAGCTTAGAAAATCTAAAAAACCAAGCAAGCGTTGGTAGGCAAGAGCTAAAAATTGAGCAAGCAGAGCAGATGGCAAAAAGCGTACCAAATGAGCTCGTGGTGTGCTCTTATTTATACACCTAGTGCGTTGCAGGGGTGGAGGGCCCCACTTGTCATTGACTGTTGCTATTCTAGCAAAGGGAAGGTGTTTTTTCGGACCTTCGGCTTAGGGCCTTCGTCTGTATCGCAATCTGAATTTATTATTCTAACAAATTAATATTGCGAGGGGCTACAGTTGGGGGCCTTCGGCTTCCGAAGGTCCTTAAAAACATGATTTAACAATGTTTCTGGAGTATAATACATGAACAGGTACCTTCGGGCTCGGATCAGAACCACAGTGTGAAGAAGCACAAAGAATACGAAGGTTGGCGCAGAGCCGAAGCTATGTGCAGGAGAGCTTCGGCATGATAGCAGAAAAGGAAACCGACTTAAAAAGGAAAAGGCTATTCAAGCCTCGATGGGTTACTATAGAGCCATTAGCATATGTAAAGGGCATGGGTGTAATTCTACAAGGGCTGCGTCCCATGCCTATAAATAGATGAACAGTGCTCCCGTACTGTTCACGCTGACTTGGCATTTGCTTTTGCGTCACACTTGTACTTTTACCTTCTTTCAAGCCGAAGGTACATTTGTAATTTGATATCATTTCTATTTTCCATAATAATAAAATAGAAAGAAGTTGATAATAATACATGATTGTTTATGTTATTTTATATTTCATATGATTCCTTCTTCATCATTATATGTTATGCTGCTGAAGGTGTGTCCTTCATAACCTTCGTCCGAAGATCATTATATCCCAAGGGAAATAATGCTTCGAAGGACAAAGGATTTTAACGTTTAACATTTTCTGTGTTGCCTTGTTCTTAATTCATAGCATTTAAGAACAAGTCCCCAACAGGAACAAAGGTCGACGTCGTTTATTCGCATAATTTTTCTGCCGAGCTTGAGCTTCTTTCAAGTGGTGCGTTATCCGTTGAACCTTTGCTTCTGTTTCCTTGACTAAGTCAGGCCTAAAATACCACCTTTCTCCAGGTTCTAACCAGTTTAAGGGTGTCCCACACCGTCGTCCGTATAGTGCTTCAAATGGTGCCATCTTAATGCTCTCTTGATTGCTGTAATTATAAGAAAATTCTGCCAATGGCAGACAATCATCCCATTTTTGCGAATACTCTAGGACACATGCCCGCAACATGTCTTCAAGTATCTGATTTACTCTTTCAATTTGTCCACTTGTTTGAGGATGATATGCCGAACTGTGGAGCAACTTAGTATCCAGAGACTTGGGGAGCTCTTCCCAAAATTTGGATACAAATTATGGTCCGCGGTCTGACACTATTGTTTTTGGAACCCCGTGCAAACTGAGAATACGAGCAATATAAAGTTTCGCTATGCGACCACTGGATATTTTGTCTTGACGAGCAGGAAGTGGGCAATTTTTGTAAGCCGATCAATTATGACCCATATAGAGTCAAAAACCTTTGGCTGTTTTGGGCAATCCCACAATGAAATCCATACTAATATCTTCCCATTTCCAAGTTGGGATGGGCAAGGATTGTAATGGTCCAGCGGTCTTCATATGCACTGCTTTGACATGTCTATAGGTGTCACATCTTGGCACATAGCGTGCAATTTCAATTTTCATTTTTGTCCACCAATAATGTTGCTTTAAGTCTTGATACATCTTAGTACTTCCAGGATGAATGGAATATCGACTAAGATGAGCTTCATCCAAGATCTGTTGGCGAACTTTATCATCTTTAGGCACAACTATGTGATCATTGAACCATATTATTCCTTGGTCATCTTTTCTGAAGCAATTTGCTTTGCCGGCTTCTATTTTCTCATGAATATGTTTCATACCCTTGTCAGTTCTTTGGGCATCAAAATTCAATGTAGAAGGACTGACTCAAGCTTTAATTGTGTCAAAGTTCCGTGTTGTATTATTCCTAGGTTCAACTTTTCCATTTCTTGACATAGTGTGGTGTCAGGGATCCTTACTGTAAGACAATGACAGGAAGCTTTGCGACATAGTGCATCTGCCACCACATTGGCTTTTCCTAGGTAATAGTGGATTTCCAAGTCATAATCTCTAATTAGCTCAAGCCATCTTCTCTGCCTCATGTTCAGTTCTGACTGGGTAAAGATATATTTTAGACTTTTATGATCTGTATATAAATGGAAAGTATTTCCCAGCAGATAATGACGCCATATCTTGAGGGCATGAACAACTACAACTAATTCCAAATCATGAGTTGGATAGTGCTCCTCATACCGACATAGTTGTCTTGAAGCATAAGCTATGACTCGGCCCTCTTGCATTAGGACACATCCGAGTCCACTGCTTGATGCGTCGCAATACACATCAAAAGGCTTTTCTATATCCGGTTGAGCCAAATACCGGGGCAGTGGTTAATAGCACCATCAATTGCTCGAAGGCTTCATTGCATTTTGAGGACCAGTCAAACTTGGTACCATTCTTCAATAAACCCGTAATAGGTTTAACAATCTTGAAGAAATCCGGAATGAACCTACGGTAATATCCAGCTAGTCTCGACTAAGATGAGCTTCATCCAAGATCTGTTGGCGGACGTCAGCATCTTTAGGCACAACTATGCGATCATTGAACCATATTATTCTTTGGTCATCTTTTCTGAAGCAATTTGCTTTGCCGGCTTCTATTTTCTCATGAAATATGTTTCATACCCTTGTCGGTTCTTTGGGCATCAATAATTCAATGTAGAAGAACTAACTCAAGCTTTAATTGTGTCAAAGTTCCATGTTGTATCATTCCCAGGTTCAACTTTTCCATTTCTTGACATAGTGTGGTTTCAGGGATCCTTACTGTAAGACAATGACAGGAAGCTTTGCGACACAGTGCATCTGCCACCACATTGGCTTTTCTTAGGTGATAGTGGATTTCCAAGTCATAATCTTTAATTAGCTCAAGCCATCTTCTCTGCCTCATGTTCAGTTCTGACTGGGTAAAGATATATTTTAGACTTTTATGATCTGTATATAAATGGAAAGTATTTCCCAGCAGATAATGATGCCATATCTTGAGGGCATGAACAACTACAGCTAATTCGAAATCATGAGTTGGATAGTGCTCCTTATGCCGACGTAGTTGTCTTGAAGCATAAGCTATGACTCAGCCCTCTTGAATTAGGACACATCCGAGTCCACTGCCTGATGCGTCGCAATACACATCAAAAGGCTTTTCTATATCCAGTTGAGCCAATACCGGGGCAGTGGTTAATAGCATCATCAATTGCTCAAAGGCTTCATTGCATTTTGAGGACCAGTCAAACTTGGTATCATTCTTCAATAAACCCGTAATAGGTTTAACAATCTTGAAGAAATCCGGAATGAACCTACAGTAATATCCAGCTAGTCCAAGGAAACTTCGAACTTGATGTACTGTAGTTGGTGGTTTCCATTCTAGAATATCCTTGACCTTGTTGGGATCGACCGCAATCCCTTTTGCCGATAATACATGTCCAAGAAACTGGATTTCCTCCAACCAAAACGTGCATTTGTTGAACTTAGCATCCAACTGATGTTCCCTTAAGCGCGTTAGCACGATCCATAAATGCTTAGCATGCTCCTCTTCATTTTTGGAATAGATCAATATGTCATCAATGAAGACCACCACAAATTTATCTAACTCAGGCATAAACACCGAGTTCATTAAGTATGTAAAGTGGGATGGAGCATTTGTCAATCCGAAAGACATAACCAAATATTCAAATAATCCATACCCCGTGGTGAATGCGGTCTTGGGTATATCTTCGATTCGAATACGGATCTGATGATAACCTGACCTGTGGTCAATCTTGGAGAATACCAAGCTCCAGTAAGTTGATCGAATAAGATATCGATTCGGGGAAGAGGGTACTTGTTCTTGATGGTGACCTCATTAAGGGGTCTATAGTCCATGCACATTCGAAGTGTCTGATCCTTCTTCTTGACGAAAATTGCTGGACATCCCCATGTTGATGAACTAGGCCTAATGAACCCTTTCTGAAGCAAGTCTTGTAGTTGAGTATTGAGTTCTGCTAATTCATTAGGTGGCATTCGGTATGATCTTCTAGAAATAGGAGCCGTACCGGGCTTTAGTTCAATCACAAATTCCACATCCCTTTTTGGAGACAATTGAGAGCACCTAGAGGGGGGGTGAATAGGTGATCCTGTAAAATTCAACACTAAATTCCAACAAACTTGATTAAAAATATTAGTGCAGGTTAATCAAGTTAATGAGACGAGCTCTTGTGAACACAAATAATCAAAGAGAGAACAATCACAATGAAAACACAAGAGTAAGGTTGGGAGCAACACACACAAATCCGCAGCACACACATACAAGCCAAGACTTGAGCTCAAATGAAGCACAGAGAGTTCACAGCTAGAACGGAGCTCAAATCACTAACACAATCGATCAAGTGCGTGGAGACGGAGTGTGGAGACTTAGAATTGCTTAGTGAATGCTTGGGTGACTCCTCCATGCGCCTAGGGGTCCCTATTATAGCCCCAAGGCAGCTAGGAGCCGTTGGAGACCAACAAGGAAGGCAATTCTTGCCTTCTGTCGGGTGGCACACCGGACAGTCCGGTGCACCACCGGACAGTCACTGTAGTATGTCCGGTGCGGATCTCCTTCCTAATTTGGCGCAGCCGACCGTTGCAACTCCAGGCTGGTTGGTGCACCGGACACTGTCCGGTGCACACCGGACAGTCCGGTGTCCCCAGCCGACCGTTGGTGCGGGCCACGCGTCGCCCACGAATTGCGCGGCCGACCGTTGCATTGGCGGCCGTTGGCTCACCGGGCAGTCCGGTGCACCACCGGACAGTCTGGTGAATTATAGCCGTACGCCGCCAAGTTCTCCTGAGAGCGGCCAGTTCGCCGGAAGCCAGCCTGGCGCACCGGACACTGTCCGGTGCACCACCGGACAGTCCGGTGTGCCAGACTGAGCTGAGTCTTGGCTGCTCCGAGCCAAGTCCTTTTCTTCTTCTCTTTTCTCTGATTCTAGCACTTAGACAAATATATTAGTACACAAAAACCAATGTACTGAGTCTAGAACCATACCTTTGCTTTGATTTACACTTCTCTCTTTATTTAGCACATGAGATCTTATTTAATTGTGTTGGGCACTTAATCACCAAAACATAATAGAAATTGCCCAAAGGCACATTTCCCTTTCAATCTCCCCCTTTTTGGTGATTTATGCCAACACATCCAAAAGCAATGCAAAACATGCAACATTGATTCAAATTGAAGACCAAATTGTTTTTAACTCTAATTTGGCATATTTGGATCATTCTTTGCCACCACTTGGTTTGTTTTTGTAAATAAAAATCATTTTCCTATCTCAAAGTCAAACACACATGTTTAGGCATAAAAAGAGATATTCCAATTGAAAAATTGATCGAGTACCAAAAACTCCCTCTTTTTTCATAATCATAAATTCTCCCCACAAGAGACCAAAATTTGACAATAAGAGTATTTTGACAAATCAAAAGTTCTAACTCTACTATTTTCAAAATTCGCAAGCGGCAGCTGATCCATTTGCTTTGGACTTAATTTCTCCCCCTTTAGCATTAAGCACCAAAACAGGATCATTATTGGCACTTTAACCCCATTGCCTCACCAAAAATGTCAATTAAGAGCAAAAAAGGCAATAGGAGCTTAAGGATGAACTTGGAGGTTAGTACACTAATACCAGAGTGCAGTGGAAGTCTTTGCATGGTCCAAGTTCACCTTTCCCTTTCAATTCACCTTTGATACTACATCAAGTAAACTCAAGCACAAATGTTAGTCTCAAAGGGTCAAGTTGTAGCACTTCTCCCCTAAATATGTGCATCATTCACACATGGACTTGTGAGGTCCGGGGATCCCTTGCACAACTTGAGCACCATAAATAAACAATAAATCTCATAAATGCATAAAGTAACTTGATCAAGGGCATAAAACACATGTATGCTATAAATCAATCCAAGTTACGCGAATCTAAGACATTTAGCTCACTACACAGCCTGCAAAAGGTTTTCTCATCTAAAGGCTTGGTAAAGATATCGGCTAGCTGGTTCTCGGTGCTAATATAGAACACTTTGATATCTCCCTTTTGCTGGTGGTCTCTCAAAAAGTGATGCCGGATGTCTATGTGCTTAGTGCGACTATGTTCAACAGGATTATCCGCCATGCGGATTGCACTCTCATTGTCACATAGGAGTGGAACTTTGCTCAGATTGTAGCCAAAGTCCCGGAGGTTTTGCCTCATCCAAAGTAGTTGCGCGCAACACTGTCCTGCGGCAACGTACTCGGCCTCAGTGATGGATAGGGCAATGGAGGTTTGTTTCTTAGAACTCCAAGACACCAGGGACCTTCCTAGAAACTGGCACGTCCCCGATGTGCTCTTCCTATCAACCTTGCACCCGGCATAATCAGAGTCTGAATATCCAATCAAGTCAAAGGTAGACCCCTTTGGATACCAGATCCCGAAGCAAGGCGTAGCAACTAAATATCTAAGAATCCGCTTAACAGCCACAAGGTGACATTCCCTTGGGTCGGATTGATATCTAGCACACATGCATACACTTAGCATAATATCCGGTCTACTAGCACATAAATAAAGCAATGACCCTATCATAGACCGGTATGCCTTTTGATCAACAGACTTACCTCCTTTGTTAAGGTCGACATGTCCGTCGGTTCCCATTGGCATCTTCGCGGGCTTGGCGTCCTTCATCCCAAACCGCTTGAGAAGATCTTGAGTGTACTTCGTTTGGGAGATGAAGGTGCCGTCCTTGAGTTGCTTCACTTGGAACCCAAGGAAGTAGTTCAACTCGCCCTTCATCGACATCTCAAATTTCTGTGTCACCACCCTGCTAAACTCCTCATAAGACTTTTGATTAGTAGAACCAAATATTATGTCATCGACATAAATTTGGCACACAAAAAGGTCACCGTCACAAGTCTTAGTGAAAAGAGTGGGTCCGGCTTTCCCAACCTTGAAAGCATTAGCAATTAAGAAATCTCTAAGGCATTCATACCATGCTCTTGGTGCTTGCTTAAGCCCATAGAGCGCCTTAGAGAGCTTAAAAACGTGGTCGGGATACCTGTCATCCTCAAAGCCAAGGGGTTGTTCCACGTACACTGCCTCCTTGATTGGCCGTTGAGGAAAGCGCTCTTCACATCCATTTGAAACAACCTGAAAGAATGGTGAGCGGCATAGGCTAACAAAATGTGAATTGACTCTAGCCTAGCCACAGGAGCAAAAGTCTCCTCAAAATCCAAACCTGCCACTTGGGAATAACCTTTTGCCACAAGTCGAGCCTTGTTTCTTGTCACCACCCCATGCTCGTCTTGCTTGTTGTGGAACACCCACTTGGTTTTCACAACGTTTTGCTTTGGACGTGGCACCAGGCTCCAAACTTCATTTCGCTTGAAGTTGTTGAGCTCTTCCTGCATGGCCAACACCCAGTCTGGATCTTGCAAGGCCTCTTCAACCTTGAAAGGCTCAATAGAAGAGACAAACGAGTAATGCTCACAAAAATTAGCTAATCGTGAGCGAGTAGTTACTCCCTTGCTTATGTCACATAGAATCTGATCGACGGGGTGATTCCTTTGAATTGTCGCTCGGACTTGAGTTGGAGGGGCCAGTGGTACTTCTTCCTCTATCACTTGTTCTTCTTGTGCTCCCCCCTTGATCACACGCCTCTTCTTGATGAACCTGTCCGTCATCTTGAGTTGGGGGATGCACCATTGTTGAGGAAGAAGGTTGATCTTGCTCTTGTTGTTCCTATGGTCGCACATCTCCAATCGCCATGGTGCGTATTGCGGCCATTGGAACATCATCTTCATCTACATCATCAAGATCAACTTGCTCTCTTGGAGAGCCATTAGTCTCATCAAATATAACATCGCTAGAGACTTCAACCAAACCCGATGATTTGTTGAAGACTCTATACGCCTTTGTATTTGAGTCATAACCTAGTAAAAACCCTTCTACAACATTGGGAGCAAATTTGGAATGTCTACCTTTCTTCACCAAAATGTAGCATTTACTCCCAAATACACGAAAGTACGAAACATTTTGTTTGTTACTGATAAGGAGTTCGTAGGACGTCTTCATGAGGAGACGATGTAGATAGAGCCGGTTTATGGCATGGCAAGCTGTGTTCACAGCTTTCGACCAAAACCGCTCGGGCGTCTTAAACTCTCCAAGCATTGTCCTTGCCATCTCGATGAGCGTCCTGTTCTTCCTCTCTACCACACCATTTTGCTGTGGTGTGTAGGGAGCGGCGAACTCATGCTTGATACCTTCCTCCTCAAGATACTCCTCCACTTGCAAGTTCTTGAACTCGGACCCATTGTCGCTTCTTATCTTTTTCACTTTGAGCTCAAATTCATTTTGAGCCCGCCTTAGAAAGCGCTTAAGAGTCCCTTGGGTTTCTGATTTATCCTGCAAAAAGAATACCCAAGTGAAGCGGGAAAAATCATCAACAATTACTAAAACCATACTTACTTCCCTCGATGCTAAGGTAGGCGACGGGTCCGAAGAGGTCCATGTGGAGAAGCTCTAGTGGTCTTGATGTAGTCATCACATTCTTGCCGTGATGAGTGCTTCCCACCTGTTTTCCTGCCTGACAAGTTGCACAAGGTCTATCCTTTTCGAAACATACATTGGTTAGTCCTAACACATGCTCTCCCTTTAGAAGTTTGTGAAGGTTCTTCATCCCAACATGTGCTAGACAGCGATGCCACAGCTAGCCTATACTAGTCTTAGCGATTAAGCATGCATCTAGATTGGCCTCCTCTTTCAAAAAATCAACTAAGTAGAGTTTGCCATCTAGTACACCCTTAAACGCTAATGAACCATCACTCCTTCTAAAGACAGATACATCAACATTTGTAAACAAACAATTGTAGCCCATGTGGCACAATTGACTAACAGACAGGAGATTATAGCCTAGCGACTCTACTAAAAATACATTAGAAATAGAGTGCTCATTTGTGATGGCTATCTTGCCCAAGCCTTTGACCTTGCCTTGGTTCCCATCTCCAAAGATAATCGTATCCTGGGAATCCTTGTTCTTGACATAGGAGGTAAACATCTTCTTCTCCCCCGTCATGTGGTTTGTGCATCCGCTGTAGATAATCCAGCTTGAGCCCCCAGATGCATAAACCTGCAAGACAATTTACGCTTGGGTTTTAGGTACCCAACTCTTGTTGGGTACTACAAGGTTAGTTACAATAGCTTTTGGTACCCAAATGCAAGCCTTGTCTCCTTTGCATTTTGGTCCCAATTTTATAGCAACCACTTTTTCATTTTTACATGTGTGACGGAACCTCCCAAGTTATTAGGCCCACCTACAGTTATCCTTATCCAACAGACCTCAGACAACCCTGTAGGTGCCCCTGAATCACTTGACAAGTTCGGTATCTGCTTTTCTTACCTTTCCCAAGAGCATTTCACCTGCCATGCAGACATTACAGTTCATAGGAGTTACAAGAATGCGGAAGCAATTACATAAACTTACCTTTATTTGAAAGTAAGACAAAGTTATATATTACAGACCAGGATATAATTAATTGAGTGCTGAGTATTATTATTACATAACCAAGGGAGGCAAAAACTCCTCCCGATAAGTTTTAAACAAAAGTTTTTATGGAGGAACCCTTCCTCCCGTAGCTTTACTCTTGCTTTTCTTCTTTTGTGACCACCTTGGAACAGAAACAACAAAAGTTTGTTGCTTCCTCACCTAAAAACAATAGGGAATAAAACCCTGAGTATGGAATTACTCAGCAAGACTTACCCGACTAAAGAAAAGACTCTCAAGGGTATGCTGGCTTAAGGGAGTCAAGGTATGGCTTATCAATATTCAATGACTCTATTTGCAGAAATGCTTACTAAAGTGGATCCTTAAAAATCCAATTTTATTTTGTCAGGTTAAGTAAGATTACCTGCAACTAGAGTTCTTTCTACCCTAGTTCAAACACTTGACCTGCACTAGCCAATTTCTTATCAACCCTTCATCTTTACTGGAGTTCTATGTATAAGTCAGTGACCAAGTCTTCATAACCTCAAAGGTACGGCGATCCGAATCGATTATACTCAGCTGAGGATCTCTGATCACACGACATATGTAGCACTTAACCCTTGCATATGTCAACCCGCCACTGGGGTTCTTAAGACCACATCAGGTTCACGTCAACCGAGAGCACAGATACACCACCGTCCAGCCTCTTGCCACGGAGGGTACACGCTACTCTCGCCATCGCTCCACTCCCATTGCGTGTTATCTTATTCTGGCCTTAGTCTGCCCGAGGCAAAGCTTACCCATGACGAGGCATGTGACCAGTTAAAGGGTCCTCGGTCAGCAAACGTACATCGAGACGGTCCTTAATCGACTCAGACGGAGACACTACACCGAGACTCCTTTCTCGTGCAAGTCACCCGCCCGGTCTCAGCTTAATCATTTCAAACCCAAAGTTTGGTACCTGGCAGAGGTACATCTTTTCCGATGTTGAACCCATCACGGCCATGATGGATCCACCATCAAGTTTTGTTTTCAAAAACATCCCAACCACTTTTGCCACATCATCTTTTGTAAAAACAAAACATTTTGTTTTTTCTAAAGCAAGGCTAAGCATCAAAAACCTTTTGTAAACAGGGATTTCAAGGAAGGTAATCAAATCCAAGGAAGGTAATGCAGGAATTGTTTTGGCAATCAACTCCTATCACCTAATGCATCTAGTGAGTGCAAAAGATTTTTAAAACACAAGGAGGTGGCAAATGCACCAGGGCTTGCCTTCGTTTATAGGTGAGTCAGGCTTGGATCCGCAGATGTCAAAGTAAAAACAATTTCCTGCCTGATGTTCCGCAGGTGGTGGTGGTGAAGTCTTCTCTTCTTCTACCTCAACTTCTTCCTCGTTTTCTAAATATAACCATATATATATATATAATAATGAATGCCATGTAATGCTCATGAGAGTGCAAAGATAGTAGAAGTTTATTTCTAAGGTCTTGAATACAATTTTCCTTCACGGTTTTCCGGAAACTAGGTTTTCCGGAGTTAGTAAAGGAATTCAAAGGGTAGGGGGTGGGGGTTTTGGGTTCTAAGCATCAAACAAGGTCCAAATTAATCCAAACTCTACTCAAGGCTTCTAAATAATGTTTAGAGTTCAAATAAAAAGTTTAGAGATTTTTGGAACTATTATCTATTTTCTAAAAATCCAGAACCAATATTTTAACCTATTTTAAATGCTCCAAAATTCTCTATTTGATCTAAAAATCATGAAACTATTTTTATTAAATTCTATGGAAAATTAGGAACCTAGGAAAATTGCTTTGACATTTTTAGGATTTTTCTATAATTTTCTACAGATTTCCAAAGTTTCACTAAAAAAGAAAAAGAAAAATCTTAAACAGTGCTGGGCCGATTCTAGCCCAGGCGGCCCAAACCCAGGCAGAAACGCGCGCGCCCACGCCCGCGCTGGTAGCTTTGCAAAAAGGCCCTCGGCTTACTGGCTAACCCGAAGTGGGTTCTTTTACTGTGGCACTGAGTCGCTGACAGTTTGCAAGAAAGCCCCCCACGTTCTATTTCCTTCCAAGCCGAGGTCCCCGACGACGACGAGCGCGGCAGAGCTCCGGCGAGCGCGTAGACCGGCCGAACAGAGCAAGGACTAGTGCTCTCGAGTGGCAGACACTAAATGGAACCTCGCCCGAGCATTTCCCCCAACCTAATTTCATGAATGGTGGTCTAATTTGGTCTGGCCACGGTGAGCGCGCGGATGAACCAAAGAACCACGTGTTCCCGTCGATTGGCGGCGGTCTAGTTCAATTGGGTGGGTTAGCAAGCAACACGGACGCATGAGAATGCTTAAACGAGAGAGCAGGCAGCATGAACTAACCGGAATTGCGCTGGCCGCGGTGAGGTTGTTTTCACGGTGTTACTGAGCAGATTTGGGGGAAGTTCAAAATTCACGCTTCACTGGTGATCGACTGGGAGCAATACTAGGTGGTGTGGTGCGTGATGATGTTGCGGAGCTGATGACGGGCTCAATTTATAGGCTTAGTGAGCGGTTGCCGTGAATTTGGGCGACGACACGCGGCGGTCGGAGGAGGGGGAGTTTACTGGCGCGCGTGAATTCGTGTCCTATGTTGTGGCAGTCACTCCGGCGATCAACGGGGAGCTAAAGTAAGTCATGGGGCGCAGGTGGAGATGCTTAGACATGCGGTGCAAGGTTGGAAGACGGCGGTCACCGGCATACTTATCGGACTCCGCTGCGGTGAGCTTGGTACGGCAGCCGGAGTTGTTTATTGGCCGTAGGTTATCCCCGGTGACGTACTCCGAGTGTTATCCACTTACCCAGAGCACAAATCAAAATAGCAGCGGCACGAATCACGACGGAGGTCGTTGGCGGTGAGATGCGCGGTTGATCTGATCCGTTCACGCAATGTACCATGGAATTCCTTATTCAGTTGGCCTGATTGGTCATCTTTGAGCTCGATTTTCTACCAAATTTATATGGCAACATAACCAATGCTCTGCAGCAAAGTTGTAGCCCTACAAACCATCTTCATCTTTGTTATAGCATCACTAGATCATGGTCGAAATGGCTCTCAAACTTGTTTCTAGGCCACTGTTAGTCTAAAATTCAGACTTTACAACCTGACAGCCAGATTTTAGACCTAATTATCTCCAATTTCTCCATAACAACCTTGCTTACACTCTTAAGCAAAGTTGTTCCCCTTTCATAGAGCTACAAAGTTGATGTGGTGCCCTAAGGTGAATTCTCAATATTTTGAAAGTTATAAAGCTCTAAATTTGAGCTCAAACACTGATTTTCAGACTTAATCTATATAGGGTTCAAGTGGTCCTTTTTGCAAATAGGCCCAAAACTTAGGGTTTAACTTGCAAATGCACATATTTGTGAACCATTTGACTTAAGATACCTCATTGTCATGGTTTTTGCACTTTAGTCCAGAAGTGTACTGATTTTACACTTAGCCCCCTAGGGTTTAGGTTTAGGGTTTTCCAGGGTCCTTATTAGGTTTTTTGGTATTTTAAGGGTGTGAATGCCACTTAGATCCATTCTTAGTAATATTTTATGATTATTTCACTTAATCTTTGGGGTTTTCTCTATTTGGGTCCTGTTTTACCCTTTAGATCCCTATTTAAGGTTAAGTACCCTACACTAGGGTCTTATTTGCAAAATGTCATATCAATACAACTTGTTTGAAATTTTTGCCTAGTGAATGCACTCTAGGTGTGTCAAACATATGAAATGCTGATGCTCATGATGTTATGCTCAAGTTTTAGTAACAGTAACACCAGGGGTGTTACATCCTTCCCCCCCGTAAAAGAATCTCGTCCCAAGATTAAAAGTCCTAGGGTAAGTAGTGGAAAAGGAAATGCTTCACATCTTTATTTCCTGATTTTTGGTACACAGCAGGGGTGGTTTGGGGACTCACTACTTTATTACAACAATTTTATACACTTCACAAATTCCATGATGCCAAAAAGCCTGGGAAATTTTTGTCTTAAAAGTCTTGAGTTTCCCATGTAGCCTCGTCTTCGGAATGTTGGTTCTACTGTATCTTATAAAACTTGAGAGTTTTCTTTCGGGTAATCCTGTCCTTTTGATCCAAGACTCAAATGGGATGTTCGGAATATGTCAAGTCTGGTTCAAGGACAACATCTGTCACTTCAATGGTTCAATCTGGAACCCGAAGACACTTCTTCAATTGTGACACATGGAACACATTATGTACTGCAGACAAGGTTTCGGGTAACTGAAGTCGATACGCCACTGGCCCATATCTTTCAAGAATAAGGAAAGGACCAACGTATCGAGGTGCGAGCTTCCCTTTTACCCCGAAACGTGTTACACCCTTCATTGGGGAGACCTTCAGATAGACATAATCTCCAACTAGAAAGTATAAAGGTATCTGGTGTGTGTCTGCGTAACTCTTTTGGCGAGCTTGAGCTTTCTTCAAATGATAAATTATTCGCTGAACTTTTTCTTCGGTCTCTTTCACCATATCAGGCCTAAAGAAGTACCTTTCACCTGGTTCAGACCAATTTAGTGGAGTATGACATCGTCGTCCATATAAAGCTTAAAAGGGTGACATCTTAATGCTTTCTTGATAGCTATTATTATATAAAAATTCCGCTAATGGTAAACAATCATCCCATTTTTGGGGAAATTCCAAAGCACAAGCCCGTAACATATCTTCAAGTATCTGATTGACTCTCTCAGTCTGTCCACTGGTCTGAGGATGATAGGCCGAACTGTGGAGCAACTTGGTACCCAGGGATTTATGAAGTTCTTCCCAGAATTTGGATATGAATTGAGGTCCACGATCCAACACTATAGTCTTTGGAATACCGTGCAAACTGAGAATACGAGCAATGTACAATTGGGCATAGACAGTAACCGGGTGAATTGTCTTGACTGGCAGAAAATGAGTAATTTTCGTAAGCCGATCAACAATAACCCAGATAGAATCATACCCTTTGGCAGTTCTGGGCAATCCCACAATAAAGTCCATACTAATATCTTCCCATTTCCATGTTGGTATTGGTAAAGATTGTAATGGACCTGCAGTCTTCATATGTATGGCTTTGACGTGCCTACAAGTGTCACATCTAGCCACATAGCGTGCAATTTCAATTTTCATCTTCGTCCACCAATAATGCTATTTTAGATCTTGGTACATCTTAGTGCTTCCGAGATGAATAGAGTAGCGACTAAGATGTGCTTCATCTAATATTTGTTGGCGGATTTCTTCATTCTTTGGCACAACTATGCGGTTGTTGAACCATACAATGCCTTGATCGTCTTTTCTGAAACATTTGGCTTTTCCGGCCTCTATTTTCTCATGGATGTGTTTCATACCCTCATTATCCTTTTGAGCATCCATTATCCTTTGTAAAAGGACTGACTCAAGCTTTAGCTGACTTAAGGCTCCGTGTTGGATCATTCCTAGGTTTAACTTTTCCATCTCCTAGCATAGTGTATTGTCAGAGGTCTTCACCGTAAGACAGTGGCAGGAAACTTTATGGCTAAGTGCATCTGCCACGACATTGGCCTTGCCAGGGTGATAATGTATCTCCAGTTCATAATCCTTAATAAGCTTGAGCCATCGTCTTTGTCTCATATTGAGCTTAGACTGGGTGAAGATATACTTCAAGCTTTTATGATCTGTATAAATGTGACAGATATTACCCAGTAGATAATGACGCTAGATCTTCAGGGCATGAACCACTGCAGCTAGCTCCAGATCATGAGTGGGATAATGCTCATGCCGGCGCAACTGCCTTGAAGCATACACAATTACTCAGCCTTCTTGCATTAATACGCAACCGAGACCACTACCTGATGCGTCACAATACACATCAAATGGCTTATTAATGTCCGGTTGAGCCAAAATCAGAGCAGTGGTTAATAATATCTTCAATTTCTCAAAGGCTTCATTACATTCCGAAGACCAATTGAATTTAGTCTCATTTTTCAATAGACTTGTGATTGGCTTCACAAGCTTAGAGAAATCCGGTATAAATCAGCGGTAATAGCCAGCTAGTCCAAGGAAGCTTCGGACTTGATGAACAGTGGTTGGGGGTTTCCACTCCAAAATATCCTTGACCTTGCTAGGATCTACCGCAATCCCCCTGGCATATAACACATGTCCCAGAAATTGAATTTCTTCCAGCCAAAACACGTACTTACTGAACTTAGCATATAATTGATGTTCCCTTAGGCGCGTCAATACGATCCGTAAATGTTGAGCATGTTCCTCTTCATTCTTGGAATATATTAAGATATCATCTATGAAGACCACCACAAATTTGTCCAACTCAGGCATAAATACCGAGTTCATCAGATAAGTGAAGTGGGCAGGAGCATTTGTCAGTCCGAAAGACATTACCAAGTATTCAAATAATCCATACCGCGTAGTGAATGCGGTCTTTGGTATATCCTAGGGCCTGATACGGATCTGATGATAGCCCGATCTGAGATCAATCTTGGAGAATACCCTCGCTCTAGTCAGTTGATCAAATAAACTGTCAATCCGTGGAAGAGGGTACTTGTTCTTGATAGTGACCTCATTCAGGGGTCAATAATCCATGCACATCCGTAATGTTTGATCCTTCTTCTTGATGAATATGGCTGGACAACCCCATGGTGACGAGCTTGGCCGGATGAATCCTTTCTCAAGTAGATCTTGCAATTGAATCTTGAGTTCTGCCAGCTCATTTGGAGGCATCCGGTACGATCTTCTAGAAATGGGAGCCGTACCGGGCTTCAACTCAATTACAAACTCTACATCTCTTTCAGGTGGCAATCCAGGCAAATCTTCTGGAAAGACATCTAGGAACTCACATACTACCGGAATATCCTTGATCTCCGGTATAATGGCTTCATATATTCTATCAGTAGTTTTAGCTGGAATGGGGATGGACAAAAGAATTTCCTCATACTTATGTCCCAACCTGATGGTTCTCTGATCAGTGTTGAGGGTTGCTTTATGTTGGGCCAACCAATTCATGCCCAAAATCACATCTATGTCTTGGCCTTTCAGAACAATCATGTTAGTAGGAAAGTCCCGTCCGGCCAATGTTACAGGCACTTGGAAAGCCACTTCCTTAGTAAATATTTGTCCCCCAGGTGAATGAATTTTAAACCCTTCCCTTGATTCATGGTATGGAATGCAATGTTGCTCCACAAATTTCTTGCTGATGAATGTATGCGAAGCACCAGAATCAAAGAGAATAATTGCGGGATGATTGGCCACAAGGAACGTACCCATCATTACCGGTTCACCGTCTGGTGTGGTGGACACTTGAGTGTAATAAATTCGTCCTGTCTTCTTTATGTTCTTGCCCGTATTTCCCTTAGCTTGAGAAGAATTCCCAGTATCTTGTTGATTGTTTGAGCGATTCTGCTTCGGGTAGGGGCAATCCTTAATAAAGTGCCCAGATTTTCCACAATTGAAGCAGCCTGTTGACAAACTGGGAAGGGCAGGAAAACGAGTGCCAGGGGCACCCGGCTGACTTATTGTAGTGGGGGCAGCATTGGGACGGATGAACACTGGTTGTTTGAATGGGAAGGAGGGTGGATGTGATGAAGAATGACCCTGATTAAAAGGCCGGATAACTATCTGTTGCCTTTTCTCGGGGCCCTGATTAGGCTGGTTTCCTCCATTCCCCTTGGACTTTCCAGAACTTGTATATTTAGATTCAACTGCCAGCGCTGTGCTGACAGCCCTTCTGTATGTGAGGTCGATGCAGGTAGCCATTTTCCTTTACATCCAATCATTTAAGCCCCTCATGAAACAGTTCTTCTTCTTTATGTCGGTGTTGACTTGGTCAATTGCATACTGAGATAAGTGATTAAATTTATTGAGATACTAGGTGACAGTATCTCCGCCTTGCTTCAACTTCATGAATTCCTCCTGTTTCATGTGGAGTACTCCTTCCAGTATGTAATGCTCTCTGAAGGCCAGCTTGAATTCATCCCAGGTGATCTAATGATCGACCGGCTGAACGGCCACAAAGTTTCCCCACCACGTGCTGGCAGGGCCACGCAATTGCTGGGCTGCGAACAGGGGCTTCTGGGTTTCGGAACACCGAAGAAGTCCAAATTTTTGTTCAATGACGCAGATCCATTCATCCGCCTCTAAAGGGTCTTCTGCCTTGACGAACAACGGAGGGCGCGTCTCGGAGAAGTCCAAATAAGATGTCTCACGGGGGCCTTGCGGATAGCCCCGCCTGCCTTGTTGTTGGAGTTGCTGACCTGCCATCTCCCGTAGGAAATGGGTATTATCTGCTGTAGCATTCACCAAGGCGGCGATAGCCTCGGCAAGTGTCAGGGGTACTGGAGGTGGGTTTGGTGTTGCCTCCCTCCCACGGGAGGTACTAGCCCCATCCTGAGCACGAGTCCGGGAAGGCATCTGTGGCAACAAACATCTGAAAACAATATAATATGCCAAAGAAAACCATCCATTTTACATTACTAAAAAGAGTAATGTTACAGACTCGAATTTTACAACAGGATTACACTACCTATTATACATCACTACGATTTCTACTATTAAACTATACTACTCCTGTTTCCTGTTGCTCCTGGTAGCCTCACTGTCGGGCGTAGGAGACCACTCATCGACCAACTTCATAGAGGGAGGGGGCCTGAAAAGGTCCAATTCACCACCAAAAGCTTCTCCCGCTACATGAGAAGGTCGGGCTTCTGTCTTGATAGGATCCGCAGGTACATCGGGGTGCAATTATGAATACAGTACATGAACTTCTTCATGTAGAGTATTACAATAAGCCTGCAAGGTATCAATAGCTAAGCTAAGCTCTTCTACTCGGGCTCGAGCTTTTGCCTCCTTAGCCCAGGCAAGAGAACGAGAATGAACCACCCAGTCGAGTGCTAAATCTCGATCCGCGATCTGATCTCGCAGGCGGCGGATGTCGTTTCTCAATTCATTGATTCTGTCGCCATCCGCGACCCACATGTCAATCCTACATTGGAGTTCTGTTTGAAGCTGATTAACTTTCACTTCAAGATCCCCGATCGGATCATTACTCCCACTACAGCTATCCTCGTGTCTTGGGGCAAGTTGATGACATGGCACACCAATTGGACCAGTATGCTTGCGCGCAGTTCTCCTCGTGCGCGGCAGCATTTTTTCTAAGGGGGAAAATTTTATTAGCATAGTTCTTAGCATGATGCATGTGTAATTATAGAATCAACCTTAGTTGATTATATTGCACTCTTACTATCTGGTCTTTAAGATAAACTCTTTAAAGATAGTGGGTAAGAAGGTAAGAAATTTTCTAGATAAGTCTTTAGAAAATTCTTTTGAAGATGCCTCATAATATCTGCAGAGAAGGGCTTTGCTCCGATACCAGCTATGACGGAACCTCCCAAGTTATTAGGCCCACCTACAGTTGTCCTTGTCCAACGGACCTCAGACAACCATGTAGGTGCCCCTGAATCACTTGACAAGTTCGGTATATGCTTTTCTTACCTTTCCCAAGAGCGTTTCACCCGCCACACAGACATTACAGATCATCGGAGTTACGAGAATGCGGAAGCAATTACATAAACTTACCTTTATTTGAAAGTAAGAAAAGTTATATATTACAGACCAGGATATATTTAACTGAGTGCTGAGTATTATTATTACAGAACCAAGGGAGGCAAAAACTCCTCCCGATAAGTTTTAAACAAAAGTTTTTATGGAGGAACCCTTCCTCCCGTAGCTTTACTCTTGCTTTTCTTCTTTTGTGACCACCTTGGAACAGAAACAACAAAAGTTTGTTGCTTCCTCACCTAAAAACAATAGGGAATAAAACCCTGAGTATGGAATTACTCAGCAAGACTTACCCGACTAAAGAAAAGACTCTCAAGGGTATGCTGGCTTAAGGGAGTCAAGGTAAGGCTTATCAATAATCAATGACTCTGTTTGCAGAAATGCTTACTAAAGTGGATCCTTAAAAATCCAATTTTATTTTGTCAAGTTAAGTAAGATTACCTGCAACTAGAGTTCTTTCTACCCTAGTTCAAACACTTGACCTGCACTAGCCAATTTCTTATCAACCCTTCATCTTTACTGGAGTTCTACGTATAAGTCAGTGAACAAGTCTTCATAACCGCGAAGGTACAGCGATCCAAATCGATTATACTCAGCTGAGGATCTCCGATCACACGATATATGTAGCACTTAACCCTTGCATATGTCAACCTGCCACTGGGGTTCTTAAGACCAGATTAGGTTCACGTCAACCGAGAGCACAGATACACCACCGTCCAGCCTCTTGCCACGGAGGGTACACGCTACTCTCGCCATCGCTCCACTCCCATTGCGTGTTATCTTATTCTGGCCTTAGTCTGCCCGAGGCAAAGCTTACCCATGACGAGGCATGTGACCAGTTAAAGGGTCCTCGGTCAGCAAACCTACATCGAGATGGTCCTTAATCGACTCAGACAGAGACACTACACCAAGACTCCTTTCTCGTGCAAGTCACCCGCCCCGGTGTCAGCTTAATCATTTCAAACCCAAAGTTTGGTACCTAGCAGAGGTACATCTTTTCCGATGTTGAACCCATCACGGCCATGATGGATCCACCATCAAGTTTTGTTTTCAAAAACATCCCAACCACTTTTGCCACATCATCTTTTGTAAAAACAAAACATTTTGTTTTTTCTAAAGCAAGGCTAAGCATCAAAAACCTTTTGTAAACAGGGATTTCAAGGAAGGTAATCAAATCCAAGGAAGGTAATGCAGGAATTGTTTTGGGAATCAACTCCTATCACCTAATGCATCAAGTGAGTGCAAAAGATTTTTAAAACACAAGGAGGTGGCAAATGCACCGGGGCTTGCCTTCGTTTATTGGTGAGTCAGGCTCGGATCCGCAGATGTCAAAGTAAAAACAATTTCCTGCCTGATGTTCCGCAGGTGGTGGTGGTGAAGTCTTCTCTTCTTCTACCTCAAATTCTTCCTCGTTTTCTAAATATAACTATATATATATATAAATAAGAATGAATGCCATGTAATGCTCATGAGAGTGCAAAGATAGTAGAAGTTTATTTCTAAGGTCTTGAATACAATTTTCCTTCACGTTTTTCCGGAAACTAGGGTTTCCGGAGTCAGTAAAGAAATTTAAAGGGAGGGGGGTAGGGGTTTTGGGTTCTAAGCATCAAACAAGGTCCAAATTAGTCCAAACTCTACCTAAGACTTCTAAATAATGTTTAGAGTTCAAATAAAAAGTTTAGAGATTTTTGGAACTATTATCTATTTTCTAAAAATCTAGAACCAATATTTTAACCTATTTTAAATGCTCCAAAATTCCCTATTTGATCTAAAATCATGAAACTATTTTTATTAAATTCTATGGAAAATTAGAAACCTAGGAAAATTGGTTTGACATTTTTAGGATTTTTCTACAATTTTCTACAGAATTCCAAAGTTTCATTGAAAAAGAAAAATCTTAAACAGTGCTGGGCCGATTCTAGCCTAGGCGGCCCAAACCCAGGCAGAAACACACGCACCCACGCCCACGCTGGAAGCTTTGCAAAAAGGCCCTCGGCTTACTGGCTAACCCGAAGTGGGTTCTTTTACTGTGGCACTGAGTCACTGACAGTTTGCAAGAAAGCCCCCCACGTTCTATTTCCTTCCACGTCGAGGTTCCCAACGACGACGAGCGTGGTAGAGCTCCGGCGAGCACGTAGACCGGCCGAACGGGGCAAGGACTAGCGCTCCTGAGTGGCAGACACTGAATGGAACCTTGCCCAAGCATTTCCCCCAACCTAATTTCATGAATGGTGTTCTAATTTGGTCTGGCCACGGTGAGCGCGCGGATGAACCAAAGAACCACGCGTTCCCGTCGATTGGCGGCGGTCTAGTTCAATTGGGTGGGTCGGCAAGCAACACGGATGCATGAGAATGCTTAAAGGAGAGAGCAGGCAGCATGAACTAACCGGAATTGCGCTGGCCGCGGTGAGGTTGTTTTCACGGTGTTCCTGAGCAGATTTGGGGGAAGTTCAAAATTTGTGCTCACTGGTGATCGACTAGGAGCAATACTGGGTGGTGTGGTGCGTGATGATGTTGCGGAGCTGACGACGGGCTCAATTTATAGGCTTAGTGAGCGGTGGCCGTGAATTTGGGCGATGACGCGCGGCGGTCGGAGGAGGGGGAGTTTACTGGCACGCGTGAATTCGTGTCCTATGCCATGGCAGTCACTCCGGCGATCAACGGGGAGCTAAAGTAAGTCACGGCGATGCGGTGGAGATGCTTAGACACGCGACACAAGGCCAGAAGACGACGGTCACCGACATACTTATCGGACTCCGCCGCGGTGAGCTTGGTACGGCGGCCCGAGTTGTTTATTGGCCGTAGCTTGTCCCCTGTGACGTACTCCGAGTGTTATCCGCTTACCCAGAGCACAAATCGAAACGGCGGCGGCACGAATCACGGCGGAGGTCATCGGCGGTGAGATGCGTGGTTGATCTGATTCGTTCAGGCACTATACCATGGAATTCCTTATTCAGTTGGCCTGACCGGTCATCTTTGAGCTCGATTTTCTACCAAATTCATATGGCAACATAACCAATGCTCTGCAGCAAAGTTGTAGCCCTACAAACCATCTTCATTTTTGTTATAGCATCCCTAGATAGATTCTCACTAGATCATGGTCGAAATGGCTCTCAAACTTGGTTCTAGGCCACTGTTAGTCTGAAATTCAGACTTTACAGCCTGACAGCCAGATTTTAGACCTAATTATCTCCAATTTCTCCATAACAACCTTGCTCAAAATCTTAAGCAAAGTTGTTCCCCTTTCATAGAGCTACAAAGTTAATGTGGTGCCCTAAGGTGAATTCTCACTATTTTGAAAGTTATAAAGCTCCAAAGTTGAGCTCAAACACTGATTTTCAGACTTAATCTATATAGGGTTCAAGTGGTCCTTTTTGCAAATAGACCCAAAACTTAGGGTTTAACTTGCAAATGCACATATTTGTGAACCATTTGACTTAAGGTACCTCATTATCATGGTTTTTGCACTTTAGTCCAGAAGTGTACTGATTTTACACTTAGCCCCCTAGGGTTTAGGTTTAGGGTTTTCCAGGGTCCTTATTAGAGTTTTTGGTATTTTAAGGGTGTGAATGCCACTTAGATCCATTCTTAGTAATATTTTATGATTATTTCACTTAATCTTTGGGGTTTTCTCTATTTGGGTCCTGTTTTACCCTTTAGATCCCTATTTAAGGTTAAGTACCCTACACTAGGGTCTTATTTGCAAAATGTCATATCAATACAACTTGTTTGAAATTTTTGCCTAGTGAATGCACTCTAGGTGTGTCAAACATATGAAATGCTGATGCTCATGATGTTATGCTCAAGTTTTAGTAACAGTAACACCAGGGGTGTTACAACATGAAAGTACAAATTTAGTGTTGCAAGCTTGAAAGACAGTAGTAGGTTTATTACACATTTTCCTAGGAGCATGAGACACAAAATTTCTCCTAGGCCTACCATTAGAACTTGAAGCGAACATAGCATGTGAATCATAAGCATCATAATCATATCTCCTATTATGACTAACAATTTTCCTATTATACATGAAAGCATGCTTCTTTTGAACGCTACTATCCATAGAGGCCTTCCCTTTCTCCTTGTTGGAAATGGGAGCCCTTTGGCTTGTTAAGTTCTTGGCTTCCTTTCGAAAGCCAAGTCCATCCTTAATTGAGGGGTGTCTACCAATAGTGTAGGCATCCCTAGCAAATTCTAGTTTATCAAAATCAACCTTGCAAGTCTTAAGTTGAGCATTAAGACTTGCCACCTCGTCATTTAATTTAGCAATAGAAGCAAGTTGTTCATCACAAGCATTGATATCAAAATCCTTGCATCGATTGCAAATTACAACATGTTCAACACATGAACTTGATCTATTAGCTACCTCTAGCTTAGCACTTAAATCATCATTCAAAGTCTTTAAACTAGAGGTAGATTCATTGCAAGTAGATAACTCAGAAGATAGTAATTCATTCCTCTTAATTTCTAAGGCAAGAGAGTTTTGAACACTAACAAATTTGTCATGTTCCTCATACAAAATGTCCTCTTGCCTCTCTAGTAGTCTATCTTTTTCATTTAAAGCATCAATCAATTCATTGATCTTTTCTACCTTTGCTCTATCTAAGCCTTTGAATAAGCAAGATGTTCATCACAAGCATTGATATCAAAATCCTTGCATCGATTGCAAATTACAACATGTTCAACACATGAACTTGATCTATTAGCTACCTCTAGCTTAGCACTTAAATCATCATTCAAAGTCTTTAAACTAGAGGTAGATTCATTGCAAGATAACTCAGAAGATAGTAATTCATTCCTCTTAATTTCTAAGGCAAGAGACTTTTGAACACTAACAAATTTGTCATGTTCCTCATACAAAATGTCCTCTTGCCTCTCTAGTAGTCTATCTTTTTCATTTAAAGCATCAATCAATTCATTGATCTTTTCTACCTTTGCTCTATCTAAGCCTTTGAATAAGCTAGAATAATCTACTTCATCATCACTAGAATCATCATCGCTTGAAGTAGTATACTTAGGGGTTTCTCGAACGCTTACCTTTTTCTCCTTTGCCATGAGGCAAGTGTGGCGTTCGTTGGGGAAGAGAGAGGACTTGTTGAAGGCTGAGGCAGCAAGTCCTTTGTCGTCGGAGTCAGAAGAAGAGCAGTCCGAATCCCATTCTTTGCCAAGGTGCACCTCGCCCTTCGCCTTCTTGTCGGCCTTCTTCTTCTCCCTCTTCCCTTGTCTTTCTTATCCCTGGTCGTTTTCATTATCGGGACATTGAGCAATAAAATGACTTGTCTTACCACATTTGAAGCAGGAGCGCTTTCCCCTTGCTTTACTCTTGTTGGGGTACTCCTTGCGTCCTTTTAATGCAGTCTTGAAGCGCTTGATGATGAGAGCCATCTCATCTTCGTTTAGCTCGGCCGCCTCAACTTGTGCCACCTTGCTTGGTAGCGCCTCCCTGCTACATGGTGCTTTGAGAGCAATGGGTTGAGGCTCGTAGACGGGTAATGGACCATTAAGCGCGTCGTCTACATATCAGGATTCTTTTACCATCATGTGCCCGCTCACAAACTTTCTGAGTATCTCCTCGGGCGTCATCTTTGTGTACCTAGGATTTTCACGGATGAGGTTCACAAGATGAGGGTCAATAACAGTAAAATACCTAAGCATAAGTCGAATGATGTCGTGGTCCATCTATCTCGTGCTCCCATAGCTCCTAATCTTGTTGACCAGGGTCTTGAGCCTGTTGTACGTCTGTGTTGGCTCCTCTCCCCTGATCATGGTGAAGCTTCCCAGGTCGCCTTCCACCAACTCCATTTTGGTGATCATGGTGGCGTCGTTTCCCTCATGTGATATTTTGAGGGTGTCCCAGATTTGTTTGGCATTGTCCAAGCCGCTCACCTTGTTGTACTCATCCCTGTACAAAAATGCTAGCAAAACAGTGGTAGCTTGTGCATTTTTATGAATTTGCTCGTTAATAAACACGGGGTTATCCGTACTATCAAATTGCATTCCATGTTCAACTATCTCCCAAATACTAGTATGGAGAGAGAATATATGACTACACATTTTGTGACTCCAAAAAGAGTAGTCCTCTCCATCAAAGTGTGGAGGTTTACCAAGAGGAATTGAAAGCAAGTGAGCATTGGAATTAAAAGGAATACGAGAATAATCAAATGAATAATTTGAATTAACTGATTTCTTTTTCTCGTCGTCGTCGTCTCTTGGTGAAGAGGAAGATTCATCGCTGTCGTAGTAGACGATCTTCTTGATGTGCCTCTTCTTCTTTCCATCTCTTTTCTTATGACTCAAGCCTGAGTCGGTTGGCTTGTCATCTTTAGGCTCGTTGAGGAAAGACTCCTTCTCCTTGTCGTTGACCACCATCCCCTTTCCCTTAGGATCCATCTCTTCGGGCGATTAGTCCCTTACATGAAGAGAACGGCTCCGATACCAATTGAGAGCACCTAGAGGGGGGGGGTGAATAGGTGATCCTGTAAAATTCAACACTAAATGCCAACAAACTTGATTAAAAATATTAGTGCAGGTTAATCAAGTTAATGAGACGAGCTCTTGCGAACACAAATAATCAAAGAGAGAACAATCAAAATGAAAACACAAGAGTAAGGTTGGGAGCAACACACACAAATCCACAACACACACACATGCACACAAGCCAAGACTTGAGCTCAAATGAAGCACAGAGAGTTCACAGCTAGAACGGAGCTCAAATCACTAACACGATCGATCAAGTGCGTGGGGACGGAGTGTGGAAACTTAGAATTGCTTAGTGAATGCTTGGGTGACTCCTCCATGCGCCTAGGGGGTCCCTTTTATAGCCCCAAGGCAGCTAGGAGCCATTGGAGACCAACAAGGAAGGCAATTCTTGCCTTCTGTCGGGTGGCGCACTGGACAGACCGGTGCACCACCAGACAGTCACTGTAGTATATCTGGTGCGGATCTACTTCCTAATTTGGTGCAGCCGACCGTTGCAACTCCGGGCTGGTTGGCTCACCGGACACTGTCCGGTGCACATTTGATAGTCCTGTGTCCCTAGCCGACCGTTGGCGTGGGCCACGCGTCGTCCGCGAATTGCGCGACTGACCATTGCCCTGGCAGCCGTTGGCTCACCGGACAGTCCGGTGAATTATAGTCGTAAGTCGCCAAGTTCTCCCGAGAGCGGCCAGTTCACCGGAAGCCAGCCTGGCGCACCGGACACTATCCGGTGCACCACCGCACAGTCCGGTGTGCCAGACCGAGCTAAGTCTTGGCTGCTCCGAGCCAAGTCCTTTTCTTCTTCTCTTTTCTCTGATTCTAGCACTTAGACAAATATATTAGTACACAAAAACCAATGTACTAAGTCTAGAACCATACCTTTGCTTTGATTTACACTTCTCTCTTTATTTAGCACATGAGAGCTTATTTAATTGTGTTGGGCACTTGATCACCAAAACATAATGGAAATTGCCCAAAGGCACATTTCCCTTTCAACAACCCAGGCAAGTCTTCAGGAAAGACATCCAAGAATTCACATACCACCGGAATATCCTAAATTTCTTGTACGATAGCTTCATAAACTTGTCCAGATGGTTTGACTGGGACAGCTATAGGGATGGACAGTTGAATCTCTTCATGGCCATGGCTTAATTTGATGGTACTTAAGTCTGTATTGATGATGGCCTTATGTTGGGCTAACCAGTTCATGCCTAGAATTACATCTATGTCTTGTCCTTTTAAAATAATCATGTTGGTAGGAAATTCCCGTCTGGCCAATATTACTGGTATGTGGAAGGCTACTTCCTTAGTAAATATTCGTCCCCTAGGTGAGTGGATAATAAATCCTTCCCTTGATTCAGTGCAAGGAATGCAATGCTTTTCCACAAAATTCTTGCTTATGAAGGTATGTGATGCACCAGAATCGAAGAGAATAACTGCTGGGTAATTGGCAACAAGGAACGTACCCATCATTACCAGCTATCCCTCCGGTGTTGTAGCCACTTGGGTATAATAAATCCGTCCAGTTTTCTTGAAATTCTTGTCCGTTGAAGTATTGGCCGTGTTCCCCTTTCCTTGGTTGAAGTTCTCAGAATTCTACTGGAAATTAGTTTTATTTTGCTTCGGGTATGGGCAGTCCTTGATGAAGTGTCCGGACTTTCCACAATTGAAGCAACCAGTGGAAGAACTGGGGAGAGCAGGGAAACGACTCGGCTGATTGGTAGGAGCGGGGGCAGTAGTAGGACGAATAAAGACATGCTGCTTGAATGGATATGAAGGTGGGCGAGGCAAAGAACGATTTTGATTAAAAGGTCGGATCACCAACCTGGTTCTCTTCTCAGGTCCTTGATTTGACCTTTCACCTCCAAACCCCTTGGATTTTCCATGTCCTGTAGTTTTAGCTTCCACGGCCAGTGCCGTACTGACAGCCTTACTGTAGGTGAGGTCCAAGCATGTTCCTATTTTCTGTTGAAGCCTGTCATTGAGTCCCCTCATAAAACAATTCTTTTCTTCAGATCTGTATTTACTTGGTCAATGGCATACTGGGAGAGATGGTTGAATTTATTAATACTGCATTACAGTATCTCCCCCTTGCTTTAACCGGATAAACTCTTCTTGTTTCATATGGAGCACTCCCTCTGGACCATAATGCTCCTAGAACGCTAGCTTGAATTCTTCCTAGGTAATCTGATGCCTAGCTGGTTGGATTGCTGAAAATTTGCCCACCAAGTACTGGCAGGCCCTCTTAGCTATTGTGCAGCAAATAGTGGCTTTTGCGTCTCTGTGCATCGAATCAACCCAAACTTCTATTCCATCACTCTTACCCATTCATCAGCTTCTAAAGGTTCCTCTGCTTTGATGAAGAGTGGGGGTCGAGTCTCAGAGAATTCCAAATATGTAGCTTCACGCGGTCCTTGAGGAGGAGCTCTGCCTCCGTGCTGTTGGAACTGATTGCCCGCCATTTCACGCAAGAAGCGCGTATTATCCGCAGTGGCATTGACCAGGGCAGCAATAGCCTCGGCCAAAGTCGGTGGTACTGGTGGCGGGTTGGGAGTATCCTCCCTACTGCAAGAAGTCCCCGCACCCCGCACCATCATGTGCGCGAGTCCGTGATGGCATCTGAGGCAAAGAAACATTTGGAAAAAATATAACATGCTAGCATACACCACCATATTACATTACCAAAATGTAATAATTATATAGAATCCAGTGTGCAACTTGACTTCATTACTTATTTTACATAAGTATAATATCTAAACTATACTATTCTAGTCTTCTTCATCTTTGTTGCTCCATTTCCTGCTGTAGGAGACCGTTCGTCAGCAAGGTTCATGGAAGGAGGGTGCCTAAAAAGGTCCAGCTCCCCATCAGGTCCTTCATTTGCTGTTCCAGATGGTCTGGCTCCCATTGCAGTAACGTCGGAAGGCACGTCCGGGGTGCAGTCGAGCATACAGTACATGTACTTCTTCATGTAAAGTGTTACAGTACACTTCCAGGCTTTTGAGGGACGCACTAAGCTCTACCACATGAGCAAGAGCTTTCGCTTCGCAGTCCCAAGCGAACGAACGCGAGTTGACGGCCCAATCAATAGCCAAATCCTGTTCTGAGAGCTCATACTGCAAGCGGCTGACTTCGGCTTACAATTCCGCTATACGGTGACTGTCCTGCTGCCGTGCCCTATTCCTGTGGCGTAACTCTGACCGAAGTTGTTCCACCCTGGCTTCTTGGTCTCCAATTGGGTCATTACTGCCACTATTACTTCCTTCGTGCCTGGAAGCTAGCTGATGTCGTGGCACACCAAGAGGTCCAGTAGATTTGCGCCGTGTAGTCTTAGTGCGCGCCATATCTCCATAAGAGGGGAAGATTTATTAGTATATTTTTAACATGATGCATGCATATTCTAATAATTATGGAATCAGCCTCCGTTGATCCCCAACTTCCTATATATTGCACTCTATTACCCAACTACACAAGATAAGGGACTACCATAAAGTGGTAAGGTAAGAATGAAAGAATATTTCTAAGTAAGTGTTTAAAAATTCTTTTGAAGTACTACGTAATATCTAAGAGGATGGGTTTCGATCTGATACCAGCTGTGACGGAACCTCTCAAGGTATTAGGCCCACCTAAAGTTGTCCTTGTCCTAAAGACCTTGGACAACCCTGTAGATGTACATAATCACTTGTCAAGTTCGGTAACTGTATCCTCATCATTTCACCCAAGAGCGCTGCACCTGTCACGCAGATATTACATCACATCGGAGGAAAGAATAAGCGGAAGCAAATTACAATAACTTAATTTACATTCATCAAATATATATAGAGAGAGTATTATTATTACAATACCAGGGTATTAGGAGTGCTTAAAGTATTATTACAGACCAGGGAGGCAAAACACCCTCCCGCACACACATGTTTATTGTTTTCAAAGTGGGAGGCAAACATCCTCCCGCGACCAACTTCACTGCTGGGGCTCTTCCTTGGGTACCACCTTTGAACAGAAATAGCAAAACTCTGTTGTTTCCTCACCTACAACAACATGGGTTCGAAAACCCTGAGTGCGGAGTGTACTTTCGCAAGTCTTACCCGACAAAAGAAAATACTCTCAAGGATATGCTGTCTTGAGGGAGTCAAGGTAAGGCTATTCAAGAATCAAAGACTTTGTTTGCAGAAATGCTTACTAACAGTGGATCCTTAAAAATCCAGTTTTATTACCAGGTTAGGTCATTACCTGTATTTAGAGTTCTTTCTACCCTAGTTCAAGGACTTGGCCTATACTAGCCGTCTTTTATCAACCCTTCATTTCACTGGATTGCTACGTGTAGGGAAGTGACCAAGTCTTCATCTCCGAGAAGTAACGGCAATCCGAATCGATTAATACCCAGCTGGGGATCCCCAACCACACGACATATGTAGCACTTAACCCTTGCATATGTTAACTCACCACCGGGTTTCTCACGACAAGACCGGGTTCACGCCAACCAAGAGCATATATACACCACCGTCCAGCCTCATGCCACGGAGGGTACACGCTACTCTCGCCATCTCTCCACTCCCATTGCATGTTGGCCTTTCTAGTATTGGTCTGCCCGAGGCAAAGCTTACCCATGACGAGGCATGTGGCCAATTAAAAGGTCCTCAATCATCAAGCCTACATCGACACGGTCCTTAATCGACTCAGACGGAGACACTACACCGAGACTTCCTTCTTGTGCAAGTCACCCGCCCGGTCTTGTCTTTATCATTTTTAATCCCAAAATTTGGTACCTGACAGAGGTACATCTTGTCCGATGTTGAACCCATCACGGATGTTGGGGTCGTGCTTCGGCGCGCCGAAGGTCTCACACGAAGAAGCAGCTTCGGCTGAAGTCGTCTCCAAGAGATGGCCGAAGGTTCCTTTTCATGGACCTTCGGCGTTTCAAACCGACATAGAGATAGAATGACCTTTTTATACATATAGGTCTGAGTCAATGTTGTAAACATTTGTAAGGGGCATAATTGTAATTTGTCACAGGCTGCGACCTGTGCCTATAAATAGATGAACAGTACCTCTGTACTGTTCACGCGAACCTGTCTTTTGCCTTCGCATCACATTTGCTCTCTCTTTCCTCAGGACCGAAGGTACATTTGTAATTTGATATCATTTACATTTATTCATGTTAATAAATGATTCTATGTTAACATTTAAATGTTTATTTTATACATCATGATTTATACAAATACTTCATCCTTCATTATTATGTTTACGAAGGTACGTCCTTCGTAATCTTCGTTCGAAATCCTTTATATTCCGAAAGGATATAATGTGATGAAGGACGAAGGACCTTAATATTTAATATTTTCTGTGTTGCCTTGTTCTTAACTCGAAGCATTTGAGAACAAGCCCCCAACATTGGCGCCCACATCCGGTGAACTCACTTCCACTTTTCTGAGCTGATGGCTTCGTTCAACAATCAAGCTGGAGCTGCTTCGGCTTCGAAGCTGGTGCTCCCGATAACAGGCGGTTCTTGCTCAGAGCCGGCTAACAAGAAGCAGAAGAAGGAGGCTCAGAGAAGGGTGCAGCATGTTGGAGTACAGGGACCTTTCATCAAGTCAAAATGGTCTCATATTCCAATTACCTTCTCTCAGGAAGACCTTCAGCTTAAGGATTATCCTCACAATGATGCTATGGTTATTTCTTGCGTGATCAAAGGATTTCTGGTCCACAATGTCCTAGTTGATACAGGCAGTGCAGCTGACATTATATTTGCTAAAGCCTTCAGACAAATGCAAGAGTCCGAAGACAAGATTCATGATGCTACGCACCCTCTTTGTGGCTTCGGAGGGCGGCAGATTGTGGCACTTGGGAAGATTACCATGCCGGTAACCTTCGGGTTTGTTAACAACACAAGGACTGAGCAAATTGTGTTTGATATTGTTGACATGGAATATCCTTATAATGCTATCATTGGTCGCGGAACTCTTAATGCTTTCGAAGCAATTCTTCACCCAGCTTATCTCTGCATGAAGATACCTTCGGACCAAGGACCTATTGCTATTCATGGAAGCCAGGAAGCTGCTAGAAGGGCCGAAGGAAGCTGGACCGACTCTAAGGCAATCCATAACATAGATGGAGCTGAAGCTTGTGAACAGTACAAATTCAGGAGGGAGAAGGCAGCTTCAGCAGACCAGCCGAAGCCCATGTTATTGTGTGAAGACATAGCAGAGCAGAAGGTGCTGTTGGGCTCGCAACTATCTGAAGACCAGGAGAAAACCTTGATAAGGTTTTTATTCAACAACAAAGATGTTTTTGCATGGTCAGCCAATGATCTTTGTGGAGTGAATCGGGATGTTATTGAACATTCGCTCAACGTTGACCCATCCTTCAGACCCCGAAAGCAGAGGCTTCGGAAAATGTCTGATGACAAGGCCGAAGGGGCTCGCAACGAAGTAAAAAGACTCCTCAGTGCAGGAGTTATCAGAGAAGTGAAGTATCCAGAGTGGTTAGCTAACACCGTTATGGTGAAGAAGGCCAATGGCAAGTGGAGAATGTGTATTGATTTCACAGATCTCAACAAGGCTTGTCCGAAGGATGAATTCCCGCTACCAAGGATAGACTCTTTAGTTGATGCAGCAGCTTCTTCGGAGCTCATGAGTCTCCTGGACTGCTACTCAGGCTATCATCAAATCTGGATGAAGAAGGAAGATGAGCCGAAGACTAGTTTCATCACCCCAAGTGGTACATATTGCTATCTTCGGATGCCTGAGGGGCTCAAGAATGCTGGAGGGAGTTTCAGCAGAATGACTGCGAAGGTTCTCCAATCTCAGATAGGCAGAAATGTGCTGACTTATGTCGATGACATCATTGTAAAAAGCACGAAGCAAGAAAATCATATTGCTGATCTGCAGGAGACCTTCGCCAGCTTCAGACAGGCTGGTCTGAAGCTGAATCCAGAAAAATGTGTCTTCGGAGTGAAGAAGGGCAAATTTCTTGGATGCTTGGTTTCAACAAAGGGAATCGAAGCTAATCCAAATAAAATCGAAGCTATACTTCGAATGGAGCCACCAACCACAAGAAAGGGGGCCCAAAGATTGACAGGAAGGCTGGCATCTCTCAACAGATTTATATCCAGATCAGCAGAAAGAAACTTACCATTCTTCGAGGTGCTGAAGTCAGCTGAAGTCTTTCAATGGGGCCCAAGTCAACAAAAAGCCTTCGAAGAGCTGAAGCAATACTTAATAGATCTCACAACATTAACTCCACCAATGCCAGGGGCTCCTCTGTTGTTGTATGTGGCAGCTTCGCACTCAGCAGTAAGTGCGGCGCTTGTCCAGGAGAAGTTTGATGGACAAGTCAAGAAGCAGGTCCCAGTATATTTTGTGTCTGAGGTCCTCAGTGTCTCAAAGAAAAATTATACAGAGCTGGAGAAGGTGTTGTATGCCGTTTTAATGGCATCCAGGAAGCTTCGGCATTACTTTCAGGCATTCAACATTATTGTTCCTTCTTCGCAGCCGTTGAAGGACATCATGAGGAATAGAGAAGCTACCGGGCGTATTGGAAAATGGGCTGCGGAACTCAATGAATTTTACATTGATTATGTGCATAGATCCTCAATTCAGTCTCAAGCATTGGCAGATTTCATTGCCGACTGGACGCCAGGGGCTCAGGACGAAGAAGCGAATAAAGATGCCGAAGCATGGACAGTGTTTTGTGATGGCTCTTGGGGAATCTTCGGAGCAGGTGCAGCTGCTGTGTTGGTCTCTCCGTCCAAGGTTAAAACTTGCTATGCAGCAAGACTTGACTTCAGCTGCACAAATAATATAGCTGAGTACGAAGCCTTGCTCCTGGGTCTTCGGAAACTAAAGGCAATGGGGATCAGAAGGGCGATCCTTAAAACTGATTCTCAGGTTGTTTCGGGTCATATTGACAAAAGTTGCAAGGCTAAAGACCCGAAGCTTGAAAAATACCTAGACACGGTCCGAAGGATCGAAGCTTCCTTCGAAGGATTTTCTGTTAAGAATATCCCTCGAGGACAAAATGAGCATGCTGATTTGTTGGCCAAGTCTGCAGCACAGGGGCTGCCGCTACCTTCGGATGTGTTCTTCGAAACAATAAAGGCACCTTCAGTGGAGCTACTTGAAAGAGCAGTCCTTAACATTTCTCCTGTGTACAGTGAAGATTGGAGAACTGAAATAATCTCTTACCTTCAGGGTAACTTCTTATCAGATGACGAAGCTTATAATAAAAGGATAGAGGCAAGAGCTCGTCCTTATGTCATGATAGAAGGGGAGTTATACAAGCATGGAGTTTGTGCCCCGTTGCTCAAGTGCTTGTCTAGGGCCGAAGGTATAGAGTTGATGAAGGAGATACATGCAGGCCTGTGCGGATCCCACATCGGATCCAGGCCGTTACTTGGAAAAGTGTTCCGCCAAGGATTTTATTGGCCGAAGGCAGCTTCGGATGCAGCGGAGTTAGTTCAAAAGTGCGAAGGTTGTCAAAAATGTGCAAGAGATCAAAAGCAACCTTCGTCTTTGACACAGCTGATACAACCCATCTGGCCATTGCAAAGGTGGGGCCTCGATTTGCTGGGTCCATTACCACCGGCTCAAGGCAATCTGAAATATGTTATAGTGGCTGTGGAGTATTTTTCCAAGTGGATTGAGGCGAAGCCATTAGCCACAATAACTTCGGCCACTGTCCAAAAATTTTTCTGGCAGAATATTGTCTGTCGCTTCGGAGTGCCGAAGGCCATCACTGTAGATAATGGAACACAGTTCGACTCCGAAGATTTCAGAAATTTCTGTGACCAAATTGGCACGAAGATCCACTTTGCATCAGTCAGGCATCCGGAGTCGAATGGGCTTGTTGAAAGGGCCAACGGCATCATAATGACAGGAATAATGAAGCTAATTTTTAATCAACCAAGGGGAAAATGGCCAGATCAGTTGACCAAAGTGGTGTGGAGCCACAATACAACAACATCAAGGTCTACAGGCTTTACCCCATTCAAGTTATTATTCGGTGACGAAGCAATAACTCCAGAAGAAGCTAAAGCTGGATCAATAAGAGTGGTAGCTTCGGCAGAATCAGGTGCCGAAGATACTTGTCTTGTGGAAAAAGATGCCTTAGAAGGGATCAGGCTTCAGGCCGTGGAAAATATCAACAAATACCAGGCTGAAACAATCAAATGGCGAGATAGAAAAGTCCGGCTAAAAAATATTGAGCCAGGACATTTGGTGCTTCGGAGAGTGGCCAACCCGGATACAGTGGGCAAGTTGCAACTGAAATGGGAAGGGCCTTTCTTAGTAGCATCTTCGTCAAGGCCTGGTTCGTACAGACTGAAGGACATGGATGGCAATGAAATTCCAAGATCTTGGAATGCGGATGAGCTTCGGCGGTTTTATGTATAACTTGATGTAATTTTGTCTTTTCTTTTCTTTTTCATGGCACCCTTTTCCTTTCTAAAGGGGGAGAAAGGTTTTTAATGGGGCCATCATATGTAATTTTCCTTTTTAGTTTTATAAGAGCAAAATCTCCCAAAGAATGTAAATGTAAAAGCTGAGAGCGCACCATCGAGTGCCGAAACTGAAAAAGAGAAAAAAAAAGCTCCGAAGACGTCCCTAAGGGGATGCAGAGCTTACAGCGAAAAGTCAACGCTGATTCCGCCGAAAGTAAAAGGCGAAGAAGCTCCAAAGACGTTCCCAAGGGAATGCAGAGCTTATACCGTCTAAGTAAAAGGCGAAGAAGCTCCAAAGACGTCCCTAAGGGGATGCAGAGCTTACAGCGAAAAGTCAACGCTGATACTGCCTAAGTAAAAGGCGAAGAGGCTCCAAAGTCGTTCCTAAGGGAATGCAGAGCTAATGTGTGGTTGTTTCTAAGTAATGGCTGACAATGTGGCTTCGGACATATGCTTCGGACATTCATTCATGCATTACATTACATCATAACATTTGCATGCATAAGCATTCATTCATAGCATTTGTGTTCCCAAGTGGCTGCTTCGGCAAAAAGCTTCGGAGAAGTGGTTTTTTATGATTCGTTATGTAAAAGAAAAGCTTCGGAGAAGTGCGTTTTTATGATTTGTTATGCTATGTTGTGTACAAAAGAGAAAAGTTTCGTTGCTCGGCAAAAAGAAGAATTGTTTTTATGCTTCGTTGTGTACGAAAAGAAGGGAAGGTGTTTTTTCGCCTTCGGCTCAAAATACTGATTTCGTCCACATCAAAGCGCCTCAATCGAAGGGTAAGAATATATTACAAGGTATGTACAAAGCTCCTTGAAGAACAGTTTAATTCTATTTACAAGAGTTGTTACAAAAATATCCTGAGTTTTTCTATAGCACACTTCTACTAATCTTCATTAAGCTTCAGCTTCGGCGACAGCTTCGGCGACATATCTTAGGCATCATCTTCACCTTCGTCATCCTACATGAATCAAGGAATCGTAAGTAAAAATCAAGCCCAAAGGAAAAGGTAAGTACGAAATATCATTTCTTACTGGTTCAAGATGACTTCGGGCTTCGTCTCCAGCCTTCTCCCGCCCGCCTTTTGTCCATATCATTTTTATAAATCTATTGGAGATACTTCGGGCGAGGTCAGGCATATCATCCAGGATTGATGGAGATAAGGTGAAGTTGGGCCTGTTGACAATTTTTCCGTGTTCGCAGCCGGCCTTCAGAAATGCAGCAGCGGTACCCCGAGAAGCTACCCAGGCACAGAAGTCGCCGTGCCCGGCTATAACTTCGTCAAGCTCTTCGATTTCAGCTTCAATATGATCGAAGGCCTGGGGTAAATTTTCCGCTGAAGGGTTAAATTTCCCGCTGCTGGCTCCAACAGAGTAAAATATCTTCTTTAATCGTCCAATGCAATTATTGCCAAAGTCCAAGCATTTGTCTTGAAGGCTTGTTAATGTTTTCTTCAACTCTGAGCTGGTCTGGACTTCGGCTTTAAGCTTCGAATTCAGTTCTAGCTTCTCCTGTTCGAATTGTTTTGATTGATTGATAAGCTTCGAATTCAACTCTGATAATTTAGCCTCAGTCTCAGCCAGTAAGCCTTCGGTCGATTGGAGCTCGAAGTCTTTCTTTTCAATGATGGCAGATTGCTCTTTTATTTTGCTTTCTAAGTTTTCAATTATAGCTTCGTGCTTTTTGTCCTCCAAGTCTTGTTGCATCTTCAGAGCTTTGCTCAGTAGCATGCTCTGTACAGAAACAACTTATGTTAGTAATATTTTCATTATTAACAGCAATAAAAACCAGAGAAAAGGTTGTTTACCTTGAAGTTAGAATAAAATAAGCTGCCGACGATATGTTGTCGTCGGTAGCGGCTGATGTCTGTCTCTAGCTTCGGAAAACCGATACTCTTTGATAGAGTACCGATTACCTTAGCACCAGTCTGGTCTCGAATGCAGCCCAATTTTTCGTCATCAATGCCTCCAAATAGGAGAGCACCTGGCTTGTAGCCGCAAGATTTGGCATAGTCTTTAAGTTCTTCTATTTCGTCCTTCGTAAGTTTTTGCCCAATTAAATTCTGAAAGGAGTAGGCTTCGTCGTCCGAAATGTCTTCGGCTATTTCTTTTCCTTTTTCAGGCACTGTGGCCATGGTTTTTTCAGTAGCAACACCAGCTTCTTCTGCAGCCATGTCTTCCAAAATTTTGTTAACATCCTCAATGGTTGTTTCTAAATTAACATCTTCGGCTGTAGCGGCTTCGGTAGCCGCGACCTCCGAAGGTGCGACTTCGACGTTTATGGTGCTTTCGGCAGCTGCTGTTTTCTGAGCTGACGCTCTTGGCGGTGTCTTATCGATAACTTCAGTTACCGCAATGATTCTTTGCCGTTTGGGTTTGCTTATCTTCGTCTGATCCGGCTCGTCCACCTTTTGAAAAAGCTTCGTCAGTTGGAGCCCTAATGGACTTAGCTTCGTGGGCATGGGTTCAGTCATTACCTTTAAAATTTCTTCCACGTCGCTGGTAGAAGGCGGTGTGGGGGTCCTCTCTTCTTCGGATATTTTCCGTTTTGGAGTTGATATTTTCCTTTTCTTCGGAATTTTCTTCTCTGCTGCTGGTTGCTCTTCATCCTTGGTCAGAATTTCGGCCACTCTTTTTCTTTTGTGGCCCTCGGCACCCTTGTTCAACTGCTCATAGTCTGGGTACTCGAAGCCCAGGGCATCGAATACTCGGTTCAGCCTTCGCTTCGGTCGGGTGCCGAAGGCCGCTGTCATTAATTGATCCTCTTTTTTGGAGTAATTCCCCAAGATTTCATTGCACATTGTCTCAACTGTGTCTAACCACTCTTTGCAGGGTTTCTTAAAGTACTTCTTGAATTTAAAGTGATAGGGCAGACGGACCAGCTCCCCCTTCTTCTTTTCTCCCTTCAGCTTCGGCATTTCCCACTCTTTTAGAGTAGGGAAAACTCTGAATGCCAAGAACTCCTGAACTAGATCCCTGGTGCTAATATGTTCTGAAATAATTTCGAATTCACCCAGAGCAGCCCAGGTAGGACCCTTTAAATCGCCGATGCGGCAGCGTGGCCTCGTCTCTCCGAAGATTAATTCCAGAGGGCTTTGTACCAATTTTTCTCTGTCTTCGTCAACTTTTACGTAGAACCACTCAGACTTCCAGCCTGCTGGCCATTTGCTTCGGTAGCTGATGACAGGACACTTTGTTGTCTTCCGGTAGGCAAAATTATAGCAGCCGAAATTATCATGTAGTCCATCTTTTCTGGCCTTTGTTTGGTAATGTAATTCGTGAACTCGGCAGAAGCTGTCGGCAAACGGTTCCACAGCTTGGCTTCGGAGGGCCCAGATATAAACATTGAGCCTAACGATGGCGTTAGGAGTCAATTGATGAAAGTAGATACCAAACCTCCTCAGTATCTCCGCAATAGTATTGTGAAGAGGGAATCTAAGCCCAGCCTTTAGAAAGCTCTTGAAGATAACAATCTCATCCTTCCCTGGCTTCGGGGTGGTTTCTTCTCCCCCGAAGCGGAGTAGCTTCTTCTGATCTTCATTGAAATAACCTGCTTTTACCATCTTCGAAAGGTCAGCCTTTGAAACGGTTGATTTCCCAAAATCCAGGTGACTGGGCTTGCTGGGCATAGCAATGTGGTAGTCATCTTCGGGGTCAGTCCCTTCAATGTTCTCCTCTTCTCCTTCGGCTGTTGTCGGGTTTGCTTCAGCAGCAGGCGTTTCTCCCGCAGTCACTAGACCAGAACGCTGCATCGCTTCGGAGATGGGCACAGTGTCTGAACCTTCAGCTTCGTCTCCCTCACGTACAACTTTGGCAGTAGATCGCACTCGTGCCATGTGATTCTGAGTTTGGGGAAGTCAGAAACTTTTTTCTTTTTTCTTTTCTCCGAAGCTCTCCTTTCTGACGAAGCAAGCGTCGAGACGGACCTTCGTTCGATTCTGAGAGTCAAGCTTCGGCTACGGTGGAAAATTTTGGCAGCAAAACAGTGCAAATAGCAATGAATGCTGTGGTAACTTCACACCTACCCGTTTGTTTATATAGTGCAGCAGGTAAGAAGGCGAAGCGGCAGGATTTTTACACCAGACGGGCGGTCACTGGTACTCGCTGTGCAGTGGACCGCAAGGATCAAACAGTAACTCTGCAAGGTGGGCCTGGCACGCGCTCGGAAGCCGGATCGTTTCTCTGCAACGAGCTCCGGGAAGGTGTTTTTTGGACCTTCGGCTTCCCGAAGCTGAAGAGGCTTTTTTCACGGGTCAAGCTCGTTACGAAAAACGATCTAGCACCGCGAAAGGGGCTACTGTTGGGGTCGTGCTTCGGCGCGCCAAAGGTCTCACACGAAGAAGCAGCTTCGGCTGAAGTCGTCTCCAAGAGATGGCCGAAGGTTCCTTTTCATGGACCTTCGGCGTTTCAAACCGACATAGAGATAGAATGACCTTTTTATACATATAGGTCTGAGTCAATGTTGTAAACATTTGTAAGGGGCATAATTGTAATTTGTCACAGGCTGCGACCTGTGCCTATAAATAGATGAACAGTACCTCTGTACTGTTCACGCGAACCTGTCTTTTGCCTTCGCATCACATTTGCTCTCTCTTTCCTCAGGACCGAAGGTACATTTGTAATTTGATATCATTTACATTTATTCATGTTAATAAATGATTCTATGTTAACATTTAAATGTTTATTTTATACATCATGATTTATACAAATATTTCATCCTTCATTATTATGTTTACGAAGGTACGTCCTTCGTAATCTTCATTCGAAATCCTTTATATTCCGAAAGGATATAATGTGATGAAGGACGAAGGACCTTAATATTTAATATTTTCTGTGTTGCCTTGTTCTTAACTCGAAGCATTTGAGAACAAGCCCCCAACAACGGACATGATGGATCCACCATCAAGTTTCATTTTTGAAAACATCTCATTCCATCTGAAGCATCATCTTTTGTTTAAAACAAAACATTTTGTTTTTCTAAAGCAAGACTAAGCATCAGAAAACTTTTTAACAAAACAGGTAATCAAGGAAGGGTAAACAGTTCAAAGGAAGGAAATGCAGCAATAGTTCATCACTCAACTCCTATCACCTAATGCATCATTTCAAGTGATAAAGAGTTTAAAACAACAAGGAAAAAGGGTAAATGCTCCGGGGCTTGCCTTGTGTTGTAGGGGATTCGGGATCTGTTCCACAGATATCAAAATAAAAACTATTCCCTACAGGTGGAGTCTCAGCTGGTGGTGTAGTTTCTTCTTCTTCGACAATTAGTTCTTCTTCATTTTCTATACATAACCATACATATACATGAATGCTCATGTGATGCTATGAATATGCAATTATAATAGAGATACATCAATTTGTATCTTGAATACAACTTTCCTTCATGGTACGCCTGGGTAACTAGGATTTTCCGAGTCAGTACTCTATTAGGATAAGGCAATTATTACCTTAGAAAGCTAGGGTTTTGGGTTTGGGAATCAAACAATGTCCAAAACATGTCAAACTTCACCCAAGGGTTCTAATTATCATATTAAGCTTGCCCAAAAAAGTTTTATGATTTTTGGAGCAATCAAGTAATTTCTAAAATTCCAAAAGTCTAGGTTTAGGCTTTCTTAAATGTTGAATAATTCATGGTTGGGACTAAAAATCTTGGATCTATTTTTATTAAATACTAGAGGAATTTAGGAGTCTAGTAAAATTAGTCCCATATTTTTATCATTTTTATAGAATTTTATATAAATTTCCTAAGCCTAGCAGAAAAAGAAAAGGGAAAATGATGAACAGTGATGTGCTGAAACCAGCCCGAACTGGCCCACGTCCAGGCGAAACGCGCCCGCGCGCGCCCGTCGGGTTCATTTTGCGTAGAGGACCTTGGCTATTTAAATAACTGGTTAAGAACCCTTGGCCACTATTCATTGTTTCTCTGACAATCACAGTTAGGTCCCTGAACTTCTGTTTCTTCACAACGACAGGTCCTCGATGATGAACACCGGTGAGCATGCCCTCCGGTGAACCTGTACCGGCCAAGACACTTAATGACCAGAGTGCTAGCTTGGCCAACACCTAATTCCGCCCTTGGCGACACTAATCCCGCCTTAATTACACGAATCCGGCCCGGAGTTCGTCTGTCCACGGCGGCGATGAATACCGGAGACAAATCGTGGTGTTCTAGGCGATTCAATATGGTCTAGTTCAATCAAACGGGTCTGCGAGCAACATGAGACTCGAGGGAGGCTAGAACATCAAACAGAAGGGCATGAACTAACCCGTAGATGACTGGCCACGATGAGATGTCTCACGGCGGCGTTCCGACCGATTTGGGGGAAATACGAAATTGGGAGGCTCTGGTGAACGATTAGAGGCGAGAGCTGGTGCTTTGGATGCGTAATAACCTAGTGGAGCTCACAGTGGCAGCAATTTATAGACTCCATCGGTAGTGGCGTCCAATTTGAAGAAGGCGTGCTGGCGGCCGGAGAGAGGGGAGGTTCACTAGTGCGAGCTGTTGTGGCTTTCACTGGGGCAGTGTCTCAGGCGATGAACAAGTTACCTAAGGCAGTTTACTACGACGTGGTAAAGCTTCGAGGCACGTGGCATTCACGTGGCAGGCGGCAAACTCCGGCGAGGTTACCTGGACCGGCCGCAAGGCAAGTGGGTACGGGGCCGGCTCCCGGTCTCATCCACGGTGAAGATCTTTTCCACACCGAGTCGTTATTCGCGCGCCTACGAGCACGAATCGCATCGCCGGCGTGAATCCAGGCGCGGGGTCACCGGCGACGAGGTGCACTGCATCTGAAGATCTTCTTCAGTACTGTACCATCAGAACTCCATTCAGAGTGCCTGACAAAGCATTTTCAGGAGTGATTTTCACAAATTTTTATGTGGCAACCCTCTAATTGGTCTGTAGCAAAATTAATCTCCTACAAACCTGCTTTGATTTTGTTATAGCAACCATAATCAAACATCCACTGGATCTTACTCAAAATTGTCCCCAATGTCTGTCCCAGCTCACTGTCAGTCAAAGTCCAGCTTCAGGAGTGTCTGACAGCCAGACTTCAGGTCCATTTATCTCCAAATTTTGCATGTCACCAATGCTTAATCACTTAAGCAATGTTATACTCCTATCATAGTTCTACAAATTTGATGTGTTGACCTAGGGAAAAATCCTTGTAAATTTAGAGATATAGAGCTCCAAAGTTGACCCTATTCCACTGAAATTCAGTCTTAGCCATATAGTGCTCATGTGACCCTTTTGCAAATAAGTCCAAATTTCAACATTCAACTTGAAAATTCTCCAATGTGAAGGTTACATGGTTTATGGTGTTTTATGACTTTGATATTTGCACTTTGGTCCAAAAGTGCATAGAATTTGCATTTATCCCCTAGGGTTCCAATTAGGGTTTTCTATGGTTTATTTTAGGGTTTTTAGTACTTTAGGGTTTTTGTGTCACTAAAGTTCATCAAATGTGATACTTTGTGAACATTTCTCATGGCTTTTGAGATTCTACTTATTTTGGCTTCACTTTCATCTAGAGGTCCTAATTCCAGGGTTAAGTACCCTACCCTAGGGTTAATCACACATCAAGCCACCTGATCACAACTTGTTTGAAAATTTTACCTAGTGAATGCCTTTTAGGTGTAACAACCAACATGAAATGTCAATGCACATGATGTCATGCTCAAGTTTTAGTGCTAGTAACACCAGGGGTGTTACAGTTCAACCTTCGGTCTGTTGTAATAAATTTGTGTTTACACCATCGAGTGTAACAAGAAGGGTGACGAAGCTCCAAAGTCGTTCCTAAGGGGATGCAGAGCTTGGCTTCAAAGTAGATCCTAAGGGGATGCAGAGCTAAAATACCACCTAAGTAAAAGGTGAAGAAGCTCCAAAGTCGTTCCTAAGGGGATGCAGAGCTAAAATACCACCTAAGTAAAAGGTGAAGAAGCTCCAAAGACATTCCTAAGGGGATGGAGAGCTTAGCTCCAAAGTCGTTCCTAAGGGAATGCAGAGCTGAAACACCACCTAAGTAAAAGGTGAAGAGACTCTAAAGTCGTTCCTAAGGGGATGCAAAGTCTTATTTGTAGATCAATGTCATTTGCACCATATCATCACATCATATTGCATAAGATTTCATCATACACCATCCCGCATCAACAGAAACAGTGCAAGAAGAAGGAAAATTGCTCCTTCAGAAATACTGGTTAACCCATGAGGTTAAGCCTATTTCGGCAAAAGAGCCATATCAAAAATACAAGATACATGCTTTTGACATGTGTTGTCATATGAAGCTTATATCTTCGATAATAGTATTCTTATGCAACATCTAGGGTAAAACCTTCAGAGTTACTTCAGAAAAAAGAAGAGGGATTTCTTTCTTCGTGAAGCGTGAAAAAAGGGAAGGTGTTCTTTTCGGCAGCGGCTCAAAAAACGATATGTACGAAGGTTTCACGCATCACAAAGAAATATATTACATCAATACATATGAAAATATGTGATAATTGTTTCTTACAAAGACCCTAAACTCTCAGATATACAAACATTAGTCTTCTTTTAAGACTTTATCGGCAACTTCGTTCAACAGTATGTTGACAGCTTCGTCAATGGCCTCGTTAGCAATTCTAATTATGTCGAGTGCCCCTTTCAGAGATGGATCAGCTTCCGGATCGTATGGCTCTAGAGGGGGAGAAAACTCAACTGCATCAAAATACAAGTATCTGTTAGTATCGAAGCTATAGTAATTTATGAAGCCAAGCTATAATGGATATACCTATAAGCCTAGCGCGTTCAACAGTTTCTTCAGTTCTCTTAGCCTCTTCTAAGGCGTCGTGAGAATATTTCTCATTTCTTCTTATAGATTCGTCAGCTATCTCTCGACCACCCTTCAGCCATACTTTGGAAAAGAACTTTCCGCTTAATGCAGTTGTTGGGGCAAAGGCGAACACGTCTCCCCCTCGCTCGTCGATTTCTACATCAACGTTTCGCAGGCCGAAGCCCACGCCAGCAGGCTCTACCGACCTGGCCACGGACGTCGTCCATGCGAAGGCCCAAGCGCCCCCTTCGCTCTGACAAGCGAAGGCGAAGACCATCAACGACTTCAAGGACCGAATGATCGAGGCCGCGAAGACCATAAGGCTGTCTCCCTCAATGCGAGAAGGGGCCCATGTGCAATCTAGCCCATGTCGTAGGGCCCCGCCCGCAGATTGCCATGTGAGCAGAGCGGGTTGGGGCCACATCTATAATAAAATATGCTGTAATGACATGCTGTAACCACCTATGAGGGAATATTCCAGGGATAAACTAGGTAAATGAGGGCCTAATTGTCCTTGACAGGGTCGGGCGGTCCCTTAGTTACTTATAAATACTACCGTACTGTGCCAAAGAGGGCGATAGGGAAAAAAGAAACACTATTGCCCTAATGCCTTGTGTTTAGAGGCATCCAACTTCTCCCATTTCCTTCCAATTAGATTCTGATGTCCCTGAATAGGCAGGTTCCAACATTTGGTGCCCAACGCTCGTGCGACGAGAAAACATCCCGCGATGGACCCCAAGAGAGCAGGTTCGAAGGCCACCGCTTCCATCGACGACGCGATGAAGGCAGCGCTCTTGGCGGAGAAGAAAGGCAAAGCCCTCGACAACACCCTTCAGGAGGCCTTCGAAGATGACGCCGTCAATAGTACGAGGCAACGCCAGGACAACCCCACCCCGACGACACTGTGCACACTTGCAGTTCCGAGGGCGCACCGTGAGCACCCCCACCAGGCTTCGCTCCTCTAGAAGGCGAAGACACCGTAGAAGATGGCGAGATCATAGGCATTGTGGCGGAACCATCCGAATTATTCTAGCTTAAGTTCTTAAGTCACGCCTCAGAGGGCGCAACACACTTAAATCAGAATAACCTGTTAGTCCCTCAGATCTAGTCTGATAAAGCCACTTATCCAGGATCAAATACCACAAGCTCACTTGAAGATGAGTCACAGAAGAAATACAATAAAATAGGAAACCTCAAATTAAGTACTAGACTTATTACATAAATTAGTGTTTTCAAGTAACTAAAATAAGTTCATAAGATAAACTGCAACGGATAATCGATATCGTCGAAAGATGAGGAATAGGGCCTGGCCTAGCCCACTACTCCTCCTGCTCCTCTCCTGCTGGAGCAGCAACCCACTCGACCATCCAACCCAGTGGCAGGGTGGTAGGCCAAGTCACTCCATCAACCATATCTTGAAGTGCACCTGCAAAAATTATGCCACAAGCAAGGCTGAGTATACTAATACTCAGGTAGACTTACCTGGTGTGAGGAATCTACCCCTCTACCTCTAGACCATGCAACTGTTTGGCTGAGGGGTTTGGTTTGCCAAAGCACTAGCTGAGTCTAAGATTAATTTTAGCTTTTCCAATTCTAATATCATTACTTTTAGCTAAGTTTGCTCCTTCTAAGCATACATGGTAACAGTCATTTAATACAATCAACATGTTATCTCATGTAAAACCTCATTTCACTTCTTACTCAATGTAGTACAAGGGGTCAAGCAGTCTCATTAGCTGCGAGAAGCAGACGATTCAAATCGAGTTTTAACCTTGCAAGGTAAACCTAAACACACGACTTGTCAGGGCACTCCGTCCCCACACATGTCAACCGTCCCCATCGATTCTCCGTTCGCGGCCAGGACTCACCAACTTGGCATACAATGCTCCACTAACCCCAACTGCCTCCGTGCAGTGACCACACTTGTACCCACCATAGCTAGCATGGGAGACCCTATCTCAGGACGCGTGAGGGGTAAAGTCCGCGCCCGGCTTCACTCAGGTAATAGGTTTACCGGTTACCATATTTCCCGACATGTGCTTAGTGCGTTCAAACGCTTGACTCAGGTATCCACACATTAATCCTTAATTTTTTTCCTGTCTCCTGGACAAGGCATCCAAGTCCATAGACCATCATAGATCCTGTTATCAAGATGAATACAATCAATTCCTGACCTCGCGCGAGTGCAAAAAAAAATCACTCGACTTCTACCGAGATCCTGATTTAGCAAAGCAGCTACTCGACCTAGCATACTAGTATCCATCTCAAAAAGGAATCCTTAATTCATGCAACAAAGGTTTCAAGCAACTCCTACACTTAAGTGCACATTACAAGCCTAAAAACATTATGTGTAGTAAAGTAGCATATATACAAATTGGTTATGCATAAAACCGGGGCTTGCCTTCAATTGCTAGGGCTGCGGGGAGATCCTCAATGGCAGGCTCGGGAGTTTGCTCCTGATCTTCCTCATGGACAGCTCCTTGCTCAGGAATGAGCACGTACTCTCCGTCAGCGAGGTTGCAATCTAATGAATGCAAGGGATAAGATATTTATATGGCATGATCTGCAATTTAGCAACTAAAATTGTAGGATGAAAGATTAATTAACAGGGGATAGAGTTAAGTCTGGCTACTAGAGATTTCCGGGGTATATTTAGTAAATTAGGGTCGAGTTTGATTACTAAATGGTTAGACCATTTTTTAGTGTTCCACTGGTTTTCCTTTTCTTAGGTCTTAGTGTCATTTTAACAAGATTCCTAGCTATATTTATTGGGGTGAGGCTTTATTAATCTTTCTGATCTATCTCTTCTTTTTCTATTCTTTTATGCCTTTAAGGTGGGTTTGAACTACAAGATAGCTTTATAAATTTCCAAAAATTCTGTAAAAAGTACATTGGCTTCTCACTGGTGTATAATTCTCTGTCTCAAAATTTGGGGCTTAAAAAGTGAGGGGTTCTCTCTGTACAAATTTATCAAATGTTAGGGCAGAGGCGGTGTTTTGAACTACAACTCCATTTTACAGTGAGTTATTCTCTAAGACTTATTTTTTTTGGCATTTAGGTGTAAGAATATGACTTTGTACAAATTTTCAGTCACTAATATTTATTAGTTATTTTACTATGATTTTCTAAAGTTTCTAGCCAAAGGGGTGCTTTCTACTACCACTATACTTGAAAAATATCAAACAACAGATTTCTAATTTTTCCTACCTTCTACTTTGTGCAAGAGCAATCATTCTAGAATTTGGTAACTTTTTGCTTAAGGGAAAGGGTGATAGAATTTCTTGACTTAAATGGCCTTTTACATGAGGTAGGGGTAATGGGTATTATTTTGTAGTTTTGAATAGGTTTTGCATTTTTCTCTGGTGGTCTACTTCATTAATAATCTGGTAAAAATTTATTTGCCCATTGTTGCACACTTTTTGGCTTTCTTATGATTTAATTGGAACATGGCTAAAAATCAAGTTTTAATTGTTCAACCAACTTATAATGATGGGCTGGGGTGTTTATTATTTTTGTAGAGATGTTCTAGTAGTTAGGAGTCCACTGAATTTTTCTCATCCTTATTGAATGATCCTTATATTTTTAATGGTGGTTTTTCTGGATTTATTAGTGTCTAATAAATAATTAACCTTGAATTTGTTCTGGACTAGGGTCCTCTGTATTTTTCCTAGGTTCTTCATTACTTAAGTGGGCTAGGAAAAATATGTACATCCCTTGTTCATTAATTTTTATTTCCTTTCCTAATTTCCTAAGTTTTGGGCAGATATGGCTTATAATAGATAACCCTATGTTAATCTTTTATACTAGGGTGCTTAATATTTTTAAACAGTGTCTAAGTTGGGTTTGGACTTCTACAAATTTTCTTAAGTCTAGCACAAAAGCATAATTATTTTTCTTCATTTTAATAAGGTTTGGGCAGTTTCCTTATTTAATTCCAAACTCTAAAATTTAGTACAGAAAGCATAGGGTTCATTATTTTTATTGGATAGCTCATAATATTCCAAATCTAGTAAAATTGGTTTGACTAAATTTGGTTAAATATTTCTCAAGATATAAATTTCCTAAGTTCTCTGCATATTTTAAAAGAATAAACAGAAATAGGTAAAGGAAAAAGGGTTTTGCATTGGGGTCCCTAGCGAAAGTTTCTAAGTTTTATTGCAGATGGGTCCTCAGGTTACTATTCACATGAGTCTATGACTATGCAGAAAACCCCCTAGGTTTCTGCTAAATCCAACCCGCGGTCCTTCCCCTAATGAAACAGTAACCGTGGCGGAGGAAAAGGGCGGAGGGGCTTACCGGCGACGAGATTGCTCCAACGCAGTGGTCGAGGGTGTAGGGGAGGTCTCGACGGTCACGCCGATGTGCGGATTGTCTCCAGTGATTGTCGGAGTAGGTCGGTCTATGTGCGCAGGAGGGTGAGCTCGTCGGCGGCGAGTATTCCGGCCTGCTCACGGCGCGATAGTCCAATTGGTTAGCTCGGGAGGCTCGACCAGGTGACGTAGAGGCGGTTTGCGGAAGGAATTTGAGAATAGCGCAGAGACTTACACGGTCCACGTTCGCCGGTGAGCGGAAGAAGTCCGGCGAGGGTGATTCAGGGTCTCTAGTGATGCTCTACCGGGTCTGAGGACTTGGGGAGCTTCACGGGCCTCTAGCCAAGCTAACCGAGCAGCTGGCGCAACCCGGGAGCAGCTAGAGTGAGCTGGCCGCAGTGGAGGAGGCTCGGGTGGCTTTGGCGGGCAGTGGCGCGTCTTGTTCAAGGCAAGGTCCGGTGAACTCTGGCTTGGGCAAGACCGAGAGTGCGCGAGGGAGTACGACCAAGGCCTTGAGGCTGCTTTATAGGCACGGTGCGGGCGAGGGTGCGCGATGGACTTGACCGGGCACTGGGGCGAGCACGCGCGCTAGTTGGGCGAACGCCGGCGTGCCGACCAGGGTCAAACACGTGTGCGCGTTTATTCTGCCTGAGTTCTGGCGCGTGTTGTCACCCATCCGAGCCTGCTCTTGCCTTGGTCAGTGCACAAAACCTCTTCTCCTCCCTATAAGCTACCGATCTTGTGTGGGGATCATAGGATTTAGCCTACTGGTTCCAAAGATATGGAGCTCTCAAGTTGGGTCTGTCTCTCAGCCCGAGCCCGAGGCAAATCTTTGGTTTTGTCGTGTCTAGGGTCCAAATCCCAATGCCATCTTTAGATATGTGGTATAAGGGTTAGTTTAGCACATGTTTGTTAATGGGAGGTTAGGGTTTTGAGATAGGGATTAAGGTGAATGCGCTCGGTTTTGAGTTAGAGGCTGAAAATTCAGAAATCTGAATTTCAGATTTCTCTAGGAAGCCTCCCATTGAATGGCTCGTTTGAGGTTTTTAACCAACTATTTTGGCCAGACTTTTATAATCTTAATTGTAGCTCAGTTAGTGTGTTTCAACTTTTATAATTGGCCTAAGCCATGATTCCATGTTTTTCATGGTATTTTACCCCTTTCCTTCCTTTCTACTTAAGTGGCTCAATTAGTGTTGTTCTAGGGTTTTAACATTTTTCCCTTTTTTGAATGCACCATATGATTTAGGCATGATTTCTTAAGATAAAATACTTAGTGGAACTTTTATTCTTAAGTTGATTGGTGTCTTTTGCCCAATTGGTTCACATGAAATAATGGTTCTTGAGTTAGTACTGAGAAGCAACCCTAGGTGACACTGGGGTGTCACAGCCTTCCCCCCTTAAAGGAATCTCGTCCCGAGATTCGGGTCGGAGTCCTCCTGGGGTGAAGCGAAGGTTAAGGCTTGCTTGAATTTGGTGGTTTGTTCATTAAGGTTTTTCTTGGCAAACTGCTCTTCGAATGTCATCTTCTTTGCAACTTCAGAAGGAAGTTGTCGGCGTTCCGAGACTGGGGGGTCCCCGAGCCGACGAGTGAGTGTGCCGCGTGCCCCAGCCCAGATGGGTCGAGCGCGTGGGCGAGCGCGAAGGGGGGAGAGAGAGAGAGAGAGCGAGAGCGAGGTGGCCGGAGCCGGGTCGTGAGGGAGTCGGAGAATTCCCGCGGCCTTCGTGTTCGTCCCACGCCTAGGTCGGGTGCGCTTGCAGAAGGGGGTTACAAGCGTCCGCGCGAGGTGAGGGGAGCGAGCGGCCCCGAGAGAGCGCCTGCCCCTGCCCTTCGTCCCCGCGAGGCCAACCTTCTCTAAGAAGGCCCTGGTCCTTCCTTTTATAGTCGTAAGGAGAGGATCCAGGTGTACAAAATGGGGGTGTAGCAAGGTGCTACGTGTCTAGCGAGGGAGAGCTAGCGCCCTAAGTACATGCCAAGGTGGCAGCCGGAGAGATCTTGGCACCCTGTTGGTGTGGCGTCGTGGCTGTTGGAGAAGTAGTGGAGCTGGATAGAGGGACAGCTGTTGGAACAGCTGTGCTCTTGCTGACGTCTCCCTGCTTTCGTAAGGGAGCTGAGAGTCACCGTCGTCATGGTCTAGTGAGGCGCCATCATTGCCTATCTGGCGGAGCTGGCCAGATGGGACGCCGGTCTTGTTCTCTGCGACCCGAGTCGACTCAGGGCAGGGTGATGATGACGCTTCCTGTTGACGTGGCGGTCTTGTGTCCTAGGTCGGGCGTCGTGGAGGCTCCTCCGAAGTCGAGGTCGAGTCCGTCCTGCATGACAGAGGCCGAGCCCGAACTCCTGGGTCGGGCGAGGCGGAGGTCGTTCGGCAGAGGCCGAGGCGGAGTCCGAGCCCTGGTTCGGGCGAGGCGGAGTTCGTCGTCTTCCGGGGCCTTAGCCCGAGTCCGAGCCCTGGGTCGGGCGGAGCGGAGTTTGCCGTCTTCCGGGGCCTTAGCCCGAGTCCGAGCCCTGGGTCGGGCGGAGCGGAGTTCGCCGTCTTCCGGGGCCTTAGCCCGAGTCCGAGCCCTGGGTCGGGCGGAGCGGAGTTCGCCGTCTTCCGGGGCCTTAGCCCGAGTCCGAGCCCTGGGTCGGGCGGAGCGGAGTTCACCGTCTTCCGGGGCCTTAGCCCGAGTCCGAGCCCTGGGTCGGGCGGAGCGGAGTTCGCCGTCTTCCGGGGCCTTAGCCCGAGTCCGAGCCCTGGGTCGGGCAGAGCCTCCTATGGCACCTCTGGCGAAGTCTGGCCGCCCGTCGGTCTTACCTTTTGCGTTAAACGCCCCGGTGACTTGGTTGGTTGGCGCGGTGATTTAGTCAGGGTTACTTCTTATCGAAGGCGGGGCCTCGGGCGAGCCGGTGATGCGTCTGCCGTGAAAGAGGAGGCCTCAGGCGAGACGGAGTCATCTTAGGGTCGGCTGCCCTCGCCCGAGGCTAGGCTCGGGCGTGGCGTGATCGAGTCGCTCGTATGGACTGATCCCTGACTTAATCAAACCCAACAGGCCTCTGCAACTTTATGCTGATGGGGGTTACCAGCTGAGAATTAGGCGTCTTGAGGGTACCCCTAATTATGGTCCCCGACAGTAGCCCCCGAGCCTCGAAGAGAGTGTTAACACTCGCTTGGAGGCTTGCGTCGCACTTTTTTGCAAGGGGACCAGCCTTTCTCGGTGGTACTTTGTTCCGGTGGGTGCGCGCGAGAGCACCCGCCGGGTGTAGCCCCCGAGGCCTCGGAGGAGTGGTTTCACTCCTTCGAGGTCTTAATGCCTTGCGTAATGCCTCGGCTGGTCTGGCGGTTCCCTCATGCGAGCAGGGCGTAGCCCAGGTGCACTGTCGGGGCCCAAGTTCTCGGGCTGGTATGTTGACGCTGTCAACGGTTCGGCCGGAGCCGGGTTTGCGAGAGCAGCCCCCAAGCCTCCGCATGGAGCGAGAGGACGATCAGGGACAGACTCGACTTTTTACATACGCCCCTACGTCGCCTTTCTGCAAGGAGGAGGGGGGGAGAGCGCCATGTTACCCTCGATGGGCACCGAACATGGTGTCTCCGGTGAGCTGCAATTGGGTAATCCGAGTGGACGTCCGTGCCCCGTTCGTTGGGGGTCGGCTAGGGGCCCGGAGGCACGCCCAAAAGTACCTGCGGGTGATCTGCCGGACCCGGTCCCCTAGCGAGGGGTCCGAGGGCTCGTTGCCTCCCTCTGATGGGATTCCGTTACAGAGTCGTTCCCGCTGGTCTCGGAAATGTCCTAGGGTACCTCGGGAGCGCAGCCCGAGCCTTGGTTATGTATCGAACGTACCCCTGGTCATCCCTCGCTCGGCGTCTGAGGCGACTGTGAACCCTTCGATAGGCCAGCCTTCGAACCCCTGATCAGTAGGGGGCACGGAGCCCGAGTAGCCTGAGGCGGTCGTGGGACCTTTCGGGGGCCGACCTTCGAACCCCTGACCAGTAGTGGGTGTCGGGCCCACGCGATCTGAGGCGGCTGTTGAACCCTTAGGGGGGCCAGCCTTCGAACCCCTGATCAGTAAGGAGGCTCGGAGCCTAGTTCCTTCACGGGGAAGGATCCCTTTGGGGGTATCCCCTTTCCCGGTCCCTGTTGCAAGAGATAGAGAAAGAAGGAAAAGGGAAAAAGGATTCGAAATTGAACGTCGTGGCGTACCTTTTTCGGCGTGGTTGTTTTGGCGAAGGCGAAACGTCACCAGCCGCTCCCGCCCGTAGCGCTGTCCGTCGAGCCGCGGAGTTAATGCGCCGGGGTGAGTAGTTGGCGAGGTTGCCGTTGCGCGCGCGCGAGCCGTTCGAGGTACGGGTCACGGGCGCGTCGTCTTCGCACCGCGAGAGAGGGGGTTCTCTTGCTGCCTCCGGATGGGACGTGAGCCTGGCTGATGGCGTGATCGCTGCTCTTGCGCGCCTGCCACTGTCATTACTGCCGGCCCACTTTTGACCGCGTTTGACCGCTGCGCCAGGCTGGCGCTGCTGGGTCGCGGGCTGGGTCGCCTCGAATCGCGGTATCGGTTCCGCAATCGAGGAGGTGCGGTGGTGGAGCGAGTGGCACAGCGGCTCGCATGCAGCACCCGGCGCGCCAGTTGCACGACGCGTGGGCTTGAGCCGTCGCGCTGGCCTGTCAGGAGTCGGAGAGGCGTGTCCACTTGGCGCGGTTGCATGCCGCCTGCATGGCTGCCTGCCCCTTTCGCCCGCTGGTCTGGGCAAAAGTGGAGGGTTACTTGTAACCGCTGGGTGGTTGCGTGCGTCGTGCGCGGCGGTTCGGCTTCTTCTGCTTGGAGCCGATCTGCATGACAGGCGGGCCCCAGCCCCCGTGCCGCAGGGGAGGACTTTGGAGGCGTGTTGGAGAAGACTCAGCCCGTGACGGTTGAGGGCGCAAGCAGGGGGAGTTGCCTTTAAAAGGAGGGCGACCCCCTTCGTAAGGTGACCATGTCTCCTTCCTCCCCTATGCATTGTGTCTCTCCATCTTCCGAGCCCCCGGATGGGGGGAACCGCCGTCTTTTCGCTCCATTGTTGGAGGAACGCAACTCCGTGGGAGTTGGTACCTTTCAGCCATCGTTCGGCTTCAAGGATTTTCATCACACAGCCCAGCTGCTCCCCTCCGCTGGTGACCACCCAAGATGGTGGCCTCCAGCTCCCGAATGGGGAGGGGCAAACCGGGCTGCGGTCCCGGCCCCGCCCTCAGTGTTGAGGGTGTTCGTCATCCTCGCCGGGACGGGGAGCGAGGCGAGCCGGGGCCCCACCTCCTACGCGGGTCGGCGGGCCACCTCATTTTCCAGCTTCTGGTGGTGGCAATCGCCTTTTAGCCCCACGGCGGAGACATCCTCCAGTCATGCCGGGGAAGGAGAACTGTTGCTGCCCAGCTAGGATGCAACATTCCGTCTTCCTCCTCGCATTCGCGGCGAGGACGGCTGCGAGGATCTGCCGGGGTGCTTAGGGGCGTCCCGCGTTTGCTGGTGATTCGTCCAGAGCTTGTTGCTCCACGGGCTTCCCTGGCGGGGAGGTTGTCCGTACCCGCGGGGACGGAACCGGAGTTCCGTTTGTAATGGCACTTCGAGTGCCGGGTCTTTTGTTCATTTTCGGCTTTCGGGGCCTGAACATGTATGTAACCACGGCACGGAGCCGTGTTTTTTCCTCATTTTTGAGCACTAAGACTCGCCTGCTGATTATCTGAACCGCTTCACCAAGCGTGAGTTGCCCCGTGTCAAGGTGACGAGTGAGGTATCCGTATCCCGGAGGCGTAGGAGTCCCTCGGCTCGGTCGGACCTGTTGTCCGAGGCTCCTCTAGCTTAGTTTAAGAGACCCCTCGGCCGCTCTTCGACGAGCCGAGGCCAGGGGTAGCGATATCAGCATGAGCAGAGGCGGAGTTGGCTCGAGAAATAAAACCTGGTTGGCCGGAGCCTAGCCGGGTTGTCCGTTGGCAGGATCGACGTCGGAGCTGATCAGCCGAGGCTTCGGACCGAGCCGGCGCCCTCGGAAGGCGGTCGGCCGAGGCCCCGGAGGTGGCCGGCCGAGCCGTCCGCTCGGGCCGGGTTCTCGGAGAAGTCCCTGGCAGAGATTGCTCGAGCGTGGTGATGACGTCGTCCTTCGGAGCGGAGGCCCTCGGACCGCGTCGCCGTCCGAGGCTAGGTCGGGCCTTGCCGAAGGTGCTGTCGATGCCGAGGGTGTCATCGCCCTCTTCCAGCGTCAAGATCCGAGCCTGCAGGGTCAAATCGTCTTGTAGCGTGGGCCTTGTGCGGCCGTCGAGGCCAGAACACACACCCTTGCTGCGTTATAAAGCTGCGTCTCTTTTCCTCTTGTTTCGAGTATCTGGACTTTTTGTCGGTAGTAGGGATGTTAGTGCGGGCGAGAGTTGCTTCTCGCGGAAGGTGATGAGTGAGGTATCCGTATCCCGGAGGCGTGGGAGTCCCTCGGCTCGGTCGGCCTTGCCGCTTACGCGTACTTTTACCCGTCCATGAGGCCCTGTCACCGACTCGGTCGAGAAGGCTCGAAGAATCGCTTCGACAGAAGAGCTTCCGTACGTAAAGACTCGTTCGATCCGCGGATTCACCTTATCCGAGCGCGAGTTACTTATCGCAGAAGGTGATGAGTGAGGTATCCGTATCCCGGAGGCGTAGGAGTCCCTCGGCTCGGTCAGCCTTGGCTGCTTACGTGTACCCTGTCGTTTCCAGGACCCGCTTTTCGAAGTAGTCAAAAAGCACGAAAGATGTTCTGGTAAAAGAGATTTTCTTTTCTAGGAAAATTTTGACGCAGAGGGGGTTTCCCCCCTTTTAGCCCCCGAGGGAGGGTCGGGCCTTGCCGAGGCGAGGCCGACCCTTCCTTGTTGACTAAACTTTGCGTGGGTGCGGGGTATATGAACAACTTGGAAACATCTTAAGGGTAGAAGCGACATAGCTGTTGGATGTTCCAAGCGTTGCCGTAGACCTCGCCTTGACTGTTGGCCAGCTTGTACGTTCCGGGCTTCAGAACTTCGGCGATGATGAACGGCCCCTCCCAGGGGGGCGTGAGCTTGTGCCTCCCTCGGGCGTCCTGCCGCAGCCGAAGTACCAGGTCGCCCACCTGGAGATCTCGGGGTCGGACCCCTCGGGCGTGGTAGCGTCGCAGGGACTGCTGGTACCGCGCCGAGTGTAGTAAGGCCCTGTCCCGAGCCTCGTCCAGCTGGTCCAGCGAGTCTTCTCGGCTAGCTTGGTTGCTCTCTTCGTTGTAGGCCCTCGTCCTCGGGGAGCCGTATTCCAGGTCGGTGGGCAGGATGGCCTCGGCCCCGTAGACCAGGAAGAACGGCGTGAAACCCGTGGCTCGGCTTGGCGTCGTCCTCAGGCTCCAGACCACCGAGGGGAGTTCCTTCATCCATCGCTTGCCGAACTTGTTGAGATCATCGTAAATTCGAGGCTTGAGCCCTTGTAGGATCATGCCGTTGGCACGTTCCACTTGCCCACTCGACATGGGATGAGCTACGGCGGCCCAGTCCACCCGGATGCTGTGATCGTCGCAAAAATCCAAGAATTTTTTGCCGGTGAACTGGGTGCCATTGTCGGTGATGATGGGGTTCGAGACCCCGAAGCGATGGATGATGTTGGTGAAGAACGCCACCGCCTGCTCGGACCTGATGCTGTTCAGGGGTCGGACCTCGATCCAGTTGGAGAATTTGTCGACGGCGACCAGCAGGTGCGTGTAGCCCCCGGGCGCCTTCTGCAGAGGGCCGACGAGGTCCAGACCCCACACAGCAAAGGGCCAGGTGATGGGTATCGTCTGCAGAGCCTGAGCGGGCAGGTGGGTCTGCTTCGCATAGAATTGGCACCCTTCGCAGGCGCGGACAATTCTAGTGGCGTCAGCCACCGCCGTCGGCCAGTAAAAACCTTAAGAGACGGTACAGGGGCAGGCCTCTTTCGCCGAGGCGCGAGATGAAACGGCTCAAGGCCGCGAGGCATCCCATGACCCTCTGTACGCCTTTTAAGTCCTTGATGGGCCCCATGTTTGTGATGGCCGCGATCTTCTCCGGGTTGGCTTCGATGCCCCGCTCGGAGACGATGAATCCCAAAAGCATGCCCCGGGGCACCCCGAAGACGCACTTCTCGGGATTAAGCTTGACGCCCTTCGCCTTGAGACACCGGAATGTCAGTTCGAGGTCGGAGAGAAGGTCGGAGGCTTTCCTCGTCTTGACTACGATGTCATCGACGTAGGCCTCGACCGTGCGACCGATGTGTCCGCCGAACACATGGTTCATGCACCGCTGGTACGTTGCACCCGCGTTCCTCAAACCGAACGACATTGTGACATAACAGTACATGCCAAAGGGCGTGATGAAAGAAGTCGCGAGCTGGTCGGACTCTTTCATCTTGATTTGATGATACCCTGAGTAGGCATCGAGGAAAGACAGGGTTTCGCACCCTGCAGTGGAGTCCACGATTTGATCGATGCGAGGTAGAGGGTAGGGGACTTTCGGACATGCTTTGTTGAGACCAGTGTAGTCTACACACATCCGCCATTTCCCCCCTTTTTTCCTCACAAGTACAGGGTTGGCAAGCCATTCGGGATGGAATACCTCTTTGATGAACCCTGCCGCCATCAGCTTGTGGATCTCCTCGCCTATCACCCTGCGCCTTTCCTCGTCGAATCGGCGCAGAGGTTGTCTGACCGGTCGGGCCCCGGCCCGAATATCCAGCGAGTGCTCGGCGACATCCCTCGGTATGCCGGGCATGTCCGAGGGACTCCACGCAAAGATGTCGGCGTTTGCGCGGAGAAAGTCGACGAGCACTGCTTCCTATTTGGGGTCAAGCCCGGATCCGATTCGAATCTGCTTGGAGGCGTCGCCACTAGGGTCGAGGGGGACGGCCTTAACCGTCTCCGCTGGCTCGAAGTTGCCGGCATGTCGCTTCACGTCCGGCACCTCTCGGGAGAGGCTTTCCAGGTCGGCAATGAGGGCCTCGGACTCGGCGAGGGCCTCGGCGTACTCCACGCACTCCACATCGCATTCGAATGCGTGTTTGTACGTGGGGCCGACGGTGATGACCCCGTTGGGGCCCGGCATCTTGAGCTTCAGGTAGGTGTAGTTGGGGATGGCCATGAACTTCGCGTAGCATGGCCTTCCCAACACTGCGTGGTAGGTTCCTCGGAACCCGACCACCTTGAACGTCAAAGTCTCCCTTCGGAAGTTAGAGGGTGTTCCGAAGCAGACAGGGAGGTCGAGCTGTCCGAGGGGCTGGACGCGCTTCCCGGGAATGATCCCGTGGAAGGGCGCAGCGCCTGCTCGGACGGATGACATATCGACGCGCAAGAGCCTGAGGGTCTCAGCGTAGATGATGTTGAGGCAGCTGCCCCCATCCATCAAGACCTTGGTGAGCCTGACGTCGCCGATGACGGGGTCGACGACGAGCGGGTACTTCCCCGGGCTCGGCACGTGGTCGGGGTGGTCGTCCCGGTCGAAGGTGATGGGCTTGTCGGACCAGTCTAGGTAGACTGGCGCCGCCACCTTCACCGAGCAGACCTCCCGACGCTCTTGCTTACGATGCCGAGCCGAGGCATTCGTCGCATGCCCTCCGTAGATCATGAAGCAGTCGCGGACCTCGGGGAACTCTCCTGCTTGGCGATCCTCCCTTTTGTCATCGTCGTGAGCCCTGCCACCCTCTGCGGGTGGCCCGGCCCTGTGGAAGTGGCGCCGAAGCATGACGCACTCCTCGAGGGTGTGCTTGACGGGCCCCTGATGGTAGGGGCACGTCTCCTTGAATGCCTTGTCGAAGAGGTTGGCGCCTCCGGGGGGCTTCCGAGGGTCCTTGTGCTCGGTGGCGGCGACAAGGTCTGCGTCGGGAGCGTCGCGTTTCGCTTGCGACTTCCTTCTGCCTTTCTTCTTGGCGCCGAGCGGAGCAGACGCCTCGGGAGCATCTTCCGACGGGCGGCCCTGGGGCTGCTTGTCCTTTCGGAAGATGGCCTCTACCGCCTCCTGGCCGGAGGTGAACTTGGTGGCGATGTCCATCAGCTCGCTCGCCCTGGTGGGGGTCTTGCGACCCAACTTGCTCACCAGGTCACGGCAGGTGGTGCCGGCGAGGAACGCGCCGATGACATCGGAGTCGGTGATGTTGGGCAGCTCGGTGCGCTGCTTCGAGAACCGCCGGATGTAGTCCCGGAGAGACTCTCCCGGCAGTTGCCGACAGCTTCGGAGGTCCCAGGAATTCCCGGGGCGCACGTACGTGCCCTGGAAGTTGCCGGCGAAAGCCTGGACCAGATCTTCCCATTTGGAAATCTGCCCCGGAGGCAGGTGCTCCAACCAAGCGCGAGCGGTGTCGGAGAGAAACAGGGGGAGGTTTCGGATGATGAGGTTGTCATCGTCCGTCCCACCCAGTTGACAGGCCAGGCGGTAGTCCGCGAGCCACAATTCCGGTCTCGTTTCCCCCGAGTACTTCGTGATAGTAGTCGGGGGTCGGAATCGGGGCGGAAACGGCGCCCGCCGAATGGTTCGGCTAAAGACCTGCGGACCGGGTGGTTCGGGCGAGGGACTCCGATCTTCCCCGCTGTCGTAGCGTCCCCCACGCCTGGGGTGATAACCTCGGCGCACCCTTTCGTCGAGGCGGGCCCGACGGTCGCGATGAGGGTGCTCGTCGCCGAGGTGGCCCGAGGCCGCAGGCGCGGTGTTGCGCGTGCGCCCGGTGCAGACCGAGGCTTCCCGCGTGAGTCGGGAAGTCGCGGCACGAGGTTCCGAGGGGTACCCCTGCCTTCGGGAGGCAGAGCTCTCGGCCCGCCGGGCCGCAGCGCCTTCCAGGAGATGCTTGAGTTCTCCCTGGATTCGCCGACCCTCGGTGGTTGATGACTCCGGCATCGCGCGGAGGAGCATCGCTGCGGCGGCCAGGTCCTGACCGGTTCCGCCGGATGCGGGTGGCGGTCTGTCCCTGGCATCGTTGGCGATGCGGTGCTGGAGACCTTGGGGCAGGTGACGTATTCCTCCGGCTAGAGGCTGGCTCGCCCATACCTGCCCGATGTTCTGGCGGATTGCCTCGAGCGCTCCTGCTCCCTCATCGAGCCCGGCCTGCGCCCCGCGGACTTGCTCGAGCTGTGGGTCGTGACCCCCCGCCGGAACGGGGACCACAGCTAGCTCCCGCGGGATGTCGGCGCAAGGCGCTGGCCTCGGGGGATCACCATCCTCCGGCATGCCGAGACAGCCGCCTCCGGAGGGATCCCCTAGCTCGACGTGGAAACATTCGCGGCTCGGGCCGCAGTCCTTGTCGCCAAGGCTGCGGCTACCGTCGGAACAGTCGGAGAGGCAGTAGTCACATGCGGTCATGAAGTCCCGCATGGCACTGGGGTTGCCAAATCCGGAGAAATCCCAGCAGATGCTGGGGTCGTCATCTTCCTCGGACCCAGAGGGTCCGTAGGTCGAGACACCCGTCAATCGGTCCCAAGGCGACCGCACTCGAAACCCCAGAGAGGTTGCACTCGCCTCAACGTGAGCGCCCGCCAAAGCGAGGTCGCCAGGCGGATTGAGGCCGAGTCGAAATGACGAAAGATGGGTAGCAGTCGGTACCTTTTTGTCGACGAGGAGCGATGAAGTCACGTCGGGGGCTGATCGCGCTGTCGTCTTGGGTGCGAGGGCGACGTCCCGCAGGCCCTTCGTGAGCGTGCTGGCGTCGTCCACCTGCTCGGAGTCGACGTGCTGCGGGGGGATGGCGCTCGCCTTTGCCTCGAACGCGAGGGTGACGCCTAGCGTGTCCTCCGTTGGGGCACTGGGGATGTCGATTTGCTCGACAGCTGTCGGAGCGCGGCCTCCCGCTCGGCCTTGGTTGCCCCGCCTCCTCCTTCGATGGCGAGGGAGAGGACGAAGCGAGCTCGAAAGTTGTCCTTCCCCCACGCGGGAAAGGCGTCGTCGATTCCGCCGCCGGCGGGCGGGCTGTCTGCCTCCATTGTCGCTGTCGCGCGGCGGTGGAAGGAGTATCATGTCGTAGCTGCCGTCGAAAGACATGAACTCGAGGCTCCCGAAACGGAGCACCGTCCCGGGTTGAAGAGGTCGTTGGAGACTGCCCATCTGGAGCTTGACGGGAATCTACTCGTCAACACGCAGCAGGCCCCTACCTGGCGCGCCAACTGTCGGCGTTCCGAGACCGGGGGGTCCCCGAGCCGACGAGTGAGTGTGCCGCGTGCCCCAGCCCAGATGGGTCGAGCGCGTGGGCGAGCGCGAAGGGGAGAGAGAGAGAGAGAGAGCGAGAGCGAGGTGGCCGGAGCCGGGTCGTGAGGGAGTCGGAGAATTCCCGCGGCCTTCGTGTTCGTCCCGCGCCCAGGTCGGGTGCGCTTGCAGTAGGGGGTTACAAGCGTCCGCGCGAGGTGAGGGGAGCGAGCGGCCCCGAGAGAGCGCCTGCCCCTGCCCTTCGTCCCCGCGAGGCCAACCTTCTCTAAGAAGGCCCTGGTCCTTCCTTTTATAGTCGTAAGGAGAGGATCCAGGTGTACAAAATGGGGGTGTAGCAAGGTGCTACGTGTCTAGCGAGGGAGAGCTAGCGCCCTAAGTACATGCCAAGGTGGCAGCCGGAGAGATCTTGGCACCCTGTTGGTGTGGCGTCGTGGCTGTTGGAGAAGTAGTGGAGCTTGATAGAGGGACAGCTGTTGGAACAGCTGTGCTCTTGCTGACGTCTCCCTGCTTTCGTAAGGGAGCTGAGAGTCGCCGTCGTCATGGTCTAGTGAGGCGCCATCATTGCCTATCTGGCGGAGCTGGCCAGATGGGACGCCGGTCTTGTTCTCTGCGACCCGAGTCGACTCAGGGCAGGGTGATGATGACGCTTCCTGTTGACGTGGCGGTCTTGTGTCCTAGGTCGGGCGTCGTGGAGGCTCCTCCGAAGTCGAGGTCGAGTCCGTCCTGCATGACAGAGGCCGAGCCCGAACTCCTGGGTCGGGCGAGGCGGAGGTCGTTCGGCAGAGGCCGAGGCGGAGTCCGAGCCCTGGTTCGGGCGAGGCGGAGTTCGTCGTCTTCCGGGGCCTTAGCCCGAGTCCGAGCCCTGGGTCGGGCGGAGCGGAGTTCGCCGTCTTCCGGGGCCTTAGCCCGAGTCCGAGCCCTGGGTCGGGCGGAGCGGAGTTCGCCGTCTTCCGGGGCCTTAGCCCGAGTCCGAGCCCTGGGTCGGGCGGAGCGGAGTTCGCCATCTTCCGGGGCCTTAGCCCGAGTCCGAGCCCTGGGTCGGGCGGAGCGGAGTTCGCCGTCTTCCGGGGCCTTAGCCCGAGTCCGAGCCCTAGGTCGGGCGGAGCGGAGTTCGCCGTCTTCCGGGGCCTTAGCCCGAGTCCGAGCCCTGGGTCGGGCAGAGCCTCCTATGGCACCTCTCGCGAAGTCTGGCCGCCCGTCGGTCTTACCTTTTGCGTTAAACGCCCCGGTGACTTGGTTGGTTGGCGCGGTGATTTAGTCAGGGTTACTTCTTATCGAAGGCGGGGCCTCGGGCGAGCCGGTGATGCGTCTGCCGTGAAAGAGGAGGCCTCAGGCGAGACGGAGTCATCTTAGGGTCGGCTGCCCTCGCCCGAGGCTAGGCTCGGGCGTGGCGTGATCGAGTCGCTCGTATGGACTGATCCCTGACTTAATCAAACCCATCAGGCCTCTGCAGCTTTATGCTGATGGGGGTTACCAGCTGAGAATTAGGCGTCTTGAGGGTACCCCTAATTATGGTCCCCGACAGAAGTCCTTTTAGCTTTAGTTTTACAAGTAACTCTTTTTATATTAAGATCATTTTTCTTATATTTTGATTCCAAGGGGCAGGGGGAGGAGTTGGGCATGGTTATGTACCAATTCCCTTAAGTAGACAATCGGGGAAGTTCGAATGTAGAAATTCCTCAGTCTCCCTTAAGTGATTACTCCATTAGATCTTATACATCTTGATCGATTTAGCCCGAGTTGATCTTTCTTTGCAATCCAGAACCTTGGAAGGGTACTCTTGGTATGATAGATCTGGCTCTATCTCTGTTCTGGTTCTGCTATGATCTCAGTCGGCAATCGAACACACTTCTTCAGTTGGGATACATGGAATACATTGTGGATGGTAGACATTTTTGGAGTTAACTTCAATTTGTATGCCACAGGTCCACATGCTTCTATGATCTCATATGGTCCAATGTAACGAGGGGCTAGCTTGCCTTTGATTCCAAACCTCTGCACTCCTTTGGTGGGTGATACCTTCAAATATACGAAATTTCCCACTTCGAATAGGAGAGGTTTCCTTCTCTTATCATGGTAACTCTTTTGCCTGGCCTGAGCAGCTTCTAGATTCTTCCTGATTAGTTTGACCTTCCTTTCGGCTTCAGTCACTAAGTTAGGTCCAAAAATTTCTCTTTCTCTAGGCTGAGACCAATTGAGGGGTGTTCGACATCTTCTTCCATATAGGGCTTCAAAAGGTGCCATCTTTAGGCTAGATTGGTAACTGTTGTTATAAGCAAACTCTACCAAAGAGAGGTACTTATCCCAGTTCTTGCCACAATCGATTGCACATGCCCTTAACATATCTTCAAGAATTTGATTTACCCTTTTGCTCTGACCATCAGTCTGCGGGTGGTAAGCTGAACTTCTTATTAGCTTAGTTCCCAAAGACTCTTGCAGTTGTTCCCAAAATCTGGCAACAAATTGGGCTCCTCGGTCAGAGACAATGGTTCGGGGCAATCCATGCAAACACACGATTCGGTCAATGTATAGCTCTGCATACTTCTGAGCTTTATCAGTGGTGTGTACTGGAAGAAAATGTGCCACTTTCGTTAGTCGATCCACAATGACCCAAATTAAATCATGATGACGAGAGGTGTTGGGAAGACCCACACTAAAATCCATGCTGATGTCATCCCATTTACATGAAGGTATAGATAGGGGTTGCAAGGCTACAGCTGATTTCAAGTGGCTTGCCTTTATCCTCTGACATGTGTCACATTCTATAACATATTGGGCTATCTCCCTCTTCATCTGGTCCACCAATACAAAGGCTTCAGATCATGGTACATTTTGGTGCTTCCCGGATGCATGGAGAATTTGGAGAGATGAGCTTCATCCAAGATTTTCTTCTTGAGATCCTTATTTTTAGGAACCACCAATATGCTTTCAAACCACAATATACCCTTCCCATCTTGGCGGAAACACTTATACTTCTTTGTCTTCTGATGGAGGTTCTCCTTAATGATTTGCACTCCCTTGTCACTGAGTTGGGCCATAATTATCTGGTCTTGAAAAGTTGGCTCAACGGAAATGTGAGAGAAAGCACCAGAAGGAATCACTTCAATCTTCATTTTACTCAACTCATCAAATATGGTGTTGATGCGAGAATCCATCATAACGCAGTTGCATTGCGATTTCTGACTCAAGGCATCAGCTACCACATTGGCCTTCCATGGGTGATAGTGTACCTCTAGGTCATAGTCCTTGATCATCTCTAGCCATCTTCTCTGCCTCATGTTAAGATCAGCCTGAGTAAAGACATACTTGAGGCTCTTATGATCTGTGCAGATGTTGCAGTGGGTTCCCATCAAATAGTGTCTCGACATTTTCAATGCATGAACCATGGCTGCTAACTCCAAGTCATGAGTGGGATAATTTTGCTCATGAGGCCTGAGTGCTCTTGACGCGTAAGCAATGACTCGGTTGTCTTGCATCAAAACACAACCCAGTCCAGTGCTAGAGGCATCACAGTACACGTCAAATGGCTTGCCGCTGTCGGGTTGCGCTAACACCAGTGTTGTGGTCAGATGTTGCCTCAATGTGTGGAAGGCATCTTCGCACTTCTGACCCCAAACAAACTTGGCTCCTTTCTTCAACAATTCTGTCATGGGTTTCGCAATTCGAGAGAAATCCGGAATGAACCTTCGATAATAACCAGCCAATCCCAGAAAACTTCGAATCTGACGGACAGTTGTTGGCGGCTTCCAGTTCATCACCTCTCGCACCTTATCAGAATCAACAGCTATGCCTGCCTGAGAGATAGTGTGACCCAAGAATTTGATTTCCTTTAGCCAAAAATCACATTTCGACAATTTGGCATAAAGACGGTGCTCTCGCAGACGTTGAAGCACTACATGCAAATGACTGGCATGCTCTTCTTCATTCTTTGAGTACACCAAGATATCATCGATGAAAACCACCACGAACGTGTCCAATTCAGGCATGAAGACAGAGTTCATTAGATAAATGAAGTATGCTGGTGCATTAGACAGCCCAAATGACATCACCAAATATTCATACAACCCATATCAGGTTGAGAAAGTAGTCTTCGGAATATCACTTGCTCGTATCTTGATCTGATGATAGCCGGAGCGAAGGTCTATCTTGGAAAACACTTTAGATCCGACCAATTGGTCGAAAAGAACATCAATACGAGGCAAAGGATACTTGTTCTTGATAGTCAGCGCATTAAGTGGGCGGTAATCTATGCACAGCCTCAAGCTTTCATCTTTCTTCACAAACAAGGCTGGACATCCCCAAGGTGAAGTACTTGGGCGGATGAAACCTTTGTCCAATAATTCTTGCACTTGCTTCTTCAATTCTGCCAACTCAGCGGGTGGCATCCGGTAAGGCCTCTTGGAAATAGGTGTCGTTCTCGGTTGCAACTCGATGGCGAATTCAATGTCCCGGTCTGGTGGCATTCCTGGTAATTCATCAGAAAAAACATTTGCATACTCACAGACCACTGGGATATTCTTCAAAGGTAACTCTATCATAGCAAAAGCACATGATCGAGTAGAATCTTGGCTACAGAAGTAAGGTGAAACTCCCACAGATTGGAGATTTAATTTCAACAATGCGGATGGCTATATCTAGCACCACTTGGTGCTGGGTCATCCAATTTGCTCCCAAAATAATGTCCACATTCTCCAATCCTAGAATAAGGAGGGTGGTCTTGATAATGTGGCTTCCCAGCCGAATGGGCACGCTTTGATTTAATTGGTTTGATGCAACCTTGCCTCCTGGCATTGCAAACATAAAAGACCCTCGGGTATGATAGAAAGGCAATTGACACTTAGCACTGAACTTCTGGCTAATGAAGCTATGAGATGCACCAGAATCAAATAGAATTAATGCAGGTTAATTAAAAACTGAAAAGATACCAGTCATGATGGGGCTCCTTCAGGTAACTCCTCCAGAGTAGTGAAGTTGAGCTTCCCTTGCCTGACTTGCACCTTCTGCTTTCCTCCCTTGTCTTGATTCGGTGCTGGCATTTGCCTCTGCTGATTCCTTGGGCAATTCTTGGCATAATGGCCCACATTGCCACAAGTGAAGCACTTGTTGCCATTTCCCTGGCGGAACTGCTACTGCTGAGGTTGATTGTTCCTTGGAGCGGGGGCTGGAAAACGACTGGGTGCTGGCTATTGCTGCTGAGGTGGCCTGATCACCTATCTACCTGCCTGCTGCTGAAATCCTCTGCTCTGATTGTGGGAAACAATCCTAAAACTCTGGGTTTGAGTGGAGGGTGATGACATTGGTGTCTTCCTCTTCTTCTCTGCCCGGTGAGCTACAATACAATCCTCCTGGGAGATGGCCAAGTTGACGAACTCATTGAAGCTATCAGCCCGAATAGTGTTGAGACGCTCACGCAGCTTAGTGTTGAGACCCCTGCGGAAACAGTCTCTCTTCTTCTCATCGGAATCAGCATGATACCATGTGTACTAGCACAGGTCATTGAAGGCCTGAGCATACTGCAATACCGTGCGGGTTCCTTGATTGAGTAATAGAAATTCATTCAGCTTGCGATCAAGAATTCCAGCTGGGACGTGGTGTCCTCTGAAAGCAGTCTTGAATTCCTCCCAAGAAACTTCATGACCAGCAGGTAGCATGGCGCGGAAATGGTCCCACCAAGTCCGAGCAGGTCCGCGAAGCTGCTGCTGCGGCGAAGCGAGCCTTGGTGTCATCAGGGCAGTCTCCTATGAGGAGGGGAAACTTGGACTCCACGATGCGCAACCACACGTCAGTGTCCAATGGATCCTCTGCCTTGGTGAACAACGGCGGCTGCATACTCAGGAACTCCTAGTAGGTCGCCGCGGCTGGAGGTCGCTGTGGCTGGCCTTAGGGCTAGGCATTCGGGTAATATGGGTAATTCGGTTCGGTCTATTAGGGTTCTACAAAAATCGGGTTCTGTAAAATAGGAACCGAACCCGAACCCAAAATTACAGGAACCGAACCCAAATAGGCCGAAAAATTCGGTTTGGTCTATTCGGTTCCTACAAAACCCGAATAACACAATCAGGTACAAATACTCAGCAAGTTCACACAAATTAATACCATACAATACTGCACATAGGTCCATACAAAGTTCATAACAAATTAACTTAGAAACAAATTCACACAATATAATACCACTACCATTGTACCACAACATATGGACAAGAGAATAGGAGTAATTTAACAAGTTCACACAATATAATTCAATTGACAAATGCCAACTTGATTCTTGGAGCAAACAACAAACTGGACTGGGCGCCTGGACAACACAGCAACTCAGCAAGGCAGCAACTCCACTCACGCCATGCCTGGGCGCCACCTGCCAGTGAGGCAGTGACCACGCACGCCATGCCTGGGCAGCAACTCCACACACGCTGCCACCTACCAGTGACCAGTCCACCACCTGGCCAGCAAGACAGCACAAGCACAATTGCAATTTACATTGTGTAACTTACATAGTATGATAATAATAGTGACAGAATTAACTTACACAGCACAAGCACAATTACCTTATTTGATTATTTCTATATCACTCAATCACAATTTCCTTGTCCTTAGAAGCTGTATCAGTATTGTTGGCAATATTCGAACTATCCATTTCGGCAAAAAGTGCTGAAATAAAAACTCAATTAAAGCAATAAGAACAAGAACTTAATGAGTTAATGTGCACAACAACAAATAACAAACTGCAAGGTACCTTCTTCCAGATTGGCCAACTCCTCAGTATCCTCTTCATTGGTGATATGACATGCACGCCTCATCCAATCTTGAGTGCAAACAAGAGCTTCAACCATGAATGGAGTGAGAGAGCTTCTAAAATCATCTAAAATGCGTCCACTAGTACTAAAGGCACTCTCAGATGCGACTGTGGAGATGGGAATGGCTAGAACATCACGAGCCAAGCACCCTAAAATTGGAAACCTTGTAGAATTCACCTTCCACCAGTCCATGATATTAAATTTGCTAGTATGTTCTTCATTCTCTTCAGCAAGGTACTTCTCCAACTCTGATTTGGAAGCACTAACACCACAATTGTTTGACTTCATCCTTTTAGCAACCAATGTTCTCATCAAGCTACTACCTTCATCTTCTTCTTCTTGTGGGTTTTTTGCTTTAGTGGTCTGGCCATCCTTTTCACTTGGAGCATATATTCTCCCATACTCTTCAAACAACTTTGTGAGTGTTTCATTCATTTTAATCCAAACCACTTCTCCATGGACCTCACCAAACATCTCTAAGGTAGCAATCTTGGTGTAGTTTGAAAGTTTGTACCTCGGATCAAGAGCAACAACCACAAAGATGAGAATGTTGAAGCCAGTATGATCACCCCAATACTTGTTGTACTTTGCCAACATTTTTTTGCCATTTCCTTGCACAAAGGATCGTTGCTTTCACACCAAGATCGCAGCAATATGTTTAGTTCAGCAACCTCATGAAAGAATATGTGAGCTGTAGGGCGAAGAGTGGCAGAAACACGAAGGGTCAACTTGTGGAAGTGCTGAAGAAACTCAACCATCTTCGCTGCACTAGCCCAATCATCAGATTCTGGAACTCTAGGCTTTTCTCGCCATTTAAATCAATTGTATAGTATGGATCATCATCTGCATACCTCTCAAACACCTTCTCATATGCTACCGCTGCCTTTAGCATATTGTATGTTGAGTTCTAGCGTGTGACAACATCAAGTGACAAGAAAGCCTTGGTGTTGACCTTCTCTAGCTCTCCACACTTCTTAAATTTGGCAATCCTAGCAGGGGAGCTCTTAATGAATTTAACAGCAGCACGACCACGCTTGATAGATATGTCAACCTCTTTCAATCCCTCTTGAACTATCAAGTTCACAATATGTGCTGCACATCTCATGTGAAGTAACTTGGATTCCAAGATGCTAGTCTTTGATTTGTTTGTGACCTTTGCCATGTAGGAAACTGCACCATTATTAGCTGAAGCATTGTCAACGGTGATGGGAAACACCTTGTCCAATCCCCAATCAGCCAGACACCTCTCCATGTCTTTTCCTATGTCATCTGCCCTGTGACCCTTCACCATGAAAAAACCTATTATCCTCTTTTGTAGTTGCCATGATTCATCGACAAAATGAGCTGTCACACACATGTAGCTTTGCTAATGGCTGGATGTCCATGTATCTGTGGTCAAGCATACTCTTTGACAATTTGTCTTCAAAAATGCTTTTAGCTTCTCTTTCTCTTTGTTGTAGGCACCAATTACATCTCTAGTTGTTGTTCTTCTAGATGGAACCCCAAACCGTGGACAAGCCTTAGACATGAACTTTCTAAAACCTGGTCGCTCAGCAAAAGCAAATGGAAGCTCATCTGTAATTAACATTTCAGTAAAAGCCACCCTAAGCATTTCTGGATCAAACCTCCAAGCAGTGATGCTAGATCTACTGCCATCTTCACTACAAGCTTGCAAAACAGGCTGCTTGTCATCATTGATCTTATTGAAATTCTTTTTGCATACCTTCAAGTGTTTTCCTAATGCAGATGTACCATTGACTTTTGCCTCACACTTGATAATAATCTTGCAATAGTTGCACCTTGCTTCCTTCACAACACTAGAATCTTTGTCTATGATCTTGGTGAAACTCTGCCATACCTCTGATCTGGGTGCCATAGCTTTTCTTTTCTTCACCTCTTTCTCTGCAGGTGCCTCTGCAATACCTTTCTCGGGTTCTTGAGTTGAGTTGTCTCGCGTCGGGACATTCTCAATCAATTCTAGTTGAGGCATTCTTTCTTCAGGTTGTGCCATCTGCAAATGAGAAGTCCTTAAGCAACACTGGAACAACATTCATATTTGAAACATCATTCATGTAAGCAACATTTGCGAGTTTGCAACAGCATTCATATTTGCATGCAAATTGCCAAATTGGAATAGCCAGCTGGCAAAAGCATTCATATTTGCATGCAAATGAGAAGTCAGCTTTCATTGTAGGATTCCTCGCTGGTTGCCGTCGTGCCTTCGATGGGCGTACCTTGCGTTGTGGCTGGAGCTTGCAGCGAGGGAGTGGCATGCCGGAGCTGCAGCGGACTAGGAGCCTGGACGGTGAGCAGTGGAGAACCGGATGGGGAGCCTGGATGGGGAGCAGTGGACGTCGGAGCTGCAGCGGACGCAGGAGCAGAATGCCGGCCGGACGGGGAGCATGGAGAACCGAAGCTGGATGCAGGAGCAGAACTCCGGAGTCCGGACGGGGAGCAGTGGAGAAATGGAGTGGAACACCGGACGGGGAGCAGTGGATGCTGGACGCAGGAGCGACGAGCCGGACGCAGGAGCGACGAGCGAGTAGCTCTAGGCGGTGGCCGGACGGGGAGCGTCTAGCTCTAGGGTTGCCTGGTCGCCGGTCGGAGTGGTGGCTGTGGACTCAAGTCTCAGGAAGCCTAGGCGAACTGGGCCTGTCAGCTATTTCCTATTGGGCTGACTGCTATGTGTGGCCTACGTAGGTATATTTTGGTTTTTTTAGTCTATTCGGGTTACACGCTATAAAACCCGAACCCTAACCCGATAACTGAATAGGAACGATCTTTGGACTGAACCCGAAAATCGAAACCCGAAAAACCGACCAAATCGGTCTATTCGGGTTCGGGTTCGGTTCAGGTTCGGTTCACGGGTTTAAAATGCCCAGCCCTAGCTGGCCTCCACCTTGCTGCTGAGGGTGGGGCTGGTGCTGCAAGAGCTGTCGCAGAATTTCATTCTGCTGAGCCATCAGCTCCTGCACCGTGGGAGCTGGAGGAGGTGGCGGGGGAACTTGCTCGTTCTGCCCGCGACGTTGCCTAGCAGCCATCTGAAAATAGAGATTGTCGCCATTGTTATCCCAATTCACAATTTCGAACAATATGCTTTTATCTCATACGGAAAGAAATTGTCATAACATAACATTAATTTGAATGAGGATAACATGGTTACAAACATTCCACTGATCCCAAAAGTTCTCATGGGTTACATCAATTAGGGGAAAGAACCCGTAAGCCTAGTCCAAAATCTGCTGTTAACTAAGCTCGCATGGGTTTCTATCCTCCTAAAGCGTCAAAAGACTCATCAACCTGAGTAGTGGAAGCGACACTAGATACGGGTGTAGGGGCATCGCGTAGGCAGTCGCATTGGTACCAGGGACTGGTCTTAACTCCTCGGGAGCCTCTTCTCCCTCGCTTCCGGCATCATTGGCCTCCATCTCCATGTGGTGCATGTCCAGGTGGTCATTAGCTTCCTCGAGCTCCTGCTGCACATCATGCAGCTGGTTTTCCAAGACATCGATGGTTTGTCCCGGATCTCCACTTGCTGCTCCAGGGTGGTGATGCACTGGCTCAACCTTTCCACCTGTAAGTCCTTCTCCACCAACTCTGAGAACAAGTCGACCACGAAGTCCTCTCGGCTATCGAGGGTGAGCTTGGTGGTCTGAGCGAGGTTAGCAAGATGTGCCATAGCGTCGCTCTGCAAGGCCTGAAGGCAGTACAGTGCGCTCATGCACTGAACAGTGATCCTCCCAACCAAGTCAAGATACATGGCCTATACGTCCTTCACATGGCTCACACGGTTGCACCACAAGGGGTCGTCCCTCTTCTCAGCGGGAAAGAGTCCCAAGGGGTGCATCACCATCTCCAGGGGATGTTAGCCACAGAAAGTCGCCAGGGTCTTCATAGCTGCCGCTTTGGTGGTGTCGTCCGTCCTAAATCCAACAGTCTTGGAGTCAAGGGAACGCCAACCCAACTGAAGGGGATGAGCCTCCAGAGTCAGCCATACTCGGCAACGCGGCACCCGATGCTCCTCGTATAGCTGCATTGTATACAAAGGGGCGTAGGGTAACTAGCGGAGTTGAGCACTTCCCACAAGATGGAAGGAAAACCAACGTGAGAAAGGAAATCAGAACTAAAACGATTGTCTCCTCCATTGGCGGGGGTGGGTGAAGTCATCTGTGGAAGAGGATCAGAGGTAAATATTATGGTGGAAGAAGAAAAATAAAAGAGCCTGAGTGCTAAAAAAAGAAGCGGGTTAGATCAATGTTTACTTCTTTAGTGTCTAAGCCTTTTAGTTTTATAATGCATGCATGCTAAAAATAATGTCTCATGTCCGAATCAGAAGGATGTTTTTTAGGGCATCCTTTAAAAATCTAAAGACTGGCCCATAGGGCCTACTTAATTAGCCACCTATTTCTTCCACTATTCCTAAGGCCTATCGTCCTACGTCTAGCGTTCTAGTCCTAACGATTCAAATACTGGTTTCTAAGCAAGTTTTAGATTTTTGAAAGTTGGTATTCATGGTTTATTGCTCTCTCTATGGTGGTATTTGCTTCGATACCAGCTATGGCAGAACCGTCCGAATTATTCCAGCTTAAGTGCTCAAGTCACGCCTCAGAGGGCACAACACACTTAAATCGAAATAACCCGTCAGTCCCTCAGATCTAGTCTGATAAAGCCACTTATCCAGGATCAAATACCACAAGCTCACTCGAAGGTGAGGCACATAAGAAATACAATAAAACAGGAAACCTCAAATTAAGTACTGGAGTTATTACATAAATCAGAGTTTTTCAAGTAACTAAAATAAGTTCATAAGATAAACTGCAGCGGATAATCGATATCGTCGAAAGATGAGGAATAGGGCCTGGCCTAGCCCACTACTCCTCCTGCTCCTCATCTACTGGAGCAGCATCCCACTCGACCGTGCAACCCAGTGGCAGGGTGGTAGGCCAAGTCACTCCATCAACCATATCCTGAAGCGTACCTACAAAAATTATGCCACAAGTAAGGCTGAGTATACTAATACTCAGCAAGACTTACCCGGTTTGAGGAATCTACTCCACTACCTCTAGACCATGCAGCTGTTTGGCTGAGGGGTTTGGTTTGCCAAAGCACTAGCTGAGTCTAAGATTAATTTTAGCTTTTCCAATTCTAATATCATTACTTTTAGTTAAGTTTGCTCCTTCTAAGCATATATGGTAACAGTCATTTAATACAATCAACATGTTATCTCATGTAAAACCTCATTTCACTTCTTACTCAATGTAGTACAAGGGGTCAAGCAGTCTCATTAGCTGCGAGAAGTAGACGATTCGGATCAAGTTTTAACCTTGCAAGGTAAACCTAAATGTATGACATGATATGCAATTTAGCAACTAAAATTGTTGGGTGAAAGATTAATTAACAGGGGATAGAGTTAAGTCTGTCTATTAGAGATTTCCGGGGTATACTTAGTAAATTAGGGTCGAGTTTGATTACTGAATGGTTAGACCATTTTTTAGTGTTCCACTGGTTTTCCTTTTTTAGGTCTTAATGTTACTTTAACAAGATTCCTAGCTGTATTTATTGTGGTGAGGCTTTATTAATCTTTCTAATCTATCTCTTCTTTTCCCATTCTTTTATGCCTTTAAGGTGGGTTTGAACTACAAGATAGCTTTATAAATTTCCAAAAATTCTATAACAATTACAGTGGCTTCTCATTAGTGCATAATTCTCTGTCTCAAAATTTGGGGCTTAAAAAGTGAGGAGTTCTCTCTGTACAAAATTATCAAATGTTAGGGCAAAGGGGGTGTTTTGAACTACAACTCCCTTTTACAGTGTGTTATTGTGACACCCCAGGTGTCTATTTCGTGTTATGTCAGGAGATTTATCCTAATTTCGGATGCTCAGTGAAAATTTCTATCTCTTTATCACATTTATCTCCATTTATCAAGTTACTCATGAATGTTTCACCAAATTTGGAATTATTCGATCTCAAGAACAACCAAATTTGGAGCCTGTTAAAACTTTTATTTCTCAGAGCAAATGAAAATTCGAAAGTCAATATCGTCTCGTAACTCCTGTCCAGACTCATTTATTCGGACTCTTGACAGTTGTGATATTATCCAATCTATGTCCGAATCCGCTGTCTCGATAGTCGGTCTACGATCAAATACGTAGTCCGAGTCCGCATTCTCCAGCGGAAATCTCTATTGTGTCAACCTCTAAATATTTCTTATGCAAATCGACTTGTTATCTCTATGTTATCATCCCTCTCTAGCTATCAAGTGTATTCTAAAGAATTCTAGAAGTTTAAAGCAAATACTCACATAAAAAGATAAATCCTATACATGCCCGAAACTGCTCGTCTGAACAAATGCAAATTTAGAAGTTCAACCAAGCCTTGTCATCTTGCTCAAACAACTCTATATCAACTTTACAACAAAAGTTATTAAGGGTTCATATAGAGAAAATGCCATGAAAATGTCGAGAACTACCCCGATTGCCTTAAAATATAATTTAAAGCTTTATAATGATGCTACCTTGACCAAAGTGAAACTTTAATTTATATTCAAGATATGAGGTTTGACTTTTAATAAACATTGTAGAACCTGTGTTACACAACAAATTTTATATTTAAACGAAGCCTTGATTCAATCTCTAAGTATCTCAAACAGTGCCATCAAGACAGAATAAAAAATCTGATTTCAGGATTCGAATTCTTCTAAGTCTGAAATTAGTGTCGTTCGGGTCGACGTCTCGCGTTCCCAAATTTTTGTTGAACAACTCAAGTTTCCCGAAATATAAAAGTTGTTAATAACTAATAGAGGCACAACATATTAAAAGATGGCATTCATCTGATTTTATTTGACATATTTTGACACTCAGTTTTCACAAGTTTCCACTAATTTCTAACCCACTGACAAACCAATTTTTGTGGGTCTATAACTCTCTAACCAGTGCCGAATCACCTCAAGTTCTGTACAAAATTTGTAGAGTATAGATCAATGAACATATTTCATACAGTGATCAAGGTCTGAATCCAACAAAAAAGACAAAAACGGCCGCCCAATCCCTCAGGAAAACAACTCTTTCATGCTGAGTGACCAACATCGTGGGAGCTTGGCCAGTGGCCGTGACCAACTGGCAGGCGCCACAGCATTGCACCAATGGTCGATGCCACGCCTCTTAGCACGTAGCAGCCACGATGGTGCCCTTTAAATCCACCAAGTTCCTCCATTCTTTGCTCCCCCGTAGCAGAGCGTAGGGAGCTCTTCTCCCATGGCTGTGAGCCAGCGCTCCTGCCGCAGCTCCCCTAGCCTAGGCCATCGGGCTCTCTTCTCCATGGACGGCTCCTCCATGTCCCCTACGTCGGACATCTAGCTGCAGCAGGCGCACCTCACCCCCTCCATGGGTGCGAGCCTTTTTCTCCCCAAGTCCAAGCAGTCGGCCGGTCCATTCCATTGTCCTCTCATAAGGAAGAAGAAGCCCCCTCTCTGGATGACGTGTGGGCCTAGGGCCAAGGTAAAACGGTCAAGGTGCAGATTTGTGGGATGTTTTATAAAATTCATATCTTGAGTTTCGGAGCTCTAAAAATCACAAAACCTTTTTTGTTGTCTTCCTTATAAAATTCTCTGCCTATTAGATCTATATGTTGGCATGTTTTAGTGGAAAAGTTTTTCTGTAGAAATTCGTATTTAAAAACTGGTTTACAAAACAAATGAACTTGCTTCTCTCCGTAGTTTTAATTATAAAAATCCAAAAATGATGAAACCTGTTTTGTTAGTTAGATGCTCTAGCTAAAAAAAATATAAAACTTATATATTGTTCACTATTGTCTTGGTGTGTTAATTAAAACATGTTAAATAGGAAAAGATGATTGTTTTTCTTGTTATTTTTGGATCTATAGCTCTAGTGCTCCAAATAGATTTAAATTTTTATAGTAGACCCTCTATTTTATGCTTAGTGACTGGTAAAAATTTCATGATTTATGGTCGAGGTATCACTGAGTTTGTGATTTAACTTGTTTGATGCATATTAGATAGTTTTAAATGATTTATAAATAATATATGAATGTAAAAATAGAAAATAGTGTTCCACTGTCCTTGCATGATTTTATAGTAGCCTAAGAAAACTTAATATGGTCATGAATCCACAGAAAATAATTAATTTTAGATTTAACTTGCTCTCACATGCTTTATTGCATTAACAAATTATTACTTTTGTATTAAATAAAATATAAAACCTGTGCATGTGAAATTTATACACTGGTCATGATTTATTATTACCTATGCCTCATAAAAATTACAGCTCCAAATTAGATAGTTTCATATGGTGCTAAAATAACACCTATTTTATAATTACAATAGTTAGTGAAAAAATAGGAGTAAACAAAATCATGCATGTTTCATGGAATGCTTGAGTTACACCTTAAAACTAATTAGAGATTTAATGGTTATGTCATGGTGTTCTAAAGATAAATATTAATAGTGCTTCATCATGATTTTGTGTGATGTCGGACATGTGTGTCGAAGTGTTTTATTTTGGTGAATGCGTTTGTTAATTGTGTGGTAATTCTAGCACACGAAATAACTTGGATAAAAAGTTAGTAAGTCTACTTATTGGTCCTAATTTGATTGTTTCAACTCCAACAAATAGTAAAGTGTTTAAATAATTCAAGTCTCTAGAACGCGGCAATTCTTGAAGTAAATGGGAGCTGAATTTTATTAGTTGCTGTTTTGGGCTGCATGCACTGATTTCGTCGTGCTATTTGTTTAATGAACTAATTATGTTTTCTGTAGAAAAGCCATATATTAAAGTTGTAGATAACTTTATTATCTTACTTGTGTTAAAATTTGACAGCCATAAGTCTGATCGTTTAGAAGTTGTGCTTTTCGCAAATTCAGTAACTGAATCTGTCCAATTTCTATACAGATTTCAGTGATTGAATTGTTTGCTTAAGTTAATGTTACAATCTATTCATGGTCGTTATAAGAAAGTTGTAGATGATTTTCTTATATTGCTTGTGTTAAAATTTCATAACCATAGGCCTGATAGTTTAAGAGTTATGAATTTTACAAACTGGTTGCTATGTTCTGCCCACCATCAGAACAGATTTCAAAAACTGTGTTGTTTGATTTAGTTCAACATAGAGTCACTTCTTAGTGATTATAAAAGTTATGTAGTAATTTTGTCAAACTTTCCAAAAAGTCTTGGATCACTCTTTTTGGTGATCTGAAGATTAAGTTATGGATGTTTAAATTGTGAAGACTGAATCTGTCCAGTTCTGGACAGCAAAGCCTTCTAATGTCTTTTATCATAAATGACATATTGAATAACCTTGAGATGTTTATAAATGATTTGTAGACAATTTCATTATCTTTTCATAAAGTATAGGATCACTTTGTTTGGATGTCTGAACCTTTAGTTATGAATTTTTGAAGTTGCAAGTCTGAATCTGTCCAAATCTAGACAGAGCTGTCGTGTTAGCACTTTTTGACCTTGCTAAGTGTTGAATCATGTTGAGATAATAATACCAAAGTTGTAGAACACTTCTTAAGCTTTCCATAAAATCCTAGTTTGCTATTTTTGGATTAATATTTGAAGAGTTATGATTAAAACAAACAACTGCGGTGCTGCTGTCCCAAATGTATTAGATGCGATTGATTGGTCTACTCTATTGTGCTGCCTTGAGTGACTGCTTGCTCATTTTGGACGTTAATCGAACATGAGTAATAATGATAGTAACTAATATAATTGAGCCTAAATATATAAGTAACCAGTACACGTCTCGCTAAATTAGTGAACTAATTTTGTTGAGGTCTAATAAGTAGCTTAGATTATTCAACAGTTAGTAAGTACATTTATATATTGAAGAAACAAAATGAATAATGTCTCGTCCTTGACTTTCTGCTAATACTATTAAGTAACCAACGTCATTGCTGTAGTACAATTTGTAATTATGAATAAACTATATCCTCATGTGTGTTCTCTGGGGTATATGCTTGCAGTAGAAGGTTGTGAATGATTGTAAAACCCGATTAAGCAACTATTCTTTTTTAACTAAGTCTGTCTATGTGTAAGTCATCGTAAATTTATGCGTACTTAACTAGTTTAATAATAAGTAACCAATGAATGATAAAAGTGAGCATGGTAAATGCTTGTACTCATGATGTCGTGTTTGTGTGGGTCAAATATAGAAAATGTTTGTCGTCTTTCCAGTAATGTTGACTTGTTGTGCCCAATGGCGTATAGATAGTTAGCGTTAATGTATGGATGTTTATGTGTCATACTAGTTAATGTTAGTTCGCTATCATATACTTAAAGTATCTTGTGCTATTTCATGATATTCATACATGTGCATCCTGCATCTCATTTAGTACCGAGAGATGATGATCGTGCAAGTGATGTGGCGCCAACCACAAGATGCAATTGGTGGACGACCCAAAGAAGGATGTACTTAACCATATGGATGCTCGCAGAGCGAGTGTCATCTAGCAAACACTGTCTAAGTGTTGAATTCCAGGCAAGCCCCGGTTTTATGCATAACCGTTTATATATGCTATTTTACTACACTTAATGTTTGTAGGCTTGTACCGTGCACTTAAGTGTAGGAGTTGCCTGAAACCCTAGTTGCATGAACTCAGGATTCCTTTTGAGATGGATACTAGTATGGTAGATCGAGTAGCTGCTATGCTAAATCAGGATCTCGGTAGAAGTCGAGTGATTTTTCTAGCACTCGCGCGAGGTCAGGAATTGGTTGTATCCATTTTGATAACAGAATGATGATGGTCTGTGGACACGGATCCATGGGGATGCGTTGTCTATGAGACGAAATTGGAATAAGGATTAACGTGCGGATACCTGTTTCAAGCGTTTGAACGTACTAAACACATGTCGAGAAATATGGTAACCGGTAAACCTAGTACCTGAGTGAAGCCGGGTGCGGACTTTTCTCCTCACTTGTCCTGAGACGTGGTCTCACATTCTAGATCTGGTGGGTACAAGTGTGGTCACTGCACGGCGGCAGCCGGGGTTAGTGGTGCATTGTATGCCAAGGCGGTGAGCCCTAGCTGTGAACGGGGAATCGATGGGGATGGTTGACGTGTGTGGGGACGGAGTGCCCTACATGTCGTGTGTTTAGGTTTACCTTGCAAGGTTAAAACTCGATTCGAATCGTCTGCTTCTCGCATCTAATGAGACTGCTTGATCCATTGTACTGCATTGAGTAATAAGTGGAAATGAGATTACTAGCAAAAGATGTTGATTGATATAATGTTTGATACCATGTATGAATAGATAGGTTCTCATCTAGTCTGAATTATTATTATAGAACTTGAAAAGGTAAAACTTGTTTTTAGACTCAGCTAGTGCATTTGGCAAACCAAACCCCTCAGCCCAAACAGCTGCATGATCTAGAGATAGAGGAGTAGACTCCTCACACCGGGTAAGTCTAGCTGAGTATTAGTATACTTAGCCTTGCTTGTGGCATAATTTTTGCAGGTACCTCCTTGATTTGGTTGATGGTGTGACTTGGCCTCCATCCCTGCCACCGGGATAAACGGTCGAGTGGGTTACTGCTTCCGCAAGAGAGGACCAGGAGGAGTAGTGTGGCCAGGCTTCGCCATGTTACTCGGTTTTCTCCGTTAGTTATTTCCTCTCCACTAAAAAATATTATTACTGCTTTTAAAACTCCGATAATGTAATCACTATTGATACTTCTTAAATTTGTGGTATTATGCTTTATTGTATTTCTCTGTGCCTCACCTTCGAGTGAGCTAGTGGTATACGATCTTGGATAAGTGGCTTTATCGAACTAGATCCGAGGGACTGACGGGTTATTCTTATTTAAGTGTGTTGCTGTCTTTAAGGGTGCGACTTGGGCACTAAAGCTGGAATAATTCGGGCGGTTCCGCCATAGCTAGTATCGGAGCGAATACCATTACAAAGAAGTCAATAAGTCATGATTTTCAACCTTTTCTAAAGTAAAATTTGCTTAGAAACCAATGTTGGATAGATCGTCAGGACGATAAGGATAGACCTAAGACGTGAAGCCTTAGGAAATAGATGGGTAGTTAGGTGGCTATTTATTTAGGCCATAAAGGCTACTACTACTATTAATAAGGATGCTGTAGCAAGCACCTGAAAGATTAGTTAGGTCTGAGAAGTCGACTAGAATGAGCATGCATCATGATTGACGCATTATAATTGTCTCTTGTGCATCAACATGCTTCTCTCATCTTTATTCCAATAATAAGAAATTTTGAATAATGTGCTGTATTGCTATGTTATGAAATATAAGAAATGCCTTATCTCTTGCCTAATTAGTAAGTCTTGTTCGGTCGTGTTATGTGTTTCTCTTGTCTTGTTATCTAGGTGGTATTGTGATTATTCAACCCTTTTGCCCATAACTAGCAAAAAAAATTTTGTTGCTTGTTCTGTTCATGAAAAGACCCAAACAACCTTGAGTTTAGCAAGTGAAACATCTTAAAAAATCAAGCTTGAGTTGGTATTTTCTAACCCTTGTTTGTTTTACTCTTGAATTTACACCTACACACCTTGTAGAACCCCATAGCTGGATCGTTAGTTCAACCTAAAGCTTCCTTGTGAACTTGTTTATGTTAAAAAGGTAAAACTTTGCTTGGTGTCTGCTGCTCAAAACAATATCCAGCCTCAAATTCTTTTTGGAAACCTTGCCCAAAAATCCTCATTAAATTCTCTTCTGCTCAACCTAGAAACCATATGGGTTGATGACCTCTCTTTTCACCTAGATCTAGTAAATCTCTACAGCAGTGAATCATGTTGTGGCTTTATCATCCGAATCTCTGGATCCTTCATTGATTCTGCCTTGTTATCTGGTTATCTGCTATAACCTGTTCTCAAGTATTGGATGTTGATCTGCCTAAATCTCTCAATTCGGGTCATTCTCGTACCCCCTTCTCCGAGGATCATGACGTTGTTTTATCAAATTTATCTTTAGACAGTGTATCCATTTGGTTCAATGGATGTTGCTGTTGTCTTTAGTTCTCTCATATCTCTAAAAACTCAACGATCTTGATCTCATGGTTGGTTCTTCCTCATATCAAATATCATACTAGTCTCTTGCCTGATAATCTACATGTTGATCATAAAATAGTTCTCTGAGTGGAAGAAAATTCTCATGTGATGGTCTTTTGCCAATAATCTCTGCTTCAACTTTAGTCACATTTTTGAGCCATACTCTCATGGGCTCCATCTATCTGTGCTATGTGGATTTCTCATTGGTTGCGTTTGGTAATGGTATTATGACTAAACAACTGATGGTGCCGTGACGAAACCGAGAGCCTCCTATGGTGCACACATAGTTGAGCTGCTCGGCATGCGCTGGTATTGTGGTTAATAGTCGTGATCCATTACGAGACTGTACCGATGTGCTATCTTTTATGGACATTCTCTCTAAGTGATCGCTGCATTTTGTCTCAACATGTCGCGATATTCTATCAAAATCTATCTTCCGTATCATGTAAGATACCCTCTCATGAATTTACATCTATCTTCAGCCTGGGAGTTACATGCTTCTCCACCCTTAAAGGTCTTTGTTCGAAGGTTGTGACACCCCAGGTGTCTATTTCGTGTTATGTCAGGAGATTTATCCTAATCTCGGATGCTCAGTGAAAATTTCTATCTCTTTATCACATTTATCTCCATTTATCAAGTTACTCATGAATGTTTCACCAAATTTGGAATTATTCGATCTAAAGAACAACCAAATTTGGAGCCTATTAAAACTTTTATTTCTCAGAGCAAATAAAATTCGAAAGTCAATATCGTCTCTTAACTACTGTCCAGACTGATTTATTCGGACTCTTGACAGTTGTGATATTATCCGATCTATGTCCGAATCCGCTGTCTCGATAGTCGGTCTACGTCCAAATACGTAGTCCGAGTCCGCATTCTCCAGGGGAATCTCTATTGTGTCAACCTCTAAATATTTCTTATGCAAATCGACTTGTTATCTCTATGTTGTCATCCCTCTCTATCTATCAAGTGTATTCTAAAGAATTCTAGAAGTTTAAAGCAAATACTCACATGAAAAGATAAATCCTATACATGCCCAAAACTACACGTTTGAACAAATGCAAATTTAGAAGTTCAACCAAGCCTTGCCATCTTGCTCAAACAACTCTACAACAAAAGTTATTAAGGGTTCATGTAGAGAAAATGCCATAAAAATGTCGAGAACTACCCCGATTGCCTTAAAAATATAATTTAAAGCTTTATAATGATGCTACCTTGACCAAAGTGAAACTTTAATTTATATTCACGATATGAGGTTTGACCTTTAATAGACATTGTAGAACCTGTGTTATACAACAAATTTTATATTTAAACCAAGCCTTGATTCAATCTCTAAGTATCTCAAACATTGCCATCAAGAAAGAATAAAAAATCTGATTTCAGGATTAGAATTCTTCTAAGTCTGAAATCAGTGTCGTTCGGGTCGACGTCTCGCTTTCCCAAATTTTTTTTGAACAACTCAAGTTTGCCCAAATATAAAAGTAGCTAATAACTAATAGAGTCACAATATATTAAAAGATAGCATTCATCCGATTTCGTTTGATATATTTTGGCACTCAGTTTTCATAAGTTTCCACTGATTTCTAACCCACTGACAAACAAATTTTCGTGGGTCTATAACTCTCTAACTAGTGCCCGAATCACCATACAAAATTTGTAGAGTATAGATCAATGAACATATTTAGTACAGTCATCAAGGTCCGAATCCAAAAAGAAAAGACAAAAACGGCCGCCCAATCCCTCAGGAAAACAGCTCTGTCATGCTGAGCGACCAACAGCGTGGGAGCTTGGCCAGTGGCAGTGACCAACCGACAGGCGCTGCAGCACTGCACCAATGGTCGACGCCGCGCCTCTTAGCCAGTAGCAGCCATGATGGTGCCCTTTAAATCCACCAAGCTCCTCTTCAGCCTCCCTAACGCCCTTCTTTCCTCCCCCGCAGCAGAGCGCAGGGAGCTCTTCTCCCATGGCTGTAAGCTAGCGCCCCTGCCACAGCTCCCCTAGCCTAGGCCACCGGGCTCTCTTCTCCATGGACGACTCCTCCATGTCCCTGCGCCGGCCATCTAGCTCCAGCAGGTGCACCTCAGTCCCTCCATGGGTGCGAGCCTTTTTCTCCCCAAGTCCAAGCAGTCGGCCGGTCCATTCCATTGTCCTCTCGTAAGGAAGAAGAAGCCCCCTCTCTGGATGACGTGTGGGCCCAGGACCAAGGTAAAACAGTCAAGGTGCAGATTTGTGGGATGTTTTATAAAATTCATATCTTAAGTTTCGGAGCTCTAAAAATCATGAAACCTAGTTTTATTGTCTTCCTTATAAAATTATCTGCCTATTAGATCTATATGTTGGCATGTTTTAGTGGAAAAGTTTTTCTGTAGAAATTTGTATTTAAAAACTAGTTTACAAAACAAATGAACTTGCTTCTCTCCATAGTTTTAATTATAAAAATCCAAAAATGATGAAACCTATTTTGTTAGTTAGATGTTGTCATACTCTAGCTAAGAAAAATATAAAACTTATATATTTTTCGCTGTTTTCTTGGTGTGTTAATTAAAACATGTTAAATAGGAAAAGATGATTGTTTTTCTTGTTATTTTTGGATCTGTAGCTCTAGTGCTCCAAATGGATTTAAATTTTTGACAGTAGACCCTCTGTTTGATGCTTAGTGACTGGTAAAAATTTCATGATTTATGGTTGAAGTATCACTGAGTTAGTGATTTAACTTATTTGATGCATATTAGGTAGTTTTAAATGATTTATAAAAAATATATGAATGTAAAAATGGAAAATGATGTTCCACTATCCTTGCATGATATTATAGTAGCATAAGAAAACTTAATATGGTCATGCATCCACAGAAAATATTTAATTTTAGATTTAACTTGCTCTCACATGCTTTATTGCATTAACAAATTATTATTTTTGTATTAAACAAAATATAAAACCTGGACATGTGAAATTTATATATTGGTCATGATTTGTTATTACCTATGCCTCATAAAAATTCCAGCCCCAAATTAGATAGTTTCATATGGTGCTAAAATAACACCCATTTTATAATTACAATAGTTAGTGAAAAAAATAGGAGTAAACAAAATCATGCATGTTTCATGGAATGCTTGAGTTACACCTTAAAACTAATTAGAGATTTAATGGTTATGTCAAGGTGTTCTAAAGATAAATATTAATTGTGTTTCATCATGATTTTGTGTGATGTCAGGACATGTTTGCCGAAGTGTTTTATTTTGGTGAATGCGTTTGTTAATTGTATGGTAATTCTAGCGCACGAAATAACTTGGATAAAAAGTTAGTAAGTCTACTTGTTGGTCCTAATTTTATTGTTTCAACTCCAACAAATGGTAAAGTGTTAAAATAATTTAAGTCTCTAGAACACGGTAATTCTTGAAGTAAATGGGAGCTGAATTTTATTAGTTGCTGTTTTTTGCTGCACACACTGTTTTCATCGTGCTGTTTGTTTAATGAACTAAATTATGTTTTCTGTAAAAAAGCCATATAAGAAAGTTGTAGATAACTTTATTATCTTACTTGTGTTAAAATTTGACAGCCATAAGTCTGATCGTTTAGAAGTTGTGCTTTTCACAAATTCAGTAACTGAACCTGTCCAATTTCTATACAGATTTTAGTGATTGAATTGTTTGCTTAAGTTAATATTACCATATTGTTGGGGGCCTTCGGCCTCCGAAGGTCCTCAAAAACATGATTTGACAATGTTTTCCAAGTGGATTATGTGAACAGGTATTTTCGGACTCAGAATTATGAATATGGAACACGGCCAGGACGAAGCCTGAACCAGACGAAGATCGAGCGTAGCCGAAGCTGTGCGCAGGGAAGCTTCGGCGCGATGGCAAAGGGGGGAACCGACTTAGAGATGAAAAGACTACGTGGACCTTGACAGATTTTCATAAAGTCATTGGCGATTGTAGAGGACATAAATGTAATTTTATGTGGGCTGCGTCCCACGTCTATAAATAGATGAACAGTACTCCCAGTACTGTTCACGCTGACTGAGCATTCGCTTTTGCGTCACGCTTGTACTTTATACCTTCTCTCAGGACCGAAGGTACATCTGTAATTTGTAATCATTTCTATTTTCTCATGTTAATAAAATAGAAATGATTCTATGATGATGCCTAAATTATATTTCATGCTTTATATGAACCCTTCGTCGTTACTTGTTATATTTACGAAGGTATGTTTTTTGTGACCTTCGTCCGAAACTCATTATTCCTGAAGGGGCATAATGTCTCGAAGGACGAAGGATTTTTACACCTAACACTTTTCGTGTTGCCTTGTTCTTAAACCGAAGCATCTGAGAACAAGTCCCCAACATTGGCGCCCACCTCCGGTGAACTCACTTCCACTTCGAGTCTTCGTGAACACCTTCGGAAGCTATAGACCTTCGATATGGCGCCGAAGAAAGCTTCAGCGGCTGGGGCTGCAAGCACTACAACCGCTGGACCACAACCAGGAGACCGTCTCTCTTCGGGAGGCCCGAAACCAGAAGAGAAAAGCCGTCAGCCCGACGCTTGAGGAAGAAGAGCTAGACCAAGAAATCAGAGAGATGGAGATGCTACATCAACAAGTGCAGAGGAAGAAGGAGAAGATGGCCCGCCTAGCTGAGTTGCAAAGGCAAATAGACGAAGCCTCTGAGGAAGTTCGCCATCTCACTCACGATGAGCAGAACAGAAGGCCTCATCAGAAAGACCTTCATCAGGAGGGCTTCGTCAACGAAGATGACTGGTATGATAATTTCCATCAGGGAAATTTTGTTTTCGATGATGCTTCTCCTCTGTCTGCTGAGCTGCAGGCTACACCTTGGCCTCCATCCTATAAGCCACCCCAGCTTCCCATGTTTGACGGCCACTCCGACCCGAAGCAATTCTTGATGAGCTACGAAGCAACAGTGTCTTCGTACGGGGGCAACGCTGCAGTCATGGCGAAGTCTTTCGTTATGGCCGTCAGGAATGTTGCTCAGACCTGGTATTCCTCCCTTCGGCCAGGAACAATCACTTCATGGCAGAAGCTGAAGGATATGTTACTGACCAGCTTTCAAGGGTTTCAGACGAAGCCGGTCACAGCTCAAGCCCTGTTCCAGTGTATTCAGGATCACGAAGAATACCTTCAGGCGTATGTCCGAAGGTTCTTACGATTGAGGGCGCAGGCACCAACGGTGCCCAATGAAATCGTTATCGAAGCCATGATCAAGGGGCTTCGTCCTGGACCTGCAGCTCAATACTTTGCTCGGAAGCCTCCTCAGACCTTGGAGAAATTGCTCCAAAAGATGGATGAGTACATTCGTGCTGACAATGACTTTCGCCAAAGAAGGGAGGAGGCCTTCAGATTTTCTGAAATGACCAGGGGCTTCGGAGGAAGATACTACCCGAGGCATGTCCGTTCCATCCACAACACTCAGAATGATGATAAGGGGAGTCAGCAAAACAGACCGCAGTGCTCCTCACAGGCTTCGGGGCAACAACAAACTTCCTTCCGGCCACCAGCTCCAAGAGGCAGAGGTGCCAGGGGCTTCGGCGGAAGATTCGGAGATCAGCCAAGGAGACTGTTTTGCTTGTTCTGTGGAGAAGGCAAGGGCCATACCACTAGGACGTGCCATGTTACAATCCAGAAGCAAAAGGAAATAGCCGAAGCTGCATCTCAACAAGCTCAGCCGAAGCAGGTCATGCATACTGCATTCGTATCATCCGCCTTATATCCCACAATACATAGACAACCACCCTGCAGCTTCTGTAGCTTCGGCAAGTCAACCTCAAGCTTCCTGGCAACAGCTTCCGCCCCCACCTCCATTGCAGCAAGGTCAACAGCCAGAGGGGAGTCAATACGCTCCACATCAGAGGGACTTCAGAGAGCAGTCCGAAGCTCGCACAGTCAACAGCACTGTGCCAGAGTCGAAGCACATTTATTGACACATATCCTACCTTTGATAGCAGTCTTTCCTATTCAGTTTTATTTTCTGTGAAGCAAAAAACATTGATAATTTTCATGTAATAATTTCGTTGTTTTCCACGAGGAAGATCTATTTGCTCCACAAGCTTAAGTTGCTGAAGCTTAAAATTTTTTCCGTTACCAAGGAGGACCTTCGAATTAAAAATCCTTCGGAGTAACAGAAAGTCGTTCTAAGGAACGCAGAGTAAGTTTGTGAAGTCACAAAAAGTCGTTCCAAAGGGAGCGCAGTGTAAGTTTTCTGCTCAGAAGTCGTTCCTAAAGGAATGCAGAGCCTACAGCGAAAAGTCAACGCTGATACCGCCTAAGTAAAAGGCGAAGAAGCTCCTAAGGGAGGCTTACAGCGAAAAGTCAACGCTGATACCTGCCTAAGTAAAGGGCGAAGAAGTTCCTAAGGGAGGCTTACAGCGAAAAGTCAACGCTGAGATCGTCTAAGTAAAAGACGAAGAAGCTCCAAAGACGTTCCTAAGGGAATGCAGAGCTTACGAATATATTTTATGTGTATCTTCGGAACAAATGTCACATGCATAGCATAACATCATCACATCATTTTGCATAGCATAAGCATCATACATCATATTGCATTTGGCAAAAGAAGGTGACACTCTCAACCTTCGAAAGGATGCTTTGAGAAAGTGACATCGAAATTGTATAGCTTCGGAATACAGCTTCGGATAATGATTTCACGAAGCATGGATGTGATTCATCAGAATAATTTTAACGAAGAATGTCTTCTTCACGAAGCATGAAAAGAAGGGAAGGTGTTTTTTCGCCGAAGGCTCAAAAATGGTATGTATTTAAAGTTTCATGCATCGTAAAGAATTGGATAATGGAAAGAAACTTGTATATTGCATTCAAATGTACAAAATGTTACATAGATCACACTTTAACTGTTTTTCTAAATAGCATCTAGTCTTCTCTTAATACTGCTTCGGCGGCTTCATTTAAAAGTTGATCAACAACTTTGTCCATGATAGCTTCGGCCATTTGTTTAATTGCATCATCCCCTTCTGTGTGGGGGTCGGCAGTCGATCCAACAGCATCTGAGGGGAGAGAACATTTCTTCATTACTATTACAAATCGTGAGCAAAATTTGAAATAAAAATTACAACACAATAAGAACGGCTAATTAATACCTAATTGCCTTTCGGGCTCTGTACTTCTTTCGGCAGCTTCTGCCACTTTCCTAGCATCATGGATGCCTTTTTCGCTCCTTTGGATGATTTCTTGCGCCATTCCTCGGCCACCGTCGTTCCAGATATCAGTAAAAAATTTGCCACCAACAACGCTTGCTTCGGCCGAGGGGTCCTTGATGTCTTCGGAAGATAAGGCAGCTTCGGACTGAGCTAAAAATTTTACATGCCCGCAACCTTTCTTCTCTAAGACAGAAGCAATTCCTCTGGCGCCCGAAAAAGCGCAGATGTCGCCACGACTGCTCAGGATCTCTTCGAAGGCCTCTGCTTCGTGACTTATCCATTCCAGTGGACCTTCGGGATTACCTCGAGAGAAATTCTCTTCGCTAGGAAAAGGCGCCCACGCTGGCGAAGCTACTTTTAATTTTATTCACGCATTCTACAGATTTAACATAGCATTTTCTTTGAAAGGCACGAAGCTCCTTAACCCTTAACTCCAACTTATCCACCATATGATCACTAAGTTCTCGTTTTGTTTCCTCAAGAACACGTTCTTCTTTCGCCCGGACTAATTGTTTCTGAAGATCTTTGATCTCGTGTTTCTGAGCTTCGGCCTGAATCTTTGCAGCAGCTTCGTCCTTTTTTATCTTGTCTACTAGAGTAACCAGAATTTTGTCTTTTTCTAGAGCTTCGTTCCTCAGCTTTATGACTTCGGAACGTAAATTGTTAAACGCAATTTCATAGCTTTCATCTTCGGCGCTCTTTTGGGCTCTTAGTGCGTTGCTTAGGATCAAGGCCCTATACGAAAAAAGAATCCATATAAGAATAAAAGGAATGAGTTGCGTAAAAATAATAAGGGGGTTTTTCAAGCATTTAATTCCCATACCTTCAGGCTGTTGTACGCAAGACTGTCTGCGAGATCTTCTTTCGTCATGGCGCTTAATCCAGATTCAAGCTTCGGGAAACCAATACTCCTGGCCATCTCTCGGCAGACAGATAGCTCTTTGTTGTCAGGCAGGCAGTATAAGAAATCATCTTCATTTGTCCCATTGAATATTACTGCCCCCTTTGGATATTTTAGCTCCTTCGCATAATGGTTAGCCTCATGAGTTTCTTCTTCAGATAGTTTTTTCCCCGAAGCATGTCGTATGATGTAATCACACATGCTGGCAGGCGCTTCGGGGATGGCAGTGTCAGTTTCTTCAACTAAAATTGGTTCTGGTATTTTTATTGCTTCGGCTTCCAAAGTTTGCTCCTTGAAGGGCTCTGAAGGCCCAGCTTCAGCTTCAACCTGTTGTGTTGGAGCTTCAGAAGTTGCTTCAGCAATTTCAACACTCTTTTTTGGAGTTGTGCTTGAAGACTTAATTGTCTCCAAGACATCTAGTACATTTACCATTCTTTTCCTTTTTGGGGTCACCATTGGACCCTTTTGGTTTTTTGCTGTTTCGGCATTTGCTGCAGGACTCAAAACTTCTGATGCTTTTTCCTTAGTCGGTTTTTTCACTTCTTCCATTTTTACTGTGGATGGCGCTTCGGCCATCACTGCAATTTCTGGCAGCAAGGTTGGCTGTTCAGCTTCGGCGGCCGAAGATGTTTCTCCGGTAAACTCAGGCACCGAAGCTGGTTCAATATGGCGTGGCCGGTGTGTGAGGACCTTTAACCTTTTTCCTTTCGGTTCTGGCTCGCTAGGAGCAGTTGCGGCTTCTTCTTTTTCAGAGGTTGTGATTTTCCTTTTTTGCCCTCGAATGGGATAACGATAATCAGGGTAGAAGAACCCAACTGCATCAAACACCCGGTTGAGTCTCTTCTTTTTTCGGCCTCCGAAGGCTGCTGATAACGCAGTGTTCTCAGCCTTCGAATATGCCCCAAGCAGTTCGTCACTTAATGTTTCAATGCTTTTCAACCAGTCGTCATCAGGTTCAATAAACTTATCTGCATATTTGAATGTGTACTTCAGTCTGACCAGTCCGCCTTCGTCGGACTCTTTGATGGTCTCCTTCGGCATTTCCCATTTTTCTGCAAGTGGCCATACCCTGAAGGCAATGTGCTCTTGGACCAAGTCCCTTGTCCCAATGAAAGAGCAGACTATGCCGAAGGCTCTTTGGCATTCCTCGGCTGCTTCGTCCATTTCAACCTTCGGCCTTCGAAGTCCGAAGCGTTGCCAGATTGGGTGCATAATGATACTTTTGACATTGTCTTGCGCTGTTAGGTCATTTTTCACATAAAACCATTCAGTCATCCAGGCTCCGGGCCACCTCTTCCGAAAGGTCGGCACAGGGCAGCTTGACCCGGAGCGGGCGCCGAAGCTGTAGCACCCAAAATTGTTGTGATATTGCTCTTTTCCCCAGGGTTTCGTCTCGTACAATAACTCGTGAATGTTGCAGAAGCTTTTAGCGTCTGGTTCCAAACCTTGGCTTCTCACAGCCCAGACAAAAATTCCCATTCTTATAATAGCTTCAGGAGTAAGTTGATGAAGGTAGACTTGAAATGTTTTCAGTACCTCGATAACAAAGTTGCTCAGGGGGAATCGAAGCCCAGCCTTGAGAAAGCTTCGGAAAATCACAACTTCATCTTCTTCGGGGGTGGGAGAAGTCTTTTCTCCAGCGTCAGCCCTCACAATAGATAAATCTCGAAAGTACCGCCCCCTCATATTATCAATATGGCTCTGCTTGATAGTGGTTTTCCCGAAAACCGTGTGGCTTGGCCGCCATGGACGATCTTCGGCCTCTTCACCACCACTCTCCACATCATAGCTGTCGCTGTCACCAGTATCTTCAGACAAACCTTCGAGAATCTCCTTGGTGATTTTCTCTGTATTCGTCTCTGCCATCGCTATCAGGAACCCCAGATTCTTCTCCTCCTCGAGACTCAGCTTCGTCTCGGCAGGGATCTTCTTGCCTTCAGACATCTTCGGAAACGCTAAAAAATCGTTCCCGAAGCCGAAGCTTCAAAATCAAAAAGACTAGCAAATCTTAGCGCACAAGAGCTAAAAATTTTACTGGGCCGAAGCAGATGGCAAGTGTGCGTACCAAATGAAGTTTGTGGTGCGATCTTATTTATACTCCCAGGGCGTCGAAAATTGAAAGGCCCCGCTTGTCAGTGAATGTTGCTATTCTAGCAAAAGGAAGGTGTTTTTTCGGACCTTCGGCTCAAGGCCTTCGTCCATTTCGCAATCTGAATTTATTATTAACAAATTAATATTGCGAGGGGCTACTGTTGGGGGCCTTCGGCCTCCGAAGGTCCTCAAAAACATGATTTGACAATGTTTTCCAAGTGGATTATGTGAACAGGTATTTTCGGACTCAGAATTATGAATATGGAACACGGCCAGGACGAAGCCTGAACCAGACGAAGATCGAGCGTAGCCGAAGCTGTGCGCAGGGAAGCTTCGGCGCGATGGCAAAGGGGGGAACCGACTTAGAGATGAAAAGACTACGTGGACCTTGACAGATTTTCATAAAGTCATTGGCGATTGTAGAGGACATAAATGTAATTTTATGTGGGCTGCGTCCCACGTCTATAAATAGATGAACAGTACTCCCGTACTGTTCACGCTGACTGAGCATTCGCTTTTGCGTCACGCTTGTACTTTATACCTTCTCTCAGGACCGAAGGTACATCTGTAATTTGTAATCATTTCTATTTTCTCATGTTAATAAAATAGAAATGATTCTATGATGATGCCTAAATTATATTTCATGCTTTATATGAACCCTTCGTCGTTACTTGTTATATTTACGAAGGTATGTTTTTTGTGACCTTCGTCCGAAACTCATTATTCCCGAAGGGGCATAATGTCTCGAAGGACGAAGGATTTTTACACCTAACACTTTTCGTGTTGCCTTGTTCTTAAACTGAAGCATCTGAGAACAAGTCCCCAACACATATGTTCATGGTCATTATAAGAAAGTTGTAGATAATTTTCTTATATTGCTTGTGTTAAAATTTCATAACCATAGGCCTGACAGTTTAAGAGTTATGAATTTTACAAACTGGTTGCTGTGTTCTGCCCACCATCAGAACAGATTTCGAAAACAGTGTTGTTTGATTTAGTTCAACATGGAGTCACTTCTTAGTGATTATAAAAGTTATGTAGTACTTTTGCTAAACTTTCCAAAAAATCTTGGATCACTCTTTTTGGTGATCTGAAGATTAAGTTATGTATGTTTAAAGTGTGAAGACTGAATCTGTCCAGTTCTGGACAGCAAAGCCTTCTAATATCTTTTATCCTGAATTACATATTGAATAAACTTGAGATGTTTATAAATGATTTGTAGACAATTTCATTATCTTTCCAGAAAGTCTAGGACCATTTTGTTTGGATGTCTGAACCTTTAGTTGTGAATTTTTGAATTTGCAAGTCTGAATCTGTCCAAATCTAGACAGAGCTGTCGTGTTAGCACTTTTTGACCTTGCTAAGTGTTGAATCATGTTGAGATAATAATACCAAAGTTGTAGAACACTTCTTAAGCTTTCCATAAAATCCTAGTTTGCTATTTTTGGACTAATATTTGAAGAGTTATGATTAAAACAAACAACTGCGGTGCTGCTGTCCCAAATGTGTTAGATGCGATTGATTGATCTACTCTATTGTGCTGCCTTGAGTGACTGCTTGCTCGTTTTGGACTGTTAATCGAACATGAGTAATAATGATTGTAACTAATATAATTGAGCCTAAATATATAAGTAACCAGTACACGTCTTGCTAAATTAGTGAACTAATTTTGTTGAGGTCTAATAAGTAGCTTAAATTATTCAACAGTTAGTAAGTACAATTATATATTGGGGAAACAAAATGAATAATGTCCTGTCCTTGACTTTTCTGCTAATATTATTAAGTAACCAATGTCATTAGAGTAGTACAATTTCTAATTATGAATAAACTATCTCCTCATGTGTGTTCTATGGGGTGTATGCTTGCAGTAGAAGGTTGTGACTGATTGTAAAACCCGATTAAGCAACTATTCCTTTTTAACTAAGTCCGTCTATGTGTAAGTCATCGTAAATTTATGCGGACTTAACTAGTTTAATAATAAGTAACTAATGAATGATAAAAGTGAACATGGTAAATGCTTGTACTCGTGTTGTCGTGTTTGTGTGGGTCAAATATCGAAAATGTTTGTCGTCTTTCCAGTAATGTTGAATTGTTATGCCCAATGACGTATAGATAGCTAGCATTACCCCAATTACAACAGCAACTTTAGGGCCAGCACTTACCCCAATTACAACGGCAACACCACCCGGCCCAGTACATCATGAGCTACCAAGTCGCTGTTGCATCATCTTTAGGGGACGACGCCACCATGGCCAAATCTTTCATTACCGCACTCGAAGGCCCGACCTTAACCTAGTAAACCAGGTTGCCTCCACTTTCAATTGAGTCATGGAAGGGACTTCACGACAAGTTCCTATTGAATTTCCAAGGATACCGGCCAGACACAGATGCACTGGCCAAGCTATCACTCTGCAAGCAGCAGGAGAAAGAGACCCTTCGAGAATACTACAAAAACTTTCTCATGTTCAAGTCGCAATTGCCATCTGTTGACGATCACATTGCAATCCATTATGCAATCAGCGGTCTTTAGGCCAGCGTCTTGTACAGTGATTGTATCAGAGACGCACCCAAACACCTGCAAGAGCTCTACCAATTGTTCAAAAAATATGCCAGGTCTGAGGAGCTACACCAACGCAAGGTCGAATCTTAGAGGAAGCCCAAGGACCCTCCGCAGTCCAGCAGAACTTGGGTCAGGCCGACGCAGTCTGACTCCAGCAGGGACAATCGCAACCAGCAATAGGTGCACACCATAGCCAACAAACATCTCGCTGGAGACAGTGCTCGCCGCCTAGGAGTACCCCCTCTCAAAACCGCGACAATAGTACAAGAGCAAGGGGCAGAGGCCGAGCCCAGCAGTCGCGAATATTTTACTGCCTATTTCACGGCGAAGACTGTGCACACCCCACCAGGGATTGCCTGGAGACCAAGGCCACCAAGGATAGAATGGCCAGAGCCCAACCAGCCGACAACAAACGAGTCGTCGCGCACACCTACCACCCCCAACAATACCACCAGCAACCATACCACAACGAACAAATCCAACACCAACCCAATCATGTATACCATCACCATCAAGAGTGCAGGTTCTCCCCCCCCACCACCACACCATCCAAATCCTCCACATCACAACCCCCACCACCCACACCCAAACAAGAAGACTTCGCCGAGCAACCTTATCGTGGAGTCATCCACATGATCACTAGAGGATCCAGTGTAGACTTCGACACCAAGCGACAGAAAAAGGACCACTATCGGAGTGTCAACCACGTCGCTCTCACCGGCCCGGTGGTGCAAACGAAGTGGTCCCATGTATTGATCACTTTCGATGCCAAGGACATTGACTTGCACAGTGCACCACTTACAGATGCCATTGTAATCAATTGCAGAGTAGCAGGCTGGGATTTGCACAAAGTATTGGTCGACAATGGCAGTCAGGCCGATATCATCTTCCTACACGCCTTCGATCACATGGGGATCAACCACAACCTCCTTAAGCCTGCAGACAACCCTTTATACGGGTTCGGAGGCAAAGGCACGTTCCCTATTGGCAAAATAGAGCTACCATTGTCATTCGGCACGGCGCCCAGCACGCGAAAGCGAGCAAGTCACCTTCGACTTAGTCGACATGGTCTACCCGTACAATGCCATAATGGGGCGTGGTTCAATCAACAAGTTTGAGGCAGCCATTCATGGGCTTTATCTCTGCATGAAAATCCCAGGCCCATAGGGCATGATCACAGTCTACAGAGACCAGCAGACAACACAGAACATCGAGAGAGACTCCGTTCCAGGGTAGTGCAATGTTCACTACCTAACAACAGATTGCGAAGGCAGCGGTAGTCAGCATTCAGCCAAAGGCAAAAAGATCAACGCCTAGCTGTAGAGCAACGACGGGACGAAAATTGTACCCCTCGATCCCAGCAACCCCAAAACAAACAATCATGACCAGCAAAGACCTGACACCACACGACGAGGGAAGGCTTCTTTCTTGTCTTGGCTGCTACAAGGATGTCTTCACCTGGTCCGCCCTCGACCTAGTGGAGGTTAGCCACGCCATCATCGAACACAGTTTGGGCATCGACCCCTCGGTGCGCCCAAAAAAGCAGCGGCTATGAAAAATGTCTGACAAAAAAACAAAGGCAGCCAAGGCCGAGGTACATTGCCTAATGGAAGCCAAATTCATCGAGCCAATTGCCTACCCAACATGGCTCACCAACGTCGTGATGGTGCAGAAGAAGAGCGGAAAATGGCACATGTGCATTGATTTCACAAGCCTTAACAAAGCATGCCCCAAGGACAACTTCCCCCTACCACGAATCGACAAGATTGTCGATAGCGTAGCAGGCTACGAAGTCATGTCCCTCTTAGATTGCTTCTCAGGACACCACCAGATCCATATGAAAGAGGAAGACAAGGCTAGCACCAGCTTCATCACCCCCTTCGGCACGTACTATTTCGTACGGATGCCTGAGGGACTCAAGAACGCCGGTTCAACTTTCTCCTACCTCACCAAGAAGGTCCTCGAAAACCAAGTAGGCCGCAACATCTTGACTTATGTGGATGACATCGTCGTGGCGAGTAAAAGCAAGGAGGACCACTTGTCTGACCTCGTAGAAACATTTGCCAACATGCACGAAGCAAGACTCCGACTAAACCCAGAGAAGTGTATATTCGGGGTACGTCAAGGAAAAGTACTCGGCTACTTAGTATCACACCGAGGAATCGAAGCCAACCCAACTAAAATCCAAGCAATCATGGATATGGCACCGCCACAATCCACCAAGGACATCCAACGGCTCACAGGAAGGCTAGCGGCTATGAATATATTCATCTCCAAATCCGCCAAGCGAAGCTTGCCATTCCTCAAAACATTGCGAGGCCCGAAAGACTTCGTATGGGGCCCAGACCAAGCAGCGGCCTTCGAGTCCCTTAAACAACATCTGTCTGACCTGGGACCCTAACAAGTCCAGACCCAGCATTCCCCCTCCTCCTTTACATTGCGGCCTCACACAGCGCAGTCAGCGCAGCGCTGGTCCAAGAAAAGGAAAGGGATGACATGACTCAGCAATGCCCTGTGTACTACATCTCTGAAGTCCTCACGAGTTCCAAATGCAACATCACTGAACTTGAGAAAATCTCATACACAGTCATCATGGCTTCACGCAAGCTACGACATTACTTCGAGGCATTCAAAATACGAGTCACTTCAGAGAGGGGCCTTGTGGAACTGCTCAGAAATCCGGAAGCATCCTCAAATTAAATCAGAAGTCCTGGCAGATTTCATTGTAGACTGAACAGGACCTATGGGGCCACAACAGGAGCACACAGAAATGGCCTGGACTATCTACTGTGATGGCGCATGGTGTCACGCAGGGGCAGGCGTCGCGACGATCGTCACATCACCCGCCGGAGTCAAACACAGATACACCGCGCACCTCAGCTTTGCTCTAGAGTCCGATAGATACACAAACAACATAGCCGAGTACGAAGCGGTCATCCTCGGACTTCGCAAGCTGCAAGCCCTCGGCGTGACTACATGCATCATTAAAACGGACTCCAAGGTCGTCACCGGCCAAATCAAAAAGGAATATTCAGCCAAATAGCCCGTACTAATCCAATACCTTGCCGCTGTTCGAGGCCTCGAGAAACAATTCAAGGGTTTCACTCTACAACACGTTGAGAGAAACAAGAACGAAGAGGCCGATACATTTGCTAAAGCAGCAGCAAAAGGCGAAGCCCTGCCCTCCGATGTATTCTATCACGTCATCGGTACGCTAGCCATCCGAAATCCCGTAGGCCTTCAAATAACGCAAGATGCCGACGACACCGGATTGTCAACCTTATAATGGCTGAAGACTAGCGGGCCCCAATAACACTATACCTCCAAGGCCACTACAATCCATCCGATCACAATGATGCCAAAAGGCTTAAACATAGAAGCAGAGACCAAGTGCCCTTGCAGCCAAGGTCATTCATCAGGGATTCTATTGGCCCGCAGTCATATGTACGGCCAACCGAGTAACACGATCGTGCAAAGCATGCCAGAAATTCTCGTCCCGAACAGGCGCCCCTTCACAACTTACCAAGCTCATTGCCCACACCTGGCCGCTTCAGCGGTGGGGGCTCGACATTATCGAACCACTACCCACAGCTCAAGGGAATCTCAAACTCACCTTCGACACTGTTGAATACTTCACCAAGTGGATCGAGGGCAGAGCAGTCTCCACAATAACATCCAAGACATCACAAAAAAATTTCTAGCAGAATATCGTATGTCGGTTCGGAGTCCCATCCGAATTGACAGTCGATAAAGGCAAGTAGTTCGACAACCAAGACTTTCGAGAATTCTGTAATTCAATTGGCACGAAGGCAGTGTTCGCCTCTGTCTACCACCCACAGTCCAACGGTGTAGTCGAGTGCGCCAACGGCAAGATCTTCAGCGCTATCAAGAAGAGGCTACTTGATGACGAAAAGGGAAAATGGGCAGACCAACTACCCGAAGTCATATGGGCGTTGAACACGACAGAATCGAGAGCAACCAGGTTCACACCCTTCCGCTTGATGTACGGATCCGAAGCAATGACACTGCAAGAGCTAAAGCATGGATCCCCACGAACAAGCCCAATAGCCACACCTGACATTGATGAGCCAACCTCCAAAGATCTTATCGACGGAGACCGTGTCCTCGCTCTGGAAGCCCTGAACAAATATCAAGCACAGACTAAGGCATGGTGCGACAGCATAGTCATCCCAAGAGAGTTCAAAGAAGGAGACTTAGTACTCACAAGAACCATCAGAATAGAGTCTCGAGGCAAGCTTGAACCCAAGTGGGACGAGCCCTACATCGTCAAAACCAAAACATCGCCGAATGCTTACAGGCTCACCTCACCATCCAGCGAAGACCTAGAGCATTAGTGGAACATAGATAACCTGCATAAATGTGGTGGAACCACCCGAATTATTCCAACTTAAGTGCCCAAGTCACTCCAGCAACCATGTCATCCAAGGTACCTGTAAAAATGGTGCCACAAGCAAGGCTGAGTATACTAATACTCAGCTAGACTTACCCGATGTGAGGAGTCTACTCCTCTACCTCTAGACCATGAAGCTGTTTGGCAGAGAGGTTTGGTTTGCCAAAAGCACTAGCTGAGTCTAAAAGCAAGTTTTAATAATTTAGACTAGATGAGTACCTAGCTACTCATACATGGTATCAAACATTATGCCAATCAACATCTTTTGAAAGTAACCTCATTCCACTTCTTACTCGATGCAACAACATGGATCAAGCAATCTCATTAGCTGCGAGAAGCAGACGTTTCGAATTGAGTTTTTATCCTTGCAAGGTAAACCTAAACACACGACGTGGCGAGGCACTATGTCCCCACACACATCAACCGTCCCCATCGATTCCTTGGCAACAGAAAGGGGCTCACCGCCTTGGCATACAATGCCCCACTAACCCTGGCTGCCTCCGTGCAGTGACCGCAATTGTACCCACCATATCTGGAATGGGAGACCACGTCTTAGGACACGTGAGGAGGACAATCTGCGGGCAGGTTCACTCAGGTACTAGGCTTACCGATTTACCATATTTCTCGGCATGTGTTTAGTACGGTCAAACACTTGACTCACGGTACCACACATTAATCCTTATTCCTATTTTTTGTCTCGTAGATAATGTATCCCTATGGATCGTTGTCCACAGACCATCATCATTCTGATATAAAAATGGATACAACCAATTCCTGACCTCGCGTGAGTGCTAGAAAAATCACTCGACTTCTACCGAGATCCCTAATTAGCAAAGCTGCTACTCGACCTAGCATACTAGTATCCATCTCAAAACAAATCCTGAGTTCATGCAACTAGGGTTTCAGGCAACTCCTACACTTAAGTGCACAATACAAGCCTACAAACATTATGTGCATTAAAATAGCATATATAACGGTTATGCATAAAACCGGGGCTTGCCTTCAAAAGCTAGGGCGGGGAGATCCTCGGTGACAGGCTCCGGTGCTGGCTCCTGGACTCCCTCTTGAGCAACTCCTTGCTCCGGAATGAGCACGTACTCTCTATCAGTGAGGTTGCAATCTATCGAGTGCAATGAATAAGATACATGTATGTTAATGATATGCAAATTTAGTAACTACGATGCATGGTGAAGTATTACTAAGGTAGTTGGTAAACTAGGTTTCTTTGTCGTACGAAGTTCTTAGTGGTTTATACTTACCAGTCTAGGTTTTGAGTGGATTAAGATTTTGATCATCCCTTAAAGTTTTAGTGGGCACTTTAGGGAGGTCTTGTTGTAGTTGTGAGTGTAACATTATTTACGTCTATCAATTTTCCTTTTCATTTTCTACTTATGCTTTTTAAGGTGGTTTGAACTACCATAGTGATTAAAAATTCTCCAACAATTCTGTAAAAATTACAGTGGGTTAACATTGGTCACTGTAGTCTATCCTATAAATTTGAGGTTAACAATAATTAGAATGAACCTTGGACAAAAATAACAAAAGTTAAGGACATGCTTTACAGAGGGTGACTTAGTGGTTATTTAGTTGTGATTTTCTAAAGTTTAATGCGAAAAGGACACTTATAACTAACTTGCTATTTGAAAAATGTCAAACAATAGAACTTGTATTTTTCCTAGATTCTTATTAGCATAAGAGTAGTCATTCCCAAGGTTGGGGTGTTTTCTCTTCAGGATTATTTTTATATGACTTTTCAAAGTTCTCTCTATTTTCATTAAATAAATTGTGGTGCATTTTCTTTGCACTGGATTAGGGCTCAACAAAATTTTCTTATGAACTACATCACCTAGGCAGGTTAGGAAAAATGTGGTTGCTCTCTGGTTCCAATTTTAATCCCCTTTTTCATTTTCTTAAGGTTTCAGGAAAATACAATTTTTAGTGGATAAACTTTCCTTAATATAGTATACTAAGGGAGTTTAATATTTTTAAACAGTGTAACTACTCATTAAGTATATCTCCAATTTTTCTCAGCCCTAGTCCAAAAGTCTTTCTATTTTTCCTCTTGTTATTAAGTTTTGGACAGTTTGCTTATTTAAATCAAAACTCTAAAAAGTATTGCTGGAACCAGGGTGTTTATTATTTTTGCTGGATAGTTCATAATATATAGGTCCTAACAAAATTTGTTTGACCAAATTTGGTTGAATATAACTCAAGTTATGAATTTTTCAAGTTCCCTACTCATTTGAAAAGAATAAATCTAAAAGTTTAAAGGAAAATGGCTTTGCATCGGGGTCCCTAGAATTTTCCTTAACCGAATCAGTTTAAACCGTGCCCCTAGGGAACTATTCATTTGAGTCACTGACTTAACACATAACCCCCTGACCTTTTTCCCTCTCTAACCCGCGCTGCTTCCTCGCCGGAACAGTAGCCGAGGAGAGAAGCGGTGGCGCGGCTTACCGGCGGTGGGAGAGGTCTTGTGGAGGGTCGGGTGAGGTCCTGGGGTCTCTGGCGGTCACGTCGAGGTGCGGATCACCGGTGGTGGTGACCGAAGGAGGGCTGGCCGTGTGCGCAAGCGGTCGGGCTCATCGGCGGTGCGTGCTCTGTCCTGCTCACGGTGGTAGAGCTCAATCAAAGCGCTCGGAGAGCTTCACGGGAAGTCAGTGGTCCCGTGGGTGCAAGGAATTGGAAAATGGCTCACCGTGTAGCTCGTTCTACACACGGCGACGGTCGGCTAGAGTCCGGCGATGGCAATCCGGTGCCACCGGCGAAATAGTGTTCAGTCTGAGGGCTCGGAAACTTTACTGGGCTCTAGGGAAGCTAGTCGAGGAGCTGGATTGGATGGAGGTGGGTCAGAGTGGCTGGTCCATGGCGGGTGGGCTCAGGCAGCCGATGGCACGCCGTGCGTAGAGAGAACAATGGCGAACTTGTGCTCAGGCAGAGCTGAGGGCGTGCGGAGGAGTACGGTCGTGGCCTTTGGCATGCTTTATAGGCGCTGGCATGGGCGAGGGCGCAGGGTCGGGCGTCGCTTGACACGGGCGCGCGGTGCCGAGCGCTGGGGCGTGCTCTAGCGTGCCAGAACAGGTCAAACACGTGGACGTTTGCTTCTGCCCTGGTTCAAACGCTTGTTGAGCAACCAAACGTGCAAATCTTGCCAAAAATCATGTGTAAAGTCTCTTCTCTGTGCCTAGGGCTATCTGTTTTGTGTGAGTTCCAAGTGAAGATACGGTCGGGTGTGGGAGATATGGTGGCACCAAGTCAGGTCTGTCTGGACTGTTCAGCCCGAGACAAAACACATGTCAATTCATGTCAAATCATTTTGGTTTGAGTTCAAATTTTTCCAGGGTGTTCCTTGGGTATTTTGGCGCCCTTTTGTCAATTGGACCATGTTGATTTGGAGTTTGCAACTGAGTGAACACATGTGATCTTTAGAAGAGGGCTGAAATTAGACTTAGGGAGAAAGGAATTTTTCCTGTGTGCTTCCCACTTGAGTGATCATTTTGGGGATTTTGTGGGGCTTTTTGTAACACCCTAGTGTTACCTAGGGTTTGCCCCAGTGCCCCAACTTGTGACCATTATCATATGTGATTTTAGTTAAGCAAGAGACATCAAACTTAAGGAACTAAAACCTAAGTTAAATCTCTTTCATCTCAAAAGCCACACTCTAAGCATATCATACACCTCAAGTGAGAAAAACATCTAAAACCCTAACACCTTTCAAATGGGAATTGGAGAAAAGACTTGGGAAAAATACAAAATTTTGATATGAACTAATTAACAAAGTTTTAGTGCACTAAATAACCTACAAAATGTAGTAAGGAAGATTGGTCATTTGAATTTTCCAAAATCCCCAAAAACAACCCATGAAGTAATGCCCTATGGAAAAATTCAGAAATTCAGAAATCTGAATTTCAGCCCCTTTTCAAAGATCAATTGTGTTCTCTGTTTTTCAAAACATAAATCAAATAAGTCCAAATACAAAGATGGCGCCAAACTACCTTGAACATAACCTAGAAAAATTTGGGAGCAAGACTCGGCTGTTTGACATGATCTTGGCAGGGATTTACCTCGGAACTAGGTCCTGTGACACTAGCACATTGGCGAGGCGACAACTCTCTGCCCTTGACCCAAAATCGCTCTGCTCCACACGCAAACAATAGAGCTCAGTCAGGGGAACAAATCTTACGCGGCGATCTTGCCCAAATTCACGAAGATCTGCGCCCTATCGGCGTTAGAACACGGGTAGAAGCAATGGTGCCACGTGCTCGACCGCGGCTGACATGCCCGGTTCACGCCAGTCTGCGCACCCGCACCAAGCCATACACGCTCGCGCTGGTCCATGCCCGCCCGTGCACCGCGCTGTGCCTATAAGAGCAGGGAAGCCTCAGCCGAACTCCCTCTGCGCCTCACCTGACTCCCTAGGCCCAACACTTAGCTCCGGCGAGCTCTGTGCCGCCCGCCAAGAAGCCCGAGCACTCGACCACCGTGTCCAGACCACTGCCAGCCATCTCCACTTAATCTCGTGCCTCGGGTAGCTTCCCTAGAGCCCCGTAGAGCTCCCCAAAGCAAAAAAATGGACGCTACTTCTCCGGAGAAGTCGTTCCACCCTCGTCGGAGTCGTTCTCTCCGCCGGCGCGCGTGGCCACGACTAACCGGTAAGCCATAGTCCAATTCCTCACACCTACGCCGTCCCTAGCACCTAGTGAAGCTCACTAACCAGTTTAATTGAACTCTACTGCCCTGGATAGGCCGGAGCCATCGCCGCCGACGAGCTCCCCCGCCTACGCACGTGGACCAACCTACTTCGACCATCCCTGGAGACGATCCACATATCAGCGTGACCGTCACGATCTCCCCTACACCCTCAGCCACTTCACCGGAGCTATCTCGTCGCCGGTAAGCCCCTCCGCCCTTTCCTCCGCCACGGTTACTGTTTCATTCGGAAAAGGGCCGCGGGTTTGATTTAGAGTCACCCCAAGGGGTTTTCTGCGTAGTCAGGGACTCATGTGAATAGTGTTTTAGGGGCATGGTTTAAACAACTTAGATAGAAGTAAGCCCAGGAACCCCGATGCAAGTTAGTTTTCCATTTAGCTATTTCTGAATATCATTTTAATGAATAGAGAACATAGGAAATTCATAACTCGAGAAATATTTAACCAAATTTAGTCAAACCAATTTTGCTGGATTCCAAATAATATGAACTATTGAACAAAAATACTGAATCCTATGTTTTCTGTATTAAATTTTAGAGTTTTGAATTAAATAAGGAAACTGCCAAAACCTTATTAAAATAAGGAAAAATAGTTATGTTTCTGTATTGGACTTAAGAGAATTTATAAAGATACCTACCCAACTAAGGCACTGATTAAAAATACTGAGCACCCCAGTATACAAGATAAACTCAGGATTATCTATTAAAAACTATATCAGTCCAAAACTTAGGAAATTAAGAAAAGCAATAGAAATAAATGAACAAAGGATGAACATATTTTTCCTAGTCTACTTAAGTAATGAGGAACCTAGGAAAAATACAAATAACCCTAGTCCAAGAAAAATCCAGGGTTAATAAATTATTAGGTAACAAGGAACCGAGGAAAACCAAGATTAAAAATATAAGACCCATTTCAAAATGGTAAGAAAAATTTAGTAGATTCCTAACTGCTAGAACACCACTACAAAAATAATAAACACCCCAACCCATCATAACAAGTGGGTTGAACAAATAAAACTTGATTTTGGCCATGTTCTAATTAAATCATAAGAAAGCCAAAAATTGTGCAACATTAGGCAAATAAAATTTTACCCAACTATTGATGAAGTAGACCACCAGAGAAAAATATGAAACCTAGTTAAAAATGTAAGGTAACACCCATTACCCCCTACCCCATGAAAAAGGCCATATAATCGAAGAATTTCTACCACCCTTTCCCTTAAGCAAAAAGTTGCCAAATTCTAGAATGATTGCTCTTGCACAAACGAGAAGATAGAAAAAAAAATAGAAATTTGTTGTTTGATATTTTTCAAGTATAGTGGTAGTAGAAAGCACCCCATAGGCCAAAAACTTTAGAAAATCATAGTAAAATAACCAATAAGTATTAGTGGCAAAAATTTGGTACAAAGTTATGTTATTACACCTAAATACTAGCAAAAATGAGCCTTAGGGAATAATCCATTGTTAAAGGAAAGTTGTAGTTCAAAGCACCCCCTCTGCCCTAAGATTTGATAATTTTGTACAGAGAGAACCCTTGATTTTTTAAGCCCCAATTTTTGAGAAAGAGAGTTACACACCAGTGAGAAGCTGCTGTAAGTTTTATAGAATTTTTGGAAATTTATAAAACTAGCTTGTAGTTCAAACCCACCTTAAAGGCACAAAAGAAAAGGAAAAGAAGAGACAAATTAGAAAGAATAATGAATCTCACCCCAATGAATTTAGCTAGGAATCTTATTAAAATTTCACTAAGACATAAAAAGGAAATTCAGTGGAACACTAAAATAATCTGACCATTCAGCTTAACCAAACTTGACCCTAATTTGCTAAGTATATCACAAAAATCTCCAGTAGTAAGATTATGCTCTACCTTATTATTTCAATTATTCACCATCCAATAATTGCTAAATTGCATATCATGCCATACGTATATCTTACTCATTGCATTCATTAGACTGCAACCTCGCTGATGGAGAGTACGTGCTCATTCCTGAGCAAGGAGCTGTCCACGAGGAAGATCAGGAGCCAGCTCCCGAGCCTGCCATTGAGGATATCCCTGTAGCCCCAGCAATTGAAGGCAAGCCCCGGTTTTAAGTATAACCAGTTTGTATATATGCTACTTTACTACACTTAATGTTTGTAGGCTTGTAATGTGCACTTAAGTGTAGGAGTTGTTTGAAACCCTTAGTTGCATGAACTTAGGATTCCTTTTTGAGATGGATACTAGTATGCTAGGTCGAGAAGCTGCTTTACTGATTAGGATCTCGGTAGAAGTCGAGTGATTTTTCTAGCACTCGCGCGAGGTCAAGGATTGATTGTATTCATCTTGAGAACGGGATCTATGATGGTCTATGTATGGACTTGGATCTAGGGTGGATGCCTGTCCATGAGACGGGAAAAAGGAACTAAGTATTAATGTGTGCATACCTGAGTCAAGCATTTGAACGTACTAAACACATGTCGGGAAATATGGTAACCGGTAAACCTAGTACCTGAGTGAAGCTGGGCACGGACTTTCCCCCTCACTTGTACTGAGACTGGGTCTCCCATGCTAGCTATGGTGGGTACAAGTGCGGTAACTGCATGATGGTAGCCGGGGGTCAGTGGAGCATTGTATGCCAAGGCGGTGAGCCCTGGCCGTGAACAGGGAATCAATGGGGATGGTTGATATGTGTGGGGACAGAGTGCCCCTACATGTCGTGTGCTTAGGTTTACCTTGCAAGGTTGAAAAACTTGATTCGAATCGTCTGCTTCTCGCAGCTAATGAGACTGCTTGACCCCTTGTACTACATTGAGTAAGAAGTGAAAAAGGTTTTACTTGAGATAACATGTTGATTGTATTAAAGGATTGCTACCATGTATGCTTAGAAGTAGCAAACTTAGCTACAAGTAATGATACTAGAATTGGAAAAGCTAAAATTGATTTTAGACTCAGTTAGTACTTTTGGCAAACCAAACCCCTCAGCCAAACAGCTGCATGGTCTAGAGGTAGAGGAGTAGATTCCTCACACCAGGTAAGTCTAGCTGAGTATTAGTATACTCAGCCTTGCTTGTGGTATAATTTTTGCAGGTACGCTTCAGGATATGGTTGATGGTGTGACTTGGCCTACCACCCTGCCACCAGGGTTGGACGATCGAGTGGGATGCTGCTCTAGCAGGAGAGGAGCAGGAGGAGTAGTGGGCTAGGCCTTGCCCTATTCCTCATCTTTCGACGATATCGACTATCCGCTGCAATTTATCTTATGAACTTATTTCAGTTTACTTGAAAAACTCCGATTCATGTAATAACTCCAGTACTTTAGTTTGAGGTTTCCTGTTTTATTGTATTACCTCTATGACTCACCTTCGAGTGAGCTTGTGGTATTTAATCCTAGATGAGTGGCTTTATCAGACTAGATCTGAGGGACTGACGAGTTATTCCTGTTTAAGTGTGTTGCGGCCTCTAAGGCGTGACTTGGGCACTTAAGCAAGAATAATTCTGGCGGTTCTGCCACAGCTGGTATTGGAGCAAATACCACAACAGAGAAAGCAATAAATCATGAATACCAACTTTTCAAAATCTAAAACTTGCTTAGAAACCAGTATTGGAATCGTCAGGACTAGAACACTAGACCTAGGACAAAAAGCCTTAGTAATAGTGGGGAGAAATAGGTGGTTAATTAACTAGGCCCTATGGGCCAGTCTTAGGATTTTAAGGATGCCCTAAAAGGCACCTGTCGGTACCCTGAATCAGGGGTACCCTCTTCTACAACATGAGGACGCCGCACCCGTGCGACACCTCTAGTCCACACGGAGAATGTCACCCAACCCAACACACATGGGCGGGTCTAAGGGCACCACGTGGCAAGGAAAGATAATACATCCCAGTATGCATCGTTGGGTCCGGACCTTAACAGAAGGACACCGGACCCCTATATGTACAAGTCTAGGAGCTCCCAAGAAGGCATGTCCGGGTCCCTTGGGAGGGCCCCAGGCCCCTCCGAGTAAGGTCCGAGCCTTAGCAAGGTCTTGGGACGAGGAGGACCTTGGCATGAGTAGGGGTCTGGTGCTGGTACGTGTCCAGGCCTTGCCCTACGCTTCCCGCTCAGGTGGAGACCCGCTGCTGCCGCATGCCTTGTGGCCCGTGACATAAGCCAACGGGTCGAGCCTGACGTAAGGCCCATAAAGCCGTGTAGCCTCTGCATTTATTGAGGAGAGGACGCGTCGCCTGCCACCACGCTGACGGGCGACGTGCCCTCTCAGCATTTAATGTGTCGTGTCCAATCCGCTGGGAGACGACGTCAGGGTCATCCAGCAAACGGCGCGCCTGTCCAGTCTGTTGGCAAACAGTGCGCCCATGCCGAGCGGCGCACTGTACTCATCATCCCTTCTACAAGAAGCTTCCCCTGCACATCAAGGATACACAGATCTCGGATGTCAAGACACAAGAAGATTGCTCCAACAGCAAACTTTTGTAGCCCCAAGTGCTATATTCTTTATGTCCCTGGGCCCACATGTCGGGGCTCAGTACCTTTGTGCATGCCCCCCTTCCAGCTATAAAAGGGGAGGCATGCGACGTTACAAGACAGACCCAATCTTAGGCTCACTCAGACACTCACAAGTTCATACAAGCTCTCAAGCAATACATCACACAGTGGAGTAGGGTGTTACGCTCCGGCGACCTAAACCACTCTAAATCCTTGTGTGTTCTTGTGTTCTTCCCGTTTTCCAACTAACAAGCAAAACGCTTAGGCCCCTCCTCATCTTAGGATTTAGGGCGGGTGCACTCCGCCACCCGGCCAGAGATTTGCTCTCCGACATTTGGCGTGCCAGGTAGGGGGATAGGCTTTAGGTTTTTGCTTGTCTCCTTGCTCAAGCATGATGGTGCAAATCATAGAGCACCGTGCCGAGACTTCGGTAGATTTTGCGGCGGAGGGAGAAGCTGCTTCTTCTACACCGCAGGTTCCCAACCGCCCTATGCCAGGCACTGCTGGTGTGCACGCCGCACGGCAGCACACGGCTGCACAAACGTCCTGGACTCCATCGAGGGCGACTCCAGGGGCATTGTCAGCAGCTAGGGAGTTGTTGCGACACCCTCCAAGCTCCACGGCCTCACCAGGGGCCATGAAGCAATGGCGGGACGACGTCGACCGACTACTCGGCATGGCACATTCTACCTCGACCAGGTTGAGGACACGGTCATCCCGGCGCCAACACGAGGCGTCAGCGTCTGTGCGCTCGCCCTTAGTAAGGGGCACACAGACCAATGATCTCCGAGTAGAGCTCGACCGCAGGCGTGCGGGAGAGGATGCCCGGGTCTCTTTGGAAAGGGCGCGCGAGCGCCACTAGAACATCGGTGGTCGCAACCTCGATCAAGACTTCACTGCGGTTGCACCGTAGACACCAATGGGCACCCGGTCCCAAATGGGTGTCCCCTTGGCCGGTGTGGGCTACGCCGCCCTCGCAGATCATCTCTGCGCGACATCATGGCCACCCAAATTCCGGCCAGACCAGCCGGAAAAATACGACGGAACATCGAACCCGTCGGAGTTCCTGCAGGTGTATGTCACCGCCATCACGGCAGCAGGTGGAAACACCGCTGTGATGGCAACATATTTTCATGTTGCCTTGTCTGGAACTGCCCGGACCTAGCTCATGAACCTCACCCTAGGGTCAGTCTACTCATGGGAAGAGCTCTGTGCGAGGTTCGTTGCGAACTTCGCCAGTGCTTACCAGCAGCACGGTGTGGAGGCCCACCTCCATGCGGTGAGGTAGGAGCCCGGGGAGACTCTCCAGAAGGTCATCTCCCGCTTCACCATGGTGCGAGGTACTATACCTCGTATTTCTGATGCTTCCATCATCATAGCCTTCCGACAGGGAGTACGTGATGAAAAAATGCTGGAGAAGTTGGCCACACATGACGTGGAAACTGTCCCACACTCTTCGCTCTGGCTGATAAATGCGCCAGAGCCGCCGAGGGTCGTGCATGGCACTCGGCCCCACAAACCGGGGCTGCCCAGTCGGGTGGCTCGGGCGCCATCCCTCGAGACAGAAAGAAGAAAAAGAAGAAGGACCGCGACTACTAGAAGTCGCGGTCCAACGCTCTGGTTGTCGCAGCCACGACTGGGGGCCAGGGCGATCGCAACAAACATCCACGACCACAAAAGGGTAACAACGGCTCATGCCCTGTGCACCCTAACGGTCGCCACGGCGCCAAGGAGTGTCGTGAGATCATCGACCTCGTGAAACGCGTCAGTGAGCGGAGTGAGCAGTCTTCCAATGACGGCTCCCCACCCCATCGCTGACCTGGCAAAGAAAATGTGGATGACGACAAGGTGGCCGCAACTGAACGGGACCTCGGGTATCAGTCACCCGAGGGGGACCTGAAGGATGTCTTCGCTGGAGGCTCCTACTCCGATGGAGACAACTAGACGGACCCTAGAGGGACCCTAGTGTTCCCCGGTCTACGGAGCTGAAGCTTGCCTTCCTCCGAAAACCCTTATGGATTCCCCACGGGTCTAGACTTCCAACAGGTACATGCAGGGATGGCCCCAGCCAAATACTAGGGCACCCATGTCAAAGGCAGATGGGAACCCAGGGTCGGCACCTAGCCCTACGACAAGTACCAAACCAAGAAGGGCTCTGCAACTCTCCCCCAGCTGGGAAGGACCCTTCAAGGTAACGGGAATACACCGACCCAGGGGAAACCACCTAGCTACGGCTGAAGGAGTGCCTTACCCTGATGCTAAAACATCTCTATAAGTTCTATCCATAGAGCAAGTCTGAGGGGTCGAATCTATTTCCCTTTTGTAACTAGGTAACGCATACGTGTACGACAATTCGGTGGGGTCTGTCCCCATAAACCCGGTCTATTGGTCTGCACACATGCATGACGAGTTATAAAGAAAAACTACCCCCTCAGTTGTGCCCCTATGATAGATCCATCTCACTGCTCCATGGTCTTACCTTGCAGTTTTTCAGATAATACTTTTTATCTAACCCACCCATACGGTTTCAATCTGTCATGACGAGTACGACATCTGAATTGAGCAGCCAGGCTTGAGGTCTAGGGCCCCTGATACGAAAGTTGGGAGGTCTGATAGCCTGGGAGTCGGCCCTAGAGAGTGGGACCCCATTCCATGGGGTGGTCCGGAGCCCGTGTAGCCGCTCAGCCTGGTCCTGTACCGTGGGCCTGCATGCTCCACCACTCCGTGACGGGTACCTAGTATCTGGGGCTATAAGTTCTGTGGGTCCGACAACCTCGGGACCGAAGCTAGAGAATGGACATTAGTCTCCTGGGGTGGTCCGGAGCCCGTGCAGCCGCTCAGCCTGGTCCCGTACCGTGGGCCTGCACACTCCACCGCCCTGCGATAAGTGTCCTAGTATCTAGAACCGCGACCCAAGGGGGTCCGGACAAGCAACTTGGCCACCCGGACTGAAACCTGTGAGTCCCGAGCATGTATCAAAGGATGGCTAATGTCAGACAGGGAACCCTATGAGGTGTACTACTAACGCTCGCTAGCTGAAGTTGTGTACAGATCCAGATCCCGGCAAGGTTGCCTCCCGAGAATTGTTGACAACCTTTTTAGATACACTGGTATCCAACCTCAACACATCAAGCCTGCATCCCAGTCGGGGGGCCAGGTACCAGGGAAGAGTCAACAATATCGCACACAACAGGAACAAGTTCAAAATAGATAAGTGCTAATACTTCTTAATAAATAGTACTCTTGAGTACCTTACAAAAAGCGAAAGTATTACATCTGTTTTCAAGTGGAGCCCTAGTTCCATCTCTACTTTGCAGGAATGAACTACCTCCACACCAGTAGGGCCGCGGGATAGCTAGCTCCGAGCGGCTCGCCAGCAGAGGCGACCACCTCAGCACCGACAGCGGTGGCCACCTCTGCACCAACGACTCGCCAGCAGTGGCGATCACCTCAGCACGTGTGCCATTGTGAAAAGGTCCTCGCCCTCGTCTTCTAACTGGGGGGCGACAATGAGGCCATTAAAGCCAAAGAGTCAGAGGCCCGATGGCAGGTGGCACTGAGGTCTCGCCAGCAGAGGCAACCACCTCTACAGTGGGGATCCTCACCAGCGGCGACGACCACCTCAGCGCCGACGACATCGGCCACCTCCGCTCCAGTGCCGTACTGGCGAATGGCAGCTGCCTCAAGCACGCGCGAAGAGGTCCTCGCTCCCGTCCTCACTGCGGGAGTGAGGGCAAGACCATCCAAGAATGTGGCCGCTGCCCCCGCGGCGTACGACGTCTTGTACGACCCCCCGGTGCGGCCGGCGGCGTGGGAGAAGCCGTGGATATGGCGGACCACCGCACGGTGTGACCGTCGCCCGTGCGGTGGACGGATAGCCACGCCCCGACCAAGCAGCAGGAGGCAGTGCCGGAGGCGGCACCAAAGCCATCCAGGCCGAGGAGCCAGACACGCGGCAACTGACGGCGCCTGCAGCCGGCTGACCCCGCGTAGCCGAAGTTCGCCTCCTCTGCAAGGCTGGTGAACGCCCTTCTCCCCCGAATGCTGGAGGAAGAAGCGGATCGCCAGCCCATGCGGAAGGTAGGACCCCAACTCGGCTCGCCTTCCGCCCCAGCGAGGATGATGAACATCCTTGAAGCTGAGGGCAGGGGGGAGGCCGCTGCCCGGCTGGCTTCTCTCCACCACAAGGCTGGTAGTCATCCTTGTGGATGACCACTGGCCGGAGGTTGCGGTCGGGCTATATGATGAAAATCCTTGAAGCCGAACAATGGCGGAAGAGCGCCAACCCCCACGGGGTTGCGCCCCTCTAACAGCAGCAAGAAGATGACAAGATTGGCAGCACCACCACGAGCGCGAGCTCTCCGGTGGTGAGATCGCCGGAGGGGGCGACCCTGATGTGGATCCCTCCAGAGAACACCGGCGCACCCCATCTGGAGGCCCGGGAGGCGGAAGGGCGCGATGAATGCAAGAGGAGCGTGGCATGGCTACTGCCCGGGAGATCGATCCCTTTTTAAAGGCAGATCTCCTCACTCACGCCCCAAAGCGTCACGGGCAAAGTCTCCCCCGGCGTGCACCAGGGTTCCCACCCTATGGCACGGGGGTCAGGCCCCACATGTCATACAGACTGACCCGAAGAACAAAGAAGGCGAACCACCGCACAAGGAGTGTGCAACTGCCCCGCGGTCATGCGCCCCTTCATTTTCGGGACAACCAGCAGTTAGGAAGACGAGCCGCCGCACAAGGAGCATGCATCCGCCCCGCGGTTAAGCGCCCCTTCATCTTCGCCGTAACCAGCGGTCAAAAAGGCGAACCGCCACGCAAGAAACGTACAACCGCCCTGCGGTTGTGCGCCCCCTCAGCTTCGCTGCAACCAGTGGTCCAACATGAGGGCCCAGGCGCACATGTCATGCAACTGGCGCGCCGGTTGTCGGGTGCGGAAAAATTGCACCGCCGCTCGCGCCAATGCCACGTCTTCTCGAGGCCGTCGCGGCAGACTAAAAAGATAAGTTTTCAGAACCAGTGCAGCGACTCGAGGCATCCCGCGCATGGCCCAACAGTGACATTAAGTGCGAAGGTCACGGGCCAGTCAACCGTGGGAATAGGCGTAGCAGTCGGCATGACCCTAAGAAGGCTGGTAGTAATTGCGCCAATAGGCGCGCTGGAGCAGCAGGCCAACCGCTAATCAGACTCTAGCCCCACCTGCAGGCTCGCATCCTCCCCTGAGGTGGGCCCAGGGCCACTGTCGGTACCATGAATCAGGGGTACGCTCTTCTACAGCATGAAGACGCCGCACCCGTGCGACACCTCCAGGCCACACGGAGAATGGCACCCAACCCCACCACATGGGCGGGTCTAAGGGCACCACGTGGCAAGGAAAGATAATACATCCCAGTATGCATCGTTGGGTCCAGACCTCCACAGAAGGACACCGGACCCCTATACGAACAAGTCCAGGAGCTCCCAATAAGGCATGTCGGGTCCCTTGGGAGGGCCCTAGGCCCCTCCGAGTAAGGTTCGAGCCATAGCAAGGTCCTGGGACAAGGAGGACCCTGGCATGAGTAGGGGTCCGGTGCTAGCACGTGTCCAGGCCTTGCCCTACGCTTCTCGCTCAGGCGGAGACCCGCTGCTGCCGCGTGGCTTGTGGCCCGTGACATAAGCCAACGGGCTGAGCCTGACGTATGGCCCATAAAGTTGTGCAGCCTATGCATTTATTGTGGAGAGGACGCGCCACCTGCCACCACGCTGACGGGCGACGTGCCCTCTCAGCATCTAATGCGTCCTGTCCAATCTGCTGGCAGACGACGTCAGGGTCATCCAGTAGACGGCGCGCCTGTCCAGTCTGTTGGCAAAAAGTGCGCCCATGCCGAGCGGCGCACTATACTCATCATCCCTTCTACAAGAAGCTTCCCCTACACATCAAGGATACACAAATCTCGGATGTTAGGACACAAGAAGAATTGCTCCAGCAGCAAGCATTTGTAGCCCCAAGTGCTATATTCTTTATGTCCCTGGGCGCACATGTCAGGGCTCAGTACCTTTGTGCATGCCCCCCTTCCAGCTATAAAAGGGGAGGCATGCGACGTTACAAGACAGACCCAATCTTAGGCTCACTCAGACACTCACAAGTTCATACAAGCTCTCAAGCAATACATCACACAGTGCAGTAGGGTGTTACGCTCCGGCGGCCCGAACCACTCTAAATCCTTGTGTGTTCTTGTGTTCTTCCCGTTTTCCAACTAACAAGCAAAACGCTTAGGCCCCTCCTCATCTTAGGATTTAGGGCGGGTGCACTCGACCACCCGGCCAGAGATTTGCTCTCCGACAGCACCCTTCTGATTCGGTGAGAGACGTTATTTTCAGCATGCATGCATTATAAAACTAAAAGTATTAGAAATTTAAGGAGTAAAAATTTGATCTAACCCGCTTCCTTTTAACAACCTAGGCTCTTTTGTTTTTTCTTCTTCCGCCATAACCTTTACATCTGATCCTCTTCCACAGATGACTTCACCCACCCCCGCCAATGGAGGAGACACTCGTTTCAGTTCCAATTTCCTTTCTCACGAAGGGTTTTCCTTCCATCTTGTGGGAGGTGCTCAACTCCGCCGGTTACCCTACGCCCCTTTATACAAAGTGCAATTGTACGAGGAGCATCGGGTGCCACATTACCGAGTCTGGCTGACTCTGGAGGCACACCCCCTTCAGCCGGGTTGGCGTTCCCTTGACTCCGAGACTATTGGATTTAGGACAGACGACACCACAGAGGCGGCAGCTTCGAAGACCCTGACGACCTTCTATGGCTACCATCCCCTGGAGATGGTGATGCACCCCTTGGGACTCTTCCCCGCTGAGAAGAGGGATGACCCCATGTGGTGCAACTGTGTGAGCCATGTAAAGGACTTGTGGGCTATGTATCCCAACTTAGTTGGGAGGGTCACTGTTTAGTGCATGAGCACACCGTACCACCTTCAGGCCCTGCAGAGCGACGCTATGGCACATCTTGCTAACCTCGCTCAGACCACTAAGCTCACCCTCGACAGCCGAGAGGACTTCATGGTCGATTTGTGCTCAGAGTTGGTGGAAAAAGACCTACAGATGGAACGATTGAGCCAGCGCATCACCACCCTAGAGCAGCATGTGGAGATCCGGGACAACACCATCGATGTCCTAGAAAACCAGCTCCACGATGTGCAACAGGAGCTTAAGGAAGCTAACGACCACCTAGACATGCACCACCTGGTGATGGAGGCCAAAGAGGCCGGAAGCGAGGGAGAGGAGGCTCCCGAGGAGTTAGGACTAGCCCCTGGTACAAATGCGACTGCCTCCGAGATGCCCCCTTCACCTGTATCTACTGTCGCTTCCGCTACTAAGGGTTGAGGGTCATTCTGACGCCTTAGGAGGATAGAAACCCACGCGAGCTTAGTTGACATCAAATTTTGGACTAGGCTTATGGGTACTTTTCCCTAATTGATGTAACCCATGAGGGCTTTTGCGAATAATGAAATGATTGTAACCATGTTATCCTTGTTCAAATTGATGTTATGTTATGACATTTTCTTTCCATATGATATAAAGCATATTGTTCGGAGTTATGAATTGGGATAACAATGGCGGCAATCTCTGTTTTCAGATGGCAGCTAGGCAGCGCCGCAGGCAGAACGAGCAAGTTCCCTCGCCATCTCCTCTAGCTCCCATGATGCAGGAGCTGATGGCTCAGCAGAACAATATTCTACGACAGCTATTGCAGCACCAGCCCCACCCTCAGCAGTATGGTGGAGGCCAGCCGCAGCGACCTCCGGTCGTGGTGACCTACCAGGAGTTTCTGAGCACGCAGCCGCCCTTGTTCACCAAGGCAGAGGATCTGTTGGACGCTGACGTGTGGTTACGCATCGTGGAGTCCAAGTTTCCACTCCTCACGAGAGACTGCCCTAATGACAACAAGGCTCGTTTCGCCGCGCAGCAGCTTCGCAGACCTGCTCGGACATGGTGGGACCACTTCCATGCCATGCTACCTGCTGGTCATGAAGTTTCTTGGGAGGAATTCAAGACTGCCTTTAGAGGACACCTCATTCTAGCTGGGATTCTTGACCGCAAGTTGAATGAGTTCCTGGAACTCAATAAAGGGACCCGCACTGTGTTGCAGTATGCCCAGGCCTTCAACGACCTGTGCCAGTACGCGGGGTATCATGCTGACTCTGATGAGAAGAAGAGAGACCGCTTACGCCAGGGTCTCAACACTAAGTTGCGTGAGCGTCTCAACACTGTTCGGGCTGATAGGTTCAATGAGTTGGTCAACATGGCCATCTCACAGGAGGACTGTATTGTAGCTCACCGAGCAGAGAAGAAGAGGAATGCACCAATGTCAGGACCCTCTGCTCAACCCCAGAGGTTCAGGATTGTTTCCCACAATCAGAGCAGAGGATTTCCATAGCAGGCAGGCAGATGGGTGATCAGGCCACCTCAGCAGCAGCAAGCACCCAACCATTTTCCAGCTCTCGCTCCAAGGAACAATCAACCTCAGCAGCAGCAGTTCCGCCAGGGGAATGGGAACAAGTGCTTCACTTGTGGCAATGTGGGCCATTATGCCAAGAATTGCCCAAGGAATCAGTAGAGGCAGATGCCAGCACCAAATCAAGACCGAGGAAGGAAGCAGAAGGTGCAAGTCAGGCAAGGGAAGCTCAACTTCACTACTCTAGAGGAGTTACCTGAAGGAGCCCCCATCATGACTGGTATCTTTTCAGTTTTTAATCAACCCGCATTAATTCTGTTTGATTCTGGTGCATCTCATAGCTTCATTAGCCAGAAGTTCAGTGCTAAATGTCAACTGCCTTTCTATCATACAAAAGGGTCTTTCATGATAGCAACACCTGGGGGTAAAATTGCAACCAACCAATAAAATCAAAGTGTACCTATCTCACTGGGGAGTAAGATCTTCAAAACCACACTCCTGATTTTGGGATTAGAGAGTATGGACATCATTCTCGGTGCTGACTGGATGACTCAATACCGAGTGGTGTTGGATGTAGTTGCCAGAGCTCTGGAAATCCTGTTCCCCTACCTTCAGAGACCTTGCATTGTATCTGCCCAGCCAATATTCTACTCGATCATGTGCTTTTGCTATGATAGAGTTGCCCTTGAATAAGATTCCAGTGGTCTGTGAGTATGCAGATGTTTTTCCTAATGAATTGCCAGGAATGCCACCAGACCGGGATATTGAATTCGCCATCGAGTTGCAACCGGGAACGACACCTAATTCCAAGAGGCCTTATCGAATGCCACCTGTTGAATTGGTAGAATTAAAGAAGCAATTGCAAGAGTTGTTAGACAAGGGTTTCATCCGCCTGAGTACTTCGCCTTGGGGATGTCCGACCTTGTTTGTGAAAAAGAAGGATGAAAGCTTGAGGCTATGTATAGATTACCGGTGACTATCAAGAACAAGTATCCTTTGCCTCGTATTTATGTTCTTTTCGATTAATTGGTCGGAGCCAAAAGTGTTTTCCAAGATAGACCTTCGCTCCGGCTATCATCAGATCAAGATACGAGCAAGTGATATTCCGAAGACTGTCTTCTCAACCAGATATGGGTTGTATGTGTATTTGGTGATGTCGTTTGGGCTGACTAATACGCCAGCATACTTCATGTATCTGATGAATTCTGTCTTCATGCCTGAACTGGACAAGTTCGTGGTGGTTTTCATCGATGATATCTTGGTGTACTCAAAGAACAAAGAAGAGCATGCCGGTCATTTGCATGTAGTGCTTCAACGTCTGCGAGAGCACCGTCTTTATGCCAAATTGTCAAAATGTGATTTTGGCTAAAGGAAATCAAGTTCTTGGGTCACACTATCTCTCAAGCAGGCATAACTGTTGATCCGGATAATGTGCAAGAGGTGATGAACTGGAAGCCGCCAACAACTGTCCGTCAGATTCGAAGTTTTCTGGGATTGGCCGGTTATTATCGAAGATTCATTCCAAATTTCTCTCGAATTACGAAGCCCATGACTGAATTGTAGAAGAAAGGAGCCAAGTTTGTTTGGGGTTAGAAGTGCGAAGATGCTTTCCAAACTTTGAGGCAGCATCTGACCACAGCTCCAGTGTTAGCGCAACCTGACAACAGCAGGCCATTTGATGTGTACTATGATGCCTCTGGCACTGGACTGGGTTGTGTTTTGATGCAAGACAACCGAGTCATTGCCTACGCATCAAGAGCACTCAGGCCTCATGAGCAGAATTATCCCACTCATGATTTGGAGTTAGCAGCCGTGGTTCATGCATTGAAGATGTGGAGACACTATTTGATGGGAACCCACTGCAACATCTTCACTGATCATAAGAGCCTCAAGTATATCTTTACTCAGGCTGATCTCAACATGAGGCAGAGAAGATGGCTAGAGCTAATCAAGGACTACGACCTGGAGGTACACTACCACCTAGGGAAAGCCAATGTAGTAGCAGATGCCTTGAGTCGGAAATCGCAATGCAACTGTGTTATGATGGATTCTCGCATCAACACCTTATGTGATGAGTTGAGCAAAATGAAGATTGAAGTGATTCCTTCTGGTGCTTTGTCTCACATTTCTGTTGAGCCAACTTTGCGGGACCAGATAATCATGGCCCAACTCAGTTATAAGGGAGTGCAAATCATTAAGGAGAACCTCCATCAGAAGACAGAGAAGTACAAGTGTGGGGCCAAGATGGGAAGGGTATATTGTGGTTTGGAAGCAGATTGGTGGTTCCTAAAAATAAGGATCTCAAAAAGAAAATCTTGGATGAAGCTCATCTCTCCAAATTCCCCATGCATCCAGGAAGCACCAAAATGTACCATGATCTGAAGCCCTCGTATTGGTGGACCAGAATGAAGAGGGAGATAGCCCAATATCTATCAGAATGTGACACATGTCAGAGGATAAATGCAAGCCACTTGAAATCAGCTGGTGCCTTGCAACCCCTATCAATACCTTCATGGAAATGGGATGACATCAGCATGGATTTTTTTGTGGGTCTGCCCAATACCTCTCGACATCATGATTTAATTTGGGTCATCGTGGACCGATTGACAAAAGTAGCACATTTTCTTCTAGTGCACACCACCGATAAAGCTCAAAAGTACGCAAAGCTGTATATTGACCGAATCGTGTGTTTGCACGGGTTACCCCAAACAATTGTCTCTGACCGAGGAGCCCAATTCGTTGCCAGATTTTGGGAAAAACTGCAAGAGTCTTTGGGAACCAAGCTAATTAGAAGTTCAACTTACCACCCATAGACTGATGGTCAGACCAAAAGGGTCAATCAAATTCTTGAAGATATGCTAAGGGCTTGTGCGATCGATTGCGACAAGGACTGGGATAAGTACCTCTCTTTGGCAAAGTTTGCTTATAACAACATTTATCAATCCAGCCAAAAGATGGCACCTTTCGAAGCCCTATATGGAAGGTGTCAAACACCCCTCAATTGGTCTCAGCCTGGAGAAAGAGAAACTTTTGGACTTGACTTAGTGACTGAAAGCCGAAAGGAAAGTCAAGCTAATGAGGAAGAATCTAGAAGTTGCTCAAGCCAAGCAAAAGAGTTACCATGATAAGAGAAGAAAACCTCTCCAGTTTGAAGTGGGAGATTTCGTGTATCTTAAAGAATCACCCACCAAAGGAGTGCAAAGGTTTGAGATCAAAGGCAAGTTAGCCCCTCGCTACATTGGACCTTATGAGATCATGGAAGCATGTGGACCCATGGCATACAAATTTAAGCTACCTCCAAAAATATCTACCATCCACAATGTATTCCATGTATCCCAACTGAAGAAGTGTGTTCGATTGCCGATCGAGATCATAGCAGAACCAGAAGTGGAAATAGAGCCAGATCTATCGTACCAAGAGTACCCTTCCAAGGTTCTAGATTGCAAGGAAAGATCAACTCGGGCTAAATTGATCAAAATGTATAAGATCCGATGGAGTAATCACTCAGAGGAAGAGGCTACTTGGCAGACTGAGGAATTTCTACGTTTGAACTTCCCCGATTGTCTACCTAAGGGAATTGGTACGTAACCATGCCCAACCCCTCCCCCTACCCTTTGAATTTAAATATAAGAAAAATGATCTTAACATAAAAGGAATTAGTTGAAAGACATAAACTAAGAGGACTTCCTTCTAAAGTTGCAAAGAAGATGACATTCGAAGAGCAGTTATTAAGAAGAACCTTAATAAACAAACCACCAAATTCAAGCAAGCCTTAACCTTCACTTCACCCCAAAGGACTCCGACCCAAATCTCGGGATGAGATTCCTTTAAGGGGGGAAGGCTGTAACACCCCTAATGTTACCTAGGGTTTGCCCCAGTTCCCCAACTTGTGACCATTATCATATGTGATTTTAATTAAGCAAGAGACATCAAACTTAAGTAACTAAAACCTAAGTTAAGTCTCTTTTATCTCAAAAGCCACACTCTAAGCATATCATACACCTCAAGTGAGAAAAACATCTAAAACCCTAACACCTTTCAAATGGGCCATTTAAGCACATAGAGGGAATTGGAGAAAAGACTTGAGAAAAATACAAAATTTTGATATGAACTAATTAACAAAGTTTTAATGCACTAAATAACCTACAAAATTTAGTAAGGAAGATTGGTCATTTGAATTTTCCAAAATCCCCAAAAATAGCCCATGAAGTAATGCCCTATGGAAAAATTCAGAAATTTAGAAATATGAATTTCAGCCCCTTTTCAAAGATCAACCATGTTCTCTGTTTTTCAAAACTTAAATCAAATAATTCCAAATACAAAGATGGCACCAAACTACCTTGAACATACCCTGGAAAAATTTGGGAGCAACACTCGACCGTTTGACATGATCTTGGCAGGGATTTACCTCGGAACTCGGCCCTGTGACACTGGCACATTGGTGAGGCGACAACTCTCTGCCCTTGACCCAAAATCGCTCGGCTCCACATGCAAACGACAGAGCTCAGTTAGGGGAACAAATCTTATGTGGCGATCTTGCCAAATTCGTGAAGATCTACGCCCTATCAGCGTTAGAACACGGGCAGAAGCAATGGTGCCATGTGCTCGACCGCGGCTGACATGCCCGGTTCACGCCAGTCTGCGCACCCGCACCAAGTCGTGCGTGCCCGTGCGCCCGCGCTGGTCCATGCCCACCCATGCACCGCGCCGCGTCTATAAGAGCAGGGAAGCCTCGGCAGTACTCCCTCCGTGCCTCACCTGACTCCCCAGGCCCAGCACTTAGCTTTGGCGAGCTCTGCGCCGCCCGCCAAGCAGCCCGAGCACTCGACCACAGTGGCTAGACCACTCCCGGCCATCTCCACTTAATCTCGTGCCTCGGATAGCTTCCCCAGAGCCCCGTAGAGCTCCCCGAAGCAAGAAAATAGACTCTACTTCATCGGAGAAGCCGTTCCACCCTCGTCGGACTCGTTCTTCCCGTCGACGCGCATGGCCACGACTAACTGGTAAGCCATAGTCCAATTTCTTGCACCTACGCCTTCCCTAGCACCTAGTGAAGCTCACTGACCAGTTCCATTGAACTTTACCGCCCTGGATAGGCCGGAGCCATCGACGCTGACAAGCTCCCCCACCTGCACACGTGGACCGGCCTACTCCGACCATCCCTAGAGACAATCCGCACATCAGCGTGACCGTCACGATCTCCCCTACACCCTCGACCACTTCACCGAAGCTATCTCGCCGCCGGTATGCCCCTCCGCCCTTTCCTCTGCCACGGTTACTGTTTCATTAGGGAAAGGACCGCAGGTTTGATTTAGAGTCACCCCAGTTGCTTTTCTGCGTAGTTAGAGACTCATGTGAATAGTGTTTCAGGGGCACAGTTTAAACAACTTAGATAGAGGTAAGCCCAGGGACCCCGATGCAAGTTAGTTTTCCATTTAGCTATTTCTGAATATCCTTTTAATGAACAGAGAACTTAGGAAATTCATAAATTGACAAATATTTAACCAAATTTAGTCAAACCAATTTTGCTGGATTCCAAATAATATGAACTATTGAACAAAAATACTGAACCTTATGTTTTCTGTATTAAATTTTAGAGTTTTGAATTAAATAACGGAAGCTGCCCAAACCTTATTAAAATAAGGAAAAATAGTTACGTTTCTATACTGGAAATAAGAAAATTTATAAAGATACATACCCAACTTAGGCACTGTTTAAAAATACTGAGCACCCGAGTATACAAGATTAACTTAGGATTATCTATTAAAAACTATATCTGTCCAAAACTTAGGAAATTAAGAAAGGCAATAGAAATAAATGAATAGAGGATGAACATATTTTTCCTAGTCTACTAATGTAATGAGAAACCTAGGAAAAATACAGAGAACGCTAGCCCTTCCCCGCGGCTTAGCGGCGCGCGCGGCCCAGCCGCCTTTGCTCCCCTGCGCGCGGCCCAGCCGCTTCCCAGGCGCAGTGCGGTGTGAGCCCCAGGCGCGGGCGCGTGGTCGGTGCAGCCGCCATGCATCCCGGTCGCCATTTCTCCAACTGCCACCCGCGATTCTCGCGCTCCCGACGGCTGTATCACCCACGATCTCGTTGCGTCATGCCAAATCGTCCGAATCAACCCCAATCGCGCCCGAGTATTTTCACCTTCTTCCCCAACCGCGCGCACGGTGCCGAGCTTGAGGACGTTCCCTGCCGGAGCTCGCCGCGGAGCTCGCCGTCAAGGTGAATCCCTTTCCTTTCCCCTTCCCTTCCCCTTCCCTTTCCCCTTCCCTTTTTCCCAGCTCCTCTGCGTCTCTGGTGTGGTTCGGCATGTGGCTCGGCCGCGGCTGCTCGTGGCACGCGCCCTGCGCGGCTGCTTATGGTGGCCATGGCGCCTGTCCCGCCCAGCTCGGCCGGCGTGCCTCTGGTGCGCGGCCGGAGCTCGGCTGGCGCGGCCGTGGTGACCCCGCACGACGCCCCGTCCTGTCCCCGCCTAGCGCGCGGCCATGGCGTCTGCTGACGCGACGCGTGGCCTTAGCGCGGCTCGCCCAGCGCGCGTCCAGGGCGTCCTTCGTGCGGTCAGCGGCTCGCCTGGCGTGGCGTGCCCGCCCGCAGCCTCAGCGCGGTTCACGGCCAGGGCGCCCGCCTGCGCCTGCCCGATCCCCGCCCCCCTTCCAGAGCGGCCATGGCGCTGCCCGTGGCCCCGGCGCGGCTCGCAGCGTGCACCGCGGCTGCTCGCAGCGTGGCTGCTCGCGGCGACTCTGCACGGCCTGCTCGCAGCACGCCTGCGCTACCGCTCGCAGTGGTCCTGTGCGTCGCGGCTCCCTGCCCGGCGCGGCCCTCTGCTACTTGGCACGTCCGTGGCACGCAGCTCGGCCCCAGCGTGGCTGTCCGTAGCGCGCAGCGTGGTTCATGGCCAGCGTCCCCAGCGCGGCGTAGCGCGCGGCTAGCGTGGCAACTCGCTCGTTCGCTCGCTCGCCCATGCAACGCCTAAACGTCACGCTCCGTCATTTACCCTTTGTGTGCAAATTGTCGCGCGACGATGCTCTTTATCATTTAAAAGTGCTAGTACTAATTGAACTGTATCTAGAAGTGGCAATAACTAGGCGTGGGTTAATTATGCTTAGATAATAACTATCCTTACACCTATATTAAATATCGGTTAGTATAACTACATGAATTGAAGTGGTTAAGTTCATTGTTTCACTTAACATGAACATAGCGAGTTGTCAATTGTAATAATGGTTATGTTATTCTTACTACTTAAAATGGTCGTAAGCGCTAGCCATATGTCGAGTGTATGATTATTGTATTCATCTCTTTGAATGGTGTACTGTTTACTTTCTGATTGGAGATGTGAATGTATGTTTGTGCCCGCATAGATAACGGTCTGGTCGAGGAATCCGAAGAACAGACAGGAGAAGCCCCTGTGCAGCAGCTGGTTGGTGGAGGCAAGTGTCCCTTGACCCACTTATGTCCTATACATTCCTTAATTCACTTTCCGCATTTACACAGTTTATGCCTAAGGATTGACTAGCTTTTATTGTCCATGTCCTTGTTTACCTATTTGGGTTGGATTATTATTGTTTAGCTTTATGCTATTGCTCAACTCTAATCAATGAATGAGATTTATCAGTGATACGCTTGTTTCCCTCCTTTATTATGATGTTATACTTGTGGTATTCAAGGGGGCTCGAGCAGTTTCTCGAGTGCCTCTCCGTAAGGACCTGTTCGTTGGATGGCTGCCTAGGAAAACAGTGCAACCATGAGGGTAGAATGGGATGCCCTTAGCTAAATAATTAGAGGAATCGAGGTGTAGTTCACTTAGCTGTCATGACGTTAATGGGGCTCGGTGTATGCGGCTCACTCTGCCATGTTTGGTTCGCCCCTTGGGGAGGAGTGCGGTGTATTTAGGAAACCTAACGGGCGGCTACAGCCCCGGGGAATCTTTGTAAAGGCTACGTAGTGAGACCCTGCCTATTCACCTTGGGAGTGTTCAAGGGTCCGTACAACCCGAGGCGAAAAGGGATCACAGCTCATGGGTAAAGTGTGCAACCTCTGCAGAGTGTATGAAAACTGATATATCAGCCGTGCTCACGGTTATGAGCGGCCAAGGGAGCTCCAGTGATTAGTGGTACCTGATCAGAGATGTTCGGATTACAGGTGGTGTTGAGAATGCTGGTTTTGGTATTGACTTTGGTAATGGTAAGTGGTACTCTTTCCGTTTAGAAAGGAGTACGTTTGGGTTAATAACGTGGGTTAGTTCTAAAACATGGCTTTCTCTACTAGTAATAATAATCTGACCAACTAAAAGCAACTGCTTGACTTACCCCCACATAAAGCTAGTCCACTACAGCCAAACAGGATACTTGCTGAGTATGTTGATGTGTACTCACCCTTGCTCTCCACACCAAACCCCCCCATCCCCAGGTTGTCTGCATTGCAACCACTGCTCAGGAGAAGATGGAGCCGTGGAAGGAAACTTTCAGGAGTTCCAAGATTACGACGAGTTCTAGGTGTGGGTTAGCGGCAACCCCCTAGTCGGCTGCCTGTGAAGGTCAGCGTTTATCTACATTTCGTTTTCGCACTTTGATTATTGTAAAGACTATGTGGATGTGTAACACTCGGTTTTAGAGGACAAAGCCGGGTGCATCTCATACATGCGCCAAGAAGACAACATATATAATAACAGAGTGTATAGAGATAAATGTCAGAAAACATCAGAGTATTTATTACATAGCGGAAGACTTATTACAAAATAAAGATAAATATAAAACGAACTAAGGATCGTCGGCGCCAATGTCGACTGAGAAACGCCACCTAGATCAAGTCGAATGCCTCAGTGTTAGGCGGCTCCTCTTCGACCACCTGTTCTTCTCCTGTGGGGGGGTGTGAGACAGCAAGAGTGAGCTCACATACGTTCATAGCTCAACAAGTCGTGGGGAATAATGTGGCATGAACTCACCAAAGGTGGGAGTTCATGTAGTGTAAGGCTGATCAATGAAATAGAGGCTAAGGCTGAGCATTGCTTTTATAAGTTGGTCAAAATTTTATTTAGCAATTACTAAGTGTAAGTAAATACCAAACCTTAATAATAATAAAGAACAGTAATAGAAAAATAATCCCAAATGCGATGCAAATGTCAAATTGAATTTAAGTTCCATAATTAATCATGTGAGGGTCCGAGCCGCTCTTGACCGTGAGCACGGCTAGTATACTAGTTTTACACTCTGCAGAGGTTGCGCATCTTTACCCACAAGTCGTGTTACCCATCTGCCAAGAGACGGCCAATCCCATACACCTCTACCGAGGAGGCGAGGCAGGGTAACACTACGAGGCCTTTACAAAGTTCCACTAGCTTCAGACTACCCGCTACAGTTTATAGGAAGCTCCACTGCAGGGTTCTTGCCGACCTGCCATCGCAGCAAAATCAAACAAGGACCTCCCTACACTGACCACTCCCCTACTGCCCTTGCCCCTTTCGGGTAAGGTAGCCCTCCCCTAGCTTTCCTAGTTAATCAGCCAAGGGCGTCCCATTAAACCCTTGTGGTAGCACTGTTTTCCCGGGTGGTCGCTCCATGTTCCCATTAATTTAATGATCTTAACATGAATAGTAATAATAACAAGATAATAACAGAATAATCATGAATAGTGTATCTCCATACCCAATCCACATAAAGCAATAGCAAGTACTACCCAAAAATATTTCAGGGGTGAACAAGGTATAGAGGTAATCAAAACTGGGGTAACATAAAGGATCCCATCAAAATTAACCTATGCAGATCATTAAAATTAATAAGAACATGGCTAGGAAAAGTAAGTGACCAAGGGCACAACTTGCCTGCAATGAGCTCCTGCTCAGCTACTTCTACTTGTTGAACCTCAGTTTCCACAGTGGCTTGCTCGTCTATTCGCATCAACACAATACATACATAGTATAGCCAAAATCAACATCACACCAAACATGTAAATAAAATATACAGTAAAAATCTACACATTAAAATGAAACCATAGGAACTGGAATCACTGAATTTGGAGTTATAGATTTGAAGTTGTGAATTTTCTAAGATTTAATGTGCTTAAATTAGGAGTAACTGTTAAATTAATGTTCTAACAGAGTTCATGTCAAAACAGTGACTCTAAATGGTAGGGAATATTATTACAAAATTTTAGAAATTGGAATGGCTCAATTTGGGTCAAAAATGGAATTTCCATGAATTTTACAAGTTTCTAGAATTGTTTTTGTATTAAAAACTAATTTCTATAATCATTTTCTCGGTTTTTAATATCCCCTGGACTAGGCCTCGAATACCAGAAAACACAGGGGCCCTGGCGCAAAATACCCCAGACTCAGGGAACAGTCAATACAGACGGCGGGTTGATTTTCGCTTTACTCAGGGTCTCTTTAACAAAAGGTGCAGACCGAAGGGGTATCGAGCGTTTCTGGCCGTCCGATCGAAAACCAGGGGCTCTGATTAGATATCTAAACCCGCGAACCGGTACGCCGCACTGGCCACCGGATCAAGATCTTACGGCTCAGATTTTAAATGACCGAGATCTACCCTGAGCCCTCCGATCGATATCCAACGGTTCACGGTTCATCCCTAACTCGATATGTCTTGACCAAATCCTGGCCGTTGCTAACCAGATCAACGGTCCACGCTGCATCCCCTTCCTCGAGCCGAGGCACGACGGTGCTCCCCCGCACGGCGGCGAGCCCGCTGGGGTTTCGAATCCGGCCGGCCCGAGCACCCATCAGCAATTAAATCGCGCCACGCAAAGTTGATGCATCCCTAAACTCGATCCCCCAATCAATTTTGGCCGACCCCGAGTGCCCGACTCGGTACACGGCACACTGCGGCGGCGCCATGGCCGGATAGCGGACCCAGGGGTATAGCTACACCATTTTACAATTCGATAGCGCATAGCCTAAGGGAAGGGAGGACGGATACGATGGCGACTCACCGACGGACGGCCGAGGCTAGACGACGCTCGCCCACGGGGAGGGGCGGAACTCGCCTGCAGTGATCACGGCGGCGAGCAATTCGCACACTACACCAACGCAAATCTCCAATTGAGCGCGCGACCGACTTCCTTAGACGATTGCGATCCCACTCGGCCCCACACCGAAGCGAAATCGCCCGCACCGAAGAAGTTCACCGGCGACGCGACAAGCTCACCCTGGCAACGCCCGATCCCCACCTCTGTTCTCTCTTTTCGCGGCGGTGGTGTCTACTAGAGCCTATCACGACGTACTGGGAATCAGGGAGGCACCCAGGGGGTTCTTATCCTCGAGTCAATGCGGCTCCAACGTGCCCGATTTACGCGCGAGCTTGAACGGCTCGGCCGAAGGACGGGGACGACGAGCAGCTCGTTCTGTTCCACGGGTCCCACCCGCCAGTGAGCACGCAAGCACCCGAGAGACCGGTCCACGAGCAGTGGCCCAGTGAGCGCGCGCGACAGATGAGAGATCTGACGAAGGTGGCCCGCACGGCGGTGACTGGCGCGAGGGGGGGGGGGGAAAGGCTGGCCGGTGGGTCCCACCGATCGGGTCCGCGGCTGATACACGCGCACGCGGGTGAAGGGAATGTGTGGGCCGCGCGCAGTGAAAGTGGAAGTGGGCCAGAAGTGAAGCAGCCGGCCCAGGTAAGCTCTTATTCCTTTTTCTTTTTCATTTTTCTTTCTATTTTCTTCATTTCTAAGGTTTTTAGTTTGAAATCAAATTTAGTTTCAAACCTTTGCACAAATTTGTTACCAAATCATATTATGAAATGAAAAGTACAAATTCTAGAAATATATTTATATTATTTTTATTTTCATATCATTTCCCTTCTTACTTTTAAACCCTAGTTTTCAATGTAGGGCTTAATCCAATTTCTAGTCATTTTATATTATTGTTATTTTTATTTAATGCACAAACATAAAAACTCCAACAAATGCACTTTTTCTTTATTTTAGAATAATTGTTTTATTTAGTCACTCTCAATTACATAGGTGCTCTTTTTATGATGCATATGAGACACACAAAATGAGGAGCTCTCTCCCTATTACTCTTGTTATACAACTTTGAGTATTACAAATCCTACCCCCCTTAAAAATAATCTCGTCCTCGAGATTTAGGAAGATCTAGAGAAAAGGTGGGGAAAATCTATACGAAGCTCTTCTTCTCTTTCCCAAGTTGCTTCATCTTCACCGTGGTGACTCTATTGCACTTTGCACATCTTAATCACCTTATTTCTTGTAACTCGAGTCGAAGTATCAAGAATTTTGATGGGGTACTCAGCATAAGTCAAATCCTCTTGAACACTAAGGTCCACCATTGGTAATTGTTCCTCAGGCACCCTGCGACATTTCTTCAGCTGAGATACATGGAATACATCATGAACATCCGCAAGATGATCCGGTAACTCCAATTGATATGCAACTTCTCCCACTCGCTTTAAGATTAAGAAGGGTCCAATAAAGCGAGGGGACAACTTTCCTTTCACTTTAAATCTTCTCATGCCCCGGAGTGGTGACACCTTCAAATAGACATAATCTCCCTCTTTAAACTCAAGCAGTCTTCTCCGGGTATCAGCATAACTTTTCTGCCTAGACTGTGCAGTTCTCAAATTCTCCCTTATTTGCTGAACTTGTTCTTCTGCTTCCTGTATAATCTCAAGTCCAAACAACTGTCTTCCTCTAGTCTGGTCCAAAAATAGAGGAGTCCTGCAATTCTACCGTATAATGCCTCGAGCGGTGACATCTTCAGACTGGCCTGGTAACTATTATTATATGAGAACTCAGCATATGGTAAACTTTTATCCCAACTTCCTCCATGCTGAAGGGCACATGCTCTCAACATGTCCTCCAATACATTAGTCCTTTCGGTTTGTCCATCAGTCTGAGGATGGTAGGCCGAACTAAAATTCAATTTCACATCCATATTCTCTTGAAAACTTTTCCAAAATCTGGGGGTAAACTATTATCCTCTATCCAAAATGATCTTCTTCGATACACCATGTAGAGACACAATCCGAGCCATATATAACTCTACCAATTGAGATCCCTTATAAGTAGTCTTGACCGCAATGAAATGAGCCACTTTGGTCAATCTATCCACAATCACCCATGTAGAATCATATCCTTTCGGGGTGCGAGGCAATCCAGTAATAAAATCCATACCTATCTCTTCCCACTTCCACTCGGGTACCTTTAGTGGGTGCAGTAGTCCAGCTGGCCTCTGGTGTTCAGCCTTAACTCTTTGGCATACATCGCACATAGCCACATGTGCAGCCACATCTCTCTTCAATCCTTACCACCAATATTTTTGCTTCAAATCCTGATACATCTTAGTACTACCAGGATGAATAGAATAATCCGAATCATGGGCCTTCTTTAAAATAGTCTCTCGAAGGCTTTCAATCTCCGGAACACATAACCGATCCTTGAACCATACGGTGCCTTGCTCATCTTTTGTGAATTCTCAACCTCGTCCTTCAGTAATCAGATCCTTAATAAGCTCCAACCAACGGCGTTGCCTAAGGTTGAGATCCTTCTGAGTGAATATATACTTCAAACTCTTATGATCCATGTACACTTGGCACTTGGTTCCCATGATATAATGTCTCCAAATTTTAAGCGCATGCACAACGGCTGCCAGTTTTAAGTCATGAGTGGGGTAGTTCAACTCTTGTTTCCGCAACTGTCGAGACGCGTAGTCGGTCACATGTCCTTCTTGCATGAGCACACATCTTAAGCCTTGGCCACATGCATCACAATAAATATCAAATCCTTTCTGTCGGTCTGGCATAACCAACACTGGTGGTGACATCAATCTCTTTTTTAATTGGTCAAAGCTATCTTGGCACTTCTTGTCCCACTTAAACTCTCTTTCCATCTCCAAAAGCGAGGTCATGAGCTTAGCAATCTTAGAAAATCCTTCAATAGATCTTCGATAATATCCTGCAAGTCCAAGAAACTCCGAATCTCCGTAACTATAGTGGGTATGCTCCACGCCACTATCTCCTTGACTTTAGCAGGATCCACTGAAATTCCTCCATTAGAAATGATAAGTCCAAGAAAGGGCACCTCGTCAATCCAAATCTCGCACTTACTGTACTTGGCGTAGAATCGTTTATCTCGTAGCCTCTGTAGCACCAATCTCAGATGTTCCTCATGATCACTACCACTCTTGGAATAAATAAAAATATCATTGATGAAATCCACGATGAAGCTGTCCAGATCATGAACATCTTATTCTTCAGATCCATAAAATAGCTGGTGCATTAGTTAGTCCAAATGACATAACGATGAACTCATATAATCCATATTGAGTCGATAAATCCATCTTGGGAATATCCGATGGCCTAATCTTCATTTGATGATAACCCGATCGGAGATTAATCTTCGAGAATACCCTTGCACATCTTATCTGAATAAATCCTCAATGCAGGGTAACAGGTACTTGTTCTTCACGATAACATCATTAAGCGATCTATAATCCACACACATCCTTCTTCTGTACAAACAGATCTGGCGCTCCACAAGGTGAAGAATTCGAACGAATGTACCCAGCCCCTTATAACTCTATTAATTGCTTCTTAAGTTCCTTTAGTTCTTCTACGGACATTCTGTATAGCCAGTTTAGGAATAGGAGCAGTCTCAGGTAAGAGATCAATGACCAACTCAACTTCAAATCTTTGTCCTTTGGAACTGGTGAGTTCTACGGTTCCCTTAGCACAGTGTATAAAGTGCCTTTGTCTTTCTCAACCACGACATACCAAGGATCAAATCTATACTGCTCTCTTCTAACAGTATAGGGGTAGCCCATCTGGGTTAGAAACACAGGGTAAGAAAGGAAGAATTGCAGACAAGGCGAGTAATTACGAGAAATGTTACTGCGGTTGATTTATTAGCTAAGTAGATTAGTGTGTTATCCACTAAAGCTAATACCTTATGATGGTACATGCTAAGATGCCCAACTATAATGTTGCAATCAATCAAAGAAGCAAATCAAGCATTTATCATCAAAACAATCAACCAACATTTGTAATAGAGAAAATAATTTTATTTTCATCTTAGGTTCCCTATCTCTTAAAATGTCATAAGGGTAGGGATTCCAAGGTGTGAAATCCATCTTGTCTTAGAGTAGAAAAGGTAAGAATGATCAGAGTAGAACAGTAGAAGGTGAGACAAGATCAAGATAAGGTAAGTATGGAATGAATCAGAGTAAGATAAGTAGATAAGGGTTTTGTCCATTTCTATCTAGGTTTCGTCCTACAGTCAACATTTGCTCTGATACCACTTCTGTAACACCCGGTTTTAAAGGACAAAGCCGGGTGCATCTCATACATGCGCCAAGAAGACAACATATATAATAACAGAGTGTATAAAGATAAATGTCAGAAAACATCAGAGTATTTATTACATAGCGGAAGACTTATTACAAAATAAAGATAAATATAAAACGAACTAAGGATCGTCGGCGCCAATGTCGACTGAGAAACGCCACCTAGATCAAGTCGAATGCCTCAGTGTTAGGCGGCTCCTCTTCGACCACCTGTTCTTCTCCTGTGGGGGGGGGTGTGAGACAGCAAGAGTGAGCTCACATACGTTCATAGCTCAACAAGTCGTGGGGAATAATGTGGCATGAACTCACCAAAGGTGGGAGTTCATGTAGTGTAAGGCTGATCAATGAAATAGAGGCTAAGGCTGAGCATTGCTTTTATAAGTTGGTCAAAATTTTATTTAGCAATTACTAAGTGTAAGTAAATACCAAACCTTAATAATAATAAAGAACAGTAATAGAAAAATAATCCCAAATGCGATGCAAATGTCAAATTGAATTTAAGTTCCATAATTAATCATGTGAGGGTCCGAGCCGCTCTTGACCGTGAGCACGGCTAGTATACTAGTTTTACACTCTGCAGAGGTTGCGCATCTTTACCCACAAGTCGTGTTACCCATCTGCCAAGAGACGGCCAATCCCATACACCTCTACCGAGGAGGCGAGGCAGGGTAACACTACGAGGCCTTTACAAAGTTCCACTAGCTTCAGACTACCCGCTACAGTTTATAGGAAGCTCCAGTGCAGGGTTCTTGCCGACCGCCATCGCAGCAAAATCAAACAAGGACCTCCCTACACTGACCACTCCCCTACTGCCCTTGCCCCTTTCGGGTAAGGTAGCCCTCCCCTAGCTTTCCTAGTTAATCAGCCAAGGGCGTCCCATTAAACCCTTGTGGTAGCACTGTTTTCCCGGGTGGTCGCTCCATGTTCCCATTAATTTAATGATCTTAACATGAATAGTAATAATAACAAGATAATAACAGAATAATCATGAATAGTGTATCTCCATACCCAATCCACATAAAGCAATAGCAAGTACTACCCAAAAATATTTCAGGGGTGAACAAGGTACAGAGGTAATCAAAACTGGGGTAACATAAAGGATCCCATCAAAATTAACCTATGCAGATCATTAAAATTAATAAGAACATGGCTAGGAAAAGTAAGTGACCAAGGGCACAACTTGCCTGCAATGAGCTCCTGCTCAGCTACTTCTACTTGTTGAACCTCAGTTTCCACAGTGGCTAGCTTGCTCGTCTATTCGCATCAACACAATACAAACATAGTATAGCCAAAATCAACATCACACCAAACATGTAAATAAAATATACAGTAAAAATCTACACATTAAAATGAAACCATAGGAACTGGAATCACTGAATTTGGAGTTATAGATTTCAAGTTGTGAATTTTCTAAGATTTAATGTGCTTAAATTAGGAGTAACTGTTAAATTAATGTTCTAACAGAGTTCATGTCAAAACAGTGACTCTAAATGGTAGGCAATATTATTACAAAATTTTAGAAATTGGAATGGCTCAATTTGGGTCAAAAATGGAATTTCCATGAATTTTACAAGTTTCTAGAATTGTTTTTGTATTAAAAACTAATTTCTATAATCATTTTCTCGGTTTTTAATATCCCCTGGACTAGGCCTCGAATACCAGAAAACACAAGGGCCCTGGCGCAAAATACCCCAGACTCAGGGAACAGTCAATACGGACGACGGGTTGATTTTCGCTTTACTTAGGGTCTCTTTAACAAAAGGTGCAGACCGAAGGGGTATCGAGCGTTTCTGGCCGTCCGATCGAAAACCAGGGGCTCTGATTAGATATCTAAACCCGCGAACCGGTACGCCGCACTGGCCACCGGATCAAGATCTTACGGCTCAGATTTTAAATGACCGAGATCTACCCTGAGCCCTCCGATCGATATCCAACGGTTCACTGGTTCATCCCCAACTCGATATGTCTTGACCAAATCCTGGCCGTTGCTAACCAGATCAACGGTCCACGCTGCATCCCCTTCCTCGAGCCGAGGCACGACGGTGCTCTCCCCGCACGGCGGCGAACCCGCCGGGGTTTCGAATCCGGCCGGCCCGAGCACCCATCAGCAATTAAATCGCGCCACGCAAAGTTGATGCATCCCTAAACTCGATCCCCCAATCAATTTTGGCCGACCCCGAGTGCCCGACTCGGTACACGGCACACTGCGGCGGCGCCATGGCCGGATAGCGGACCCAGGGGTATAGCTACACCATTTTACAATTCGATAGCGCATAGCCTAAGGGAAGGGAGGACGGATACGATGGCGACTCACCGACGGACGGCCGAGGCTAGACGACGCTCGCCCACGGGGAGGGCGGAACTCGCCTGCAGTGATCACGGCGGCGAGCAATTCGCACACTACACCAACGCCAATCTCCAATTGAGCGCACGACCGACTTCCTTGGACGATTGCGATCCCACTCGGCCCCACGCCGAAGCGAAATCGCCCGCACCGAAGAAGTTCACCGGCGACGCGACAAGCTCACCCTGGCGACGCCCGATCCCCACCTCTGTTCTCTCTTTTCGCGGCGGTGGTGTCTACTAGAGCCTATCACGGCGTACTGGGAATCAGGGAGGCACCCAGGCGGTTCTTATCCTCGAGTCAATGCGGCCCCAACGTGCCCGATTTACGCGCGAGCTTGAACGGCTCGGCCGAAGGACGGGGACGACGAGCAGCTCGTTCTGTTCCACGGGTCCCACCCGCCAGTGAGCACGCAAGCACCCGAGAGACCGGTCCACGAGCAGTGGCCCAGTGAGCGCGCGCGGCAGATGAGAGATCTGACGAAGGTGGCCCGCACCGCGGTGACTGGCGCGAGGGGGGGGGGAAAGGCTGGCCGGTGGGTCCCACCGATCGGGTCCGCGGCTGATACACGCACACGCGGGTGAAGGGAATGTGTGGGCCGCGCGCGGTGAAAGTGGAAGTGGGCCAGAAGTGAAGCAGCCGGCCCAGGTAAGCTCTTATTCCTTTTTCTTTTTCATTTTTCTTTCTATTTTCTTCATTTCTAAGGTTTTTAGTTTGAAATCAAATTTAGTTTCAAACCTTTGCACAAATTTGTTACCAAATCATATTATGAAATGAAAAGTACAAATTCTAGAAATATATTTATATTATTTTTATTTTCATATCATTTCCCTTCTTACTTTTAAACCCTAGTTTTCAATGTAGGGCTTAATCCAATTTCTAGTCATTTTATATTATTGTTATTTTTATTTAATGCACAAACATAAAAACTCCAACAAATGCACTTTTTCTTTATTTTAGAATAATTGTTTTATTTAGTCACTCTCAATTACATAGGTGCTCTTTTTATGATGCATATGAGACACACAAAATGAGGAGCTCTCTCCCTATTACTCTTGGTATACAACTTTGAGTATTACAGGATGTCTCAGACATATGATGTAATCGACTATTTTCCCCTTTTTAATACTATTCGAGCACTGTGTGATGATGTCCATGTTATGTAACTGTTGTGTACGTGAATTGCTGATCCTGGCACGTACATGGTTCGCATTCGATTTGCCTTCTAAAACTGGGTGTGACATAAGTGGTATCAAAGTCGTGCTGACTGTAGGACCACTAACTTAGAGTAGAATGGTCGTTCTAAGGATTATAGACCTTTGTCCGTGCCTTGACTTTGGTATCCCTTCAAAAGTTGGTCATATCGACCAAACCTATGTTCTACTATACATTATACCTTGTTGAAAATTGTGTTTTATTCTAATCCTTCATTTATTTATGGTTCATTACTTGCTGGTCATATTAGTTCTGTTCTCACTCTTATGCTTGCAGTGTCTTTTGTAGATGGATCATCTTAGACACACTGCACGGAAGTCTGTCATCCCCTTCTTACCCTCCCGTCTCGTGGAGCGTCCACTTCGCCGTCCCATGACCGGTCAGTCCAGCCACTTGGAGAGGCTGCACCACCGCCTACATGAGGAGCAGGAGCATCGACGACAGGAGCAGGAGTAGCAGGCCTCCTCTTTCTCGCTCCAGCAGGAGATAGAGTCTGTGAGGAGCTGCTCCCCCGTGCTTCCCCTGGAGGCTCCTCCTGCACCACCACTAGGCGCCCCAGCCCTTGGAGTAGCTGCTGGAGGAGACCCAGACGACGGAGGTGGCGACAGTAGCCCGAGCCACGACACCGACTTTTCTGCTGACCAGGAGACGGAAGGATGGGTTGCTCGACCCATCACTCGCGACGCTGCTCGCGGGTGTCACTTCCACGATGCGCTTGACACCCTGCTACGTCGGGCACTTGACCGGCGTACTTGGTCTATCGAGTATCGTTGTGTGGTCTTCCAGCACAATCGCGGGGTCTACCCAGACCACTGGGAGGCGACCTACTTGGTGCGCCGTCCGGAGAACAGTCACCGGGTTGTGGAGGTCTGCTCAGAGCACTATTCCATCTTTGAGCGGGACTCAGCTGAGGCGGCCATGTAGGATGCCGCACGGCATGCGCTTTCGCACTACTGCTTAGTTCTTGGGGGGGGGGTAGCCGATGGTCTCAACCTAAAGTATTACCCCCGCCGTCCATATGGCAGCACAGGAGGCGTGATTGTCTCACCTGTTGGTGAGGACAATCCTAGGTTGAGCATCACAATCAACCTAGCCGCCGTGCTAAACATGGAGCTGGACCATGCATTAGACGAGCTGAGTAGGGCTCATGCTGAGATCGCCTGGCTGCGGGCTGAGCGCGCGGAACGTCGTCACCTGGATGATGGTTCCCCCGCTCCCGTCGGGACTCTGCACCCGTACCGCTCACCTCGGTGTGGACACCAGTCTTATGGCAATCCCGACTGCAAGACCAAGATAGACTAAGAACCATCGATCATCAGTGTTGAGTCTTGTAATAAATGCTTAATATAGAAGTTTTAGTCTTAGTCTCAGTCTCCGTCTTAGCGTTAGTATCGCTCTTAGTCAGTCTTAGTTAGACAGGGTAGTTTGCTTATCCTGTGCATTTATGTTTGTCATGATGAACTATGTTTGATTTGGATCTTTGTAATGACTGTCACCAGAGTGTGGGTATCCCTTGCATTTTGGTTTACCTGTTATATGTTAATGAAGTTGGTTATCTAGTTGGGAAGCCTTTTATTCCACTTTCCTCTTTATCTGAGAAGCTGTGTTGGTCTGTGTTGCAGATCAGTGAAGATACTCATCCGTTCAGTGTTATGGAGAATTCTATACTCTTTTCTTATGTTGCAAGATTTGCAAGATCAGTTCTGATGTGTGGTTGCATTCTGCAGATGTTAGAAAACAGGCGCAGAGGAGGAAGACGTGCTCAGCAAGAGCAGGTAGCTCAGCAGGATGAGGTACCCCAGCAGCAGCAGCTGCTGCCCCCGCCCCCGATGTCGATCGAGCAGATGTTCCTGATGCAGACTCATGCAGTTCAAGCCATCGATCAGATTTTGGCCGCCATTCAGCAGCAGCAACAGCAACAGCCACCACCTCAGCCTTAGATGCCTCAGATGCCCAGGGACAAGCGTGCTGAATTCATGAGAGGTCATCCCCCAACGTTCGCTCACTCTTCTGACCCCATGGATGCTGAAGACTGGCTACGCACTGTGGAGCGAGAGTTGCATACTGCTCAGTGTGATGACAGGGAGAAAGTCCTGTATGGTCCCCGTCTGTTGACAGGAGCAGCTTAGTCTTGGTGGGAGTCTTATCTCGCCACCCATGCCAACCCCGATGCCATCACCTGAGAAGAGTTCAGAGTTAGCTTCCGTCAGTACCATGTTCCTGCAAGTCTGATGGTAGTGAAGGAGGAGTTCCTGACACTCAAGCAAGAATCATCGTCTGTCAGTGAGTACAGAGACAGGTTTCTGCAGCTGTCTCGCTATGCTCCTGAAGATGTCAACATCGACACCAAGCGACAGTATCGTTTCCTGAGAGGCTTGGTTGACCCTCTGCAGTATCATCTGATGAATCATACCTGTTGGGGACTTGTTCTCAAATGCTATGAATTAAGAACAAGGCAACACAGAGAATGTTAAACGTTAAAGTCCTTCATCCTTCGGAACATTATTTCCCTTGGGATATAATGATTCTCGGACAAAGGTTATGAAGGACATACCTTCGTAAGTCACAATATATAATACCGAAGAAAGAATCACGTAAAAAACAAAAGATAATATGAACAGTCATATCTTATTATTAATTCATTTCTATTTTATTACTATGGAAAAATAGAAATGATATTAAGTTACAGGTGTACCTTCGGCTTGAATGAAGGTAAAGATACAAGCGTGACGCAAAAGCAAATGCCAAGTCAGCGTGAACAGTACGGGAGCACTATTCATCTATTTATAGGCACGGGACGCAACCCACGTAAATTTACACCCATGCCCTTTACATTTGCTAATAACTCTATAGTAACCCGTCGAGGTCTAAATAGCCTTTTCATCTTTAAGTCGGTTTCCTTTTCTGCAATCATGCTGAAGCTCTTCTGCGCACAACTTCGACTCCATGCCATCCTTCGTATTCCTTTTGTGCTTCTTCACACTGTGGTTTTAACTCAAGTCCGAAGATACTTGTTCATGCAATCATACTCCAGAAACTTTGTTAAATCATGTTTTTGAGGACCTTCGAAAGCCGAAGGCCCCCAACAGTAGCCCCTCGCAATATTAATTTGTTAGAATGATAAATTCAGATTGCGATATGGACGAAGGCCCTAAGCCGAAGGTCCGAAAAAACACCTTCCCTTTGCTAGAATAGCAACAGCCACTGACTAGCGGGGCCTTCCAATTTTCAACGCACTAGGCGTATAAATAAGAGCGCACCACGAGCTCATTTAGCATGCTTTCTTGCCATCTGCTCTTGCTTACTCAATTTTTAGCTCTTGCGCACCAACATTTGCTTGGGTTTTTAAATTTTTAAGCTTCAGGTTTTAGAGCACTTTTTCAGCATTTCCGAAGATGTCTCAGGATAAAAAAGCTGTTGCTGAAACGAAGCTGAGCCTTTCTGAGGAGAAGAATCTTGGCTTTCTTGAATCAATAGCAAAGACAAATACAGAGAAGATTACAAGGGAGATTTTGGAAGGTTTATCTGAAGACACTGGTGATAGTGACAGTTATGATGTGGAAAGTGGCGGGGAAGACTCTGAAGATCGACCCTAGCGACCAAGCCATACAGTTTTCGGAAAATCAACTATTAAACAGAGTCATCTCGACAATATGAGGGGAAGATACTTTCGAGATGTGTCTATCGTGAGGGCTGACAACGGAGACAAGACTTCTCCTGCTCTCGAAGAGAACGAAGTCGTGATCTTCCGAAGCTTCTTCAAGGCTGGGCTTCGGTTCCCCCTAAGCAGTTTTGTGGTAGAAGTTCTAAAGATATATCAGGTTTACCTTCATCAAATTACGCCCGAAGCAATCATAAGAATGGGGATCTTCGTATGGGCTGTGAGGAGTCAGGGCTTGGAGCCAAATGCAAAAAGTTTCTGCAGTATGCACGAACTGTTATATGAGACAAAACCCTGAGGTAAAGAGCAGTATCATAACAATTTTGGCTGCTATAGCTTCGTTGCTCGCTCTGGGTCAAGCTGCCCCGTGCCAACCTTTCAGAAGAGATGGCCCGGAGACTGGATGAAAGAATGGTTCTATGTGAAAAATGATTAAAAGGCATGAGAGGATATTAAAGGGATCATCATGCGCCCTATCTGGCAATGCTTCGGCCTCTAGAAACCGAAGGTAGAAATTGACGAAGCGGCCGAAGAATGTCGCAAGGCCTTCGGCTTAGTCTGCTTTTTCACCGAGACAAGAGACTTAGTTCAAGAGCACGTGGCCTACAGGATATGGCCATTGGTAGACAACTGGGAGATGCCAAAAGAAACCATCAACAATCCCCACGAAGGTGGTTTGGTTCGACTAAAATATACCTTCAGGTTTAGAGACCAGTTTATTGAGCCAGACGACGACTGGCTGAAAAGCGTCGAAGGCTACAAGTGATGAGCTGCTTGGGCTGTATTCCAAAGTGGAAGACAATGCGCTATCTACGGCCTTCGGAGGCCAGAAAAAGAAGAGACTAAATAGAGTTTTTGATGCTATTGGGTTCATGTACCCTGACTACCACTACTCGTCGCGGGGGCAAAAAAGAAAAATGCAACTTCCCGGAGAGACGATGCCTCAGCTGCTCCAAGCGAGCCCGCGACGAAGAGAAAAAAGGTGAAAGTCCTTACTCACCGACCGCGCTTCATCGAACCGGCCATAGTGCCTGAATTTGGCGGTGAAACATCTTTGGCGACCGAAGCCAAAGAACCTGTGATTACACAGAAAACCGAAGAGCCGGCTGCAATGCCGAAGGCGTAATCAGCCAAATCAAATGAGCTAAAGGCCACTAATATTAAAGAGATAGAGGTCGAGAAAACAAAGACATTAGAAGTTATAAGCCTTTCGGCAGAGGTGACAATGCCGAAGGCACAAAAGGATCTTACAACGACTCCCAAGAGGAAGAGGATGGTGAACGTACTAGATGTGCTGGAAACAATAAAAATTTCAATCTCTACTCTAAAGAAAACTGTCGAAGCTTCGAAAACTGCCATTTAGACCTCGAAGCCAAAGCTGCCAAAAGCCAAGCCGAGATCGAAGCTGGGCCCTCAGAGCCCACCAAGGAGAAATCCTTGGAAATTGAAGAAGAAGAAACGAAAAAAGAAGCTACAGAAGAAATTCTGTCTGAAAAAATTGCCATTCCTATTCCCGTAGCATCTTCCGAAGCTCTCGATTATATTGTACGACATGCTTCGGGAAAGAGGTTATCTGTAGAAGAGAAATGAGAAGCCCAATGTTATGCCCAGAGACTGAAATATCCGAAAGGGGCGTTGATATTCAACGGCAGCAGAGAAGAAGACTTCTTGTATTGTCTCCCGAACAACAAAGAGATTTCTGTCTGCCGGGAGATGAGCAGGAGATTCGGATTCCCGACACTAGAAGAGGGGCTCTCGGTGCTATCAAAAGATGAATTGGCCGACAGCTTGGCATATAATAGTTTAAAGGTGAGAGAATGAGATTTTTGTACTTGAAAACAATTTTTTTATTTGCTTATACTTAATACCGCACTCTTTTTGCAGGGCCTTATTCTTAGCAACGCCCTCAGGGCGCAAAAAAGTGCTGAAGACGAAGGATGTACTATAGCTTTGAACAACCTTCGTTCCAAAGTAATTGAACTAAGGAACGAAGGTATTGAAAAAGATAAAATATTAAACTCATTGTTGAATAAAATAAAAGAAGACGAAGCTACTTCCAAAGCCCAAGCTAAAGCTCAGAAATGCGAAATTGAGGATCTTCGGAAACAGCTAGCTGAAGCAAAACTAAAATGTGCTATCGCGGAAGCTGACTGAGATGCAAGTGACTACTGGAAAAACTATTGGGAGAAAACGGTTGTAGAACTTCGCTCTTCGAAAGAAAAGTGTTATGAAAAATCCATAGAATGTGTGGAAAAAATAAAAACTAGCTTCGCCAATGTTGGCGCATTCTCCAGCGAGGATAACTTCGTAAGAGGCGATCCTGAGGGCCCAATTGACTGAATCAGTAACGAGGCCGAAGCTTTTGAGGAAATTTTGAGCGATCGTGGGGATACCTGCGCCTTCTCGGGTGTCAGAGGAATTGCGGCTATTTTAGAGAAGTCGGGCTGCGGGCATGTAAAAGCTTTGGCCCAAGCCGAAGTTACTTTATCTATTGATGATACAAAGGACCCCTCAGCTGAAGCAAATGTAGTTGGGGGAAAATTCTTTACTGACATCTGGGAGAATGGCGGCTGAGGAATGGCCCACGAGATAATAAAAAAGAGCGAAAAAGATTCTCACGTTGCAAGAGAAGCAGCAGAGGCAGCCGAAAAGGCTGCAGAACTTGGAAGGCGGATAGGTATTACCTAATTGCTTTTAACTTTATGTTTTATTTTTGCGACTTCGAACTTGTTTACGTTTCATCTCGCAGTCGCACTATCTCCTCCCCTAGAGCCCGTCGAGTCATTGGCTGACCCCGAAGCAAAGAAAGAAGATGAAATTACTAAAGTGGCCGAAGTTATTATGGATGAAGCTGTTACTCAACTACTAAACGAAGCTGCGAAAGCAGTTTTAAAAGAAGAATAGCTGTTATTGTGAAAACATTTGGAATGTAATATTTGCTGAACAAAGTGTGTAACATCCTGTAGTCTTGAATGTAATATATAAGCTATTTGTGACTCAATTCTTTACGATGCATGAAACTTTACGTACATACCATTTTTGAGCCTTCGGCGAAAAAACACCTTCCCTTCTTTTCATGCTTCGTGAAGAATATCCATATTCCGTAAAAACATTAAGCTTCATGAGCAATAGATCTCCTTCCACATTAGAGCTGATGAAGTTGTACTTCTTCAAATCATTTTGTGCCTTGGCACAACATCTTGAAGCAATTTCCGAAGATCTATAGTGTATCCCCTTCTTGTGCCATTGATGCAATATGATGTATGATGTTATGCTATGCGAATGATGTGATGATGTTATGCTATGCAAAATGATATTCGTGCCGAAGATGCACACACATTCCCTCAGTGGAATACACAATCACTTTGCCGTTTATTTTTCGGCTTCACCGCTTATTTTTCGGTGTATCAGTGTTGACTTTTTGCTGTAAGTTCTGCATCCCCTTAGAAACGTCTTTTGAACTTCTTCGCCTTCTAGTTCAGCGGTATTTGCGTTGACTTTTCGTGCTTCGCCTTATATTTCAGTGGAATCAGCGTTTATTTTTCGCTGTAAGCTCTGCATTCCCTTTGGAATGACTTTTGAGCAGAAAACTTACGCTGCGCTCCCTTAGGAACGACTTTTTGTAGCTTCGGCAAGCTTACGCTGCGTTTCGTAGAACAACTTTTTGTAGCTTCGGAGATATTTTTTGTAGCCACAAGTTCTCTTAGGAACGAATTTTCATGCTTCGGCAACTTTGGAACTCCGTAAGTCTATGGAGAAGATATATTTTCATTATGACAAAAATGAAGCTATTACAAGAAATTGAAAATGACAAGAAAAACTTAGGCTTTCAGTGATTGTTCCTTATTAAAAAGAAAATAATGACGAATGAAAAAATTTCTTTAGAGGTAGGATATCTCCTAGTAGATGTGCTTCGATTTTGGCACAGTACTGTTGATTGTGCGAGCTTCGGACTCCTCCCTGAAGTCCCAATGTTGGTGATTATGCTGGCTCCCTTCTGGCTGCTGGCCTCGGGAATATGCAGGTTGCATTGGTGGTGGAGGTGGAGGCTGTTGCCAAGATGCTTGTGGTTGGCTAGCCGAAGCAACAGAAGCTGCAGAATGGTTACCCACATACTCTGGTATGTATGGTGAGTGATACGAAGCAGTGTGCATGACCTGCTTCGGCTGGTTCTGTTTGGCTGCTGCTTCTGCTATCTCCTTCTGTTTTTGAATGGTGACATGGCACATTCTTGTAGTATGGCCCTTGTCCTCACCACAGAATAGGCAATAACTTTTCCTGGGCTGATCCCCAAACCTCCCTCCGAAGCCCCTAGTGCCTCTGCCCCTTGGAGCTGGCGACCGAGGGTAACTTTGTTGCTGCCCCGAAGCCTACGAGGAATATTGCGGCCTCTGTTGCTGACTTGCTCTGTCGTCATTCTGAGTAGTGTGCATTGATCTGACGTGCCTTGGGTGGATTCTCCCTCCGAAGCCCCTGGTCATTTCGGAGAACCTGTAAGCTTCCTCCCTTCTCTGACGAAAGTCATTATCAACGCGGATGTATTCATCCATTTTCTGAAGCAGTTTCTCCAGGGTCTGAGGGGGCTTCTTGGCAAAGTATTGGGCCGTAGGTCCTGGCCGAAGCCCCTTAATCATGGCCTCAATGACGATTTCATTGGGCACTGTTGGCGCTTGTGCCCTCAGACGCAAGAACCTTTGGACGTATGCCTGAAGGTATTCTTCGTGATCTTGTGTGCACTAGAACAAAGCTTGAGCGGTGACCGGCTTCGTCTGAAACCCTTGGAAACTGGTGATCAGCATGTCCTTCAGCTTCTGCCATGATGTGATTGTTCCTGGCCGAAGAGAGTACCAAGTTTGTGCAACATTCTTGACTGCCATGACGAAATACTTCGCCATGACTGCAGTATTGCCACCATACAAAGATATGGTTGCTTCGTAGCTCATCAGAAACTGCTTCAGGTCTGAGTGTCCATCATACATGGGGAGCTGGGGTGGCTTGTAAGACGGGAGCCAAGGTGTAGCCTGTAGTTCTGCTGACAGAGGAGAAGCATCGTCAAAAGCAAAATTTCGATGATGGAAATCCTCATACCAGTCATCCTCATTGAAGAAGCCCTCTTGGTGAAGCTCTCTGTGCTGGGGCCTTCGATTTTGCTCATCTTGAGCAAGATGACGAACTTCTTCTGTGCTTCGTCAATCTGCCTTTGTAGGTCAGCTAGCCGAGCCATCTTTTCCTTCTTCCTTTGCACTTGCTGATGGAGCATTTCCATATTCCTGATCTCTTGGTCCTCTTTTGGCTTTGGGCCTCTCGAAGAGAAAATGTCATGTGGCGGAACTGCCCGAATTATTCCAACTTAAGTGCCCAAACCCTGCCTTAGAGGCTAGACCACACTTAAATGGGAATAACCCGTCAATCCCTCAGATCTAGTCCGACACGGCCACTGACAGGATCAAGTACCACAATCTCACTCGATGGTGAGTCACAGAGCAAATACAATAAAGCATAAAACCATACATGTCAGAGTATTAAATTATTACATCATCATCATCATCATCAGAGTTTTTGCAAAAGTGACCATCATTGTTTCGAAGTGCAGCGAAAATAAACTAACGGTAGATAAATAGAGAGATGGGGAAGCCTGTTCCATCACTCCTCATGCTCCTCCTCAGCCGAGGCAGGGTCCCACTCAACAGTCCAACCTGGTGGCAAGGTGGACGGCCAAGTCACTCCAGCAACCACGTCCTCCAGAGAACCTGTAAAAAATTATGCCACAAGCAAGGCTGAGTATACTAATACTCAGCTAGACTTACCCGGTGTGAGGAGTCTACTCCTCTACCTCTAGACATGCAGCTGTTTGGCTGTGGGGTTTGGTTGCCAAAAGCACTAGCTGAGTTTCTAAATCAAGATTTTAACTTTGTCAAAATTAAGTGTGACTCTCTTAAGGCTAAAAGTGTACTATCTACTCATACATAGTAGCAAGCATTTTTAGCAATCAACAGCTTGTATCATCTCAACACAGTTCCACTTGTTACTCAATGCAGTACAATGGATCAAGCAGTCTCATTAGCTGCGAGAAGCAGACGATTCGAATCGAGTTTTTATCCTTGCAAGGTAAATCTAAACACACGACGTGGCGAGGCACTCCGTCCCCACACACATCAACCGTCCCCGTCGATTCCCTGGCAACAGATCAGGGCTCACCGCCTTGGCGTACAATGCCTCACTGACCCCGACTGGCCGTCGTGCAGTGATCGCACTTGTACCCACCATAACCGGAATGGGAGACCTCGTCTTAGGTCGCGTGAGGGGATATGTCTGCGGGCAGGTTCACTCAGGTACTAGGCTTACCGATTTACCATATTTCTCGGTATGTGTTTAGTACATTCAAACGCTTGACACCGGTATCCACACGTTAATCCTTATTCCCATTTTACCTCATAGACCACGTATCCCCATGGATCCGTGTCCACCAACCAACTATCAATGTGATAAGAAAGTGGGTACAACCAATTCCTGACCTCGCGCGAGTGCTAGAAAAATCACTCGACTTCTACCGAGATCCCTAATTAGTAAAGCAGCTACTCGACCTAGCATACTAGTATCCATCCCAAAAAGGAGTCCTGAGTTCATGCAATTAGGGTTTCAATCAGCTCCTACACCTAAGTGCACAATCAATCTTACAATCATTAAGTGAAGTAAAATAGCATAAATAATGGGTTGTGCATAAACCGGGGCTTGCCTTCCAAAGCAGGGGCAGGCAGGTCCTCTGGTGTAGGCTCTGGTGCTGGGAATGGGGCTACCTTCTGAGCAGCTCCTTGCTCCGGCACGAGGACGTACTCTCCGTCAGCAAGATTACAGTCTATCGAATGCAATGAACATGCATGTTATAATTATGCAGGATTAATAACATTATGCAAAAAGAAAACTAAGTTAAGGAAAAACTTAGGGTTTCCGGGTCATACGGGGCTTTTAGTGGTTTAGGCTTATTACTCCTAGGTTTAGATGTTTGTTGAGGATAACATAGTGGATTTGCATTGTTCTTACACATTTCAATGGGAAATGTTATAAGGGTTTTAGGGTGACACTAATTACCAGTATTTATTTTCCTTTCTTTAATTTCTACTTATGGTTTTTAGTGTAGGTTTGAACTATGACAGTGGGTTAATAATTTCCAAAAATTCTGTAAAAATTGCAGTGGGTTGCCATTGGCTATCCTAGCTGGTTTTAGGAATTTGAGGCTTAAACTATAAGGGCTAAGCTTTAGACAAAAATAACAAGGGTGGTGTAAAATGGGCCACTTTACACTACACCCCACCATTAGAGTTGAGTTTCTTCCTAAGGGTTATTTTTGTTGGGATCTAACAGTAATACTAAATCTCTGTGCCAAAATCCATAGAAAGTTAATTGGTGATTATTTAATTGTGATTTTCTAAAGTTTAATGCCAAAAAGGTGCTTATAACAAACTTGTCATTTGAAAAATATCAAACAACAGATTTTGTATTTTTCCTCTGTTCATAATAACCAAACATTGGTTATCCCAAGGTTTGGGGTGTCTTTGCCTTATGGTTATTTTTGTAGGGTTTTTCTAAGTTATCCTTATTTTATTAATTTAAAAGGTATCCTTCTTATTTTATACTAAACCAGGGTATGATATATTTTTCCAGTGAACTACATTAAATAAGTATCCTAACAAAAATAGGGGTGCTCTCTGGTTCATGGTTTAAATTACATTTTCTGTTTTTCTTATCTTTAAGCATATTATGGAATAAGGGGTAAAAACCAACTTAATAGAGTGGACAGGGAGGTTCAGCATTTTTAAACAGGTCAGTAGGTAGATATAAGCTTCTCCAAATTTTTCTAACCCTAATCAAATAGCACAACTATTTTTCTTACCATTATTGAGCTTTTGGCCAAAACTAACATTAATCAGAGTTTTAAAATCTTCCTTAATACCAAGTGGTTTTTATATTTTTCTTAAATAGGTTACATTAATTAGAGTCTGACAAAATTGGTTTGACCAAATTTGGATGCACTAAACACAAGTTATGAATTTTTAAAGTCTCTGTTCAATTTTAAAATAGATTTTAAAATGAGTTTCCTGGAAAAACGGTTTACACCGGGGTCCCTGGGTTTAAAACAAATCAACCCTCGCAGATCTACCCTCGCGCCACTGTTTCCCTGAGTCTTTGACATTTCACAAAACCCCCCGACCTTCTCTCCCTCTCACCCGCAGTCCTTCCCCCAACTGAAACAGTAACCGCGGGAAAGAAAAGGGTGGCGCGGCTTACCGGCGGCGAGGGAGGTCCGACGAAGGGTGGGGTTGGCTCGGGGAGACTCTGGCGGTCACGTCGAGGTACGGCTTGACGTCGGGGATGGCCGGAATCGCCCGGTCCACGAGCGCAGGCGGGTGTGCTCGTCGGCGGCGAGTGTACCGGCCAAACTACGGCGAACTGGTTCAATCCAAGGGCACGGTGAGCTTCACGGTGTAACGTAGCGACTGTGTGCACAAGGAATCGAAGGATGGTTGAGTGGTTTACCCGGTCCACGTACTCCGGCGGGGTTGAGAGCTCCGGCGAGCGTGGACTGGCCTCTCCGGCGAAGCAAACTCCGATTCCTCGCTCGGGGAGCTTCATGGAGACGTGCACAGTCTTCTCCGAGGGCTGGACGGGATTGGGAATGGCTCTGCTGGCTGGTCTACGGTGACAGGGGGATTGGGCGGCCGCGGACTCGCTGCGCACGGGCAAACGGCGACGAGCTAACTCCGGTGAGGTTTTGAGGGTGCGCGGAAGAGTGCATTCGAAGCCTGGGAGGGTTTTATAGGCTCGGGCGCGGGCCACGGCGCTGGTTTGGCTCGGGCGCGGCGCTGGGCACGCGGGAGCGCGCGTGGGCGTGCTCTGGCGCGGGCAGAAGGCGTCGAACACGTGGAGGTGAGTTTCTTCCATTGTTCAAACGTCTCCAGAGATCGCATACGTGCGAATCTTGCCATGAATCCGGCGCAGACCTTGTCACACCCGGATTTTAGGGGTCCAAAACCCGGGCGCGAACATAATCACCAGGTGTGCTGGGACCAAGTCTCACACATATGATGAATCATGGCACAGGATCGAATGTCACATCTTTATATATAACAGGAGTTCTATACAAAATAAATAATTACATTATAAGGAGACAACGGTCCAGCAACCCAAAGTTGACTGGGAGACAACGACCTAGACCTCTCACGAACTCATCGCAGCATCCTCCAAGCGCCTCATCCTGCAGTACCTGTTCTTGACCTGTGGGGTGTGTGAGACAGCAAGAGTGAGCTCACATACGTTCATCGCTCAACAAGTTGTGGGGAATAATGTGCATGAACTCGCCAAAGGTGGGAGCTCACGTGAAGTGTAAGGCTTACCAAAGAAGATGGTTAGAGCTGAGCATTGCTTTTAAAGTTGGTCAAAATTTTATTAGCAGTTACTAAGTATAAGTAAATACCAACCCAGTTAAATAGTAGAACAAAAGTAACAACATCACCTGCGATGCAATGCATATGCCAAATTGAATTTAAGTTCCATAATTTAATCATGTGAGTGTCCGAGCTGCTCATGACCGTGAGCACGGCTAGTATACCAGTTTTACACTCTGCAGAGGTTGCGCATCTTTACCCACAAGTCGTGTATCCCATGTCGCCAGGGTTTGCAAGGCCCTTAGACACTACCGAGGTGAATGGCTAGGGATCCACTACGAGGCCTTTACAAAGTTCCACTAGCTTCCGAAAACCCGCTACAGTTTATAGGAAGTTCCAATGCAGGAATCCCTTGTAGGACCGCCATCGCAGCAAAATCCTCCCGAGGGCCTCCCTACACTGACCACTCCCCTACTGCCCTTGCCCCTTTCGGGTAAGGTAGTCTTCCACTAGCTTTCCTAATTAATCAGCCAAGGGGTCCCATTCCTCCCTTGTGGTAGCACTGTTTTCCCGGGTGGTTCTCCATGTTCCAATTAACATAATGATCTTAACATGAACAATCATAATAAACAGATAATAAAAGTGTGATCATGAATAATGTATCTTCATACCCAAAACCACATAAAGCACTAGCAAGTACTACCCAAAAAGGTTCAGTGGTAAACAAGGTATAAAGATAATCAAACTAGGGTAACCTATTGGGTCCCATCAAATTTAACCTATGCAGATCATTATGATTAATTAGAACATGAGTGGGTAAAAAGAAGTGATCAAGGGCACAACTTGCCTTTTTGGTGCAACTCCAGGTACTTCTCCAATTTGGTCTTCAGGTTCCTCGTAACCTCGCTTCTACTCGTAGCAATACATACAGATAGGCAAACAATACTTAAAAATAACATTACATCAAACATGTAAAACAAACAGCGTAAGAATATTCTACGCGCTGCTACGAGATCGTAGGTTCGAGAACCACTAAAATCGGAGTTACGGTTGAAAAGATATGGTTTTCTGAAGTTTTAGGTGATTAAACAGTAAAAATATATTCTATGTTAATTAATATAAATTATGTGAGAAAGATAAAGAAATAACTAGGTTAACATTAGTACCAATTATAACTTGACTAGAATTTATATTTTAGTCAGATTATAGATGGATCAAATTATTCACATTAATTTTGATTAGAAAAGCAAATCTAATAAACATTGGTTTAAACAAATATTTAATTATCTTTGAAAACACTAAAACCAATATTGTTAATGTGTAGAAAATTTTAATATGAAGCTAACGCAACTTGAACGGATTAAATCGGAGCTAAAACATGAGAGATATGAATTTCCAAAGTTTATTGAATAAATTTTATACCAAAAAGTAAATTTCTATATTTACTTTATTTATTTCCGGAAGCATGGGCTGCGGCTACTAATTACTGAAAGCTCGGGGTGCGCTCTGTAAATGTCAGGACTGATCTGAAGGGGTTTTTGAACTTGTATGGACGGCGGGTTGATTCCACAAAACTCCGAGGGCTCTTTAGCAAAAAGACCCAGCCGAAGGGGTATGCTTCAATCTGGACCATTGGATCAGTGTTGGGCGCATGAGATTAAATCAAGTCCCCCCTGAACCGGTACGCGATCCCCGCGGTTGGATCTAAACTCTAGGGCCGAGATCGCAAGAGGCCCCGATCTCGTCTGAGCCGCACGATGGTCGATCAGCGCCCCAGATTTTGATGTGCCGTGATCATTTCAACGCGTGCGATCACGATCCTACGGCGTACGCACTTCTCTCTCACACCCGCTCCTGACCACGGCGGCGCCAGGCTTCCTCGCGGCGGAGCGCAGGTCGTCGGTGGTCACCAAACCGCGGCCGAGGCGAGGATTCCCCAAATCGAATAGGTGGTACGCGCGATTGGGAACACAACGAGCACGGTGAGGGTCACTAACCGAGGAATCGGGATTCACAGACCATCGCCCACGATGCAGCGCGAGTTGGCGGCACCTTGGTGTCTCCGGTGAGAAATCGTCCGTGGTCCGGTGATCCTCCCCACCCGGGAAGGCTACAGGTACGTTCCTGACGACGGGGCGATGCTTCTTGGTCTACCGACGGTGGAGATGGCCTGTTACCCCGACGGCGACACCAGCACGGAATCCCCAAGCCCGGCAGCTCCCGCGGCGACCCTCGGTTTGCAGCTGCCTAGCGGTGATTGGGACCTAAACGTCTAGTGGCTAGGCACGAGGGAAAAGCGTCGGAGAAGCAAGTGCCTAAATAGCCGAGGGAGGAAGGGAGGTGGGAGCGGACCGTACCGACCATCCGCAGTTCTCCCAGGAAGCTCGGGATTCTGTTATAAGGGAGGAGATCGAGCTGACAACTGGGACCCACACGCAAGTGAGGTGCGCACAGGGACAGAGCTGGGCTGGCGCGGTGGGATTGAACGACTGGGCCGACAGAGGGGAATTTGGCCCATTAGGCCCAGGGCAGAGGTGCGAGGCTGGGCCGAGCAGTGGGGAAATCTGCCCATGGAAAGCTTTCTCTTTTTTTTATTATTTTTATTTTCTTATCAATTCCTTTTGGATTTCAATCACAATTTTAATTATGTATTGATTTTGCAAACTTAAGTTCAAATGCACAGATCAAAACAAATAAGCCATGAGATGCAACTAAATTTTATTTCTATACTAGTTACTTTATCTATTTATTTATGAAAATATATCCAATATACAATACACACCTCATTCCTTGTTTTCAAAATCTAATGTTTGATTTCAAATTTGTTTGTGGATTTCATACAGAGATCAAGTGCACAAATAAAAGTGTAAGTATGAAGTGATATATTTATATATATAATTTCGTCAGTATATGTTATTTCCATTATTTATAATTTGAGCTTAATTTAGGTTATGATTCCTTTATTCAAATAGAGTGTATCTCAAAAATATCATCAGCATGAGATGCACATTTCTTTATTTATTTATTTGTTATTTGACCAATATAACCCTATTAATTGGATATGCACAAAGAAAAGAAAATCAATGATCTCCCAAGGTTCCATAATCTCAAAACACTACATAATTATATCTATTTATTTATATCATCATCATTATTATTATTGTTTCACAAATTTTGGGCTTTACAAATCCTACCCCCCTTAACAGAAATCTCGTCCCCGAGATTTGTAAGAAAAGGGATACAATAGGTTTGGTTTAGAATTTTAGTTTCTCATTGGTTTTGGAAATCAAAGTTTTGTTCAAGTTTTCACATAATAGTTAGTAGACAATTTGGAACATATGGATATTGTATGTCTAACCATTTATTAGGTTTTGATGAGGTACGATTATGGCAAGTATGGGCTGTGGCAAGGAAGAGTATAATAAGGAAAGACTTTCATCCTGAACTGTGGATCTTGATTCCTCTTGAAGTTGGATTTGACCCATCTCCTTCCTTGTCGATGTTGAGCTCTTCTTTTCAGACCTTGGTGTCTTCTTCCGAGTTAAGGGCAAGAGGTTTTAGTAGGTAGCTATAAGTTAAATGAGATTAGTCAGAATTTGGTTTGGTTGTTTGCTTCCAGATTGGTTGGATAAGTTATGTATCCTGTTATGTAGGTCAAGTTGTTCATGTATGGCTGAGTTGATCTAAGTCACCAATTTAGGCTTAAGTGGATTAGTAGCATGGCTTTATCCTTGTACCGGCATTAAGTAACTTACACTAGATTAGAACATATTAGGTTAGACATGATCTAGATTAGACTAGTTTAGGTTAGATAGGTCCAACAGGGTAGAATATGTATTATTAAGATATGTTAGAATCTTTTGAGATTAGTTAGATATGTTATGATAAGATAGAATCTCTTCAAGATAAGATGAATTTATTAAGGTAAGAAGAATCTTTTAAGATGAGGTGGATCTAGTAAGATAGGAGAGAATCTTATAAGATACGATGAATCTATTAATATCTGGGAGAGTCTTTTAAGATTAGAGGGATCTCTATGAGATAGATACATTTTAATGGAGGATAATCTAAGTTGCTTAGTTTTCTTATGAATTCTATTTAAGCCTATACGTATATGCAGATGTAATTGTGGACATTACTCCACAACTCATCACACTCAATCAAAGATCCAAATCAAACAAGTATCATAAGAACAAACATTCAAGTTCATAGATATCAAAAAAAAGTTTTGTTTTTGTTCCTAAGATTAGGTCTCATATTCCTAAAGTCACTTTAGGTATAGGATTTCAAAGTGTGAAATCCACATTTGTCTTTAGAATGAAAAAGGTAAGAATAATCAGAGTAAAGCGGAAATAGATGAGAAAAGATTAAGAAAAGTTTAGAAAGAATCAGAATAGCAAAGGTAAGTAGTAATGGTTGTCCAGTTCTATCTAGGTTTTGTCCTACAGTCAACATTCCTCTGATACCACTTCTGTCACACCCGGATTTTAGGGGTCCAAAACCCGGGCGCGAACATAATCACCAGGTGTGCTGGGACCAAGTCTCACACATATGATGAATCATGGCACAGGATCGAATGTCACATCTTTATATATAACAGGAGTTCTATACAAAATAAATAATTACATTATAAGGAGACAACGGTCCAGCAACCCAAAGTTGACTGGGAGACGACGACCTAGACCTCTCACGAACTCATCGCAGCATCCTCCAAGCGCCTCATCCTGCAGTACCTGTTCTTGACCTGTGGGGTGTGTGAGACAGCAAGAGTGAGCTCACATACGTTCATCGCTCAACAAGTTGTGGGGAATAATGTGCATGAACTCGCCAAAGGTGGGAGCTCACGTGAAGTGTAAGGCTTACCAAAGAAGATGGTTAGAGCTGAGCATTGCTTTTAAAGTTGGTCAAAATTTTATTAGCAGTTACTAAGTATAAGTAAATACCAAACCAGTTAAATAGTAGAACAAAAGTAACAACATCACCTGCGATGCAATGCATGTGCCAAATTGAATTTAAGTTCCATAATTTAATCATGTGAGTGTCCGAGCTGCTCATGACCGTGAGCACGGCTAGTATACCAGTATTACACTCTGCAGAGGTTGCGCATCTTTACCCACAAGTCGTGTATCCCATGTCGCCAGGGTTTGCAAGGCCCTTAGACACTACCGAGGTGAATGGCTAGGGATCCACTACGAGGCCTTTACAAAGTTCCACTAGCTTCCGAAAACCCGCTATAGTTTATAGGAAGTTCCAATGCAGGAATCCCTTGCAGGACCGCCATCGCAGCAAAATCCTCCCGAGGGCCTCCCTACACTGACCACTCCCCTACTGCCCTTGCCCCTTTCGGGTAAGGTAGTCTTCCACTAGCTTTCCTAATTAATCAGCCAAGGGGTCCCATTCCTCCCTTGTGGTAGCACTGTTTTCCCGGGTGGTTCTCCATGTTCCAATTAACATAATGATCTTAACATGAACAATCATAATAAACAGATAATAAAAGTGTGATCATGAATAATGTATCTTCATACCCAAAACCACATAAAGCACTAGCAAGTACTACCCAAAAAGGTTCAGTGGTAAACAAGGTATAAAGATAATCAAACTAGGGTAACCTATTGGGTCCCATCAAATTTAACCTATGCAGATCATTATGATTAATTAGAACATGAGTGGGTAAAAAGAAGTGATCAAGGGCACAACTTGCCTTTTTGGTGCAACTCCAGGTACTTCTCCAATTTGGTCTTCAGGTTCCTCGTAACCTCGCTTCTACTCGTAGCAATACATACAGATAGGCAAACAATACTTAAAAATAACATTACATCAAACATGTAAAACAAACAGCGTAAGAATATTCTACGCGCTGCTACGAGATCGTAGGTTCGAGAACCACTAAAATCGGAGTTACGGTTGAAAAGATATGGTTTTCTGAAGTTTTAGGTGATTAAACAGTAAAAATATATTCTATGTTAATTAATATAAATTATGTGAGAAAGATAAAGAAATAACTAGGTTAACATTAGTACCAATTATAACTTGACTAGAATTTATATTTTAGTCAGATTATAGATGGATCAAATTATTCACATTAATTTTGATTAGAAAAGCAAATCTAATAAACATTGGTTTAAACAAATATTTAATTATCTTTGAAAACACTAAAACCAATATTGTTAATGTGTAGAAAATTTTAATATGAAGCTAACGCAACTTGAACGGATTAAATCGGAGCTAAAACATGAGAGATATGAATTTCCAAAGTTTATTGAATAAATTTTATACCAAAAAGTAAATTTCTATATTTACTTTATTTATTTCCGGAAGCATGGGCTGCGGCTACTAATTACTGAAAGCTCGGGGTGCGCTCTGTAAATGTCAGGACTGATCTGAAGGGGTTTTTGAACTTGTATGGACGGCGGGTTGATTCCACAAAACTCCGAGGGCTCTTAAGCAAAAAGACCCAGCCGAAGGGGTATGCTTCAATCTGGACCATTGGATCAGTGTTGGGCGCATGAGATTAAATCAAGTCCCCCCTGAACCGGTACGCGATCCCCGCGGTTGGATCTAAACTCTAGGGCCGAGATCGCAAGAGGCCCCGATCTCGTCTGAGCCGCACGATGGTCGATCAGCGCCCCAGATTTTGATGTGCCGTGATCATTTCAACGCGTGCGATCACGATCCTACGGCGTACGCACTTCTCTCTCACACCCGCTCCTGACCACGGCGGCGCCAGGCTTCCTCGCGGCGGAGCGCAGGTCGTCGGTGGTCACCAAACCGCGGCCGAGGCGAGGATTCCCCAAATCGAATAGGTGGTACGCGCGATTGGGAACACAACGAGCACGGTGAGGGTCACTAACCGAGGAATCGGGACTCACAGACCATCGCCCACGATGCAGCGCGAGTTGGCGGCACCTTGGTGTCTCCTGGTGAGAAATCGTCCGTGGTCCGGTGATCCTCCCCACCCGGGAAGGCTACAGGTACGTTCCTGACGACGGGGCGATGCTTCTTGGTCTACCGACGGTGGAGATGGCCTGTTACCCCGACGGCGACACCGGCACGGAATCCCCAAGCCCGGCAGCTCCCGCGGCGACCCTCGGTTTGCAGCTGCCTAGCGGTGATTGGGACCTAAACGTCTAGTGGCTAGGCACGAGGGAAAAGCGTCGGAGAAGCAAGTGCCTAAATAGCCGAGGGAGGAAGGGAGGTGGGAGCGGACCGTACCGACCATCCGCAGTTCTCCCAGGAAGCTCGGGATTCTGTTACAAGGGAGGAGATCGAGCTGACAACTGGGACCCACACGCAAGTGAGGTGCGCACAGGGACAGAGCTGGGCTGGCGCGGTGGGATTGAACGACTGGGCCGACAGAGGGGAATTTGGCCCATTAGGCCCAGGGCAGAGGTGCGAGGCTGGGCCGAGCAGTGGGGAAATCTGCCCATGGAAAGCTTTCTCTTTTTTTTATTATTTTTATTTTCTTATCAATTCCTTTTGGATTTCAATCACAATTTTAATTATGTATTGATTTTGCAAACTTAAGTTCAAATGCACAGATCAAAACAAATAAGCCATGAGATGCAACTAAATTTTATTTCTATACTAGTTACTTTATCTATTTATTTATGAAAATATATCCAATATACAATACACACCTCATTCCTTGTTTTCAAAATCTAATGTTTGATTTCAAATTTGTTTGTGGATTTCATACAGAGATCAAGTGCACAAATAAAAGTGTAAGTATGAAGTGATATATTTATATATATAATTTCGTCAGTATATGTTATTTCCATTATTTATAATTTGAGCTTAATTTAGGTTATGATTCCTTTATTCAAATAGAGTGTATCTCAAAAATATCATCAGCATGAGATGCACATTTCTTTATTTATTTATTTGTTATTTGACCAATATAACCCTATTAATTGGATATGCACAAAGAAAAGAAAATCAATGATCTCCCAAGGTTCCATAATCTCAAAACACTACATAATTATATCTATTTATTTATATCATCATCATTATTATTATTGTTTCACAAATTTTGGGCTTTACAGACCTCCTCCTGGCACCTAGGGCTATCTCACATGTGTGAGTTCCAAAGGAAGATACGCCCTAGATCAGGAGATAGACAGGCGCCAAATCTGGCTTGTCTCACTGCCCACTTCGCGACAAAACTGATGCCAATCCCTGTCAAACTGTCCAAGTCTCGGTCTCCACTTTTTCCAGGGGTGCCTTAGGTGGTATACCACATTTTTGGTATAGAACCCAAGTGGTTTTGGTGCCATCTTCAAGGTGAACACAGTTGATCCTTAAACTAGGGTTAAAAATGGACTTAGGGAGAGATAGAGAGCTCTAGCTCTCTCTCCACTTGGAGATTTAAATTGGGGTTTCTCCAGGGGTCTTTTTGCATTATTTCTCTCCCCTAATTGCTGGTTATAAGGTTGCTTAGGGTTTGGGTAAAGATTTCCCATGCTTTGCGCATTTGCTCACTCTCTCTCCCCCCCTTTACTTAGGGTTTTGGAAGATAGGGTTTAGGAAGAGGTCTAGGGTTCTTCTCCCCTCTTATCCAGGGTAGTAAGTGAGCAAGGACTTGAGTAATGCTTCTTAGGTCATTGGCAACATGGTTAGCACATGATTTCCAAAGTTCTTAGGTGTAGCCCTAAGCCTCTAGCATATGTGATCAAAGCCTTTAGTATCAAGGTGGGCTCCAACCAAGGTAACACCTGGGGTGTTACAGCCCTCCCCCCTTAAAGGAATCTCGTCCCGAGATTTTAGGTAGAGTCCCTTGGAGGGTGCTTGAAGGTGTGTTAGTGCTACTCTCCCCTTTATGCTCAAGTTTCACTTATTAACTGTTCTTCGAATGTCATCCTCTTTGCAACTTCAGAAGGAAGCCCTTTTTAGGTTAAATCCACAACTTAGACTATCCTTGTTATCTAAGTTTTTCTTATAATTGAATTCAAAGGGCAGGTGGGGGTGGGTTTTTGGGGTTACATACCGACTCCTTTGGGCAGAAAGTCGGGGAAGCGAGAGCGTAGAAAATCCTCCGTCTCCCATGTAGCTTCTTCTGCTGAATGATGACTCCACTGAACCTTATACATTCTGATTGATCTTGCCCGAGTTGATCTCTCCTTTTGATCCAATACTTTGACGGGGTACTCTTGGTAGGACAAGTCTGGTTCTATCTCAATGTCCGGTTCCGGTAGCACTTCAGTGGGTAGACGAACACATTTCCGCAGCTGAGATACATGAAACACATTGTGAACTGCTGACATATGGGGTGGCAATTCCAATTGGTAAGCTATGGGTCCACAACTCGCCTTGATCTTATAGGGTCCAATGTAACGAGGGGCTAACTTGCCCTTGATCCCGAATCTCTGGACACCCTTGGTTGGTGACATCTTAAGATAGACATGGTCTCACACCTCAAACTGTAGAGGCTTCCGCCTCTTGTCATGATAACTCTTTTGCCTGGCCTGAGCAGCTTCTAGGTTCTTCTTGATAATTCTGACCTTTGCTTCTGCTTCAAGTACCAAATCGGGCCCAAAAATTTCCCTTTCTCCTGCTTGAGACCAATTTAGTGGGGTCCTACACCTTCTCCCATATAATGCCTCAAAAGGTGCCATCTTCAGACTGGACTGATAGCTGTTATTGTAAGAAAACTCTGCCAAGCAAAGACACTTGTCCCAATCCTTTCCATAGTGTAGTGCACATGCTCGCAACATGTCTTCCAAAATCTGATTCACCCTTTCTGTCTGACCATCGGTTTGAGGGTGATATGCTGAGCTTCGGATTACGTGGGTCCCGAGTGCTTCTTGCAGTTTCTCCTAAAAGCGTGCCACAAACAGTGCTCCTCTGTCAGATATAATGGTCTTTGGGATACCATGCAATCTTACTATCTGATCAACATAAATTTCTGCATACTTCTCTGTCTTGTGGGTGGTGTGCACTGGCAAGAAATGAGCAGTCTTGGTCAATCTGTCCACAATGACCCAAATAGAATCATGGTGCCTGGAGGTATTGGGTAATCCCACTATGAAGTCCATGCAAATGTCCTCCCATTTCCAAGATGGTATGGGAAGGGGTTGCAGAGGGCCTGCTGCCTTCAAGTGACTAGCCTTAATCCTCTGGCAAGTGTCACACTCGGATATGTACTTGGCAATTTCCATTTTCATTCTAGTCCACCAATAAAGAGATCTGATATCATGGTACATCTTGTTGCTACCAGGGTGCATGGAGAACTTGGAAAGGTGAGCTTCATCCAATATCTGCTTTCTGAGCTCAGGGTCCTTGGGAACAACCAATCGATCTCCAAACCATAGAATTCCCTTGCTGTCCTGTCGGAAACACTTGTATTTTTCTGCCTTTTGCTTGAGCATATCTTTGATAACCTGAACACCCTTATCCCCAATCTGTGCCTGAACTATTTGCTCTTGCAATGTGGGCTCCACCGCGATATAGCTTATGTCACCCGGAGAAACAACTTCCAGGTTCAGCTTGCACAACTCATCACACAGGGTGGTAACTCTTGCATCTAGGCTCATGCAATTGCACTGGGCCTTTCTGCTCAAAGCATCTGCCACAATATTGGCTTTGCCAGGATGGTAATGCACCTCCAAATCATAGTCCTTGATTAACTCTAACCATCTCCTTTGCCTCATGTTCAGGTCTGCCTGAGTGAAGATGTATTTGAGACTCTTGTGATCGGTGTAGATGTTACAGTGAGCTCCCATCAGGTAGTGTCTCCATATCTTAAGAGCATGAACCACAGCTGCCAACTCCAGATCATGTGTAGGGTAGTTCTGCTCATGGGGTCTGAGTGCTCTGGAAGCATAAGCAATCACTCTGTTCTCTTGCATCAAGACACATCCCAATCCTGTACCAGAAGCATCACAATAAACTTCGAAGGGCTTAGTGTTATCAGGTTGAGCCAGCACTGGGGCTATTGTCAAATGTTGCCTCAGTGAATGAAAAGCATCTTCGCACTTCTGGCTCCAAGTGAACTTGGCTCCCTTCTTCAATAACTCAGTCATTGGCTTGGCAATTCTGGAGAAATCTGGAATAAATCGTCGGTAGTACCCTGCCAATCCCAGAAAACTCCTAATCTGCCTCACTATAGTTGGAGGTTTCCAGTTCATCACTTCTTGCACTTTCTCAGGGTCAACTGATATCCCCTCCTGAGAAATTGTGTGACCCAAGAATTTAATTTCCTTCAGCCAGAACTCACACTTAGACAACCTAGCATACAACTGATGGTCACGGAGTCTCTGAAGTACAGTATGCAGATGTTTAGTGTGCTCAGCTTCATTCTTGGAATAAACCAGAATGTCATCAATGAAAACGACCACGAACTTGTCTAACTCTGGCATGAATACTGAGTTCATCAAGTACATGAAATAAGCCGGGGCATTGGTCAGCCCAAAAGACATCACCAAAAACTCATACAGCCCATATCTGGTAGAGAAGGCTGTCTTGGGAATATCGCTGGCACGGATCTTGATCTGATGGTAGCCTGAGCGAAGGTCTATCTTGGAGAATACCTTGGCTCCTACCAACTGATCAAACAGAACATCAATGCGGGGTAACGGGTATTTGTTCTTGATAGTCACCGCATTGAGAGGGCGGTAGTCAACACACATCCTCAAACTCTCATCCTTTTTCTTCACGAATAAGGCGGGACATCCCCATGGTGAAGTACTTGGACGAATAAACCCCTTGTCCAACAACTCTTGCAATTGCTTCTTCAATTCTGCCAATTCCGCGGGAGGCATCCTATAGGGTCTCTTAGAGATGAGCAGTCCCGGGTTGCAATTCAATTGCAAACTCAATGTCTCTGTCAGGTGGCATTCCTGGCAATTCATCCGGAAAAACGTCGGGGTAGTCACAGACTACTGGGATCTTCCTTACTGGGGATTCTGTCATGATATAGGCACAAGAACGGTTACAACCCTGATCGGGCAAATATAATGTGGTTTCACCACAGGTTGGTGAGTGCACTTCGATGGCCCTAGCTGCAATGTCAATCACTGCCTGATGTTTGGTCAACCAATCAGTTCCCAATATGATATCCACACTGTCCAGTCCCAAGATAAGAAGGTTGGTTTTAATTATCAAACTACCAAACTTTAGAGGCACATTCTTGTTGATTTGATTGGTGGCAATCCTGCCTCCTGGGGTTGAAATGGTGATACCCCCGTTGGTGTGGTGAAAGGGCAATTGACACTTGGCACTAAATTTGGCACTAATAAAGCTATGTGATGCACCAGAATCAAAAAGAGTGATAGCAGGATAATTTAAAACTGTAAAGATACCAGTCATGATGGGTGCTCCCTCTGGAATATCAGCCATGGTGGTGAAGTTCAGCCTGCCCTGCCTCACTTGCACCTTCTGCCTCTTGCCCTGGTTCTGATTAACATTTTGCCCCTGCCTCTGCTGATTCCTGGGGCAATTCTTGGCATAATGCCCAGTGTTACCACAGGTGAAACACCTGTTGTCATTTGCCTGGCGGTACTGCTGCTGCTGATTGTTCCTCTGAGCTGGAAACTGGGTGCGGTTGGGTACCTGCTGCTGCTGCTGCGGTGGTCGGATCACCCATCTCCCTTGCTGCTGCTGGGGTCCCCTGCTCTTGGTGTCGGACACAATGCTGAAACGTGGTGGCTGAGCTGAGGGTCCTGCCACAGGGGTCTTCCTCTTCTTCTCTGCCTGTCGAGCTGTAATGCAGTCCTCCTGGGAGATAGCCATGTTGACCAACTCGTTGTAGCTGTTGGCCCTGACGGTGTTGAGACGATCACGGAGCTTGGTGCTGAGCCCCCGTCTGAACCTGTCCCTCTTCTTCTCGTCCGTGTCTGCATGGTATCCAGCATACTAGCACAAGTCATTAAAGGCCTGGGCATACTGCAACACTGTCCTGTTGCCCTGAGTGAGTGCCAAAAACTCATTGAGCTTCCGGTCCATGATCCCGGCTGGTATATGGTGTCCTCTGAAAGCTGCCTTGAACTCCCTCCACTCCACCTCTCGGTCCTCTGGCTGCATAGCAAGAAAATGATCCCACCAAGTCCTTGCGGTTCCGCGAAGCTGCTGGGTCGCAAACCTGACTTTGGCGACCTCTGAGCAAGCTCCATGGAGCAGTGGGAATTTGGATTCCACCACCCGCAACCATACATCTGCTTCAAGTGGGTCCTCTGCCCTTGTGAACAATGGAGGCTGGGTGCTGAGGAACTCCTGATAGGTAGCCGCCGCAGGGTGACGCTGATGGTCTCCACCACCATAGTGCTGTGGTGGTGGCTGACGCTGAGCCAGCTGCCTCAAGATCTCATTCTGCTGAGCCATGAGCTCCTGCAAAGTGGGAGGCGGTGGCGGTGGAGGAACGTGCTCATTCTGGCCACGACGCTGCCTCCCGGCCATCTGAAAAGCCACATACATGCTTAACACCACATCTCCAAGTTCAAGGTTTAATTGCGGGGAAAAAGTTAAAACAACATGATAGACTCCAACTTCAACATAAAGATTTTTAAAAGTCACAAATTCTTCTTTCCAAATTTAAACTGATATTAGCATCCATTAAACAAGCTTCCAAGAGAGTTTAGCACAATTACATCGATTGGTCCCAAAATGACTCAACTCTATCTAGCTTAGTACCCCAAAGGCGCAAAAGCTAAGCTAGCCACGAGGAGTCCTACCATCACCAACGTCTAACTCTACTCTGAACATCTAGTGAGCAAATGAGGCCGCACTCGACTCGGGGGAAGGTGGTCTTCCCGAGCCAGCAGTATCCACACTGGAGGCAGGCTCATCTCCTCCCTCGATGTCGACGTCCTCGTTGGCCTCTTGGTCCTGGATCTCCTGGTGATGCATGTCCAGGTGCTCGTTAGCCTCAGCAAGCTACTGCTGAGTGTTAATGAGCTGATCCTCTAAAACCTCGTTGGTGTTCTCCCTGGTGCCCACTAGCTCCTCCAACTCATGAATCTCATCAGACAGCTGCTCCACTTGCAAATCTTTTTCTACCAGCTCCTGGGACAAGTCAACCACGAGCTCCTCCCTGTTGTCCAAGGTGATCTTGGTCGCCTCTAGCAGTGCCATCAAATGAGACATTGCCTCCCCACGCATCATTTGCAGATGATACAGGGCGTTCATGCACCGCACCGACAAGTGAGCTGTGTGGCCTGGGTAGAGAGCCCAGATGTCCTTGGCATGCTCCACCCGATCCTTCCACATCAGGTCATCCTCCTTTTCCGCGGGGAACAACCCAATGGGGTGAGTAGAGAGCTCCAAGGGATGGAACCCGCAAAAAGTCGTCAACCCGTGCAGAGCGATCGCCTCGATCGTGTCCTCTGCCCGGTATCCGAAAGACTCGGAGTCCAGAGAACGCCAGCCTGGCTGCAGGGGATGAGGCTCCAAGATCATCCTCACCCTACCGCGAGGCACCCGGTGCTTCTCAAATTGCTGCACCGTGTACTGAGGGGGTGTCAAGTATCCGGCCCCCTGAAGTACCTCCCACAAGATGCGGGGGAAAACCCTCTCGTGCAAGTCCGTCAGTGTGGGTCAGTGCATTTCCATCATCGGAGGATTCGTGGGAAGTCATCTGTGTACGGTTAAGCGTAAGTAAAAGAAAAAGAATTACAAAAACGAACAAGGAAAATAAAAACTCAGCCTGTCTCTAGTTAAAAGAAAAAGGCACTGGGGACCTAGTTGGTTGTTATCTTGTTTTTAAGTCCTTTTACTCAGTTATCCATTTGCTTAATTAAGAATGCATGCATGCTCGTCCTGAACGACCTCACAAGAAGATAAAGGAATAGGGAAGAACTCCCATCCTGTAAAAAGTGGCCTGTAGGGCCTAGTCACTTAGCCACCTAGCTACCCTTCTACCATCCTAAGGCTTCACGTCCTAGGTCTATCCTGCTCGTCCTACGATCTATCCGACATTGTTTCTATCAAATTTTACTTTAGAAAAAGGATGGCATTCATGTTTTATTGATTCCTCTGTGGTGGTACAAGCTCCGATACCAGCTGTGGCGGAACTGCCCGAATTATTCCAACTTAAGTGCCCAAGCCCTGCCTTAGAGGCTAGACCACACTTAAATGGGAATAACCCGTCAATCCCTCGGATCTAGTCCGACACGGCCACTGACAGGATCAAGTACCACAATCTCACTCGATGGTGAGTCACAGAGCAAATACAATAAAGCATAAAACCATACATGTCAGAGTATTAAATTATTACATCATCATCATCATCATCAGAGTTTTTTGCAAAAGTGACCATCATTGTTTCGAAGTGCAGCGGAAATAAACTAACGGTAGATAAATAGAGAGATGGGGAAGCCTGTCCCATCACTCCTCATGCTCCTCCTCAGCCGAGGCAGGGTCCCACTCAACAGTCCAACCTGGTGGCAAGGTGGACGGCCAAGTCACTCCAGCAACCACGTCCTCCAGAGAACCTGTAAAAAATTATGCCACAAGCAAGGCTGAGTATACTAATACTCAGCTAGACTTACCCGGTGTGAGGAGTCTACTCCTCTACCTCTAGACATGCAGCTGTTTGGCTGTGGGGTTTGGTTGCCAAAAGCACTAGCTGAGTTTCTAAATCAAGATTTTAACTTTGTCAAAATTAAGTGTGACTCTCTTAAGGCTAAAAGTGTACTATCTACTCATACATAGTAGCAAGCATTTTTAGCAATCAACAGCTTGTATCATCTCAACACAGTTCCACTTGTTACTCAATGCAGTACAATGGATCAAGCAGTCTCATTAGCTGCAAGAAGCAGACGATTCGAATCGAGTTTTTATCCTTGCAAGGTAAACCTAAACACACGACGTGGCGAGGCACTCCGTCCCCACACACATCAACCGTCCCCGTCGATTCCCTGGCAACAGATCAGGGCTCACCGCCTTGGCGTACAATGCCTCACTGACCTCGACTGGCCGTCGTGCAGTGACCGCACATTGTACCCACCATAACCGGAATGGGAGACCTCGTCTCAGGTCGCGTGAGGGGATATGTCTGCGGGCAGGTTCACTCAGGTACTAGGCTTACCGATTTACCATATTTCTCGGTATGTGTTTAGTACATTCAAACGCTTGACACAGGTATCCGCACGTTAATCCTTATTCCCATTTTACCTCATAGACCACGTATCCCCATGGATCCGTGTCCACCAACCAACTATCAATGTGATAAGAAAGTGGGTACAACCAATTCCTGACCTCGCGCGAGTGCTAGAAAAATCACTCGACTTCTACCGAGATCCCTAATTAGTAAAGCAGCTACTCGACCTAGCATACTAGTATCCATCCCAAAAAGGAGTCCTGAGTTCATGCAATTAGGGTTTCAATCAGCTCCTACACCTAAGTGCACAATCATTCTTACAATCATTAAGTGAAGTAAAATAGCATAAATAATGGGTTATGCATAAACTGGGGCTTGCCTTCCAAAGCAGGGGCAGGCAGGTCCTCCGGTGCAGGCTCTGGTGCTGGGTCTGGGGCTACCTCCTGAGCAGCTCCTTGCTCCGGCACGAGGACGTACTCTCTGTCAGCAAGATTACAGTCTATCGAATGTAATGAATCATGCATGTTATAATTATGCAGGATTAATAACATTATGCAAAAAGAAAACTAAGTTAAGGAAAAACTTAGGGTTTCCGGGTCATATGGGGCTTTTAGTGGTTTAGGCTTATTACTCCTAGGTTTAGATGTTTGTTGAGGATAACATAGTGGATTTGCATTGTTCTTACACATTTCAATGGGAAATGTTATAAGGGTTTTAGGGTGACACTAATTACCAGTATTTATTTTCCTTTCTTTAATTTCTACTTATGGTTTTTAGTGTAGGTTTGAACTATGACACTGGGTTAATAATTTCCTAAAATTCTGTAAAAATTGCAGTGGGTTGCCATTGGCTATCCTAGCTGGTTTTAGGAATTTGAGGCTTAAACTATAAGGGCTAAGCTTTAGACAAAAATAACAAGGGTGGTGTAAAATGGGCCACTTTACACTACACCCCACCATTAGAGTTGAGTTTCTTCCTAAGGGTTATTTTTGTTGGGATCTAACAGTAATACTAAATCTCTGTGCCAAAATCCATAGAAAGTTAATTGGTGATTATTTAATTGTGATTTTCTAAAGTTTAATGCCAAAAAGGTGCTTATAACTAACTTGTCATTTGAAAAATATCAAACAACAGATTTTGTATTTTTCCTCTGTTCATAATAACCAAACATTAGTTATCCCAAGGTTTGGGGTGTCTTTGCCTTATGGTTATTTTTGTAGGGTTTTTCTAAGTTATCCTTATTTTATTAATTTAAAAGGTATCCTTCTTATTTTATACTAAACCAGGGTATGATATATTTTTCCAGTGAACTACATTAAATAAGTATCCTAACAAAAATAGGGGTGCTCTCTGGTTCATGGTTTAAATTACATTTTCTGTTTTTCTTATCTTTAAGCATATTATAGAATAAGGGGTAAAAACCAACTTAATAGAGTGGACAGGGAGGTTCAGCATTTTTAAACAGGTCAGTAGGTAGATATAAGCTTCTCCAAATTTTTCTAACCCTAATCAAATAGCACAACTATTTTTCTTACCATTATTGAGCTTTTGGCCAAAACTAACATTAATCAGAGTTTTAAAATCTTCCTTAATACCAAGGGGTTTTTATATTTTTCTTAAATAGGTTACATTAATTAGAGTTTGACAAAATTGGTTTGACCAAATTTGGATGCACTAAACACAAGTTATGAATTTTTAAAGTCTCTGTTCAATTTTAAAATAGATTTTAAAATGAGTTTCCTGGAAAAAACGGTTTACACCGGGGTCCCTGGGTTTAAAACAAATCAACCCTCGCAGATCTACCCTCGCGCCACTGTTTCCCTGAGTCTCTAACATTTCACAAAACCCCCCGACCTTCTCTCCCTCTCACCCGCAGTCCTTCCCCCAACTGAAACAGTAACCGCGGGAAAGAAAAGGGTGGCGCGGCTTACCGGCGGCGAGGGAGGTCCGGCGAAGGGTGGGGTTGGCTCGGGGAGACTCTGGCGGTCACGTCGAGGTACGGCTTGACGTCGGGGATGGCCGGAATCGCCCGGTCCACGAGCGCAGGCAGGTGTGCTCGTCGGCGGCGAGTGTACCGGCCAAACTACGGCGAACTGGTTCAATCCAAGGGCACGGTGAGCTTCACGGTGTAACGTAGCGACTGTGTGCACAAGGAATCGAAGGATGGTTGAGTGGTTTACCCGGTCCACGTACTCCAGCGGGGTTGAGAGCATCCGGCGAGCGTGGACTGGCCTCTCCGGCGAAGCAAACTCCGATTCCTCGCTCGGGGAGCTTCACGGAGACGTGCACAGTCTTCTCCGAGGGCTGGACGGGATTGGGAATGGCTCTGCTGGCCGGTCTACGGTGACAGGGGGATTGGGCGGCCGCGGACTCGCTGCGCACTGGGCAAACGGCGACGAGCTAACTCCGGTGAGGTTTTGAGGGTGCGCGGAAGAGTGCATTCGAAGCCTGGGAGGGTTTTATAGGCTCGGGCGCGGGCCACGGCGCTGGTTTGGCTCGGGCGCGGCGCTGGGCACGCGGGAGCGCGCGCGGGCGTGCTCTGGCGCGGGCAGAAGGCATCGAACACGTGGAGGTGAGTTTCTTCCATTGTTCAAACGTCTCCAGAGATCGCATACGTGCGAATCTTGCCATGAATCCGGCGCAGACCTCCTCCTGGCACCTAGGGCTATCTCACATGTGTGAGTTCCAAAGGAAGATACGCCCTAGATCAGGAGATAGACAGGCGCCAAATCTGGCTTGTCTCACTGCCCACTTCGCGATAAAACTGATGCCAATCCCTGTCAAACGTCCAAGTCTCGGTCTCCACTTTTTCCAGGGGGTGCCTTAGGTGGTATACCACATTTTTGGTATAGAACCCAAGTGGTTTTGGTGCCATCTTCAAGGTGAACACAGTTGATCCTTAAACTAGGGTTAAAAATGGACTTAGGGAGAGATAGAGAGCTCTAGCTCTCTCTCCACTTGGAGATTTAAATTGGGGTTTCTCCAGGGGTCTTTTTGCATTATTTCTCTCCCCTAATTGCTGGTTATAAGGTTGCTTAGGGTTTGGGTAAAGATTTCCCATGCTTTGCACATTTGCTCACTCTCTCTCCCCCCCTTTACTTAGGGTTTTGGAAGATAGGGTTTAGGAAGAGGTCTAGGGTTCTTCTCCCCTCTTATCCAGGGTAGTAAGTGAGCAAGGACTTGAGTAATGCTTCTTAGGTCATTGGCAACATGGTTAGCACATGATTTCCAAAGTTCTTAGGTGTAGCCCTAAGCCTCTAGCATATGTGATCAAAGCCTTTAGTATCAAGGTGGGCTCCAACCAAGGTAACACATGGGGTGTTACATGTCACACCCGGTTTTAGAAGGCAAACCGAATGCGAACTATGTACGTACCAGGATCAGAACTCACGTACACAGCGATTACATAAATGAACATCATCGCACAGTGCTCGAATAATAACATAAAAGAGTATTAACTTATTACATCCCAATGTCAGAGACATCCACATAGTCATCAACTTAACGGGTAAATCGAAGTGCTAAGCGAAACGCAGTAAAGATAGGGCCTTCACAGGCAGCGGACTGGGGTTTTGCCGCCAACCCACACCTAGAACTCGTTGTAGTCTTGGAACTCCTGGTAGTCTCCTTCCACGGCTTCATCTTCTCCTGAGCAGTGGTTGCAATGTGGACAACCTGGTGTTTTGTGGTAAAGCAAGGATGAGTACACTCAACGTACTGAGCAAATGCCCCGTTTGGCTGAAGTGGACTAGCTTTTATGTGGGGTTGGGCTCAAGTAGTTGCTTTTAGTTGGTCAGATATTTATTGTTAGTAGAAGCCAGATTTTATCATAAATCCCAAGTGATGATCCCAAAAAGTACCTCCTCAGAGAGGGAAATACTAGAATACATAATTAAAGCCACCATCATTAACCATCATCATCAAAGTCATCATCTGAGGTGTATCTGGAGTATCTCTAATCAAAGAGGATCCCAAGGCTGCTCTTAACCGTGAGCACGGCTGATATATCAGTTTCATTACCCTTTGCAGAGGTCGCACACTTTACCCATGAGCCGTGATTCTCGTTTTGCCCGGGGATCATGACTCCCCATTGATCACTTCCTAGGTGGTCCGGGAGGGTATCACTTCGTAGCTTTTACAAAGATTCCCTAGAGGTCATAGCCGCCCGTTAGGTTTCTCCAGTTTGATAAACATAGTACCCCTCCCCGCAGGAGGGTGACTAACAAAAGCAAATCGAAAGAACCTCGGCACCCAACCTCGGCAGAGCAAGCACTGTGCCTGGACCCCATTGACGGCACGACGGCGTAGCAACTACACCTCTAGTTCCTCTAATTAATTAGCTAAGGGCGTCCCATTTCACCCTCATGGTTGCACTGTTATCCCGGGTGGTCTCTCAACGAACAGGTCCTTATAGAGAGGCACTCGGGAAACAGCCCAAGTCCCCTTAAATGCCACAAGTATATCATCATATCCAGAATATAATCATAGTATCATCATTGTGTCTCATCATGTTCATTGATTAAAGTAAAGCGCTAGCATGTAGCTAACCATAGTAACCCAAAAGGTAAATCAAGGACAAGGTAAATAGAAAGCTAGTAAATCCTTAGGTTGTTCATAGTATGCGGGACAGTGTATTATAAAGTAAATGGGACATAATGGGTCAGAGGACACTTGCCTTCACCAAGCTGCTGCTCAGGGACTTCTCCTGCAACTTCCTCGGGAAACACAGACTGCTCGTGGTCTACGCAAAGCAATCATTCATTCTATACACTTGGGAAATAACCAAAAAGAGCAATATACCAAACATGTGCAGCAGAGAGATCACAGGTTCAAATAGAAAAAGATTGGCAATATGGCGTTCCCTAGGTCTAGGGTAGATGACTATACAAAGTGATTCATGATTCACTAACTAGGTCTATGTCACTATCGTATTGTTCAGATAAAGTTAGTTTAGTGGTGGGGTTAATCATTATATGGTGTTAAGTCTATAAACTTGAGTACTCCAACTTTTATTAAAGTCTACTATCTTTATTTTTATTTCTATTAGGGCTCCAATAACATTAATTCCAAATTAAAGATCAACTATTAATTGGGACATAAAAACAGCAGGGGAACATTGTTTTAAACAGGTAGATAAAAACATTATGAACATTTTGCAATTTGAAGCACCTAATTTGGAGTTCATATGACAAAGTTATGAATTTTACAAGATTAGGGATTAAAAATACTCTTTAAATACTTATTTCTGATTAAATAAAAGGTCCGAGGACCTAACTGCAAAATTCTAGGGACGGCGGGTTAATTTGCAGAAAACCGGTGGTATTGGGCTCCCTCGGCCGTTGGATCTCGGATCGACGCTCGAGATTAGATCGGCGGGCAGGCGTGCGAGCGTGCGGGGGAGCGAGCGGCTGACAGGCAGGGCCACGCGGGCAGAGCTCGGGCGTGGGCGGCTGACAGGCGGGGCCCAGCGACAGGAAGGCGGGGTGCGGGGGGGGGGGGGGGGGGGGGCGGCTCTGGGCCGTCAGATTCTAGGTGGACGGCTAAGATTAGGCTCGGGTTATTTTAAAAAGAACCGTCCGATCTGAGATGGACGACGGGGATCGGGTGGCCGGCTTCGGCCCTCTTCTCCGGCCAGCAGAGGTGGCGGCGCCCGTACCCACGGCGGGGGAGCTCGCCGGAGACAAGGGGCGTGGGGGCTCCGCGGGTCTTAGGGCGACCGGGATGGTCCGGGAGATTGGGGAAGGCGCGGGGAACCCAATGGCGAGGGCCAAATCGCGATAGGGGCACCGGAGGATGGCGGCCCACGGCGAGACGGCTCGGCGGCGGCGCCAACCGACTCCGACGAGAAATTAAGCGCAATAGGGAGCAAGGGAGGGAAAAGGAGGGGGCAGGGGAGGTTCCTTACCTCAAGGCGTACCCAGGGACCTCTCGGTGGCGGTGAAGGCGCGACGACGGCTCGGGTCAACGGTGGCGGCACCGGGACTGCGCGGAGGATGGCGGTGAGCGCGGGCAGAGGAAATCAGGGAGGGAGAGGAGAAATTGGAGTGCGTCCCGAGTTGCGGACGTCGAGGCAGAGCTCACCGTGGCAGAGGGCACAGCAGGGCTCCGACGTTGACGGGGAAACGGGCTCGGGGCGGCAGCAGACAACGGCGGCTCTTCCTTGGCTTGCGCGCAGCGTGAGGGAGTGGAAATGAGGCTCTGCAGGTGTGCAAATGAGGGAGAGGGAGAGTGAGCGGGGCTCTGGGGGCTCAAGTGGCCAAGGGCGGGGCGGTTGCGGACTCGACGCGCGACAGTGGGCGCGGATTCCTCGGTACGCGCAGCTCGGGAGGGCGGTTACGCAGGGACGAGGGAGCTGACAGAGGGGGCTCACGAGCAGAGAGAGCGAGGGAGCGGGCGCACGTGCGGGGAAGCGGCAGCGCCGATAGGGCGGGCCCGCCAGGGCAGAGAGAGGAAGGGGAAGCGGGCGCGCACGCGGGATGGGCCGGCTGGGCCGAAAGACTGAGGGGGAAGGGGTTGCGGGCCACTTTGCCTTTTTCTTTTATTTCAGAAATTGTTTTCCCTTTTCTTTTTATTTACTCTATTTGACTCAAATCCAAATATGCCACAATTTCAAATTAGCACCCTCAAGCATATGCATCAATCAAAAGTGGAGTTTAGGGTTCAACATGATGCAACATTTCATACTCCCTTGGAGTTTAGCCTACTAGATTATAATTATATTTACAAATAAAAATAGCCACTCTTCTTCTATAGAAAAGAGAAAGAGGAGATTGGGGAAGATGTGAAGAGAGGAGTAACACCTGAATTTGTGAATATGAGCAAAGGAATTTTATACCCCAAATTCAGGGTGTTACAAACCTATCCCCCTTAAAAGAATCTCGCCCCGAGATTCAAGGTTGGTCAGCAAAGAGTTCAGGGTATTTGGCTTTCAGATCATCTTACTGTTCCCAAGTTGCTTATTCCTCAGAGTGGTGACCCCATCTGACTTTGCACATTCTGATGGTGTTCCTCCGGGTGACTCTGTCTGCAAACTCCAGAATCTGCGTTGGCTTCTCTATGTATGTCAGATCCTCTTGGACTTCCAAATCCTCCACTGGCAACTGTTCCTCTGGTACTCGCAGACACTTCTTCAATTGCGACACGTGGAACACATTGTGCACTACCGACAGACTTTCTGGTAAATTGAGCTGGTAGGCCACTTCTCCACGCTTTGCTTGAATCTGATATGGTCCAACGTACCGGGGTGCTAACTTGCCCTTGACTCCGAACCTTCTGACTCCTCTGATAGGCGACACCTTCAGATAGACGTAATCTCCCACTTCAAAACTCAGTTCTCTTCTCCTTCAGTCAGCATAGCTTCGCTGTCTTCATTGTGCTATCTTCATATTCTCCCGAACCATTTTGATATTCTCTTCAGCTTCAAGCAAAATGTCGGGGCCAAACACCTGTCTCTCTCTAGGCTGATCCCAATGCAGCGGAGTCCTACAACTCCGTCCATAGAGCGCCTGAAACGGTGACATCTTCAAGCTGGCCTGGTAACTATTGTTGTAGGAGAATTCTGCATAAGGTAACCTTTTGTCCCATCCTGACTTGTCTTGCAACGCACAGGCTCTCAACATATCTTCTAGGATTTGATTAGTTCTTTCAGTCTGACCGTCTGTCTGCGGGTGATAAGCTGAGCTAAAGTTCAAATGCGTGCCCGAAGCTTCTTGTAGCTGCTGCCAAAAATGAGAGGTGAATTGAGTTCCTCGATCTGACACTATCTTCTTCGGCACACCATGCAGGCAGACTATCCGGGACATGTATAACTCAGCTAATGTTGCTCCGGTGTATGTTGTCTTCACAGGTATGAAATGGGCCACCTTTGTTAAGCGGTCCACAACCACCCAGATGGTATCATAGCCGGCCCGGGTACGAGGTAGGCCAACTATAAAATCTGTCCCGATCTCATCCCACTTCCACTGAGGAATCTGCAATGGCTACAACAGTCCGGCGGGCTTCTGATGCTCTACTTTGGTTCTTTGACAGCTATCACAGATGGCGACATATTCTGCGATTAATCTTTTCATGCCATACCACCAAAACCTTCTTTTTAAATCCTGATACATCTTTTCACTTCCAGGGTGTATGGAGTAGGCTGTCTCATGAGCTTCCTTGAGGATCAGCTCCCGAATAGGTTTGATGTCGGGAACACACAATCGGTCCTTGAACCATATTACTCCCTCTTCATCCTCTCGAAAGTCTTTGCCTCTTCCTTCTAAGATCAGCTGCCGGATCTTATTGATGTTATCATTATCCTTCTACCCTTCTTTGATCTCCCTGCTCTAGGGTGGGCTCTAATTCCACTGTTACTCCTTGCGTACTGTTCAGAAAACCGAGACTTAGTCTGTCGAACTCCTTGGCTAACACATATGTCATTGGGTACGTGGCCATTATATTGACTTGACTCTTCCTGCTCAGAGCATCTGCAACAACATTGGCTTTGCCTGGATGGTAATGTATCTCCAACTCGTAGTCCTTGATCAATTCCAACCATCTTCGCTGCCTCATGTTTAACTCTGACTAGGTGAATATGTATTTCAGACTTTTGTGATCTATGTAGATATCGCACTTCTGCCCATACAGGTAATGTCTCCATGTCTTTAAAGCATGAACCACTGCTGCCAACTCCAGGTCGTGTGTGGGATAATTTCTCTCATGGACCTTCAGCTGTCGAGATGAGTATGCTACAACTCTTCCTTGTTGCATTAGCACACATCCCAATCCGGTGTAGGAAGCATCGCTAGTACACCGAGATTGGCTTGTGAACATCAGGCAGAACTAATGCAGGTGCTGTAGTCAATCTATTCTTCAGTTGTTCAAATGCCTCTTGGCACTTTTGGGTCCACTTAAACTCAACTTTCTTCGCTAGCAACGCTGTTATTGGTCTAGCAATCTCTGAAAAGCCTTCAATGAAATGCCTATAGTATCCGGCCATTCCAATGAAACTCTTGATTCCACGAACATCCTTCGGTGCTTTCCAGTTCAGAATGTCTGCTACTTTCTTTGGATCCACAGCTAACCCATCTTGGTTTATGATGTGACCCAAAAACAAGACTTCATGAATCCAGAACTCGCATTTACTCAGCTTGGCATACAACTGATGCTCTCGTAGCCTTCGCAATACCATCTTCAAATGTTCCACATGTTCTTCCTCACTTTAAGAATATATGAGAATATCATCGATAAACACTACCACAAACTTGTCTAGGTAGTCCATGAACACACTGTTCATCAGATACATAAAGAAGGCTGGCGCATTTGTCAAACCAAAGGACATAACTGTATACTCATATAACCCATACTTGGTGATGAATGCTAGTCTTCGGTATGTCTGAGGGTCGGATTCTGAGTTGATGGTAACCTGATCTCAGATCTATATTCGAGAATACGCTGGCACCTCTGAGCTGGTCAAACAGATCTTGTAGCCTTGGCAGGGGGTACTTGTTCTTAATGGTGACTTCATTCAGGGCTCTGTAATCTATGAACATCCTTTTGGTACCATCTTTCTTCTCTACAAACAATACTGGAGCGGCCCAAGGCGAGGTACTTGGTCTGATGTAACCCTTCTCTAATAGCTCATCTATCTGTTTCTTGAGTTCCACCAATTCTGGCCCAGACACTCGATAGGCTCTTTTAGAAATGGGGATGGTGCCAGGGATAAGCTCTATGGCAAATTCGACTTTTCTCTCGGGTGGCATGCCCGGAAGTTCCTTGGGAAACACATCTGGAAAGTTCGACACAACCCTGATAGCCTCGAGCGGGTTGGCCTCCTTGCTATCAACCGAAATCTAGTGACAATCTCCTTTCGCCGTTTTAGGCATCCTTAGCTCAGCCACTACCTTCTCTCCGGGCGGGGACTTCAATGTTACGGTCCTCTTGTCACAGCTAACATTCGCTTCATACTTCATTAACCAATTCATCCCTAGGATGACATCTACCCCAGCGGTGTCTATTACTATTAGGTCACTAGGGAACCCTATCCCCCTTATTTCCACCCTTATATTTGAGCATATTTTATCTGCTTGCACTTTACCATCGACCGAATTAACCCTCATGAGTGGCATCGAGATGTTATGCATTTCTACCCATGTTGTAGTGACAAATGAATGAGTTGCACCAGTATCAAATAGCACTTTTGCTGGATGAGATTCGATTGAGAACATACCTACTGCCACATCTGGTGCATCCTGGATTGCTTCAGCCTCCAAGTGGTTCACCTTTCCACGGTTGTACGCATGGCCACGATTACCTACTGCTTGTTGGGGTACACCTTGCCTTGCTGGAGCATTGGGGTTTGTCTGCTGCTGCGCCATCTTCTTTGGGCAATGCATCGCCCAGTGGCCTTGCTCTCCACAGTGGAAGCATCCTCTGCCTCCTCCTTGTGCTTGGGGCTGCTTGGTTGTTCTGATTTGCTGCTGGGGCAGGAAGGCAAGGTGCCTGGTTGTTCTGCCTCTGATACTGGTTACCTCCCTGCTGGCTGTTCTGACGATACTGCTGCTGCTGTGGGTACTGCCTCTGAAACTGCTACTGGTACGGGCACTGACTCTGATGCTGGTATCCCTGTGGGTGACCAGGCTTGCCTTGCTGAGATGAACTGCCTGAGAAGCGGGGGCGGCTGTTGCTCCCGGACTACGGTCCACTCATCTTGCGCTTCCGATCTTCCATTTCCTTGCGCTTCCTCTCGGTCATGATTGCTCTATCGATCAGGTGTTGGAAGGTGGGGAAGGTGTGGTTCATCAGCTGGTAATGCTGTTGATCCACCAAACCCCTCATGAACCTGTACTGCCTTTTAGCATCAGTGTTGACGTCTTCAGGTGCATAACGAGATAGCTGTAGGAACTTGTCCCAATGTCAGAGACATCCACATAGTCATCAACTTAACGGGTAAATCAAAGTGCTAAGCGTAACGCAGTAAAGATAGGGCCTTCACAGGCAGCGGACTGGGGTTTTGCCGCAAACCCACACCTAGAACTCGTCGTAGTCTTGGAACTCCTGGAAGTCTCCTTCCACGGCTTCATCTTCTCCTGAGCAGTGGTTGCAATGTGGACAACCTGGTGTTTTGTGGTAAAGCAAGGATGAGTACACATCAACGTACTCAGCAAATGCCCCGTTTGGCTGAAGTGGACTAGCTTTTATGTGGGGTTGGGCTCAAGCAGTTGCTTTTAGTTGGTCAGATATTTATTGTTAGTAGAAGCCAGATTTTATCATAAATCCCAAGTGATAATCCCAAAAAGTACCTCCTCAGAGAGGGAAATACTAGAATACATAATTAAAGCCACCATCATTAACCATCATTAAAGTCATCATCTGAGGTGTATCCGGAGTATCTCTAATCAAAGAGGATCCCAAGGCTGCTCTTAACCGTGAGCATGGCTGATATATCAGTTTCATTACCCTCTCTTGAGGTCGCACATTTTACCCATGAGCAGTGATTCCCGTTTTGCCTGGGGATCATGACTCCCCATTGATCACTTCCTTGGTGGTCCGGCAGGGTATCACTTCGTAGCTTTTACAAAGATTCCCTAGAGGTCATAGCCACTCATTAGGTTTCTCCAGTTTGATAAACATAGTACCCCTCCCCGCAAGAGGGTGACTAACAAAAGCAAATCGAAAGAACCTCGGCACCCAACCTCGGCAGAGCAAGCACTGTGCCTGGACCCCATTGACGGCACGACGGCGAAGCAACTACACCTCTAGTTCCTCTAATTAATTAGCTAAGGGTGTCCCATTTCACCCTCATGGTTGCACTATTATCCCGGGTGGTCTCTCAACGAACAAGTCCTTACGGAGAGGCACTCGGGAAACAGCCCCAGTCCCCTTAAATGCCACAAGTATATCATCATATCCAGAATATAATCATAGTATCATCATTGTATCTCATCATGTTCATTGATTAAAGTAAAGCGCTAGCATGTAGCTAACCATAGTAACCCAAAAGGTAAATCAAGGACAAGGTAAATAGAAAGCTAGTAAATCCTTAGGTTGTTCATAGTATGCGGGACAGTGTATTATAAAGTAAATGGGACATAATGGGTCAGAGGACACTTGCCTTCACCAAGCTGCTACTCAGGGACTTCTCCTGCAACTTCCTCGGGAAACACAGACTGCTCGTGGTCTACGCAAAGCAATCATTCATTCTATACACTTGGGAAATAACCAAAAAGAGCAATATACCAAACATGTGCAGTTGAGAGATCACAGGTTCAAATAGAAAACGATTGGCAATATGGCGTTCCCTAGGTCTAGGGTAGATGACTATACAAAGTGATTCATGATTCACTAACTAGGTCTATGTCACTATCGTATTGTTCAGATAAAGTTAGTTTAGTGGTGGGGTTAATCATTATATGGTGTTAAGTCTATAAACTTGAGTACTCCAACTTTTATTAAAGTCTACTATCTTTATTTTTATTTCTATTAGGGCTCCAATAACATTAATTCCAAACTAAAGATCAACTATTAATTGGGACATAAAAACAGCAGGGGAACATTGTTTTAAACAGGTAGATAAAAACATTATGAACATTTTGCAATTTGAAGCACCTAATTTGGAGTTCATATGACAAAGTTATGAATTTTACAAGATTAGGGATTAAAAATACTCTTTAAATACTTATTTCTGATTAAATAAAAGGTCCGAGGACCTAACTGTAAAATTCTAGGGACGGTGGGTTAATTTGCAGAAAACCGGGGGTCTCTTTAAGAAGTTTGCGCGGGCAAAGGGGTATCGGGCTCGCTCGGCCGTTGGATCTCGGATCGACGCTCGAGATTAGATCGGCGGGCAGGCACGCGAGCGCGCGGGGGAGCGAGCGGCTGACAGGCGGGGCCCAGCGACAGGAAGGCGGGGTGCGGGGGGGGGGGGGGGGCTCTGGGCCGTTAGATTCCAGGCGGACGGCTAAGATTAGGCTCGGGTAATTTTAAAAAGAACCGTCCGATCTGAGATGGACGATGGGGATCGGGTGGCTGGCTTCAGCCCTCTTCTCCGGCCAGCAGAGGTGGCAGGGCCCGTACCCGCGGTGGGGGAGCTCGCCGGAGACAAGGGGCGTGGGGGCTCCGCGGGTCTTAGGGCGACCGGGATGGTCTGGGAGGTTGGGGAAGGCACGGGGAACCCAATGGTGAGGGCCAAATCACGATAGGGGCACCGGAGGGTGGCGGCCCACGGCGAGATGGCTCGGCGGCGGTGCCAACTGACTCCGACGAGAAATTAAGCGCAATAGGGAGCAAGGGAGGGAAAAGGAGGGGGCAGGGGAGGTTCCTTACCTCAAGGCGTACCCTAGGGACCTCTCAGTGGCGGTGAAGGCACGACGACGGCTCGGGTCAATGGTGGCGGCACAGGGACTGCGCGGAGGACGGCGGGTGAGCGCCAGCAGACGAAATCAGGGAGGGAGAGGAGAAATTGGAGCGCGTCCCGAGTTGCGGACGTCGAGGCAGAGCTCACCGTGGCAGAGGGCACGGTAGGGCTCCGACGTCGACGGGGAAACGGGCTCGGGGCGGCAGCGGACAACGGCGGCTCCTTTTTGGCATGCGCGCAGCGCGGGGGAGTGGAAATGAGGCTCTGCAGGTGTGCAAATGAGGGAGAGGGAGAGTGAGCGGGGCTCTGGGAACTCAAGTGGTCGAGGGCGGGGCGGTTGCGAGCTCGACGCGCGAAGTGGGCGCGGATTCCTTGGTGCGCGCAGCTCGGGAGGGCGCTTACGTGGGGACGAGGGAGGTGACAGAGGGGGCCCACGAGCAGAGAGAGCGAGGGAGCGGGCGCACGCGCGGGGAAGCGGCAGCTCCGACAGGGCGGGCCCGCCAGGGCAGAGAGAGGAAGGGGGAAGCGGGCGCGTGCGCGGGATGGGCCGGCTGGGCCCAAAGGCTCAGGGGGAAGGGGTTGCGGGCCACTTTGCCTTTTTCATTTATTTCAGAAATTGTTTTCCCTTTTCTTTTTATTTGCTCTATTTGACTCAAATCCAAATATGCCACAATTTCAAATTAGCACCCTCAAGCATATGCATCAAACAAAAGTGGAGTTTAGGGTTCAACATGATGCAACATTTCATACTCCCTTGGAGTTTAGGCTACTAGATTATAATTACATTTAGAAATAAAAATAACCACTCTTCTTCTATAGAAAAGAGAAAGAGGAGATTGGGGAAGATGTGAAGAGAGGAGTAACACCTGAATTTGTGAATATGAGCAAAGAAATTTTATACCCCAAATTCAGGGTGTTACAGAAAAGGTCTCCTGGTTCGGGTCCAGCAGCTGCAGAGTGGTAGCCCCTGTCGCTGAAGCTTTCTTTGGCGGCATGACGAAGGTTGATGCTTACCAAAGGTGGTCGAAAAGGGTTCACCGGAGGTGGGCACCAATGTTGGGGACTTGTTCTCAAATGCTATGAATTAAGAACAAGGCAACACAGAGAACGTTAAACGTTAAAGTCCTTCATCCTTCGGAACATTATTTCCCTTGGGATCTAATGATTCTCGGATGAAGGTTATGAAGGACATACCTTCGTAAGTCACAATATATAATACCAAAGAAAGAATCACGTAAAAAACAAAAGATAATATGAACAGTCATATCTTATTATTAATTCATTTCTATTTTATTACTATGGAAAAATAGAAATGATATTAAGTTACAGGTGTACCTTCAGCTTGAATGAAGGTAAAGATACAAGCGTGACGCAAAAGCAAATGCCAAGTTAGCGTGAATAGTACGGGTGCACTGTTCATCTATTTATAGGCACGGGACGCAGCCCATGTAAAATTACACCCATGCCCTTTACATTTGCTAATAACTCTATAGTAACCCGTCGAGGTCTAAATAGCCTTTTCATCTTTAAGTCGGTTTCCTTTTCTGCTATCATGCCGAAGCTCTTCTGCGCACAGCTTCGACTCAGCGCCATCCTTCGTATTCCTTTTGGGCTTCTTCACACTGTGGTTTTAACTCAAGTCCGAAGATACCTGTTCATGCATCATACCCTAGAAACATTGTTAAATCATGTTTTTGAGGACCTTTGGAAGCCGAAGGCCCCCAACAATACCTTCCCAACATTCCAACACTTGATTGACAGAGCAATCATGACAGAGAGGAAGCGTAATGAGATGGAAGATCGCAATCGCAAGATCAGTGGACCCCAGCCTGGAAGCAGCAATCGCCCTTATTTCTCAGGCCATCAACCTTAGCAGTTCAGACAGAACCAGCGTCCACCTCAGCATCAGCAGTTCCAAAGGCAGTATCCTCAGCACCAGCATCAGAATCGCCAGAACAATCAGTCAGGAGGAGGTCAGTTTCAGAGGCAGAATCAGCAGGCACCTCGTCTTCCTGCCCCAGCAACTCAGCAGAACAATCAGGCAGCATCAGCTCAGGTTGGAAACAAAGCATGTTTCCACTGTGGAGAGCAAGGCCATTGGGTGATGCAATGTCCAAAGAAGGCAGCTCAGTAGCAGTCAGGCCCCAATGCCCCAGCAAAGCAGAATGCGACTCAGCCAGGAGCAGGCAACCGCTCTCAGCCGCGCTATAACCATGGGAGACTGAACCACTTGGAGGCTGAAGCAGTTCAGGAGACCCCCGGCATGATAGTAGGTATGTTTCCAGTCGACTCCCATATTGCAGAAGTGTTATTTGATACTGGAGCAACACATTCATTCATTACTGCATCATGGGTAGAAGCACATAATCTTCCAATAACTACCATGTCAACCCCCATTCAAATTGACTCAGCCGGTGGTAGAATTCGAGCCGATAGCATTTGTTTGAATGTATGTGTGGAAATAAGGGGGATAGTGTTTCCCACTAACCTCGTAGTAATGGGTACTCAGGGAATAGACGTCATCCTAGGGATGAATTGGCTAGATAAATATCAGGCAGTTATCAGTTGTGATAAGAGGACAATCAAGTTGATGTCCCCACTAGGAGAGGAAGTGGTGACCGAGTTAGTCCCGCCTAAGCCGAATAAAGGAAGTTGTTATCAGATGGCTGTTGATAGCAGGGAAGCAGACCCAATTGAGATTATCAAGGTTGCGTCCGAGTTCCCAGATGTGTTTCCAAAGGACTTACCAGGTATGCCACCAGAGCGCAAAGTTGAGTTTGCCATAGAACTTCTTCCTGGAACCGCCCCCATCTTTAAGAGAGCTCACAGAATATCTGGGCCTGAGTTGGTTGAACTCAAGAAGCAAATCGATGAGCTGTCAGAGAAAGGATACATCCGACCAAGCACCTCGCCTTGGCCCGCCCCTATCTTATTCGTGGAGAAGAAAGATGGCACCAAAAGGATGTGTATCGATTATCGAGCTCTGAATGAGGTTACCATCAAGAACAAGTACCCCTTGCCCAGAATAGAAGATCTGTTCGACCAGCTGAGAGGAGCCAGCGTGTTCTCCAAGATAGATCTGAGGTCAGGTTATCATCAGCTCAGGATTCGACCTTCAGACATTCCGAAGACGGCATTCATTACCAAGTATGGGTTGTATGAGTTCACTGTGATGTCTTTCGGTCTAACAAATGCACCAGCCTTCTTCATGAACTTGATGAACAGTGTATTCATGGATTACCTTGATAAGTTTGTGGTGGTATTTATTGATGACATTCTGATATATTCTCAAAGCGAAGAAGAGCATGCAGATCATTTGAGGATGGTTTTGCAGAGATTGCGAGAGCACCAGCTATATGCAAAGTTGAGCAAGTGCGAGTTCTGGATCAGTGAAGTCCTGTTCTTGGGTCATATAATTAACAAAGAAGGATTGGCTGTGGATCTGAAGAAAGTGGCAGAAATTCTGAACTGGAAAGCGCTAACAGATGCTCAAGAAATCAAGAGCTTCATTGGAATGGCCGGATATTATCGGCGATTCATTGAAGGGTTTTCAAAGATTGCGAAACCAAAGACAGCTTTGCTAGGCAACAAGGTTGAGTTCAAGTGGACCCAGAAATGCCAAGAAGACTTTGAAGCGCTAAAAGAGAAGTTGACTACAGCGCCTGTCTTAGTCTTGCCTGATGTGCACAAGCCCTTCTCGGTGTATTGCGATGCTTGTTACACTGGTTTGGGATGTGTGTTGATGCAAGAGGGAAGAGTTGTGGCTTACTCGTCCCGACAGCTGAAGGTTCAAGAGAAGAATTACCCAATCTATTACCAAGAGTTGGCAGCAGTGGTTCACGCACTGAAGACATGGAGGCACTATCTGTATGGGCAGAAATGTGATGTTTACACAGACCACAAGAGTCTGAAGTACATATTCACTCAGTCAGAGCTGAATATGAGGCAACGAAGATGGTTAGAGTTGGTCAAAGACTATGAATTGGAGATTCATTACCATCCAGGTAAAGCGAACGTAGTGGCAGACGCTTTGAGCAGGAATAGTCAAGTCAATCTGATGGCCGCTCGTCTGATGCCTTATGAGTAGGCCAAAGAGTTCGACAGGTTGAGTCTCGGATTTCTGAACAATACACGAGGAGTAACAGTCGAGTTAGAACCCACCTTAGAGCGGGAGATCAAAGAAGCACAGAAGAATGATGAGAAGATCAGTGAAATCCGGCGAATGATTCTAGAAGGCAGGGGCAAAGATTTTCGGGAAGATGCAGAAGGTGTGATATGGTTCAAAGACCGCTTGTGTGTTCCCAATGTCTAGTCTATTCGGGAATTGATCCTCAAGGAAGCTCATGAGACGGCTTATTCGATACACCCTAGAAGTGAGAAAATGTATCAGGATCTGAAGAAGAAATTCTGGTGGTACGGAATGAAGAGGGAAATCGCAGAGCATGTGGCTATGTGTGATAGTTGTCGACGGATCAAGGCAGAGCACCAGAGACCGGCTGGATTGTTGCAACCGTTGCAAATTCCTCAGTGGAAATGGGATGAAATCGGTATGGATTTCATAGTCGGATTACCTCGCACTCGAGCCAGCTACGATTCCATTTGGGTAGTAGTGGACCGCTTAACCAAGTCAGCCCACTTCATACCAGTCAAGACCAACTACAACAGTGCAGTATTGGCAGAGCTGTACATGTCTCGGATCGTTTGTCTTCAAGGTGTGCCAAAGAAGATAGTGTCAGGCAGAGGAACACAGTTCACCTCTCATTTCTGGCAGCAGTTGCATGAAGCCTTGGGCACACATCTGAATTTCAGTTCAGCTTATCATCCGCAGACAGATGGTCAGACCGAAAGAACCAATCAAATCCTTGAAGACATGTTGAGAGCTTATGCGTTGCAAGATCAGTCCGGATGGGACAAGCAGGCCAGCTTGAAGATGTCACCATTTCAGGCGCTTTATGGAAAGAGTTGTAGAACTCCATTGCAATGGGATCAGCCTGGAGAAAAGCAAGTGTTCGGGCCAGACATTCTACTTGAAGCTGAAGAGAACATCAAGATGGTTCGAGAGAATCTAAAGATAGCGCAATCAAGGCAGCGAAGCTATGCAGACACAAGAAGAAGAGATCTGAGTTTTGAGGTTGGAGATTTCGTCTATCTGAAAGTGTCACCGATCAGAGGAGTCAGAAGATTCAGGGTCAAAGGCAAGCTAGCACCCCGCTACATTGGTCCGTACCAGATTCTTGCAAGGCGTGGAGAAGTGGCCTATCAGCTCAGTCTGCCAGAAAACTTATCTGCTGTGCATGATGTCTTTCATGTGTCTCAGTTGAAGAAGTGTCTGCGAGTGCCAGAAGAGCAGTTACCAGTTGAAGGTCTTGATGTCCAGGAGGACTTGACCTACATTGAGAAGCCAACACAAATCCTTGAGACTACAGACAGAGTCACCCGAAGGAAGACCATCAGGATGTGCAAAGTCAGGTGGGGTCACCACTCTGAGGAAGAAGCAACCTGGGAGCGTGAATATGATCTAATGGCTAAATACCTAGAACTCTTTGCTAGCCAGCCTTGAATCTCGAGGGCGAGATTCTTTTAAGGGGGATAGGTTTGTAACGCCCCAAATTTTGAGTTGAATTTTTTCTTTCTCTGTTGCTCGCTAAATTCGGGCGTTACCTCTCTTTCCCCATTTCTTTTCACTAAAACCTTACCCATTTCCAAAACTCTAGGTCGTATAATAATAATAAACCCTAGAGATATTCTCTTTAGTTGTTGCATCATGCCGGATCACGCATTTTCTTGTTTGATTGAGAGGGTTTGTGAATCGTGCATTCTAGTGATGAATTAGAGCTAAAACAGGAAAAATAAATAGGAAAAAACCCTTCCTCTCTCTCTTGGGCTGGTTCCCCTGCGTGCGGCCCAGCCTGGCCTTCTTCTCCCCCTCCCTTCCCTCTCGTCGTGGGCCGGCTGGGCGCCCTTCCCCGCGGCCCAGCAGCGCGCGTGGCCCAGCCGCCTTTACTCCCTTGCGCACGGCCCAGCCGCTTCCCAGGCGCAGCGCGACGCAAGCCCCAGGCGTGGGCGCGTGGTCGACGCATCCGCCGTGTGTCCCGGTCGCCATTTCTCCAACTACCACCCACGATTCTCGCGCTCCCGACGGCTATATCGCCCACGATCTCGCTGCGCCGTGCCAAATCGCATGAATCAACCCCAATCACGCTCGAATATTTTCACCTTCTTCCCCAAGCCGCGCACACGGTGTCGAGCTTGAGGACGTTCCCTGCCAGAGCTCGCCGCGGAGCTCGCCGTCAAGGTGAATCCCTTCCCCTTCCCCTTCCCTTCTCCTTCCCTTTCCCCTTCCCTTTTTCCCAGCTCCTCTACATCTCTGGTGCAGTTCGGCACGTAGCTCGGCCGTGGCTGCTCGCTGCGCGCGCCCTGCGCGGCTGCTTGCAGCGGCTGCGCGCCTTGCTTGCGCGCGCGCCTGCGCCGCTGCCTATGGGGCCATGGCACCTGTCCCGCCCAGCTCAGCCAGCGTGCCTCTGGTGCACGGCCGGAGCTCGGCTGGCACGACCGTGGCGACCCCGCGCGGCGCCTCGTCCCGTCCCCGCCTGGCGCGCGGCCATGGCATCTGTGACATGGCGCGCGGCCTTGGCGCGGCTCGCCCAGTGCGCGTCCAGGGCGCCCTTCGCGCGGTCAGCGGCTCGCCTGGCGTGGCGTGCCCGCCCACGGCCTCGGCGCGGTTCGTGGCTAGGGCGCCCGCCTGCGCCTGCTCGATCCCCGCCCTCCCCTTCCGGAGCGGCCATGGCGCTGCCAGCGGCCCAGGCGCGGCTCGCAGCGCGCAGCGCAGCTGCTCGCAGTGACTCTGCACGGCCTGCTCGCAGCACACCTGCGTTGCCACAGGCGGTGGCCCCGTGTGTCGCGGCTCCCTGCCCGGCGCGGCCCTCTGCTGCTTGGCATGTCTGTGGCACGCATCTCGGCCTCGACGTGGCTGTCCGTAGCGCGCAGCACGGTTCACGGCCAGCGTCCCCAGCGCGGCGTAGCGCGCGGCTAGCGTGGCAACTCGCTCGTTCGCTCGCTCGCCAATGCAACACCTAAACGTCACGCTCCGTCATTTACCCTTTGTGTGCAAATTGTCGCGCGACGATGCTCTTCATCATTTAGAAGTGCTAGTACTAATTGAACTGTATCAAGAAGCGGCAATAACTAGGCGTGGGTTAATTATGCTTAGATAATAACTATCCTTACACCTATATTAAATATTGGTTAGTATAACTACATGAATTGAAGTGGTTAAGTTCATTCTTTCACTTAACATGAACATAGCGAGTTGTCAATTGTAATAATGGTTATGTTATTCTTACTACTTAAAATGGTCGTAAGCACAAGCCATATGTCGAGTGTGTGATTATTGGATTCATCTCTTTGAATGGTGTACTGTTTACTTTCTGATTGGAGATGTGAATGTATGTTCGTGCCCACATAGATAACGGTCTGGTCGAGGAATCCGAAGAACAGACAGGACAAGCCCCTGAGCAGCAGCTGGTTGGTGGAGGCAAGTGTCCCTTGACCCACTTATGTCCTATACATTCCTTAATTCACTTTCCACATTTACACAGTTTATGCCTAAGGATTGACTAGCTTTTGTTGTCCAGGTCCTTGTTTACCTATTTGGGTTGGATTATTATTGTTTAGCTTTATGCTATTGCTCAACTCTAATCAATGAACATGATGAGATTTATCAGTGATACACTGTTTCCCTCCTTTATTATGATGTTATACTTGTGGTATTCAAGGGGGCTCGAGCGGTTTCTCGAGTGCCTCTCCGTAAGGACCTGTTCGTTGGATGACCGGCCGGGAAAACAGTGAAACCATGAGGGTGGAATGGATGCCCTTAGCTGAATAATTAGAGGAATCTAGGTGTAGTTCGCTTAGCCATCGTGCCGTTAATGGGGCTCGATGTATGCGGCTCGCTCTGCCAAGTTTGGTTCGCCCCCTTGGGGAGGAGTGCGGTGCATTTAGGAAACCTAACGGGCGGCTATAGCCCTGGGGAATCTTTGTAAAGGCTACGTAGTAAGACCCTGCCTATTCACCTTGGGAGTGTTCAAGGGTCCATACAACCTGAGGCGAAAAGGGATCACGGCTCATGGGTAAAGTGTGCAACCTCTGCAGAGTGTATAAAAACTGATATATCAGCCGTGCTCACAGTTATGAGCGGCCAAGGGAGCTCCAGTGATTAGTGGTACCTGATCAGAGATGTTCGGATTACAAGTGGTGTTGAGAATGCTGGTTTTGGTATTGACATTGGTAATGGTAAGTGGTACTCTTTCCGTTTGGAAAGGAGTACGTTTGGGTTAATAATGTGGGTTAGTTCTAAAACTTGGCTTTCTCTACTAGTAATAATAATATGACCAACTAAAAGCAATTGCTTGACTTACCCCCACATAAAGCTAGTCCACTACAGCCAAACAGGATACTTGCTGAGTATGTTGATGTGTACTCACCCTTGCTCTCTACACCAAACCCCCCCCCATCCCCAGGTTGTCTGCATTGCAACCACTGCTCAAGAGAAGATGGAGCTGTGGAAGGAGACTTTTAGGAGTTCCAAGATTACGACGAGTTCTAGGCGTGGGTTAGCGGCAACCCCCTAATCGGCTGCCTGTGAAGGCCGCGTTTATCTACGTTTCATTTTTGCACTTTGATTATTGCAAAGACTATGTGGATGTCTCAGACATATGATGTAATCGACTATTTTTTCCCCTTTTTAATACCATTCGAGCACTGTGTGATGATGTCCATGTTATGTAACTGCTGTGTACGTGAATTGCTGATCCTGGCACGTACATGGTTCGCATTCGGTTTGCCTTCTAAAACTGGGTGCGACAGGCCCGATGGCCTTTGTAATTCTCAAAACAATGTCAATTTGGCCCACACTCTTTTCCTCCCGGGGGTGAGGTTTTTAACGAGGCAGAGCCATGTAATATAATACCGCAAAGCCCCCAAACAAAAGGAGTCCCAATGGCATCACGACCATGGGTGTCAAAAAAGACCGCGGCAATGGCCTTCGACATTCAACGCAAAACATTCACCACAATTGGCAGCCTAGACTACCCTCGCGTGCGACAGTCCGAGGAAAAGTCGCCTAAGGGTGCAGCCAGACAAAAGCACAATAAGTGCGCGACATCACCCACAGGGTGCGAAGTCTTTACAGAAAGACACGTCTGAGCAAAAGTTGCCTAAGGGTGCAGCCGAACAAAAGCACAATAATTGCGCGACATCACCCACATGGTGTGAAGTCTTTACGGAAAGACATGTCTGAGCAAAAGTCACCTAAGGGTGCAGTTGAACAAAAGCATAATAAGTGCACGACATCACCCACAGGGTGCGAAGTCTTTATGGAAAGACACGTCTGAGCAAAAGCTGCCTAAGGGTGCAGCCAGACAAAAGCACAATAAGTGTGTGACATCACCACAGGGTGTGAAGTCTTTATGGAAAGACACATACGAGCAAAAGTCACCTAAGGGTGCAGCTGGACAAGCACAATAAGTGCGCGACATCACCCACAGGGTGCAAAGTCTTCACCAAAAGACACGACCGAGCAAAAGCCGCTTAAGGGTGCAGCCGGACAAAAGCGTAAGTGCGCGTCACCACCGATAGGGTGCGAAGTCCCCTACAAAAGCAACTACCAAAATAGATATCGCCTAGGGGCGCAACCAATAATTAAAGTGCCACGCAGTCATCCCTACGGCACAAACGTGATTACAAATCGAAGCCAACTCGCAATAACCACAACATACAACGTGCAATCACAAATAAACAACAAACGAAGGGCTCAACGGCACCATCGTGCATGTTGGTCACTTGTTCTCAAATGCTATGAGGTAAGAACAAGGCAACACAAATGTTAATGGTTAAAGACCTTCGTCCTTCGAAGCATTATCTCCCTTAGGACATAATGAACTTCAGATAAAGGTCATGAAGGACATACCTTCATCATTTCAATACGTAAGAATATAAACAGGGACATATGAAACATAGAAAGAGCATGAATAATTATATTAAATCATTAGATTATTCATATTGTCATTATATAATCATGAACAAACATTAATGATATTAGATCACATTTGTACCTTTGGCCTGACAGAAGGTAAAAGTCCGAGTGACGTGCGAGCGATTACAAGTCAACATGAACAGTACGGTGTTACTGTTCATCTATTTATAGGCACAGGACGTAGCCTGGGCAAAATTACATTCATGTCCCTGGCATTTACTATTAGCCAAAAGGTAAGCTGTCGAGGACTAAGTAGTCTTTTCCCCTTTAGGTCGGTTTCATTCTCCATCACCGTCCTTGTGCTAAGCCGAAGCTTCTCCATCCATAGTTTCGGAACTGGTTCATCCTTCTTCCAGACCGTGCCTTTCATACCATGTACACCTTCATCTCAAAGCCGAAGCCTCCTGTGACAGTATACCATACTTGAAAACATGTTAGTCGTGTTTTTTGAGGACCTTCGGAAGACGAAGGCCCCCAACAGTAGCCCCTCGCAGTATTAATTTGCTCTTGTATCTAACAAATTCAGACTGCGACGTGAACGAAGGCCTTTAGCCGAAGGTCCGAAAAAACACCTTCCCTTCGCTAGAATAGCGAAAGTCAATGACAAATGGGGCCCGCCAAGTTGCAATGCACTAATCATATAAATAGAAACCCACAGCGACAGCATCTGCTGTGCCATTTCAATTGCTTGTGCTGTTTTCTCAAGTTTTAATTTTCTTGCTGTCAGATTTCACTTGTTTTGTGAGCTTCGGCATTTCGTTCAATTTACCACCAAATGGCTGACGAGAAGAAGGTAGCTGATCCTGCCCTAGCTGGTTTTTACGAGGCCATGGAAAAAACAAACACAGAGAAGATTACAAACGAGATACTAGCTAATTTGTCTGAAGATTCTGATGATAGTGGGAGCTTTGATATGGAAAGTGAAGACGAAGATGCAGAAAATCGGCCCTGGCGACCAAGTCACACTATCTTCGGAAAATCATCCATTAAGCAAAGTCAAATTGATGCTATGAAAGGGAGATATTTCTGAGAGATTTCAATTGTGAGAGCTGGAGAAGATAGCGCCGCACCTGCCCCCAAAGAGGATGAGGTGGTTGTTTATAGGAGTTTTATTAAGGCAGGGCTTCATTTCCCGTTAAGCAGATTCCTGGTCGAAGTGCTGAAGACCTTCGAAATTTTCCTACATCAAATTACCCCTGAACCATTATTAGGATGGGCGTTTTTATTTGGGCCGTGAGAAGCCAGGTGCTGGAGCCAAGCGCAAATTGCTTCTGCAACATGCACGAGCTGTTGTACAAGACGAAGGCTACTGGCAAGGAGCAGTATCACAACAACTTTGGTTGTTATGGCTTCGGGCCATGCCCCGATGTAAGTTACCCGGTTCCAACTTTCCAAAAAGGTGGCCTAGGGCCTAGATGGAGGAGTGGTTTTATGTTAAGAATAATTTAATTAAGAGGGAAGATATAAAAGGAATTATTCAACGCCCCATTTGGTCTCGCTTCGGCATCAGGAGGCCAGCCACCGCTCTTGGAAACGATATAGAGACATGCCAAAGAAGCTTCAACATTGTGTGTACTTTTATTGGCACAAGAGACCTGGTTCAAGAACATATCGCCTAAAGAGTATGGCCGCTTGTGAATGAATGGGAGATGCCGAAGGAGGCTGCTGCCGGGTCTAGTCAGGGTGGCTTGGTCTATTTAAATTATACTTTCAGATATAGAGGCAAGTTTGATGAGCCAAACGATGAACGGTTAAGTAGTATTGAGGCAACTAGTGATGAATTGCTTGGGGCCTACACAAGGGCCAAAGATGATGCAATGGCATTGGCCTTCGAAGGCCGAGGCAAGAAAAGTAGAATAGAGTTTTTGACGTCATTAGTTTTGTATATCCTGATTATTGCTATCCCTCGCGAAAGCAGGGAAAGAAAAGGAAAACTGCCGCTTCGGCCATCTCTGTTGTGCCGAAGGGCAAAAAGATTATGGTCTTAACACACTGGCCGAGATACATTGAGACGACCATAGTGTCGAAGCTTGGTGAAGGGACATCTTTCGCTGCTGCCGAAGCAGAGCAACCTGCTCCCACCATCCCTGGGGAAAACCTAACTAAGTTGCCGAAGGTTCCTGAAGCCGGTCCAGTCGAAACTCCAGAACATGATGTCGAAGCCAAAAAGAAGGTGGTCAAAGAGCCAGAGCCAAAGCTACCAAAAATCTTGAGCCCGCCAGTAGAGGCAGAATTGCCGAAGGTTGCAAAGGCTACCACAACAACTCCCAAGAGGAGAAGAATGGCTAGCGTACTAGATACTATCATGGAGACAACAAGGGCACTGACTCTTGCCCCTATGAAAAAGGTTGACAAAACTGCTACAACTCGTGCTAAAACCGAAGCTGGGCCCTCAATGCCCACATGGGCAGAGCCTACTGCAACTGAGCAGAGAGCTGAGCAAGAATCTCCAGATACTAGCATGGCTCTAGAGAAGAAAGATGCACCTGAAAGAGTTAGATCTCCTACTCTCGAAGCACCGTCCGAAGATTCTGACTTTATTATTCGACATGCTTCGGGAAAAAAGTTATCTGAAGAAGAAATCATGGAAGCCAAACACTACGCCCGGGAACTAAAATACCCGAAGGGGCCTTGGTGTACAATGGCACGGACAAAGATGATTTTCTATACTGTCTTCCATACAACAAGGAAATATCCGTCTACCGGGAGATGGCCAAAAATATGGGATTTCCGAAGCTTGAAGCTGGCCTCTCCGCCATGTCAAAAAATGACCTCGCTGACAGCCTTGCGTACAACAGTCTGAAGGTACGAACGTAGTGAACTTGAAAATAGATTATCTTATCTTGTATTATCGTGCTGATTCTACCTTTTTGCAGGGCTTAATTCTTAGCAATGCTCTGAGGGCGCAAAAGAATGCTGAAGATGAAAGTTGCCAGATAGCCCTCAGCAACCTTTGGTCAGAGGTCATCAAGCTGAGAAATGAAGCCTTAGAAAAGGATAAAATCCTGCTTTCATTGGTAGACAGGGTGAAAGAAAACGAAGCTAAATTTAACACTCAATCCGAAACTCATAAAGCCGAAGTTGAAGACCTTCGGAAAAAACTTGCCGAAGCTAATGAGAATTTTGAACTAGCAAAAGCGAAACAGGAAATAAGTGAATGGTCGAACACTAGGCTAGAGAAAAATGTTGAGGAGCTTCGCGAATCCAAGGAGAGATGCTTTGAAAAATTCTTGGATTGCGTGAGAAAATTGAAAACCAGCTTTGCCAAGGTGGGTGCATATTCTTCCGTAGAGAATTTCATTCGAGGTGACCCCGAGGGAGTCATTGATTTGATAAGCAGGGAAGCCGAAGCTTTTGAAGAGATCCTTTGCAATCGCAGGGACATTTGTGCTTTCACCGGTGCTCGAGAGATTGCGACAATTCTGCAGAAGGCTGGTTGCGACCATGTTAAAGCTGCGGCCCAGACTGAAGCCGCGTTCTCCATAGACGACATGAGAGACCCTTCGACCGAAGCTACTTTAGTGGGTGGAAAGTTTTACTCTGATGTTTGGGTGAACGGTGGCCGAGAATTGGCCAACGAAATCATAAAGAAAAATGAAAAATAAACCCATGATGCCCGAGAAGAAGCTAAGCAAGCCGAAGAAGCTGCTGAGAGCGCAAGGCATATAGGTATTGTTTTTGAATTTTAGCTTCAGAGTTTATTTTCTGGCTTCGAGCTAACAGTTTGTCTATTACATCTGAACTCTCACCACTTCCCGAGCCATACAACCCCCTAGCCGATCCCGTCATGAAAGAAGCACTGGATGTAATGAGCGTTGCTAACTTCATCGTCGACGAAGTCGTCGATAGGCCACTGAATGAAGCCACCAAAAAGATCCTTAAGAAAGATTAGGCTTTTATTTTAATGATACGATGTAACATCTTGTGTACGAAACAATTAATCAGACATGTAAATTGTTGTAATATATTTCTTTGCGATGCATGGAATTTATGCACATACCGTTTTTGAGCCTTCGGCGAAAAAACACCTTCCCTTCTTTTCATGCTTCGTAAAGAAAGAAGCCCCTTTTTATAGTGAATCTGTTGTGATAAAATTGTATTGGCCGAAGGTTTGCTTCGTGCCTCAGCACATTTTCATTCAACAAATTATTGTCGAAGATCTGCTTCGTATCCAATATTTTTGTTGTTGATGCGATATGATGTATGATGTAATGTTATGCGGAATGGTGCGATGATATGTTGCAATATGATGGTTATGCCGAACACACACACACCCCCACACTGGAACAACCATGACTCTGCATCCCCTTAGGGACGTCTTTGGAGTCTTTAAGCTCTACATCCCCTTAGGAATGACTTTGGAGCTTCTTCACCTTCTATTTCGGTGGTATCTAAGCTCTGCATCCCCTTAGGAACGACTTTAGAGCTTCTTCATCTTCTATTTCGGTGGTATCTAAGCTATACATCCCCTTAGGAACGACTTTGGAGCTTCTTCACCTTTTATTTTGGTGATATTTTGGCTCTGCATTCCTTTAGGAACGACTTTGGAGCCTTGAAACTTACTCAGTGCTCCCTTAGGAACGACTTTTGTAGCTTGAAAACTTACTCAGCGCTCCCTTAGGAACGACTTTTTGTATCTTCGGAACTTACTCCGCTCGCTTAAGAACGTCGTTTTGTAGCTTTGGAAGTCTGTTAGGAAGAAGTATTTACCTAATGATACGGGCACAATTATTACATGAAACCAAAATTAAGTCCTTCGTGACTTGTTTTTTGTACAAGAAAAATAAGATGGCAGAAAAGAAAAAGATTCATCAAGGGTAGGATATTCTTTTAGTAGATGTGCTTGGATGCAGGCACAGTGCTGTTGACTATGCGAGCTTCGGACTCCTCCCGAAAATCACGCTGCTGCTATGCGTGTTGGTGCCCTTCTGGCTGCTGGCTTCGGGACTAAGTAGGTGGTAAAGGTGGCGGTAATGGGAGCTGGGCCAAGGAAGCTTGAGAGTGATTTGCCAATGCGACAGAAGCCGTAGGTTGTTGATTACCTACGTACTCTGGTACATAGGGAAAGTAGCATGAAGCAGTATGTAGGACCTACTTCGGCTGATTCTGCCGCGCCTCAGCTTCAGCAATCTCCTTTTGCTTCTGAATTGTGACTTGGCATGTTCTTGTGGTGTGGACTTGTCTTCACTACAAAATAAGCAATATAGCCTTCTGGGCTGATCCCCGTATCTTCCTCTGAAGCCCTTGCCACCTCTGCCCCTTGGGACTGGTGGCCTGAAAGAGCTTTGTTGGTGCCCTGAAGATTGAGAGCTGTGTTGCTTGCCTTTGAGGTTGACTTGCTCTATCATCACTTAGGATGGAATTATGAATCGATCTGACGTGCCTGGGGTGAATTCTTCCTCCGAAGCCCCTGGTCATCTTAGAAAACCTGTATGCTTCTTCCCTTCTTTGGCGAAAATCATTATCAGCCTGGATGTACTCATCCATCTTTTGAAGAAGCTTCTCTAGGGTTTGTGGGGGTTTCCTGGCAAAATACTAAGTCGTAGGTCCTGGCCGAAGGCCTTTGATCATGGCCTCAATGACAATTTCATTGGGCACTATAGGCGCTTGTGCTCTTAGACGCAAGAACCTTCAGACATATGCCTGAAGGTACTCCTCATGGTCCTACGTACACTGAAACAAAGCCTAAGCAGTGACTGGCTTTGTTTGAAAGCCTTCGAAGCTAGTGATTTGCATATCCTTAAGCTTCTGCCATGATGTGATTGTCCCTGGCCTGAGAGACGAATACCAAGTTTGAGCTACATTTTTGACTGCCATGATGAAGGATTTTGCCATGACTGCAGTATTGCCCCCATATGAAGATATGGTTGCCTCGTAGCTTATTAGGAACTGCTTCAGGTCTGAATGGCCATCGTACATAGGAAGCTGAGGTGGCTTGTATGATGGGGGGCCATAGGGTAGCCTGCAATTCTGCTGCTAGAGGAGAAGCATCATCAAAAACAAAATAGCCATGATGGAAATCATCATACCATTCATCATCGTTGTATGGATTGTCTTGACGATGCTCTCTGTGTTGAGGCCTCCGGTCTTGGTCATCTTGAGTAAGATGACGCATTTCTTTAGCAGCCTCATCAATCTTCCGCTGAAGATCGGCAAGACGAAGCATCTTTTCTTTCTTCTTCTGAACCTGTTGATGGATGGCTTTGAGGTCCCTGATTTCTTGGTCTAACTCCTCCTGAGGTGTTGGACTGGTGGCCTTTCTTTTCTGGCTCCTAGATTCGCGTAATGTTTCTTGATTAATGTCCAGTGGCTGCAGTACAGCCCCTGGCCCTAATGACTTATTCGGCAGCATGATGAAGGTCAAAGCTTGCCGAAGGTGGTCAAGTGAGTTCACCGAAGGTGGGCGCCAATGTTGGTCACTTGTTCTCAAATGCTATGAATTAAGAACAAGGCAACACAAATGTTAATGGTTAAAGACCTTCGTCCTTCGAAGCATTATCTCCCTTAGGACATAATGATCTTCAGACGATGGTCATGAAGGACATACCTTCATCATTTCAATATGTAAGAATATAAACAGGGACATATGAAACATAGAAAGAGCATGAATAATTATATTGAATCATTAGATTATTCATATTGTCATTATATAATCATGAACAAACATTAATGATATTAGATCACATTTGTACCTTCGGCTTGACAGAAGGTAAAAGTCCGAGTGACGTGCAAGCGATTACAAGTCAACGTGAACAGTACGGTGTTATTGTTCATCTATTTATAGGCACAGGACGCAGCCTAGGCAAAATTACATTCATGTCCCTGACATTTACTATTAGCCAAAAGGTAAGCTATCGAGAACTAAGCAGTTTTTCCCCTTTAGGTCGGTTTCATTCTCCATCACCGTCCTTGTGCTAAGCCGAAGCTTCTCCATCCATAGCTTCGGAACTGGTTCATCCTTCTTCTAGACCGCGCCTTTCATACCATGTACACCTTCATCTCAAAGCTGAAGCCTCCTGTGACGGTATACCATACTGGAAAACATGCTAGTCGTGTTTTTTGAGGACCTTCGAAATACGAAGGCCCCCAACAGCGCAATAATACAAATCATAGCTGTTACCCTCACAACTCTGTTGCGAATAGGGGGAGGGCAGCGTTTTCACTCACTATCGCAACAAGAGCAGTGAGGGCAACAAAAATGTCACATAGGCTCCGCCTTCGGAATAAGACCCGCCTACCGGAAATTAAACAACATCATCCTTAACTCTTCCCCCTCAAACTGGTCCTGCAAGTCCCCCTCTCCAATGCACATTCCGGACGTCGAGGTGACGTCTTCCACTTCGTGACATCTCACTGGTGCTCTGTTTCGACACAACCACCCTTCACCTCCGCGAGTAGTTAGCCCTCGCCTCGGCCGAGGTAGCCAGCGCTTCGCGAGGAGCAGATCGCAGTGGAGACTCCGATGTGGCCAAATCTAACACAACAAAATAATCTAAGTCCTCCTCAGAAGATTCCTCAACCCACGAGAAAGGACTCCCAAATTCGTCCCCATCTGAGGACCATGACCCAAGCTCAGACCCCTCAGACACATTTCCATTAAGAGACGTTGCATTTGTAGTCGTCAAAACATTAGTATCAACATCATCAGGGTTTGCTTGCGCAGGCCCGGACGTCAAAACCTGTGCAGCAACCGACCTTCAGTATCCCAAAAAGTAAATCACCTATAACCTAAAATCCCTAGCGCATTTATTCAACCTGCGCCGAAGCAGACGCTGCCGCAGGGTCTTCACCGAAACCAGCCTAAGGAGCTGAGTGCCCTTCAACTCCCGCCTCCTCCGCGCCACCCATCCGAGTCATCGAGCTCTCAAGACCGACGAGGTCATCAACTTCTTCTTCATTCATCATCTGCGAAGGCAAAAAACAATTCTGTCAATATATATACCTGCGACAGTGCTCGATTGGCTCTCTCCCGGACAGTGCCACGACCATGAGGACCCCACATCCTGTCATAAAGCACCCCAGCGGACCGCTTCAACACATCATCTTCGACCTAGAAAATTCCGCGGTCAAAGTCCTCGCTCGCCCAGTCGAAGACTTCGAAATGCCTACATCCTTCATGGGACAAGGCATTCGCTGCATAGGACATGAGGCCCGTCATGATGAATGGGAGTGACTCCAGCTCCTCCTACAGCCACCCGAGAAAGCGAAGACCCACCTCCTCCCAAGAACTATCAAAAGGAGCGGTTTGTGTGCCAAGCTCACGGTACGCTTCCACGAACAGCATGTGCGCCCACTCGACACCGGCACGGGTGGAGACCTCCATTTTCTCGTAGTAGTTGCGCAGGCTTTTCAACTCCGACTCCTTGTCGGCGACACGCAAGAGGACAAGATCAGCCTCACCGCGCGCAGCATCATCTTCTACGTGCGCAGCCTGGGCCTCCACGCGAGCTCTTTTGGTTCCCTCCCTTTCCTCGACAAGTCGGTGGCTGAGATCTTCCCTTTCTTTTTCTGCCGCCGAAAGCTTCTCAAGCAGATTGCGGATTTTATTCTCCGCCGCCGACTTGTCCCTCACCGCCTCTGTATGTTGCGTGTGGAGGCGCTCAATCCTTCCCTCAAGCCACCGCCTTTCGGTGGCAAACTCTAAGGTTAGCGCCCACGAAGCAATATGTTGCGCGAAGGAGGTTGCCTGACACCAAAACATCTTTCAAAAATAGAACCATGAAAACGACACATCAACAAGCACTAATCACAATCACGTATTTCAGCTGCTGTGCGACCGAGGCGGCCACGCCCGTAGCAGCCGCAGCGGAGGCGATTTCGCTGCCAGCGCAAAATTTAGCCCACGAGTCCTCTGAGGCCCCCCATGTCACCCTTTGTCCCTGTCACAGCGACCACCTGCCGGCACAACCGCCAGTTGGCCAGACTCCGCCCCTACATCACATTCAAGTCAGATACATGGACCCCATTCAAAAAACTCACTAGCAGGAGGCAACCCCATCTAGGCGTTGAACATGGCGACCCCGCCGACCAAGTAGTCGTCCACGGAAAGCTTCGTGGAGACTCCTTCAGCCCTCGTCACTGTCGCCTCAGCAATGCGTGGTGGCAAGGGGGTCTTCGCCCATTAGCAGGTGTACCGGTGCCTGGGGCAGTGGACTTCACGCTGGGCCGCGCCATCTTCACCTCCCGCCTCGGGTCTGCCAACCTGACGTGGGCCCAACATTTCTTCCGCTGCGCGTCCTGGTGATCTTTCTCCATCACTATTGATACAACAGCACCAATGTTCCTTCAGTAAGGGAAAATCTTTAAGTCATGAGCTAATCGAGATGTAAAAAAATCTTCGCCAGCCGCCCAGGGTATTGGAACATTCCTAGGCCAGCGACCCCCGGTAACCTTCAGCATTCGTGCAAAAGTTTCCCGGAGCTCGGGCGAAGACATCGTTTCCTCGGGAGCTACACACGTCTCTAGCAAATCCCCAACGAAATGATTAGAAACCTTCAGCCCCAAATCCTCAGCTATTGTACCCAATTTTCTTTTTCTAGCGGCCGCACCCGAAGCCTTATCCCGTGGGGGGCCTTCCCTCGGCGATCAGCGACGTCGGCAGAGTCTCCCTTCGGGTAACCTCCATACGACAATTGGTTCAGCTCAAAAACATGGTTCAACCTAGCATCAGAACCGTGAATATCCCAACTTCTCAAAGTCTCTGTCTTCGGCACGTACTTCCCAACAATTTTGACAACCTCGTCCTCGACCTCATGCACAAATGCGACCGCGTCTCAACCGCGCAGATCCACGGCAAATACAGGACTTCGCACTAGCTGGCTCCCCATGTGTCGGATCTGGCGGGGGGTAACCTCACCCAGTGTCCAACAATGCGCTAGGGGCCACACCTCGTAGGCAATGAATTCCTCGTCCAGGTCGTGTCCGCTACTCAGGCGGGCCGCATATCGAAGGGCCCCTTCGTCTTCATCTTCTTCTGCCACCTCAAATTGTGGAAACGCCACATAACAATGTGAACACAAAATGGCAAGGGGCAAACTAGGCAACCCTTCGATATCCCCGGGAGCTACATAAAACCAAAAGTCCCACCAATTGCCCCACTTATTCCTAGCACAGGGAACTATCTCGACAACTTCAGCCGAGGTCTTCCCAGTCCTTGGCGTGAAAGTGCACGATCCAAATTGGGCTATCTTATCACCTATTTTTCTCTTCTGCCAGTGCAGACAATAATTCTTAGCGAAGAATTACACAGACGGCTACCCGCCGTATGAGGAAACGACCCAGACATACTTCGCAAGTGCCACCACTGCATGGTGTCAACTGATGGACTTGTACCTCGAACTTCTGCAAAACCTCCACTACAAACCGATGCATCGGGAGGCAAAGACCAGCAACGAAAAAAGCTTCAAAAACAATCAATTCCCCCTCCGGCTCAGGGACCTCTTCTGCCCCTGGAGCCCACCCGACACCGTTCCCAAAATAACCTAGCCACTGCATCTCTAGCACGCGGCCCGAAAAAGTCCTCAAGGTCACGAACTCGACGGTATGGTTGGGCTGCAGTTCAACCACCACCAAATCGATCAACGTCTCCTCAGACGATGGCGTGGCTGGCGACGCGCTCGCAACAGATGAAGAAGAAGACGACATTGTCACGTAACATCGGTAGCGGTGCGCGGTTTGCTTGATACGAGCCAGATCACTGGCGCAGAAGGAGCAAGGAGGGCAGGCGAGCAGTTGTCAAAGCTACGGTTTTTTCAGCGCGAGCTCAAGCAGAAAAAAGCCTCGGTCGAGGCTGGGTTTTTATAGGCATGGAGCGACGCCTCGGGAAACCCACAATCCCACAGTAACACGTCCTGTCAATGGTCACATTTCAAAACCCCCGCGGGACCATTTCGAGCGAGGGCAGCGTCTTCACCATCTCATGGCAGTCTTCGACACCTAGCTGACTTGGTCGAACTGGCCCCTCGCTCTTTGATTTCTACATCAACGTTCCGTAGGCCGAAGGCCACGCCAGCAGGCTCTGCCGGCCTGGCCACGAATGTCGTCCATGCAAAGGCCCAAGTGTAACACCCTAGGTGATTATCTCCCATTAAACAGTGACTATGGATTTAAGCGTGGGATATCAATAAATAAAATGGACACTAAATTTTAATCATCTTTAGTTATCACGATTTTGATATCGTATCTGTCTCCATGAATCTATACTACCCAAAATTTTTGTGAAATTCAGACTTTAGTTAATCTTCTGAATTATTGAGTCGTGTGCCTAATTAAAATTAATCGAATGGGCGAAGGCAGATTTAGGGGCCTAACTCGTCTTGTGGTTTTGTCCAAATAAATTTATTAGAATTCATCGGTTAAGCAAAGACGAATTTGAAAAATTAATTCAGCCCTCTATGTTCATCCCAAACAAATTAAATAGAACTTGATGACTAAAGTTTTTGGTGCAAAATAATTTAGTCCCCTCTCGTCAAGCGAGTCATCGTGCCTAAAGATTTATAATCATGGTCGGTTTCCAACAAATTATCCTCGATAGAGAAATCAAATAGTTTCAAATGGTAGATAAATATTTGTCCGATTTCAGTTGCATCAAATATAGTCTGAAGTACTGAAGTCGGTATTATTTTGGATCTATCTGTTTATGTGTTGTCCGAGAAAAAGAATATGCCAGCTCATTAATCGAATTGTTCTATAGTCAAATGACCGATAGAACGTAAGACTCGTAAAAATTTGACTGGATTAAATATAGTCTAAAATATCAAAGCTGAAATCAGTTTGGTTCGGTCCGTATGTTTCTCACCAGCTCTAAATCTTCAGATATAAATACCTGGTAAAAGTTCATCTAACTCCAGAATATTTATCACATCAAGTCCTGTTTAAATAGTAAAGTCGATCTCGTTTTGGTCCAATCCATTTATGCCTCTGTTAAACCTTAATCTGAGTGCCCAATATATCCATAGGTTTTTTTGTAAAAGAAGTAGAGAAAAAGCCATTTTTAACCCTCTACGTATCTATCTACTTGTCGGCGTTTCGACCCCGGGGGGTCCCTAGACCTGACGAGTAAATTGTCGCTGCGTGTCTCAGCACTAGATGGGTCGGCGCGAGACGGGACATAAAGGGGGGGGAACTGTAAGGGGAAACCGCGGCCTTCGTGTTGTCCTGTGCCCAGGGCGGATGGATGCGCTTGCAGTAGGGGGTTACAAGCGTTCGCGTGGGAGAGAGAGAGAGTGAGAGCCTTATGTGTCGGCCCGTTCTCCCGCGAGGCCAACCTCTTCGTACGAGAGCCCTGGACCTTCCTTTTATAGGCGTAAGGAGAGGGTCTAGGTGTACAATGGGGGGTGTAGCAGTGTGCTAACGTGTCTAGCAGAGAGGAGCTAGAGCCCTAAGTACATGTCGCCGTGGCAGTCAGGAGTGGTTTTAGCACCCTATTCATGTGATGTCGTGGCCGTTGGAGGAGCGCTGGAGCCCTGCGGAAGTACAGCTGTCAGGGCTGTCGGATCCTTGCTGACGTCTCCTAGCTGACGTAAGGGGCTGGGAGCTGCCGTTGTCATGGAGCGTGCGGGGTGTCATCATTACTTGTTTGCTGGGGCGAGCCAGATGGGACGCCGGTCTTGTCCCTCGTATCCTAAGCTAGCTAGGGGCAGGGTAATGATGGCCCCCCTGGCGACGTGGCCGGTCCGGACCCTAGTTTGGGCGAGATGGCGATTCCTCCGAGGTCGAGGTTGAGTCCGAGCCCCGGGGTCAGGCGAGGTGGAGTCCATCGTCTTCCGGAGCCGAGGCTGAGTCCGAGCCCTGGGGTCAGGCGAGGCGGAGTTCTTCGTCTTCCGGAGCCGAGGCTGAGTCCGAGCCCTGGGGTCAGGCGAGGCGGAGTTCGTCGTCTTCTAAGTTGTGGTTGAGTCCGAGCCTTAGGGTCGGGCGAGGAGGAGTCCATCTTCCGAGGCTGAGACGGGGGGTGAACCCTAGGGTAGGGCGAGGCGGAGCTTCCTATGTCGCCCGAGGCTGGACTTAGCCGCTGTCGACCTCACTCTGGCGAGTGGCACGATAGTCGGAGCGGGGCAGGTGGCGCTGTTTTCTTGTCAGGTCGGTCAGTGGAGCGGCAAAGTGGCTGCGGTCACTTCGGCTCTGTCGACTGAAGACCGCGCATCAGGATAAGGTGTCATGCGATCCTTGCATTAAATGCTCCTGCAATACGGTCGGTTGGCGTGGCGATCTGGCCAAGGTTGCTTCTCCGCGAAGCCTACCCAAGCTGAGCCTCGGGCGAGTCGATGGTGCGTCCGTTGCTTGAGGGGACCCTCGGGCGAGGCGTGAATCTTCCGGGGTCGGTTGTCTTTGCCCGAGGTCAGGCTCGGGTGTCACACCCGGTTTTAGAAGGTAAACCGAATGCGAACCATGTATGTGTCAGGATCAGTTATTCACGTACACAGCAGTTACATAACATGGACATCATCACACAGTGCTCAAAATAGTATTAAAAAGGGAAATAGTAGTCGATTACATCATACGTCTGAGACGTCCACATAGTCCTTACAATAAATCAAAGTGCGAAAACGAAACGTAGATAGCCGCGGCCTTCACAGGCAGCCGACTGGGGGTTGCCGCTAACCCACGCCTAGAACTCGTCGTAGTCTTGGAACTCCTGGAAGTCTCCTTCCACAGCTTCATCTTCGCCTGAGCAGTGGTTGCAATGCTGACAACCTGGGGATGGGGGGTTTGGTGTGTAGAGCAAGAGTGAGTACACATCAACATACTCAGCAAGTATCCTGTTTGGCTGTAGTGGACTAGCTTTATGTGGGGGTAAGTCAAGCAGTTGCTTTTAGTTGGTTAGATTATTACTTACTAGTAGAAAGCCAGGTTTTAGCATTAACCCAAGTTATTAGCCCGATGTACCCTTTCCAAACGGAAAGAATACCACTTACCAACACCATAGTCATAACCAAAACCATCAGTCTTATTGCCGCCTGTAAACCAAAATGTCTCTGATCGAGTACCACTAATCATTGGAGCTCCCTTGGCCGCTCATAACCGCGAGCATGGCTGATATATCAGTTTTCAAACACTCTGCAGAGGTTGTGCACTTTACCCACAAGCCGTGATTCCCTTTCTGCCCGGAGATCATGACTCTCCATTGGTCACTACCAAGGTGACCCAGCAGGGCATCACTACGTAGCCTTTACAAAGATTCCCCAGGGCTGTACCCGCCCGTTAGGTTTCCTAAATGTACCGCACTCCTCCCCAAGGGACAAATCAACCTTGGCAGAGCGAGCCGCATACACCGAGCCCCATTGACGGCACAACGGCTAAGCGAACTACACCCCAGATCCTCTAATTATTCAGCTAAGGGCGTCCCATTCCACCCTCATGGTTGCACTGTTTTTCCCGGGCGGTCATCCATAGAACAGGTCCTTACGGAGAGGCACTCGAGAAACCGCTCGAGCCCCCTTGAAGACCACAAGTATAACATCATGATAAGAGAAGGGAAAATAGCGTATCATAGATAATCTGATCATGTTCATTGACTAGAGTTGAGCCATAGCATAAAGCTAAACAATAATAATCCAACCCAAATAGGTAAACAAGGACATGGATATCAAAAGCTAGTCAATCCTTAGGTATACATGTGTAATGCGGGAGGTGAATTAAAGAATGAATAGGACAGAGATAGGTCAGGGGACACTTGCCTCCACCAACCGACTGCTGCTCAGGGGCTTCTCCTGCGAGTTCCTCGGGCTCTTCAACCGGATCGTTCTCTATGCGATTGCAAGCATACATACATCCATCCATTCAAATTAGGAAACAAACAGAACACCGTACAAGAGAACAAATAAAGTAAATATGCATAGAATATCACATACGATGATGAATTTACCATGGTTAGAAAGAGGCGGGGAAAGGTCTCGCGAGAGTTAAAGCTTATGCCCGAGACGCACTACGGGTTGATGAATAGCTAGACGTTATGTGCTCTAGTTCCAATTGGTCCTAACAAAAGAATTAGCTACATGCACTAATGTAAACGTGACCACTTTTAGTAGATTAACCTTGAATGAGATAGATGATTAGCTATACAAATTAACTAATGTAACCGATTTCCAAATTGAGACTCCTATCTTATTAATATAAACAACGGGATTAGCGCGCATAGGATACGGGGGGGGGGGGGGGGTAGACGGGGCGTTTGGGGGTAGATGGGGGCACGACGGGTCGCGCCAAGGCACTGCGCACTACGCGGGCACGCGCGCGAGGTCGCGCACACATGCCACGAACTAACTGTGCGCACGCCGGGGCCGCGCGCCAGCCGAGCTCTAGGCCGCGCGCCCTAGGCACGCTGGGTCGAACTCGAGGCCACCACTACCGGAATTCGGCTCTTTGCCGAGTGCCGGCGGCTTTGCCGAGTGCTTTTTATCGGGCACTCGGCAAAGTCGACTTTGCCGAGTGCCGCACTCGGTAAAGCTAGGCACTCGGCAAAGCGACCTTTACCGAGTGCTGAACACTCGGCACAGGACGACACTCGGCAAAGATAACTTTGCCGAGTGTCAAACTCTCGGCAAAGGGGGCTCTCGGCAAACGGCCGTCAGCGGCCGTCCCAAAGCTGACGGCCGTCAGTCTTTGCCGAGAGCCAACGGCTGGCACTCGGCAAAGAGGTTCTGTGCCGAGTGCCACATAGTAGGCACTCGGCAAAGCATACTTTGCCGAGTGTCATCTCTAGACACTCGGCAAAGTATATTTTTATTTTTTTTATTTTGTCTCTCAAAATTTTTATGGTATGTTCCTACACTATGTAGACCTACATGTATCATTTGTGGACAATTTTAACAGAGTTTTCAATCGTTAGTAGATTTAGTTTGTTTATTTGAATTTCTTCGGAAAATTTAGATTTGAACTGCAGATCACTCGAAACTTGGAAAATCGTGCATGCAAAAATGATATTCATGCTACTTAGCACAAATTACGACCGATTTCAGGAGCGGACCAGAAACTTCGAGCACCATGCTCACTCAACATGACTGTAAACTTGCCATCCAGGTGTTTAAAAATTGTATAAAACAGAAACAAAGTCAGAAAATCATGAAACCTGTCCACGTGTCATGATATCATATGTAGAGGCTGTGATAAAAATTTGAAAAAGTTTCGAGAAAGCTGTAACGCACTATGTGTACAAACCTAAGAGATCCACATTGAAACTCTATGATTTCATGTGTAGTTCTCTTAAGTTTCTACACATAGTGTCTCACAACTTTGTCCAAACATTCTCAATTTTTTATCACAACCTGTACATATGATATCATGACACGTGGACAAGTTTCATGATTTTCTGACTTTGTTTGTGTTTTATACAATTTTTAAACATGTGGATGGCAAGTTCACGGCCATGTTTAGTGAGCATGTTGCTCGAAGTTTTCGGTCCGCTCATGGAATCGGTCGTAACTTATGCTAAGTAACATGAATATCATTTTTTCATGCACGGTTTTCCAAGTTTCGAGTGACCTGCAGTTCAAATTTGAATTTTCCGAAGAAATTCAAATAAACAAACTAAATCTACTAGCTATTTCAAACTCTAGTTAAAATTGTCCACAAATGATACATGTAGATCTACATAGTGTAGGAACATACCACAAAAAGTTTGGGAGACAAAATAAAAAAAATACAAATGCACTTTGCCGAGTGTCTAGGGATGACACTCGGCAAAGACTTCTTTGCCGAGTGCTAGATGTGTGACACTCGGCAAAGAGGAAGTAAAGAACCTTTGCCGAGTGCCGCAACAGGGGGACACTCGGCAAAGAACTCTTTGCCGAGTGCCGCTGATCTGGCACTCGGCAAAGAATATTTTAATATTTTAAAAAAATCTTTGCCGAGTGCCGGATCACGGGCACTCGGCAAAGAAAGGAAATAAACTACCCGCGCGTTCTTCTTTCTCTTTCTTTCTCTCCTCTCACTCTCTCTATCACGCGCCGCCGCCTCCTGCGCCGTTCGCTCGCCGCCGCCTCCCCGTGCCTCCCCATGCTGCTGCTTCCCCGCGCCGCCGCCTCCCCGCGCCCGCCGCGCCCGCCGCGCGCCGCCGGCTCGCCGCGCCGCCGCCTCCCCGCGCCCGCCGCGCTGAGACAACCCGTGGCCGCCTGGCGCGCCACCGCCGGGGCGTGAGTTCGTCGGAGCGTCAGCGAGTCGCAACAACCCAGGTGAGTTTGCCGACGGATATGATTCTCTGGATTATTCTCATTGTGGTTTGCGCACTAGTCCCTCTCACACCGACGGAACTAGTTGGGTCTACCGCCGGCGACGGTGCTGACTTGGAGTCAGCGTAAAACCTCGCGATGCCGAAATCTCCCAGAAGGGCGTTCAGGTCGTCGTCCAGGAGGATGTTGCTGGGCTTCAGGTCGCAGTGAACAGTCGGCCTCCCGCACTCGTGGTGCAAATAGTCCAGCACATCGGCTACGTTGACGATGATGTTCACTCTCTGAGAGAACCCTAGACGCTTCGGAGCTTTCTCGCCCGCCGCCGGCGCCGCTCTAGGGTGCAACCACGTGTCGAGGCTCCCGTTAGGCATGAACTCGTAGAGCAAGGCCTTGAACATGCCGCCCCTGTTGTCGACCGCCGAGCACGCGGTTCTGATGGGGAGAAGGTTGCGATGCTGGATGCTCCTCAGCGCTTCGCACTCGGCCAAGAAGCTCCTCTCCGCGCCTGGCATCTCGAGGTCGAAGACCTTCACTGCCATCTCCTCCTCCATTCCGTGCCCCTTTAACCTGCATCTGTACACTGACCCGTAGCTTCCTCTGCCGACCAGGTTAGACTCCGAGAAGGCCCTTCCACCAGAAAAGTTTCTTGACTCTCTGATAAGTTGCATGTATACCAGAATGCCCCCCCATGGCACTGTCATGTAAAGCTGCTATCAGTTTGGTTCTAAGGGCAGAGTTGGACCCTATCCAAATTTGGTCACCTTTCCTGACAATACCTTGCTGCAAGCTAAACCCTTGTTCATTTGGACTATGCACCAACAGCTGAGTAATTAACTCCTGGGCTTCAGCATCTGTCTCATAGGAATTCAAAATCTCCTGAATCCACACTGGTTGCACTTCAGAAAGAACAGCCAACTCCATCATAGCCCCCACCCTGGATAAAGCATCAGCTACTCGATTCTCTACCCCTTTTTTGTAAACGATCTGAAACTGAAGGCCCATTAATCTTGCCATAGCTTTCCTTTGTAGCTCAGACTGAAGTTGCTGCTCTCCTAAAAATGTAAGTGACTTATGATCAGTCTTGATAACAAAAGGACTCCGCTGCAGATATGGCCTCCATTTCTCCACAGCAAGAATTAAGGCTAAAAACTCTTTATCATAGATAGATAGGTGTCTATTCCTTTCTCCTAAAGCCTTGCTGATATAAGCTATGGGCTTTCCTTGTTGCATGAGCACAGCCCCCATTCCGGTGTCACATGCATCGGTCTCTACCACAAAAGGAAGATCAAATCGTGGTAGAGCCAAGACCGGAGTAGTCGTCATAGCTTTCTTTAGAGCCTCAAATGCTGCTTGAGCTTCATCATTCCACTTAAAACCATGCTGTTTTTGCAACAACTGAGTGAGGGGTCGTGCCAAAACTCCATACCCACACACAAACTTCCTGTAGTACCCTGTAAGCCCCAAAAATCCCCTTAACTCAGTGATATTCTGTGGTCTAGGCCATGCCAGCATAGCAGCTGTCTTTGCAGGGTCCGTCGCGACCCCTTCACTGGATATAATATGTCCAAGATATCTCAGCTCTTTCTTCGCAAATACACACTTCTTATGCTTCAAGAAAAACTTCTGTTCTCTGAGCTTGGACAATACCCTCCTAATATGTTTGTAGTGCTCCTCCAGACTCGGACTGTAGATCAATATATCATCCAAGAATACCATAACAAATTTCGGTAGAAATGGTTCTAGCACTGTGTTCATGGCACACTGGAATGTTGCTGGTGCATTTGTCAAGCCAAAAGGCATAACTCGGAATTGGTAATGGCCATGATGAGTTTTGAATGCAGTTTTACCCTCATCCTCCTCTGCCATCCGAATCTGATGATACCCCGCAGTCATGTCTAGACTTGTGAAAGCCAAAGAGGCTCGACATGTTCGTGTTGCGCTGGCCACAGATGGGTTCAATCCCTATGGAATGACCGCTGCCCCATACACATGTTGGCCCGTGTTCGTTATCCCCATCAATCTCCCCCCCGGCGTATGCTTTCAAAGACAGAACATATTCGTGTCGTTGATAATTCCTGGACACCCGGGGAATAAAATGGGCGTGTACATGGAGCCTTTGATTGATGAATTGGTCCGTGCTTGGGAGGAAGGGGTATGGACGTACGACCGAGCTACGAAGACAAACTTCAAAATGCATGTTTGGTACCAGTACTCCATGCATGACTTTCCGGCGTATGGGCTATTTTGCGCCTGGTGTGTTCACGGTAAGTTCCCATGCCCAGTTTGCAAGGAAGCTCTTAGGTTCATTTGGTTGAAGAAGGGTGGCAAATATTCGTCATTCGATAAACATCGACAATTTCTCCCTCTTGACCATGCATTCCGACAAGACATCAAGAACTTTACGAAAGGTGTCGTGGTGACAGACCGCCCACCTGCAATGATGACTGGTGCCGAAGTTCGCGAACAGATAGATGGTCTCGTGGCCAACCCAGAAGGTGGTTTTGTGGGATATGGTGAGCAACATATGTGGACACATAAGTCGGGCTTGACTCGGCTCCCCTATTATGATGACCTGCTCCTTCCACACAACATTGACGTGATGCACACTGAAAAGAATGTCGCCGAGGCACTTTGGGCGACAATTATGGAGATTCCTGATAAGTCAAAGGATAACGTAAAGGCAAGAGTGGATCTGGCAGAGTTATGTGATAGACCAAACCAAGAGATGAAGCCGCCTAGTGGTGGTAAGACATGGAGAAGGCCTAAGGCCGATTTCGTCCTGAGCAGGGCCCAGAGGAAGGAAGTACTACAGTGGATCAAGATGTTAATGTTCCCTGATGGGTATGCAGCTAACCTTAGTAGGGGGGTGAACTTATCTACTCTGCGAGTCTTAGGGATGAAGAGTCATGACTTCCACATATGGATTGAACGAATTCTTCCGGCGATGGTTCGAGGCTATGTCCCTGAGCATGTCTGGCTAGCGCTTGCAGAGTTGAGCTATTTCTTCCGCCAGCTTTGTGCAAAAGAGTTAGCTCGGACCATGATTGCAGACTTGGAAAGGATGGCACCCGTGTTACTGTGTAAGCTGGAGAAGATCTTTCCACCCGGCTTCTTCAATCCGATGCAGCATTTGATTATTCATCTCCCATATGAGGCACGAATGGGGGGGCCCGTGCAGGGACGTTGGTGCTATCCAATCGAGAGATGTCTAAAGAGTATCCGAAAGAAATGCCGAAATAAATGCAAAATCGAGGCTTCCATTGCAGAGGCATACATACTGGAGGAGGTGTCAAACTTCACAACAACTTACTATGGTGACAAACTGCCGAGCGTGCATAATCCACCCCCTCGTTACAATGATGGCGGCAATGAATCGAACCTCAGCATTTTTCGAGGGCAACTCGGAAGCGCGAGTGGTTCGACCACCAAGACCCTGAGACATGAAGAGTGGCGCCATATCATGCTATATGTATTGACCAACCTTGAAGAGGTGACGCCATACATGGAGCAATTTCTTCATGAATTCTGGCGTCGATCAAGGGACCCAACTCCACAGGAATATGATACCCTTCTTAGAAAGGGTGCGGGAAATGGATTGCCCGATTTCATTTCCTGGTTTAAACATAAGGTACGTGCTTAGTTTGTTATTCCAAGTTGCTCTTACGTGCGAATAATATAATAATCTAGCGTGTTTGAACTTGCAGGGCCAAAGAGAGCCGTCTATGAGTGCCGAGTTGAGACAAGTAGCCAATGGCTTTGCCTATAGGGTCAGGAAATTTTCTGGGTATGACATCAATGGATACCGTTTTCGCACAACAAGCTACGACCAAAGTCGGCCCAATCGAAAAACCACGTGTTCTGGAGTCTTTACGCCCGGGCTTGACGAGGTCGAGTATTATGGAAGAATTGAAGAAATATATGAACTCAATTTTTATGGTTCCAAACCTCTTACTCCAGTGATATTCAAATGTCATTGGTTTGACCCTGAAGTTACGAGACGGACACATTCTAATCTTGGGATAGTCGAAATTCGACAGGATTCCACCTTAACAGGAGACGATGTCTACATTGTGGCCCAACAGGCCACACAAGTGTATTATCTTCCATATGCGTGCCAAACGAAACAACATCTTAAGGGTTGGGATGTTGTGTATAAGGTATCACCGCACGCTAAATTACCTGTTCCAAACGATGAAGATTATAACTTAGACCCGGACACATATGACGGAGAGTTCTTCCAAGAAGATGGGCTCGAAGGGCAATTTGAGATAGACTTAACCTGAAGCGATAGGAATGGAAGTAGATATTGAAATGGTTGTTGATGACGAGGATGATGAGGTGCAAAATGAGAATGACTTAGAAATACTTGAAGGCAATGCCAATGACGAAGTTGCGCCTTCAGATGATGTTGACTATGAAATGGTTGATAGTGATGATGACACTTATGATCCGGCTAACCCGGACACATATGAAGATTATTTTTAATCGATGTAATGCTATATTTCATTTATTTTGCATATGTTTCTAAATACATATTTTTTTATCTGTGCTTAATTGTTTACTCTTAATTGCAGGTTGTTGGACAAAGATGGTGGGCGGTGGGACGAGGACGAGGAGGGGGAGGGGGAGGGGGAGGAGGAGCACCCGTAGGACGGAGGAGGAGGCGTAGCAGGACGACGCCGTACAGCAGCAGGTGGAGCAGCAAGCCGCTGTCGATGCGGCACAGCAGGACGACGACGATGCGGCGCAGCAGGACGACGACGCCGCCGCCGCCGCTCAGCAGGACGTCTCAGGTTCTGGCTCCTCAGGTTCGAGGAGTATCTACCTGCGAGGTCCCGCGAGCCTACCTAAGCGACCCATTCTTCGTGACAGACGTCCCCTCATACGACCCGATGGAGAGAGGTAGGTAACTTTAGATGTTGTTGCTGCTTTTTCATATTATATGTTCAAATTAATAATAGAAACTAATACTTCATCTTAATCACTTCGACAGGTCTTGGATGGTTTTGGAGACTGCAGGGGGTCACGGCCGCAACCCCAATGGCATCCTCGGCCTTCTATGCCGGGAACACTTCCCTGGGCTTGTCGAGTACGCCGGAGTGACGAGCCCAGCGTACACCTTCGACCACTACGCCGTCGCCCCCGATGCAGTAGATCGTGACGGCAGACAATTCAACAACAAGGCGGAGCGGGTCAAGCAAGAGCTGTGGGTAAGTCTTCCTCGCACTATATTGTTTAATAAGTCGCATTTGTTGCATATTCTTTAAATAATGTATGGATACATCGTCTTTGTATGTAGGATTTCTTCAGGTGCGATGCTGGATACGAGGCCAGGGCGGATGTGGTGTCTACGACGTGCTGTAAGAAGCTCATCGTGGACATGCACTACGAGGCGCGCATCCAGGCCATCGTCACTTACCACGGCTCCGTCCTTGGGGAGAAGGTGAACAAGAAGGACGCCCGAACCATGTCATTGACTGCGGACCAGTACTTGCAGGTAAATACAAAACTTTATTATTGGTACTAAATATGCTTATTCTTATCTTCTGATATGCGGTGTACTTATATTTTTTTAGATGATTCCTCATTGGTGCGCCGCGCATCCTGAGTGCTGGGAGAAGATGGTGCAGAGGTGGTGCTCGGCTGAGTGGGACGAGGCGCACAACGCTAGCCGGGAACGGCGTTTGCTGATGCAAGGTCCCTCCCACCATCAAGGCAGCCGCAGCCTGGGCAAATACGCGGAAGCATGGGTACGCGCTCTTTTTTATTTAGGTATATAACTTTCGATTAGACATGATTTCTAACCATATCGTTGGTTTTCTCGCAGTCGGCGGCACATGGTGGCGCGCCTTGCTCCACGTTCTCGGCATATGCCATGGCCCACAAGGGGAAGGCGACGTCCGACGTCACCTACAACCCGGATGACAGGGCCCGAGGCGTACACCAACCCCGCCATCCACAGCCGACTCAGTGAGTACACCGCAATGGCCAAGGAGGTCCATGGGCCAGATTACGATCCGAGGACCGAGGACATCGACGGAGATGTCCTCATGAGGGTCGGAGGAGGCAAGAGGCATGGGCGGTACTGGATTGCCGACGGGGCAATCGACTCGTCCTCCACTCCCACTCTCTCTCAGGTGCGAGCAAGGAGCACGAGCGCGAGCCCAGCCATACGACCTCGGCAGGACACCTCACAGCATCGTATCCAGCAACTCCAGGTTATTCCTTATCTATTCATCGTTCATTAATTTTTATATATCTTCTCTTTGCATTATCGTAACATTAGGGCGAAATATTACAGACTCAGCTAGATGATGAGAGGAGGCAACGTGAGGAGCTGGAGAAGAGGATGGCGGATTTGTTCGCGTACGTGCAGAGCCTTGGCGCCGCACAGGGTCATGCTCCACCACCTCCGTTGTTCCCTGCAACTGACCCTGCTGCGTTCACTACTCCTGTGAGTATCAAAATTTTAGTACTGCATGATATATATTCATATGTTCTCACACATACAATCTATTCTCTGTGCAGGGTCAATCGGCGGCGTCGAACAACCCTCATGCTTCGTCCAGCCCTTCGCCGAACCAGTCCAGATGCCCACCTCGTTGATGATCCAGACTTGGTCTTGTGAGTGTTGGTGATGTTTGGCTACTGACACTTTGTGATATATATGTGACGGTTGGTGATGTTTGGCTAGTGATCCAGACTTGGTAAATACACATACTTGTATTTGTGAGACTTATATTAGTGACACTTTGTGATATATATGGTGTTGATGATAAATGTGTTCATTCTGTGATGCGATTGATATATAATGTGATGTGAATGATATATATCTTTTGTTTGTTTGGATGGAACAGCAAAAACAAATAAAAAAGGGACATCCTGGTCACTTTGCCGAGTGTAACACTCGGCAAAGGTCGCTTTGCCGAGTGCTATGACCATGGCACTCGGCAAAGAAGGCAACCTGGGAACCGGTAAAGCCATCTTTGCCGAGTGCTGACCATGGCACTCGGCAAAGAAGGCAACCTGGGAACCGGTAAAGCCGTCTTTGCCGAGTGCTGAAAATGGCACTCGGCAAAGAAGGCAACCTGGGAACCGGCAAAGATGTCTTTGCCGAGTGCCACTGCCAAGGCACTCGGCAAAGGGACTGGCAAAGGGGCCCACTGGAGGGTTCTTTGCCGAGTGCCAGTCCACCAGACACTCGGCAAATAAACCTCCTTTGCCGAGTGTCGCCGTGGACACTCGGCGAAGGTTCCGTCACCGTCACTTGGCGCCGTGACGGTGACTTTTCTTTGCCGAGTGCCAAATGGCACTCGGCAAAGTCTTTGCCGAGTGCCCGACAAAAAGTACTCGGCAAAGATGCTGTTGCCGATGTACAGTTCGCCGAGCGTTCTTTGCCGAGTGTTACACTCGGCAAAGCGTTTGCCGAGTGTAAAATAGCCTTTGCCGTGTGTCTCAGACACACGGCAAAGAAGCTGATTCCGGTAGTGCACTCCGGGGCCAACACGACGCGAGCAAGGCATGGCGGGGCAAGCGGGCAAGCACGACGCACGGGCGGGGGCATGGCCGAGGCCGGGCACGGGGGCAGCCGAGGTCGGGGACGGGGGCGTGGTTGAGCCGGGGCACGGGGGCGGGCGGTTGAGCCGGGGGGGGGGGGGCGGCCGAGCCGGGGCGGGGGCGGCCGAGGCCGGGCGCAGGACGGCCGAGCCGGGCGCGGGGCGGCCGAGGGCGGCCGAGCGGGGCTCGCGCGGGGGCGGGGAACGCCGGGGCGGGGGCGGCCGAGCCGTGGGCGGCCAAGCCGGGCGGCCGAGCCAAGCGGCCGGGGTCGGGGCCGAGCGGGGCGAGGCGGCCGAGGCCGGGGGGCGGCCGAGCCGGGCTCGCTGGAGAGCGGCGCGGGGAGGGCGGGCGCGGCCGGGCGTGGGGCGGCCGAGGCCGGGGCCGAGCTCGCCGGAGGCAGCCGAGCTCGCCGGGGCCGGGCGAGCGTGAGGCGAGGGCGAGGCCGGGCATGACGGGGCACGGGTGAAGCGCCAGAGGGAGGGGAGGGAGGAGGGAGGGGGAGGGAGGAGGGAGGGCCTCACCGGAGGGGGAGGACGGCGGCGGCACGGGGGGGGGGGGGGGGGGGAGGGGCGGCAGCGGCGCTAGGGCACGGGAGGCGGCGGTGGTTAGGGTTAGGGAGAGGGAGAGAGAGAGAGAGTTTGGAAAAAGAAAGAAAAAAAAGAAAAGAAGAAAAAAAAGAAGGGGGGCGGTTGGGCCTGCTGGGCCCAAAGGAGGGGTAGGGGGCGCGCTGCTGGGCCTCCAGGCCGGCCCACAGCGGGGGAGGGGCGGCTGGGCTGCATGGGCCAAGGGGAAGGGGGGCGGCTGGGCCAAAAGGGGAGAAGGGAGGGGAGAGAGAAAAGAAAAGGCTTTTCTTTTTCTAATTTCCATATTTTTTATATGCCAAGATCTCCACTTCACTCAACCACAAACAAAAGAGTGCATAATCCGGCATGATGCGACAAACAAAAATAGTTCTAGGTTTTGCTTACACAAGATGTCGAGCTTATTCTCGCTATAACTTTGGAAAAGATCAATGTTTAGCAAGGGGAAAAAGGGAAAAAGAAAGGGTAACGCCCGAATTTGGTGAGAGAAAAGAAGAAAAAATTCTACCCCCAAATTCAGGGCGTTACAAACCTATCCCCCTTAAAAGAATCTCGCCCTCGAGATTCAGGGTTGGCTAGCAAAGAGCTCAAGGTATTTAGCCATCAGATCATCTTCACGCTCCCAGGTTGCTTCTTCCTCAGAGTGATGATTCCATCTGACTTTGCACATTCTGATGGTCTTCCTTCGGGTGACTCTGTCTGCAACCTCAAGGATCTGCGCTGGCTTCTCAACATAGGTCAAGTCCTCCTAGACTTCGAGACCTTCCACTGGCAACTGCTCTTCTGGCACACGCAAGCACTTCTTCAACTGAGACACATGAAAAACATCATGCACAACAGACAAATTCTCTGGCAGGCTGAGCTGGTAGGCCACTTCTCCACGCCTTGAGAGAATTTGGTACGGACCAATGTAGCGGGGTGCTAGCTTGCCTTTGACTCCGAACCTTCTGACTCCTCTGATCGGTGACACTTTCAGATAGATAAAGTCTCCGACCTCGAAACTCAGCTCTCTTCTTCTTGTGTCTGCATAGCTTCGCTGCCTCGATTGCGCTACCTTCAGATTCTCTCGAACCATCTTGATGTTCTCTTCAGCTTCAAGTAGAATGTCTAGCCCAAACACTTGCTTCTCTCCCGGCTGATCCCATTGCAACGGAGTTCTACAACTCCTCCCATAGAGCGCCTGAAATGGTGACATCTTCAAACTGGCCTGGTAATCGTTGTTATAGGAAAACTCTGCATAAGGCAATCTCTTGTCCCATCCGGACTGATCTTGCAACGAACAGGCTCTCAACATGTCTTCAAGAATTTGATTGGTTCTTTCGGTCTGGCCATCTGTCTGCGGATGATAAGCTGAACTGAAATTCAGATGTGTGCCCAAGGCTTCATGCAACTGCTGCCAGAAAATGAGAGGTGAACTGCGTTCCTCTGTCTGACACTATCTTCTTTGGCACACCATGAAGACAAATGATCCGAGACATATACAACTCTGCCAATACTGCACTGCTGTAGTTGGTCTTGACTGGTATGAAGTGGGCTGACTTGGTCAAACGGTCCACCACTACCCAAATGGAATCGTAGCCGGCTCGAGTGCGAGGCAATCCGACTATGAAATCCATACCGATTTCATCCCATTTCCACTGAGGAATTTGCAACGGTTGCAACAATCCAGCTGGTCTTTGGTGCTCTGCCTTAATTCTTCGACAACTATCGCACATAGCCACATGCTCTACGATTTCCCTCTTCATTCCGTACCACCAGAATTTCTTCTTCAGATCCTGATACATCTTCTCACTACCAGGGTGAATCGAATAAGCAGTCTCATGAGCTTCCTTGAGAATCAACTCCCGAATGGATTGGACATTGGGAACGCACAAGCGGTCTTTGAACCATATCACGCCTTCTACATCTTCCCGAAAATCTTTGCCTCTGCCATCTAGAATCAGTCACCGGATCTCACTGATCTTCTCATCATTCTTCTGTGCTTCTTTGATTTCCCACTCCAGGGTAGGTTCCAACTCAACTGTGACTCCTCGCGAATTGTTCAGAAACCCGAGACTCAACCTGTCAAACTCCTTGGCCAACTCATAAGGCATCAGATGAGCGACCATCAGATTGACTTGGCTCTTCCTGCTCAAAGCATCTGCCACTACGTTTGCTTTGCCCGGATGGTAATGGATCTCCAACTCATAGTCTTTGATCAACTCTAACCATCTTCGCTGCCTCATATTCAACTCTGACTGAGTGAATATGTACTTTAGACTCTTGTGGTATGTGTAAACATCACATTTCTGTCCATACAGGTAGTGCCTCCATGTCTTCAGTGCGTCAACCACTGCTGCCAACTCTAGGTCATGGATTGGGTAATTCTGCTCATGAACCTTCAGCTGTCGGGAGGAGTAAGCCACAACTTTTCCCTCTTGCATCAACACGCATCCCAAACCTGTGTAACAAGCATCACAATACACCGAGAAGGGCTTGTGCACATCAGGCAAGACTAAGACAGGCGCTGTTGTCAACTTCTCTTTCAGCGCTTCAAAGGCCTCTTGACATTTCTGGGTCCACTTGAACTCAACTTTGTTGCCTAGCAACGCTGTCACTGGTTTGACAATCTTCGAAAACCCTTCAATGAATCGCCGATAGTATCCGGCCATTCCAATGAAGCTCTTGATTCCTCAAGCATCTGTTGGCGCTTTCTAGTTCAGAATGTCTGCCACTTTCTTCGGATCCACAGCCAATCCTTCTTTGTTGATTATGTGACCCAAGAACAGGACTTCACTGATCCAGAATTCACACTTGCTCAACTTTGCATACAATTGGTGCTCTCGCAATCTCTGCAATACCATCCTCAAATGATCTGCATGCTCTTCTTCGCTTTGAGAATAAATCAGAATGTCATCGATGAATACCACCACAAACTTATCGAGATAATCCATGAACACACTGTTCATCAGATTCATGAAAAAGGCTAGCACATTGGTCAAACCAAAAGACATCACTGTGAACTCATATAAACCATACTTGGAAATGAATGCCGTCTTCGGAATGTCCGAAGGTCGGATCCTGAGCTGATGATAACCTGACCTCAGATCAATCTTGGAGAACACACTGGCTCCTCTCAACTGGTCGAACAGATCTTCTATTCTAGGCAAAGGGTACTTTTTCTTGATTGTGACTTCATTCAGAGCTCGATAATCGATACACATCCTTTTGGTGCCATCTTTCTTCTCCACGAACAAGACAGGAGCAGCCCAAGGCGAGGTGCTTGGCCGGATGTAACCTTTCTCTGACAGCTCATCAATCTGCTTCTTAAGCTCAACCAACTCTGGTCCGGATATTCTATAAGCTCTCTTAAAGATAGGGGCGGTTCCAGGAAGAAGTTCTATGGCAAACTCAACTTTCCGCTCTGGTGGCATACCCGGTAAGTCCTTCGGAAACACATCTGGGAACTCGGACACAACCTTGATACTCTCAATTGGGTCTACTTCACTGCTATCGATAGCCATCTGATAACAACTTCCTTTCTTTGGCTCAGGCGGGACTAACTCGGTCACTACTTCCTCTCCTAGTGGGGACACCAACTTGATTGTCCTCTTATCACAACTGATAACTGCCTGATACTTATCTAGCCAATTCATCCCTAGGATGACATCTATTCCCTGAGTACCCATTACTATAAGGTTAGCGGGAAACGCTATCCCCCTTATTTCCACACTTACATTCAAACATATGCTATCAGCTCGAATTCTACCATCGGCTGAGTCGATTTGAATGGGGGTTGACATGGTAGTAATTGGAAGATTATGTGCTTCTACCCATGATGCAGTAATGAAAGAATGTGTTGCTCCAGTATCAAATAACACCTCTGCAATATGGGAGTCGACTGGGAACATACCTACTATCATGCCGGGGGTCTCCTGAACTGCTTCAGCCTCCAAGTGATTCAGTCTTCCATGATTATAGCGTGGCTGAGAGCGGTTGCCTGCTCCTGGCTGGGGCACATTCTGCTTTGCCGGGGCATTGGGGCCTGACTGCTGCTGGGCTGCCTTCTTCGGACATTGCATCACCCAATGGCCTTGCTCCCCACAGTGGAAACATGCCCTGTTTCCAACCTGAGCTGGTGCTGCCTGACTGTTCTGCTGGTTTGCTGGGGCAGGAAGACGAGGTGTTTGCTGATTCTGCCTCTGAAACTGACCTCCTGACTGATTGCTCTGACGGTTCTGGTACTGGTGCTGAGGATACTGCCTTTGGAACTGCTGATGCTGCTGAGGTGGACGCTGGTTCTGCCTGAACTGCTGAGGTTGATTGCCTGAGAAACGAGGACGACTGCTGCTTCCAGGCTGGGGTCCACTGATCTTGCGCTTACGATCCTCCATCTCCTTACGCTTCCTCTCTATCATGATTGCTCTGTCAATCAGGTGCTGGAATGTCGGGAAGGTGTGATTCATCAGCTGATAGTGCAGAGGGTCAACCAAGCCTCTCAAGAAACGGTATTGTCTCTTGGCATCGGTGTTGACATCTTCAGGAGCATAGCGAGACAACTGCAGAAACCTATCCCGGTACTCACTGACAGATAATGGCCCTTGCTTGAGGGCCAGGAACTCCTCCTTTTTCACTGTCATCAGACCTGCAGGAACATGGTACTGACGAAAGCTACCTCTGAACTCTTCCCAAGTGATGGCGTCGGGGTTGGCATGGGTGGCGAGATAAGACTCCCACCATGATTGGGCTGTTCCTCTCAACAGACGGGGACCATACAGAACTTTCTCTCTGTCATCGCACTGAGCGTTATGCAACTCCCGCTCCACAGTGCGCAGCCAATCTTCAGCATCCATGGGGTCAGAAGAGTGAGCAGATGTTGGGGGATGACCTCTCATGAATTCAAGCACGCTTGTCTCTGGGCATCTGAGGCATCTGAGGTTGAGGTGAAGCATGCTGCTGTTGCTGCTGCTGCTGCTGAATGGCAGCCAGAGTCTGACCGATGGCTTGAACTGCCTGAGTCTGCATCAGGAACATTTGCTCGATCGACATCGGGGGCGGGGGCGGCGTGCTGCTGCGGAGGCACCTCATCCGGCTGAGCGGCTCGCTCCTGCTGAGCACGCCTTCCTCCTCTGCGCCTATTCTCTGACATCTGCAGAATGCAACCACACATCAGAACTGATCTGGCAAATCTTGCAGCATAAGAAAAGAGTATAGAATTCTTCAACAGCACTGAACAGATGAGCATCTTTACTGATCTCCAACACAGACCACATAGCTTCTCAGATGAAGAGGAAAGTGGAATAAAAGGTTTCCCAACTATATAACTAACTCCATTAACATATAACAGGTAAACCAAAATGCAGGGGATACCCACACTCTGGTGACAGTCATTACAAAGATCCAAACCAAACGTAGTTCATCATGACAAACATAAATGCACAGGATATAGCAAACTACCCTGTCTAACTAAGACTAACTAAAAGCGAGACTAATGCTAAGAATGTAGCTTCTACGTATATATTTTGTATTAATTACAAGATCCAACTCTAACGATCTATGGTTCTAGATTTATCTTGGTCTTGCAGTCGGGATTGCCATAAGACTGGCGTCCACGCCGAGGTGAGCCGTACGGGTGCTGAGTCCCGACGGGAGCGGGGGAACCGTCATCCAAGTGACGACGTTCTGCGCGCTCAGCCCGCAGCAGGGCGATCTCAGCACGAGCCCTACTCAGCTCGTCTAATGCATGGTCCAGCTCCGTGTTTAGCACGACGGCTAGGTTGACTGTGCTGCTCAACCTAGGATTGTCCTCACCGACCTGTGAAACAATCACGCCTCCTGTGCTGCCAGATGGACGGCGGGGGTAATACTTTAGATTGAGACCGTCAGCTACCCCACCGAGAACCGAGCAGTAGTGCGAAAGCGCACGCCGTGCAGCATCTTGCATGGCCGCCTCAGCTGAGTCCCGCTCAGAGATAGAATAGTGCTCTGAGCAGACCTCAGCACCCTGGAGACTGTTCTCCGGACGGCACACCGAGCAGGTCGCCTCCCAGCGGTCCGGGTAGACCCCGCGACTATGCTGGTAGACCACACAACGATACTCGATGGACCAAGTACGCCGGTGAAGTGCCCGACGTAGCAGGGTGTCGAGCGCATCGTGGAAGTGACACCCGCGAGCAGCGTCGCGAGTGATGGGTCGAGCAACCCATCCTTCCGGCTCCTGGTTAGCAGGGAAGTCGGTGTCGTGGCTCGAGCTGTCGTTGCCACCTCCATCGTCTGGGTCTCCTCCAGCAGCTACTCCAGAGGCTGGGGCGCCCAGTGGTGGTGCAGGGGGCGCCTCCAGGGGAAGCACAGGAGAGCTGCTCCTCACAGACTCTATCTCCTGCTGGAGCGAGAAAGAAGAGCCCTGCTGCTCCTGTCGTCGATGTTCCTGCTCCTCATGCAGGCAGTGGTGTAGTCTCTCCATATGGCTGGACTGTCCGGCCACGGGACGGCGAAGCGGACGCTCAGCAAGGCGGCAGGGTAAGAAGGGGATGACGGACTTTCGTGCAGTGTGTCTAAGACGAGCCATCTACAAAAGACATCATAAGCAGAAGAGTGAGAACAGAACTAGTATGACCAGCAAATAATGAACCATAAATAAATGAAGGATTAGAATAAAACACAAATTTCAGCAAGGTATATTATATAGTAGAACATAGGTTTGGTCGGTATGACCAACTTTTGAAGGGATATCAAAGTCAAGGCAGGGACAGAGGTCTATAATCCTTAGAACGACCATTCTACTCTAGGTTAGCGGGCCTACAGTCAGCACGGCTTTGATACCACTTATGTCACACCCGGATTTAGAAGGTAAACCGAATGCGAACCATGTACGTGCCAGGATCAGTTATTCACGTACACAGCAGTTACATAACATGGACATCATCACATAGTGCTCAAAATAGTATTAAAAAGGGAAATAGTAGTCAATTACATCATACGTCTGAGACGTCCACATAGTCCTTACAATAAATCAAAGTGCGAAAACGAAACGTAGATAACCGCGGCCTTCACAGGCAGCCGACTGGGGGTTGCCGCTAACCCACGCCTAGAACTCGTCGTAGTCTTGGAACTCCTGGAAGTCTCCTTCCACAAGCTTCATCTTTGCCTGAGCAGTGGTTGCAATGCTGACAACCTGGGGATGGGGGGTTTGGTGTGTAGAGCAAGAGTGAGTACACATCAACATACTCAGCAAGTATCCTGTTTGGCTGTAGTGGACTAGCTTTATGTGGGGGTAAGTCAAGCAGTTGCTTTTAGTTGGTCAGATTATTACTTACTAGTAGAAAGCCAGGTTTTAGCATTAACCCAAGTTATTAGCCCGATGTACCCTTTCCAAACGGAAAGAATACCACTTACCAACACCATAGTCATAACCAAAACCATCAGTCTTATTGCCGCCTGTAAACCAAAATGTCTCTGATCGAGTACCACTAATCATTGGAGCTCCCTTGGCCGCTCATAACCGCGAGCACGGCTGATATATCAGTTTTCAAACACTCTGCAGAGGTTGTGCACTTTACCCACAAGCCGTGATTCCCTTTCTGCCCGGAGATCATGACTCTCCATTGGTCACTACCAAGGTGACCCAGCAGGGCATCACTACGTAGCCTTTACAAAGATTCCCCGGGGCTGTAGTCGCCCGTTAGGTTTCCTAAATGTACCGCACTCCTCCCCAAGGGACAAATCAACCTTGGCAGAGCGAGCCGCATACACCGAGCCCCATTGACGGCACAACGGCTAAGCGAACTACACCCCAGATCCTCTAATTATTCAGCTAAGGGCGTCCCATTCCACCCTCATGGTTGCACTGTTTTTCCCGGGCGGTCATCCATAGAACAGGTCCTTACGGAGAGGCACTCGAGAAACCGCTCGAGCCCCCTTGAAGACCACAAGTATAACATCATGATAAGAGAAGGGAAAACAGCGTATCATAGATAATCTCATCATGTTCATTGATTAGAGTTGAGCCATAGCATAAAGCTAAACAATAATAATCCAACCCAAATAGGTAAACAAGGACATGGATATCAAAAGCTAGTCAATCCTTAGGTATACATGTGTAATGCGGGAGGTGAATTAAAGAATGAATAGGACAGAGATAGGTCAGGGGACACTTGCCTCCACCAACCGAACTGCTGCTCAGGGGCTTCTCCGGCGAGTTCCTCGGGCTCTTCAACCGGATCGTTCTCTATGCGATTGCAAGCATACATACATCCATCCATTCAAATTAGGAAACAAACAGTACACCATACAAGAGAACAAATAAAGTAAATATGCATAGAATATCACATACGATGATGAATTTACCATGGTTAGAAAGAGGCGGGGAAAGGTCTCGCGAGAGTTAAAGCTTATGCCCGAGACGCACTACGGGTTGATGAATAGCTAGACGTTACGTGCTCTAGTTCCAATTGGTCCTAACAAAAGAATTAGCTACATGCACTAATGTAAACGTGACCACTTTTAGTAGATTAACCTTGAATGAGATAGATGATTAGCTATACAAATTAACTAACGTAACCGATTTCCAAATTGAGACTCCTATCTTATTAATATAAACAACAGGATTAGCGCGCATAGGATACGGGGGGGGGGGGGTAGACGGGGCGTCTGGGGGTAGATGGGGGCACGACGGGTCGTGCCAAGGCACTGCGCACTACGCGGGCACGCGCGCGAGGTCGCACACACACGCCACGAACTAACCGTGCGCACGCCGGGGCCGCGCGCCAGCCGAGCTCATGGCCACGCGCCCTAGGCACGCTGGGCCGAACTCGAGGCCACGCCGGGGCCGACACGACGCGAGCAAGGCACGGCGGGGCGAGCAGGCAAGCACGGCGCACGGGCGGGGCGAAGCACGGGCAGGGCGGGGGCACGGTCTAGGCCGGGCGCGGGGGCGGCCGAGATCGGGGACGGGGGCGGGCGGTTGAGCCGGGGTGGGGGGGGCGGCCGAGCGGAGCTCGCGTGGGGGCGGGGAACGCCAGGGCGGGGGCGGCCGAGCCGGGGCCGAGCTTGCCGGGGCCGGGCGGGGGCGGGGCTCGCCGGAGCGGCCGAGGGCGGGGCGGACGGGCCCACCTGGGGGCGGCCGAGCCGGGGGCGGCCAAGCCGGGTGGTCGAGCCAAGCGGCCGGGGTCGGGGCCGAGAGGGGCGAGGCGGCCGAGGCCGGGGGGCGGCCGAGGCCGGGGGGCGGCCGAGCCGGGCTCGCCGGAGAGCGGCGCGGGGAGGGCGGGCGCGGGGCGGCCAAGGCCGAGGCCGAGCTCGCCGGGGCCGGGCGAGCGCGAGGCGGGGGCAGGGCCGGGCGCGACGGGGCGCGGGGGGAAGCGCCGGAGGGAGGGGAGGGAGGGCCTCACCGGAGGGGGAGGACGGCGGCGGTGCGGGGGGGGGGGGGAAGGGGCGGCAGCGGCGCTAGGGCAGGGGAGGCGGCGGCGGTTAGGGTTAGGGAGAGGGAGAGAGAGAGAGAGAGATTTTGGAAAAAGAGAGAAGAAAAAAAAGGGGGGGCGGTTGGGCCGGCTGGGCCCAAAGGAGGGGGAGGGGGCGCGCGGCTGGGCCGCCAGGCCGGCCCACGGTGGGGGAGGGGCGGCTGGGCCGCATGGGCCAAGGGGAAGGGGGGCGGCTGGGCCAAAAGGGGAGAAGGGAGGGGAGAGAGAAAAGAAAAGGCTTTTCTTTTTCTAATTTCCATATTTTTTATATGCCAAGATCTCCACTTCACTCAACCACAAACAAAATAGTGCATAATCCGACATGATGCAACAAACAAAAATAGTTCTAGGTTTTGCTTACACAAGATGTCGAGCTAATTCTCGCTATAACTTTGGAAAATATCAAGGTTTAGCGAGGGGAAAAAGGGAAAAAGAAAGGGTAACGCCCGAATTTGGTGAGAGAAAAGAATAAAAAATTCTACCCCCAAATTCAGGGCGTTACATCGGGCGAGGCGGGATCGTGTCCCTTGAGCGGAGCCTTGGCCTAAATCGCGCCCATCAGGCCTTCGCAGCTTTGTGCTGATGGGGTTTACCAGCTGAGATTAGGAGTCTTGGGGGTACCCCTAATTATGGTCCCCGACAGTAGCCCCTGAGCCTCAAAGGGAGTGTTGACACTCGTTTGGAGGCTTTTGTAGCACTTTTTTGCAAGGGGACCGGCCTTTCTCGGTTGCATTTTGTTCCGGTGGGTGCGCGCGAGCGCACCCGCCGGGTGTAGCCTCCAAGGCCTCGGAGGAGTGTTTTGACTCCTTCGAGGTCTTAGTGTCTTTTGTGATGGCTCGGCCGATTTGGTTGTTCCCTCATGCGAACTGGTCGTTGCCCGGGTGCTTAGTCAGGTCCCAAGTTCTCGGGCTGGTATGTTGACGCTGTCAATGGTTTGGCCGGAGCCGGGTTTGCGAGAGCAGCCCCCGAGCCTCCGCACAGAGCGAGAGGACGGTCAAGGACAGACTCGGCTTTTTTTCATATGCCCCTGCGTCGCCTTTCCGCAAGGAGGAGGGGGGAAAGCGCCATGTTGCCCTCAGAGGGCGCCGAACAGGGTGTCTCCAGTGAGTTGCTAATGGGTAATCCAAAGTGGACGCCCGTGCCCCATTCGCTAGGGGTCGGCTAGTGGCCCAGAGGCGCGCTCCAAAAGTACCTGCGGGTGATTCGCCGGACCCGGTCCCCTTTTGATGGGGTCCGAGGGCTCGATGCCTCCCTCTGGTGGGATTCCGTTACAAAATCGTTCCCGTCGGTCTCAGAAATGTCCTAGGGTACCTTGGGAGCGTAGCCCGAGCCTCGATTATGTATCGAACGTACCCAGGGTCATCCCTCGCTCTGCGTGCTCTGAGGCTGGCTGTCGAACCCTTCAGGGGCCAGCCTACGAACCCCTGATCAGTAGTGGGCGCAGGAGCCCGAGTGGCCTGAGGCGGCCGTTGAACCTTTCCGAGGGGCCAGCCTTCGAACCTCTGACCAGTAGTGGGCGCGGAGCCCGAGTGCTCTGAGGCGGCTGTTGAACCCTTCCGAGGGGCCAGCCTTTGAACCTCTGATCAGTAGGGGGGCTCGGGGCCCGCTTCCTTCGCGGAGATGGATCCCTTTCGGAGTATCCCCTTTCCCGGTCCCTGTAGCAAGAGAGAGAAAGGGGAAGAGGAAAAGGATACGAAATTGAGCGACGTGGTGCACCTTTTTTGACGCGGTCATTATGGCGGAGGTGAAGCATCGCCTGCTTTGCCTGCCAAAGGTGCCGCCTGCCCTTCACGCCGTGGGAGAGGGCTCTCTCGCTGTCCCAGGAGGGGACGTGAGCCTGCAGGCGATTTGACTGCTGCTTCCGCCCGCCTACGGCCACCATTACTGCCGGCCCACTTTTGGCTATATCGATCGTCGCGTCTTCTCCTGTGGCTGACTGACCCGTAACCGATGTGCTCGGTTGGCACTGTTGGGCCATGCGCAGGGTCACCTCGAGTTGCGGCACCGGTTACGCAGCCGAGAAGGCGCGGTACTGGCGCGAGTGGTGGTGCAGTTTCTCGCACGTAGTAACCGGTGCGCCGGTTACATGACGTGTGGCCTGGGCCTCCATGCTGGACGCGTCAAAGTCGAAAGGGTGCGCCCCCTTAGTGCAGTTGCATGCCGCCTGCATGGCGGTCCGTCCTTTCACCCGCTGGTCTGGGCGAAACTGGAGGAGCGATTGTAACCGCTGGGCAGTTACGCATACCGCGCGTGGCGGTTTGGCCTCTTCCGTCCTGGGCCAGCTTGCATGACGCGTGGGACCCAGCCCCCGTGTCGTAGGGGGAGGACCTTGGAGCGTGTTGGAGAAGACTCAGTCCGTGCCGGTTGAGGACGCAAGTGGGGAGAGTTGCCTTTAAAAGGAGGGCGACCCCCTTGGACGGCAACCATGTCTTCGCACTCTCCTCATGCATCGCGCCCTTCCACCTTCCAAGCCCCCGGATGGGGAGCGCTCGCGTTGCTTTTGTCTTGCTGTCGTTGGAGGAACGCAACTTCGTGGAAGTTGGTACCTTTCAGCCATCGTTCGGCTTCAAGGATTTTCATCAGGCAGCCCGGCTACATCCCCTTGCCGGTGGTCACCCAAGACGGTGACCACCAGTTCGATGGTGGGGAGATGCGAGCCGGGCTGCGGCCTCTGCCCCACCCTCAGCTTCAAGGATCTTCATCATCCTTGCTGGGGCGGAGGGCGGGCTGAGCCGGAGCTCTACCTCTCGCACGGGTTCGTGGGTCACCCTCTCCTTCAGCATTCAGGGGAGAGGGTGCTCACTGTCCTAGCGGAAGGGGCGGACTCTGACAACGCGGCGCTGGTTGGCCGCGAGCGTCGTCAGCTTCAGCGCATTGGGCTCGCTGGCTTAGCTGGCTCTGGCTCGGCTCCTGGTGCCCCCTCCCGCCGTACGAGCGGTCGCCGTGCCACGCGCACCGGAGGGCCGCCCAAGACGTCGCGCGCTGCTAGGGCGGCGTTCATGTTCTTGGGCTATCCTGCCTTTGCAACGGTACGACGCCTCTTGCGCGGAGATTGGTGCTTCGCTTGTCCGGAAGGATCCGAGTGGGGATCTGCCGGTGGGCAGATGGCTGCCGTCATCGACGTTGAGGTGGTGGCGGCTGAAGAAGTCCTCGTTGCCGATGAGATCGCTGCCACCATCTGCGCTCCAGGCCTCCGGCTCTTTGGCTTTGATAGCTTGTCCTCGCCCCTCGAGTGGGGATGTGGGCGAGGAGCTCATCGCAGCAGCGTCCGCCCTGAGGTCATCGCTGCTGCTATTTGGCCACTCGGAGCGGAGGTCGTTGTCGCTGCTGCCGGAGCGGGTGTCAGCGAGCCACCAGGGGTTCGTCGCCCCGTGGGCCTCCTGGTATGGAGTTTGTTCGCACCCACGGGAACGGAACCGGAGTTCCATTTGTAATGGCACCTTGAGTGTTGGCGTATGTTCATTGTGGCTATCGGGGCCAGAACATTTATGTATTTTGGCGTAAAGCCGTGTTTCTTCTCCATTTTGAGCACTAGGACTCACCTGTCGGCTAACTGAACCGCTTAACCAAGTGTGAGTTGCCTCGTGTGGAAGGTGACGAGTGAGGTATCCGTATCCCAAAGGCGTAGGAGTCCCTCGGCTTAGTCGGCCTTGCCGCCTGAGGCTTCTCTCGCTTAGTTAAAGGAACCCTCGGCCGCTCTGTGATGAGCCGGAGCCGGGGGCAGCGGTGCGAGCATGGACAGAGGCAGAGTTGGCTCGAAAAAGGGAGCTTCGTCGGTCGGGGCTTGGCCGGGTCTTCCACTGGCCGGACCAACGCCGGAGTCGAGTTGCCGAGGCCACGAGCCGAGCTGGTGTCCTTGGGGCACGGCTGGCTGAGGCTTCGGGGTGGCCGACCGAGCCGTCTGCTCGGGCCGGGTTCCTGGAGGAGACCCTGGCGGCGATGGCCCAGGCGTGGTGTTGACATCGTCCTTTGGAGGGGAGATCCTTCGCCCGTGTTGCCGTCCGAGGCTCGGTCGGACTTCGCCGATGGTGGAGTTGACGTCGAGGGTGCTACTGCTCCCCCTCCATCGACGTCTGAGCCTGCAGGATCAGTTCGCCTGTAGTATGCATATGTTTTTTTGCGGCCGCTGAGGCCCAAACATACAGTCTTCGCGTTGTAAAGCTGCGTTTCTTTTCCCCTTGTTTCGAGTATCAGGACTTGTTCATCGGTAACAGAATCGTTTATCCGAGCGTGAGTTACTTATCACAGAAGGTGATGAGTGAGGTATCCGTATCCCAGAGGCGTAGGAGTCCCTCGGCTCGGTCGGCCTTGCCTGCTTACGTGTACTCTTACTCGTCCGTAGGATTCTGTTATCAATATAGTCGAGACGGCACGAAAGATCGTTTCAGCAGAAGAAGTTTTCGAGCGTTAAGACTTGTTCGGACAGCGGAATCCCTTATCCGAGCATGAGTTACTTATCGCAGAAGGTGACGAGTGAGGTATCCGTATCCCGGAGGCGTAGGAGTCCCTCGGCTTGGTCGGCCTTGCCTGCTTATTTGTACTCCGTCGTTTTCATGATCCCACTACCGAAGTAGTCGAAAAGCACGAAAGATATTCTGGCAGAAAGACTTTTTCCGAGCAAAATTTTGACGCGGAGGGGGTTCCCCCCTTCTAGACCCGAGGGAGGGTCGGTCTTTGCCGAGGCAAGGCTGACCCTTCCTTGATGGTTAGACTTTAATGGCGTATGTAAAACGAGGTGTATGAACGATTTGAAAACATCTTAAGGGTAGAAGCGACGTAGCTGTCGAATGTTCCAAGCGTTGCTTGTAGACCTCGCCTTGACTGTTGGCCAGCTTGTATGTTCTGGGCTTCAAAATCTTGGCGATGATGAATGGCCCTTCCCATGGAGGCGTGAGCTTGTGGCGCCCTCGAGCGTCTTGTCATAGTCGAAGCACCGAGTCGCCCACCTGGAGGTCTTGGGACCGAACCCCTCGGGCGTGGTAGCTCGCAGGGACTGCTAATACTACGCTGAGTGTAGTAAGGCCACAGTCCCGAGCTTCTTCCAGCTGGTCCAGTGAGTCTTCTCGGTTGGTCTGGTTGCGTCGGTCGTCGTACGCCCTCGTCCTCGGGGAACCGTATTCTAAGTCTATGGGCAAGATGGCCTCGGCCCCATAGACTAGAAAAAACGGCGTGAAGCCCGTGGCTCAGCTTGGCGTCGTCCTCAGACTCCATACCACCGAGGGGAGTTCCTTCATCCATCGTCTGCCGAACTTGTGGAGGTCGTTGTAGATCCTCGGCTTGAGTCCTTGCAGAATCATGTCGTTGGCATGTTCTACCTGCCCATTCGTCATGGGGTGTGCCACGGCGGCCCAGTCCACCCGGATGTGGTGATCCTCACAGAAATCCAGGAACTTTCTACCGGTGAACTGGGTGCCGTTGTTGGTGATGATGGAGTTCGGGACCCCGAAGCGATGGATGATGTTGGTGAAGAATGCCACCGCCTGTTCGGACCTGATGCTGTTTAGGGCTCGGACCTCGATCCACTTGGAGAATTTGTCGATGGTGACCAGCAGGTGCGTGCAGCCCCTGGGTGCCTTCTGCAAGGGACCGACGAGGTCCAGACTCCACACAGCAAACGGCCAGGTGATGGGTATTGTTTGCAGAGCCTGAGCGGGTAGGTGCGTTTGTCTTGCGTGGAATTGACACCCTTGGCAGGTGCGGACAATTCTAGTGGCGTCGGCCACCACGGTCGGCTAGTAGAAACCTTGTCGGAAAGCGTTTCCAACAAGGGCTCGAGGCGCTGCGTGATGACCGCAAGCCCCCGAGTGTATTTCTTGTAAGAGCTCCTGGCCTTCGGCGATGGATATGCATCGCTGGAGGATGCCGGAGGGGCTGCGATGGTAGAGCTCCTTCCCGTCACCCAGCAAGACGAATGACTTGGCGCGCCGCGCCAGTCGCCGAGCTTCGGCTCGGTCGAGGGGCAGCTCTCCTCGGTGGAGATATTACAGGTACGGGGTCTGCCAGTCTCGATGAGGCGGGACCCCATTCCAATCTCCCTCGACGCGTAGTGCCTCACCCTCGGGGGCCGAGGGTGCCTCGGGCTGAGCCGAGGGCGCCTCGGGCAGGGCCGAGACCTTCTCGGGCTCGGGCGTGTCGTCGGTCTTGACGGAGGGTTGATGTAGGTCTCGGGAGAAGACGTCCGGAGAAACCGTTGTCCAGCCCCGAGGCTATCTTAGCCAGCTCGCCCACAGTCTTGTTGTATTGTCGAGCGACGTGGTTGAGCTCGAACCCAGTAGAACTTGTCCTCCAGCTCGGATATCCAGTGAGTGCTCGGCGACTTCCCTTGGTATGCCAGGCATGTCCGAGGGACTCCACACAAGAACCTTGGCGTTCGCGCGGAGAAAGTGGACGAGCACTACTTCTTATTTGGGGTCGAGCTCGGAGCCGATCTGGATCTGCTTGGAGGCGTCGTTGCTGGGGTCGAGAGGGATGGACTTAACCGTCTCTGTTGGCTCGAAGTTGCCGGTGTGGCACTTTGCATCTGGCACCTCCTTGGAGAGGTTTTCCATGTCTGTGATGAGGGCCTTGGATTCGGCGAGGGCCTCGGCGTACTCCACGCACTTCACGTACGCATTCGTACACGTGTCGGTACATCGGGCCGACGGTAATGACCCCGTTGGGGCCCGACATCTTGAGCTTGAGGTAGGTGTAGTTGGGGATGGCCATGAACTTGGCGTAGCATGGCCTCCCCAGTACTGCGTGGTAGGTTCCTTGGAACCTGACCACCTCGAATGTGAGGGTTTCCCTTCGGAAGTTGGAGGGAGTCCCGAAGCAGACGGGCAGATCGAGTTGTCCGAGGGGTTGGACACGTTTCCCGGGGATGATCCCGTGAAAAGGCGCTGCACCTGTCCGGATCGAGGACATATCGATCTGCAGGAGCCCGAGGGTCTCAGCGTAGATGATGTTTAGGCTGCTGCCTCCGTCCATGAGGACCTTGGTGAGCCTGACGTTGCCGATGACGGGGTCAACAACGAGCGAATATTTCCCCGCGCTCGGCACGCGGTCGGGGTGGTCGCCCTGGTCAAAGGTGATGGGCTTGTCGGACCAGTCTAGGTAGACTGGCGTCGCCACCTTTACCGAGCAGACCTCCCGACGCTCTTGCTTGCGGTGCCGAGCCGAGGCGTTCGCCACTTGCCCACCGTAGATCATGAAGCAGTCGTGGACCTCGGGAAACTCCTCTGCCTTGTGATCCTCCTTCTTGTCGTCGTTGTGGGCCCTGCCACCTTCCGCAGGTGGCCCGGACTTGTGAAAGTGGCGCCAATGCATGACACACTCCTCAAGGGTGTGCTTGACGGGCCCCTGATGATAGGGGCACAGCTCCTTGAGCATCTTATCAAAGAGATTGGCACCTCCGGGAGGTTTTCGAGGGTTCTTGTACTCAGCGGCGGCGACAAGGTCCGCGTTGGTGGCGTCGCGTTTCGCTTGCGACTTCTTCTTGTTCTTCTTCTTGGTGCCGCTGCTGAGCGGACGCCTCGGGGACGTCTTCTGGCTGGTGGCCCTGGGGCTGCTTGTCCTTTCGGAAGATGGCCTCAACCGCCTCCTGGCCAGAGGCGAACTTGGTGGCGATGTCCATCAGCTCGCTCGCCCTGGTGGGGGTCTTGCGACCCAGCTTGCTCACCAGGTCGCGGCAGGTGGTGCCGGCGAGGAACGCGCCGATGACGTCCTAGTCGGTGACGTTGGGCAGCTCGGTGCGCTGCTTCGAGAATTGCAGGATGTAGTCCCGGAGAGACTCTCCCGGGTGCTGGCGGCAGCTTCGGAGATCCCAGGAGTTCCCAGGGCGCATGTACGTGCCCTGGAAGTTGCCGGCGAAGGCTTGGACCAGGTCGTCCCAGTTAGAGGTCTGCCCCGGAGGCAGATGCTCCAGCCAGGCTCGAGCGGTGTCGGAGAGGAACAGGGGGAGGTTGCGGATGATGAGGTTGTCATCGTCCGTTCCACCCAGCTGGCAGGCCAGTCGGTAGTCCGCGAGCCACAGTTCCGGCCTCGTCTCCCCCGAGTACTTTGTGACGGTAGTCGGGGTTTGGAACCGGGTCGGGAACGGCACCCGTCGTATGGCCCGGCTGAAAGCCTGCGGACCGGGTGGTTCGGGCGAGGGGCTCCGAATCCTCCCCGCTGTCGCTAGCGTCCCCCACGCCTGGGGTGGTAGCCTCAGCGCACCCTCTCATCGAGGTGGGCTCGACGGTTGCGGTGGTGGTGCTCGTTGTCGAGGCGACCCAGGGCCGCAGGCGCCGTGTTGCGCGTGCGCCCAGTGTGGACCGAGGCTTCCCGCACGAATCGGGAAGTCGCGGCGCGATGCTCCAAGGGGTACCCCTGCCTTCGGGAGGCAGAGCTTTTGGCCCGTTGGACCGCGGCATCCTCTAGGAGATTCTTGAGCTCTCCCTGGATACGCCGCCCTTCGGTGGTCGATGGTTCCGGCATCGCGCGGAGTAGTATTGTTGCTACAGCCAGGTTCTGGCCGACCCCACTGGAAGCCGGTGGTGGCCTTGCCCTGACGTTGTCAGCAATGCGGTGCTGGATGCCCTAGGGTAGATGACGCGCTTCTCCGGCCGGAGCTTGGTCTGCCCATTCCTGCCCGGTGTTCTGCCGGAACTGCTCATGTGTTCCTACTCCCTCGTCGAGCCTGGCCTGCATCTCGCGGATTTGCTCGAGCTATGTGTCCTGATCCCCCGCAGGGACTGGGACCATAGCTAGCTCCCGAAGGATGTCAAAGTGAGGTGCAGGCCTAGGGGGATCACCGTTTTCCAGCATACCAAGATGGCTGCCTTCGCCGGGACCCCCTAGATCGACGTGGAAACATTCACGACTTGGGCCGCAGTCCTCGTCGCCGAAGCTGCGGATACCATCGGAACAATCAGAGAGGCAGTAGTCGCATGCGGTCATGAAGTCCCGCATGGCACTGGGGTTACCGAGCCCAGAGAAATCCCAACAAAAGTCGGGCTCGTCATCTTCCTCGGAACCCGAGGGTCCGTAGGTCGAGACGGCCGTCAGTCTGTCCCAGGGCGACCACATATGGTACCCCGGAGGGTTGGTACATGCCTCGATGGAGGTTTCCACCGAAGCGAGGTCGCTTGGTGGGTCGAAGCTGAATCCAGAAGGCATGAGATGGGAATCGGTCGGTACCTCTTGGTGGACGGGCGGTGACGAAGTCGCGTTAGGGGCGAACTGCACCGTTGTCTCAGGTACGAGGGTGACGCCCAGCAAGTCCTTCGCGAGCGTGCTGGCGTCGTTCGTCTGCTTGGGGTTGGCATGTTGCGGGGAAACGGCGCTCGTCTTCGTCTCAGACGCAAGGTCGAAGCCCGACGTGTCCCCCGCTAGGGCGCCAGCATCGTCGACTTGCTCGACAGCCGACGAGGTGCCGCCTCCTACTTGGCCATGGTTGCCCCGCCTCCTCCTCCGTCGATGGGGGAGGTGACAGGACAAACCTGGATGTTGTTCTTCCGCCATGCGGGGAAGACGCTTTTGATTCCGCCGTCCGGCGGGCGGGCTGACGGCCGCCATCGCCGCTGTCGCGCGGTGGAGGAAGGAGTATCATGTCGTAGCTGCTGTCGAGGGACATGAACTCAAGACTCCCGAAACGGAGCATCGTCCTGGGTTGGAAAGGTTGCTGGGGACAACCCATCTGGAGCTTGACGGGAAGCTGTTCGTCAACATGCAGCAGGCCCCTACCTGGCACGCCAACTGTCGCATTTCGACCCTGGGGGGTCCCTGGACCGACGAGTAAATTGTTGCTGCGTGTCCCAGCCCAGATGGGTCGGCGCGAGATGGGACACAAAGGGGGGAGAACTGTAAGGGGAAACCGCGGCCTTCGTGTTGTCCTGCGCCCAGGGCGGATGGATGCGCTTGCAGTAGGGGGTTACAAGCGTTCGCGTGGGAGAGAGAGAGAGAGAGCGAGAGCCTTATGCGTCAGCCCGTTCTCCCGCGCGGCCAACCTCATACGAGAGCCCTGGACCTTCCTTTTATCGGCGTAAGGAGAGGGTCCAGGTGTACAATGGGGGGTGTAGCAGTGTGCTAACGTGTCTAGCAGAGAGGAGTTAGAGCCCTAAGTACATGCCGCCATGGCAGTCGGAGAGGTTTTGGCACCCTGTTCATGTGATGTCGTGGCCGTCGGAGGAGCGCTGGAGCCCTGCGGAAGTACAGCTGTCGGGGCTATCGGATCCTTGCTGACGTCTTCTGGCTGACGTAAGGGGCTGGGAGCTGCCATTGTCTTGGAGCGTGCGGGGTGTCATCATTACTTGTTTGCTGGGGCGAGCCAGATGGGACACCGGTCTTGTCCCCCATAGCCTGAGCTAGCTAGGGGCAGGGTAATGATGGCCCCCCTGGCGACGTGGCCGGTCCGGACCCGAGTTTGGGCGAGATGGCGATTCCTCCGAGGTCGAGATTGAGTCCGAGCCCTGGGGTCGGGCGAGGCGAAGTCCATCATCTTCCAAAGCCGAGGCTGAGTCCGAGCCCTGGGGTCGAGCGAGGTGGAGTTCGTCGTCTTCTGGAGCCGAGGCTGAGTCCGAGCCCTGGGGTCGGGCGAGGCGGAGTTCGTCGTCTTCTAAGTCGTGGTTGAGTCCGAGCCCTGGGGTCGGGCGAGGCGGAGTCCATCTTCCGAGGCCGAGATGGGGGCCGAACCCTGGGGTCGGGCGAGGAGGAGCTTCCTATGTCGCCCGAGGCTAGACTTAGCCGCTGTCGACCTCACTCTGGCGAGTGGCACGGCAGTCAGAGCGGGGCAGGCGGCGCTGTTTTCTTGTCAGGTCGGTCAGTGGAGCGGCGAAGTGACTGCGGTCACTTCGGCTCTATTGACTGAAGAGCGCGCGTCAGGATAAGGTGTCAGGCGATCCTTGCATTAAATGCTCCTGCGATACAGTCGGTTGGCGTGGCGATCTAGCCAAGGTTGCTTCTCCGCGAAGCCTACCCGAGCTGAGCCTCGGGCGAGTCGATGGTGCGTCCATTGCTTGAGGGGACCCTAGGGCATGGCGTGAATCTTTCGGGGTCGGCTATCTTTGCTCGAGGTCGGGCTCGGGCGAGGCGGGATCGTGTCCCTTGAGCGGAGCCTTGGCCTGAATCGCGCCCATCATGCCTTCGCAGCTTTGTGCTGATGGGGTTTACCAGCTGAGATTAGGAGTCTTAGGGGTACCCCTAATTATGGTCCCCGACACTAATTATATTTCTTTCCAACGTGAGTTGATTTTCTGGATTCTAGGAAATATCTCCTTCACTCGGCTCTCAGAAGAAAAAATCTCCACCGCCTAACTCTCTCTCTTATCCTCATCTCCCTCTTGTAACTCTTCTACACACAGCACAAAAAAATATGGCTGCCGCTGCTCGGCTTCTCTAGTGCTTGCTCGTTCTCCAGCTTCTGCTCGCACCGACCCCACAGCCTGCCATGGAGCTCGCCTAGGCCGCGACCTCGCCTTTGCTCCCTGCCGGTGCTTGCAAGCCATCTTCCTCGCATGCCGCTGCTGAGCTCTGGAGGCCGACGCGTGGCACGCCGTGGAGGAGCTGGTGCGGGGGCGGGACGAGCACCTGGAGAAGGCAGAGGTGAACGCCCGCTCGGCCGTGGACGATGTGGCAGAACCACCCGAATTATTCCCGCTTAAGTGCCTAAGTCACGCCTCAAGGGCCGTGACACACTTAAATCGGAATAACCCGTCAGTCCTTCAGATCTAGTCTGATAGAGCCACTTAACCAGGATCAAATTCCACAATCTCACTCGAAGGTGAGTCACAGAAGAAATACAATAAAACAGGAAACCTCAAATTAAGTACTGAATTATTACATAAATCGGAGTTCTTGAGTAGCAAATAAAGTTCATAAAGTAAAGTGCAGCGGATAATCGATGTCGTCGGTAATGAGGAAATGGGCAAGGCCTAGCCCACTACTCCTCATGCTCCTCTCCTGCCGGAGCAACATCCCACTCGACCGTCCAACCCGGTGGCAGGGTGGTAGGCCAAGTCACACCATCAATCAAATCCTGCATGGTACCTGCAAAAAAAAATGGTGCCATAAGCAAGGCTGAGTATACTAATACTCAGCTAGACTTACCCGGTGTGAGGAGTCTACTCCTCTACCTCTAGACTATGCAGCTGTTTGGCTGAGGGGGGGGGTTGGTTTGCCAAAAGCACTAGCTGTTACTAAAATCAATTTTTAGCTTTTCCAATTTTTATCATCCTTAACTTAGCTAGATTTGCTCCTTCTAAGCATACATGGTAACAATCATTTAATTCAAACAACAAGTTATCTCATGTAACCACATTTCACTTCTTACTCGATGCAGTACAAGGAATCAAGCAGTCTCATTAGCTGCGAGAAGCAGACGATTCGAATCGAGTTTTTAACCTTGCAAGGTAAACCTAAACACACGGCATGTCAGGGTACTCCGACCCCACACATGACAACCGTCCCCATCGATTCCCCGTTCGCGTCTAGGCCTCACCGCCTTGGCATACAATGCTCCACTGACCCCGGTTGCCGCCGTGCAGTGGCCGCACTTGTACCCACCATAGCTAGCATGGGAGACCCAGTCTCAGGTCGTATGAGGGATAAAGTCCGCGCCCGGCTTCAATCAGGTACTAGGTTTACCGGTTACCATTTTTCCCGGCATGTGCTTAGTACGTTCGAAAGCTTGACTCAGGTATCCACACATTAATCCTTAATTCATTTTCCCGTCTCATAGACAAGGCATCCTCCCTGGATCCAAGTCCATAGACCAACATCTATCCCGTTATCAAGATGAATACAAGCAATTCCTGACCTCGCGCGAGTGCTAGAAAAATCACTCAACTTCTACCGAGATCCTGATTAGCAAGCAGCTACTCGACCTAGCATACTAGTATTCATCTCAAAAAAAAGGAGTCCTAAGTTCATGCAACTAGAGGTCTCAAGCAACTCCTACACTTAAGTGCACATTACAAACCTACAAGCATTAAGTGTAGTAAAGTAGCATATAATAACATGGTTATGCATAAGACCGGGGCTTGCCTTCAACTGCTGGGGCTGTGGGGAGATCCTCAATAGCAGCCTCTGAAGCCTGCTCCTGGTCCTCCTCTTGGACAGGTCCTTGCTCGGGGATGAGCACGTACTCTCCGTCAGCAAGATTACAATCTAATGAATGCAATGCGTAAGATATATGCATGATATGATATGTGCTTTTAGAATTCACAACTTAAAAGGTGTATGATCTTTCTTGAGTTAAACAAAGTTAACTTTACTTATGCAAGACCCTTGGGTGGTATACTTGGCAAACTGGTTCAAATTTAGCTAAGGTAAGTGGTAGGTTTAATTTTGGGGTTCCACTGAATCCTTTTTAAGTCTTAGGGATAAATGATACGTACCCAAGTTAGACTTATTGAGGTGGGGTTTATTTCTTCTTTCCTTTTCTTTTATTCTCTTTAATGTTTTGGAGTAGTTTTGAATTACAAGTTGCTTTTATAAGATTCTAAAATTTCTGCAAAAATTGCAGTGGTTTGCTACTGGGGTGTGTTGCTTTGTCTTAAAATTTGGGGATCAGAAAGTGAATAGTTTTCTCTGCACAAAATTATTAAACTCTAGGGTAGAAGGGGTGCTTTGAACTACAACTACTATTTAACAGTGGGTAATTCTTCAGAACTTATTTTTGCTGGCTTTTAGGTGTTATAACATGACTTGATACAAATTTCCAGTTATTAATACCTTTTAATTATTTTTCTATGGTTTTCTCAAGTTTCTAGCCAAATGAGTGCTTTCTACTACCACTATATTTGAAAAACATCAAACAACAGAGTTCTGATTTTTCTTGGTTATTATTTTGTGCAAGAGCAATCATTCTGAAGTTTGGCATCTTTTTGCTTAAGGGAAGGGGTGATATGCATTAATTGAATTAAATGGCCTTCCTCTTAAATCATTAACAATTGGTATGAGTTTGCTTCTTTTTCATGGGTTTGCATTTTTCTCTGGTAGTTTACCTCATCATGGGCTTAGCTAATTTTTGGTTGCCCATTATCCCATTATTTGGGGTTGTTCATGATTTAGTTGGAAAATGCCTTATTATCACTTTGTATTTATTTCCCTTACTTAAAAAGTTGGGCTAAGGTGCTCTGTATTTTTGTAGTGGGGCTCTGGTGTTTATAAGTCCACTGGATTTTTGTTAAGCATTTTGGTTATAGTTTTGCCTCTTTAATAATTGATTTTTAGTCTTATTTAGGCTAAACAAATCATTTTAATTTAAAACAGGTCCAAATTAATGGTCTCTGTATTTTTCCTAAGTTCTCTGTTACATAAGTAAACTAGGAAAAATAATATTAATCACTGTTCATTAATTTCTAATATCTTTCTGATTTTCTCTAAGTTTTGGACAAAACATCTTTAAATGAGAAACTACATCATAATTTCTAATGCTGGGGTTCCTACTATTTTTAAACAGTGTCTAAATAAGGTATAAACATCTACAAATTTTCTTAAGCTCAGCACAAAAGAAAAACTAATTTTCCTTAATTAAATAAGGTTCAGTGGGTTTCTGTTTTTAATTTTAAACTCTAAAATTTTGAACAGAAAGTATAGGGTCTACTATTTTTAAATGATAGATTATAATATACAGGAGCTAGCAAAATTGGTTTGACATCTTTTGATTAGGAATTCATCAAGTTATGAATTTTATAAGTTCTCTGTTTATTAAAAAAAAGAATAACAGAATTGATTAAATGAAAATCCACTTTGCACTGGGGTCCCTGGCGGGTTTTCTAAGTTTCTTCGTGAATCAGTCCTCAGGCTACTATTCACATGAGTCACTGACATTACAAAAAACCCCTCGGGTTCTACAAAACCTAACCCGAGGTCCTTCTTCTACCTTAAACAGTAGCCGCGGCGGAGAAAAGGGCGGAGGGGCTTACCGGCGGCGAGACTGTTCCGGTGAAGTGGTCGAGGATGAAGGGGAGGTCTTGGGGATCACAACGGTGTGCGGAACGCCGTCGGAGATAGCCGGAGTCGGTCGGTCCACGCGCGCAGGCGGGGATGCTCGTCGGCGGCGAGGAGACCGGCCTGGTCACGGCGAGATAGTTCAATCAAATGGGTCAGGGAGGACCACGGGATGCCAGGGAAGACATGAGCGCAAGGAATTGGGCGGAGACTCACTGGATAGCTCGGTCCACGCGCGGCGGCGGAAGACCGAAGTCCGGTGAAGTCAATCTCGGGCCTCCGGTGAAGTCCGGCCGGGTCCGAGGGTTTGGCAAGCTTCACGGGCTACTGGCGGAGCTAGCCGAAGCACTGGCTTGCCCGGAGGATGGCTGGGGTGGGCTGGCCACGGTGGCCGAAGCTCTGGCGACAATGGTGGGCGGAATTGAGCTCGCCGGAGCTAAGGGAAAGTGGCTGGCCGGTGAGGGTGAGTGCGGGGCGAAGTGAGGTGCGCCTAGGGAGGCTTTATAGGCACGGCGCGGTGCACGGGCGGTCGTGGACCGGCGAGTGCGCGTGGGCGTGCATTGGGGAGGCGCGGTGCGCGAACGGGCGTGAACCGGGGGTGTCAGCCACGGTCGAACACGTGTTCCTGTTGCCTCTGCCCCTGTTCAAGCGCCGATTGGGAGCAAATCTTCGCGAATTTGGGCAAGATCACTGCAAGGGATTTGTTCACCAGACCAAGCTTTGTCTTTTGTGTATGGACAACGTGCGGTTTTAGGCTTGGGACAGGGAGTTGTAGCGTCACCAAGGTGTTAGTGTCAGAATGTCTGGTCCCGAGGTTAAGCTGCGCCAAAATCGTGTCAAATGAATTTGGTTTGAGTTCAAACTTTCCCAGAATGTGTTCAAGGTAATTTGGCACGACTTTGATATTTGGATCTTCTGGCTTTGAGTTTTGAAAAGCAGAGAACACAGATGAGCTTTGAGAAGAGGTCTGAAAATTCAGAAATTCAGAAATCTGAATTTCCCAAGGGTTCATAGATCAAGGGCTGATTTGGGGATTTAATTGAATTATTTTGGCTAAGCCTTCTCAATCTTTCTTGTTGCTTAATAAACATACTTTAACTTATATAATTGGCTCAACTCAAAATTTTAAACTTTTCACTCCCTTTTTCTTACTTCCTTGAATTTTGCTCATGGGGCTCATTTAGGGTTTTTAATTAGGGTTGCACAATCTTATCTTTTAAAGGACTCAATTGCTTTGATCATGACACTTTTAAGTGTATACTTGGTGAATTCTTTCTCACTTAAATTGTTTTGTTGCTCATGCTTACTTTGGTTCACATAAAATGATGGTTCTTGGTTTGGCTTTTGAGAAAAACCCTGAGTGACACTGGGGTGTCACAGCCTTCCCCCCTTAAAGGAATCTCGTCCCGAGATTCGGGCCAGAGTCCTCCCGGGGTAAAGCGAAGGGTGAGACTGATAGGAAAAAGGGGTGATGATTGCCATTATTAGGATAAACTGCTCTTCGAATGTCATTCTCTTTGCAACTTCAGAAGGAAGTCCTTTTAAGTTTTTCTTTATAGTTACTTCATTCTGAATTAAGATTATATTTTTGAAAATTAGATTCTAAAGGCAGGAGGAGGGGTTGGGGGTGATTACGTACCAGCTTCCTTAGGTAGGCAATCGGGGAAGTTGGATCTCAGGAATTCCTCGGTTTCCCAAGTAGCTTCCTCCTCTGAGTGATTACTCCACTGGACCTTGTACATCTTGATCGATTTAGCCCGAGTTGATCTTTCTTTGCAATCCAGAATCTTGGAGGGGTACTCTTGGTACGATAGATCTGGCTCTATCTCCAATTCTGGCTCTGCTATGATCTCAGTCGGCAATCGAACACACTTCTTCAGCTGAGATACATGGAAAACATCGTGAATGGCAGACATCCTTGAAGGTAACTTCAACTTGTATGCCACGGGTCCACATGCTTCCATGATCTCATAGGGTCCAATGTAACGAGGGGCTAGCTTGCCTTTGATCCCAAACCTCTGCATTCCCTTGGTGGGTGATACCTTGAGGTATACAAAACTTCCCACCTCGAACTGGAGAGGTTTCCTTCTTCTATCATGATTGCTCTTCTGCCTGGCCTGAGCAGCTTCTAGATTCTTCCTGATTAGCTTGACCTTCCTTTCGGCTTCAGTCACTAAATCAGGTCCAAAAACTTCTCTTTCACCAGGTTGAGACCAATTCAGTGGTGTCCTGCACCTTCTTCCATAGAGAGCTTCAAAAGGTGCCATCTTTAGGCTGGATTGATAACTATTGTTATAAGCAAACTCTGCCAAGGAGAGGTGCTTATCCCAGTTCTTGCCACAATCGATCGCACAAGCTCTCAGCATATCTTCCAGGATTTGGTTTACCCTTTCCGTCTGACCATCAGTCTGTGGGTGGTAAGCTGAACTCCTGATTAGCTTGGTTCCCAAAGACTTTTGCAATTGTTCCCAAAATCTGGCAACAAATTGGGCTCCTCGGTCAGAAACAATGGTCCGAGGTAATCCGTGCAAACACACGATCCGGTCAATATACAATTCTGCATATCTCTGAGCCTTATCAGTGGTGTGCACAGGAAGAAAATGTGCCACCTTCGTCAATCGGTCCACAATAACCCAAATTGAATCATGATGACGAGAGGTGTTGGGCAGACCCACAATGAAATCCATGCTGATGTCGTCCCACTTCCACGAAGGTATGGATAGTGGTTGCAAGGCTCCAGCTGACTTCAAGTGGCTTGCCTTTATCCTCTGACAGGTGTCACACTCTGATACATACTGGGCTATCTCCCTCTTCATTCTGGTCCACCAGTACAAAGGATTCAAATCATGGTACATCTTGGTGCTTCCCGGATGCATAGAGAATTTGGAGAGATGAGCTTCATCCAAAATTTTCCTCTTGAGATCCTGGTCTTTAGGAATCACCAATCTACTTTTGAACCATAACACACCCTTCTCATCCTGGCGGAAACAATTATACTTCTCAACCTTCTGGTGGAGATTCTTCTTGATAATCTGCACTCCCTTGTCACTGAGTTTGGCCATGATAATCTGGTCTTGCAAAGCTGGCTCAACAGAAATGTGAGACAAAGAACCAGAAGGAATCACTTCAATTTGCATCTTGCTCAACTCATCACACAAGGTGTTAATGCGAGAATCCATCAGAACACAGTTGCACTGCAACTTCCGACTCAAGGCATCAGCTACCACATTAGCTTTCCCTGGGTGATAATGTACCTCCAGGTCATAATCCTTGATCAGCTCTAGCCATCTTCTCTGCCTCATGTTAAGATCAGCCTGAGTAAAAATGTACTTGAGGCTCTTATGATCAGTGAAGATGTTGCAGTGGGTTCCCATCAGATAGTGCCTCCACATCTTCAATGCATGAACCACTGCTGCAAACTCAAGGTCATGAGTGGGATAATTTTGCTCATGAGGCCTGAGTGCTCTTGAAGCATAAGCAATGACTCGGTTGTCTTGCATCAAGACACAACCTAGCCCGGTCCCCGAGGCATCACAATATACATCAAAAGGTTTGCTGCTGTCGGGTTGCGCCAATACTGGTGCTGTGGTCAGATGCTGCCTTAATGCATGGAAGGCATCCTCGCACTTCTGACTCCACACAAATTTGACTTCTTTCTTCAGCAACTCAGTAATAGGCTTCGCAATTCGAGAGAAGTCCGGAATAAATCTTCGGTAATAACCAGCTAATCCCAGAAAACTCCGAATCTGGCGAACAGTTGTTGGTGGCCTCCAGTTCATCACCTCTTGCACTTTATCAGGGTCAACAGCTATTCCAGCCTGAGAGATAGTGTGACCCAAGAATTTGATTTCCTTTAGCCAAAAATCACACTTGGATAACTTGGCATAAAGGTGGTGCTCTCGCAGACGTTGAAGCACTACATGCAAATGCCCGGCATGTTCTTCTTCGTTCTTTGAGTACACCAGAATATCATCGATGAAAACCACCATGAACTTGTCCAATTCCGGCATAAAAACAGAATTCATTAGATACATGAAATATGCTGGTGCATTCGTCAGCCCAAATGACATCACCAAGAATTCATATAGCCCATATCTGGTTGAGAATGCCGTCTTCGGAATATCACTTGCTCGTATTTTGATCTGATGGTAGCCAGAGCGAAGGTCTATCTTGGAAAACACCTTGGCTCCGACCAACTGGTCAAAGAGAACATCAATACGAGGCAAAGGATACTTGTTCTTGATAGTTACCGCATTAAGAGGGCGGTAATCTATACACAGCCTCAAGCTTTCATCCTTCTTCTTCACAAACAGGGCTGGACATCCCCAAGGCGAAGTGCTTGGGCGAATAAAACCCTTATCCAGCAACTCTTGCAATTGCTTCTTCAACTCTGCCAACTCAGCGGGTGGCATTCGGTAGGGCCTCTTGGAAATTGGGGTCGTTCCCGGTTGCAACTCGATGGCGAATTCAATATCCCGGTCTGGTGGCATTCCTGGCAATTCATCAGGAAAGACATCTGCATACTCACAGACCACTGGGATCTTCTTCAGGGGTAACTCCGTCATAGAGAAAGCACACGACTGAGTAGAACCGTGACTAGGCAAAATCAAAGTGAAATTCCCGCAGAAAGGGGAATTAACTTCCACGGTACGACTGGCTACATCAAGCACAACTTGGTGCGAGGTCATCCAATTTGCCCCTAGAATAATATCCACATTTTCCAATCCCAACACAAGAAGAGTGGTTTTGACAATGTGGCTTCCCAGTTGAATAGGCACACTTTGGTTTAATTGATTAGTTGCAATTTTACCCCCAGGTCTGACTATCATGAATGACCCTTTTGAGTGAGAGAATGGCAGTTTGCATTTAGCACTGAACTTTTGGCTAATGAAACTATGAGATGCACCAGAATCAAACAGAATTAAAGCAGGTTGATTATAAACTGAAAAGGTACCGGTCATGATAGGAGCTCCTTCTGGCACTTCCTCTAGAGCAGTGAAGTTGAGCTTCCCTTGCCTGACTTGCACCTTCTGCTTTCTTCCCTTGTCTTGATTTGGTGCTGGCAGCTGCCTCTGCTGGTTCCTGGGACAATTCTTGGCATAGTGGCCCACATTGCCACAAGTGAAACACTTTTTCCCATTGCCCTGGCGGAACTGCTGCTGCTGCGGAGGCTGATTGTTCCCTGGGGCGAGAGCTGGGTAGCAGTTGGGTGCCGGCTGCTGCTGCTGCTGAGGTGGCCTGATCACCCATCTGCCTGCCTGCTGCTGAAAAACCCCTGCTCTGATTATGAGAAACAATCCGGAACCTCTGAGCCTGAGCGGATGGTGCTGCCATTGGTGCCTTTCTCTTCTTCTCTGCCCGGTGAGCAACAATGCAATCCTCCTGAGAGATGGCTATGTTGACCAACTCATTGAAGCTATCAGCCCGGACAGTGTTGAGTCGTTCCCGCAGCTTGGTATTGAGACCCCTGCGGAAGCGATCCCTCTTCTTCTCATCAGAATCGGCATGATACCCTGCATACTGGCATAAGTCGTTGAAGGCTTGTGCATACTGCAGTACCGTGCGGGTTCCTTGATTGAGGGCCAGAAATTCATTCAACTTCCGATCAAGAATGCCAGCTGGAATGTGGTGTCCTCTGAAGGCAGTCTTGAATTCCTCCCAAGATACCTCACGATCATCAGGGAGCATAGCACGGAAGTGATCCCACCAAGTCCGAGCAGATCCGCGAAGCTGCTGCGCGGCGAAGCGGGTCTTGGTAGCATCAGGGCAGTCTCCCGTGAGGAGGGGAAACTTGGACTCGACGACGCGAAGCCACACGTCGGCGTCCAACGGATCCTCTGCCTTGGCGAACAAGGGCGGCTGCATGCTCAGAAACTCCTGGTATGTGGCCATAGCCAGAGGTCGCTGATGCTGGCCTCCACCATGCTGCTGGGGGTGGGGCTGGCGCTGCAAGAGCTGTCGCAGAATCTCATTCTGCTGGGCCATCAGCTCCTGCACTGTGGGGGCTGGAGGAGGTGGCAGGGGTACTTGCTCGTTATGCCCGCGACGCTGCCTAGCTGCCATCTGAAAACAGAGATTGTCGCCATTGTTATCCCAACTCTCAGTTTCGAACGGCAAGATATCATCTCATATGGGGAAAAAATGCCATAATCATAATATTAGGTTCGAAATGAAGATAACATGGTGACAAAGATCCCACAGATTTCAAAAGTTTACAGGGCTACATCAATCAGGGGAAAGTACCCATAAGCCTAGTCCAAAATGTGATACTACTAAGCTCGCATAGGTTTCTATCCACCTAAAAATGTCAAAGCGACTGCTCAACCCTAAGCGGTGGAAGCGACACTGGATGCGGGTGAAGGGGGCATCACGGAGGTAGTCCCATTGGCACCAGGGGCTGGTCCTAATTCCTCGGGAGCCTCTTCTCCCTCGCTTCCTGCTTCATTGGCCTCCATCTCCAAGTGGTGCATGTCCAGGTGGTCATTTGCTTCCTCGAGTTCCCTCTGCACATCGTGAAGCTGGTTCTCCAAGACATCAATAGTGTTGTCTCGGATCTCCACTTGCTGCTCCAAGGTAGCGATACGCTGGCGCAGCCTCTCCACCTGCAGATCCTTCTCCACCAACTCTGTGGATAGGTCGACCACAAAATCTTCCCGACTGTCGAGAGTGAGCTTAGTGGTTTGAGCGGTGTTAGCAAGAAGTGTCATAGCATCGCTCTGAAGGGCCTGAAGGCGGTACAGCGCACTCATGCACTGAACAGTGACCCTCCCAACCAAGTCAGGATACATTGCCCACACATCCTTCACATGGCTCACGCGGTTACACCACATGGGATCATCCTTCTTCTCAGCAGGGAAGAGTCCCAAGGGGTGCATCACCATCTCCAGGGGATGGTAGCCACAGAAAGTCGTCAGAGTCTTCATGGCTGCTGCCTCAACGGTGTCGTCCGTCCTGAGTCCAATCGTCTCAGAGTCAAGAGAACGCCAACCCAGCTGAAGGGGATGAGCCTCCAAAGTCAGCCAGACCCGACAACGAGGTACCCGATGCTCCTCATACAACTGCACCGTGTACAAAGGGGGCGTAGGGTAACCGGCGGAGTTAAGCACTTCCCACAAGATGGAAGGAAAGCCATCGTGAGAAAGGAAGTCAGAACTGAAATGAGAGTCTCCTCCACTGGCGGGGGTGGGTGAATTCATCTGCGGAAGGGAATCAGAGATAAAGATTATGGTGGAAGGAAAAAGAAAAAGAGAGCCCAGATGGTTTTGAAGAAAAAGGGGTTAGCTCAAATTTTAATTCCTCTTTATGTTTTATAATGCATGCATGCTGGAAGAAACGTTGCCTCTCAAAAAGAAAATAGGGTGCCTTTTTAGGGCATCCTTAAATATAAGTATTGGCCCACGGGGCCTAATTAATTAGCCACCTATTTCTCCCTCCCTCTATGCCTAAGGCCTTTCGTCCTAGGTCTAGCGGTCTAGTCCTGACGATCCTTAGCAGTTTCTAAGCAAGTTTTAGGTTTTGAAAATTGGTATTCATGGTTTATTGTCCTTCTCTGTGGTGGAATTTGCTCCGATACCAGCTGTGGCAGAACCACCCGAATTATTCCCGCTTAAGTGCCTAAGTCACGCCTCAAGGGCCGTGACACACTTAAATCAGAATAACCCGTCAGTCCTTCAGATCTAGTCTGATAGAGCCACTTAACCAGGATCAAATTCCACAATCTCACTCGAAGGTGAGTCACAGAAGAAATACAATAAAACAGGAAACCTCAAATTAAGTACTGAATTATTACATAAATCGGAGTTCTTGAGTAGCAAATAAAGTTCATAAAGTAAAGTGCAGCGGATAATCGATGTCGTCGGTAATGAGGAAATGGGCAAGGCCTAGCCCACTACTCCTCATGCTCCTCTCCTGCCGGAGCAACATCCCACTCGACCGTCCAACCCGGTGGCAGGGTGGTAGGCCAAGTCACACCATCAATCAAATCCTGCATGGTACCTGCAAAAAAAATGGTGCCACAAGCAAGGCTGAGTATACTAATACTCAGCTAGACTTACCCGGTGTGAGGAGTCTACTCCTCTACCTCTAGACTATGCAGCTGTTTGGCTGAGGGGGGGGGGTTTGGTTTGCCAAAAGCACTAGCTGTTACTAAAATCAATTTTTAGCTTTTCCAATTTTTATCATCCTTAACTTAGCTAGATTTGCTCCTTCTAAGCATACATGGTAACAATCATTTAATTTAAACAACAAGTTATCTCATGTAACCACATTTCACTTCTTACTCGATGCAGTACAAGGAATCAAGCAGTCTCATTAGCTGCGAGAAGCAGACGATTCGAATCGAGTTTTTAACCTTGCAAGGTAAACCTAAACACACGGCATGTCAGGGTACTCCGACCCCACACATGACAACCGTCCCCATCGATTCCCCGTTCGCGTCCAGGCCTCACCGCCTTGGCATACAATGCTCCACTGACCCCGGCTGCCGCCGTGCAGTGGCCGCACTTGTACCCACCATAGCTAGCATGGGAGACCCAGTCTCAGGTCGTATGAGGGATAAAGTCCGCGCCCGGCTTCAATCAGGTACTAGGTTTACCGGTTACCATTTTTCCCGGCATGTGCTTAGTACGTTCAAAAGCTTGACTCAGGTATCCACACATTAATCCTTAATTCATTTTCCCGTCTCATAGACAAGGCATCCTCCCTGGATCCAAGTCCATAGACCAACATCTATCCCGTTATCAAGATGAATACAAGCAATTCCTGACCTCGCGCGAGTGCTAGAAAAATCACTCGACTTCTACCGAGATCCTGATTAGCAAGCAGCTACTCGACCTAGCATACTAGTATTCATCTCAAAAAAAAGGAGTCCTAAGTTCATGCAACTAGAGGTCTCAAGCAACTCCTACACTTAAGTGCACATTACAAACCTACAAGCATTAAGTGTAGTAAAGTAGCATATAATAACATGGTTATGCATAAGACCGGGGCTTGCCTTCAACTGCTGGGGCTGCGGGGAGATCCTCAATAGCAACCTCTGAAGCCTGCTCCTGGTCCTCCTCTTGGACAGGTCCTTGCTCGGGGATGAGCACGTACTCTCCGTCGGCAAGATTACAATCTAATGAATGCAATGCGTAAGATATATGCATGATATGATATGTGCTTTTAGAATTCACAACTTAAAAGGTGTATGATCTTTCTTGAGTTAAACAAAGTTAACTTTACTTATGCAAGACCCTTGGGTGGTATACTTGGCAAACTGGTTCAAATTTAGCTAAGGTAAGTGGTAGGTTTAATTTTGGGGTTCCACTGAATCCTTTTTAAGTCTTAGGGATAAATGATACGTACCCAAGTTAGACTTATTGAGGTGGGGTTTATTTCTTCTTTCCTTTTCTTTTATTCTCTTTAATGTTTTGGAGTAGTTTTGAATTACAAGTTGCTTTTATAAGATTCTAAAAATTCTGCAAAAATTGCAGTGGTTTGCTACTGGGGTGTGTTGCTTTGTCTTAAAATTTGGGGATCAGAAAGTGAATAGTTTTCTCTGCACAAAATTATTAAACTCTAGGGTAGAAGGGGTGCTTTGAACTACAACTACTATTTAACAGTGGGTAATTCTTCAGAACTTATTTTTGCTGGCTTTTAGGTGTTATAACATGACTTGATACAAATTTCCACTTATTAATACCTTTTAATTATTTTTCTATGGTTTTCTCAAGTTTCTAGCCAAATGAGTGCTTTCTACTACCACTATATTTGAAAAACATCAAACAACAGAGTTCTGATTTTTCTTGGTTATTATTTTGTGTAAGAGCAATCATTCTGAAGTTTGGCATCTTTTTGCTTAAGGGAAGGGGTGATATGCATTAATTGAATTAAATGGCCTTCCTCTTAAATCATTAACAATTGGTATGAGTTTGCTTCTTTTTCATGGGTTTGCATTTTTCTCTGGTAGTTTACCTCATCATGGGCTTAGCTAATTTTTGGTTGCCCATTATCCCATTATTTGGGGTTGTTCATGATTTAGTTGGAAAATGCCTTATTATCACTTTGTATTTATTTCCCTTACTTAAAAAGTTGGGCTAAGGTGCTCTGTATTTTTGTAGTGGGGCTCTGGTGGTTATAAGTCCACTGGATTTTTGTTAAGCATTTTGGTTATAGTTTTGCCTCTTTAATAATTGATTTTCAGTCTTATTTAGGCTAAACAAATCATTTTAATTTGAAACTGGTCCAAATTAATGGTCTCTGTATTTTTCCTAAGTTCTCTGTTACATAAGTAAACTAGGAAAAATAATATTAATCACTGTTCATTAATTTCTAATATCTTTCTGATTTTCTCTATGTTTTGGACAAAACATCTTTAAATGAGAAACTACATCATAATTTCTAATGCTGGGGTTCCTACTATTTTTAAACAGTGTCTAAATAAGGTATAAACATCTACAAATTTTCTTAAGCTCAGCACAAAAGAAAAACTAATTTTCCTTAATTAAATAAGGTTCAGTGGGTTTCTGTTTTTAATTTTAAACTCTAAAATTTTGAACAGAAAGTATAGGGCCTACTATTTTTAAATGATAGATTATAATATACAGGAGATAGCAAAATTGGTTTGACATCTTTTGATTAGGAATTCATCAAGTTATGAATTTTATAAGTTCTCTAGTTATTAAAAAAAGAATAACAGAATTGATTAAATGAAAATCCACTTTGCACTGGGGTCCCTGGCGGGTTTTCTAAGTTTCTTCGCGAATCAGTCCTCAGGCTACTATTCACATGAGTCACTGACATTACAAAAAACCCCTCGGGTTCTACAAAACCTAACCCGTGGTCCTTCTTCTACCTTAAACAGTAGCCGCGGCGGAGAAAAGGGCGGAGGGGCTTACCGGCGGCGAGACTGTTCCGGTGAAGTGGTCGAGGATGAAGGGGAGGTCTTGGGGATCACAACGGTGTGCGGAACGCCGTCGGAGATAGCCGGAGTCGGTCGGTCCACGCGCGCAGGCGGGGATGCTCGTCGGCGGCGAGGAGACCGGCCTGGTCACGGCGAGATAGTTCAATCAAATGGGTCAGGGAGGACCACAGGATGCCAGGGAAGACATGAGCGCAAGGAATTGGGCGGAGACTCGCTGGATAGCTCGGTCCACGCGCGGCGGCGGAAGACCGAAGTCCGGTGAAGTCAATCTGGGGCCTCCAGTGAAGTCCGGCCGGGTCCGAGGGTTTAGCAAGCTTCACGGGCTACTGGCGGAGCTAGCCGAAGCACTGGCTTGCCCGGAGGATGGCTGGGGTGGGCTGGCCACGGTGGCCGAAGCTCTGGCGGCAATGGCGGGCGGAATTGAGCTCGCCGGAGCTAAGGGAAAGTGGCTGGCCGGTGAGGGTGAGTGCGGGGCGAAGTGAGGTGCGCCTGGGGAGGCTTTATAGGCACGGCGCGGTGCACGGGCGGTCGTGGACCGGCGAGTGCGCGCGGGCGTGCATTGGGGAGGCGCGGTGCGCGAACGGGCGTGAACCGGGGGTGTCAGCCACGGTCGAACACGTGTTCCCGTTGCCTCTGCCCCTGTTCAAGCACCGATTGGGAGCAAATCTTCGCGAATTTGGGCAAGATCACTGCAAGGGATTTGTTCACCAGACCAAGCTTTGTCTTTTGTGTATGGACGACGTGCGGTTTTAGGCTAGGGACAGGGAGTTGTAGCGTCACCAAGGTGCCAGTGTCAGAATGTCTGGTCCCGAGGTTAAGCTGCGCCAAAATCGTGTCAAATGAATTTGGTTTGACTTCAAACTTTCCCAGAATGTGTTCAAGGTAATTTGGCACGACTTTGATATTTGGATCTTCTGGCTTTGAGTTTTGAAAAGCAGAGAACACAGATGAGCTTTGAGAAGAGGTCTGAAAATTCAGAAATTCAGAAATCTGAATTTCCCAAGGGTTCATAGATCAAGGGCTGATTTGGGGATTTAATTGAATTATTTTGGCTAAGCCTTCTCAATCTTTCTTGTTGCTTAATAAACATACTTTAACTTATATAATTGGCTCAACTCAAAATTTTAAACTTTTCACTCCCTTTTTCTTACTTCCTTGAATTTTGCTCATGGGGCTCATTTAGGGTTTTTAATTAGGGTTGCACAATCTTATCTTTTAAAGGACTCAATTGCTTTGATCATGACACTTTTAAGTGTATACTTGGTGAATTCTTTCTCACTTAAATTGTTTTGTTGCTCATGCTTACTTTGGTTCACATAAAATGATGGTTCTTGGTTTGGCTTTTGAGAAAAACCCTGAGTGACACTGGGGTGTCACAGACGAGATCGCGCGCTCCTCCCCTGCTCCTCCATGGCCGCGCCCCTCAAGTTCATCTCCCATGGCGCACGCCCCTGCTCCCTGTTCCTCCAGCTCACTCCAGCCGTGGAGCTCCCACGCGCGCAGCTCCCTCACCCATATCCCATGGCCGGTGCCCTCCCCAGCCTCGCTCGCCCCATGGACACCGTTGAAGGTCCCCTATGTTGCCGTGGTGCTGTGAGCCATGGCCGGTTGGTCCTGCTCCCTTGCTCCCACGCTATGGTCGCCCTCCGCCAGCGTGCCCAGCTCCTCTGTGTGGGGAAGATCGACTAGCGCTATCGCCGAGCCCAACCCCAAGCTACTGTGCGCCCTACTCCACCTTCTTTCCCTAGTCCGCCATCACCCAGCTCCATGCCGCCGACCGTTGACCTCGTCGTTGCCTCAAAGCGCTCGGACACAGCTGTCGTTGCTCAGCCATGCCATGGGCACGGACGCTTTACTTCCTCGCCACTGCATCGCCATTTTATGTCGGAGAGAAAGATTCTAGGACGTTTTGGTGGAAAGAAGAAGAAAGCACAAGCGTCGCTTGCGAGGTGCTCGAAGTAATGGCGGAATCAGAAATCATGGTTGTGTTCATGGTCTTCAAGACAAATTAAATTATTGGTGAGCTATCGTCGCTCTTGCTCTTCGTTTTAATATTTCTCATCAGTTTGGTACGCTTGCGCTGTCCATGTGGGTTGGTGACGTACACGTAAATCGCAGTAGTGTGATTTCGTGTGACGCTCGATCGGTGTTCAGCGATTTAGGGGAAACAGTGAACGTCATCGTTTTTGTTATTTCCAAGTCGCACTGTGATGTGGTAAGCTGATGTTTTATTGTTGTTAGCCGAGTCGTTAGATGGATTGGCTACCTAGGTAGATCACGATGATTATCCCGTTTGTAGCACGGACACGTGTTTTATTAGACGTTAGTCGGAATGCCAGAGCTATATGTAGCGAGGTGATTGTGTTCATGATTGAGAAATAATCATGTCATGTAGCTAAGTTTAGTTTCGAAGATGAAAGTTACGCGAGGGTGATTAAATCGGTGTTTCGTATCCGATGAATGGTCGAATTAACATTATGGAAAGTAAGTCTTGTATTTTTGTTTCTAGTGTCTAGTTGAAGTATTGCGTATGGCGGATTTTGTTTATTCGTATGGATTTGATGCCCTGCTGTGATATCCATGATGCTTTATGCTTGTTGATTGATGAAATATCATAGATGGGTCATTTAGGTTAATAATCTTGAATAAATATTTATTCTTGTCCTAAATATTGAGAAGCGAGTGATGTCATTAGGTCTATTTCCGTAAAATTTGAAAACTTCTAAGCGGCCCTCATTCATTAATGTTTTAAGTCATTAGGGCTTAAGGTTATGGTCTTATAAAAGTCTATAGTCCTTGATAATACTCTACCTACGAGACTATAAAATAGTGTAATGTTCATGTAATTGGTGTATTGCGCACATTAATCCAGATATGGATTTACAAAAATAACTACGATGCCTCCATCCTTGTTCTAAATTTAGATGTCAAAAACTAATAAGTCTAAGTTTATTAGTCTTAAGGTGTTGAGGTTTAGCTAAGGGTGTAGAGCGTGCGTATAGTTTATTGTTGCTATGATGTTGTAGCTAGATTTAGATAAACTGGAAGAACGCAATTGGTGTACTTAAGTGATATATCGACATCTAGTATTTGCTTTTCTACTACTACTTAAGTATGGAGCGTGGACGCGCTCGCGATACCGTGTGTTGCCTCTACTGCCCTAGTGGAAGCAGTCGGTGACAATCTGTAACGAGGCCGGGCCGAAAGGAAGGCAGGCGGTGGCTTTGAGATCAAACTCCAACTGGACCGTCGAATTTGGCTCCGCTATCGAAGGCTTCAAAGATAGCCTGTTCACCAAAAATGCAGTCCAGGTGTACCTGGAGACGGATCCCACGTCAATACGTTAGACCATCTCCCACACTCTTCCTCTCCATCCCACAGCCGGCGTCCCATCCGCTCCCCGGTTCCAGCCCCATCCCTAGCTCCCACAGTTGGCGTCCACTTCCGACTCCCCGGATCCAGCAACCTCGGTCGCACTCTACCTCTCCCTCCGCTCCCCCGCACCTCGCAAGCACCACCAGTAATTCATGATTCCTATACCCAGTAATTCATGCACCTATCCCCCAAATGTCGCGCCCGCTCTCATAAAAAAGGTCACGATTCCACATTTCGGACACACAAGAGTTCATCCTGCACCCACGCTCCTGCAGGTGAGTCCGAGATGGTCCTTCATTTTTTGTGGGCATCGAAAAATTGGTTGGGATTGCATCGCTTTTGATTGCAAAAATGGGAGATCGTTGATGTCAATGTCAATTTTTTATCCATTATGTCAAATGCATTCATGTATTACATTGATACTATTTGTGTTCAGTTATGGTTTAGTCTATACATGGTTCTGCTTCATGTAAAAGAAATTCAGTTTACTGATTAATCAGATAATTGATTTACCGATGAACCATACATATTTAGGGGCTGGTGTTGTTTTATCAGAACAATTAAATCTATACCCTTGTTTTTTAGGACTGTATATACTACTTGATCATGAGCACATGTGGGCATTTTTTAGTGAAGCATTTTTTATTGCAAAACTGGAGATCGAGGCTGTCCATTTCAAATTTTTTATCCATTATGTCAAATGCAGTCATGTATTATTTCAACAGCTTTGTGTTCAGTTATGGTTGATGTCCATGTCAATTTTTTTATCCATTATGTCAAATGCATTCATGTATTACATTGATACTGTTTGTGTTCAGTTATGGTTTAGTCTATACATGGTTCTGCTTCATGTAACAGAAATTCAGTTTACTGATTAATTAGATAATTGATTTACCGATGAACCATACATGTTTAGGGGCTGGTGTTGTTTTAGTAGAAAAATTAAATCTATACCCTTGTTTTTAGGACTGTACATACTACCTGATCATAGGCACATGGGGGCATTTTTTGTGCATTGAATAATTGGTTGGGATTTCATCGCTTTTTATTGCAAAACTGGGAGATCGTTGTTGTCCATGTCAAATTTGTAATCCATTATGTCAAATGCAGTCATGTATTACGTTGATGCTCTGACTTCATGTAACAGAAATTCAGTTTACTGATTAATTAGATAATTGATTTACTGATGAACCATATATGTTTAGGGGCTGGTGTTGTTTTAGATAAACAAGTAAATCTATACCCTTGTTTTTTAGGACTGTACATACTACCATTGCATTTAATGAACACATGGGGGCATTTTTAGTGAAGCATCTAATGATGAAACCTGTATAGTTTTGCTGGCTGCAATTGTTTTAGTGAAGCATTTATTGGCATTTTTCTCTGATTAATTTACCTGAGCATGAACACTGCTATTGTTTTAGTGAAGAATTTACTGGCATTTTCTCTGGTTAATTTACCTGGGCATGAACACATGTGGATGGCATTGTTTTAGCATAGCAAGTAGTCATATACCATTGTTTTTAGAATTGTACATACTACCATTGCATGACCGTCTCGGCCTTATGTTTCAACGATTTCACTATTTTACAGTTTTTTAGTTATTGTGTTGAGTACAAGCATCATATGTGCATATTTTATTGAAATCGAAAACTTGGTTCTACATCAATGTCTCATTGAAGTTCTTCCTTTTGCTTGTTTGCAAATCTGAAATCCCCTTGTAGGTTCTGGCCAAAAGAACAATATCTTGAGAAGCAATATTTTGATCATAAAAAATCTAAGGTAACTTGTGATGAACAACTATGGATGTTTTCGCTATTGTTCTCAGCAACTTTGCCTCTTGTATTTTTAGACTTTGGGTCGTGGATAAAAGTTTATTAAACTCTAAGACAATACAAATATTTTTAAGTTAGCCATTCAACTTGACACACTACAACAGTACAAATATTTTTTAGGCGAATATGTATTAATGAAAGTTTGCTAGGTTGCCCCACGAAGTTGACTCTTTTTTAAGTGAATCTAGCTTTAGTAAGTCCTTGTATATTGTATATGTATCTTATTGTATCTTTGTGTTATTTGTGATATGCTATTTACTCCTTCTCATAATTTTATGGTTCTTTTAATGGTGCTATGATCGATACTATAAGATCAATGGCACCGTCTATACTTAACCAAAATAGGACGGTTGCAGTCGTCCCTCCATTTCCTTCAGAGTCTTCGTAAGTACACATTAAACTTGTCACACCAGAACTCATGGGCCACCTAATCTAAACCTCGTGTTTCATGTAGTTTCGTGTTATTTGATGACGTTCAAGCCATTGGCTTACCAAAAATAAAGAGTGTCTTTGCGAGAGTAGTCGTTAAGTTTCCTAGACGTCATGATAGCCAACATTTCATTCTACAAGACATCAATGTGAGTCGCTTCATGAAACATTAAAATTAAGTCAATGTAGTCATATAATTCAATTACTCATAAAGATGTATTATGAAATGTCTAGGGATAAAAAATCGAAGCAATTTCATACCATGATAATGTCCAGCGATTTGACACCTTACTCCAAGTTGGATCTACATATACATTGCATGGAGTGGCGGTCTATGTAAACTGGGGGGCATGGCAATTTCGGAATTTTGTACATAGGCTAGAATTGATATTGGCAACACATACTGCTGTGGAGCCATTCAACATGCCAATTCAGTTGCCTCCATATCCAAAACATCGTATGCCATTTGCTGAAGTCGTCCAAAACAATTTATTAGATATATTTATACCTACTTAACCCTATAAATTATACAAAATTAACTATTCATATGCGAAAGGCTCAGATATAATTGGAATAGTTATTCATTTGGCGCCATTAGAGCACATCGGCGGAAGGCCGTATAGAGAGGCAATACTAATGGATTCCAGGTCGCTGATCCATAGCTACATTTAAAAAAACATTGAAAAATTGTTATGTTTTACTCAAACAATAAAAGCTTTATTTATAGGTGGGATATAATCGTCGTGGGGATATGGCCTGACCTGTTGCAAAGAAATGCGCTACGGTGGGTGTTAGCTAGAGATAACAAGAGCATAATTATCAGAACTATGCTACGTCGTAACAACTTACACAATAATTTCTCCTGTACCTAAAATATTTCGACTTTTACTCAATTTTAATAATATTATTCTAAATTTTATATTTCTACCAAAACAATAGGATGCGTGTAAACCTTGGACCATAGCACCGTTCATTTCGATCCAGATCATCACACTATACATCGACTACAGAGTGAGTGGTTCTTGCAATAAGTTAAAACGAGGGTATCAAGTAATCGTAAGTAATCATGTTCTCACATATCATTTACTAAACTGCAGCAATTCGGCGCTCCTTGATCCATAATCCGAAGACTTATTTCATCGACAGATATCTAGATAGGAGACAGGCTTGTTTGGCAACTATGGTACCGGGTTCAAATGTGTCTTAGCTTGTTATGTGGGGATAATTATGTATCTAAATCAACAGTCATAAATATTTGTAATATGGAGGGATTATGTATGCAATAAAAATCATAGCTACGCTCTTCATAGATACATATCACTGATTCATTGTTATCAGCCATTGCCCATACATTCTAAATGAAACTGAAAATTTGTTACAAAATGTGGAGGCGAACAAAAACATTCCATATACAAATATAAAATTGAGTGCAATGGTTCGAAAGATGGAACGACTAATTAATAACGTAGCCACATGTCAATGTATCATTATAATCTCCATTTGAATAGGAAAATCATTGTAATAAATAGAGAATGCAGTTTTTTTATTCTCAACTGTAAATTGTCAAGACAAAAAAAGAACACATCAGACATTGATATTTTGGTTGACTGTGAATTTATTTGTTATGTTACAGTAGTTTCTGAACCTTGGTGTGCTTGAGAACTACATAAATCGTGTCAAACTGTGCAACAACAATAGATAGGTTTCTCGTAAAAAATGTGTGCAAACTGATACCTGGTGACAATAGGCATCAAATTGTGTGTGAAAGTAACTAAATCAGTACATTGTCCCTAGCAGATATTCTATAGTGAAAATGGAGAACCAACAAAAACATATCTAATGGGGCATGCTGGTCACACACAATTCACAGACATCTCAAACACCAGCACTAAAGGTAAAAAAGTTACTACACACATGTCGAATATTGATTGAAACATAATAAGTAGAGGAACACTGAAACAAAAAGTTACATTGTAGGTGATCAAAATGGATCAAACTCGCTTGGACCAATGGTCGATGCTAATGAAAGTAAGAGGCAAAGGGATAAGAAAAGATATGCATCTATGTCCGTTGAACAAAAAAATGAGAACAATAGGAAGCGTCGTGAAGCACGTCAACAAAATAAAGGACTACCAATAAAGCCCGAGTCATCTAGAGGTGATGAAAATTTAAATTTTGTAACTGTTATACCTACATGCCCATACAATACAAAGTCAACATGTATCTTTTTCTATATGGGTAATGGGTAATTAAATGAAGAAGACATTAATACCAAGCAGACACGTGAGGCAATTAACATTGAAATAAGTGGAGATTTGCATCTTGGTTCAGGTACACGAACATTTTACAAAAAATTTCAATACATCATGTTGTTGATTAGTATGCATTAATCCTATATTTTGGTTTTTCATCATGATTCATAGATAGCTTTCCAGGTAATTGTAGCATCATTGATTTCACAAATTTTGCAACACATGACATTATAGGTATAACAATCATAATTTTTAGCCATTGTATTTTTTCATTGAAAAGGCTCTTGTCTTTTGTACCACTGTTGATTTGGCTAATGCCTAGGATGATTATGACAGGTCCTGTTAAAAACACTTCATCGGCTGTTAATTCTATCGAACGAAAGAGGCAAATGGATAGGGAAAGGATTGCAACAATGTCGGTTGAACAAAGGAATAAGTTCAATAAGAAGCGTCGTGAAACACGTCAACGAAATAAGGGACAAAATGTGATGCCCAATGTGTCAGGAGGTGGTGAAACCCATCAAATTTAAAGTGATATATGTGTGTGCATAAACCTACAATTGGAAATTAATTGTATTCATATTTTGTAGATGGCGACAAAAAAAGAAAACATGGATCCAGATGATGATAGCGACTGGATGCATAGGAATGAGGGTTTTCAGGCAAACGACATTGTCGCAACGACAGATCTTCTGACACTAGGTACATGACTGTACATTTCAATTACTTTAAACCTAGACATGCCTTATTCCCGGCAGTGTTCATGAATTTGTTGGTGTCATTGGGGAACCAGGTATAGGAATCGCGAGGGAGTCTAGGCTTAAATGCCTTAGGTTGTATAATCAGACACCAAGGCATAAAGAGGCAAAGATAGAGTATATGAGAAAATGTAGAGCACTATAGGCTGACACTTTGAATCACACATTCATTGCCATGGAGGACCCAACATATACCCCTGAGGTTGTACACCCTACAACAGATGCAATGGAACCTAATGGATCCTCAGTTACTGCCGACGACTAGGTTATCCCTGAATTCATCAGGACCCCTTTCTTACCAGCTTCAACGCAGACCGAGGATATCGGTACACTCGATATGTCTACTGAAGCAGTAAGACATAAACGTCATGTGACGTGTGGGGAAAGACAAGCTATCTTAGCCCGTCGAAACCAACAATTTGAAGCATCCATTGCAAAGAACGTGGCTACTTTGGTTGGGGATACTATCAGTGATGCTGATATCAACAATAATGGTAATTACTATCCAATCTTAAATGGATCTTGCACGACGATGATAGCATGTAGTCAGACTAAACATGTGTTTCTATCAGCACAATGTAGGGTTCCATGCCAAGGCGCTACCTTGCCCACTAATGGTAGTGTAGGCATAACCGAACAAGAAAGTGGGGTGGAGCATTTAAGAGCGAAGCCAAGGGTCATTTCCAATGGTAATTGTTAAAAATCTTTATTTAGATGAGGAGGCTACCTTGCCAACTGATTGCCTTTGTCTTTTACGTGGCTTCGCTTTTCACCATCTAGGTGATGATGATGATGAGGCCGTCATATTCGGAGAAGATGATGATGACGACGAGGGATACATATTCGATGGCCAATGTACTTATGCCAATTTTCATTATGATACCAAGGCTTATATAAATAAACATGTCTTAGTCGTTGTTTTCCATAAAATCTCAGATGAGGAGACTGACGCGGACAATGAGATCAATGGTACTCAAGATGAATCTATTGCCACTGATGTGCTTGACCCGTACGATAAGGTGTACAATAACCTCCCTGAAGAAACACATATGCTAAAGCCTGTTCCTGACAGCGGTTATTGCACTATGAAGAAGTTTAAGTATGAGCCACCTAGGTTTTGTTGTCGTGGTGGGAAGGTTGAGCTAGCACCACTGGATACCCCTCGCCAACGCAGGAGGTTGTGGGATAGTGCAGACTCTGATGCTAAGCACTTTCGTGATAACATTAGGTTTTTTAATGGTCATTTCTCTTTCACTTCCCTGTACTGTTGCCTCGATAGTATGACAACTAAGGTGAGAGATTCTGGTATATACACGTTCCGGGCACAAGGCATGATGTACCATAATATCAAGTCATTCGGTAAGGAAGGTGGGTCGGAGCATAAACATCTAGAGCTTTACTTCTACGATGATGATCCCAGTCTTGAGCACCGGTACCGTAAGTGTCGTAAATAGCAGCTTCAGAAAGACAAAGAGGTTATTAAACAGATAGTTGGCATACTCCATGGAAACCCGTACTTCGAGCACCTTAGGAGCATGGGCCATGTTGAGAACCTTGATGACTATCATATCGCATTGAACCTTTACCAGACGTTGAACGAGAAGACATATAACACACCTCTAACTTTAGAGGTGGCTGCTTTATGGATCGAGGGGAGCGAACAGCAAGGCCAGTTTAGCAAGAGTGTTATGCTACATGGGAAGGATAGGTCAAGCCACGGCATCCGCTCATACCATGGGTGCTACGATGCACTATCGTATCCACTGTTCTTCCCTAGAGGTGAACTTGTATGGCATGCAAATATCCCGAAGGTTGGTGTATCCATGGATGAAGTGGATGCATATCGTGCGACACATAGGGCAAGTAATGCAAATGATGAAGATGCGGGTTAGTTGCTTCTTTATAATTTGAGATTTTTGCACATTATTAACTATGCTTTCGGCATCACTCACTTTTCAATCCTTGCGTATGCAGAATCTCCTAGCCATTTATGTGTGTCCGTACGTGACTACTACTGCTACAAATTCCAGATTTGTCCTGGGGTATTCAATCTAATACTTTATGGAAAGCGGCTTTTCCAACAGTTCGCTGTCGATACATACATCAAGATTGAGAGCTCTCGTTTAGATTTCATACGTAAGAATCAGGATCGGTTAAGGGCAGACCTATACCAAGGCTTGGTGGATAGCATGTTCGATGGAGATATTAGAGCAGAAAAGGTTGGGAAGTGAATTGTGTTGTCGACATCATTTATTGGCGGTCCTCGTGACATGAAACGTCGGTATATGGATGCTATGGCTCTGGTGCGTAAGTTTGGTAAACCCGACATCTTTCTTACCATGACATGTGAAAGTCGCCTAGAGGGGGGTGAATAGGCAGATCTGAAATTTATAAACTTTAAGCACAACTACAAGCCGAGTTAGCGTTAGAAATATAATCGAGTCCGAAAGAGAGGGCGAAAACAAATCAACCAAAGAAATAGAGCGGATGACACGGTGATTTGTTTTACCGAGGTTCGGTTCTTGCAAACCTACTCCCTGTTGAGGTGGTCACAAAGACCGGGTCTCTTTCAACCTTTTCCCTCTCTCAAACGGTCACCTAGACCGAGTGAGCTTTTCTCCTCAATGAAATGGGTCACTTAGACCCCACAAGGACCACCACACAATTGGTGTCTCTTGCTTTGATTACAAGTGTCTTGAGAACAAGAATGGGGAAGAAGAAAAGCGATCCAAGCGACTAGAACTCAAATGAACACGAAAATATCTCTCTCACTAGTAACTAAATGTTTGGAGTGATTTTGGACTTGGGAGATGATTTGATCTCTTGTTTGTGTCTTGGAGTGAAGTCTAGAGCTCTTGTATTGAGTGAGATGTCTGAAAAACTTTGATGCCTTGAATGGTGGTGGTTGGGGGTATTTATAGCCCCAACCACCAAACCAACCGTTGGGGTTGGGCTGCTATCGAAGGGTGCACCGGACAGTCCGGTGCGCCAGCCACGTCACCCAACTGTTAAGGTTCTGACAGTTTCGACCGTTGGAGCTCTAACATCTTGGTGCACTAGACATTCTGGTGCCGCACCGGATAGTCGGTGCCACACCAGACAGGCACTGTTCACTGTTCGATGCGTCTCTGCCACCTGCTCTGACTTCTGCCGCGAACTATAGCTCTATCAGGGCATTGTGCAGCTGACCGTGGCGCTGATAGCCGTTGCTCCGCTTGGTGCACCGGACAGTCCGGTGGCACACCGGACAGTCTGGTGAATTGTAGCGGAGTGCGCCTGGAGAAACCCGAAGGTCAAGAGTTTGAGGTCGATCCACCCTAGGACACCGGACACTGTCCGGTGCGCCAGACCACGGTCCTCTTCAGTTTCTTTTTGCTCCTTTCTTTTGAACCCTAACTCGGATCTTTTTATTGGTTTGTGTTGAACCTTTGGCACCTGTAGAACTTACATTATATTGCAAACTAGTTAGTCCAATTAGTTGTGTTGGGCAATTCAACCACCAAAATCATTTAGGAAAAGGTTTGACCCTATTTCCCTTTCAATATCCCCCTTTTTGGTGATTGATGCCAACACAAACCAAAGCAAATATATAAGTCCAGAATTGAACTAGTTTGCATAAGGTAAGTGCAAAGGTTGCTTAGAATTAAACCAATTTATACTTTCATAAGATATGCATGGATTGCTTTCTTTCTTTTAACATTTTGGACCCCTTTTGCACCACTTGTTTTGTTTTTGCAAATTCTTTTGGAAATTCTTTTCAAAGTCTTTTTGCAAATAGTCAAAGGTATATGAATAAGATTTCAAGAAGCATTTTAAAGATTTGAAATTTTCTCCCCCTGTTTCAAATGCTTTTCCTTTGACTAAACAAAACTCCCCCTTGATGAAATTCTCCTCTTAGTGTTCAAGAGGGTTTTTACCATTTGAAAGAAGATCAAATATTTTAGATGCCAATTTTTGAAAAACTCCTCCTTAAAATATAGCTACCAATTGAGATAGAATTTCTTAGAGGAATAACTAATTTGAAAGATACCAATTGTAAACAATAAAAACTTTATCTCGAATTTTTTTGAAATTGGTGTGGTGGTGCGGTCCTTTTGCTTTGGGCTAATACTCTCTCCCCCTTTGGCATTAACTGCCAAAAACGGAGTCTTTAGAGCCCTTTCACTTTCTCTCCAATGGTACAAATGAATATGAGTGAAGATTATACCAAAGTGGAGAGCGGTGCGGAGTGACGGCAAAGGGTAAATAATACCGATAGAGTGGAGTGGAAGCCTTGTCTTTGCCGAAGACTCCATTTCCCTTTCAATCTATGACTTAGTAGAAGTTCACTTGAAAATTCATTAGTCATAGGCATAAAAGAGATATGATCGAAGGTACATAAATGAGCTATGTGTGCAAAGTATCAATCAAAGTTCCGAGAGTCAAGAATGTTTAGCTCATTCTAAGTTTGGTAAAGGTTTTCTCATCTAGTGGTTTGGTAAAGATATCGGCTAATTGTTCTTTGGTGCTAACATAAGCAATCTCGATATCCCCCCTTTGTTGGTGATCCCTCAAAAAGTGATACCGAATGGCTATGTGCTTAGTGCGGCTGTGTTCAACGGGATTATCCGCCATGCGGATTGCACTCTCATTATCACATAGGGGAGGGACTTTGCAAAATTTGTAGCCATAGTCCCTAAGGGTTTGCCGCATCCAAAGCAATTGCGTGCAACAATGGCCTGCGACAATGTACTCGGCTTCGGCGGTAGAAAGAGCTACTGAATTTTATTTCTTTGAAGCCCAAGACACCAGGGATCTTCCCAAGAACTGACAAGTCCCTGATGTGCCCTTTCTATCAATTTTACACCCTGCCCAATCAGCATCTGAATAACCTATTAAATCAAAGGTGGATCCCTTGGGGTACCAAAGACCAAACTTAGGTGTATGAACTAAATATCTCAAGATTCTTTTCACGGCCCTAAGGTGAACTTCCTTAGGATCGGCTTGGAATCTTGCACACATGCATACGGAAAGCATAATATCCGGTCGAGATGCACATAAATAGAGTAAGGATCTTATCATCGACCGGTATACCTTTTGATCTACGGGTTTACCTCCCGTGTCGAGGTCGAGATGCCCATTGGTTCCCATGGGTGTCTTGATGGGCTTGGCATCCTTCATTCCAAATCCTTCATTCCAAACTTAGTGAGTATGTCTTGAATGTACTTTGTTTGGCTGATGAAGGTGCCCTCTTGGAGTTGCTTCACTTGAAATCCTAAGAAATACTTCAACTCCCCCATCATAGACATCTCGAATTTTTGAATCATAATCCTACTAAACTCTTCACAAGTAGATTTGTTAGTAGACCCAAATATGATATCATCAACATAAATTTGGCATACAAATAAATCATTTGCAATGGTTTTAGTAAAGAGAGTAGGATCGGTTTACCGACCTTGAAGCCATTAGTGATAAGGAAATCTCTTAGGCATTCATACCATGCTCTTGGCGCTTGTTTGAGCCCATAAAGCGCCTTAGAGAGTTTATACACATGGTTAGGGTGCTCACTATCTTCAAAGCCAGGAGATTGCTCAACATAGACCTTTTCCTTGATTGGTCCTTTGAGGAAGGCACTTTTCACGTCCATTTGATAGAGCTTGAAGCCATGGTAAGTAGCATAGGCAAGTAATATGCGAATTGACTCAAGCCTAGCTACGGGTGCATAGGTTTCACCGAAATCCAAACCTTCGACTTGTGAATATCCCTTGGCCACAAGTCGGGCTTTGTTCCTTGTCACCACACCATGCTCATCTTGTTTGTTGTGGAAGACCCACTTGGTTCCTACAACATTTTGGTTAGGACATGGAACATGATGCCATACCTCATTCCTCGTGAAGTTGTTGAGTTCCTCTTGCATTGCCAACACCCAATCCGAATCTCTTAATGCATCTTCCACCCTGTATGGCTCAATAGAAGACACAAAAGAATAATGTTCACAGAAATGAGCGACTCGAGATTGAGTTGTTACCCCTTTATGAATATCACCGAGGATGGAGTTCACGGGGTGATCTCTTTGTATTGCTTGGTGGACTCTTGGGTGAGGCGATCTTTGACCCTGTTCTTCTTGATCATCTTCCTTGTCTTGATCATTGTCATCTCCCCCTTGATCATTGTCCTCCTCTTGAGGTGGCTCATCCTCTTGATCTTCATTTTCATCATCTTGAGATTGATCCTCATCTTGGGTTGGTGGAGATGCTTGCATGGTTGATCTTGTGCTTGTGTGAGCTCTTCGGATTGACACACATCCCCAATGGACATGTTCCTTAGTGCAACGCATGGAGCCTCTTCATCATCTAGCTCATCAAGATCAACTTTCTCTACTTGAGAGCCATTAGTCTCATCAAACACAATGTCACAAGAAACTTCAACTAGTCCAGTGGATTTGTTGAAGACTCTATATGCCCTTGTGTTTGAGTCATAACCAAGTAAAAAGCCTTCTACAGCCTTAGGAGCAAATTTAGTTTTTCTTCCTCTTTTAACCAGAATAAAACATTTGCTACCAAAGACTCTAAAATATGAAACATTGGGCTTTTTACCGGTGAGGAGTTCATATGATGTTTTCTTGAGGATTCGGTGAAGGTAGAGCCGGTTGATGGAGTAGCAGGCGGTGTTAATCGCCTCAGCCCAAAACCGATCCGAAGTCTTGTACTCATCAAGCATGGTCCTCGCCATGTCAAGTAGAATTCTATTCTTCCTCTCCACTACACCATTTTGTTGTTACGTGTAGGGAGAAGAGAACTCACGCTTGATGCCCTCCTCCTCAAGAAAGCCTTCTATTTGAGAGTTCTTGAACTCCGTCCCGTTGTCGCTTCTTATCTTTTTGATTCTCAATCCGAACTCATTTTGAGCCCATCTCAAGAATCCTTTTAAAGTTTCTTGGGTTTGTGATTTTTCCTACAAAAAGAACACCCAAGTGAAGCGAGAATAATCATCCACAATTACAAGACAATACTTACTCCCGCCGATGCTTATGTAAGCTATCGGGCCGAATAGATCCATGTGGAGTAGCACAAGCGGCATGTCGGTCGTCATGATGTTCTTGTGTGGATGGTGGGTACCAACTTGCTTCCCTGCTTGACATGCGCTACAAACCCAGTCTTTCTCAAAATGAACATTTGTTAGTCCCAAAATGTGTTCTCCCTTTAGAAGCTTATCAAGATTCTTCATCCCAACGTGGGCTAGTCGGCGATGCTAGAGCCAACCCATATTAGTCTTAGCAATTAAGCAAGTATCGAGTTCAGCTCTATTAAAATCAACTAAGTATAGCTGACCCTCTAATACTCCCTTAAATGCTACTGAATCATCACTTCTTCTAAAGACAGTAACACCTATATCCGTAAAAAGACAGTTGTAACCCATTTTGCATAATTGAGAAACAGAAAGCAAATTGTAATCTAAAGAATCTACAAGAAAAACATTGGAAATAGAATGGTCAGGTGATATAGCAATTTTACCAAGTCCTTTGACTAAACCTTGATTTCCATCCCTGAATGTGATAGCTCTTTGGGGATCATCGTTTTTCTCATAGGAGGAGAACATCCTTTTCTCCCCTGTCATGTGGTTTGTGCACCCGCTATCAATGATCCAACTTGAGCCCCCGGATGCATAAACCTACAAAACAAGTTTAGGCCTTGTTCTTAGGTACCCAAACGGTCTTGGGTCCTTTCACATTAGAAACAAGCAACTTGGGTACCCAAACACAAGTCTTGAAGCCCTTGTGTTTGCCCCCAACATATTTGGCAACTACTTTGCCTGATTTGTTAGTTAAAACATAAGAAGCATCAAAAGTCTTAAATGAAACATTAGGTTCATTTGATGTAGTAGGAGTTCTCTTTTTAGGCAATTTAACATGGGTTGATTGCCTAGATCTAGAAGCCTCATTTTTGTACATAAAAGCATGATGTGAAACATTATGAGGTTTCCTATCATGAATTCTCCTAATCTTATGCTCGGGATAACCAGCAGGATATAAAATATAGCCCTCGTTATCCTAAGCCATAGGAGCCTTACCCTTAACAAAATTAGACAATTTCTTGGGGGCATTAAGTTTAACATTGCCTCCCTGTTGGAAGCCAATGCCATCCTTAATGCCAGGGCGTCTCCCACTATAGAGCATGCTTCTAGCAAATTTAAATTTTTCATTTTCTATCTCATGCTCATTAATTTTAGCACTAAGTTGAGCTATGTGATCATTTTGTTGTTTAATTAAAGCTAGGTGATCATGGATAGCATCAACATTAATGTCTCTACATCTCACGCAAATAGAAACATGATCAACAGTAGATGTAGAGGGTTTGCAAACATTTAATTCATCAATCTTAGCATGTAGAATAGCATTCTCATTTCTAAGTTTGGAAACAACAACATTGCAATTTAAATCTTTAGCCTTTGAAATTAATTTATCATTTTCAATCTTAAGGCTAGAAAGTGATTCATTCAATTTATCAATCTTAGCAATTAAACTAGCATTACCATTTTTAAGATTGACAATTGAATCATCACAAACATTTCTTTTCTCAACCTTAGCAAGTAATTTGGCATTCTCAGTTCTAAGGTTAGAGATAGTGTCATGGCAAATGCTAAGCTCACTAGTTAATTTTTCACATTTCTCTATTTCCCGAGCATATGCATTTTTTACTTTAACATGCTTTTTGTTTTCCTTAATAAGGAATTCCTCTTGGCTATCCAATAGTTCATCCTTCTCATGAATAGCTCCTATCAATTCATTTAATTTTTCTTTTTGTTGCATGTTAAGGTTGGCAAAAAGGGCAAGCAAATTATCTTCATCATCACTAGACTTATCCTCATCACTAGATGTTGCATATTTAGTGGAGGCTCTAGATTTTACCTTCTTCGTTTTGCCATCCTTTGCCATGAGGCACTTGTGGCCGACGTTGGGGAAGAGGAGACCCTTGTTGACGGCGATGTTGGTGGCGTCCTCGTCGGAGGAGGAGTCAGTGGAGCCCTCATCGGAGTCCCACTCCTGGCATACATGGGCATCGCCGCCCTTCTTCTTGTAGTATCTCTTCTTTTCTCTCCTCTTTCCCTTCTTGTCGTCGCCCCTGTCACTATCTCTAGATAATGGACATTTAGCAATAAAATGACCGGGCTTACCACATTTGTAGCAAACTTTCTTGGAGCAGGGCTTGTAATCCTTTCCCCTCCTTTGCTTGAGGATTTGGCGGAAACTCTTGATGATGAGTGCCATCTCCTCATTGTCGATCTTGGAGGCGTCGATGGGGAGCCTACTTGATGTAGACTCTTCTTTCTTTTCTTCCGTCGCTTTGAATGCGACGGGTTGCACCTCGGGTGTGGAGGTGGTGCCTCACTCGATAATTTGTTTGGAGCCTTTGATCATCAATTCAAAGCTCACAAACTATCCTATAACCTCCTCGGGAGACATTAGCTTGTATCTAGGATCACCACGAATTAATTGAACTTGTGTAGGATTAAGAAAAGCAAATGATCTTAGAATAACCTTGACCATTTCATGGTCATCCCATTTTGTGCTCCTGAGGTTGCACACTTGATTCACCAAGGTCTTGAGCCAATTGTACATGGCTTGTGGCTCCTCTCCTTGGTTGAGGACGAACCGACCGAGCTCGCCCTCGATCGTCTCCCGCTTGGTGATCTTTGTCACCTCATCCCCTTCGTGTGCGGTCTTGAGTACGTCCCAAATCTCTTTGGCACTCTTCAACCCCTGCACCTTATTATACTCCTCTCGACTTAGAGAGGCGAGGAGTATAGTAGTGGCTTTGGAGTTGAAGTGCCAGATTTGGGCAACTTCGTCCGAATCATATCCTTCATCCCCTACGGATGGTACCTGTGCTCTAACCTCAACAACGTCCCAAATACTAGCGTGGAGTGAGGTTAGGTGATGCCTCATTTTATCACTCCACATACAATAATCTTCACCGTAAAAAACCGGTGGTTTGCCTAATGGGACGTAAAGTAATGGAGTACGTTTAGAAATGAGAGGGTAGCATAAGGGGATCTTACTAAACATCTTACGCTCATGGCGCTTAGAAGTGACGGACGGCGCGTCGGAGCCGGAGGTGGATGGCGACGAAGTGTCGGTCTCGTAGTAGACCACTTGCTTCATCTTCTTCTTCTTGTCGCCACTCCGATGCGACTTGACATGGGGAGGTGATTCCTCCCTTCCTTTAGCACCGGACTCCTTCGATGGAGCTCTCCCGTGGCTTGTGTTGGTCTCCATCTCCCTCTTGGCGGATGCTCCCGACATCACTTCAAGTGGTTAGACTCTAATGAAGTACCGGCTTTGATACCAATTCAAAGTCACCTAGAGGGTGGTGAATAGGCAGATCTGAAATTTATAAACTTTAAGCACAACTACAAGCCGGGTTAGCGTTTGAAATATAATTGAGTCCGAAAGAGAGGGCAAAAACAAATCAACCAAAGAAATAGAGCGGATGACATGGTGATTTGTTTTACCGAGGTTCGGTTCTTGCAAACCTTCTCCCCGTTGAGGTGGTCACAAAGACCAGGTCTCTTTCAACCCTTTCCCTCTCTCAAACGGTCACCTAGACTGAGTGAGCTTTTCTCCTCAATCAAATGGGTCACTTAAACCCCACAAGGACCACCACACAATTGGTGTCTCTTGCTTTGATTACAAGTGTCTTGAGAACAACAATGGGGAAGAAGAAAAGCGATCCAAGCGACTAGAACTCAAATGAACATGAAAATCTCTCTCTCACTAGTCACTAAATGTTTGGGGTGATTTTGGACTTGGGAGAGGATTTAATCTCTTGTTTGTGTCTTGGAATGAAGTCTAGAGCTCTTGTATTGAGTGAGATGTCTGAAAAACTTAGATGCCTTGAATGGTGGTGGTTGGGGGTATTTATTGCCCCAACCACCAAACCAACCGTTGGGGTTGGGCTGCTGTCGAAGGGCGCCACCGGACACTGTCCAGTGCGCCAGCCATGTCACCCAACCGTTATGGTTCTGACGGTTTCGACCATTGGAGCTCTGACATCTTGGTGCACCGGATAGTCCGGTGCCGCACCGGACAGGCACTGTTCACTGTCCGGTGCGCCTCTGGCGCCTGCTCTGACTTCTGCCACGAACTGTAGCTCTATCAGGGCACTGTGCAGTTGACCGTTGCGCTGATAGCCGTTGCTCCGCTTGGTGCATCAGACAGTCCGGTGGCACACCTGACAGTCCGGTGAATTATAGCGGAGTGCGCCTAGAGAAACCTGAAGGTGAAGAGTTTGAGGTCGATCCACCCTGGTGCACCGGACACTGTCCGGTGGCACACCGGACAGTCCGGTGCGCCAGACCAGGGTCCTCTTCAGTTTCTTTTTGCTCCTTTCTTTCGAACCCTAACTCGGATATTTTTATTGGTTTGTGTTAAACCTTTGGCACCTGTAGAACTTATATTCTAGAGCAAACTAGTTAGTCCAATTATTTGTGTTGGGCAATTCAACCACCAAAATCATTTAGGAAAAGGTTTGACCCTATTTCCCTTTCAACATGTAACCCCAACTGGGATGAGATAAGGAGGGAGCTTCTCCCTAGGCAGACACCGCAAGATCGTCCTGATCTTGTAGTGCGTGTCTTTCATGTGAAGCTACAGGAGTTATAGCATAGGCTGACTAAACAGGATATTCTTGGTAAGGTCTGGGCCTACGTCTACGTCGTGGAGTTTCAAAAGCAGGGTTTGCCACATGCCCATTTTCTACTCATTATGCAAAGGAAGTACAAGCTCACATGCCCTGAGCAGTATGACCTTTTGATCTCAGCCAAGATCCCTCACAACAAGTACCCTAAACTACGAAAGATGGTGATCAAGCATATGATGCATGGCCCGTGTGGGTCGCTAAACCCTAACTGCCCATGCACTAAGGGCCATGCATCGTGCAGGAATCATTACCCCTGGCCTTTCAGTGACACAACCTTGCAATGGAAGGACTCATAGACGATTTATAGACGTCGTGATGATGGGCGTAAGGAAAAGGTTCGAGGGTGCGAATTGGACAATAGATGGGTTGTCCCTTACAACCCTTACCTCCTTTGTCTCTTCAACTGTCACATCAATGTTGAGGCATGCGGGAGCATCAAGGCTGTTAAATACCTGTTCAAGTACATATACAAAAGTCATGATCGTGCTTCTGTTGTTATGAGAGATGCGAGCAAGGCAGATGATGATGTAGATGAGATCAAGTAGTACAGAGATGCAAGGTGGGTGACTCCTCCAGAAGCGTTATGGAGGATATATGGCTTTGAGCTTGGTCAGAACTATCCACCTGTGATGCAACTGCAACTCCATCTTCCAAACATGCACATGGTGGCGTTTCACGAACGACAAATGGTCGAGCGAGTCGTCAACCGTCTAGGTGCTGATAGGTCAATGTTCATGGCATATTTTGAAGCGAATATGCTACATGAAGGGGCTCATGGCATCCTATATCGTGACTTCCTTGAGTGGTACACTTGGTAGAGTGGTAAGGGCAAACTATGGCAACGGAGGAAGCGTGATACGGGTGGACAAGTCGGTAGAATAGTCTCTGCTCATCCTGCTGAGGGGGAGCGCTACTATCTCCGTGTTCTCCTAAACCACATGACTTGCTCCACCTCCTATGTGGATCTAAGGACAATAGATGGTGTCACGCTACCGACTTTTCGTGAGGCAGCAGAGAGAAGGGGACTGCTTGAGTCGGACAACACACTAGATGAGTGTCTCAATAAACGTGCTCTTTTCCAGATGCCATCGGTGCTATGACGACTTTTTGCCACAATACTGGTGTACTGTGAGCCAAGCAATGTGGCGGTACTCTGGCAGAAACACCTAGATGTTATGTTAGAGTATTATCAACGCAAGAGTCAGAGTAAAACCCATGTTGAGCAGATGGTATTGATTGACATTAGGAACATGCTGCAGTCAATAGGAAAGGACATAAAGACATTCCCTCTTCCCCCTATCATCAACACGTTTGACGATGCTATTGGTACTGCTAGGGAGGTTTACGAGGAGGGAAGTATCGAACCGGCAATGAGAGATGTGGCTCTAAAAGACTCTCTTGACGAGGAACAGAGGGCTGCCTATGATACTATTATGTCTGCCATTGACACTGATCAGGGTGGATTGTTCTTTGTGGATGGACCTGGTTGCCCCGGAAAGACTTATCTATTGTTGGTACTGTCTTTCGACAGCAAGGAGAACCAACACAGGTGAATGGAGACGGCAACAGGGCACTCGCGCGTGATGGCAAAAGCTCTGTTAATCTGGCCTCTCACGGGCACTGTGCGGGGGTATTTATAGGTATCCGAGTGCACGGCGCCTTGCGCTAAGGACGCATGTGCCCTCAGGTACCTAGTTTATCCCCAGAATATTCCTATAAAGCGGGGTTACAGGTTGTAATTACATGTACGCCTTTACAAATTAGGCCCGTAACACAACCGCGGCCACGCAGGGCCTGTTACAATGGGCCCGACCTCATGTGGGCCTCGGAGCCGACCGAGGCCGTGCCGTAGGGAGGCGTTGCCGCAGGCCTTCGTCTGGAGCCGCATCGAGCGAAGGGTCTCCATGTTGTCCCTGGTGTCGATCAAGCGAAGGGTGTCCCTGCCTGCTTTGCTTGTCAGAGCGGGGGCTAAGCTGTGGAGACTTCGGGCGAAGGGTGGCGTTTCTGCCTTCGCTCCAACATTTGCCCTCCGAGGGACCAGTTCGACAAAGTCACCTGGTGCCGAAGACGTCGCTAGATGGCGGAGACGCTGCCCTCGCTCGAAGTGGTTCCGCGGGGGTTTTTGATGTGACCGTTGATGGACATCGTACTGTTGGACTGCGGGTTTTCCGAAGCGTCGCGCCCTGTGGGATTGCGGGTTTCCCGAGGAGCCGCGCCCTGCCTATAAAAGGGGGCGAGGGACGGCGCTGCTTGCACTTTGCCTTCCGCGCTCCGTGAAAACCCTAGCCGCCCGCCGTCTTTCTGCTCCTCTTCTTCTACTGCTCGCTTTGCTCCTCGGAGATCTGGCTCGAGTGAAGCAGACCGCCCGCCGCCGCCGACGGTACGTAGCAATGCCATCCTCTTCTTCTTCCGCCGACGCCACGCCGCCGGCCGCCGCCTCGTCTGAGGAGACGTTGAGTGGCGTGATGGTGGAGGAGCTGCGCGCGGGCGACTCTGTTGATTTTGGTGTGTCACGGATGACGTCGGCCCGCGTCGAAGAGATGCAGCGCTTGGGCTACTTTGGCTGCGGAGTCGCTCGTGCTCCGGGGACGGAGGAAGTCCCCGAGCCGGAGGGTGAGTTGGTTGTTTTTGAGGCGTTCTTCGTCGCCGGTCTCCGCTTGCCTGCGCACCGGTTTGTCGGCGAAGTCCTGCGTAGATTCAACGTGCAAATTCATCAGCTGACACCGAACGCCGTGGTGGCGCTGGCGAAGTATGTCTGGGCGACGACTTCGTACGGCGGACAGCCATCGGTTGAAGTTTTTGCGAAGAATTACTGCTTGCATTGGCAGAAGAGGGTGATTGAGGGCGGAGTTGCCCAGTTTGGGTCGTGCACATTCACGCCGAAGACCGGCAAGACCACGATGCCAGTAGTGGAGTTGGTTCCGTGCGCCCGCAACAAGTGGGGCAATTGGAATGAATTTTGGTTTTACGTTGCTGAGGCTACTGTCGAAGGCCATGAAGGACTGCCCGTATCTGAGATGTGCTCTCATTATTACTCTGCGTATCCGCACTTCGAAGTAGCAGAAGAGGATGCAGACGAAGGGGCCCTTCGATGCGCCGCCGGCCAGAGCAGTGGTCGAGATTTAGTTGAAGAGTTTGTGGCGTACGGGGTCTGGCCCTTGGCGCACGGCTGGGCGTTGGGCGAAGTGTGCCCTCGCCAGATGCCCTTTCACGGAGGAAGGGTGGTGCGAAGTCCAGCCTTCGCACTGAATTTGCGAAACCGTGACCCGGCCGCCTTTGTGCGTGATGCTGAGGACTTGGCGGTGCGGCTCGTGGGGCGGTACGTGGCGAGGACGGAAGGCCAGCGCAGCTTCGATATTCGCGGCTCAAATGAACGCTTGAACAGGGTCTTCGAATTGAATCAATTGCCGTACGACGGCTACCCTGGACAAGACGAAGCGGACCGCCGTGGGAAGAAGCCGGCGGTGGAGACTGGAGGCGACCCTGCGCTGACGGCCGCCCCCTCCTCAAAAAAGAGAAAATTAGGTACTGCGATGGGAGGAATCGGGGTGTCTGATAGTTTTGCTAGGGAGTTAATGAGGACGTGCGCGGCCCCGGGGGAGAGGATGTCTTCGCCCGAGCTCCGGGAGTCTTCGGCTCGGATGCTGAGGGTTACCGGGGGCTGCTGGCCTAGAAATGTTCCTGTCCCCTGCGCGGCTGAGGAAGACTGTTTTACATCTCGTATGGTTCGTCAGTGGAGGGTTTTTCCTTACGGGCGAAATATCGGTACTGTTGTGTGGGCAGTGATGGACAAGGATCGCCAAGGGGCCGCGCAAAAACGCCAGGCGACCGTAAGGATTCACGACGCCCGGCCGAAAAGGCAACGGGGAACGGCGAAGGCTGCGGCCTCCAGTGGAGGCAAACCGCCGCTGGCGGCGAAGGCGGGCGACTCTGCGCCCAGCAAGGCGCCGGAGACAGCGGCGGGCGCCGGAGTCTCCAAGCCGACGAAGGTGGTGCCGCCGGCCAGCGGAGTGGCGGAGGCTGCGAAGGCGGCCCGAGCGTTGCCGCCGCCGGGCAAGCGCGTCGCCGACTTCGGCACCGACATTAGCGTGGACGATTATCTTGGGGGTAAGTCACCCGCCGCTCTTTTTTTTTTTATTATTATTATTATTATTATTTTTTTTTTTTTTTTTGATTGGCGATGCGCTACAGGGTCGGACGAGGGTCGGCTTGTTATAGCTGTGCCTGCCGGGGCAATCGCGGCGGCGAAGGGCGGGGCCCTTGGCGCCGGAGGCGAGGTGTCGGCCCTCGCGAAGGTCAGAGACGAGGCTGGCGCGGCGACCCGCCGGCTGAAGGGAGTGACGGAGGCGCTGAATCAGGCGACGGAGGCGCTGAGTCAGGTCCGCCGAGTTTTTTTTTTTTTTTTTTTTTTTTTTTTTTTTTTTTTTTTTTACGGCCATGGCCTTACGTGTTCTCTGCAGGTGGCCGACTTCACCAGCCGCACTGCGTCGGGGGCGCTCACGGCGGCCTTATCTGCCGAAGTCGAGAGACTTCGGACGCAACATGCTGACGCTGTCCGTGAGAAGTCTGCCTCCGACAGCAAGTGTCGTAAACTGGCGGACAAGGTGGCCGCCCTGGAGGAAGAAAAGGCTGATCTCCGGCGCCAGCTGGCGGAGGAGAGGAGGGAGGCCAACGAGGCCGTCGCCAAAGAGCAGGCCGCGCAGGCGGAGGCTAGGCTGGCACGGGCGGAGGCCAACCTTGCCAAGGGGCTCGCCGAGGACCTGCGGGGGCGGCTCACCGCTCTGGAGAGCCGCACGAAGGGGGCCGAAGCCGCGGCACGGACGGAGGCCGAACGGACGCGCACGCAGCTTATGGCCACATACCGCGAGCTGGGTGCGCGGACTGGTGACTTCGTGGTGCCGGAGCGAGAGGCCGGACTTCGCTGCTTGAAATGGGTGCAAGAGGAGCTGCAGGAGCTCCCCACTGTCTTGGCTGGATTAATGTCGTTCGCCTCCCTGGTTACCTGCGAGGGGGCAATGAACGCACTCTCTCGCGAAGGGTGCCGGCACTATGAGGCCTTCGACCAGGCAGATGAAGATTTTGGGCGAGACATCTATAAGGTCGAAGACCCCGTGGTGAAGGAGTCCGCCGGCGCCCTCTATGATCGGATGTGGGGTCTGTATGGCGGTGAAGTGGTCAGGGAGCGGGCCGAGGCTGCGAGGGCTCAGGTAACGTTGTCGTTTGTTTGGCGTTTGCTGGATGTGGTCTGTGCGTGTGTTTGCTGACTTTTTGTATGTTTTGTTTTAGGCGGAGCGAGGCGAGCGGGTGGACGATTTCGGAGCACTGAACGACGCCCTGCCTGACCCGGAGCCGGCCCCGGAGACTACGGGAGACGCACCAGGCGCCCCCACATCTGCTGCGACAGTTGAAGACCTGCCCATGAAGGTGGCCGAAGGCGCTCCCGATGCCCTCGCGGCAGCCGCGCCGACCGTCGAAGAGCCGACGGCGGAGGCGGTGGGAAGAATGACGGGAGCGGCGGCGGAGACAACGGCGGAGTTGCCCGCCGCGTCAGGGCCCTCGCAGGTGGCATAGCGGTTGTCTAGGGTTAGGAAATTTTGGATGTTTGTACTGAACTTTGGTTGCTGCGCAGGTTCAAGATTTTGGGCCTGCGCACGCAACCACTGCTACTGAGTTTTTGGCGGCCTCGACCGCGGAAGATGGTAATCAATATAGTGGGTCTGCATCTGAGTTTTTTGACTTTGCTGACTCCGGGAGCTCGGTTGAGTGGACTGAGGAGTCGTCGGAGGAGAATTTGGATTATTTTACGGCCTTGGACGTGGCCGCGGCGGAGGCCGCGCCACACGCCGCGGACGCGTCGGACGCGCCAGGCCCTAGCGCCGGGCGCCGTCGACGAAGGGCGGTTGCAAAACGTAGGGTTAGCGCGGAGGAGCGGGCTTTGCTTCGTGTGAGTGGGGCCGGTCGGCAGGAACTGTTGTCTCTGCCGACCGCCGAGGGTGTAGGTGAGGGGGAACTGCGAAGGCTTTTTGCGGGTGAGGAGCTCAGGATAATGTTATTTAATTATAGGGAGATGGGAATTATTCCTAAAGTTGAACCGATGTAGAGTGTGGTGTCATCGCTTGTGTATGTAGAGTCTTGTATGGTGGAATTGTGTGCCCTCGCGTGCATGTGTGTGAAGGCATTTTGTACTAACTGATTCGTTCGGCTGCGCTGTACTTGGTTGATTATGATTGGTCTTGGCGTGAATGGTTCGATGTTGTCGTTTCGGCCGTTGTTGTGCTAGCCCACGTGTACCCTTAAGTGTCTTCTGCACCGATAGTCTTCGGTTTTTTCGTACTTGCTGTGTTGAACCGGTTGCGCCCTTGGGCGACTTCGGCGCGGATAATCGCGATAGACTTAAATTTTTTTTTTTTCGCACTTGTTGTGCTAATCCGGCTGCACCCGTAGGCGACTTCGGCACAGATAGTCTTCGCGATAGACTTAGATTTTTTCCCGGCTGCACCCTTAGGCGACTTTTGCACGGATAGTCTTCGCGATAGACTTCGATTTTTCTTCGCACTTGTTGTGCTAATCCGGCTGCACCCGTAGGCGACTTCGGCACAGATAGTCTTCGCGATAGACTTAGATTTTTTCCCGGCTGCACCCTTAGGCGACTTTTGCACGGATAGTCTTCGCGATAGACTTCGATTTTTCTTCGCACTTGTTGTGCTAATCCGGCTGCACCCTTAGGCGACTTTGGCACGGATAGTCTTCGCGATAGACTTCGATTTTTTCCGCACTTGTTGTGCTAATCCGGCTGCACCCGTAGGCGACTTCCGCACGGATAGTCTTCGCGATAGACTTAAATTTTTTCCGCACTTGTTGTGCTAATCCGGCTGCACCCTTAGGCGACTTCGGCACGGATAGTCTTCGCGATAGACTTCGATTTTTTTCCGCACTTGTTGTGCTAATCCGGCTGCACCCGTAGGCGACTTCCGCACGGATAGTCTTCGCGATAGACTTCGATTTTTTCCGCACTTGTTGTGCTAATCCGGCTGCACCCGTAGGCGACTTCCGCACGGATAGTCTTCGCGATAGACTTAAATTTTTTCCGCACTTGTTGTGCTAATCCGGCTGCACCCGTAGGCGACTTCTGCGCGGATTTGTCGCACGCGAGGGTAGCTAGCGCTTAGCCTCGCGGTGACCTCGTGGTGGTCGAATGTCGAAGACCGTCAATACGGTCTTTTTCGACGCATGTCTTTTTGCGGGGGATTTTTTACGCATATATTACATGGCTCCGCCTCGTTAAAAACCTCACCCCCCGGGAGGAAAAGAGTGCGGGCCGGTGCAAGATTGTTTTTGCAAATTACAAGGGCGAAGACAGCCCTGAAGAATCAAACAAAAAATTTGCGGAGGTTGTCAATGTTCCAGGAATGCTCCAGGTCCTCGCCGGTTTGTGTTGTGAGCCTGTACGCGCTGGGGGAGGCCTTCGTCTTGACGATGAAAGGGCCCTCCCACCTGGGCTCCAGCTTGCCCCTTGACTCCGTCCGAGCTGTCCGAATGAGCACGAGGTCCCCCTCGCTGAACTCCCTCGGGGTGACTGAGTGGTCGCGCCATGCTTTGGTCTGGGCTTGATACTTGTTCAGAACTTGTAGGGCGAAGACACGGTCTCCGTCGATGAGATCCTTTGAAGTCGGCTCGTCCACATCTGGGACGGCTGACGGGACCGTTCGCGGGGACCCGTGCTTTATTTCCTGCGGGGTCATGGCCTCCGATCCGTATAACAGACGGAAAGGAGTGAACCCGGTCGCCCTGCACTCAGTCGTGTTTAGTGCCCAGACTGCCTCAGGTAAGAAATCGCTCCATTTGCCCTTTTTTTCATCGAGGAGCATTTTTTTGATAGCTGTGAAGATTTTTCCGTTGGCGCGCTCCACGACCCCGTTGGACTGCGGATGGTAGACTGAGGCGAAGGCAAGCTTGGTGCCAATGGAGAAACAGAAATCCTTGAAGTCTTGGTTATCAAACTGTTTGCCGTTGTCGACCGTTAACTCGGACGGTACTCCGAAGCGGCAAACGATGTTCTGCCAGAAGAATTTCTGGGCAGTCTTCGATGTTATTGCGGAGACAGCCCGTGCCTCGATCCATTTGGTGAAGTACTCGACCGCGACGAAGGCGAACTTGAGGTTCCCCTGAGCGGTGGGCAGGGGTCCAACAATGTCGAGACCCCAGCGCTGGAGAGGCCATGTGTGGGCGATCAGCTTTGTGTACTGCGAAGGGCCGCCTGGTCGAGGAGAGAACTTCTGGCAGGCTTCGCAGGACCGAGTGACCCGATTCGCGGCGCAAATCATTGCTGGCCAGTAGAAACCCTGGCGGATTACCTTAGCAGCTAGGGCCCTTGGGCCCGCGTGCGAGCCGCACGTGCCACTGTGGACTTCACGTAGGATCTGCATGCCTTCGGCCTCGGTGACGCACTTAAGCATTGGTTGGCTGACTCCTTTTTTGTATAGCTGGCCTTCAATCAGAGCGAAGTCCCGGCTTCGATGTCTGAGGCGCTTGGCCTCACTGATGTCAGCCGGGTGATAATATCCCTGTAGGAACAGGGTAATGGGTGCTCGCCAGTCTTCGGTCATGATGAGGTTGACTGTACGGTGGCCCTCGATGTCGTTGGTTATATGGAGCCCTTCGGGGCTCCGGACTGCGGGCGTGCCGATGACGTGGAAGAACACGTCGGAGGGCAGAGTTTCGCCCCTGGCCGCGGCCTTGGCCAACGCGTCGGCCTCCTCATTCTTGGCCCGGTCCACATGCTGCACGGTGAACCCCTTGAACTGTCTCTCAAGACTTCGGATGGCCGCGAGGTACTGCATGAGCGCGGGGTCCTTGGCTGCATAGTCTTTGTCGACCTGGCCGGCAACTACCTTGGAGTCTGTTTTGATGATGCAAGTGGTGACTCCGAGGGCCCTCAGCTTGCGGAGGCCGAGGATGACTGCTTCGTACTCTGCTATATTATTTGTGCACCTGTCGGATTCCAGATTGAAGCTGAGTCGTGCTGCATATCTGTGCTTGACTCCGACTGGTGATGTTATGATTGCAGCGACGCCTGCCCCCGCATGGCACCATGCGCCATCGCAATGGATCGTCCAGACCTTCTCTGTGGTCGGGTCCGGCTGTGTTGCTGGCCCGGTCCAGTCGACGACGAAGTCTGCCAGGACTTGTGATTTGATGGCTGTCCTGGGCTCGAAACTGATGTGGTAGCCGGAGAGTTCGGCTGCCCACTTGGCGATCCTTACCGATGCCTCCGGGTTTCTAAACAGTTCGCCGAGCCCTCTATCTGAGGTGACACGGACCTTGAATGCTTCAAAATAATGGCGCAGCTTGCGCGAGGACATAACGACTGCGTAGGCGATCTTCTCCAGCTCTGTCATGTTGCATTTGGACGGAGTCAGGACCTCGGAGACGTAATAAACAGGGCACTGTCTGACAGCGCCTTCGACTGTCTGCTCCTGCACTAGTGCCGCGCTGACCGCGTGCGGCGAAGCCGCGACATAGAGCAATAAGGGGAGCGAGGAGTCGGGGCTCGTGAGGGTGGCCAGCTCCGTTAAGTACTGCTTTAATGAGGCGAAGGCCGCTGCTTGCTCCGGCCCCCAAGCGAAGTCTTTTGCGCCGCGGAGAGTTTTGAGGAAAGGAAGACTTCGCTCGGCCGACCTGGAAATGAATCTGTTGAGAGCAGCCAATCTGCCTGTCAGACGCTGGACATCCCTGGTGGACTGTGGAGGCGACATGTCGATGATGGCCTGGATCTTGGTTGGGTTGGCCTCGATGCCGCGGTGTGACACCAGGTAGCCCAATATCTTGCCCTGGCGAACACCGAAAACGCACTTTTCCGGGTTTAAGCGGAGTCGTGCGTCTCGCATGTTTGCGAATGTCTCGGCCAGGTCGGCGAGGTGGTCCTCCTTATTTTTGCTGGCGACGACGATGTCGTCCACATATGTAAATATATTTCTGCCGACCTGGCCCTCGAGTACTGTTTTGGTGAGTCTGGAGAATGTGGACCCGGCGTTCTTGAGACCCTCCGGCATTCTGATGAAGCAATAGGTGCCGAAGGGTGTTATGAAACTGGTGCTGGCCTTGTCTTCCTCCTTCATGTATATCTGGTGATAGCCGGAGAAGCAGTCGAGGAGAGACATGACCTCGCAGCCGGCCGCGCTATCGACTATTTTGTCGATCCGCGGCAACGGGAAATTGTCTTTTGGGCAGGCCTTATTGAGACTGGTGAAGTCTATGCACATCCGCCATTTCCCGCTTTTTTTCTGCACCATTACAACATTGGAGAGCCATGTGGGATAAGCCACTGGCTCAATAAATTTAGCCTCTAGGAGGCGGTGCACCTCCGCCTTGGCGGCCTCTGTCTTTTCATCGGACATTTTGCGAAGCTTTTGCTTTCTTGGTCGCACCGAGGGGTCGATCCCCAGACCGTGCTCGATTATGGATCGGCTGACTCCGACCAGGTCGAGGGCGGACCAGGCGAAGACATCTTTATTTTTGGCCAGGCAGCAGAGAAGCTTCTCTTCTTCATGCGGGGTAAGGTCTTCGCTGATGGTGACTGTCTGCTTGGGCGTGGCCTGATCGAGGGGGACAGTCTTGGTCCCATCCTGACTCTGCAACTGAGCCTTGGCGTGCTGCTTGTCAGTGGGGCTGGCGGGCGCAGGAACCTCGCACTGTGTCGTGAGACAGTGCACGTTCCTCTGACCAGGCACGAAGTCCCGCTCTATGTTGCGCGCAGCTTGCTGGTTACCGCGGACCGTAATTACGCCCAGAGGGCCTGGTATCTTCATGCACAAATACAGTCCGTGGATGGCAGCTTCAAACTTATTGATGGAGCCCCGACCCATGATGGCGTTGTATGGATATACCATATCCACGATGTCAAAAGTCACTTGCTCGCTTCGGGCATTAGGTGCTACACCGAAGGAGAGGGGCAACTCTATTTTGCCGACGGGGAAGGTGCCCTTGCCGCCGAAGCCATACAACGGGTTGTCCGAAGGCTTGAGCAGGCTGTGGCTGATGCCCATGCGATCGAAGGCATGGAGGAAGATGATGTCCGCCTGGCTGCCGTTGTCGACGAGGACCTTGTGCAGGTCCCAGCCTGCCACGCTGCAATTGATGACCATGGCATCGCAGTGGGGGGCACTGCGCAAGTCGACGTCCCGTGCGTCGAAGGTGAGCGGTATGTGGGACCACTTCGTCTGCACAACTGGGCCCGTGACAGCGACATGGTTTACGCTGCGGTAGTGGTCCCGCTTCTGCCGCTTGGTGTCGAAGTCGGTGCTGGACCCCCCAGTTATCATATGAATGACTCCGCGATAAGGTTGATCAGCGAAGTCTTCCTGTTTTGGGGCGTGGGGGATGTTTTGTTGTTGCTGGTGTGGTGGTGGAGGCGGAGGATGTACGATTTGTACTTCCTGATGATGTTGGTAAGCGTGGTGCGGTGGATGCGGGGCGGGAGCGTGGATATATGGTGGAGGGGGTGGCTGGTAATTATGCGCGACAATTCTGGGGTTGTCGGCTGGCTGCGCCCTCGCCATTCTGTCTCTGGTGGCCTTTACTTCGGGGCAGTCTTTAGTTTGGTGGGCGCAGTCTTCGCCATGGAAAAGGCAGTAAAATCGGCGCGGCGGAGGGAGTGGCTGCGCACGCCCTCGGCCCCTGCCGCGAGTTCCACTTCCGCGGCCCTGGGGGGGATATTCTTGGCGACGAAGGGGGTCAGCGGCCGGCTGCTGGTTGGCGATGTTGTGCACTTGCTGCTGACCGCGGCCATCCCGACCGGAGTCTGGCTGCGGAGTCCTTGTCCACGTGCGGCTGGACTGCGGAGCATCTTTTGGCTTCCGCTGGGACTCAATCTTGCGCTGGTGGAGCTCCTCGGACCTGGCGTACTTTTCAAACAGCTGGTATAACTCTTGGAGGTTCTTGGGCGGGTCCCTGATGCAATGGCTGTACAGGACGCCAGCGCGAAGACCACTGATAGCATAGTGGATGGCAATCTGGTCATCGACGGAGGGTAGCTGTGACTTGAGGGTCAGGAATTTGCGGTAATATTCCCTCAGGGTCTCCTTCTCTAGCTGCTTGCAGAGCGAGAGCTCGGCCAGGGCGTCGGTGTCCGGGCGGTACCCCTGGAAGTTGAGGAGGAACTTGTCCCGGAGACTTCTCCAGGAATCGATGGACAACGGGGGCAACCTGGTGAACCAGGTGAGCGCGGGGCCCTCGAGGGCGATGATGAAGGACTTCGCCATTGTGGCGTCGTCCCCTCCGGACGATGCGACGGCGACCTGGTAACTCATTATGTATTGAGCCGGGTCGGTGCTGCCGTTGTACTTGGGGTAGGTCCCAGCCCGGAAGTTAGCTGGCCACGGCGTCACTTGCAGGTGAGGCGCCAGGGGGCTTCGCTCATCGAGATAGTTGACCCCTTGGAATGGCGCGGCGTGCTGGAAAGTGAAGTCGCGCTGGGGGAAACGCGGGTCCTCCGGTTGTGCGCGGTGTTGCAGGGGTGGCCCATGCTGCAGGCCGGGGTGGCCCTCGCGCGTGTCTTCGTTTTGTGCGCGCTGCTGGAGGGATGATTCGTGCCGCGGGCTGAGGTGGCCTTCGCGCTGCATCAGCGCGATCTCCCGCTCGAGTTCCTGGGCCTTGAGTTCTTCGTCGCGGATCATCTGCCGCACTTTGGCGAGTGCGGACACACGCTGGCGCTTGGCCTCCAGTATCTCCTTCTGCCTCTGGAGGTTGCGGTTCTTGAGGCGCAGGGCGCGCAGCTGTAGTTGTTCCTCTGCCGAGATGCCGAGGACCTCACCGTCCTCGGCGAGGTCCGCGCCCTCCGGTTGTGCGAAGCCTGAGGGAGGTGCGAAGCCTGAGGGTTGTCCCTCGGGGTTGCAGGTGCGGAGGGTGTCGTCTTCGGTGGCCTCTTGGTGGGTGGATTGGGTGAGGGCGAGGGCCTTGCCCTTTCTGGCGGCGAGCAGTGCTGCCTTCGCAGCCTCGTCAGCCTTCGGGTTAGCTCTCTTGGGTGCCATCGCGGGTGGTTGTCTCGTAGCACCCACGGTGGGCGCCAAATGTTGGTACTGTCTTTCGACAGCAAGGAGAACCAACACAGGTGAATGGAGACGGCAACAGGGCACTCGCGCGTGATGGCAAAAGCTCTGTTAATCTGGCCTCTCACGGGCACTGTGCGGGGGTATTTATAGGTATCCGAGTGCACGGCGCCTTGCGCTAAGGACGCATGTGCCCTCAGGTACCTAGTTTATCCCCAGAATATTCCTATAAAGCGGGGTTACAGGTTGTAATTACATGTACGCCTTTACAAATTAGGCCCGTAACACAACCGCGGCCACGCAGGGCCTGTTACAATGGGCCCGACCTCATGTGGGCCTCGGAGCCGACCGAGGCCGTGCCGTAGGGAGGCGTTGCCGCAGGCCTTCGTCTGGAGCTGCATCGAGCGAAGGGTCTCCATGTTGTCCCTGGTGTCGATCAAGCGAAGGGTGTCCCTGCCTGCTTTGCTTGTCAGAGCGGGGGCTAAGCTGTGGAGACTTCGGGCGAAGGGTGGCGTTTCTGCCTTCGCTCCAACATCTATATAGAGTGTTACTCGTGATGCTACGCAACCATGGCAAGATTGCAGTGGCAACAGCTACATCGAGCATTGCGGCTTCCATAATGCTTGGAGGAAGAACCGCCCATTCACGCTTCAAGATACCTCTCACTATTGACGATGGCGCTGTATGTAGCTTCACGAAGCAGAGTAGAACCGCAGAGTTGCTACGGAAAGCATCTCCCATAATCTGGGATGAGGCTTCTATGACTAAGAGACAAGATGTGGAGGCACTGGACAATAGCATGAGCGATATAATGGGTCGGCCTGAACTGCCATTCAGTGGTAAAACCATTGTCTTCGGTGGGGATTTCAGACAGGTCTTGCCTGTTGTTCGTAAAGGGTCAAGGGCTCAAGTGGTCGCTTCTTCGCTACGGATGTCTTACTTATGGGAGTCCATGTCCCACTTAAAGCTTGTTAGCAATATGAGGGCAAAAAATGACCCTTGGTTTGCGGAGTATTTACTGCGCGTAGGTGGTGGAACTGAGGACACAAATAGTGACGGCGACATACGTCTTCCTGACGAGGTATGTGTGTCTTATAGTGGGAGTGACAACGATCTTGATGTGACACCCCAGTGTCACTCAGGGTTTTTCTCAAAAGCCAAACCAAGAACCATCATTTTATGTGAACCAAAGTAAGCATGAGCAACAAAACAATTTAAGTGAGAAAGAATTCACCAAGTATACACTTAAAAGTGTCATGATCAAAGCAATTGAGTCCTTTAAAAGATAAGATTGTGCAACCCTAATTAAAAACCCTAAATGAGCCCCATGAGCAAAATTCAAGGAAGTAAGAAAAAGGGAGTGAAAAGTTTAAAATTTTGAGTTGAGCCAATTATATAAGTTAAAGTATGTTTATTAAGCAACAAGAAAGATTGAGAAGGCTTAGCCAAAATAATTCAATTAAATCCCCAAATCAGCCCTTGATCTATGAACCCTTGGGAAATTCAGATTTCTGAATTTCTGAATTTTCAGACCTCTTCTCAAAGCTCATCTGTGTTCTCTGCTTTTCAAAACTCAAAGCCAGAAGATCCAAATATCAAAGTCGTGCCAAATTACCTTGAACACATTCTGGGAAAGTTTGAACTCAAACCAAATTCATTTGACACGATTTTGGCGCAGCTTAACCTCGGGGCCAGACATTCTGACACTGGCACCTTGGTGACGCTACAACTCCCTGTCCCTAGCCTAAAACCGCACGTCGTCCATACACAAAAGACAAAGCTTGGTCTGGTGAACAAATCCCTTGTAGTGATCTTGCCCAAATTCGCGAAGATTTGCTCCCAATCGGCGCTTGAACAGGGGCAGAGGCAACGGGAACACGTGTTCGACCGTGGCTGACACCCCCGGTTCACGCCCGTTCGCGCACCGCGCCTCCCCAGTGCACGCCCGCGCGCACTCGCCGGTCCACGACTGCCCGTGCACCGCGCCATGCCTATAAAGCCTCCCCAGGCGCATTTCACTTCGCCCCGCACTCACCCTCACCGGCCAGCCACTTTCCCTTAGCTCCGGCGAGCTCAATTCCGCCCGCCATTGCCGCCAGAGCTTCGGCCACCGTGGCCAGCCCACTCCAGCCATCCCCTGGGAAAGCCAGTGCTTCGGCTAGCTCTGCCAGTAGCCCGTGAAGCTTGCCAAACCCTCGGACCCGGCCGGACTTCACCGGAGGCCCGAGATTGACTACACCGGACTTCGGTCTTCCGCCGCCGCGCGTGGACCGAGCTATCCAGTGAGTCTCCGCCCAATTCCTTGCGCTCATGTCTTCCCTGGCATCCCGTGGTCCTCCCTGACCCATTTGATTGAACTATCTCGCCGTGACCAGGCCGGTCTCCTCGCCGCCGACGAGCATCCCCGCCTGCGCGCGTGGACCGACCGACTCCGGCTATCTCCGACGGCGTTCCGCACACCGTTGTGATCCCCAAGACCTCCCCTTCATCCTCGACCACTTCACCGGAACAGTCTCGCCGCCGGTAAGCCCCTCCGCCCTTTTCTCCGCCGCGGCTACTGTTTAAGGTAGAAGAAGGACCTCGGGTTAGGTTTTGTAGAACCCGAGGGGTTTTCTGTAATGTCAGTGACTCATGTGAATAGTAGCCTGAGGACTGATTCGCGAAGAAACTTAGAAAACCCGCCAGGGACCCCAGTGCAAAGTGGATTTTCATTTAATCAATTCTGTTATTCTTTTTTTAATAACCAGAGAACTTGTAAAATTCATAACTTGATGAATTCCTAATCAAAAGATGTCAAACCAATTTTGCTAGCTCCTGTATATTATAATCTATCATTTAAAAATAGTAGACCCTATACTTTCTGTTCAAAATTTTAGAGTTTAAAATTAAAAACAGAAACCCACTGAACCTTATTTAATTAAGGAAAATTAGTTTTTTCTTTTGTGCTGAGCTTAAGAAAATTTGTAGATGTTTATACCTTATTTAGACACTGTTTAAAAATAGTAGGAACCCCAGCATTAGAAATTATGATGTAGTTTCTCATTTAAAGATGTTTTGTCCAAAACTTAGAGAAAATCAGAAAGATATTAGAAATTAATGAACAGTGATTAATATTATTTTTCCTAGTTTACTTATGTAACAGAGAACTTAGGAAAAATACAGAGACCATTAATTTGGACCAGTTTTAAATTAAAATAATTTGTTTAGCCTAAATAAGACTGAAAATGAATTATTAAAGAGGCAAAACTATAACCAAAATGCTTAACAAAAATCCAGTGGACTTATAACCACCAGAGCCCCACTACAAAAATACATAGCACCTTAGCCCAACTTTTTAAGTAAGGGAAATAAATACAAAGTGATAATAAGGCATTTTCCAACTAAATCATGAACAACCCCAAATAATGGGATAATGGGCAACCAAAAATTAGCTAAGCCCATGATGAGGTAAACTACCAGAGAAAAATGCAAACCCATGAAAAAGAAGCAAACTCATACCAATTGTTAATGATTTAAGAGGAAGGCCATTTAATTCAATTAATGCATATCACCCCTTCCCTTAAGCAAAAAGATGCCAAACTTCAGAATGATTGCTCTTGCACAAAATAATAACCAAGAAAAATCAGAACTCTGTTGTTTGATGTTTTTCAAATATAGTGGTAGTAGAAAGCACTCATTTGGCTAGAAACTTGAGAAAACCATAGAAAAATAATTAAAAGGTATTAATAACTGGAAATTTGTATCAAGTCATGTTATAACACCTAAAAGCCAGCAAAAATAAGTTCTGAAGAATTACCCACTATTAAATAGTAGTTGTAGTTCAAAGCACCCCTTCTACCCTAGAGTTTAATAATTTTGTGCAGAGAAAACTATTCACTTTCTGATCCCCAAATTTTAAGACAAAGCAACACACCCCAGTAGAAAACCACTGCAATTTTTGCAGAATTTTTAGAATCTTATAAAAGCAACTTGTAATTCAAAACTACTCCAAAACATTAAAGAGAATAAAAGAAAAGGAAAGAAGAAATAAACCCCACCTCAATAAGTCTAACTTGGGTACTTATCATTTATCCCTAAGACTTAAAAAGGATTCAGTGGAACCCCAAAATTAAACCTACCACTTACCTTAGCTAAATTTGAACCAGTTTGCCAAGTATACCACCCAAGGGTCTTGCATAAGTAAAGTTAACTTTATTTAACTCAAGAAAGATCATACACCTTTTAAGTTGTGAATTCTAAAAGCACATATCATATCATGCATATATCTTACGCATTGTATTCATTAGATTGTAATCTTGCCGACGGAGAGTACGTGCTCATCCCCGAGCAAGGACCTGTCCAAGAGGAGGACCAGGAGCAGGCTTCAGAGGCTGCTATTGAGGATCTCCCCGCAACCCCAGCAGTTGAAGGCAAGCCCCGGTCTTATGCATAACCATGTTATTATATGCTACTTTACTACACTTAATGCTTGTAGGTTTGTAATGTGCACTTAAGTGTAGGAGTTGCTTGAGACCTCTAGTTGCATGAACTTAGGACTCCTTTTTTTTGAGATGAATACTAGTATGCTAGGTCGAGTAGCTGCTTGCTAATCAGGATCTCGGTAGAAGTCGAGTGATTTTTCTAGCACTCGCGCGAGGTCAGGAATTGCTTGTATTCATCTTGATAACGGGATAGATGTTGGTCTATGGACTTGGATCCAGGGAGGATGCCTTGTCTATGAGACGGGAAAATGAATTAAGGATTAATGTGTGGATACCTGAGTCAAGCTTTTGAACGTACTAAGCACATGCCGGGAAAAATGGTAACCGGTAAACTTAGTACCTGATTGAAGCCGGGCGCGGACTTTATCCCTCATACGACCTGAGACTGGGTCTCCCATGCTAGCTATGGTGGGTACAAGTGCGGCCACTGCACGGCGGCAGCCGGGGTCAGTGGAGCATTGTATGCCAAGGCGGTGAGGCCTGGACGCGAACGGGGAATCGATGGGGACGGTTGTCATGTGTGGGGTCAGAGTACCCTGACATGCCGTGTGTTTAGGTTTACCTTGCAAGGTTAAAAACTCGATTCGAATCGTCTGCTTCTCGCAGCTAATGAGACTGCTTGATTCCTTGTACTTCATCGAGTAAGAAGTGAAATGTGGTTACATGAGATAACTTGTTGTTTGAATTAAATGATTGTTACCATGTATGCTTAGAAGGAGCAAATCTAGCTAAGTTAAGGATGATAAAAATTGGAAAAGCTAAAAATTGATTTTAGTAACGGCAAGTGCTTTTGGCAAACCAAACCCCCCCCCTCAGCCAAACAGCTGCATAGTCTAGAGGTAGAGGAGTAGACTCCTCACACCGGGTAAGTCTAGCTGAGTATTAGTATACTCAGCCTTGCTTGTGGCACCATTTTTTTGCAGGTACCATGCAGGATTTGATTGATGGTGTGACTTGGCCTACCACCCTGCCACCGGGTTGGACGGTCGAGTGGAATGTTGCTCCGGCAGGAGAGGACCATGAGGAGTAGTGGGCTAGGCCTTGCCCATTTCCTCATTACCGACGACATCGATTATCCGCTGCACTTTACTTTATGAACTTTATTTGCTACTCAAGAACTCCGATTTATGTAATAATTCAGTACTTAATTTGAGGTTTCCTGTTTTATTGTATTTCTTCTGTGACTCACCTTCGAGTGAGATTGTGGAATTTGATCCTGGTTAAGTGGCTCTATCAGACTAGATCTGAAGGACTGACGGGTTATTCCGATTTAAGTGTGTCACGGCCCTTGAGGCGTGACTTAGGCACTTAAGCGGGAATAATTCGGGTGGTTCTGCCACACTTGACAACCTAATATACTTTGTTTTCCCAAATCTCAACGAAAATATGTCTGATTCGACCTACGTCACTTCAAGGGTGATATTGTCAACACGAAACGAGTGGGTGGATATGATAAATGTTAAGATGATTGATCGTTTTCAAGGGGAGCATATGGTGTACCATAGTTTCGATAGCGCCATGGATGATCCCCATAACTACTACCCATCTGAGTAACTAAACACACTGATGCCTAATGGGTTGCCACCACATGTTTTGAAGCTCAAGATTGGATGCCCTGTTATATTGCTTCGGAATATAGACCCTGTGAATGGACTTTGCAATGGCACCAGGCTGGTCATTCGTGGTTTCCAAAGAAATAGCATTGATGCAGAAATTGTACTGGGTCAGCACGCTGGAAAATGGATTTTCCTGCCGCGTATGCCTCTATGTCCCTCCGATGAAGAGATGTTCCAGTTCAAAAGAAAGCAGTTTCCTGTATGACTTAGCTTTGCAATGACGGTTAACAAAGCACAGGGTCAGACTATTCCCAATGTTGGTGTATACTTGCCCAAACTAGTGTTCTCTCATGGCCAACTATATGTTGCTCTACCTAGAGCGACGACCCGATCAAACATAAAGATTCTTGCCATCCTAGCCGTCGATGGGATGAAAACATTGAGGAAGGGTGTAAGAAAGAACCCCACAGTAGATTGTGGGACATACACCAAGAACATCATCTACAAGGAGGTCCTAACAAACTAGCCGAAATCTTCACAAACAACAGAAGAGTGATTTACATAAACAACAACACAACCTAGACCCATGGTAAGTCAGTCAAAACTCAATTGTTTTTTTGACATGTACAAGTAATTTATTTGTTTAGATATTTAATGATTTGAGTTTTTGTTTCAGTTCAGAGATTTCTGGCATGGCCGACACAAGTAACCGTGGATCTCTCATTGATGAATGGTTGCCGCCCCTACACTAAGCCCAAATAACTCTCATGTCATGCAGATAAGTTGTGAATTATGCTTTTCATTACAATAAAATGGTAAGTGAAATTTCCTTAATTGATTTCTTATGTTCTTAAGATTTATTTGTTACACTGTTATCCAATGTTGAAATAACTCATAACTAGAGCAAGGACTAAAGACTTTTATACTGCAATTTTCAGACATGAATTTGGTACATTATGGAAGAATTGGTTGGTGCTTTACTGTATGGAGTATGGTTTTCTACAATATACTTATGCATGTGACTTCAACATTGATTATTGTCTACTGTGCAAATATAAAATTGTTCAGACATTCTTGGACCTATTTCTAATTGTTGTTTGAAAGGCATGACCTTAGTGGGTTTTCCCAAATAAATTTTCTTTCATTAGTGCTCTGTCATTATTAACAACGTGTAGGAGAAGGTGAAACTGGAGAAGGAGCAGATGTGGCTGTCATGGACGACAACATCAAGAAACCTGCAACATGCAACCTGATTTTAAGAAATCTGCCACCTGCAACATGACTGGGCAGTGGTATCTCTGAGATATAATGTGGACAACGGCAAAAAATACTATGCATACACAACGGAAGAGTCCTTCAACCTGATTTTAAGTCCATTTGTAGCAAACAATCTTGTAAGCCATTAACTCGTTGAATTTGAAGCTGATGTGCAGTTTTATTTTTATGTCAGTTTTACTGATTTAGTTCCTAAGCAGATCCATGACAACATGAAATGTTGAACTTCCTCTTGTGATTTATAAAGCCTTTGTATCCGACATAATATTTAACATATTACGGAAATTTATTTGTGCTGTCCCATGGAATAGTATAGCTCTTGTTAACTGGATGAAGGACCCAGTTGCACGTTTAAGCATTTTATACTGTAGTGATTTGTCGTTCCGTATCTTTGCTTTATACAATTTTTTTTTGTTCCCGTCGCAACGCACGGGCACATACCTAGTAAGTATATTATGTGCCTTGCTGCTAAGCGTTTAATTTGTTATTGTGTAGCAATAATTAGTCGTGTGCTATTCATGTTTATATTCATTCATGTGCATTATGCAAATCATTTAGATACGTTTATTGATTACGTGATGCGGAGGACCAAAGCTGAGTCAACCACAAGATGCTGTAAAGCGTGAGCCACTCGTGAGGTGATTCTGATGGAGAACTTGAAGATGGATAAACTGAATGAGTGCCAAGACAAAGGATGATCGTCAAGTGATGGACGTCTAACAAACACTAACCTAGTGTTATTCCAGGCAAGCCCTGGTGCATTATCCCTTTCCTTGTTGTTTTAAAATATTTATCACCTTATATGATGCATTAGGTGATAGGAGTTGTGTGTTAAACAATTGATGCATTTCCTTCCTTGGAAAGTTGATTACCCTTCCTTGATACCCATTTATGAAAAGGATTTTTATGATGCTTAGCTTTGCTTTAGAAAAACAAAATGTTTTGTTTTAAAACAAAATGTGATGCTTCACACTAGATGAGAATTTATACAAAGAAAAGACTTGTGATGGTGAATCAATCAGGGCCTTGATGGGTTCAGCATCTGAAAACAAGTACCTCTGTCAGGTACCAAACTTTGGGTTCTAAATAATAAAGCTGAGACGGGGCGGGTGACTTGCACGAGAAGGAAGTCTCGGTGTAGTGTCTCCATCTAAGTCGCTTAAGGATCGAACTGATGTAGGCTTGTTGATCGAGGACCTTTTAAATGGCCACATGCCTCGTCATGGGTAAGCTTTGCCTCAGTCGGACCAATATTAGAAAGGCCACCACGCAATAGGAGTGGAGAGATGGCGAGAGTAGCGTGTACCCTCTGTGGCAAGAGGCTGGACGGTGGTGTATCTATGCTCTCGGTTGGCGTGAACCCATTCTGGTCTTGAGAAACCCGGTGGCGAGTTGGCATATGCAAGGGTTAAGTGCTACATATGTTGTGTGGTTGGATATCCCCAGCTAGGTATTAATCGATTCGTATCGCCGTTACTTCTCGGACATGAAGACTTGGTCACTACCCTACATGTAGCAATCCAGTGAACTAAAGGGATGATAAAAAGATAGCTAGTATAGGCCAAGTGTTTGATCTAGGATAGAAAGAACTCTAGATACAAGTAATTTTACTTAACCTGATAAGTAAAATGAATCTTAAGGATCCACTCATAGTAAGCTTTACTACAAAAGAGTCTTTGAATCTTGCTAAACTTTACCTTGATTCCCAAAAGCCAGCATATCCTCGAGAGTCTTTTTCCTTAGTCGGGTAAGACTTGCGAAAGTACACTTCGTACTTAGGGTTTTCGAACCCATGTTGTTGCAGGTACTAGATTTGCGCTGTTGTGGATGGCATTAAGTGCCGGTGGGCACGAACTTCTTATAGGTTAAAGTAGCTCTTCTATGCTTCTTATTGAGGATTGTCATTAAGCTAGCATATATTTCAAACATATAAATAATTTATAATATTTCAAAGTTTATTTCTTTGAATCACTTTTGTAATCACTCCAATAAATATGATATAATTTGTTGTAACTTGTAACTTTTTGTAATAAAGAAATTCCGCTGCAAAATGTTGGTGTGTGATTTGTGTTTACTTAATCTTGTGATCCTAGTTGTAAGTGGTTTATCCGGGGTCTTTGGGACACTCAGACGGATCCTGTTAAGTTATCTGGTGCACATGCATAGCCGTCTGAGGTATTTGAGACAAGGGCATGTGCATGTGGGCCCAATAACTTGGGAGGTTCTGCCACAGCTAGTATTGGAGCAGGATTAGGTATAATACTGTCACATATGTATTTCAAAACAAAGTTTTGGCTTTTGAATACCTATTTTCAACTAAACACATTTTTTGGTTTTGAAAAATTAAAGATTTGAAAACTACAATGCTAGAGACATCCTCTGTTAAGCCCTAAACTAAGGACTATCAGGTGGCTTAGATAAAAACACTAACCCACAATTGGGGGGATATTGCATACATGTGTAATGTTGTTTTTAATGCCATTCAATATTGAATGGATCGACGCTCAGGTATGGTGAGATGTGAGAGCATGCCCGAACAAACGTCAGTCTAGGGGAGATTATAAAATAAGTGCTTGATTATATACATGTTACACACATGTATATATGAAGGCTGCGATGTGGAGTATTTACTTTTCTAGGGATTCAGTATCCCATGGATGTGTATGGGTATACAGACATGGGAATACTGAGAAGTGTAATGTACTTGTAACGACGCACCTACGCTCAGGTAAGAAGGTGAGTTACCATAATGGGTTGCCCTGTGGTTAAAGCATGGTAGCGGCGCCTATGCGTGGCTTGGCGCTTAATGAAGAGCTGGCCTCCATATAGAAATATATGGGTGCCTACAGTGCCCAATGAAATTGTCATTGAGGCCATGATCAAGGGGCTTTGGCCAGGACCTACGGCTCAATATTTTGCCAGGAAGCCCCCACAAACCTTGGAGAAACTTCTTCAAAAGATGGATGAGTATATCTGGGCCGACAATGATTTCTGCCAAAGAAGGGAGGAAGCATACAGGTTTTCTAAGATGACTAGGGGCTTCAGAGGAAGAATTCACCCCAGGCACGTCAGGTCGATTCACAATTCCAACCCAAGTGATGATAGAGGAAATCAACCTCAAAGGCAACAACACAACTCCCAGTCTTCAGGACCACAACATAGCTCCTTCAGGCCACCAGCCCCAAGGGGCAGAGGGGGCAGAAGCTTCAGAGGAAGATACGGGGATCAGCCTAGAAGGCTATTTTGCTTATTCTGCGGTGAAGACAAAGGTCACACCACAGGAACATGCCAAGTCACAATTCAGAAGCAAAAAGAGATTACCAAAGCTAAGGCATGGCAGAATCAGCCGAAGCAGGTCCTACATACTGCTTCATGCTATTCTCCCTATGTCCTAGAATACGTAGGTAATCAATATCCTACGGTCTCTTTTGCTTCAGCAAGCCACTCTCAAGCTTCCTAGGCCATGCTCCCACCACCACCACTGCTACCACCTACTCTGACCCAAAGCCAGCAGCTAGAAGGGCACCAGCACACTCAACATCAATGCAATTTTTGAGAGGAGTCCAAAGCTCGCACAGTTAATAGTACTGTGCCTGAATCCAAGCACATCTACTAAAGAATATCCTACCCTTTGTGTATCTTTATCTTTTCTATCATTTTATTTTCTTGCATGAAAAAGCAAGTCTTGAAGAACTAAATTCTGATTTTATGTAATAATAGTGCTTGTATTATTAAGTGAAATGCTTCCTCTTAACAAGCTCCGAAGCTACAAAAGTCGTTCCTAAAGGAACGCAGAGTAAGTTCCGAAGCTACAAAAGTCGTTCCTAAGGGAGCGCAGAGTAAGTTCCGAGGCTCAAAAGTCGTTCCTAAGGGAATGCAGAGCTTAAATACCACCAGAATGAAAGGTGAAGAAGCTCCAAAGTCATTCCTAAGGGGATGCAGTGCTTAAATACCATCGAAATAGAAGGTGAAGAAGCTCCAAAGTCGTTCCTAAGGGGATGCAGAGCTTAAAGACTCCAAAGACGTCCCTAAGGGGATGTAGAGTCTTCAGTGTTTCAGTGTGGGCGTGGGTGTGTTTGGCATAAACGTCATGTTGCATCATATCATTGCACCATTCCGCATAACATTACATCAAACATCATATCACATCAACAGCAAAGATTGGGCACGAAGCAAATCTTCGGCAATAACTTGTTGAATGAAAATGTGTGGAGGCACGAAGCAAACCTTTGGCAAATACAATTTTATCAGGAAAATCTATTGACAACAGTATCACACAACAGATTTGCCATAAAAGGGGCTTCTTTCTTTACGAAGCATAAAAAGAAGGGAAGGTGTTTTTTTGCTGAAGGCTCAAAAACGGTATGTGCGTAAATTTCATGCATCACAAAGAAATATATTACATTAATTTACATGTCTGTTAATTGTCTCATACACAAATGTTATATTGTATCATTACAACAAAAGCCTAATCTTCTTTAAGAATTTTCTCGGTGTCCTCATTCAGCTGTCTATCGACGACTTCGTCGACGATAGAATTGGCAACACTCACCACATCCAGTGCCTCTTTCATAAAGGGATCGGCCTGAGGTTCGTATGGCTCGGGTAGAGGTGAGAGTTTAGTTGTAGTAAACAAACCGTTAGTCCGAAGCCAGAAAACAAACACCGAAGCTAAAATTCAATAATAATAACTATACGCCTTGCACGCTCAGCACCTTCTTCGGCTCGCTTAGCTTCTTCTCGAGCATCATGGGTTTCTTTTTCATTTTTTTATGATTTCGTTGGCCAATTCTCGGCCACCGTTGACCCAGACATCGAAATAAAACTTTCCGCCCACCAAAGTGGCTTCGGCCGAGGGGTCCTTCGTGTCGTCTATAGAAAAGGCGGTTTCGGTCTAGGCCGCAGTTTTAACATGGTCGCAACCAGCCTTATCCAAAATTGCTGCAACACTTCGAGCGCCGGCAAAGGCACAAATATCACCACGATCACTAAGGATCTCTTCAAAGGCTTCGGCTTCTTCACCTATCCAATCAATGACTCCCTCGGCGTCACCTCAAATGAACTTTTCTTCGGAAGAATACGCACCCACCTTGGCAAAGCTGATTTTTAGTTTTCTTACGCAATCCAAGGATTTCTCAAACCATCTCTCCTTGGATTCACGAAGCTTCTCAACATTCTTTTCCAGTCTAGCATTCGACCATTCACTTATTTCTTGCTTTACTTATGCAAGTTCAAAATTTTCGTTAGCTTCAACATGTTTTTTCTGAAGGTTTTCAGCTTCGGTTTTATAGACTTCAGATTGAGCATTGAATTTTGCCTCGTCTTTCTTCACTCTGTCCACTAAGGAAAGCAGAATTTTGTCTTTCTCTGCAACTTCGTTCCTAAGTCTGATAACCTCCGACCGAAGGTTGCCGAGGGCTATCTGGTAGCTTTCATCTTCAGCATTCTTCTGTGCTCGCAAAGCGTTGCTAAGAATTAAGCCCTGCAAAAAGAAGGGAGACAAAGGATCAGCACAAGAATAAAAGACAAAAAATAATATGTCTATAAGTCTGTAGCTCCCGTATCTTCAAGCTATTATACGCAAGGCTGTTTGCGAGGTCATCCTTTGACATGGCAGAGATGCCATCTTCAAGCTTCAGAAATCCCATGTTTTTTGCCATCTCCCGGTAGACAGATATTTCCTTGTTGTCTGGGAGATAGTATAGAAAATCATCTTCATTGGTGCCACTATACACTAGGGCCCCCTTCGGGTACTTCAATTCTCGGGCGTAGTGTTTGGCTTCCGCGATTTCTTCTTCAGACAACCTTTTTCCTGAAGCATGTCGAATAATAAGGTCAAGATCTTTGGAGGGTGCTTCGGTAATAGGAGATTTAGCTTTTTTAGGCGCGTCTTTCTTCTTCAAAGCCAAGCCAGCATCTGAAGATTCTTATTCAGTTCTTTGCTCAGTTCTAGCAAGCTCTGCCTCAGCGGGCACTGAGGGCCCAGCTTCGGTTTCAGCGCAAACTGTAGCAGCTTCGACGGCTTCTTTAGCAGGGGCAGGAGTCAATACCCTTGTTGTTTTCAGGACGGCGTCCAGCACGCCAGCCATTCTCCTTCTCTTGGGAGTTGTTGCGGAAGCCTTTGATACCTTCTGCAATCCTGGTTCTACTGGTGGGCTCAAGGTTTTTGGTAGCCCTACTATTTTCCCTAGCTCTAGCTCTTTGGTCGCCTTTTCTTTGGCTTTGGCATCATGTTTTGGCGCTTCGGCTGGCCCGGCTGCAGGAACCTTCAGCAGTTCAGTCAGTTCTTCCCTGGGGATGGCAGGAGCAGGTTGTTCTACCTCAGCAGCGGAAGATGTCTCTTCACCAAGCTTCGACACTGTGGCCGTTTCAATGTATCTTGGCCGGTGTGTTAAGACCTTGATCTTTTTGCCCTTCGGCACAGCAAAAATGGCCGAAGTGGCAGCTTTTCTTTTCTTTACCTACTTTCGCGAGGGATAGCTATAATCAGGGTATACGAAACCAATTACATCAAAAACTCTATTCAATCTTTTCTTGCCTCGGCCTTCGAAGGCCAAGGTTATTGCATCATCTTCGGCCCTTGTATAGGCCCCAAGCAATTCGTCGCTGGTTGCCTCAATACTGCTCAACCACTCATCGTTTGGCTCATCAATCTCGCCTCTATATCTGAAAGTATATTTTAAATAGACCAGGCCGCCATGACTAGACCTGGAAGCAGCCTCCTTCGGCATCTCCCATTCACTCACAAGCGACCATACTCTTTAGGCGATGTGTTCTTGAATCAAGTCCCTTGTGCCAATAAAAGTACACACAGTATTTAAGCTTCTCTGGCATGCTTCTATATCATTCCCAAGAGCGATGGCTAGCCTCCTGATGCCGAAGCGAGACCAAATGGGGCGTTCAATAATTCCTTTTTTATCTTCCCTCTCAACTAAATTATTCTTCACATAAAACCATTCTTCCATCCAGGCTCCTGGCCACCTTTTCCGAAATGTTGGAATTGGATAGCTTACATCAGGGCAAGGCACGAAGCCATAACAACCAAAGTTGTTGTGATACTGCTACTTGCCAGTAGCCTTCGTCTCATACAGAAGATCGTGCATGTTGCAGAAGCATTTTGCGCTTGGCTCTAGCCCTTGGCTTCTCACGGCCCAAATGAAAACCCCCCATCCCGATAATGGCTTCAGGGGTAATCTCATGAAGGAAAATTTTGAAGGTCTTCAGCACTTCAACCAGGAATTTGCTCAGCGGAAACCAAAGGTCTGCCTTCATGAAGCTCCTGTAAACAGCCACTTCATCTTCTTCGGGAGCAGGGGTGGTACTGTCCCCTCTAGCTCTCACAATGGAAATATCTCCCTTTCATAGCATCAATTTGACTCTGCTGAATGGATGATTTTCCAAAGATGGTGTGACTTGGTCGCCAGGGCCTATTTTCAGCATCTTTGTCTTCACTTTCCATATCAAAGCTTCTGCTATCGTAAGAGTCTTCAGACAAATCAGCTAGCATTTCATTTGTAATTTTCTCTGTGTTTGTTTTCTCCATAGCCTCGTAAAAACCAGCTAGTGCAGGATTAACAACCTTCTTCTCGTCAGCCATTTGATGGGCACTTGATCAAATGCCGAAGCTCACAAAACAAGCGAAATTTGATAGAGCAAGAAAATTAATGCTTGAAAAACTAGCACAAGCGATTGAAATGGTGCAGCAAATGTTGTCGCTGTGCGTTCCTATTTATATGACCAAGCGCATAGAAACTTGGCGGGCCCTACATGTCATTGACTTTCGCTATTCTAGCGAAGGGAAGGTGTTTTTTTCGGACATTCGGCTAAAGGCCTTCATTCACGTCGCAGTCTGAATTTGTTAAATGAAAAAACAAATTAATACTGCGAGGGGCTACTGTTGGGGGCCTTCCTCTTACGAAGGTCCTCAAAAACTTAACTAACATGTTTTTCAGTATAACAGACTGTTACAGGAGACTTTGACCCTAAGATGAAGGTGTGCGTGGTATGATGGTGCAGTCTGAACGAAGGACAAGCTAGCTCCAAAGGTGTGGCTGAAGGAGCTTCGGCTCAGCACATTGATAATGGTGAAAGGAGAAACCGACTTAAGGGGGAAAAGACTGATTAGTCTTCGACAACTTACTTTATGGTCAACAGTGAATGTCAAGGACATGAATGTAATTTCATCCAGGCTGCGTCCTGTGCCTATAAATAGATGAACAGTAACACCGTACTGTCCACGCTGAATTGTAATCGCTCTAACGCCATTCATACTTTCCTGCCTTCTGTCAAGTGAAAGATACAAATGTAATATAAATATCTTTGATGTTTATTCATGATAATAAGTGAATAATATAAATAATCTAATGATTTGGAATGATTGTTTATATTCTTCTGGTGTTTCGTATGTCTTTATTCATATCTTTCCTCACTGAGATGATGAAGGTATGTCCTTCATGACCTTCGTCTAAAGATCATTATGTCCCAAGGGAAATAATGCTTCAAAGGACGAAGGTCCCTAATCATTAACACTTGTGTTGCTTTGTTCTTGGTGTATAGCATCTGAGAACAAGGACCAACAATAGGAGGTTTAAACCATCACTTGGTCATTTCTCTAAAATCCTTCCAAGTCTCCAACATGGATGAGTTTGAGTTTCTCGTTACTACTCCATGACCGCTTGGATAAGCTTTTTGTTGGATGTAAAATTGAGGCAGAACCACCTGAATTATTCCAACTTAAGTGCCCAAGTCATGCCTTGAAGACAGCAACACACTTAAATCGGAATAACCCGTCAATTCCTCGGATCTAGTCCGATAAAGCCACTAATAGGATCGAGTACGACATACTCACTCGAAGGTGAGCATAGAAAAATGCAATAAAGCATAAGACCACAATTTAAAGGAGTACTTAATGTTATTACATCATCATCAGAGTTTCAAAAGTAGTAACCATTTGTGGCGGAACCGCCCGAGTTATTCCAACTTAAGTGCCTAAGTCCCGCCTTAGAGGCTAGACCACACTTAAATAGGAATAAAATGTCAGTCCCTCGGATCTAGTCCGACAAGGCCACTAACAGGATCAAGTACCACGTACTCACTCAAAGGTAAGGGACAGAGCAAATACAATAAAGCATAAAACCATACATTAAAGAAGTGCTTAAGGTTATTACAACATCATCAGAGTTTTTCAAAAGTAGTAATCATTGTTCGGAATGCAGCGGAAATTAACTAACGATAAATAAGGGAGGATGGGGAAGCCTGGCCCATCACTCCTCCTGCTCCTCTCTGCTAAGGTAGGGTCCCACTCGACTGTCTAACCCGATGGCAAGGTAGACGGCCAAGTCACTGCAGCAACCATATCCTCCAGAGAACCTATGAAAAATTATGCCACAAGCAAGGCTGAGTATACTAATACTCATCTAGACTTACCCGGTGTGAGGAGTCTACTCCTCTACCTCTAGACATGCAGCTGTTTGGCTGAGGGGTTTTTGGTTTGCCAAAAGCACTAGCTGAGCCTAAAATCAAGCTTTAGCTTTTCAAGTTTTAGTGTGATTCTCTTATGACTAGATGTATACCTAGCTAATCATACATGGTATCAAGCATTTTAACAATCAGCATCTTTTGCCAATCAACTCATTTCCACTTATTACTCAATGCAGTACAATGGATCAAGCAGTCTCATTAGCTGTGAGAAGCAGATGATTCGAATCGAGTTTTAAACCTTGCAAGGTAAACCTAAACACACGAAAGGGCGAGGCACTCTGTCCCCACACATATCAACCATCCCCATCGATTCCCCGTCAACAGAACAGGGCTCACCGCCTTGGCGTACAATGCCTCACTGACCCCGACTACCGTCGTGCAGTGACCGCACTTGTACCCACCATAACCGGAATGGGAGACCATGTTTAAAAATGTTGAACTCCCCAACTACTGGCAGAAATACTTTTGGACTGAGGGTAAGAAAAATCAGAGGCATGCCCAACTACTAACTACCCTGTTTAAAAATGTTAAACTCCCTAGTATACTAGATTAAGAAGAGATTAACCACAAAAACTTGCCTTGGTCCAAACTTTAAGAAAATGGAAAAGGGAGTTTAAAATAAGAACCAGAGGGCAACCACATTTTTCCTAGCTTACTTTAGTGACATAGTTCACCAAAAAATTTTGTTCAACCCTCTATCAGTACAAAAGAAATGCACCACATTTTATTTCATGAAAACAATGAACACTTAGAAAAATCCTAGAAAAATAACCCTAAGCAGAAACCACCCCAATCCTTGGGATAACTAATATTATGCTAGTTTGGATCTAGGAAAAATATGAGTTCTGTTGTTTGATATTTTTCAAATGATAAGTTAGTTATAAGTACATTTTTGACATTAAACTTTAGAAAATCACAACTAAATAACCATTAGGTCACTTTTTGTGATTTTTGGCATAGAGACCTATTGTCACCCATAAATCTTGTCAAAAATAAATTTTAGCCTAGAATCCTCACTTAAATCAGAGTTGTAGTGCAAAGTGACCTTTTACCCTTACTTTTGTCATTTTTTCCCAAGGGTTATCTGAAGTAATTCTAACCTCAAAATTTTAAAATAGAATGAAGAGATCAATGTTTACCCACTTTAAATTTGTAACATTTTTGGAAAATTCTAAATTGCCATGGTAGTTCAAAGTACTCAATAATAAGCATAATAGAAAGTAAAAGGGGAATTGTGGAAGAAATTAATAATGAACCACTAAATCCTCCTAAGAGTCCCATAGAACATAAAGGAGGTGATTGAAAGTTTTAAGTTCATTCAAGACCCTAAGATGAGTGTATGAAACCCTTAACACACCCTCCGACAAAGAAAACCCTAGTGTACCCACTGTTTTAATACTGTTTCACCATACGTAGCATTTACAAAATTTCATGTTATTGATATGCATATATCTTATTCATTGCATTCGATAGACTGTAATCTCGCTGATGGAGAGTGCATCCTCGTTCCGAAGCAAGGAGTTGCTCAGGAGGTAGTCCAGGAGCCAACACCAGAGCCTGCCATCGAGGATCTGCCTGCCCCAGCTTTGGAAGGCAAGCCCCGGTTTTATGCGTAACCATTATATATGCTATTTTACTGCACCTAATGTTTGTAGGCTTGTACTGTGCACTTAAGTGTAGGAGTTGACTGAAACCCTAGTTGCATGAACTCAGTATTCCCTTTGAGATGGATACTAGTATGCTAGGTCGAGTAGCTGCTTTGCTAATTAGGGATCTCAGTAGAAGTCAAGTGATTTTTCTAGCACTCGCGCGAGATCAGGAATTGATTGTATCCATTTTCTATATCGGAATGATGATGGTCTGTGGACATGGATCCATGGGGATGCATGGTCTACGAGACAAAATTGGAATAAAAATTAATGTGCGGATACCTGTGTCAAGCGTTTGAACGTACTAAGCACATGCCGAGAAGTATGGTAAATCAGCAAGCCTATTACCTGAGTGAACCTGGCAGCAGACTTTGCCCCTCACGCGACCTGAGACGTGGTCTCCCATTCCAGTTATGGTGGGCGCCGAGGCCCCTGGGGTATCCCTTAACTAATCCTTTAAACCATACCCCTGCGGAACTATTCCTCTGAGTCACTGACTTCTCAAAATCCACCCTAGCTTTTTCTTCTTTCAACCCAGGCTCCTTCCCCCTTGTAATAGTACCCGCGGAGAGGAAAAAGGACGGCGCGGCTTACCGGTGGCGAGGGAGGTCCGGTGAAGGGCTGGGTGAGCTCCGGGAGGTCCTAGCGGTCACGTCGAGGTGCGGGTCATCGACGGTGATGGCCGGAATAGGTCTGACCGCGTGCGCAGGCGGTCGGGCTCGTTGGCGGCATGTGCTCCGGCCTGCTCATGGCGGTAGGGCTCAATCAAATGGCACAGGGAGCTTCACGGGATGCTAGGGATGCTACAGGTCAAGGAATCGGCGAATGGCTTACCGTGGAGCTCGATCTACGTGCGACGGCGGCCGGTTGAAGTCTGGTGACGTCGACCTGGTGTCTCGGGTGAGGTATTGTTCAATCCGCAACTCGGGGAGCTTCACTGAGGTCCATAGAAGCTAACCCGAGGGTCGGACGGGACGGGGAGTGGCTAGTTTCTAGTTTGGCCGGTCTACGGTGGCCGCTGGCACGCCGCTCTCTGGGCAAACGCCGGCGAACTTGAGCTCGGGTTGGGTCAGGGATGCGTGGGGGTGTACGGTTGAGGCTGGGGTGGATTTTATAGCCGCGGGCACGGACGTGGACGTGGGATTGGCAAGGCGCGGGGCTGCGCGCGTGGGCGGAGCGCCGAGGGCGTGCTCTAGCGTCGCTAGGGCATGTCGAACACGTGGCCGTGTTCATCTGCCCGAGTTCTTGCGCCTGTAGAGCTCCGAAACATGCAAATCTCGCCAAAGTCTTGTGCGAGATCTCTTCCTGGCACCTAGGGCTAGCTAGTTTGTCTAAGTTCCAATGGGAGATCTGCCCTAGCTTGTGAGATATGTGGGCGCCAAGTCCTGTCTGTCTGCATTGTTCACCAGCGACAAAACTGATGTCAAACCATGTCAAACGACCCTGGTTTGATTTCAAATTTTTCAGGGATGTGCCTTGGGTAATTTGGCCACTTTTTGCTATTTGGTCCAAATGGTTTTGGCGCCAGCACAAGGGTGAACACACTTGACCTTTGGGCTAGGGTTGGTTTTGGGGACTTAGAGAATTTTGAAAGGCTCTAGTTTGCTCCCCACTTGGTGAATTGTTTTGGGGTGTTTGTTGGGCCTTTTTTTAATACCTCCCTTAATACATTTTGTAGATTTACTAATATACTTCATCTTTGGTACGGGTTCCCTTTTATGATTTGGCCATTTGCCCACTCTTTCCCCTTTAATCCCATGTATAGGGTTTAATGGCTTAAGAGGGGAATTAGGGTTTTAGAACCTTGTTCATGGGTGAAAATTGTATGAAAGCTAGGGTTCCTTTCTTTTGATGATCAATACTTGGCTTAACCTTGCTTCTAGGCTTTTAGTGCCTTCACTTCCTAAATTTAGCATATAGGGTAAGAGGCCAAAAGTGTGCTTACTAGGCTAGGGCCTTGGGTAACACATGTGGTGTTACACCATTAGGAAAAATGTGGTTGCCCTCTGGTTCTTATTTTAAACTCCCTTTTCCATTTTCTTAAGGTTTGGACCAAGGCATGTTTTTGTGGTTAATCTCTTCTTAATCTAGTATACTAGGGAGTTCAACATTTTTAAACAGGGTAGTTAGTAGTTGGGCAAGGGCCTTGGGTAACACCTGGGGTGTTACACCATTGTTCTCGAATGCAGCGGAAATTAACTAACGATAAAAGAAGGGAGGATGGTGAAGCCTGGCCCATCACTCCTCATGCTCCTCTCCTGCCGAGGTAGGGTCCCACTTGATTGTCCAGCCCGGTTGCAGGGTGGATGGCCAAGTCACTCCAGCAACCATGTCATCCAAGGTACCTATAAAAATGGTGCCACAAGCAAGGCTGAGTATACTAATACTCATCTAGACTTACCTGGTGTGAGGAGTCTACTCCTCTACCTCTAGACCACAAAGTTGTTTGGCTGAGGGGTTTGGTTTCCCAAAAGCACTAGATGAGTCTAAAAGCAAGTTTTATCTTTTCAAGTTCAATAATAATAATTTAGACTAGATGAGTACCTAGCTACTCATACATGATGTCAAACATTATGCCAATCAACATCTTTTAATAGTAACCCCATTCCACTTCTTACTCGATGCAGCAGCATGGATCAAGCAGTTTCATTAGCTACAAGAAGCAGATGATTCAAATCGAGTTTTTATCCTTGCAAGGTAAACCTAAACACACAACGTGGCGAGGCACTCCGTCCCCACACACATCAACCGTCCCCATCGATTCCCTGGCAACAGAAAGGGGCTCACTGCCTTGGCATACAATGCCCCATTGACCCCGACTACCACAGTGTAGTGACCGCACTTGTACAAACCATATTCGGAATGGGAGACCACGTCTCAAGACGCGTGAGGAGGGCAATCTATGGGCAGGTTCACTCAGGTACTAGGCTTACCGATTTACCATATTTCTCGGCATGTGTTATTACGTTCAAACGCTTGACTCACGGTACCACACATTAATCCTTATTCCAATTTTTCGTCTCGTAGACAACGCATCCCTATGGATCGTTGTCCACAGACCATCATCATTCCGATATAAAAATGGATACAACCAATTCCTGACCTCATGCGAGTGCTAGAAAATTCACTCGACTTCTACCGAGATCCCTAATTAGCAAAGCAGCTACTTAGCCTAGCATACTAGTATCCATCTTAAAAGGAATCCTGAGTTCATGCAACTAGGGTTTCAGGCAACTCCTACACTTAAGTGCATAGTACAAGCCTATAAACATTAAGTGCAGTAAAATAACATATATAACGGTTATGCATAAAACCGGGGCTTGCCTTCAAAAGCTGGGGCGGGGAGATCCTCAGTGATAGGCTCCGGTGATGGCTCCTGGACTCCTTCCTGAGCAACTCCTTGCTCCGAAATGAGCACGTACTCTCTATCAGCGAGATTGCAATCTATCGAGTGCAATGAATAAGATACATGTATGTTAATGATATACAAATTTAGTAACTACGATGCATGGTGAAGTATTACTAAGGTAGTTGGTAAACTAGGTTTCTTTGTCGTACGAAGTTCTTAGTGGTTTATACTTACCAGTCTAGGTTTTGAGTGGATTAAGATTTTGATCATCCCTTAAAGTTTTAGTGGGCACTTTAGGGAGGTCTTGTTGTAGTGGTGAGTGTAACATTATTTACTTCTATCAATTTTCCTTTTCATTTTCTACTTATGCTTTTTAAGGTGGTTTGAACTACCATAGTGATTAAAAATTCTCCAACAATTCTGTAAAAATTACAGTGGGTTAACATTGGTCACTGTAGTCTATCCTATAAATTTTAGGTTAACAATAATTAGAATGAACCTTGGACAAAAATAACAAAAGTTAGGGTAGAGGGTCACTTTGTACTACAACTCTTAACAAAAATAACATGCTTCTGTGCCAAAATTTACATAGGGTGACTTAGTGGTTATTTAGTTGTGATTTTCTAAAGTTTAATGCAAAAAGACACTTATAACTAACTTGCTATTTGGAAAATGTCAAACAATAGAACTTGTATTTTTCCTAGATTCTTATTAGCATAAGAGTAGTCATTCCCAAGGTTGGGGTGTTTTCTCTTTAGGATTATTTTTCTATGACTTTTCATAGTTCTCTTTGTTTTCATTAAATAAATTGTGGTGCATTTTCTTTGCACTGGATTAGGGCTCAACAAAATTTTCTTATGAACTACATCACCTAGGCAGGTTAGGAAAAATGTGGTTGCTCTCTGGTTCCAATTTTTAATCCCCTATTTCATTTTATTAAGGTTTGGGCAAATACAAGTTTTAGTGGATAAACTTTCATTAATCCAGTATACTGGGGAGTTTAATATTTTTAAACAGTGTCACTACTAGTTAAGTATATCTCCAAATTTTCTTAGCCCTAGTCCAAAAGTCTTTCTATTTTTCCTCTTGTTATTAAGTTTTGGGCAGTTTCCTTATTTAAATCAAAACTGTAAAAAGTATTGCAGGAACCAGGGTGTTTATTATTTTTGCTGGATAGTTCATAATATATAGGTCCTAACAAAATTTGTTTGACCAAATTTGGTTGAATATAACTCAAGTTATGAATTTTTGAAGTTCCCTGCTCATTTGAAAAGAATAAATCTAAAAGTTTAAAGGAAAACAGCTTTGCATCGGGGTCCCTAGAATTTTCCTTAACCGAATCGTTTAAACAGTGCCCCTGGGGAACTATTCATTTGAGTCACTGACTTAACACATAACCCCTTGACCTTTTTCCCTCTCTAACCCATGCTCCTTCCTTGCTGGAACAGTAGCCGAAGAGAGAAAAAGCGATGGCGCAGCTTACCGGCGGTGGGAGTGGTCCGGTGGAGGGTCGGTCGGTCGGGCGAGGTCTGGGGGTCTCTGGCGGTCACGTCGAGGTGCGGATCGCCGGCGGTGGTGACTGGAGGAGGGCTGGCTGCGTGCGCAGGCGGTCTGGCTCGTCGGCAGTGCATGCTCCGGCCTGCTCATGGCGGTAGAGCTCAATCAAAGCACTCGGAGAGCTTCATGGGAAGTCAGTGGTGCCGTGGGTGCAAGGAATTGGAAAATGGCTCACCATGTAGCTCAGTCTACGCGAGGCGGCGGTCGGCTGGAGTCCGGTGATGGCAATCCAGTGCCTTCGGTGAAATAGTGTTCGGTCTGAGGGCTCAGGAAGCTTTACGGGGCTCTAGGGAAGCTAGTCAAGGAGCTGGATTGGATGGAGGTGGGTCGGAGTGGCCAGTCCATGGCGGTTGGGCTCAGGCGGCCGATGGCACGCTATGCGCAGAGAGAACTCCGGCGAACTTGTGCTCGGGCAGAGCTGAGGGCATGCGGGGGAGTACGGTCGTGGACTTGGGCATGCTTTATAGCGGGCACGGGCGAGGGCGCCAGTCGGGCGTCGCTTGGCGCGGGCGCCAGGGGCCGAGCGCCGGGGCGTGCTCTGGCGCGCCAGAACAGGTCGAACACGTGGACGTTTGCTTCTGCCCTAGTTCAAACGCTTGCTGAGCAACCAAACGTGCAAACCTTGCTAAAAATCTTGTGTAAAGTCTCTTCTCTGTGCCTAGGGCTATCTGTTTTGTGTGAGTTCCAAGTGAAGATACGGTCGGGTGTGAGAGATATGTTGGCGCCAAGTCTGGTCTATCTAGACTATTCAGCCCGAGACAAAACACATGTCAATTCATGTCAATTGGTTTTGGTTTGAGTTCAAATTTTTCCAGGGTGTTCCTTGGGTATTTTGGCGCCCTTTTGTCAATTGGACCATGTTGATTTGGAGTTTGCAAATGAGTGAACACATGTGATCTTTAGAAGAGGGCTGAAATTAGACTTAGAGAGAAAGGAATTTTTCCTTTGTGCTTCACACTCGAGTGATCATTTTGGGGATTTTGTGGGGGCTTTTTGGGAAAACTTCCTTACTATTTCTTGTAGGTATTTAAATATTCTACAACTTTTGTGAATGGGTCAAGTCATGATTTGGTGATTTATATAGTTCTCCCACTAATCCTTTCTTGGTGCTCCAATAGCTTAAGGAGGGTAGTCTACGGTTTGAGCATTTTTCTCAATTGGAGGTGCATGAAAAGGTTAGAATATGCCTTCTAGTATGATCAACACTTGGTTAAGACATTGCTTCTCAATTTTGGTGCCTCTTTCTCAAACTAGGACACATGTGACAATAGGTCACACGTGTATGTGTTGAGCAAAGGCCTTGAGTAACACCTGGGGTGTTACAAAAATGCACGAACTTAGACTAAGGATCTCGAGTCTGTATTCTTGACAATTAGTTTGTAACTCGTTTATGGTCTTATTTCCAACCAAAACCATGCCTTCGTTTAGTTCGTGCAAGCTGATATTTCTATTCCACTTTGCCTCTTCTTGAGGATCATGTCGTTATTTTATCAACCTAACCCAGGAAAGACATGTCTGTATTCTTGACGATCATTTTCTTGAGTTTGATGCCTTTGGTTTCCTCATATGCATACCAACTTAGTCTTATGATTATTTTTCCTCCGTATTTAATCAGATACTAATCCTCGACCTTGTAATCGTTGCGATGGGCATAGAAATATGCTTGGGGTTGAAGTAATAGTCTCCCATCGTACTCCTTTCATCAAGCTTAGGTTATGGCCATGCCTTGTTCATTTCATTGGGCCATGATCTATTTGGCTCTCTACTTGTAACCATTCTTACAAGTGGAGTCTATTTTTGTATATTGTCATCCTAGCTAAGTCTATTTGTGCCATGTAAGGTTTTTCGTTGGTTGAGTTTGGTAATGGCATTATGACTAAAACTAACGGTGCCGCGACGAACCCGAGGGCCTTCTGTGTGTGCGCACACACGGTTGTGCTACTCGGCACGCGCTGGTATTGTGGTTAGTAGTTGTAATCCATATGAAACTATGTCAATGTGTTACCTGTGCACAATCTGATTTTTGCTTCGTGGGATTCATTATTGGTGCCAGTTTAGTAATGGTGTCATGGTTAAAGACTTATGGTGCCGCGGTGAAACTGAGAGCCTCCTATGAATGCGCACACATGATTTTGCTACTTGGCGCATGCCGGTATCGAGGTCTCTAGTCATGATCCATTATGGAATTACACTGATGTGTTATCTTCCATGGACTTTCCCCTGAAACAACTTCTATGTTGTTTGTCAAGTGATATGCAACATCTATCATCTCTGTTGGATCAAAAGAGCATACCGCTTTAATGTGCTCTTTAACGAATTCACTACCAATTTAGAAATCTCCATAAAAAATAAAAAAATCAATCAGAACTCTATGATTGTCTAAACTGCCTTTTTAGTTCAATTTACCTTGAGAGAGCGCTTAAAAAATTATTATTAAGTCAAGTCGACTGATAACCGCCTAATCATCGCTCTAGTCATGCCTCGATCGCCTCACGTGTGCTTTTTCAGCATGTGTGATCAAGTAGAGCCATGCTTAGTGCTTGATAAAATGGATTGGACGCGAGGTCAAGATCTACAGATCCCTTCATTAATGTTTCCTCGAGTCTCCATTATCATCGTTGGATTTGGATTCCCTGGCTAACCACGAGTTAATTGTGATGTTATTCGACATCCATCCTCGTCTTATGTGCTACGAATTGCTATCCATTTGTCCACCACTCGCTCAACAGACTCAGATAGTACAATGATATTAGAAAAAGCAAACTGCACACATGGAACCTTATGTGCTCTTCTAGCAGACATCGTCTCTATTGATGGTCATCTCTAAATTATCTTAAGGCGATACATGTTATGTCCACTAGAGAAACAACCTCTTGAGACATTCGCCGTTGCTTGGAACTGCCTTATATTATCACTAATATGGATACGAGTTACATTGATAAACCCAACGGGTAGAAGGGTGCCCGATCTTTCGATGAGAGAAGATGGAGGTGGAAAACTTGTTGGAGAACGACATTGGCTGCCTGACTACCACAACCAAGATGTTGTGGCGCCTTGAGCGATAGGTACACTGTCTCCTGGTAACTACGATTTGGGGTGGAGGTCGACGTTGTGCTATCCGACTACAACAACCACAAGGGTGCTGCGCCTTAGCGATAGTTACACCGGCTCCTGTTGTTGCTGCTCTTGCCGTGCCAAGAATAGCCTTGAACCTGCAAGCAATCGAGAACAAGATAAAAAGCAGACGCTCACGGATCTGATAGAGTTGGGGTTCTGTTTCAAGTATCCGGGTGGTCTAGCCGACACATGCGTTTACAAGGAAGTAGCAAAGGCTAAACTTACATCAAACGAAAACCCAAGTTCTTTGGTGGCTGCTAGTTGCTTAAATAGAGGAATAGAAAGAAGTTCAGATGGAGAACGAAGCTCTCTCGATAGTTTCTGGACATGTCGTTTGGTTTCTCCCATTGATTCTTCATCCTCCAGAAAGTAGACGAAGAGAGCTTTCCAACAAGTACTTATTTGCACTAAACAACCTTGGGAGATGAAAGATATGCTCCATTTAATATGGTGCTTGTTGCAGTTACGAATTCCCTCGGGCTGGTGGAGTCAAGAAGTTCTCTCGACAGTTTCTGGACACCACATTTGGTATCTCTAATTGATTCTTTCTCCACCAAGAAGTAGACGAAGAGTGCTTTCCATCAAGTGCTTATTTGCCTTCATTGGCCTTGGGAGCTGAAAGATATGGCCTCTTCAACTTGCACTTGCTGCAGTTACGAAATCCCTTTAAGTGGAGCAGCTTTTATTGTCCTTGTTGCCTTCTCAAATTCTAGATGGTTCACCTCCCAAACACCTTAGCATAATAAAGTACCTCATTTAAGGAATGATTAGCTTCAACAACAAGGAACGAGTTCACCTGATAATTAAATTTACGTGCACAGACTCATTTCACTGGTCCATGATTAAATGGTGAAGGGGGTCGCTAGTGTGGTTGTATTGATGGCATTGATGTCCTCATCATCCTCCCCTTCTTGTAATAGAGTCGTCCTCGACTCTAGTGTGTGCTCCTCACCCAAGTATATCTTTAAATTTGATGATGTACTTGCTTGGTTGGAAATGTTGGAAATATCATTTCTTGGTCCCCAATCAACTTCTTTGTTCCTCAATGTCTTTGTAGCAGGAGCCATTAACATGGTCATGTCTGTGCGGGTTATGTTCTTATCATTCCCCCCTTCTTGAGAGCAAACCGTCCTCGGTTTTGTGACTAAGCTTTTATCAATGTCTTTCAAATATAAACCTGAAACTTCTACTAAAGTACATGGAAATAAGAGATTCTTTTCTTCTTGAGAACATACCAATATCTTATTTGCACAAAGTGAAGAAACAACATATCTAGATGAAATAGAAATTCTATGCACAAGAAATTGTCCTATGTTGTTGTACTTGCCAGCAATGTAAAATATAACATGAGAAGGACAAGGTATAGTTGATCTAGCAAATAAAATATTTTCCAAATTACCGAGCTCACAAAGGTCATCAAACTCAATATAGCCCCAAGTATTTAAAGAAGAGAGCAAATTTATTTCTTCAGTTTCGTTTGCAATACAAATTACATGTTCCTTTTTAGCCAAAATGTTTGGTTCAATAACAGATGTAACATGTTCATTAACTAGTACATGTGAATCATTATCCCACAAATCTTCACTATCACAAGTGTCAGCAATCAATTCTTCTTGTGATGATGGAAAAACAACAGATGGTTTCATTATTTTGTGTTCTTGATCAGCATGTAGAGCAGATGCAAAAGAGGAACTATGGCTCACATGTTCAGTGCTTGTATAATTGTATAGTAGAATCTCATTTTCAGCTTTACATGCAAGCAAAAACAAGTGAGAAATGTGTTTGTATGCTTCATGCATGACTATAGTATGAATTTCAGAATTGAGTCCTTTCATGAACCTAGTCATTACATCTTCCATGCATTCATCTAAACGAGCAAACATGGTACAAATTTTAAAATCATAATAATAATCTTTCACAATCCTAGCACCCTGCTTTAAGGTGTCTAATTTAGAAAGCAAATGATCAGCATAGTATGCAGGAATGAATGCATTTCTAAAATGAAATTTGAAGTCTTCCCAAGATTATGGAACTTTGTTGAGCCTACAAATGTATTTCCATTCCATCAATGCATGCTCAGTTAACAAATTAGAGTCAATATAAATCTTTTGTTTTTGAGATAGATCATGCTTATAAAATTCCTTATCTACCTTTAGCTCCCAATCAATGTATGCATGAGGATCAAATTTACCGGCATATGAAGGCAAGTGTCGAATGATGCCTTGAACATAATGTTCGGTAGGCTCAAAAATCTCCATATCACCTGCCAATGTTTAGTAAAGACAAGAAAACAATAAAAAATATCTTTGATCCTATAAACTACTAGGAATCATTGTTGTAATCTCTCATTCTCAAACTGGTTAAGCAAGTTCTTACAAATTCTCACCACGCAATACAGGAGGTGCCGGCAAACAGCAAGAACAACTACAACGGTGGCAGCTAGCACAACCTGGTGGTGTTGTAGAAAAAATTGTGGATTTATAGGTAGCTGCAATTTCAATAGTTCCAAGGAATAGCTAGTACCACGTTAGCCACAACAAGTTGAATAAACGTTCTACAATGGTGTTGTGCTGGTCCTAGTCCAAACCGTAATAGAGACGCGAGCCGTTACACAAATAGTATCACCAAAAGCTCAGAACAGCAATCTGATTTCTGAAACTATAAAAAGAAGGCACACAAACTGCCTTTTGTTTTGTCGCACTTACAAATTTTATCTACCAAAATTCAGAACTGGTTTTTTCTCTCTCTTTTTTTTGCACGTGTCTTTTTTTGTTTTGTTAATTAGTGCGGCTTTTTTATGCACTCGCCTTTTGCTTTCTCTTCTTTTTTGGTTGAATTGCAGCAAGAGGTCTAAACTGGTGATTGAAAACAAGGTGGCGCGAACTCAAAACTCTATCGGTAAGAAAACTTTAGACCAACAACTCGACCCAAATGCAGCAACCATGAATTCAACAAGTCGAAAACTAAGTAGTAAAGCAAAGGCTCAAACTGTTTTTATGTGAATTTCTGCTCTAAATATATCTTTTGGCAAAAGTGGACTGTAGGTAAATAAAACAAGGAAGATTGAGATCTCTCACCGAGCAACCTGAAGTTTGATACCACTTGATAAACCCAATTGGTAGAAGGGTGCTCGATCTTTCGATGAGAGATGATGGAGGTGGAAAACTTGTTGGAGAACGACGTTGGCTGCCCGACTACCACAACCAAGATGGTGTGGCGCCTTGAGCGACAGGTACACTGTCTCCTGATAAGTACGATTTGGGGTGGAGGTCGACGTTGTGCTATCCGACTACAACAACCACAAGGGTGCTTCGCCTTAACGATAGTTACACCGGCTCCTGTTGTTGCTGCTCTTGCCGTGCCAAGAACAGCCTTGAACCTGCAAGCAATCGAGAATAAGCAAGAACAAATAAAAAGCAGACGCTCACAGATCTAATAGAGTTGGGGTTCTGTTTCAAGTACCCGGGTGGTCTAGCCGACACACGCGTTTACAAGGAAGTAGCAAAGGCTAAACATACATCAAACAAAAACCTAAGTTCTTTGGTGGCTGCTAGTTGCTTAAATAGAGGAATAGAAAGAAGTTCAGGTGGAGAACGAAGCTCTCTCGACAGTTTCTGGATGTGTCGTTTGGTTTCTCCCATTGATTCTTCATCCTCCAGAAAGTAGACGAAGGGAGCTTTCCAACAAGTACTTATTTGCAATAAACAACCTTGGGAGATGTAAGATATGCTCCATTTAATATGGTGCTTGCTGCAGTTACGAATTCCCTTGGGCCGGTGGAGTCAAGAAGTTCTCTCGACAGTTTCTGGACGCCTCATTTGGTATCTCTAATTGATTCTTTCTCCACCAAGAAGTAGACGAAGAGTGCTTTCCATCAAGTGCTTATTTGCCTTCATTGGCCTTGGGAGTTGAAAGATATGGCCTCTTCAACTTGCACTTGCTGCAGTTACAAAATCCCTTCAAGTGGAGCAGCTTTTATTGCCTTGTTGCCTTCTTAAATTCTAGATGGTTCACCTCCCAAACACCTTAGCATAATAAAGTACCTCATTTAAGGAATGATTAGCTTCAACAACAAGGAACGAGTTCACCTGATAATTAAATTTACGTGCACAGATTCGTTTCACTTGTCCATGATTAAATGGTGAAGGGGGTCGCTGGTGTGGTTGTATTAATGGCAGTGATGTCCTTCATCATACATGCTTCTCTACTCTTAAAAGTCTTTCGCTCCGAATCTCGGGACGAGATTCTTTTAAGGGGGAGGGTTGTAACACCCCATGTGTTTATCTCCCGTTAAACAGCGACTATGGATTTAAGCACGGGATATCAGTAAATAAAATGACACTAAATTTTAATCATCTTTGGTTATCAAGATTTTGATATCGTATCTGTCTCCATGAATCTATACTACCCAAAAAATTTCGTGAAATTCAGACTTTAGTTAATCTTCTGAATTATTGAGTCGTGTGCCTAATTAAAATTAATCGAATGAGCGAAGGCAGATTTTGGGGCTTAACTCGTCTTGTGGTTTTGTCTAAATAAATTTATTAGAATTCATCAGTTAAGCAAAGACGAATTTGAAAATTTAGTTCAGCCCTATAAGTTTATTCCAAACAAATTAAATAGAACTCGACAACTAAAGTTTTTGGTGCGAAATAATTTAGTCCCCTCTCGTCAAGCGAGACATCGTGTCTGAAGAGTTATAATCATGGTTGGTTTCCAATAAATTATCCTTGACAAAGAAATCAAATAGGTTCAAATGGCAGATAAATATTTGTTCGATTTCAGCTACATCAAATATCATCTGAAGTACTGAAGCCGATATTATTTTGGATCTATCTATTTACGTGTTGTCCAGGAAAAACAATACGCCAGCTCATTAATCGAATCGTTCTTTAGTCAAATGGCCGATAGCACGTGAGACTCGTAAAAATTTGACTTGATTAAATATAGTCTAAAATATCGAAGCCGAAATCAGTTTGGTTCGGTCCGTATATTTCTCGCCAACTCTAAATATTCAGATATAAATACTTGGTAAAAGTTCATCTAACTCCGAAATATTTATCACATCAAGTCCTATTTAAATATTAAAGTCGACTCATTTTGGTCCAATCCATTTATGCCTCTATTAAACCTTAATCCGAGCGCCCAATATATCCATAGGTTTTTTGTAAAAGAAGTAGAGAAAAAACCTTTTTTACCCTCTACGTATCTATCTACTTCTATTTCTTTCCAACGTGAGTTGATTTTCTGGATTCTTGGAAATATCTCCTGTGCTTGGCTCTCTGAAGAAAAAATATCCAACGCCTAACTCTCTCTCTTATCCTGATCTCCCTCATGTAACTCTTCTACGCGCAGCACAAAAAAATATGGTCGCGACGATTATCCCGTTTGTAGCATGTACACGTGTTTTATTAGATGTTTGTCGGAATGCCGGAGCTATATGTAGCGAGGTGATTGTGTTCACGATTGAGAAATAATCATGTCATGTAGTTAAGTTTAGGTTCGAAGATGAAGGTTACGCGAGGGTGATAAAATCGGTGTTTCGTATCCGATGAATGGTCGAATTAACATTATGGAAAGTAAGTCTTGTGTTTGTGTTTCTAGTGTCTAGTCGAAGTATTGCGTATGGCGGATTTCGTTTATTTGTATGGAGTCGATGCCGTGCTGTGATATCCATGAAGCTTTATGCTTGTTGATTGATGAAATATTATAGATGGGTCATTTAGATTAATAATCTTGAAAAAATATTTATTCTTGTCCTAAATATTGAGAAGCGAGTGATGTCATTAGGTCTATTTCCGTAAAATTTGAAAACTTCTAAGCGGCCCTCGTTCATTAATGTTTTAAGTCATTAGGGCTTAAGGTTATGGTCTTATAAAAGTCTATAGTCCTTTAATACTCTACCTACGAGACTATAAAATAGTGTAATGTTCATGTAATTGGCGTATTGCGCACATTAATCCAAATATGGATTTACAAAAATAACTACGATGCCTCCATCCTTGTTCTAAATTTAGATGTCAAAAACTAATAAGTCTAAGTTTATTAGTCTTAAGGTGTTGAGCTTTAGCTAAGGGGGTAGAGCGTGTGTATAGTTTATTGTTGCTATGATGTTGTAGCTAGATTTAGATAAACTGGAAGAACACAATTGATGTACTTAAGTTATATCTCGACATCTAGCATTTGCTTTTAAGTATATTATGTGCCTTGCCGCTAAGTGTTTAATTTGTTATCGTGTAACAATAATTAGTCGTGTGCTATTCATGTTTATATTCATTCATGTGCATTATGCAAATCATTTAGATACGTTTATTGATTACGTGATGCGGAGGACCAAAGCTGAGTCGACCACAAGATGTTGTAAAGCGTGAGCCACTCGCAAGGTGATGCTGATGGACGAACCTGAAGATGGATAAACTGAACGAGTGCCAAGACAAAGGATGGTCGTCTAGTGATCGACATCTAACAAACACTAACCTAGTGTTATTCCAGGCAAGCCCCAGTGCATTATCCCTTTCCTTGTTGTTTTAAAATATTTATCACCTTATATGATGTATTAGGTGATAGGAGTTGTGTGTTAAACAATTGATGCATTTCCTTCCTTGGAAAATTGATTACCCTTCCTTGATACCCTTTTATGAAAAGGATTTTTATAATGCTTAGCTTTGATTTAGAAAAACCAAATGTTTTGTTTTAAAACAAAAGGTGATGCTTCACATTGGATGAGAATTTTTACAAAGAAAGTCTTGTGATGGTGAATCGATCAGGGCCTTGATGGGTTCAACATATGAAAAGAAGTCCCTCTGTCAGGTACCAAACTTTGGGTTTTAAATAATAAAGCTGAGACTGGGCGAGTGACTTGCACGAGAAGGAAGTCTCGGTGTAGTGTCTCCGTCTGAGTCGCTTAAGGACCGAAACGATGTAGGCTTGCTGATCGAGGACCTTTTAACTGGCCACATGCCTAGTCATGGGTAAGCTTTGCCTCGGTCAGACCAATACCAGAAAGGCCACCATGCAATGGGAGTGGAGAGATGGCGAGAGTAGCATGTACCCTCCGTGGTAAGAGGCTGGATGGTGGTGTATCTGTGCTCTCGGTTGGCGTGAACCCATTCTAGTCTTGAGAAACCTGGTGGCGAGTTGACATATGCAAGGGTTAAGTGCTACATATGTCGTGTGGTTGGAAATCCCCAGCTGGGTATTAATCTACTCATAGTGAGCTTTTTTGCAAAAGAGTCTTTGAATCTTGCTAAACTTTACCTTGATTCCCAAAAGCCAGCATATCCTTGAGAGTCTTTTTCCTTAGACGGGTAAGACTTGCGAAAGTACACTTCGTACTCAGGGTTTTCGAACCCATGTTGTTGGAGGTACTAGATTTGTGCTGCTGTGGATGGCGTTAAGCGCCGGTGGGCACGACCTTCTTATAGGTTAAAGTAGCTCTTCTATGCTTCTTATTGAGGATTGTCATTGAGCTAACATATATTTCAAACTTATAGATAATTTATAACATTTCAAAGTTTATTTCTTTGAATCACTTTTGTAATCACACCGATAAATATGTTGTAAATTTGTTGTAACTTGTAACTTTTTGTAATAAAGAAACTCCGCTATAAAATGTTGGTGTGTGATTTGTGTTTACTTAATCTTGCGATCTTGGTTGTAAGTGGTTTATCCAGGGTATTGGGACACTCGGATGGATACTGTTAAGTTATTTGGTGCACATGTGTAGCCGTCTGAGGTCTTTGAGGCAAGGGTAGGTGCATGTGGGCCCAATAACTTGAGAGGTTCTGCCACACCAAGCGCCCCCTTCGCTCCGACAAGCGGAGGCGAAGACCATCAATGACTTCAAGGACTGGATGACCGAGGCCGCGAAGACCACAAGGCTTTGTCTTCCTCAATGCGAGAAGGGGCCCATGTCGTAGGGCCCCGCCCGCAGATTGCTATGTGACAAGAGCGGGTTAGGCCATGTCTCTAATAAAGTATGTTGTAATGACACGTTGTAACCCCCCTATGAGGGAATATTCCTGGGATAAACTAGGTAACTAAGGGCCTAATTGTCCTTGCCAGGGTCGGGCGGTCCCTCTGTTACCTATAAATACCCCCGTACTGTGCCAAAGCTGGGGACGGGGAAAAAAGAAACACTATTGCCCTGACGCCTTATGTTTAGAGGCATCAAACTACTCCCATTTACTTCCATTTGGATTCTGATGTCCCTGAATAGGCAGGTTCCAACATCAGTAGCATCGGCCGAAGGGTTTTTAATGTCATCAGCTGAAAGCGAGAATCCTAGCTGAACCACATCCTTAGCTTGTTCGCAACCGACCTTTTCCAGGATCGACACGGACCCTCGGACACAGGTGAAGGCACAAAAATCTCCTCTATCACTGAGAATTTCTTCAAACACATTGGTTTCGCCGTTAATCCAGCGGACAACCCCATCAGGATCATCGCAGATGAAATCCTGCTATGTGGAAAATGCTCCAACTTTAGAAAAGCTATTCTTCAAATTCTTAGCACATTCTGTGGCAACATTATAGCACTCTTCTTAGCTTGACGAAGCTCTTCAACATTTTTCTGTATCCTTGAGCGTTCAATATCAGATATTTCATGTTTTGTTATCTCTACATTGAAATTTTCAGTTGCTTCAGCAAGTTCCTTTTCTAATTCTTACACTTTAGCTTTATGCACTTCTGCTTGAGCGGACAATTTAACTTCACTGAATTTTAGCTTTTCAATCAAAGAGATTAAAATCTTATCCTTTACAAGAGCTTCGTTTCTCAAAGTTATAACCTCCGATCGAAGGTTTCCAATTGCCACATGATAGCTTTCATCCTCTGCATTTTTTTGAGCTTTTAAAGCCTTGCTAAGAATTAGTTCCTATCAAACAAAGAATGAACAAATAATAACAGTAAGAATTATAACAAAAATAGTTCACTGAAACAAAAATTACCAAATACAAAGCCAAGATGTACAAACCTTCAAGCTATTGTAGGCGAGGCTATCAACAAGCTGGCCCTTAGTCATCGCAGACAAGCCAAGCTCAAGTTTTGGATAGCCCATGTTGTCCTTCATCTCGCGACAAACATTAATCTCTTTACTGTCTGGTAGACAGTAGAGGAAGTCATCTTCGTTATTTCCTCCATATACCAAGGACCCTTGGAGGTATTTCAAGTCCTTGGCATAATGTTGCACCTCGACAATTTTCTCTACTAATAACTGCTTTCCCGAAGCTTGTCGAACAATATATTCTGGACCACTCTGCGAAGGTGCTTCGGGAGCAGGTGACGTGGGCTTCTCTGGAAGACTTTCTTCTGTTAACTTCGCTGGCCTACCCCTCGAAGATCCTGCTTCAGCGTGAATAGAAGCAGTACTTGCAGTAACTACTTCTCTTGAATCTTTAATCTTCTCACTAGAGGCCTCGACAGAGGCAGGAGTCACCATTTCCAGGGACTCCATAACAATATCCAAAACACTAGCCATCCTCCTTTTCATAGGGATTGTTGTCGCCGTAGTTGATGGCTTCGACAACTCTGCCATTATTGGAGGGCTCAATGGTTTTGGCTGTTCTTTTGTTGTTTTCCTCGTTTCTGGTTCTTCTACCTCACCAGCACTAGCCTTGGTTGACATGACAGGAACTGTTTCCGCAGCTTCGGCTGGCATGGCAGGAACAACTTCAGCATTTTCAAAAAACTTTACCTCCTCTATCCTGGGCACTGCAGCCATCCCGACTAGCTTCGGCCTACGGGTCAGGATCTTGGCCCTCTTCGGCTTCGGTGCACCAGAAGAGGTTGAAGTAGCAATTTTCCTTTTTCCTCATTGTCTCCGAGCAGGAAAACAGTAATGAGGATAAACAAACCTAATTACATCAAAAACTCTGTTCAGTCTTATTTTCCCTCGAGCGCCGAAGGCAACAGTCATGGCCTCGTCCTCTGCTTTCGAGTAGGCTCCCAACATCTCATCACCGGTCGCCTCTATAGCTTCTAGCCAATCATCATTTGGCTCATCAAATTGGCTTCTATACCGGAAGGTGTACCTAAGATAAACCAAACCACCTTGGCTAGAGACAGTGGCAGTTTCCTTCGGCATTTCCCATTCATTCACAAGAGGCCATACATTGAAAGCAATGTGTTCCTGTACCAAATCTCTGGTACCAATGTAAGTACATACGGTGTTGAAAGCAATTAGCCACGCTTGCACCTCATTCCTAATTGCAATTGATGGTCTTCTAATGCCGAAGCGTGACCATATGGGACGTTGATTGATGCCCCTCACATCCTCCCTCTGATTCAGATCATTCTTTACGTAGAACCATTGCTCTATCCAAGAGCTTGGCCACTTCTTCTGAAATGTTGGCACGGGATAATTTTTCTCAGAGCAGGGCATGAAGCTGTAACATCCGAAGTTGTTATGGTATTGTTCCTTTCCGGTTGCCTTTGTTTGGTAGGATAACTCATGAATATTGCAGAAACACCAAGCATCTGGCTCTAGCCCTTGACTTCTCATAGCCCATATAAAAACCCCCACTTTAATAAAGGCTTCGGGGGTAAGTTGATTAAGGTATATTTCGAACATCTTTAGAACTTCAACCAACATCTTGTGCAGTGGGAAGCAAAGCCCAGCTTTCATGAAGCTTTTAAAGACTACCACCTCATCAGCTTCAGGAAGAGGAACAATGCTTTCCCCCCGGCCCTCACTATAGAAATATCATGAAAATATTTGCCCTTCATCGCTTCGATTTGCCATTGCTTAATAGTTGACTTCCCAAAAACAACATGGCTTGGCCTCCACGGCCGATATTCGGCATCTTCATTTCCACTCTCCACATCAAAACTATCACTCTCGCTGGAATCCCTAGACAACCTAGCTAGCATCACATTGGTGATCTTTTCCGTATTGGTCTTTTCCATTGCTTCATAAAACCCAGCAATTGTGGGGTCTTCAATCTTCTTGTCCTCAGCCATTTGGATGATGGTTACAGCAAATGCCGAAGTTCAGAAATCAATCGAGCTCGCAAAGAGAAGAAGGCTAAGATAGGAATCACAACACAAACAACTAAATGGCATGAAAAATATTCACGGCACAAGCTTCTATATATATACTCAGAGCTCCACCGCTCGATGGGTCCCACAGTTCAGAATGATTCGCTATTCTAGCGAAGAGAAGATGTTTTTTGGACCTTCGGCTAAAGGCCTTCGTTCACGTCACAGAATGAATTTGTTACAAAGAAACAAATTAATACTGTGAGGGGCTACTGTTGAGGGCATTTCTCATCCGAAGGTTATCAAAAACATGACTAACCATATACTTTTAGCATGACATGGATTACTACAGGGAGCTTTGGCTTCAGGATGGAAGTTTTCTCCCATGGCAAAGTTATACAAGATGAAGATATAGCTCGAAGATGATAAGAATGAACGCTGAAGCTGTAACTGAAGAGTAACAACTTTAGTTTAAAATGATGATGAAGACCAAACATGATGCTGACTAGAAGAGAAAAAAGACTAGCCAGTCCATAATGATTTATGTTACAGTTGTGAATAAATGTTGAGGACACAAATGTACTTTTACTCGGGCGGTGTCCCATGCCTATAAATAGATGAACAGTATCACCATACAGTTTACGCTGAATGGTCATCGCTCTCGCATCTTCACCTTCGATCAAGCCGAAGGTATCAATGTAATATAAATTTTGTTAATATTCATGTGCGTATTACGAAATACTCATGTTGTAACACCCCTGGTGTTACTGGCTGTTGGGGGCCTTCGTCTTCCGAAGGTCCTTAAAAACACGACTAACATGTTTTCCAAGTATAATATACTGTCACAGGTACCTTCGGCTTTGAGATGAAGGTGCACGAGGTATAAAAGGCGCGACCTGGAAGAAGGATAAATCAATTCTGAAGCCATGGATGGAGAAGTTTCGGCTTAGCGATGGAAAATGAAACCGACCTAAAGGGGAAAAGGCTGCCTAGTCCCCAACAGATTACTCCTTAGTTAATTGTAAATGTCAAGGACATGGATGTAATTTTACACAGGCTGTGTCTTGTGCCTATAAATAGATGAACAGTAACACCGTACTGTTCACGCTGACTTGTATTCACTCGCACGTCACTCCTGGATTCTTATCTTCTGTCCAGCCGAAGGTATAAATGTAATTTGATGTTGTTAACGTTTACTCTGGATTAAATAATGAGAATATGAATGATCTAATGATTTGATATAATTATTCACACTCTTTACGTGTACCAAATGTTCCTGCTTTCCATTGTATATTGAGTTTATGAAGGTATGACCTTCATAACCTTCGTCTGAAGATCATTATATCCTAAGGGAGATAATGCTTTAAAGGACGAAGGTCTTTAACCATTAACATTTGTGTTGCCTTGTTCTTAACTCATAGCATTTGAGAACAAGTGACCAACATTGGTGCCCACCTCCAGTGAACTCACTTGACCACCTTCGGCAAGCTGTGACCTTTGTCATGCCATCGAAGAAGTCTTCAGGGCTAGGGGCTGCACTGCAGCCACTCGACGTCAACCAAGACACATTACACGAAGCTAGAAGCCAAAAAAGGAAGGCTACCAGTCCGACACCCCAGGAGGAAGAGTTGGACGAAGAAATCAGGGACCTCGAAGCCATTCATCAACAGGTCGAGAGGAAAAAGGAAAAGATGCTTCGTCTCGCCGATCTTCAGAAGAAAATTGATGAGGCCGCTGAAGAAATGCGTCATCTCATTCAAGATGACCAGGACAGAAGGCCTCAGCACAGGGAGCTTTGTCAAGAGAGGTCATTCAACGAAGATGAATGGTACGATGACTTCCATTATGGTAACTTTACTTTTGATGATGCTTCTCCCCTGGCAGCAGAATTGCAGGCTATCCCATGGCCACAATCCTACAAGCCACCCAGTTGCCCATGTACGATGGGCACTCGGACCTAAAGAAATTCTTGATGAGCTATGAGGCAACAATATCCTCATATGGAGGCAACGCCGCCGTCATGGCAAAGTCCTTCGTCATGGCAGTCCGAAGTGTGGCCCAGACATAGTACTCTTCTCTCCGGCCAGGGACAATCATGTCATGGCAGAAACTTAAAGACATGTTGATCACCAGTTTCCAAGGGTTTCAGACGAAGCCAATCACTGCTCAGGCCTTGTTCCAGTGCACACAAGACCATGAGGAGTACCTTTAGGCGTATGTCCGAAGGTTCTTGCATCTGAGAGCACAAGCGCCTACAGTGAACAATGAAATTGTCATTGAGGCCATGATCAAAGGGCTTTGGCAAGGACCTACGGCTCAGTATTTTGCCAGGAAACCCCCATAGACCCTAGAGAAGCTTCTTCAGAGGATGGATGAATACATCCGGGCTGATAATGATTTCCGCCAGAGAAGGGAAGAAGCCTACAGGTTTTCTAAAATGACTAGGGGCTTCGGAGGAAGAATCCACCCCAAGCATGTCAGATCAATCCATAACTCCAGCCTAAATGATGATAGAGGAAGTCAGCCTCAAAGACCACAGCACAGCTCCTAATCTTCAGGGCAACAACAAAGCTCTTTGAGGCCACCAACCCCAAGTGGTAGAGGCAGAAGGGGCTTCAGAGGAAGGTACGGGGATCAGCCCAGAAAGCTCTATTGCTTATTCTATGGAGAAGACAAGGGCCACACTACAAGAACATGCCAAGTTACAATTCAGAAGCAAAAGGAGATTGCCGAAGCTGAAGCGCGGCAGAATCAACCGAAGAAAGTTTTACATACTGCTTCATGCTACTCTCCCTATGCACCAGAGTACGTAGGCAACCAACAAACTTCGGCTTCTGTTGCTTCAGCAAGTCATTCACAAGCTTCCTGGGCCTAGCTCCCATTACCACCCACTCATACCCGAGGCCAGCAGCTAGAAGGGCACCAGCACGTTCAACAACAGTGAGACTTCCGGGAAGAGTCCGAAGCTCGTATAGTCAACAGCACTGTGCCAGAGTCTAAGCATATCTACTGAAGAATATCCTACTCTTGATGTACCTTTATCTTTATGCCATTTTATTTTTTGTAAGAGAAACAAGTAACGAAGGACTAAATTTCAATTTCATGTAATAATTGAGCTTGCATCAATGAGTAAAGTATGCCTTCCTCACGGACTTGCGAAGCTACAAAAGTCGTTCCTAAGGGAGCGGAGTAAGTTCCGAAGCTACAAAAGTCGTTCCTAAGGGAGCGCAGAGTAAGTTTTCTGCTCAAAAGTCGTTCCTAAGGGGATGCAGAGCCAAAAATTCCACCAAAATAGAAGGTGAAGAAGCTCCAAAGTCATTCCTAAGGGGATGCAGAGCTTAAATGCCACCAAAATATAAGGTGTAGAAGCTCAAAAGTCGTTCCTAAGGGGATGTAGAGCTTAAAGTCTCAAAAGTCGTTCCTAAGGGGATGCAGAGTCTTATGTGTTTCAGTGTGGGCGCATGTGTGTGTGTTTGACATCATTATCATATTGCACCATATCATAGCATCATTTCACACAACATTACATCATACATCATATTGCATTAACGGCAAAAGGATTTCACACGAAGTAAATTTTTGGCAATACTTTGTTAAATGAAAATGTGTTGAGGCACAAAGCAAACTTCGAGAAACGCAATTGTATCAGACTGGCCATAGATAGGGCATCTTTCTTTACGAAGCATGAAAAGAAGGGAAGGTGTTTTTTCGCCGAAGGCTCAAAAACGGTATGTACGTAAGTTTCATGCATCGCAAAGAAATATATTACAACAATTTACATGTCTCATCAATTGTTCAAAACACCAAATGTTACATAGTATCATTACAATAAAGTTTAATCTTCCTTAAGTATTTTCTCTGCGGCTTCGTTCAGCAAGTTGTCGACAACTTCGTCGATAATGAAGTTAGCAATGCTCATTATATCCAGTGCTTCCTTCATGACCGGATCAGCTACGGGGTTATATGGCTCAGTAGCGGTGAAAATTCAGTTAAGTAGACAAATCGTTAGTTCGAAGCCAGAAAATAAGGGCCGAAGCTAAAATTCAAAAACATTACCTATGCGCCTTTCACGTTCAGCAGCTTCTTCGGCTCGTCTAGCTTCTTCTCGGGCTTCATGGGTTTCCTTTTCATTTTTCTTTATAATTTCGTTGGCCAATTCTCGGCCACTGTTCACCCAGACATCAGAATAAAATTTTCCGCCCACTAAAGTAGCTTTAGTCAAAGGATCTTTTGTGTCATCTGTGGAGAAGGCGGCCTCAGCCAGGGCTGCAATTTTAATGTGGTCGCAACTAGACTTCTCCAGAATTGCCGCGATACCTCGAGCACCAGAAAAGGCATAAATATCCCCACGATCGTTCAAGATTTCTTCAAAGGCTTCGGCTTCCCCGCTTATCCAATCAATGACGCCTTCGGGGTCGCCTCGAATAGAGTTCTCTTCGGAAGAATAAGCACCTACTTTTGCAAAGCTGCTTTTCAATTTTTTCACGCAATTCAAGGATTTTTTAAAGCACCTTTCCTTGGATTCGCGAAGCTCCTCAACATTTTTCTCTAGTCTAGCTTTTGACCATTCACTAATTTCTTCACTGGCTTTTGCAAGTGCAAAGTTCTCATTAGCTTCGGCGAGCTTTTTCTGAAGGTCTTCGACCTCGGCTTTATGAGCTTCGGCCTGATTGTTGTATTTCGCTTCATCTTCCTTCACTTTACTCACCAATGAAATTAGAATCTTGTCCTTCTCCAAGGCTTTGTTTCTCAGCTCAATTACCTCTGATCGAAGGTTGCCGAGAGCTATAGTGCAGCTGTCGTCTTCTGCATTCTTTTGCGCCCTCATGGCATTACTAAGAATTAAGCACTGCAAGAAAAAAGAAAGGATTAGAATGAGAATGAAAGACTTCATTTCCAAGTCCATGAACTTTAAAGTTCATAGCTTCTGTACCTTTATACTATTGTATGCGAGGTTGTCCGCAAGGTCATCCTTTGATATGGCGGCGAGGCCAGCTTCGAGCTTCAGTAATCCCATACTTTTGGATATCTCCCAACAAACGGATATCTCTTTGTAGTCTGAGAGACAGTACATGAAGCACTCGGAGCGCTGAGGGATCGATTGTAGTGTCGTTGAACACTAAGGCCCCCTACGGATATTTCAGTTCCCGGGCATAGTGTTTGGCTTCTAAAATTTTTTCTTTGGATAATCTTTTCCCCGAAGCATGTCGAATAATATAATCAAGACCTACGGACGGAGCTTCGGGAGCAGGAAATTTAGCTTTTTTCATCATGTTCTGCCCCGCTGCCATGCTGGCATTTGGAGATTCTTGCTCAGCCTTATCCTCAGTCACGGCAAGCTTCGTCTCAATGGGCACTGAAGGCCTAACTTCGGCTTCGGCCTGGGCCGCAGCAGCTTCGGCAACTTTCTTCGCAGGGGAAGGAGTCAGTGCCTTTGTGGTTTCCATAACAGCGTCTAGCATGCTGGCCATTCTCCTCCTCTTGGGAGTTGTGGCAGGAGCTTCTATCACCTTCGGCAGTTCTGCCTCTACCGGTGCGCTCTTTGGCAACACTATTGTTTTTTCCAACTTTGGCTCTTTGGCCACACCATCTTTGGCTTTGGCTGACCCGACTATTGGTATCTTCGGCACTACAGTCGATCCCTCAGCGCTCCAAATGGTGGGGGCAGCTTGTTCTGCTTCAGCAGCGGAAGAGGTCCCTTCAATAAATTCAGGCACTATGGCTGTTTCAATATATCTTGGCCGGTGCGTCAGAACCTTGATCTTTTTGCCCTTTAGCACAACAGGGATGGCCAAAGCGGTAGTTTTCCTCTTTTTTCCTTGCCTTCGCAAGGGGTAGCAGTAATCAGGGTACATGAAGCCAATTGCATCAAAAACCCTGTTCAATCTCTTCTTTCCCCGGCCCCCGAAGGCTGAGAATAAAGCGTCATCTTCGTCTCTGGTATATGCCCCAAGTAATTCGTCGCTAGTAGCCTCAATACATTTTAACCAGTCGTCATTAGGTTCGTCAAACTGGTCTCTGTATCTGAAGGTATATTTCAAAGAATTAATCCACCTTCGCTGGACCCAGCAACAGTCTCCTTCAACATCTCCCAGTTATCCACAAGTGGCCATACCCTATAGGCTATGTGCTCTTGGATCAGGTCTCTTGTGCCAATGAATGCACATGTATTGCTTAAAGCCTTTTGACATGCTTCAGCATCATTATCAATCGCCATGGTCGGCCTTCGAAGGCCGAAGCGAGACCAGATGGGGCATTGGATGATCCCCTTGATGTCCTCCCTTTCAATCAGATTATTCTTAACATAGAACCGCTCCTCCATCCAGGACCTAGGCCACCTTTTCCAATATGTTGGAACCGGGTAGCTTGCATTAGAGCGAGCAATGAATCCATAACAACCGAAGTTGTTATGATACTGCTCTTTGCCAGTGGCCTTCGCCTCGTATAACAGTTTGTGCATGCTGCAAAAACACTTCGCGCTTGGTTCCAGTCATTGGCTTCTCACAACCCTAACAAACAAACCCATTCTAATTATAGCTTCGGGAGTAAGTTGATGAAGAAAAATTTGAAATATCCTTCAACACTTCAACCAAAAATCTGCTTAATGGGAACCGAAGACCCGCCTTCAAAAAGCTTCTGTTGATAACAACCTAATTTTCTTCAGGAGCGGGGGCGGTGCTGTCTCCTCCAACCCTCACAATAGACATGTTAGGAAAGTATCTTCCCTTCATGGCGTCAATATGACTTTGCTTAATTGTCGACTTTCCGAAGATGGTCTAGCTTGGCCGCCAGGGCCAATCCTCCGATTCTTCATCCCTACTTTCCACATCATAGTCATCGCTATCGTCAGAATCTTCAGATAAATCCACCATTATTTCCTTTGTGATCTTCTCTGTATTTGTTTTTGCCATAGATTCATAAAACCCAGCAATAAAAGGATCTGCAACTTTTTTCTCCTCAAAAATCCTCTCCTCCTCAGATATCTTTTTCTCTTCAGACATCTTCTTTTCTTCAGACATGGAGCAAGCACTTGTCTTTATGACGAAGCTTGAAAGCACTTGTCTCTATGAAGAAGCTCAAAAATCAGGCGAGAGCTGATAAGCAAGAGTTGAAAATTTGAGAAAATAACGCAAGCAACAGGAATGGCGTAGCAAATGCTGCCACCGTGGGTTTCTATTTATATGCCTAGTGCATTGCCTTTCGCTATTCTAGCGAAGGGAAGGTGTTTTTTCGGACCTTCGGCTAAAGGCCTTCATTCACATCGCAGTCTAATTTGTTATATACAAGGACAAATTAATACTGCGAGGGGCTATTGTTGGGGCCTTCGTCTTTCTAAGGTCCTCAAAAACACGACTAACATGTTTTCCAAGTATAATATACTGTCACAGGTACCTTCGGCATGAGATGAAGGTGCACGCAGGTATAAAAGGCGCGACCTGGAAGAAGGATAAATCAATTCCGAAGCCATGGATGGAGAAGCTTCGGCTTAGCGATGGAAAATGAAACCTACCTAAAGAGGAAAAGGTTGCCTAGTCCCCGACAGATTACTCCTTAGTTAATAGTAAATGTCAAGGACATAGATGTAATTTTACACAGGCTATGTCCTGTGCCTATAAATAGATGAACAATAACACCGTAATGTTCATGCTGACTTGTATTCACTCGCACGTCACTGCTGGATTCTTATCTTCTGTCCAGTCGAAGGTATAAATGTAATTTGATATTGTTAACGTTTATTCTTGATTCAATAATGAGAATATCAATGATCTAATGATTTGATATAATTATTCATACTCTTTACATGTACCATATTCCTGCTTTCCATTGTATATTGAGTTTATGAAGGTATTGTGGTGGAACCGCCCGAATTATTCCAACTTAAGTGCCTAAGTCCCGCCTTAGAGGCTAGACCACACTTAAATAGGAATAACACGTCAGTCCCTCGGATCTAGTCCGACGAGGCCACTAACAAGATCAAGTACCACGTACTCACTCGATGGTGAGGCACAGAGCAAATACAATAAAGCGTAAAACCATACATTAAGCAGTATCAAATTTATTACATCATCATCGAAGTTTTAGCAAAAGTAGTGATCATTGTTCAGAATGCAGCGGATTAAAACTAACAATAAATGGAGGGATGGGGAAGCCTGTCCTATCACTCCTCATGCTCCTCCTCAGCCGAGGTAGGGTCCCACTCGACTGTCCAACCCGGTGGCAAGATGGACGGCCAAGTCACTCCAGCAACCATGTCCTCCAGAGAACCTATAAAATTATGCCACAAGCAAGGCTGAGTATACTAATACTCAGCTAGACTTACCCGGTGTGAGAAGTCTACTCCTCTACCTCTAGACATGCAGCTGTTTGGCTGAGGGTTTGGTTGCCAAAAGCACTAGCTGAGTCTAAAATCAAGTTTTAGCTTTTTCAAGTTTTAGTGTGACTCTCTTAAGACTAAATGTGTACTATCTAATCATTCATGGTATCAAGCAATTTAGCAATCAACATCTTTTGCCAAATCATCACATTTCCACTTGATACTCAATGCAGTACAATGGATCAAGCACTCTCATTAGCTGCGAGAAGCAGACGATTCAAATCGAGTTTTTATCCTTGCAAGGTAAACCTAAACACACGACATGGTGAGGCACTCTGTCCCCACACATATGAACCGTCCCCATCGATTCGCCGTCAGCAGATCAGGGCTCACCGCCTTGGCGTACAATGCCTCACTGACACCGACTGCCGTCGTGCAATGACCGCACTTGTACCCCACTATAACCGGAATGGGAGACCACGTCTCAGGTCGTGTGAGGGGTAAAGTCTGCTGCCAGGTTCAATCAGGTACTAGGCTTACCGATTTACCATATTTCTCGGCATGTGCTTAGTACGTTCAAACGCTTGACACAGGTATCTGCACGTTAATCCTTATTCCAATTCCATCTCGTAGACCATGCATCCCCATGGATCCGTGTCCACAGACCAACATCAGTATGATATGAAAGTGGATACAACTAATTTCCTGACCTCGCGCGAGTGCTAGAAAATCACTCGACTTCTACCGAGATCCCTAATTAGTAAAGCAGCTACTCGACCTAGCATACTAGTATCCATCTCAAAAGGTATCCTGAGTCATGCAACTAAGTTCCAAACAACTCCTACACTTAAGTGCACAGTACAAGCCTACAAACATTAAGTGCAGTAAAATAGCATATAGAATAGGCTATGCATAAAACCGGGGCTTGCCTTCCAAAGCTGGGGCAGGCAGATCCTCAATGGCAGGTTCTGGTGCTGGATCCTGGGCTACCTCCTGAGCAACTCCTTGCTCCGGCACGAGGATGTACTCTCCGTCCGCGAGGTTGCAATCTATCGAATGCAATGAATAAGAAATATGTATGCTAGGATATGCAGGATTTAGTAACCATTATTCTTAGTGAAGAAAAACTAAGTTAGTTGATGACTTAGGGTTTCCTTGTTATCAGAAGCTCTTAGTGGTTTATGCTTATCAATTTAGGTTTGAGGTTTTGCTTAGAGGTAAACATAGTGGATTGAGATTTGGATTGCCCTTTAAAGGTTCTATTAGGTATTCAAAGGTTTTGTTGTTTAGGTTAGGGCAACATTAATCTCCACTACTAATTTCTCTTTTTATTGTCTTTTTATGCTCTTAAGGGGGTTTGAACTACAACAGAGATTTCAAAATTTCCAAAAATTCTGTAAATATTACAGTGGTATAATATTGGTCCCTGAAGTTGGGGCAGAGGGGTCAAAAATAAACAGAACATAACCTGGACAAAAATAACAAAAGTTGGGGCAGAGGGGTCACTTTGCACTACAACTCTGATCTAGGTGTGGTTTCTGTACTAAGAGTTATTTTTGCTGGTATCTATAGGTAATAACATGCTTCTGTGCCAAAAATCATAAAGAGTTAGTTAGTGAATATTCAGTTATGATTTTCTAAAGTTTAATGCCAAAAAGACACTTATAACTAACTTGCTATTTGAAAAATATCAAACAACAGAACTTTTATTTTTCTTAGGTTCATCTTAGCACAAGAATAGTCATTCCTAAGGTAGGGGTGTTTTCTCCTTAGGATTATTTTCTTATGACTTTTCAATGTTTTTTTCTGTTTTTCATGAATAATTATGAGTGCAATTTCCTTTCACTGCACTATGGTTCAATAGATTTTTCTAGTGAACTACATAACTTAGGCATGCTAGGAAAAATATGGTTGCCCCCTGGTTTCCCTTTTTAATCCCATTTTTAATTTTCCTAAGTTTGAGCATAAACAAGTTTTAGTGAATAAACCTTCCTTAACCTTGTATACTGGGGTGTTTATTAATTTTAAACAGTGTAACTACTAGGTTAGTGTCTCCACTATTTTTCTTAACTCTGGTCTAACAATATTTCTATTTTTTCCCTCTAATATTAAGTTTTGGGCAGTTTTTTATTTAATTTAAAACTCTAGAAAATATTACAGGAACTATGGGGTTTATCATTTTTGCCTGATAGTTTATATTTCACAAAGTGTGGCAAAATTGGTTTGACTAATTTTGGATGATTATTTTTGAAGTTATACATTTATTATGTTCTCTAAAATATTTAAAGCGAAAAGTAAATATGAAAAGGAAAAGAAATACTGATTTGCGCTGAAGTCCCTAGGTTTTCTCCCCCTTTTCTCTCACAAAACAGCCCTCGGTCTACTATTTGCATGTGTCACTGACCTTGCACAAAACCCCCTGGACTCAGTCTAAATCTAACCCGCGCTCCCTAGCTAACGGAAATAGTACCCGTGGTACAAATCACGGCGGCGAGGCTTACCGGCGGTAGTAGAGCTCCGGCGGGGTGGTCAGTGGCGTCAGGGAGGTCACAGCGGTCACGTCGGTGTGCGGGTCGGTGTCAAAGGTGGTCGGAGCTGTCCTGGCCACGAGCGCAGGCGGCGGAGGTCGTCGGTGGCTCCTGCTCCGGCCAAACCACGGCGGTAGGGTTCAATTAAAGTGCACGAGGAGCTCCACGGGGTGATGTAGAGGCCATGGGCGCAAGGAATTGAGAAATGGTGCAGAAGGTTACCCGGTCCACATGCTCCGGTGGGTTCACGAACTCCGGCGAGCGCGATTACACTGTTCCGGTGGGGCTGGTCCTCGGCTCAAGCTCGAGCAAGCTTCACGGCCTTCTGGGGAAGCTATCCGAGGGCTTGGATCGAGCGGAGGTGGGCGGGAAAGGGGTTGGCCACGGTGGTTGCCCTCGGGCGGCTCTGGCTGGTCGCGGGGAGGTCACCGGAGCTGCGAGCAAGCTCGGGAGGGTTAGGCACGGTGCGGGGGAGGCAACGGGGAAGATGGCCGTGCACTAGGGTGGGCTTTATAGCCGTGGCGCGGGTGTGGGCATGGGGCGGCCGAGGGCGCATGGGGGTTCGCGTGCTGGCGTGCTCTGGACGTGCCCCCGAGTGTCAGCCCACATCGAACACGTGGGGGTTTACTTCTGCAAGGGTTCAACGGCCGATTTGGTTGACTTAGCGTGCAGATCTTAGCAAAACCCCCCATGTACGGTGTCTTCTCTGCACCAAATCCTACCTTTTTGATGTGAGTTCCAAGCAAAGATATGGTCGGGGTAGAGAGATATGGGGGTGAGAAGTTGGCTCTCTCCGAGCTATCCACACCAAGACAAAAGCCATGCCAAGTCATGTCAAATGGCTTAGGGTTGGGTTCAAACTTTTCCAGGGTGTTCTAGGGGTATTTGGGCGCCATTTTGTCAATTGGGCCATAAGGTTTTGAGTTTGGGAACAAGGTGAACATGTTTGATCTTTGAAAGAGGGTCGGTTTTGAACTTGAGAAAAACCTGATTTTTCCTTTATGTCTTTCTCTTTGGTGACCTTTTTGGGGTTTTTATGTATTTTTTTGGGTCACTCTCCTTCTATGTTTTGTAGGGTATTAAGTGTACTATAACTTTTATAATTAGTCCAAGTCATGACAATGTGATCTACATAGACTTTTTGCCATAATCCTCTCTAGGGCTCCATTTGCCAATAAGGGATTTGAATTAGGGCTTGAGTCATTCTCTTCTCTTTAGTGCATGATAAGGCCAAGGCATGACTTCTAAGATGGGTTACACCTACTTAGGATCTTGATCCCCAAGTTTGGTGTCTTTTGCTCAAACTAAACCACATGTGATGATGGGTTCAATAGTGTAGTCTTGAGTGAAAACCCTAAGTAACACCTGGGGTGTTATAGGTATGCCCTTCATAACCTTCGTCTGAAGATCATTATATCCTAAGGGAGATAATGCTTTGAAGGACGATGGTCTTTAACCATTAACATTTGTGTTGCCTTGTTCTTAACTCATAGCATTTGAGAACAAGTGACCAACACTGGCACTAAAACTTGAGCATGACATCATATGCATTTACATTTCATTTTGTTTGTCACACCTAGAATGCATTCACTAGGTAAAATTTCAAAACAAGTTGTGATGTGGTGACTTGATGTGTGCTTAACCCTAGGGTAGGGTACTTAACCCTAGGATTAGGGCATGTGGCTAGTAGTAGCGCAAAATGAGTAAAATCTCAAAAGCCAATAGAAATGTTCACATGATATCAAATTTGGTGATCTTTTGTGGCACAAAAACCCTAGTGTGCCCAAACCTAAAAGAAACCCTAGACAAACCCTAATTAGAACCCTGGGGGAAAATTTAAATTCTATTCACTTTTGGACCAAAGTGCAAATATCAAAGTGATAGAACACCAAAAACCAAGCAACTTTCACATTAAAGGATTTTCAAGTAGTGTGAAGGAAATTGAACTTATTTGCGAAAAGACCCAAGAAACCCTAAGTGGCTATGTCTAAATTTTAGTGGAATTGGGTCAACTTTGCAGCCTTGTATCTCTGAATTCATAAGGATTTTGCCCTAGGTCAACACATCAAATTTGTAGAGCTATTATAGGAGTACAACTTTGCTTAAGTGACAAGACATTGGTGCTATACAAAAATTAGAGTTAAATGCACTTGAAGTCGGGCTGTCAGTCAGCCCTAACACTGAAACTTGACTGACAATGAGTTCTGATGAACTTTGGGGCCGATTTAAGCTTGATCGACTAAGCAAATGGCCAAGGTTCCTATGATCGAATTGGAGCTGGTATATAGGTGAATAACTTTGCTGTAACCCGGTCTGTAGCTTTTCACATAGAAATCAAAGAAAGACACCCCTGAAGATGCTCTGTCAGAACAACTGAAGAAGATCCTGATGGTACAGTGAATGAAAAGATCTTCAGATGTAGTGAACGTGCCGCTGGTGAACCCCGCTCCGTGATCCTCACCGGCGTCGTGATTCGTCCACTCTGGGTGCGGATATCGGCTGGTGGTGAAAAGATCTTGACCGAGGATGAGGCCGTGAGATGGCCGTCGTACCCACTTGCCCTGCGGCCGATCCAGATGACCTCGCCGAAGTCTGCCGCTTGCCGCCCGGACACCACGTACTGAGAAGTGTTACCACGTCGCAGTAAACCACCTTAGGTAGTTTGTCCATCTTCTAAGACGTTGCCTCAGTGAAAGCCACGTTAGTGCTCGCCAACAACTCACCCCTCTCTCCGGCCGCCCGCGTGTCTTCCCCAAATTGGATGCCACCGCTGATGGACTCTATAAATTGATGCCCCAGTGAGTTCCGCTAGGTTGTTACGCGCCCATTGCACCAACCCTTGCCTCCGATTAGCCACCGTAGCTCGCGAATTTGTGTTTTCCCCCAATTCTGTTCTTCGGGCCGCCGTGGACCGCCGTCTCCAGGTCTGTTCACATCCTCCTTACCCTCATTTCCGCACCCTTGCATGCTAAGGATGCTTATCGGCCCAACGAATTGTACTAGACCACGCTAGATCGTCGGGAACACCTCGATTTCCCCTCAGGTTTCACCGCCGTCGTGGGCAGAAAGACTCCAGGCCGAAATTGTGCAATTGATGGTAGGATTAGAGTCGCCAGGGGTAGAAATAGGTATCGACCAAGTTAGGGCATCAGTCGTTGCGTATCTCGGCTGGTACAGGCTCGCCGGAGGGCGTGCTCACCGCCGTTCGCCGTCGGGGACCTAGGTCTGCGAAGAAACAGAAGTGCAGGTGCCTAACTGTGAATGTCAGAGAGACAATGAATAGTGCGCAAGGGTTCTTAACCGGTTATTCAAATAGCTGAGGTCCTCTGTGCAAAGTTGACATCGCGGGCACACGCGTGGGCGCGCTTTCCCCGTCCGTGGGCTGAGTTGGGCTGGTTTGAGCCCATTACTGGTTAATCTTTTTTCCTTTTCTTTTTCTACCAAGCTTAGGAAATTTGTAGAAAATTCTAGAAAAATGATAAAATCAAGAGACCAATTTTACTAGACTCCTAAATTTCTCTAGTATTTAATAAAAATAGTTCCAAGATTTTAAGTCCCAATCATAAATTATTTAGCAATTAAAGGTACCTAAACCTAGTCTTTTAGAATTTTAGAATTTGATTACTATCTCCAAAAATCATAAAACTTTTTGGGTAAGCTTAATATAATAATCAAAGCCCTTGGGTAAAGTTTGGTATGTTTTGGACATTGTTTGATCCCAAATCAAAAACCCTAGCTTCCTAAAATAGAACTTGCTTAACCCTAATAGGGTACTAACTCAGGAAACCCTAGTGATTCTGGTATACCGTGAAGGAAAGTTATATTCAAGATATAACTTAATGTGTTCTAGCATAACTACATATTCATAGCATCACATGGACATTTATGTATGTATATTGTTATGTTTAGAAAACGAAGAAGTAGTTGTTGAAGAGGAAGTTGGACCACCAGCTGAAATTCCACCTGTCAGGGACATTTTCTACTTTGACATTTCTGGAACAGATCCTGAATCCCCTACAACACAAGGCAAGCCTCGGTGCATTTACCCTTTCCTGGTGATTTTAAAACTCTTTATCACTTGAATGATGCATTAGGTAATAGGAGTTGGGTGCTAAACAACTACTGCATTTCCTTCCTTGGAATTGATTACCATTTTTTGAGTACCTGTTTTACTTAAAAGTTTTCTGATGCTTAGTTGTGCTTTATAAAACAAAAAGGTTTTGTTATTAAAGCAAAGATGATGCTTCATATGGGAAGGGAAGTTTTCAAAGAAAAGATTTGATGGTGGATCCATCATGACCGTGATGGGTTCAACATCGGAAAAGATGTACCTCTGTCAGGTACCAAATTTTGTTGTCATAAATGATAAAGACGAGACCGGGTGGGTGACTTACACGAGAAGGAAGTCTCGGTGTAGTGTCTCCGTCTGAGTCGATTAAGGACCGTGTCGATGTAGGCTTGATGATTGAGGACCTTATAACTGGCCACATGCCTCGTCATGGGTAAGCTTTGCCTCGGGCAGACCAATACCAGAAAGGCCAACACGCAATGGGAGTGGAGAGATGGCGAGAGTAGCGTGTACCCTCTATGGCAAGAGGCTGGATGGTGGTGTATCTGTGCTCTCGGTTGGCGTGAACCCGGTCTAGTCTTGAGAAACCTAGTGGCAAGTTGACATATGCAAGGGTTAAGTGCTACATATGTCATATGGTTGGAGATCCCTAGCTAGGTATTAATCAATTCGGAACGCCGTTACTTCTTGGACTTGAAGACTTGGTCACTGCCCTACACGTAGCAATCCAATAAAGTAAATGTAACACCCCTGGTGTTACTATTACTAAAATTTGAACATAACATCATGAGCATTAGCATATCATGTGTTTGTTACACCTAGAGTGCATTCACTAGGTAAAAAGTTCAAAAATGTTGGACTAATATGACTTGATGTGTGTGGAACACTAGGGTAGGGTACTTAACCCTAAACTAGGCTTAGGAGTGACAATAGAGCCCAAGCATGAGAAAACTTCAAAACTCATTAGAAATGGTCATAAGATATCACATTTAATGGACTTTGATAGCACAAAAACCCTAGATATGTCAAAACCCTAAAAAGACCCCTGGAAAACCCTAAACTGAAACCCTAGGGGGCTAAGTGTAAATTTTGTGCACTTTTGGACCCAAGTGCAAAAACCAAGGTATTAGGGCACCCCAAATCATATGGTTCACACATTTGAGGATTTGCAAATCAAACCATGAGATTTGGGCTCATTTGCAAAAAAAACAACTCTACACCTCTCATATGCCTAAGTCTAAAACCAGTGTATAGGGTTAACTTTGGAACCCTATATCTCTTAATCCATAAAGAGTCTACCCTAGGTCAACACATCAAACTTGTAGAACTATAATAGGAGTACAACTTTGCTTAAGTGATTAAAACTTGAGGTCATAAAAAATTGGAGATAAATGGGTCTAAAGTCTAGCTATCAGATAATGCAGAGACTGAATGTTGACTAACAATGAAGACAGATGGACTTTGTGATCGAATTAGAGTGATGGATTGGGAATAGTCACTATAACAAAATTGAAGTTGGATTATAGGACAAGAACTTTGTTACAGATGGATTGGCAAGTTCTCATACAAAAATCCGTGATCTAGGCATTGCAATTCTGTCTGTCAGACGCTCTGAATCCGGATTCTGATGGTACAATGTTCAGATCAGATCGCCAAAATCAGTTCATCTCACTGTCGGCGACCACGCGCTCGGATTCGCGCCAGACGCTACGATTCGTGCTCAACGAAGTACTGCTAGTTGCTCGGGGTAGTAAATATCGCCTTGTGGATGAACTTGAGCCACTATTTCACTCCGGCCGTCGTGCCCGCCTGATTCACGACCAATTCGGATGAGCTCACCGGAGTTAGCCACCTATCGACCATGCGCCACATGCCTTGGTTTCTTACCACGTCGCAGTAGCTCGTATTACAAACGTGTGGTGATCGCCGATGAGCTCGCCACGGTGAAAGCCACCAATCTCTTGCGACAGTGCTCTCCTCTCTCTTCGACCGCCACCGTGCCATCTCAAATTCATGGGCCACCACTTGGGGATTCTATAAATTGAGCATGCCGTCGGTTCCACAAGGTAGTCAAGCAACCAATACATCAACTCGTGCCTCAAATCATCCACCAGAGCTCGCCAATTTCAAATTTCCCCCCAAATCGGTCCAGAGCACCGCGCGGAGTGACCTCGTCGTGGCCAACGTGTTACAGGTCCGTTCATGTCCTCTGGTTCCTCGTTTTAGTATCCTTAGGTGCTCTTGATACTCCCTGACCCATCCAATTAAGCTAGGACCCATATGATCGTCGGGAACACTTCTTGTTATCCGTTGATCGCGCTGTCATCGTGGACAGGGAGAATGAGGCCTTGAATCTTGAAATTAGTTGAGGGGAAATGGTGGTTAGGAGTTAAATTAAGTGTCCGCCAAGCTAGAGCCCTAGCCTTTGCCCTTTCTGGCCAGTACGAGCTCACCGGAGCTTGGTCCGTGGCCGTTCACCATCGAGGGCTGCGGGTTGTGAAGAAAAAGGAGGAGGAGGGCCTATCTGCAAGTGTCAGTGAGACGCGTGAATAGTGCCAAGGACTACTGTTCTGATTTTTGAACTGGTAGGGACTTTCTGCAAAACCAACTACGCGGGCGCGCGCGCAGGGGCATTTCACCTATCGTGGGCCGTTCTGGGCTGAACTGAGCCCAACACTGTTCATTAGTTTCTCTTTTTCTTTTTCTGCCAGGATTAGAGAATTCATAGAAAATTGTAAAAAACTGCTAAAAATATGAGACCAATTTTGTTAGACTCCTAAATTTATATAGTATTTAATAAAAATAGATTTAAGATTTTTGGTCCAAACATGGAATTATGTAATATTTAAAAGGGCTTAAACCTATACCTCTGGAATTTTAGAAATTATTTAGTAACTCCAAAAATCACCACACTTTTTGGATAAGCTTAGAATGATATTTAGAAACTTTGGGTGAAGTTTGATTTGATTTGGACAAAGTTTGATACCTAAACCCCCAAAACCCTAACCTTCTAAGTAGTGCTTGCACTATGAACTAAAATACTGACTCCACAAACCCTAGTTTTCTAGAGAACCGTGAAGGAAAATTGTATTCAAGACCTAATATGATGTACCTTTATTATCTTTGCATTTTCATAAGCATTACATGAGCATTCATGGTTATATATGATATATATAGAGAACGAAGAAAAAGTAGTGGTTGAAGAAGAAGGAGTTGCACCACCACCACCTGAAGATCCACCTGCCAGGAACTACTTTTACTTCGATATTTGTGGAGCAGAGCCCAACTCTCCTATGACACAAGGCAAGCCTTGGTGCATTTGCCACCTCCTTGCTATTTTAAAATCTTTCTCAGTTGCTTGATGCATTAGGTGATAGGAGTTGTGTGTTAAACAATTGCTGCATTTCCTTCCATGGAAGATTGATTACCTTTCTTTGATCACCTATTTTATGAAAAGGTTTTTCTGATGCTTAGTCTTGCTCTAGTAAAACAAAATGTTTTGTTTTCAACAAAAGATGATGCTTCAAGTGGGAAGGGATGATTTTCAAAAATAAAACTTGATGGTGGATCCATCATGGCCATGATGGGTTCAACATCAAAAAAGATGTACCTCTGTCAGCTACCAAACTTTGTCTCCATCTGAGTCGATTAAGGACCTTGTCGATGTAGGTTTAATGATCGAGGACCCTTTAACTTGTCACATGCCTCATCATGGGTAAGCTTTGCCTCGGGCACACTAATACCAGAATAAGACAACAAGCAATGGGAGTGGAGAGATGGCGAGAGTAGCGTGTACCCTCCGTGACAAAAGGCTGGACGGTGGTGTATCTGTGCTCTCGGTTGGCGTGAACCTGATCTAGGTGGCGAGTTGACATATGCAAGGGTTAAGTGCTACATATGTTGTGTGATTGGAGATCCTCAGCTGAGTATTAATCGATTCGGATCGCTGTTACTTCTCGGACATGAAGACTTGGTCACTGCCCTACACGTAGCATTCTAGTGAATAAGAAGGGTTAATAAGAAGACGGCTAGTATAGGCCAAGTGCTTGAACTAGGATAGAAAGAACTCTAGAATCAGGTAATGACTTAACTTGCTAATAAAACTGAATTTTTAAGGATCCACTATTAGTAAGCATTTTTGCAAACAGAGTCTTGATTCTTGATTAAGCCTTACCTTGCCTCCCTCAAGCTAGCATATCCTTGAGAGTCTTTTATTTTGATGGGTAAGATTTGTGAAAGTACACTTTGTACTCAGGGTTTCCAAATTCATGTTGTTGTAGGTGAGGAAGCAGCAAACTTTTTTTGCTTTTGCTCTAAGGTGGTGCCAAAGGAAGAATCTCAAGAGTGAAGCCTTGGTAGGATGTTGTCCTCCCTTTAAAAACACTTTACTGTTAAGCGGGAGGGGTTTTTGCCTCCCGGGTTTGTAATAATATTACTTCTGCACTCATATATATTACTAGTCTGTAATAACAATACTCTTCCTATATTTTAATGTAAATTAAGTTACTGTAAATGCTTCCGCTTATTCGTTCCTCCGATGTGTTGTAATATCTGCGTGACGGGTGAAACGCTCTTGGGAAAGGTAAAGAATGCAGATACCGAACTTGTCAAGTGATCAGGTGCATCTACGGGGTTGTCTGAGGTCCGTTGGACGAGGACAACTATAGGTGGGCCTAATAACTTGGGAGGTTCCGTCACAGCTGGTATCGGAGCGAAGCCCATCTCTTCAGATATTATGAGACATTTCAAAAAAAAATTTCAAAGACTTATCTAAAGAAAATTTCTTTCCTTCTTATCTTACTACTTTCTAAAGTACCTATCTTATAAGACCAGGTAGCAGAGTGCAATATATAGGAGGTTGTGAATCAACGAAAGTTGATTCTGTAATTATGCATGCATCAAGTTTAAAAACTATACTAATAAAGTTTTCCCCCTTATGGAGATATGCTGCCACACACGAGGAAAATTGCGTGTAAGTCCACTGGACCTATTGGCGTACCTCGGCATCAGCTGGCTCGAAGACATGAAGAGAGCAGCAGCAGAAGTAACGACCCCATCGAAGACTTAGAAGCCCAAGTGGAGCAGCTTCGGACGGAGCTACGTCACCAAAACAGGGTGTGGGTAGAAGATGGTCAGCGTATAAATGAGTTAAGAGCTGACGTCAGACATCTGCAAGACGAGCTTGCTGAACGGGATTTGGCAATCGATTGGGCTGTCAATTCACGTTCAATTGCTTAGGACCAGGAAGCCAAAGCTCGAGCCCATGTGGATGAGCTCAGCACAACCCTTTGCAGCTTGCAGGTGTATTGCAATACTTTATATGAGGAAGTCCATGTACTATATTCGCGACTGCACCCAGACGTACCTACCGACCCTGTTGGAATGGGAGCTGGACCCTTGGGAACAGCAGGTGAAGCACTTAGTGGGGAATTGGACCTTTTCAAACCTCCTCCTTCTATGAACCTGGCTGATGAACGGTCCCCTACAATAGACAGTGAAGCAACCAAAGACGATAAATACTAGAGTAGTATAGTTAAGCTATAACACTAATGTAAAATAGGTAATGAAGTCATGTTGTACATATGAGTCTGTATCTAAAAGTCGCCTAGAGGGGAGGTGAATAGGAAAATCTGTAATTTATAAACTTTAAGCACAACTACAAGCCGGGTTAGCGTCTGAAATATAATCGAGTCCGAAAGAGAGGGCGAAAACAAATCAACCAAAGAAATAGAGTGGATCTTACTATACTTCTTGTGCTCATGGCGCTTAGAAGTGACGGACGTCGATTTGGACCCAGAGGAGGAGGGTGATGAAGAGTCGGTCTTGTAGTAGACCACTTTCTTCATCTTCTTCTTGTCACCTCTCTATTGTGACTTGATGGAGGAAGAGGATTCATTCTTGTGCTTATGGCCGGACTCCCTCGAGTGGGTTCTCCCCGAGCTTGCGGACTTGTCGTTGCCGGTCACGATCTGCCTCTTGGCGTGATCTCCCGACATCACTTCGAGTGGTTAGACTCTAAAGAAGCACTAGGCTCTGATACCAATTGAAAGTCGCCTAGAGGGGGGTGAATAGGCAAATCTGTAATTTATAAACTTTAAGCACAACTACAAGTCGGGTTAGCGTCAGAAATATAATCGTGTCCGAAAGAGAGGGCAAAAACAAATCAACCAAAGAAATAGAGCGGATGACACGGTGATTTGTTTTACTGAGGTTCGGTTCTTGCAAACCTACTCCCCGTTGAGGTGGTCACAAAGACCGGGTCTCTTTCAACCCTTTCCCTCTCTCAAACGGTCACCTAGACCAAGTGAGCTTTTCTCCTCAATCAATTGGGTCACTTAGACCCCACAAGGACCACCACAACTTGGTGCCTCTTGCTTTGATTACAAAGGTGTTGAGAACAAGAGTGGGGAAGAATAAAAGCGATCCAAGCGACAAGAACTCAAATGAACACAAAAATCTCTCTCTCACAAGTCACTAAGTGTTTGGAGTGGTTTTGGACTTTGGAGAGGATTTGATTTCTTGTTTGTGTCTTGGAGTGAAGTCTAGAGCTCTTGTATTGAATGCAAATGGCTGAAAACTTGGATGACTTGAATGGTGGTGGTTGGGGGTATTTATAGCCCCAACCACCAAACCAACCGTTGGGGTTGGGCTGCTGTCGATGGGCGCACCGGACAGTCCCGTGTGCCATCGGACACTGTCCGGTGCGCCAGCGACGTCACCCAACCATTAGGGTTCTGACGGTTTCGACCGTTGGAGCTCTGACATCTTGGTGCACCGGACAGGCACTGTTCACTGTCCGGTGCGCCTCTGGCGCCTGCTCTGACTTCTGCCGCGAACTGTAGCTCTGTTAGGGCACTGTGCAGTCTACCGTTGCGCTGATAGCCGTTGCTCCGCTTGGTGCACCGAACAGTCCTCTGCCACACCAGACAGTCCGGTGAATTATAGCGAAGTGCGCCTGGAGAAACCCGAAGGTGAAGAGTTCGAGGTCGATTCTCCATGGTGCACCGGACAGTCCGGTGCGCCAGACCAGGGTCCTCTTCGGTTTCTTTTGCTCCTTTCTTTTGAACCCTAACTCGGACCTTTTTATTGGTTTGTGTTGAACCTTTGGCACCTGTAGAACTTATATCTAGAGAAAACTAGTTAGTCCAATTATTTGTGTTGGGCAATTCAACCACGAAAATTATTTAGGAAAAGATTTAACCCTATTTTCCTTTCAATCGCGCCCTTTTTGGTGATTGATGCCAACACAAACCAAAGCAAATATATAAGTGCAGAATTGAACTAGTTTGCCTAAGGTAAGTGCAAAGGTTGTTGGAATTAAACCAATTTATACTTTCATAAGATATGCATGGATTGCTTTCATTCTTTTAACATTTTGGACCACATTTGCACAACTAGTTTTGTTTTTGCAAATTCTTTTGGAAATTCTTTTCAAAGCCTTTTTGCAAATAGTCAAAGGTATATGAGTAATATTTTGAGAAGCATTTTCAAGATTTGAAATTTTCTCCCCCTGTTTCAAATGCTTTTCCTTTGACTAAACAAAACTCCCTCTTAATGAAATTCTCCTCTTTAGTGTTTCAAGAGGGTTTTTACCAATTGAAAGAAGATCGATATATTTTAGATACCAATTTTTGAAAAACTCCTCCTTAATATATAGATACCAATTGAGATAGAATTTCTTAAAGGAATAACTAATTTGAAAGATACCAATTGAAAACATTAAAAACTTTGTTTTGAAAATTTTGAAATTGGCGCAGTGGTGCAGTCCTTTAGCTTTGGGCTAATACTCTCTCCCCCTTTGGCATGAATCGCCAAAAATGGAGTCTTTAGAGCCCTTTTTACTTTCTCCCCAATGGTACAAATAAATATGAGTGAAGATTATACCAAAGTGGAGAGCGGTGCGGAGTGACGGCGAAGGGTAAATAATACCGATAGAGTGGAGTGGAAGCCTTGTCTTCGCCGAAGACTCCATTTCCCTTTCAATCTATGACTTAGTAGAAATTCACTTGAAGACACATTAGTCATAGGCATAAAAGAGATATGATCAAAGGTACATAAATGAGCTATGTGTGCAAAGATTTAATTAAAGTTCCGAGAATCAAGAATGTTTAGCTCAATCCTAAGTTTGGTAAAGGTTTTCTCATCTAGTGGTTTGGTAAAGATATCGGCAAGTTGTTCTTTGGTGCTAACATAAGCAATCTCAATATCACCCCTTTGTTGGTGATCCCTCAAAAGTGATACCGAATGGCTATGTGCTTAGTGTGGCTGTGCTCAACGGGATTATCCGCCATGCGGATTGCACTCTCATTATCACATAGGAGAGGGACTTTGGTTAATTTGTAGCCATAGTCCCTAAGGGTTTGCCTGATCCAAAGCAATTGCGCGCAACAATGGCCTACGACAATGTACTTGGCTTCGGCGGTAGAAAGAGCTACTGAATTTTGTTTCTTTGAAGCCCAAGGCACCAAGGATCTTTCCAAGAACTGACAAGTCCCTGATGTGCTCTTTCTATCAATTTTACACCCTGCCCATCAGCATCTGAATAACTGTAACACCCCGGGATCCACAAACACCCCGAAATGCTACTAAACTACACAACTAACATTCATATATAAAATTTCGATAGCATCTCCTTTGAAAATTTGCATAAACATGGAAGCAACAGAGCATAAACAAATATCATGATAAGAAAACATACTAGACATTAATAATCTGCTAGCAATGGGAAGATAACCATAACAACATAAACTGAATTAACTAGTGTGCACGACTAGTAAAACAAACATTCTTGACAAGAAGTTTCTAATTAAATCATGGCTGTGCCTAGGCAGCGTTATTATGAGAGTGAAGGTGGACGTGCTGCTACTTCCCTCATTCCCAACATGAATCAAGTGCCTGCATTGAATAATGCAAGAGTGAGATGAAAACATCTCAGCAAGTAAATTGTTTTGACGAGATATTTAAACCAAAAAGATTGAATTAATCAACATTTTAAAGGGATCACAATTGAGAGTCAGAAATACTTGTAGATATAGAACTCAATAGTCCCAAAATAACCAATGCCATCTCATTTCCTCGAACAACCACAATAGGTTATATAACACTTTCCTGCGTCAACAATACCTGCAAATATCACTTCAATGTATGCATAGGAATGCAATGTGTAAGTCCTCTGCCTTCATACCTCTTAGAGTATAAAACCACACCATCTGCAAATATCACTTCAATGAATGCATATGAATGCAATGCATATGTCCTCTGCCTTCATACCTCTAAGGGTATGAAGCCGCATCGTACCCCTCCTCGGGCAACGTACGATGCTAAGTTGTACCGGTACGGTCAGACCATAGGTCACGACAAAACTTCAGATGCAAATGAGTCATGCAATGTATATGGCATGCTGCATTTATCAATAAACTACACTTCCTTCAGTTACAATACAAACCTCAATTAATACTTCATCTGCCTTCAAGTACAATACAAACCTTAAATAATACTTCATCTGCCTTCAGATACAATACCAACCTCAAATAATGCTTCATCTGCCTTCAGATACAGTACCAACCTCAAATAATGCTTCATCTGCCTTCAGGGGTGTGAATTAATCTCATGGGTCATACTCGAACCATAATCATCATCAATATATGATATAGCACCAATATAATACAATCAAGTAAAATATCATCATATAGTTCAATTATGAAAGAATTCAATAATTCTGAATATTAGAGTGTAGGCGATAGAAGTAAAAGGTCAAAACGGTAGTGTAAAACCCAAAATTTGCATGAAAAAATAATAATAAAATAAATAAATAAGGAAAATTGCCCAAAGATTTTAAATCAAAACACCTCTCAAGAATATTCATACCAAGTTACTACTCCCAAGATAAAAATATTTTCAAAAATAAAAGATACTTAGACAAACTAAATTACCTTGGAATGGATTATATAGAAGAATTATGATTAAGCTATTTTCTTAATATATAATCTACATTCTAAATTATAGTTCCCTAAAATTCATATGGTGTGAACTATTCTCTATTTCATGATTGGAATCATGTATAAAGGAACTAAAATAAAACAAATATATATATAATATATTTTCATGATGAAGTTTTTGAACTGTGCATTCTAAATAAATTTGAAATTTAAAACCACATTTGAATTTAACTAGATTAGGGAATAGGGAATAGAAGACAAGAAAAAAAAAGGGGAAGACCTCCTTGTGCCTTGGGCCGAATTTTGTCTCTGGCCCATTTCTTCAGCCACTGCTCGGCCCAAATACGCCGCGCTTACCCCAACCCTAGCCGCCAGCCCAACTTTGCGTCTAGCCGCGCGCGCATCGCAGCTCAGCCTCACACTCGGTAACCTTCACCGCCAGGTGGGCCCCGCTTGACAGGTCTTCTTCTCCCCAAAACGGACTCACGCATGGCGGGCGGTAACAACCCCATACCGGCGCCATGGGATTTCTCCGGATGATTTGCTAATATCGTTGCAACAACCCTGCGGACTCCATCCTACATCTATATAAGTCTGTTGCGGGGATCCTTGCCTCCAGGACCATGCGTGGGAACTAGCGCTCGCCACCGATTCTCTTGTCGCCAGGGGCATGTGCGGAAGTTCCGCCACCATCCATCCCATCCGTTCGCCGCCATTCGAACCTAGCCAGGGCAGTACGGTATTCGCTGGTAGTCAAGGGTGGTGCGCGTCGCATCATATGGCAAAGTGCAGAGACCTCGGTTGATGGATTCCTCACCGGAGTGGAGCTTCACCGCGGGTCTGTCACGGACCATGGCCACGACATCGGTGCGACATCGCAGTGGTGAGTTCTCCCTCTATAGTGCGCGCTTTCATGGATTACGTGTCTCTCATCTTTCTGTTGTGAGTAACCCACCATTGCTGCGGACGGGATTTCACGGCGAAGACGCCGGCACGTTGGGGCCTCTGTGTGGTCGTCCGGGCACAGACGTTTGAGAGACAGATCGGTAGTAGGGTGAGGTTGAAGATGGCCTTGGGCCGTTGGATTTAGATGGGCGGTCCGGATTAGACGCGGTCATATCCACTCGCCGTGATGCTTTGTGACCGTCCGATCGGGGTTGGATGGCTGGGATCTTATCTGGTGAATACCGATTCAGCTGGGTAAAACTAGGCCCTCGGATTTTGATCAGACGGCAGATCAGCGCATACCGATTCATTAAAAGGCTAGACCTAATCCAAGCCCTCTATTTATAATCGCACGGCCCAGATACAACCATACCCCTTCGCGTGGCATATTTTGTAAAGAGCCCTTAGAGAATATAGAATTCAACCCGCCGTCCAGAGCCATATAGAAAGTATCGCAAGACAGTCCTGTTATTTACAAATTAAACCCTGAACTCTTCTGAAATAGTGTCCCCAGTCCACAGTACTCGAATTAACTAAAATAATTATGAGAAAATGATTTTTAGGGTAAAAACAAATCTAGAATCTTGATTAATTCATAAGTAATTAATGTTAACTCCATTTTGATCCATTCTTATTGTATTAGTCTCACAATAATATTTATTATCATCTGGTAACTTTGTTTTGTCAATGAAAAATAGGTTAAAATGTTGCACTAAGTCTATTCTATATTTAACCACGTGGATCTTCAGAAATTCATAACTCGGTAACCGTAGCTCCGAATTTAGTGGTTCTCGTTTCCACGATCTTATTACGCATTGTAGAATATTATTATGTAGTTTAACCTTATGTTTGGTGTGATGTTAATTTTGCCTATACCATGATTATTTGTATTGCTACGTCTAGCAGTGAGGACGCGAGTCATCTGAAGAGCAAGTTGGTACCTGGAATCTCAAGTGCCAGGCAAGTTGTGCCCTTGATCACTTCTTTTTACCCAGCCATGTTCTGATTAATCATAATGATCCGCATAGGTTAATTTTGATGGGACCCAATAGGTTACCCTAGTTTGTCTATCTTTATACCTTGTTTACCACTGAACTTTTTGGGTAGTACTTGCTAGTGCTTTATGTGGTTTTGGGTATGAAGGTACATTATTCATGATCACACTTTTATTATATGTTTATTATTACTGTTCATGATAAGATCATTATGTTAATTGGAACATGGAGCGACCACCCGGGAAAACAGTGCTACCACAAGGGTTTAATGGGACGCCCTTGGCTGATTAATTAGGAAAGCTAGTGGAAGACTACCTTACCCGAAAGGGGCAAGGGCAGTAGGGGAGTGGTCAGTGTAGGGAGGTCCTTGGTTGATTTTGCTGCGATGGCGGTCAGGCAAGAACCCTGCATTGGAGCTTCCTATAAACTGTAGCGGGTCTTCTGAAGCTAGTGGAACTTTGTAAAGGCCTCGTAGTGTTACCCTGCCTCGCCTCCTCGGTAGAGGTGTATGGGAAGTCGCGATCCCTTGGCAGATGGGTAACATGACTTGTGGGTAAAGATGCGCAACCTCTGCAGAGTGTAAAACTGGTATATCAGCCGTGCTCACGGTCATGAGTAGCTCGGACCCTCACATGATTAATTTATGGAACTAAATTCAATTTGTCATATGCATTGCATCACAGACGATGTTGTTACTTTTGTTCTACTATTTAATTGGGTTGGTATTTACTTATACTTAGTAACTGCTAATAAAATTTTGACCAACTTTAAAAGCAATGCTCAGCTTCAACCATCTCCGTTGGTAAGCCTTACACTTCACATGAGCTCCCATCTTTGGCGAGTTCATGCACATTATTCCCCACAACTTGTTGAACAATGAACGTATGTGAGATCACTCTTGCTGTCTCACACCCCCCCACAGGTCAAGAACAGGTACCGCATGACGATGGGCATGGAGGATGCTGCGATGTTGTTCGTGAGAGGTCTAGGCCGTCGTCTCCCAGTCAACTTCGGGTTGCTGGACCGTTGTCTCCTTATAATGTAATTATTTATTTTGTATAGAACTCCTGTTATATAGTAAATATGTGACATTCGATCCTGTGCCATGATTCATCATATGTGTGAGACTTGGTCCCAGCACACCTGGTGATTGTTCGCGCCCGGGTCTTGGTGCCCCGAAACCCGGGTGTGACAGAAGTGGTATTAGAGGAATGTTGACTGTAGGACGAAACCTAGATAGAATTGGATAACCCTTACCTTTGCTACTCTGATCCTTTCTAAACTTTTCTTAATCTTTTCTCATCTATTTCCGCTTTACTCGGATTATTCTTACCTTTTCCTTCTAAAGACAAAAGTGGATTTCACACTTTGAAATCATGCGCCTATAGTGACCTTTAGGAATAGGAGACCTATTCTTAGGAACAAAAACAAAACTATTTTTATATAAATATCTATGAACTTGAATGTTTGTTCTTATGATATTTGTCTGATTTGGATCTTTGATTGAGTGTGATGAGTTGTGGAGTAATGTCCACAATTACATCTGCATATACATATAGAAAAAAAATGCTTATAAAAATAACTAGACAAACTAGATTATCCCTCGTTAAAGTATCTAGCCTAACAATATACATCCTATCTTAAAAGATTCTAACATATCCTAATAATATTTATCCTACTCGGGTAGATCTAGCTGATCTTAACTAGTCTAATCTAGTCATATCCAACCTAATTTAGATTTTATCTAATCTATTATGATCTAATCTAGAGTAAGTCACTTAATGCTGGTACAAAAGATAAGGCCATAACCCCAATGCACTTGTAACTAAACTAGTGCCTTAGACCAACTCAGCCACATGCATGATATCTAACAAAACCAATAGAGTCATGATGAATTGCATAATCCGTCTATCCCCACCTAATGTCAAACAAACTTTTGATCTACATCATGTTGTCTACCTCATCCATAACTATCTTAACCATATTCTCCCAACTCCAATGATATACACTAAACTTGAATCAATGAGACAAGACCGGAGCAGATGATCAACTTCATCAAGAAAGGATGAGCACCAACTCAAGTCTTCAAGGATCAAGTGAGATCACCAAGATCAGTCAAGATCCACGACCTTGGATGGAGTCTTTTCTTGCCCTACTCCTTCTTACCCTAACCTATATATGCTTTAAAAATATCTTTTACCCTACATAATAAAGTGAATATACATATATATACCCATGTTTTTGTAATCACCTGCTAATTTGTATTATAAACTTGAACAAAAAAAATATTTTGGTATTAAAACCCCTTAGAAATTGAAACATAGACTACAAACCAAACTTGTTGCATCCTCTTTCTTACAAATCTCGAGGACGAGATTTATGTTAAGGGGGGTAGGATTTGTAAAACCCAAAATTTGCATGAAAAAAATAATAATAAAATAAATAAATAAGGAAAATTGCCCAAAGATTTTAAATCAAAACACCTCTCAAGAATATTCATACAGAAGAATTATGATTAAGCTATTTTCTTAATATATAATCTACATTCTAAATTATAGTTCCCTAAAATTCATATGGTGTGAACTATTCTCTATTTCATGATTGGAATCATGTATAAAGGAACTAAAATAAAACAAATATATATAATATATTTTCATGATGAAGTTTTTGAACTGTGCATTCTAAATAAATTTGAAATTTAAAACAACATTTGAATTTAACTAGATTAGGGAATAGGGAATAGAAGACAAGAAAAAAAAGGGGAAGACCTCCTTGCGCCTTGGGCCGAATTTCGTCTCTGGCCCATTTCTTCAGCCACTACTCGGCCCAAATACGCCACGCTTACCCCAACCCTAGCCGCCAGCCCAACTTTGCGTCTAGCCGCGCGCGCACCGCAGCTCAGCCTCACACTCGGTAACCTTCACCGCCAGGTGGGTCCCGCTTGACAGGTATTCTTCTCCTCAAAACGGACTCACGCATGGCGGGCGGTAACAACCCCATACCGGTGCCATGGGATTTCTCCGGATGATTCGCTAATATCGTTGCAACAACCCTGCGGACTCCATCCTACATCTATATAAGTCTGTTGCGGGGATCCTTGCCTCCAGGACCATGCGTGGGAACTAGCGCTCGCCACCGATTCTCTTGTCGCTGGCGGCATGTGCGGAAGTTCCACCGCCATCCATCCCATCCGTTCGCCGCCGTTCGGACCTAGCCAGGGCAGTAGGGTATTCGCTGGTAGTCAAGGGTGGTGCGCGTCGCATCATCAGGCAAAGTGCGGAGACCTCGATTGATGGATTCCTCACCGGAGTGGAGCTTCACCGCGGGTCTGTCACGGACCGTGGCCACGACATCGGCGCGACATCCCAGTGGTGAGTTCTCCCTCTATAGTGCGCGCTTTCATGGATTACGTGTCTCTCATCTTTCTGTTGTGAGTAACCCACCATTGCTGCGGCCGGGATTTCACGGCGAAGACGCCGGCGCGTTGGGGCCTCTGTGTGGTCGTCCGGGCACAGACGTGTGAGAGACAGATCGGTAGTAGGGTGAGGTTGAGGATGGCCTTGGGCCGTTGGATTTAGATGGGCGGTCCGGATTAGACGCGGTCATATCCACTCGCCGTGATGCTTTGTGACCGTCCGATCGGGGTTGGTTGGCTGGGATCTTATCTGGTGAATACCGATTCAGCTGGGTAAAACAAGGCCCTCGGATTTTGATCAGACGGCAGATCAGCGCATACCGATTCATTAAAAGGCTAGATCTAATCCAAGCCCTCTATTTATAATCGCACGGCCCAGATACAACCATACCCCTTCGCGTGGCATATTTTGTAAAGAGCCCTTAGAGAATATAGAATTCAACCCGCCGTCCAGAGCCATATAGAAAGTATCGCAAGACAGTCCTGTTATTTACAAATTAAACCCTGAACTCTTCTGAAATAGTGTCCCTAGTCCACAGTACTCGAATTAACTAAAATAATTATGAGAAAATGATTTTTAGGGTAAAAACAAATCTAGAATCTTGATTAATTCATAAGTAATTAATGTTAACTCCGTTTTGATCCATTCTTGTTGTATTAGTCTCACAATAATATTTATTATCATCTGGTAACTTTGTTTTGTCAATGAAAAATAGGTTAAAATGTTGCACTAAGTCTATTCTATATTTAACCACGTGGATCTTCAGAAATTCATAACTCGGTAACCGTAGCTCCGAATTTAGTGGTTCTCGTTTCCACGATCTTATTACGCATCGTAGAATATTATTATGTAGTTTAACCTTATGTTTGGTGTGATGTTAATTTTGCCTATACCATGATTATTTGTATTACTACGTCTAGCAGTGAGGACACGAGTCATCTGAATAGCAAGTTGGTACCTGGAATCTCAAGTGCCAGGCAAGTTGTGCCCTTGATCACTTCTTTTTACCCAGCCATGTTCTGATTAATCATAATGATCTGCATAGGTTAATTTTGATGGGACCCAATAGGTTACCCTAGTTTGTCTATCTTTATACCTTGTTTACCACTGAACTTTTTGGGTAGTACTTGCTAGTGCTTTATGTGGTTTTGGGTATGAAGGTACATTATTCATGATCACACTTTTATTATATGTTTATTATTACTGTTCATGATAAGATCATTATGTTAATTGGAACATGGAGCGACCACCCGGGAAAACAGTGCTACCACAAGGGTTTAATGGGACGCCCTTGGCTGATTAATTAGGAAAGATAGTGGAAGACTACCTTACCCGAAAGGGGCAAGGGCAGTAGGGGAGTGGTCAGTGTAGGGAGGTCCTTGGTTGATTTTGCTGCGATGGCGGTCAGGCAAGAACCCTGCATTGGAGCTTCCTATAAACTGTAGCGGGTTTTCTGAAGCTAGTGGAACTTTGTAAAGGCCTCGTAGTGTTACCCTGCCTCGCCTCCTCGGTAGAGGTGTATGGGAAGTCGCGATCCCTTGGCAGATGGGTAACATGACTTGTGGGTAAAGATGCGCAACCTCCGCAGACTGTAAAACTGGTATATCAGCCGTGCTCACGGTCATGAGCAGCTCGAACCCTCACATGATTAATTTATGGAACTAAATTCAATTTGTCATATGCATTGCATCACAGACGATGTTGTTACTTTTGTTCGACTATTTAATTGGGTTGGTATTTACTTATACTTAGTAACTGCTAATAAAATTTTGACCAACTTTAAAAGCAATGCTCAGCTTCAACCATCTCCGTTGGTAAGCCTTACACTTCACATGAGCTCCCATCTTTGGCGAGTTCATGCACATTATTCCCCACAACTTGTTGAGCAATGAACGTATGTGAGCTCACTCTTGCTGTCTCACACCCCCCCACAGGTCAAGAACAGGTACCGCATGATGATGGGCATGGAGGATGCTACGATGTGTTCGTGAGAGGTCTAGGCCGTCGTCTCCCAGTCAACTTCGGGTTGCTAGACCGTTGTCTCCTTATAATGTAATTATTTATTTTGTATAGAACTCCTGTTATATAGTAAAGATGTGACATTCGATCCTGTGCCATGATTCATCATATGTGTGAGACTTGGTGCCAGCACACCTGGTGATTGTTCGCGCCCGGGTCTTGGTGCCCCGAAACCCGGGTGTGACAGGTAGCAACCACCGCTACATTCACTTGCCTTCGTCGAAGAAGAAAAATGTACTAGGCATGACTTGGAGTGTAGCCACCTGCTAGCGCGCATAAAACTTAGTACAAATATTTCACAAATATTTGCCAACAATCAACAATTTGCTCCTACACTGGAAACCAAGACCTGGTGGAAAGACTCTCACCCTGAACCACATGCTATACAGCAGCAGCGCTGTTTGTTAATTTTGTATCTTTAAAATTATAACAGTGATGATATCAAACAAATACTTTAGGAGTATCTACACAAAATACTGTACAACTTCGCTATTCGATGGATAATTAAATTCAGCCATCTATAAGTTCTAAAACATCTGACAAGATAACTGATTGAATCTGTTTCAGACAGCAGCAGAGTTAATTTCAAAATTCGTTATCTCCCAAACTACACAAACAAAAATTATGAAATTCTGCTGGCAGTAAGATCTTTTATCCCTCTATAAAAGTCTCCATAGTTGGAAGAGCCAATTCGGCCATTTACTAGATGAAACCTATCAGTGAACAGACCCGCTTATTTTTGTCAGGCAAACAGAAACAACCACAGTAAAACAAACATAACTGGAGTTTCAAAATTCATATGAATGCACTCTTTAACAATCTGGAAATCTTATGAACTTATCTACAACTTCTTTTACCAATCTAAAGTTTAATTATGTTGATAAAATTTCCTAAATCTTAAGAGAACAGATTCTGCATAGAATTGTGAGGCTGAAAAACTGCTATAATCAAACTGCAATAACTTTCTTATCTGATGTCCGATTGGGGTGTTCTTCACGGCCACGGAAAGATCTACAAATTATCTATGACTCATAGATAGACTTTTTATTTTTTTGAGGCCACTAAGAGCACGGAAAACTGGTAGGAACAGAAACAGTTGAATCTGCCATTTTGCAGAAACTAATTTCGAGATCAAAAACTAACCCCTCATCTAATCCAACCTCTAATCCTTTAATCCCCATGATCCACAACCTCCAAAAGCACAAAATTACAGGGAGGAACAAGTATTTCATCCATACCTAGGGTTTTCCCCAAGAAAATCTTCAAGAAGAGATGGGGAAGAACATCTCCTTGATCCCCTCTCCCTCTTCAATTCAACGTGCTCCTCCTCATCTCGATCCTTGCTGCGTGGGGGGAGATCTAGAGGGAGGAGGAAGCCATGGAGAGGGTAGGGGGCGGCTGCCAATGGGGAGGAGAGGAAGAGAGGGAGGGAAGCGGCTGCAACAAATTGGGGAGAGGGAGAGGGGGTCGGCTAGGGTTGGGGAGGAGAGGGGGGCTCCCATCCACCGGATCGAAATCAATGGCCCAAACTCGCTCTCCCATTTGAGCTCTCGACCCAGCGGAAAAAATGCCAAAAGATCTACTGTTTCCTGAGGAATGCCTCCTAAAACTCCAAACCCCAATGCCATAGAACAAGAAAGAAAAGATAAAAAGGAGTTTAACTTCTTTTCAGAAAATTGGGGTATCACACTCTACCCCCCTTAAAAAGAATTCGTCCTCGAATTCGACCACTCCAAGCAAAGCATCCAAGGTACCCTATATAGCACCACCATTCAAAACATGGGTCCATTATTGGTCTTAATTAACACAAGAACTTCTACCTCGGACTAATTGTCTAAGGAAACTACACAACTTGATATCCAGCATGAAACAATAGGCAATGAAGCTGAAAGCAAGTCATAGATGCAATCAACACTACGATTTCACACCATCGAATTTGGATGCAGCTATACATCAACATCAATGTCCTAAAACAACACTCTTTTATGAAGGGGTAATATGCACTAAGCACAACCCTTACCAGCTTCAACAATTCATTTTAATTCAATGGGGAAACATCCACACCAGATGAATGTATAAGAAGATCAAACACCTCACCTCAAAGCACTACAAAACAAGTAGTTCTATTGAAACAAAACTCCTAATCTTCCTAAACCTTGTTCTTGCCATCATGAAAAGATAATCATGTCATCTCACATTCTTTGCACCCCACAAAAAGGGAGAAAGCCTACAGAACTAATGGAGCAATAAAGCCGACAAGAAGCCAATAACATTCTGCGCAACACAGTTCATCGAAGAAATGCCAAAAACTCCACAAAGAGCACTGACAGCACCACAACACAATACTTGCTTAACCAATGTCACTATACTTCATCCAACAACTCAACTAAGAAAAATATCCAAACTAGTAAGGTTAACCTACACATAATATAAGTCTTCATCTACTGTAGTTCAGAAACTTGCATTTCATTCAATCATACGATGCACTCAAAGTACAAGACATACAGGGTCAATAATAACCCCGTAATCTTTCACACATTTGACAAACGTCTCAAGCTGATAAACCACATCATTTAGGAATAGGCGACTAACCACACACAACCAACTCTAGGCTAGGCAATGACTTCATTCAAACCAATAGATAAGTGGTCCAACAATGGCTCCACAAACATGCATCGGGAAGAGAACCATCAAATCCTCAACGTATTAATACATAATCAATGGATCAAGAAAAATCAAAGATTTATTCTACAATTAGCATGACTAACATGCAACCACTTTAAACCACATCTAGGCTTTGTGGCTACTAAAACACACGATAGAAGAGAGACATGTAAGCCACTTTGGCTAGCTATGTAAAGACTTCCCCCAAAATCCAAATAAAAGTACCTATATCCATTTCTTTCAGAACTGGTTTCTCGACATAAACAATCATTCTTTGCAAAGATAGTTGGAGCTATCCACCAACCGCCCAACAACTTAAATTCAAATTGATGGTTACCTTGTAACCCAAAACACGCAATTCACACTCCTCTTAGAAACATCCTCAATCAAGCATATATAACAATATTATTGTAATAAAACTCAACCATGAAAAACATGTTGAAAACAACATAGGCATACATGTATATCACAAGCATAATATCAACTTCAATCTCACAAAAGACCAGTGATATCAATCGCATTAATAAAACAATATCAAAATTTAGAAATGAACTATATCAGGCGTTAAGTCATAAACAACTTACCACATCACTGTAAAGGAATAGCGAGGGTGAAATTATTTCATCTGCACTTCAAAGATATTAACATATATCAAAGATATTTGAACCCATACCCTTCCTATATGTGCAAGTGTGCCAAATTTATCTTAAATTGCCAAGAATCTAAAGTCTATGCTTTGATACCAACTGTAACACCCCGGGATCCACAAACACCCCGAAATGCTACTAAACTACACAACTAACATTCATATATAAAATTTCGATAGCATCTCCTTTGAAAATTTGCATAAACGTGGAAGCAACAGAGCATAAACAAATATCATGATAAGAAAACATACTGGACATTAATAATCTGCTAGCAATGGGAAGATAACCATAACAACATAAACTGAATTAACTAGTGTGCACGACTAGTAAAACAAACATTCTTGACAAGAAGTTTCTAAGTAAATCATGGCTCTGCCTAGGCAGCGTTATTATGAGAGTGAAGGTGGACGTGCTGCTACTTCCCTCATTCCCAACATGAATCAAGTACCTGCATTGAGTAATGCAAGAGTGAGATGAAAACATCTCAGCAAGTAAATTGTTTTGATGAGATATTTAAACCAAAAAGATTGAATTAATCAACATTTTAAAGGGATCACAATTGAGAGTCAGAAATACTTGTAGATATAGAACTCAATAGTCCCAAAATAACCAATGCCATCTCATTTCCTCGAACAACCACAATAGGTTGTATAACACTTTCCTGCGTCAACAATACCTGCAAATATCACTTCAATGTATGCATAGGAATGCAATGTGTAAGTCATCTTCCTTCATACCTCTTAGAGTATAAAACCACACCATCTGCAAATATCACTTCAATGAATGCATATGAATGCAATGCATATGTCCTCTGCCTTCATACCTCTAAGGGTATGAAGCCGCATCGTACCCCTCCTCGGGCAACGTACGATGCTATGTTGTACCGGTACGGTCGGACCATAGGTCACGACAAAACTTCAGATGCAAATGAGTCAAGCAATGTATATGGCATGCTACATTTATCAATAAACTACACTTCCTTCAGTTACAATACAAACCTCAATTAATACTTCATCTGCCTTCAAGTACAATACAAACCTCAAATAATACTTCATCTGCCTTCAGATACAATACCAACCACAAATAATGCTTCATCTGCCTTCAGGGGTGTGAATTAATCTCATGGGTCATACTCGAACCATAATCATCATCAATATATGATAGAGCATCTATATAATACAATCAAGTAAAATATCATCATATAGTTCAATTATGAAAGAATTCAATAATTCTGAATATTAGAGTGTAGGCGATAGAAGTAAAAGGTCAAAACGGTAGCAACCACCGCTACATTCACTTGCCTTCATCGAAGAAGAAAAATGTACTGGGCATGATCTGGAGTGTAGCCACCTGCTAGTGCGTATAAAACTTAGTACAAATATTTCACAAATATTTGCCAACAATCAACAATTCGCTCCTACACTGGAAACCAAGACCTCGTGGAAAGACTCTCACCCTGAACCACATGCTATACAGCAGGAGCGCTGTTTGTTAATTTTGTATCTTTAAAATTATAAAGTGGTGATATCAAACAAATACTCTACGAGTATCTACACAAAATACTCTACAACTTTGCTATTCAATGGATAATTAAATTCAGCCATCTATAAGTTCTAAAACATCTGACAAGATAACTGACTGAATCTGTTTCGGACAGCAGCAGAGTTAATTTCAAAATTCGTTATCTCCCAAACTACTCAACCAAAAATTATGAAATTCTGCTGGCAGTAAGATCTTTTATCCCTCTATAAAAGTCTCCATAGTTGGAAGATCCAATTCGGCCATTTACTAGATAAAACCTATCAGTGAACAGACCCACTTATTTTTGTCAGGCAAACAGAAACAGCCACAGTAAAACAAACATAACTGGAGTTTCAAAATTCATATGAATGCATTCTTTAACAATCTGGAAAGCTTATGAATTTATCTACAACTTCTTTTACCAGTCTAAAGTTTAATTCTGTTGATAAAATTTCCTAAATCTTAAGGGAACAGATTCTGCATAGAATTGTGAGACTGAAAAACTGCTATAATCAAACTGCAATAACTTTCTGATCTGATGTCCGATTGGGGTGTTCTTCGCGGCCACGAAAAGATCTACAAATTATCTATGACTCATAGACAGACTTTTTATTTTTTTGAGGCAACTAAGAGCACGGAAAACTGGTAGGAACAGAAACAGTCGAATCTGCCATTCTGCAGAAACTAATTTCGAGATCAAAAACTAACCCCTCATCTAATCCAACCTCTAATCCTTTAATCCACATGATCCACAACCTCCAAAAGCACATAATTACAGGGAGAAACAAGGATTTCATCCATACCTAGGGTTTTCCCCAAGAAAATCTTCAAGAAGAGATGGGGAAGAACATCTCCTTGATCCCCTCTCCCTCTTCAATTCAACGTGCTCCTCCTCATCTCGATCCTTGTTGCGTGGGGGGAGATCTAGAGTGAGGAGGAAGCCATGGAGAGGGTAGGGGGCGGCTGCTAATGGGCCGGGGAGGAGAGGAAAAGAGGGAGGGGGGCGGCTGCAACAAATTGGGGACAGGGAGAGGGGGTTGGCTAGGGTTGGGGAGGAGAGGGGCGGCTCCCATCCACCGGATCGAAATCAATGGCCCAAACTCGCTCTCCCATTTGAGCTCTCGACCCAGCGGAAAAAATGCCAAAAGTTCAACTGTTTCCTGAGGAATGCCTACTGAAACTCCAAACCTCAATGCCACAGAACAAGAAAGAAAAGATAAAAAGGAGTTTAACTTCTTTTCAGAAAATTGGGGTATCACAATAACCTATTAAATCAAATGTGGATCCCTTGGGGTACCAAAGACCAAACTTAGGTCTATGAACTAAATATCTCAAGATTCTTTTCACGGCCCTAAGGTGAACATCCTTAGGACCGGCTTAGAATCTTGCACACATGCATATGGAAAGCATAATATCCGGTTGAGATGCACATAAATAGAGTAAAGACCCTATCATCGACCGGTATACATTTTGATCTACGGATTTACCTCCCGTGTCGAGGTCGAGATGCCCATTGGTTCTCATGGGTGTCTTGATGGGCTTGGCATCCTTCATTCCAAACTTGGTAAGTATATCTTGAATGTACTTGGTTTGGCTGATGAAGGTGCCCTCTTGGAGTTGCTTCACTTGAAATCCTAAGAAATACTTCAACTCCCCCATCATAGACATCTCGAATTTTTGAATCATGATCCTACTAAACTCTTCACATGTAGATTTGTTAGTAGACCCAAATATGATATCATCAACATAAATTTGGCAAACAAACAAATCATTTGCAATTGTTTTAGTAAAGAGAGTAGGATCGGCTTTTCCAACTTTGAAGCCATTAGTGATAAGAAAATCTCTTAGGCATTCATACCATGCTCTTGGAGCTTGCTTGAGCCCATAAAGCGCCTTAGAGAGTATATAAATGTGATTAGGGTACTCACTATCTTCAAAGTCAGGAGGTTGCTCAACATAGACCTCTTCCTTGATTGGTCCATTGAGGAAGGCACTTTTCACGTCCATTTGGTAAAGCTTAAAGCCATGGTAAGTAGCATAGGCAAGTAATATACGAATTGACTCAAGCCTTGCTACGGGTGCATAGGTTTCACCGAAATCCAAACTTTCGACTTGTGAATATCCTTTGGCTACAAGTCGAGCTTTGTTCCTTGTCACCACACCATGCTCATCTTGCTTGTTGCAGAATACCCACTTGGTTCCTACAATATTTTGGTTAGGACATGGAACAAGATGCCATACCTCATTCCTCGTAAAATTGTTGAGCTCCTCTTGCATTGCCAACACCCAATCCGAATCTCTTAATACATCTTCCACCCTGTATGGATCAATAGAAGACACAAAAGATTAATGTTCACAAAAATGAGTGACACGAGATCGAGTTGTTACCCCCTTATGAATATCGCCGAGGATGGAGTTCACGGGGTGATCTCTTTGGCTTGGTCGACTCTTGGGTGAGGCGGTCTTGGACCCTGATCATCTTCTTTGTCTTGATCAACTCTATCTCCTCCTTGATCATTGTCCTCCTCTTGAGGTGGCTCATCCTCTTGATCTTCATTTTCATCATCTTGAGCGTGATCCTCATATTGGGTTGGTGGAGATGCTTGTATGGAAGATGATGGTTGATCTTGTGCATGGGTGGGCTCTTCGGATTCCTTAGGACACACATCCCCGATGGACATGTTCCTTAGCGCGACGCACGAAGCCTCTTCATCATCTAGCTCATCAAGATCAACTTGCTCGGTTAGGAGTTCATATGATATCTTCTTGAGGATTCGGTGAAGGTAGATTCGGTTGATGGCGTAGCAAGCGGTGTTGATTGCTTCTGCCCAAAACCGGTCCGAAGTCTTGTACTCATCAAGCATGGTCCTCGCCATGTCAAGTAGAGTTCTATTCTTTCTCTCCACTACACCATTTTGTTGAGGTGTGTAGGGAAAAGAGAACACATGCTTGATGCCCTCCTCCTCAAGGATGCCTTCAATTTGATAGTTCTTGAACTCTATCCCATTGTCGCTTCTTATCTTTTTTATTCTCAATCCGAATTCATTTTGAGCCCATCTCAAAAATCCCTTTAAGGTCTCTTGGGTTTGAGATTTATCCTGCAAAAAGAATACCCAAGTGAAGCGAGAATAATCATTCACAATTACAAGACAATACTTACTCCCGCCGATGCTTATGTAAGCTATCGGGCCGAATAGATCCATGTGGAGTAGCTCAAGCGGCCTATAAGTCGTCATGATGTTCTTGTGTGGATGATGGGCACCAACTTGCTCCCCTGCTTGACATGCGCTACAAACCCTGTCTTTCTCAAAATGAACATTGGTTAGTCCCAAAATGTGTTCTCCCTTTAGAAGCTTGTGAAGATTCTTCATCCCAACATGGGCTAGTCGGCGATGCCAGAGCCAACCCATATTAGTCTTAGCAATTAAGCAAGTATCGAGTTCAGCTCTATTAAAATCAACTAAGTGTAGCTGACCCTCTAATACTCCCTTAAACGCTACTGAATCATCACTTCTTCTAAAGACAGTAACACCTAAATCTGTAAAAAGACAATTGTAGCCCATTTTGCATAATTGAGAAACTGAAAGCAAGTTGTAATCTAAAGAATCTACAAGAAAAACATTGGAAATAGAATGGTCAGGTGATATAGCAATTTTACCAAGTCCTTTGACCAAACCTTGATTTCCATCCCCGAATGTGATAGCTCTTTGGGGATCTTCGTTTTCTTGTAGGAGGAGAACATTCTTTTCTCCCCTATCATGTGGTTTGTGCACCCGCTATCAATGATCCAACTTGAGCCCCTGGATGCATAAACCTACAAAACAAGTTTAGGCCTTGTTCTTAGGTACCCAAACGGTCTTGGGTCCTTTCATATTAGAAACAAGCACCTTGGGTACCCAAACACAAGTCTTTGAACCCTTGTGTTTGCCCCCAACATATTTGGCAAATACTTTGCCTAATTTGTTAGTAAGCACATAAGAAGCATCAAAAGTTTTAAATGAAACATTAGGTTCATTTGATGCAATAGGAGTTTTCTTTTTAGGCATTTTAACATGTGTAGAATACCTAGAGCTAGATGCCTCATTCTTATACATAAAAGCATGATGGGAAACAGAATGAGATTTCCTAGCATGAATTCTCCTAATCTTATGCTCGGGATAACCAGTAGGATATAGAATAGAGCCCTCGTTATCCTAAGCCATGGGAGCCTTACCCTTAACAAAATTAGACAATTTCTTGGGGGCACTAAACTTGACATTGTCTCCCTGTTGGAAGCCAATGCCATCCTTAATACCAAGGCGTCTCCCATTATAGAGCATACTTCTAGCAAATTTAAATTTTTCATTTTCTATCTCATGCTCATTAATTTTACTAGTTAGTTGTGGTATGTGATCATTTTGTTGTTTAATTAAGGCTAGGTGATCATGAATAGCATCAACATTAATATCTCTACATCTCATGCAAATAGAAACATGATCATCAGTGGATGTAGAGGGTTTGCAAACAATTAATTCATCAATCTTAGCATGTAAAATGGCATTCTCATTTCTAAGATTGGAAATAGAAACATTGCAAACATTTAAATCCTTAGCCTTAGCAATTAATTTATCATTCTCAATCTTAAGGCTAGAAAGTGATTCATTCAACTTATCAATTTTAGCAATCAAACTAGCATTATCATTTTTAAGGTTGACAAGAGAATCATCACAAACATTTAATTTCTCAACCTTAGCAATTAATTTGGCATTTTCAATTCTAAGTTTAGAGATAGTGTCATGGCAAAAAGAGCATAGGTATTTTTTACTTTAACATGCGTTTTGTTTTCTTAATAAGGAATTCCTCTTGGCTATCTAAGAGTTCATCCTTCTCATGAACAGCTCCTATCAATTCATTTAATTTTTCTTTTTGTTGCATGTTAAGGTTGGCAAAAAGAGCAAGCAAACTATCTTCATCATCACTAGAGTTATCCTCATCACTAGATGTTGCATATTTAGTGGAGGCTCTAGATTTTACTTTCTTCTTTTTGTCGTCCTTTGCCATGAGGCACTTGTGGCCGACGTTGGGGAAAAGGAGGCCTTTGGTGGCGGCGATGTTGGTGGCGTCCTCGTCGGAGGAGGAGTCGGTCGTGCTTTCGTCGGAATCCCATTCCCGACACATGTGGGCATCGCCGCCCTTCTTCTTGTAGTATCTCTTCTTTTCCTTCCTCTTTCCCTTCTTGTTGTCACCCCTGTCACTGCCACTTGATATAGGACATTTAGCTATAAAGTGACCGGGCTTACCACACTTGTAGCAAACCTTCTTGGAACGGGGTTTGTAGTCTCTCCCCATCCTTTGCTTGAGGATTTGGCGAAAGCTCTTGATGATGATCACCATCTCCTCGTTGTCGAGCTTGGAGGCATCGATGGGGAGCCTACTTGATGTAGACTCTTCTTTCTTCTCCTCCGTCGCTTTGAAGGCGACGGGTTGCATCTCGAGTGTGGAGGTGGCGCCTCGCTCAATGATTTGTTTGGAGCCTTTGATCATCAATTCAAAGCTCACAAACTTACCTATAACCTCCTCGGGAGACATTAGCTTGTATCTAGGATCACCACAAATTAATTGAACTTGTGTAGGATTAAGAAAAATGAGTGATCTTAGAATAACCTTGACCATTTCATGGTCATCCCATTTTGTGCTCCCGAGGTTGCGCACTTGATTCACCAAGGTCTTGAGCCGGTTGTACATGGCTTGTGGCTCATCTCCTTGGTTGAGGACAAACCAACCGAGCTCCCCCTCGATCATCTCCTGCTTGGTGATTTTTATCACCTCATCTCCTTCGTGCACGGTCTTGAGCACGTCCCAAATTTCTTTGTCACTCTTCAACCCTTGCACCTTATTATACTCCTCTCGACTTAGAGAGGCGAGGAGTATATTAGTGGCTTGGGAGTTGAAGTGCTGGATTTGGTCGACCTCCTCCGAATCGTATTCCTTGTCCCCTACCTTCGGTACCTGTGCTCCATACTCAACAATATCCCATATGCTTTTGTGGAGTGAGGTTAGGTGATGCCTCATTTTATCACTCCACATACAATAATCCTCACCATCAAAAAATGGTGATTTGCCTAGGGGAACAGAAAGTAATGGAGTGTGTTTGGAAATGCGAGGATAGCAGAGGGGCATCTTACTATACTTCTTATGCTCATGGCGCTTAGAAGTGACAGACGTCGATTCGGACCCAGAGGTGGAGGGTGATGAAGAGTCGGTCTTGAAGTAGACCACTTTCTTCATCTTCTTCTTGTCACCTCTCCATTGTGACTTGATGGAGGAAGAGGATTCATTCTTGTGCTTATGGCCGGAATCCCTCGAGTGGGTTCTCCCCGAGCTTGCAGACTTGTCGTCGCCGGTCACGATCTCCCTCTTGGCGTGATCTCCCGACATCACTTCAAGTGGTTAGACTCTAATGAAGCACCAGGCTCTGATACCAATTGAAAGTCGCCTAGAGGGGGGGTGAATAGGCAAATCTGTAATTTATAAACTTTAAGCACAACTACAAGCCGGGTTAACGTCAGAAATATAATCGAGTCCGAAAGAGAGGGCAAAAACAAATCAACCAAAGAAATAGAGCGGATGACACGATGATTTGTTTTATCGAGGTTCGGTTATTGCAAACCTACTCCCCGTTGAGGTGGTCACAAAGACCGGGTCTCTTTCAACCCTTTCCCTCTCTCAAACGGTCACCTAGACTGAGTGAGCTTTTCTCCTCAATCAATTGGGTCACTTAGACCCCACAAGGACCACCACAACTTGGTGTCTCTTGCTTTGATTACAAAGGTGTTGAGAACAAGAATGGGGAAGAAGAAAAGCGATCCAAGCGAGAAGAACTCAAATGAACACGAAAATCTCTCTCTCACAAGTCACTAAGTGTTTGGAGTGGTTTTGGACTTTGGAGAGGATTTGATTTCCTGTTTGTGTCTTGGAGTGAAGTCTAGAGCTCTTGTATTGAATGCAAATGGCTGAAAACTTGGATGACTTGAATGGTGGTGGTTGGGGGTATTTATAGCCCCAACCACCAAACCAACCATTAGGGTTGGGCTGTTGTCGATGGGCGCACCAGACAGTCCGGTGCCACCAGACACTGTCCGGTGCGCCAGCCACGTCACCCAACCGTTAGGGTTCTGACGGTTTCGACTGTTGGAGCTCTGACATCTTGGTGCACTGGACAGTCCGGTGCCGCACCGGACAGGCACTGTTCACTGTCCGGTGCGCCTCTGGCGCCTGCTCTGACTTCTGCCGCGAACTGTAGCTCTGTCAGGGCACTGTGCAGTCGACCGTTGCGCTGATAGTCGTTGCTCCGCTTGGTGCACCGGACAGTCCGGTGAATTATAGCGAAGTGCGCCTGGAGAAACCATAACGTGAAAAGTTTGAGGTCGATTCTCCCTGGTGCACCGGACAGTCTAGTGCGCTAGACCAGGGTCCTCTTCGGTTTCTTTTGCTCCTTTCTTTTGAACCCTAACTCGGACCTTTTTATTGGTTTGTGTTGAACCTTTGGCACCTGTAGAACTTATATTCTAGAGCAAACTAGTTAGTCCAATTATTTGTGTTGGGCAATTCAACCATCAAAATTATTTAGGAAAAGGTTTGACCCTATTTCCCTTTCAGTATCATTACATCTTGGTAATGTAAAATGATGGTGTATATCAGCATGTTATATTTTACAAATGTTTCTTTGCCTCAGATGCCATCCAGGACTCGTGCACATGACAGTGCTGGTACTTCACGTGGTTGGGAAGACACTCCCAATCCACCGCCTGTACCGCCAACGTTGGCCGAGGCTATCGCTGCCTTGGTTAATGCGACCGCCGACAACACCTGCTTTTTACGTGAAATGGCGGGAAATCAATTTCAGCAACAAGGCGGAAGGGCTTATCCGTAGGGACCCTGTGAAACTTCGTACCTAGATTTCTTAGAAACCCGTCCCCCACTCTTCGTTAAAGCCGAAGACCCTCTTGAAGCCGACGAATGGGTACGGGTTATAGAGCAGAAATTTGGACTCATCCGCTGGACTGAAACCCAGAAGCCGTTGTTCGTGGCTCAACAGTTAAGAGGCCCTGCCAGTACTTGGTGGGGAAATTATGTGGCCATTCAACCTGCCGGACATCAGGTCACGTGGGACGAATTTAAATTAGCGTTTCGTGAGCACTATATTCCAGAAGGAGTGCTACACATGAAACAGGAGGAATTCATGTGACTCAAGCAAGGAGGAAATACTGTCATGCAGTATCTCATCAAATTCAATCATTTGTCCCAGTATGCAATTGATCAGGTAAATACCGACCTGAAAAAGAAGAATTGCTTCATGAGAGGCCTCAACGACCGGCTTTAAAGAAAAATGGCCACCTGCCTAGATCCCTCTTACATTAGGGCTGTCAGTACAGCGCTGGCAGTAGAAGCTAAGTATACAGGCCCAGGAAAATCAAAGGGAATTGGAGGTGACAGGTCCAGTCAGGGGCCTGAAAAGCGACCAAGGTTGGTAATCTAACCTTTCAATCAAAACTGTTCTTCACCTCGTCCACCCTCCTACCCCTTCAAACGGCCTATCTTCATTCGCCCTGCTACTGCCCCCACTTCAACAAGTCAGCCGAGTGCCCCTAGTGCTCATTTCCCAGCCCTCCCTAGTTCATCAACTAGCTGCTTCAATTGTGGGAAGTCTGGACATTTTATCAAAGACTGCCCATATCCGAGGCAGACAAATCCAATAATCAGCAGAACCCAGGGACCTCAAATCAAGGCAAGGGAAACATGGCAAACAATTCAGTAGGCAAGAATACTAAGAAGACTGGGCGAATATACTACACACAAGTGGCCACTACACCGGAGGGAGAGCTGGTTATGATAGGTACGTTTCTTGTGGCCAATCACCCAGTAGTCATTCTCTTTGATTTTGGTGCTTCGCATACATTCATAAGCAAGAAATTTGTGGAGAAATATTGTATTCCTTGCATCGAATCAAGGGAAGGGTTTATTATTCATTCGCTTGGGGGACAAATATTCACTAAAGAAATGGCTTTCCATGTGCCCATAACATTGGCTAAACGAGACTTTCCCACCAATATGATTGTTCTGAATGGCCAAGATATAGATGTAATTCTGGGCATGAATTGGTTAGCCCAGCACAAAGCTATCCTCAACACTGATTTAAGAACCATCAGGTTGAGCTATGGCCATGAAGAGGTTATTTTGTCCATCCCTGTAGCTATTCTAGCTAAACCATTTGGCAGAGTCTATGAAGCTATCATACCAGAAATCCAAGATATTCCGGTAGTATGTGAATTCCCGGACGTCTTCCTGGAAGATCTGTCTGGACTACCTCTAGAAAGAGATGTAGAGTTTGTGATTGAATTGAAGCCCGGTACGGCTCCAATTTCTAGAAGGTCGTACTAAATGCCTCCAAATGAGTTGGCAGAGCTCAAGACTCAAATACAAGATCTAATGGAGAAGGGATTCATCCGGCCTAGTTCGTCACCTTAGGGATGTCCAGCAATCTTTGTCAAGCAGAAGCATCAAACGCTTCAGATGTGCGTGCACTACAGACCCCTGAATGAGGTCACAATCAAGAATAAGTACCCTCTTCCCCGGATTGATATTTTATTTGATCAGCTTACCGGAGCTCGGGTATTTTCCAAGATTTATCTCAGGTCGGGCTATCATCATATCCGAATCCGACCCAAAGATATACCCAAGACCGCATTTACTACGCGGTACGGATTATTCGAATATTTGGTTATGTCTTTCGGATTAACGAATGCTCCTGCCCACTTCACATATCTGATGAACTCGGTATTTATGCCTGAGTTGGACAAATTTGTGGTGGTCTTCATTGATGATATCTTGATTTATTCCAAGAATGAAGAGGAGCATGCTCAGCATCTACGAATCGTATTAACGCGCTTAAGGGAACATCAACTATATGCTAAATTCAGCAAGTGCACGTTTTGGCTGGGGGAAATCCAATTTCTGGGACACGTATTATCTGCCAAGGGGATTGTGGTTGGTCCCAGCAAGGTCAAGGATATTCTAGAGTGGAAACCACCAACCACTATACATCAAGTTTGAAGTTTTCTTGGACTGGCTAGCTATTACCGCAGGTTTATCTCGGATTTCTCTAAACTGATGAAGCCAATCACAAGTCTATTGAAGAACGATACGAAATTTAACTGGTCCTCAAGATGCAATAAAGCCTTTGAGCAGCTGAAGGTGTTATTGACCATTGCTCCGGTATTAGCTCAACCAGACATTGAAAAGCCTTTTGATGTGTATTGTGACGCATCAGGCAGTGGTCTCGGATGTGTCTTAATGCAAGGGAGATGAGTTATAGCATATGCTTCAAGACAGTTGCGTCGGCATGAGGAACATTATCCAACTCATGACTTAGAATTAGCTGCTATGGTTCATGCCCTTAAAATATGGCGTCATTATCTGCTGGGGAATATCTGCCATATATATACAGATCATGAAAGCTTGAAGTACATATTTACTTAGTTGAAATTAAATATGTGGCAGAGGAGATGGCTTGAGCTGATTAAGGATTATGAATTAGAAATTCACTATCACCCAGGCAAGGCCAACATGGTGGCAGATGCACTATGTCGCAAGGCATCCTTCCATTGTCTTACAGTGAAAACCTCTGACATCACATTATGCCAAGAAATGGAGAAATTAAACCTGGGAATTATTCAGCATGGAACATTAAATCAATTGAAGCTTGAGTCGGTTCTTCTGCAAAAGATAATTGATGCATAAAGAAGTGATGGGGGTATAAAACACATTCATGAGAAAATGAAAGCCGGTAAAGCAAACTGTTTCCGAAAGGATGATCAAGGTATAGTATGGTTTAATAATCGCATAGTTGTGCCCAAGAAGGATGAGGTCCGCCAGAAAAATTTTGGATGAAGCTCATCTTAGTCGCTATTCCATTCATCCCGGAAGCACTAAGATGTATCATGATTTAAAGCAACATTATTGGTGGACAAAGATGAAGATTGAAATGGCGAAATGTGACACCTGTAGACGTGTCAAGGCCATACACATGACGACTGCTGGTCCACTGCAATCTTTGCGCATCCCGACTTGGAAATGGGAGGACATTAGCATGGACTTCATTGTGGGATTACCCAGGATAGCAAAAGGGTTTGATTCCATCTGGGTTATCATTGATCGACTTACAAAGATCGCCCACTTTCTCCCAGTTCAGGTAAAGTATCCAGTAATCACCTATGCGGAACTTTACATTGCTTGTATTCTCAGTCTGCACGAGATCCCAAAACAATTGTGTTAGACCGTGGACCACAATTTGTATCCAAATTCTGGGAAGAACTCCACAAATCTTTGGGTACTAAGTTGCTCCACAGTTCGGCCTATCACCCTTAAACTAGTGGGCAGACTAAGAGAGTGAACCAAATATTTGAAGACATGTTACGAGCATGCGTTCTGGAATACCCACAAAAATGGGATGAATGTTTACCGTTGGCAGAATTCTCATACAACAATAGTTATCAAGAAAGTATCAAGATGGCATCTTTTGAAGCTTTGTATGGATGACGGTGTCGTACTGCATTAAATTGGTCTGAACCAGGAGAGAGATGGTTTTTCAGGCCTGATATGGTTAAGGAGATGGAGGAAAAAGTTCAACGAATTATACATCATTTGAAAGAAGCACAAGCTCGACAAAAAAGTTATGCAGACAAACGACGCCAACCCCTGTACTTTCAAGTTAAAGATTATGTCTACTGAAAGTATCACCAATGAAGGGTGTATCTCATTTCGGGGTAAAGGGAAAGCTTGCACCCCGGTACATTGGTCTGTTCTCCATTCTTGAACAGTGTGGACCAGTGGCATATCGACTCCAACTACCCGAAACCTTGTCTGCGGTACACATTGTGTTCCATGTATCCCAATTGAAGAAGTGTCTTCGGATTCTAGATCGAACCATTGAAGTGATGGATGTTGCCCTAGAACCAGACTTAACATATTCAGAACATCCTATTCGAATCCTGGATCAAAAGGACAGGGTTACCCGAAGAAGAACTCTCAAATTCTATAAGATACAATCGAACCAACACACGGAAGATGAAGCTACATGGGAAACCCAAGACTTTTTAGAAAAGAATTTCCCAGGTTTTTAGCTTCATGTAAATTGTTAGATATGTACAATTGTTGTAAAAGAGGAGTAGACCCCATACCACCCCCTGCCTTGTACAAGAAATAAAGAAATAGAAATATGTCGTGTTTCCTTTTCCACTACTTGCCCTAGGACTTTTAATCTCGGGACGGGATTCTTTTATGGGGGAAAGGATGTAACACCCCTGGTGTTACTATCACAAAAATTTGAACATAACATCATGAGCATTAGCATATCATGTGTTTGTCACACCTACAGTGGCTTAGGAGTGACAATAGAGCCCAAGCATGAGAAAACTTCAAAACTCATTAGAAATGGTCATAAGATATCACATTTAATGGACTTTGATAGCACCAAAACCCTAGATATTTCAAAACCCTAAAAAGACCCCTGGAAAACCCTAAACTAAAACCCTAGGGGGCTAAGTGTAAATTTTGTGCACTTTTGGACCCAAGTGCAAAAACCAAGGTATTAGGGCACCTCAAATCATATGGTTCATGTTGGGGATTTGTTCTCAAATGCTATGAGTTAAGAACAAGGCAACACAAAGAATGTTAAACGTTAATGCCCTTCGTCCATCGAAGCATTATTTCCCTTGGGATATAATGATCTTCGGACGAAGGTCATGAAGGGCATACCTTCATTATTACGGCATACGATAATGAAAAGAGAATCACATGAAATGTGAAAGATAAAATGAACATACGATCATTATCAGCTCATTTCTATTTTATTATCATGGAAAAATAGAAATGATATCAAGTTACAAATGTAGCTTCGGCTCGAAAGAAGGCAAAAGTACAAGCGTGACACAAAAGCAAATGCCAAGTCAGCGTGAACAGTACGGGAGCACTGTTCATCTATTTATAGGCACGGGACGCAGCCCATGTAAAATTACACTCATGCCCTTTACATTTGCTAATGACTCTATAGTAATCCATCGAGGTCTAAATAGCCTTTTCCCTTTTAAGTTAGTTCCCCTTTCTGCTATCATGTCGAAGCTCCCCTGCGCACAGCTTCGGCTCTGCATCAACCTTCTCATTCTTTGTACTTCTTCACATTGTGGTTCTGATCCGAGTCCGAAGGTACCTGTTCATGTATTATACTCCAGAAACATTGTTAAATCATGTTTTTGAGGACCTTCGGAAGACGAAGGCCCCCAACAGTAGCCCCTCGCAAGGTTAATTTGTTAGAATAACAAATTCAGATTGCGATATGGACGAAGGCCCTAAGCCGAAGGTCCGAAAAACACCTTCCCTTTGCTAGAATAGCAACAATCAATGACGGACGGGGCCCTCCAACTTGGAGCATGCTGGGCATATAAATAAGAACTCACCCCGAGCACATTTGGTACGCTACTTGCCGCCTGTTTTGTTTGCTCAATCTCTTAGCTCTTGCCTACCAACTCTTTCTTGGTTTTTTAGATTTTCTAAGCTTCGGCTTTAAGAACACATTTTCACCATTTCCGAAGAGAAGATGTCTCAAGACAAGAATACAGTTGCTGAAACGAAGCTAACCGAAGAGGAGAAGCTTCTTGAGGAAAAGACTGCTGGATTCATTGAGTCAATTGCAAAGACAAATATAGAAAAGATTACAAAAGAAATTCTAGAGGGCTTATCTGAAGATACCGATGACAACGACAGTTATGATGCGGAAAGTGGGGGCGAAGACTCCGAAGATCGGCCCTAGCGACCAAGTCACGCAGTCTTCGGGAAATCAACTATCAGACAGAGTCATCTTGATAACATGAGAGGAAGGTATTTTCGAGATATATCTATTGTGAGGGCTGACAACGGAGACATGACTGTTCCTGTTCCTGAAGAAAATGAAATCGTAATCTACCAAAGCTTCTTCAAGGCTGGGCTTCGGTTCCCCTTAAGCAGATTTGTGGTTGAAGTTTTAAAGACATATGAGATTTTCCTTCACCAGATTACCCCCAAAGCAATTATCAGAATGGGGATCTTCGTCTGGGCCGTGAGGAGTCAAGGTTTGGAGCCAAGTGCAAAATGTTTCTGCAGCATGCACGAACTTTTATATGAGACGAAGCCCTGGGGTAGGGAACAATATCATAACAATTTTGGTTGTTATAGCTTCGTTGCTCGCTCAGGCTCAAGCTGCCCAGTGCCAACTTTTCGAAAGAGATGGCCTGGAGATTGGATGAAAGAATGGTTCTATGTGAAGAATGATTTAAAGGCAAGGGAAGACATTACAGAGATCATCATGCGCCCCATTTGGTCCCGGTTCGGCCATCGGAAACTGAAGGTAGAAATTGATGAAGCAATCGAAGGATGCCGAAGGGTCTTCGGCATAATTTGCTCTTTCATCGGGACAAGGGATTTGTCCAAGAACATGTGGCCTACAGTATATGGCCATTGATAGACAACTGGGAGATGCCAAAAGAGACCATCAGCAACCCTAGCGAAGGTGGTTTGGTTCGATTGAAATATTCCTTCAGGTTTAGAGACCAATTTATCGAACCAGACGATGACTAGCTGAAATGTGTTGAAAATACTAGTGATGAACTACTTGGAGCATACTCCAAGTCTGAAGATAATGCATTATCCGCGGCCTTTGAGAGCCGAAAAAAGAAAAGACTGAATAGGGTTTTTGACGCTATCGGATTTGTGTACCCTAACTATCGGTACCCACCGCGAGGGCAGAAAAAAAGGGTGCAACTTCTGGGAAGGATGTTGCTTCAGCTGCTCCAAGCGAGCCCACGCCGAAGAGGGAAAAGGTGAAGGTTCTTACTCACCGACTGCGCTACATTGAACCGGCCATAGTGCTTGAATTTGGCGGTGAGACCTCTTCGGCTACTGAAGCCAAAGGACCTGCCCTTACGCAGAGGATTGAAGAGCCGGCTGCAATGCCGAAGGCTGACAAAATTGAAGAACTGAGAACCGAAGAGACAAAAACATCAGAAATTCTAAGCCCTTCGGTAGGGGTGGAGGCGCCGAAGATACAAAAAGATCTAGCAGCAACCCCCAAGAGAAAAAGAATGGCCAGTGTGTTAGATGTGCTGGAGACAATAAAAACTTCAAGCTCTACTCTAGGAAAAATTGCCAAGGCTTCGAAAACACATGTTGAAACCGAGACAAAGCTGACCGAAGCCGAAGCTACAATGAGCTGGGCCGACGTTGAAACTGGGCCTTCAGAGCCCACCAAAGAGAAATCCTCGGAAATTGGAGAAAAGGCAGCGGAGGAAGAAGCTATAGAACAAATTTTGCCTAAAAAATCTGCCGCTCCTACTCCCGAAGCTTTGAAAGAGAATACTGAATATATTATCCGTCATGCTTCGGGAAAAAATCTCTCTAAAGAAGAAAAACGAGAAGCTCAACACTATGCCCAGAAGCTAAAATATCCAAAGGGGGCATTAGTATTCAACGGCAGCGGAGAAGAGGATTTCTTGTATTATCTCCCAGATAGCAAGGAGATTTCTGTCTGCCGGGAGATGAGCAGAAGCTTCGGATTCCCGACACTAGAAGACGGGCTTTCGGTGCTGTCGAAAGATGAATTGGCCGACAGTTTAGCATATAATAGTATAAAGGTGTGAGAATTAATTTTTTGTACTTAAAAATTATTTTTTTATTTGCTTATCCTCAATACCGCACTTCTTTTGCAGGGCCTGATTCTTAGCAATGTCCTCAGGGCGCAGAAAAATACCGAAGACGAAGGATGCACTATAGCTCTGAACAACCTTCGTTCCGAAGTAATTGAACTAAGGAACGAAGGTCTTGAAAGATAAAATATTAAATTCATTGATGAGCAAAATAAAAGAAGACGAAGCTACTTCCAAAGCCCAAGCTGAAGCCCAGAAATGTGAAATTGAGGACCTTCGGAAACATCTGGCTGAAGCAAAATTAAAGTGCGCGGTTGCCGAAGCTGAACGAGATGCCAGTGATTACTGGAAAAATTACTGGAAAAAACAGTTGCAGAACTTCGCGCATCAAAAGAAAAATATTTTGAAAAATCTATAGAATGTGTGAAAAAGATAAAAACTAGCTTCGCCAATGTTGGCGCATATTCAAGTGAAGACAACTTCGTACGGGGCGACCCCGAAGGCCCAATTGAGTGGATCAGTAACGAAGCCAAAGCTTTTGAAGAAATTCTGAGCGACCGCGGGGACATCTGTGCCTTCTCTGGTGCAAGAGGAATTGCAGCTATTTTGGAGAAAGCAGGGTGCGAACATGTGAAAATTCTGGCCCAAGCCGAAGCTGCTTTCTCTGTTGACGATACGAAAGACCCCTCGACCGAAGCAAGCTTAATTGGTGGAAAATTCTTCACTGACAACTGGGAAAATGGCGGCCGAGGGATGGCCCATGAAATAATAAAGAAGAGCGAAAAAGATACTCATGATGCTAGGGAAGCAACGAAAGCAGCTGAAAAAGCTGCGAAACTCGAAAGGCGGATAGGTATTGCTTAATAGCTTTTAACTCTATTATTTATTTTTATGACTTCGAACTGATTTATGTTTTCTACGGCAGCTGAACTATCTCCTCCCCTAGAGCCCTTTGAGTCACTGGCCGACCTAGAGGCAAAGGAATCAACAGAAATTATTAGCATGGCCGAAACCATTATGGACGAAGTCGTTACCCAACTGCTGACCGAAGCTGCAGATAGAGTTTTGAAAGAAGAAGAATAGCTATTGTATAAACATTTCTAGAATATGAATGTAATATTTGCTGGACTATGCTTGTAATATTTGGTGCTCATGGGTTTTGAATGTAATATATAAATGGCTTTGTAATTCATTTCTTTGCGATGCATGAAACTTTTATGTACATACCGTTTTTGAGCCTTCGGCGAAAAAACACCTTTCCTTCTTTTCATGCTTCGTAAAGAAGAGCTTTTATGCTTCATAAAAAATCCTCCAATCTTGGCAAAAACATTAATGCTTCGTCAACAATAGATTTTTTCTCCACATCAGAATGCTTCGTAAAGAATCCTCCAAGTGTCGCCAAAACATTAATGCTTCGTCAACAATAGATTTTTCCCTCCGTATCAGAGCTGATGAAGCTGTATTTCTTCAAAACTTATTTTGTGCCTTAGCACAATTTCACTTTTTTGAATCATTCTCCGAAGGTCAACATTGTATCCCCTTCTTGTGCCATTGATGCAATATGATGTATGATGTTATGTTATGCGAAATGATGTGATGATGTTATTCTATGCAAAATGATATTTGTGCCGAAGACACACATCCCCACAGTGGAATACACAATCTCTTTGCCGTTTATTTTTCGGCTTCACCGCTTATTTTTCGGTGTATCAGCGCTGACTTTTCGCTGTAAGTTCTGCATTCCCTTAGGAACGTCTTTTGAACTTCTTCGCCTTCTATTTCGGCGGTATTCGCGTTGACTTTTCGTGCTTCGCCTTATATTTTGGCAGTATTTGGCTCTGCATTCCCTTTGGAACGAATTTTGAGCAGAAAACTTACACTGTGCTCCCTTAGGAACGACTTTTTGTAGCTTCGGCAAACTTACGTTGTGTTCCTTAGAACGACTTTTTGTAGCTTCGGTGAAACTTATAATGTGATTCTTAGCCCCACGTTCCCTTAGGAACGACTTTTGTACTTCAGCGACTCTTTTGAACTTCGTGAGTCTGTGGAGAAGATATATTATACTATGGCAAGAACAAAGCTATTACAGTAAATTGAAAACGACAAAAGGAACTAGGTTTTCAATGATTGTTCCTTATTAAAAAAGAAAATGATAACGAATGTAAAAACTGTGTCAGGGGTAGGATATCTCTTAGTAGATATGCTTCGATTCTGGTACAGTACTGTTGACTGTGCGAGCTTCGGACTCCTCCCTGAAGTCTCGCTGCTGATGGGTCTGTTGGCTCCCTTCTGGCTGCTGGCCTCGTGAATATGCAGGTTGTAGTGGTGGCGGAGGTGGAGGCTGTGGCTAGGATGCCTGCGGCTGACTAGCCGAAGCAACAGACGCTGCAGGATGGTTACCCACATACTCTGGTTTGTAGGGTGAGTGATACGAAGCAGTATGCATGACCTGCTTCGGCTGGTTCTGCTGAGCTGCAGCTTCTGCTATTTCTTTTTGTTTCTGAATGGTGACATGGCACATCCTTGTAGTATGGCCCTTGTCCTCACCACAGAATAAGCAATAAATTTTCCTAGGTTGATCCCCAAACCTTCCTCCAAAGCCCCTGGCGCCTCTGCCCCTTGGAGCTGGTGGTCGAAGATAGCTTTGTTGCTGCCCCCGAAGCTTGCGAGGAATATTGTGGCCTCTGTTGTTGACTTCCTCTGTCATCACTCTGGGTGGAGTGGATTGACCTGACATGTCTTGGGTGGATTCTCCCTCCAAAGCCCCTGGTCATTTTAGAGAACCTATAGGCTTCCTCCCTTCTTTGGCGAAAATCATTATCAGCGCGGATGTATTCATCCATCTTTTGAAGCAGCTTCTCCAAAGTCTGTGGAGGCTTTCTAGCAAAATACTGGGCAGTAGGTCCTGGACGAAGCCCCTTGATCATGGCCTCAATGACAATTTCATTGGGCACAGTAGGCACTTGTGCTCTCAGGCGCAAGAATCTTCGGACATATGCATGGAGATACTCCTCATGATCTTGCGTGCATTGAAACAGAGCCTGAGTTGTGACTGGCTTCGTTTGATAGCCCTAGAAACTTGTCACCAGCATGTCCTTGAGCTTTTGCCATGAAGTGATAGTCCCTGACCGAAGAGAAGAATACCACGTTTGAGCCACATTCTTGACTGCTATAACGAAGGACTTGGCCATGACAGCTGCATTGCCTCCGTATGAAGATATAGTTGCTTCATAACTCATCAAAAACTGCTTCGGGTCTGAATGCCCATCATACATCGGAAGCTGAGGTGGCTTATACGATGGGGGCCATGGAATAGCCTGTAGTTCTGCTGCCAGGGGAGAAGCATCGTCAAAAGTAAAGGTACCATGATTAAAATCATCATACCATCCATCATCATCGAACAAGCCTTTTTGATGAAGCTCCCTGTGTTGGGGCCTTCGTTCTTGTTCATCTTGAGCAAGATGGCGTACTTCTTCAGTGGCTTCGTCAATCTGCCTTTGAAGGTCGACTAGTCGAGCCATCTTCTCCTTCTTCCTTTGTACTTGTTGATGAAGCATCTCCATGTTTCTGATTTCTTGGTCCAACTCGTCCTCCTGGGGTGTTGGACTAGTGGCCTTCCTCTTCTGGCTTCGAGCCTCTCGAAGGGAAAGGGTCTCCTGGTTCGGGTCCAGCGGCTACAGAGCGATAGCCCCTGTTGCTGAAGCTTTCTTCGGTGGCATGATGAAGGTCAGGCTTGCCGAAGGTGGTCGAAAAGGATTCACCGGAGGTGGGCACCAAAGTTGGGGACTTGTTCTCAAATGCTATGAGTTAAGAACAAGGCAACACAAAGAATGTTAAATGTTAATGTCCTTCGTCCATCGAAGCATTATTTCCCTTGGGATATAATGATCTTCGGACGAAGGTCATGAAGGACATACCTTCATTATTACGGCATACGATAATGAAAAGAGAATCACATGAAATGTGAAAGATAACATGAACATTTATGTATCATTATCATCTCATTTCTATTTTATTATCATGGAAAAATAGAAATGATATCAAGTTACAAATGTACCTTCGGCTCAAAAGAAGGCAAAAGTACAAGCGTGACGCAAAAGCAAATGCCAAGTCAGCATGAACAGTACGGGAGCACTATTCATCTATTTATAGGCACGGGACACAGCCCATGTAAAATTACACTCATGCCCTTTACATTTGCTAATGACTCTATAGTAATCCATCGAGGTCTAAATAGCCTTTACCCTTTTAAGTCGGTTCCCCTTTCTGCTATCATGCCGAAGCTCCCCTGCGCACAGCTTCGGCTCTGTGTCAACCTTCGCATTCTTTGTACTTCTTCACATTGTGGTTCTGATCTGAGTCCGAAGGTACCTGTTCATGTATTATACTCCAGAAACAATGTTAAATCATGTTTTTGAGGACCTTTGGAAGACGAAGGCCCCCAACAGTTCACACATTGGAGGATTTGCAAATCAAACCATGAGATTTGGGCTCATTTGCAAAAAAACCACTCTACACCTCTCATATGCCTAAGTCCAAAACCAGTGTATAGGGTTAACTTTGGAACCCTATATCTCTTAATCCATAAAGAGGCTGCCCTAGGCCAACACATCAAATTTGTAGAACTATAATAGGAGTACAACTTTTCTTAAGTGATTAAACCTTGAGGTCATACAAAAATTGGAGATAAATGGGTCTGGAGTCTGGCTATCAGATAATGCAGAGACTGAATATTGACTAACAATGAAGACAGATGGACTTCGTGATCGAATTAGAGTAAGATCCAGTGATGGATTGGGAATAGTCACTATAACAAAATTGAAGTTGGATTATAGGACAAGAACTTTGTTACAGATGGATTGGCAAGTTCTCATACAAAAATCCGAGATCTAGGCATTGCAATTCTGTCTGTGGACGCTCGGAATCCGGATTCCGATGGTATAGTGTTCGGACCAGATCGCCAAAATTAGTTCATCTCACCGCCGGCGACCACGCGCTCGAATTCGCGCTAGGCGCTACGATTCATGCTCAACAGAGCATTGCTAGTTGCTCGGGGTAGTAAATATCGCCTTGTGGATGAACTTGAGCCATTGTTTCATTCCGTCCGTTGTGCCCGCCTGATTCACAGCCAATTCAGATGAGCTCACTGGAGTTAGCCACTTATCGACCATGCGCCACATGCCTTGGTGTCTTACCACATCGCAGTAGCTCGTATTACACATGTCCGGTGATCGCCGATGAGCTCGCCACGGTGAAAGCCACTAATCTCTTGTGACAGTGCTCTCCTCTCTCTCCGACCGCCACCACGCCATCTCAAATTCACGGGCCACCTCTCGGGGATCCTATAAATTGAGCATGATGTCGGTTCCGCAAGGTAGTCAAGCAACCAATACATCAACTTGTGCCTCAAATCATCCACCAGAGCTCGCCAATTTGAAATTATTTCCCCCAAATCGGTCTAGAGCACCGCACGGAGTGACCTCGCCGTGGCCAACGCGTTACATGTATGTTCATGTCCTCTGGTTCCTCGTTTCAGTATCCTTAGGCGCTCTTGATACTCCCTGACCCATCCAATTAAGCTAGGACCCATATGATTGTCGGGAGCACTTCTTGTTATCCGTTGATCGCTGTCACCGTGGGCAGGGAGAATGAGGCCTTGAATCTTGAAATTAGTTGAGGGGAAATGGTGGTTAGGAGTTAAATTAAGTGTCCGCCAAGCTAGAGCCCTAGCCTTTGCCCTTTCCGGCCAGTACGAGCTCGCCGGAGCTCGGTCCATGGCTGTTCACCATTGGGGGCCGCGGGTTGTGAAGAAAAAGGAGGAGGGCGTATCTCCAAGTGTCAGTGAGACGCGTGAATAGTGCCAAGGACTACGGTTCTGATTTTTGAACCGGTAGGGACCTTTCTGCAAAACCAACTGCGCGGGCGCACGCGCAGGGGCATTTCGCCTATCGTGGGCTGTTCTGGGCTGAACTGAGCCCAACACTGTTCATTAGTTTCTCTTTTTCTTTTTCTGCAATGATTAGAGAATTCATAGAAAATTGTAGAAAAATGCTAAAAATATGAAACCAATTTTGTTAGACTCATAAATTTCTATAGTATTTAATAAAAATATTTTTAAGATTTTTGGTCCAAACAAGGAATTATGTAATATTTAAAAGGGCTTAAACCTATACCTCTGGAATTTTAGAAATTATTTAGTAACTCCAAAAATCACCAAACTTTTTGGATAAGCTTAAAATGATATTTATAAATTTGGGTGAAGTTAGATTTGATTTGGACAATGTTTGATACCTAAACCCCAAAACCCTAATCTAAGTAGTGCCTGCCCTATGAACTAAAATACTAACTCCACAAACCCTAGTTTTCTAGAGAACCGTGAAGGAAAATTGTATTCAAGACCTAATATGATGTACCTTTATTATCTTTGCATTTTCATAAGCATTACATGAGCATTCATGGTTATACATGATATATAGAGAACGAAGTAGAAGTAGTGGTTGAAGAAGAAGGAGTTGCACCATCACCACCTGAAGATCCACCTGCCGGGAACTGCTTTTACTTCGATATTTGTGGAGCAGAGCCCGACTCTCCTATAACACAAGGCAAGCCCTGTGCATTTTCCACCTCCTTGTTATTTTAAAATCTTTCTCACTTGCTTGATGCATTAGGTGATAGGAGTTGTGTGTTAAACAATTGCTGCATTTCCTTCCTTGGAAGATTGATTACCTTTCTTTGATCACCTATTTTATGAAAAGGTTTTTCTGAAGCTTAGTCTTGCTCTAGAAAAAAAATGTTTTGTTTTCAACAAAAGATGATGCTTCAAGTGGGAAGGGATGATTTTCAAAAATAAAACTTGATGGTGGATCCATCATGGCCATGATGGGTTCAACATCAGAAAAGATGTACCTCTGTCAGGTACCAAACTTTGGGTTGAAATGATAAAGCTGAGATCGGGCGGGTGACTTGCACGAGAAGAGAGTCTCGGTGTAGTGTCTCTGTCTGAGTCGATTAAGGACCTTGTCGATGTAGGCTTGATGATCGAGGACCCTTTAACTGGTCACATGCCTCATCATGTGTAAGCTTTGCCTCGGGCAGACTAATACCAGAATAAGACAACACGCAATGGGAGTGAAGAGATGGTGAGAGTAGCGTGTACCCTCCGTGGCAAGAGGCTGGACGGTGGTGTATCGGTGCTCTCGGTTGGCGTGAACCTGATATGGTCTTAAGAACCCTGGTGGCGAGTTGACATATGCAAGGGTTAAGTGCTACATATGTCGTGTGATTGGAGATCCTGAGCTGAGTATTAATCAATTCGGATCGCCGTTACTTCTCGGACATGAAGACTTGGTCACTTCCCTACACGTAGCATTCCAGTGAACAAGAAGGGTTAATAAGAAGATGGCTAGTATAGGCCAAGTGCTTGAACTAGGATAGAAATAACTCTAGAATCAGGTAATGACTTAACTTGCTAATAAAACTGAATTTTTAAGGATACACTATTAGTAAGCATTTTTGCAAATAGAGTCTTGATTCTTGATTAAGCCTTACCTTGACTCCCTCAAGCCAGCATATCTTTGAGAGTCTTTTATTTTGACGGGTAAGACTTGTGAAAGTACACTTCGTACTTAGGGTTTCCAAATCCATGTTGTTGTAGGTGAGGAAGCAGCAAACTTTTATTGCTTTTGCTCTAAGGTGGTGCCAAAGGAAGAATCTCAAGAATGAAGCCTCGGGAGGATGTTGTCCTCCCTTTAAAAACACTTTACTGTTAAGCGGGAGGGGTTTTTGCCTCCCGGGTTTGTAATAATATTACTTCTGCACTCATATATATTACTGGTCTGTAATAACAATACTCTTCCTATATTTTAATGTAAATTAAGTTACTATAATTGCTTCCTCTTATTTGTTCCTCCGATGTGTTGTAATATCCGTGTGACGGTTGAAACGCTCTTGGGAAAGGTAAAGAATGCAGATACCGAACTTGTCAAGTGATCAAGTGCATCTAAGGGGTTGTCTGAGGTCCGTTGGACGAGGACAACTGTAGGTGGGCCTAATAACTTGGGAGGTTCCGTCACAATAATAGGGTTTATTATCTAAAGTCTTGAATACAATTTTCCTTCACGGAACTCCGAGAACCTAGGGTTTCCGGAGTCAACAGTGAAGTTCAAAGAGCAGGGGCTGGGGGTTTTGGGTTCTAATTATCAAACAAGATCCAAATCATACCAAAATCTATCCAAGGCTTCTAAATGTTATTTTTTGTTCATATAAAAAGTTTGGGCATTTTTGGAATTATTATTGATTTTCTAAAAATCCAGAAGCAATACTTTAGGCTATTTTAAATGACCCAAAATTCCCTATTTGTTCTAAAAATCATAAAACTATTTTTATACAATACTATGGAAAATAAGGAATCTAGGAAAATTGGTTTGACATTTTTAGGATTTTTCTACCATTTTCTACCAATTTCTAAAGTTGGACAGAAAAAGAAAAGAGAAAAGATGAAATAGTGTTGGGCCAAATCTGGCCCAGGCGACCCAACAATGGGCGGAAGCGTGCCCGCGCCCGCGCCCATGCCAACTTTGCACCGAGATCCCTGCCTTTTTGAATATCCAGAAGCAAGGCCGACGCACTATTGAGATGAGTCACTGCCGGTTTACAAAAAGAACCTCCACGTTCTATTCTTTCGCAGACCAAAGTCCACGACAAGGAATAGCCATCGCCGCACTGCGGCGAGCCTATTCTGGCCGGATGACGCCATGGCTGGAGCTCCCGGGCGACAGGGACACAATTGAACCCCTACCGAACACTTCCCCTCAATCAATTTCATCATTTGGACTACAAATCAACCGGTCCACGGTGACAGGGCGGATGGTCATACGGATGGAAGCGTTTCGACCAACCGACGGCGTGAACGACCAAATTGAAGCTTGGGAAAGCTTCACAGGCCTACCAGAGGTGACGCATATACTAAAATTTGGATTGGGCACGAATAGAAACGCGGGGCTACGGAGAGGGTGTCATGGCGGCGTTTTACAGAGCAGGTGCGCGTTCCGGTGAAGGGCTTCGGTCAGACTTCAATTGGTCGGTATTGAGAGCAATAGGAGATCAAAGACAAACTAGAATAGGAAGTAATTTGATAGATACTGACCCGAGGAGCGCTGACCACGGAGGGGTTCTTCTCGGCGGAGCTAAGAACAAGGGAGGGGAGAATCTGTGGACTGCGCAAGTTCTCTGGTGAAATTGAGCCAATTGCTTAAGCACTGAGGTGCAGGATGTGGCGAAGAAGCCGAACCCGAGCGCAATTTATAGGCCATCAACCGGAATTGGATGAGGATCACAGATTTTAGTTTGCGCTGGCGAGCTTACCACGCGGCGGATTCCGGTGATGGCACGGTGGCCGCCGATTTACCGGGGCTTGCCACCTCAGTAACTTTCTGCCACGTCGCTGAGGACCTTTACTGCGGCCGCCGACGACCTATCCCTGAGCTGCGGTGGCATCCTTATCGCTGGCGAGGGGCTGATTTTTATCCCCCTGGCACTGTACCATGGCAAACTGATTTAGGGTGCCTGACAGTCACAATTTAGGGCCAAATTTCTCTCAGATTTCTATAGCAACGTGACCAACACTCTGCAGCAAAATTATAGCTTAATAGACCAGCTCCAAATTTGATACATCGTGCACCCACCAACAGTCACAGGATCATGCTCAGAATTGAGCTTGAAGTTCATGCAATCCCACTGTTAGTCTGGTTTCAGACATTAAGTAGTCTGACAGCACGACATCAGACTCATTTTCCTTCAATTTCTATTCAACACTAGGGCTTAATTACTTAATAAAGATTGTTCTCCTTATATAGCTCTATAGATTTGATGTGATGACCCAAGGCAAATTCACAATAGTTTTGGATCTACAGAGCCCTAAAGTCAGCCCTTTAACACGGTTTTCAGACTTAACCATATGGTCACACAAGTGGTGTTTTTGCAAATTAGTCCAAAATCCAAGGTTTAACTTGAAAATCTTCATAAATGTGATCCATATGACTTAGGGCACTTTATTATCATGATTTTTGCACTTTGGTCCCTAGGGTTTAGGTTTAGGGTTTTCCAGGGTTCCAATTAGGGTTTTTTGGTATCTCAGGGGTGTAAATGCAATGTAGATCCATCTTTGATAACATTTTATGATTATTTCACTTAATCTTTAGGGTTTTCTCTATTTGGGTCCTGTTTTACCCTTCAGATCCCTACTTGGGGTTAAGCACCCTACTCTAGGGTTTTATTTGCAAAATACCATAACAATACAACTTGTTTGAAAATTTTGCCTAGTGAATGCACCCTAGGTGTGTCAAACATATCCAATGCCAATGCTTATGATGTTATGCTCAAGTTTTAGTAACAGTAACACCAAAGGTGTTACATCCATCCCCCCATAAAAGAATCTCGTCCCGAGATTAAAAGTCCTAGGGTAAGTAGTGGAAAAGGAAATGCTTCACATTTTTATTTCTTGAGCTTTGGTACAAGGCAGGGGTGATTTGGGGTTCACTCCTTTATTAAAACAATGTTTTACACTTTACAAATTACAAGAGGCTAAAAAGCCTGGAAAATTCTTGTCTAAGAAATCTTGAGTTTCCCAAGTAGCTTCATCTTCGGAATGCTGGTTCCACTGTATCTTATAAAACTTGAGAGTTCTTCTTCGGGTAACCCTGTCCTTTTGATCCAAGACTCGAATAGGGTGCTCAGAATATGTCATGTCTGGCTCCAGGACAACATCTGTCACTTTGATGGTTCGATCTAGAACGCGAAGACATTTCTTCAATTGAGACACGTGGAACACATTATGTACAACAGACAAGGTTTCGGGTAACTGAAGTCGGTATGCTACTGGTCCATATCTTTCAAGGATAGAAAAAGGACCAATATACTGGGGTGCAAGCTTCCCTTTAATCCCGAAGCGCGATACGCCCTTCATTGGTGAAACTTTCAAGTAAACATAATCTCCCACAAGAAAGTATAAGGGTTGTCGTCGCTTGTCTGCATAACTTTTCTGACGAGCTTGGGCTTTCTTCAAATTATGAATTATTCTCTGCACTTTTTCTTCGGTTTCTTTTACCATATCCGGCCTGAAGAAGTACCTTTCGCCAGGTTCAGACCAATTTAGCGGAGTACGACATCATCGTCCATATAAGGCTTCAAAGGGTGCCATCTTAATGCTTTCTTGATAGCTATTATTATATGAGAACTCCACTAACGGTAAACATTCATCCCATTTCTGTGGGAATTCTAGAAGACATGCGCACATCATATCTTCAAGTATCTGATTTACCCTCTCAGTCTGCCCACGGGTCTGAGGATGATAGGCCGAACCGTGGAGCAATTTGGTACCTAGGGATTTATGAAGTTCTTCCCAGAATTTGGATATGAATTGAGGTCCACGATCCGATACTATAGTCTTCGGAATACCATGCAAACTAAGAATACGAGCAATGTACAACTGGGCATAGACAGTAACTGGGTGAATTGTCTTGACTGGCAGAAAGTGAGCAATTTTCGTGAGCCGATCAACAATAACCCAGATAGAATCATACCCTTTTGCAGTTCTGGGCAATCACACAATAAAGTTCATACTAATATCTTCCCATTTCCATGTTGGTATTGGTAAAGATTGTAATGGACCTGCAGTCTTCATGTGTATGGCTTTGACGCGTCTACAAGTGTCACATTTAGCCACATAGCGTGCGATTTCAATCTTCATTTTCATCCACCAATAATGTTGTTTCAAATCTTGATACATTTTAGTGCTTCCGGGATGAATAGAATAGCGACTAAGATGGGCTTCATCTAGAATTTGCTGGCGGACTTCTTCATTTTTTAGCACAACTATGCGGTTGTTGAACCAGACCACACCTTGGTCGTCTTCTCTGAAACAATTGGCCTTTCCAGCCCTTATCTTCTCAGGTACATGTTTCATACCCTCATCATCCTTTTATGCGTCAATTATCCTTTGTAGGATGACTGACTCCAGCTTCATGTGATTTGAAGTTCCTTGCTGAATCATTCCTAGGTTTAGATTTTCCATTTCTTGGCACAATGTAATGTCAGAAATCCTCATAGTTAAACAATGGTAGGAGGCCTTGCGACTGAGTGCATCTGCCACTACATTTGCTTTGCCTGGGTGATAATGAATCTCCAGTTCATAATCCTTGATTAGCTCGAGCCATCTCCTTTGTCTCATATTGAGCTCGGACTGGGTAAAGATGTACTTCAAACTTTTGTGGTCTGTGTAAATATGACAGACATTTCCCAATAGATAATGACGCCAGATCTTCAGGGCATGAACCACTGCAGCTAGCTCTAGATCATGAGTGGGATAATGCTCCTCATGCCAGCGCAACTGCCTTGAAGCATACACGATTACTCGGCCCTCTTGCATTAATACGCAGCCGAGCCCACTGCCTGATGCGTCACAATACACATCAAAGGGCTTATTAATGTCCGGTTGAGCCAATACCGGAGCAGTGGTTAACAATATCTTCAGCTGCTCAAAGGCTTCATTACACTTTGAAGACCAATCAAATTTAGTCTCATTCTTCAATAGACTTGTGATTGGCTTCACAAGCTTAGAAAAATCTGGTATAAATCGGCGGTAATAGCCAGCTAGTCCAAGGAAACTTCGGACTTGATGAACAGTGGTTGGGGGTTTCCACTCCAAAATATCCTTGACCTTGCTGGGGTCTACCGCAATCCCCCTGGCCGATAGCACATGTCCCAGAAATTGAATTTCTTCCAGCCAAAACGTGCACTTACTGAACTTAGCATATAATTGATGTTCCCTTAGGCGTGTCAATACGATCCGTAAATGTTGAGCATGCTCCTCTTCATTCTTTGAATATATCAAAATATCTTCTATGAAGACCACCACAAATTTGTCCAACTCAGGCAAAAATACCTAGTTCATCAGATAAGTGAAGTGGGCAGGAGCATTCGTTAGTCCGAAAGACATCACCAAGTAATCAAATAATCCATACCGTGTAGTAAATGCGGTCTTTGGTATATCCTCGTGCTTGAATACGGATCTGATGATAGCCTGACCTGAGATCAATTTTAGAGAATACCCTTGCTCCAGTTAGTTGATCAAATAAAATGTCAATCCCTGGAAGAGGGTACGTGTTTTTGATAGTGACCTCATTCAGGGGTCGATAATCCACGCACATCCGTAATGTTTGATCCTTCTTCTTGACGAATATGGCTGGATAACCCCATGGTGACGAGCTTGGCTGGATGAATCCTTTCTCTAGTAGAACTTGTATTTGAATCTTTAGTTCTGCCAGCTCATTTGGAGGCATCCGGTACGATCTTCTAGACATGGGAGCCGTACCGGGCTTCAACTCAATTACAAACTCTACATCTCTTTCAGGTGGCAATCTAGGCAAATCTTCTGGAAAGACATCTAGGAACTCACATACTACCGAAATATCCTTGATCTCCGGTATAATGGCTTCATAAATTCTGCTAGTAGTTTTAGCTGGAATGGGGATAGACAAAAGAATTTCCTCTTGGTTATGACTCAACCTGATGGTTCTCTGATCAGTGTTGAGGGTTGCTTTATGTTGGGCCAACCAATTCATGCCCAAGATGACATCTATGTCTTGGCCTTTCAGAACAATCATATTAGTAAGAAAGTCCCGTCCGGCCAATGTTACGGGCACTTGGAAAGCCACTTCTTTAGTAAATATTTGTCCCCAATGAATTTTAAACCCTTCCCTTGATTCATGGTATGGAATGCAATGTTGCTCCACAAATTTCTTGCTGATGAATGTATGCGAAGCACCAGAATCAAAGAGAATAACTGCGGGATGATTGGCCACAAGGAACGTACACATCATTACCGGTTCACCGTCCGGTGTGGTGGCCACTTGAGTGTAATAAATTCGTCCCGTTTTCTTTATGTTCTTGCCCGTATTTCCCTTAGCTTGAGAAGAATTCCCAGTACCTTGTTGATTGTTTGGACGATTCTATTTCGGGTAGGGGCAATCCTTGATAAAGTGCCCAGATTTTCCGCAATTGAAGCAGCCTGCGGACGGACTGGGGAGGGTAGGGAATCGAGTGCCAGGGGCACCCGGCTGACTGGTTGTAGTGGGGGCAGCATTGGGACGGATGAACACAGGTTATTTGAATGGAACGGAGGGTGGGCGTGATGAAGAACGACCCTGATTAAAAGGCCAGAGAACTAACCGTTGCCTTTTCTCGGGGCCCTGATTAGGCCTGTTACCTCCATTTCCCTTGCACTTTCCAGAACTTGCATATTTAGATTCAACTGCCAGCGCTGTGCTGACAGCCTTCCCATAAGTGAGGTCGATGCAGGTAGCCATTTTCCTTTGCATCCGATCATTTAAACCCCTCATGAAACAGTTCTTCTTCTTTATGTCGGTGTTGACTTGGTCAATTGCATGCTGAGATAAGTGATTGAATTTATTGAGATACTGGGTGACAGTATCTTCACCTTGCTTTAATTTCATGAATTCTTCCTGTTTCATGTGGAGTACTCCTTCAGGTATGTAATGTTCTCAGAAGGCCAGCTTGAATTCATCCCAGGTTACTTGATGACCAGCCGGTTGTACGGCAACAAAGTTCCCCCACCAGGTGCTAGCAGAGCCACACAATTGCTGAGCTGCGAACAGGGGCTTCTGAGTTTCGGAACATCGAAGAAGTCCAAATTTTTGTTCAATGACGTGGATCCATTCGTCCGCCTCTAAAGGGTCTTCTGCCTTGATGAACAACGGGGGGCACGTTTCAGAGAAATCCAAATAAGAGGTTTCACGGGGGCCTTGCGGATAGCCCCGCCCGCCTTGTTGTTGGAGTTGCTGACCCGCCATCTACCGTAGGAAACGGGTATTATCTGCTGTAGCATTCACCAAGGCGGCGATAGCCTCGGCAAGTGTCGGGGGTACTGGCGGTGGGTTTGGTGTTGCCTCCCTCCCACGGGAGGTACCAGCCCCATCCTGAGCGCGAGTCCTGGAAGGCATCTAAGGCAAAGAACATTGGGAGCAATATGATATGCCATACAAACCATCCATTTCACATTACTTTAAAAGGTAATGTTATAGACTCGTACTTTACAATAGGATTACACCCCCTATTACACAATAGTACTACTTCTATCCTATACTATCCCTGCTTCCTGTCACTCTTGGTAGCCTCACTGTCGGGCGTAGGAGACCACTCATCGACCAACTTCATAGAGGGAGGGGGCCTAAAGAGGTCCAACTCGCCACCAAAAGCTTCTCTCGCTACTTAAGAAGGTCCGGCCTCTGTCCCGACAGGATCCGCAGGTACACTGGGGTGTAATTGTGAGTACAATACATGAACTTCTTCACGTAGAGTGTTACAATAAGCCTGCAAGGTATCGATAGCTGAGCTAAGTTCTTCTACTCGGGCTTGAGCTTTTGCCTCCTTAGACCAGACAAGCGAACGAGAGTGAACCGCCCAGTCAAGCGCTAAATCTCGATCTGTGAGCTGATCTTGTAGGCGGCGGATGTCGCTTCTCAATTCATTGATTCTGTCTCCATCCACGACCCATATGTCAGTCCTGCGTTGGAGTTCTGTTTGAAGCCGATTAACTTTCGCTTCGAGATCCCTGATCGGATCATTACTCCCACTACTGCTATCCTCAGTGTCTTGGGGCAAGTTGATGACGTGGCACACCAATTGGGCCAGTATGCTTTCACGCAGTTTTCCTTGTGCGCGGCGGCATTTTTCTAAGGGGGAAAATCTTATTAACATAGTTCTTAGCATGATGCATGTGTAATTACAGAACCAACCTTAGTTGATTCAACCTTCTATACATTGCACTCTTCCTATCTGGTCTTTCATATAAACTCTCTAGAAATAATAGGTAAGAAGGGAAGAATTTTCTAGATAAGTCTTTAGAAAATTCTTTTGAAGATGACTCATAATATCTGTAGAGAAGGGCTTGGCTCCGATACCAAGCTGTGATGGAACCTCCCAAGTCATTAGGCCCACCTACAGTTGTCCTTGTCCAACGGACCTCAGACAACCCTTCAGGTGTTCCTGAATCACTTGACAAGTTCGATATCTGCTTTTCTTACCTTTCCCAAGAGCGTTTCACCCGTCGCGCAGACATTACAGATCATCGCAGTTATGAAAATGTGAAAGCGATTACATAAACTTACCTTTATTTAAAAAGTAAGACAAAGTTATATATTATAGACCAAGATATAACTTATGAGTGCAGAGTAATATTATTACACACCAAGGGAGGCAAAAACCCCTCCCATTAAGCTTTTAAACAAAAGTTCTTATGGAGGAACCCTTCCTCCCACAGTTCTATTCTTGGCTTTCTTCCTTGAAGACCACCTTGGAACAGAAACAACAAAAGTTTGTCGCTTCTTCACCTAAAAACAATAGGAAATAAAACCCTGAGTATGGAATTACTCAGCAAGACTTACCTGACTAAGGAAAAGACTCTCCAGGGTATGCTGGTTATCAGGGAGTCAAGGTAGGGTTTCTCAATAATCAAAGACTCTGTTTGCAAAAATGCTTACTAAAGTGGATCCTTAAAATCCAAATTTTAATTGTCAGGTTAAGTAAGATTACCTATCTCTAGAGTTCTTTCTATCTGAGTTCAATCACTTGACCTGCACTAGCCAATTTCTTATCAACCCTTTATCTTTACAGGAGTTCTACGTATAAGTCAGTGACCAAGTCTTCATAACCGCGAAGGTACAGCGATCCGAATCGATTATACTCAGCTGAGGATCTCCGATCACACGACATATGTAGCACTTAACCCTTGCATATGTCAACCCACCACCGGGGTTCTTAAGACCAGATCAGGTTCACGCCAACCGAGAGCACAGATACACCACTGTACAGCCTCTTTCCACGGAGGGTACACGCTACTCTCGCCATCTCTCCACTCCCATTGTGTGGTATCTTATTCTGGCCTTAGTCTGCCCGAGGCAAAGCTTACCCATGACGAGGCATGTGACCAGTTGAAGGGTCCTCGGTCAGCAAACCTACATCGAGACGGTCCTTAATCGACTCAGACGGAAACACTACACCGAGACTCTCTTCTCGTGCAAGTCAACCGCCCGGTCTCAGCTTAATCATTTCAACCCAAAGTTTGGCACCTGGCAGAGGTACATCTTTTCCGATGTTGAACCCATCATGGCCATGATGGATCCACCATCAAATTTTATTTCAAAAACATCCCTCCCACTTTGCCATATCATCTTTTGTAAAAACAAAAATCTTTTATTTGCTAAAGCAAGACTAAGCATAGCAAAAACTTTTTATAAAACAGGGATTCAAAGGAGGGTGATCAAATTCAAGGAAGGTAATGCAGAAATTGTTTTATCAATCAACTCCTATCACCTAATGCATCAAGCAAGTGAGAAAGATTTAAAAAGAATCAAGGAAGGTGGCAAATGCACCGGGGCTTGCCTTCGTCTATAGGTGAGTCAGGCTCGGATCCGCAGATGTCAAAGTAAAAACAATTTCCTGCCTATTGTTCCGCAGGTGGTGGTGGTGAAGTCTTCTTTTCTTCTACTTCAACCTCTTCTTCGTTTTCTAGATATAACCATATATATATAAGAATGAATGCCATGTAATGCTCATGAGAGTGCAAAGATAATAAGAATTTATTATCTAAAGTCTTGAATACAATTTTCCTTCACGGAACTCCGAGAACCTAGGGTTTCCAGAGTCAACAGTGAAGTTCAAAGAGCAGGGGGTGGGGGTTTTGGGTTCTAATTATCAAACAAGACCCAAATCATACCAAAATCTACCCAAGGCTTCTAAATGTTATTTTGAGTTCATATAAAAAGTTTGGGCATTTTTGGAATTATTATTGATTTTCTAAAAATTCACAAGCAATACTTTAGGCTATTTTAAATGACCCAAAATTCTCTATTTGTTCTAAAAATCATAAAACTATTTTTACTAAATACTATGGAAAATAAGGAATCTAGGAAAATTGGTTTGACATTTTTAGGATTTTTCTACCATTTTCTACCAATTTCTAAAGTTGGTCAGAAAAAGAAAAGGGAAAAGATGAAATAGTGTTGGGCCAAATCTGGCCCAGGCGACCCAACAATGGGCGGAAGCGTGCCCGCACCCGCGCCCATGCCAACTTTGCACCGAGATCCCTGCCTTTTTGAATATCCAGAAGCAAGGCCGACGCACTATTGAGATGAGTCATTGACGGTTTACAAAAAGAACCTCCACTGTTCTATTCTTTCGTAGACCAAAGTCCACGACGAGGAACAGCCCTCGCCACACTCCAGTGAGCCTATTCCGGCCGGATGATGCCACGGCTGGAGCTCCCGGGCGACAGGGACACAATTGAACCCCTACCGAACACTTCCCCTCAATCAATTTCATCATTGGGACTACAAATCAACCGGTCCACGGTGACAGGGCAGATGGTCATATGGATGGAAGCGTTCCGACCAACCGACGGCGTGAATGACCAAATTGAAGGTTGGGAGAGCTTCACAGGCCTACCAGAGGTGACGCACATTCTAAAATTTGGACTGGGCACGAATAGAAACGCGGGGCTACGGAGAGGGTGTCACGGCGGCGTTTTACAGAGCAGGTGCATGTTCCGGTGAAGAGCTTCGGTCAGACTTCAATTGGATCGGTATTGAGAGCAATAGGAGATCAAAGACAAACTAGAACAGGAAGTAATTTGAAAGATACTGACCCGAGGAGCGCTGGCCACGGAGGGGTTCTTCTCGGTAGAGCTAAGAACAAGGGAGGGGAGAATCTGTGGACTGCACAAGTTCTCTGGTGAAATTGAGCCAATTGCTTAAGCACTGAGGTGCGGGATGTGGCGAAGAAGTTGAACCTGAGTGCAATTTATAGGCCATCAACCGGAATTGGATGAGGATCACAGATTTCAGTTTACGCTGGCAAGCTTACCGCGCGGCGGATTCCGGTTATGGCACGGTGGCCACCTCAGTAACTTTCTACCACGTCACCGAGGACCTTTACTGCGGCCGCCGATGACCTATTCCGAGCTGCGGTGGCATCCTTATCGCCGGCGAGGGGCTGATTTTTATCCCCCTGGCACTGTACCATGGCAAACCGATTCAGGGTGCCTGACAGTCACTGTTTAGGGCCAAATTTCTCTCAGATTTCTATAGCAACGTGACCAACACTCTACAACAAAATTATAGCTTAATAGACCAGCTCCAACTTTGATACATCGTGCACCCACCAACAGTCACAGGATCATGCTCAGAATTGAGCTTGAAGTTCATGCAATCCCACTGTTAGTAAGTAGTCTGACAGCACGACATCAGACTCATTTTTCTTCAATTTCTATTCAACACTAGGGCTTAATTACTTAATAAATATTATTCTCCTTATATAGCTCTATAGATTTGATGTGATGACCCAAGGCAAATTCACAATAGTTTGGGTCTACAAAGCCCAAAAGTCAGCCCTTTAACACTGTTTTCAGACTTAACCATATGGTCACACAAGTGGTGTTTTTGCAAATTAGTCCAAAATCCAAGGTTTAACTTGCAAATCTTCATAAATGTGATCCATATGACTTAGGGCACTTTATTATCATGATTTTTGCACTTTGGTCCAAAAGTGGACTTATTTTACACTTAGCACCTTAGGGTTTAGGTTTAGGGTTTTCCCAAGGTTCCAATTAGGGTTTTTTGGTATTCCAGGGGTGTAAATGCAATGTAGATCCATCTTTGATAACATTTTATGATTATTTCACTTAATCTTAAGGGTTTTCTCTATTTGGGTCCTAGTTGTACCCTTCAGATCCCTACTTGGGCTTAAGCACCCTACTCTAGGGTTTTATTTGCAAAATACCATAACAATACAACTTGTTTGAAAATTTTGCCTAGTGAATGCACCCTAGGTGTGTCAAACATATGCAATGTCAATGCTTATGATGTTATGCTCAAGTTTTAGTAACAGTAACACCAGAGGTGTTACATCCTTCCCCCCATAAAAGAATCTCGTCCCGAGATTAAAAGTCATAGGGTAAGTAGTGGAAAAGGAAATGCTTCACATTTTTATTTCTTAAGCTTTGGTACAAGGCAGGGGTGGTTTGGGGTTCACTCCTTTATTACAACAATGTTTTACACTTTACAAATTACAAGAGGCTAAAAAGCCTGGGAAATTCTTGTCTAAGAAATCTTGAGTTTCCCAAGTAGCTTCATCTTCGGAATGCTGGTTCCACTGTATCTTATAAAACTTGAGAGTTCTTCGGGTAACCCTGTCCTTTTGATCCAAGACTCGAATAGGGTGCTCAGAATATGTCAAGTCTGGCTCCAAGACAACATCTGTCACTTCGATGGTTCGATCTAGAACCCGAAGACATTTCTTCAATTGAGACACGTGGAACACATTATGTACAACAGACAAGGTTTCTGGTAACTGAAGTCGGTATGCTACTGGTCTGTTGGGGCGAAGGCAAAGGCGCCACCCTTCGCTCGAAGCCTTCGCTGCAGCAGCTGAACCGATAGCAACAAAACAGGCGGGGACACCCTTCGCTCCTTCCGTTCCAGGTGAAGACTGGCGACGAAGGGCATCCCACGGCGCGGCCTCGCCCAGCTCGGAGGCCCACGTGCAATCCGGCCCGTCGTAACGGGCCCCGCTTGGCCGCCCTGTGTTACGGGCCTATGTTGTAAAAGCATTCCTGTAATTACGGTCTGTAACCCCGCTTTATGGGAATATTCTTGGGATAACCTAGGTACATGAGGGCACATGCGTCCTTAGCTCGAGGTGCTGCACGCTCGGGTACCTATAAATACCCCTGTACAGTGCCCGTGAGAGGCCAGATTAACAGAGCTTTTGCCATCTATCAGCGAGTGCCCTGTTGTCATCACTGTTCACCCTTGTTGGTTCCCCTTGCAGCTGAGAGCAAGTTCCGACATTTGGCGCCCACCGTTCGTGCTACGAGAAAACCACCCGCGATGGCACCCAAGAGAGCTAACCCGAAGGCTGACGAGGCTGCGAAGGCAGCACTGCTCGCCGCAAGAAAGGGCAAGGCCCTCGCCCTCACCCAATCCACCCACCAAGAGGCCACTCAAGACGATGCCCCTCGCGCATGCGAAGACCACACCCTCCGCACCTGCAACCCTGAGGGACAACCGCAGCCATCCCTCAAGGCTTCGCACCACCAGAGGGCACGGACCTCGCCGAGGACGGTGAGGTCCTCGGCGTCTCGGCAGAAGAACAGCTACAGCTGCGCGCCCTGCGCCTCAAGACCCGCAATCTCCAGAGGCAGAAGGAGATACTGGAGGCCAAGCGCCAACGCGTGTCCGCACTAGCCAAAGTGCGGCAAATGATACGCGACGAAGAGCACAAGGCCCAGGAACTCGAGCGGGAGATTGCGCTGATGCAGCGCGAAGGCCACCTCGGCCTGCAGCACGAGTCACCCCCCAGCAGCGCGCACACGACGAAGACACGCGCGAAGGCCACCCCGGCCTGCAAGCATGGGCCACCCCTGCACCACCGCGCGCAGCCAGAGGACCCGCGTTTCCCTCAACGCGACCACACCTTCCCGCACGCCGCGCCATTCCAAGGGGTCAACTATCTCGATGTGCGAAGTCCCCTGGCGCCTCACCTGCAAGTGACGCCGTGGCCAGCTAACTTCCGGGCAGGGACCTATCCCAAGTACAACGGCAGCACCGACCCGGCTCAATACATAATGAGTTACCAGGTCGCCGTTGCATCGTCCGGGGGGGACGACGCCACAATGGCGAAGTCTTTCATCATCGCCCTCGAGGGCCCCGCATTCACCTGGTTCACCAGGTTGCCTCCGCTGTCCATTGATTCCTGGAGTAGTCTCCGGGACAAGTTCCTGCTCAACTTCCAAGGATACCGCCCAGACACCGACTGCCCTGGCCGAACTTTCGCTCTGCAAGCAGCTAGAAAAGGAGACCCTGAGGGAGTATTACCGCAAATTCCTGACACTCAAGTCACATCTACCCTCAGTCGATGACCAGATTGCCATCCACTATGCTATCAGTGGTCTTCGCGCCGGCGTCCTTTACAGCCACTGCATCAGAGATCCGCCAAAGAACCTCCAAGAGTTATATCAGCTGTTTGAAAAGTACGCCAGATCCGAAGAGCTCCACCAGCGCAAGATTGAGTCCCAGAGGAAGCCAAAAGATGCTCCACAGTCCAGCCGCACGTGGACAAGGACTCCGCAGCCAGACTCCGGTCGAGACGGCCGCAATCAGCAGCAGGTACACAACATCGCCAACCAGCACCCCGCTGCCGACCCCCCTCGTCGCCAGGACTATCCCCCCCCCCAGGGCCGCAGAAACGGCACTCGTGGCAGGGGCCGAGGGCGTGCGCAGCCGCCGCGCCGATTCTACTGCCTCTTCCATGGCGAAGACTGCGCCCACCACACCAAAGACTGCCCCGAAACGAAGGCTACCAGAGACAGAATGGCACGGGCGCAGCCAGCCGACAACCCCAGAATTGTCGCGCACAATTACCAGCAACCCCCTCCGCCATATATCCACGCTCCTGCCCCGCATCCACCGCACCACGCTTACCAACACCATCAGGAAGTACAAATCGTACCTCCTCCACCCCCACCACCACACCAGCAACACCAAAACATCCCCATGCCCCAAAGCAGGAAGACTTCGCCGATCAACCATATCGCGGAGTCATCCACATGATAACTGGGGGGTCCAGCACCGACTTCGACACCAAGCGGTAGAAGCGGGACCACTACCGCAGCATCAACCATGTCGCCGTCACGGGCCCAGTCGTGCAGACAAAGTGGTCCCACATACCGCTAACCTTCGACGCACGGGACGTCGACTTGCACAGCGCCCCCCACTGCGATGCCATGGTTATCAATTGCAGCGTGGCAGGCTGGGACCTACACAAGGTCCTCGTTGACAACGGCAGCCAGGCGGACATCATCTTCCTCCACGCTTTCGACCGCATGGGCATAAGCCACAGCCTGCTTAAGCCTTCGGACAACCCATTGTATGGCTTCGGCGGCAAAGGCACCTTCCCCGTCGGCAAAATAGAGCTGCCTCTCTCCTTCGGTGTAGCACCCAATGCCCGAAGCGAGCAAATAACCTTTGACATTGTGGATATGGTATACCCTTACAATGCCATCATGGGCCGGGGCTCCATCAATAAGTTTCGAAGCAGCCATTCACGGAATGTACCTATGTATGAAGATACCAGGTCCGTTAGGCGTTATCACAGTCTTCGGCAATCAACAGACTGCGCGTAACATAGAGCGGGACTTCGTGCCCGATCAAAGAAACGTGCACTGCCTCACGGCCCAACGCGAAGCCCCCGCGCCTGCCAGCCCAACCAATAAGCAACATGACAAGGCGCAGCTGCAGAGCCACGACGGGACCAAGACTAGTCCCCCTCGACCAGGCCACGCCCAAGGCAGACAGTCATTATCAGCGAAGACCTTACTTCGCATGAAGAAGAAAAGCTCCTCTGCTGCCTGTCCAAGAACAAAGATGTCTTCGCCTAGTCGGCCCTCGATCTGGTCGGGGTCAGCCATTCAATAATTGAGCATAGCCTGGGAATCGACCCTTCGGTACGGCCAAAAAAGCAGCGACTTCGCAAGATGTCCGACGAAAAGACGGAGGCCGCCAAGGCAGAGGTGCACCGCCTCCTGGAGGCCAAATTCATCGAGCCGGTGGCTTACCCCACATGGCTCTCCAATGTCGTAATGGTGCAGAAAAAGAGCGGGAAGTGGCGAATGTGCATCGACTTCACCAGTCTCAATAAAGCCTGCCCAAAGGACAATTTCCCGTTGCCACGAATCAACAAAATAGTCGATAGCGCGGCCGGATGCGAGGTCATGTCCCTCCTCGATTGCTTCTCCGGTTACCACCAGATATACATGAAGGAAGAAGACAAGGCTAGCACCAGCTTCATAACACCCTTCGGCACATATTGCTTCATCAGAATGCCGGAGGGACTCAAGAACGACGGGTCCACCTTCTCCAGGCTTACCAAAACAGTGCTCGAGGGGCAGGTTGGCAGAAACATATTCACATATGTAGACGACATTGTCGTCGCCAGCAAGAGCAAGGAGGACCACCTCGCCGACCTCGCCGAAACATTCGCGAACAAGCGGGACGCACAACTCCGCCTAAACCCAGGAAAAGTGCGTCTTCGGCGTTCGCCAGGGCAAAATATTGGGCTACCTGGTATCACACCGCGGCATCGAGGCCAACCCGACCAAGATTCAGGCTATCTTGGACATGACGCCTCCGCAGTCCGTCAGGGACGTCCAGCGCCTGACAGGCAGATTGGCCGCTCTCAACAGATTCATATCCAGGTCCGCCGAGCGAAGTCTCCCCTTCCTCAAGACACTCCGTGGTGCAAAAGACTTCGCCTGGGGACCAGAGCAGGCGGCGGCCTTCGCCTCATTAAAGCAGTACCTGACAGAGTTGGCCGTCCTTACCAGCCCCGACCCCTCGCTCCACTTGCTGCTCTACGTCGCGGCTTCGCCACATGCGGTCAGCGCGGCACTAGTGCAGGAGCAGACTGTTGAGGGCGTGGTCCGGCAGTGCCCCGTGTATTATGTCTCTGAAGTGCTGACACCGTCCAAGTGCAACATGACAGAGCTGGAGAAGATTGCCTACGCAGTCGTCATGTCGTCGCGCAAACTGCGCCATTACTTCGAAGCATTCAAGGTCCGAGTCACCTCAAACAGGGGGCTCGGCGAATTATTCAGAAACCCGGAGGTGTCGGTGAGGATTGCCAAGTGGGCGGCCGAACTCTCTGGCTACCACATCTGCTTCGAGCCCAGGACAGCTATCAAGTCTCAAGTCCTGGCAGACTTCGTCGTCGACTGGACTGGGCCAACAACACAGCCAGATCCGTCCGCAGAGAAGACTTGGACGATCCATTGCGACGGTGCATGGTGCCATGCGGGGGCAGGCGTCGCTGCAGTCATAACCTCACCAGTCGGGGTCAAGCACAGATATGCAGCACGACTCAGCTTCAATCTGGAATCCGACAGATGCACAAATAATATAGCAGAATACGAAGCAGTCATCCTCGGCCTCCGCAAGCTAAGGGCCCTCGGAGTCACCACCTGCATCATCAAAACAGACTCCAAGGTAGTTGCCGGCCAAGTCGAGAAAGACTATGCAGCCAAGGACCCCGCACTCATGCAGTACCTCGCGGCCATCCGAAGTCTCGAGAGGCAGTTCAAGGGGTTCACCTTGCAGCATGTGGATCGGGCCAAGAATGAGGAGGCCGACGCATTGGCCAAGGCCGCGGCCAGGGGCGAAACTCTGCCCTCCGACGTGTTCTTCCATGTCATCGGCACGCCAGCAGTCCGGAGCCCCGAAGGGCTCCAAATAACCAATGACAGCGAGGGCCACCGCACAGTCAACCTCATCATGACCGAAGACTGGCGGGCACCCATAACCCTGTTCCTGCAGGGGTATTATCATCCAGCCGACATCAGTGAGGCCAAGCGTCTGAGACATCGAAGCCGAGACTTCGCTCTGATTGAAGGCCAACTCTACAAAAAAGGGGTCAGTCAGCCAATGCTTAAGTGCGTCACCGAGGCCGAAGGCATGCAGATTCTACGTGAAGTCCACAGTGGCACGTGCGGCTCACACGCGGGGCCGAGGGCCCTAGCTGCTAAGGTGATCCGCCAGGGCTTTTACTGGCCCGCAATGATCTGCGCGGCAAATCGGGTCACTCGGTCCTGCGAAGCTTGCCAGAAGTTCTCCCCTCGGTCAGGCGGCCCTTCGCAGTATACAAAGCTGATCGCCCATACATGGCCTCTCCAGCGCTGGGGTCTCGACATTGTCGGACCCCTGCCCACCGCTCAGGGGAACCTTAAGTTCGCCTTCGTCGCGGTCGAGTACTTCACCAAATGGATCGAGGCACGGGCTGTGTCTACAATAACATCAAAGACTGCCCAAAAATTCTTCTGGCAGAACATCGTTTGCCGCTTCGGAGTACCGTCCGAACTAACAGTCGACAACGGCAAGCAGTTTGATAACCAAGACTTCAAGGATTTTTGTTTCTCCATTGGCACCAAGCTTGCCTTCGCCTCAGTCTATCATCCGTAGTCCAACGGGGTCGTGGAGCGCGCCAACGGGAAAATCTTCACAGCTATCAAAAAAATGCTCCTTGATGAAAAAAGGGCAGATGGACCGATTTCTTACCTGAGGCAGTCTGGGCACTAAACACGACTGAGTGCAGGGCGACCGGGTTTACTCCCTTCCGTCTTCTATACGGATCGGAGGCCATGACCCCGCAAGAAATAAAGCACGGGTCCCCGCGAACAGTTCCGTCAGCCGTCCCTGATGTGGACGAGCCAACTTCAAAGGATCTCATCGACGGAGACCGTGTCTTCGCCCTACAGGCCCTGAACAAGTATCAAGCCCAGAGCAAAGCATGGCGCGACCATTCAGTCACCCCGAGGGAGTTCAGCGAGGGGGACCTCGTACTCATTCGAACAGCTCGGACGGAGTCCAAGGGCAAGCTGGAGCCCAGGTGGGAGGGCCCTTTCATCGTCAAGACAAAAGCTTCCCCCAACGCTTACAGGCTCACAACGCCAAACGGCGAGGACCTGGAGCACTCCTGGAACATCGACAACCTCCGCAAATTTTTTGTTTGATTCCTCAGGGCTGTCTTCGCCCTTGTAATTCGCAAAAACAATCTTGCACCGGCCCGCACTCTTTTCCTCCCGGGGGGTGAGGTTTTTAACGAGGCGGAGCCATGTAATATATGCGTGAAAAATCCCCCGCAAAGACATGTGTCGAAAAAGACCGCGATAACGGTCTTCGACATTCGACCACCGCGAGGCTAAGCGCTAGCTACCCTCGCGTGCGACAAATCCGCGCAGAAGTCGCCTAAGGGTGCAGCCGGAGTAGCACAACAAGTGCGGAAAAAAATCTAAGTCTATCGCGAAGACTATACGCGCAGAAGTCGCCTAAGGGTGCAGCCGGATTAGCACAACAAGTGCGGAAAAAAATCTAAGTCTATCGCGAAGACTATCCGCGCAGAAGTCGCCTAAGGGTGCAGTCGGAGTAGCACAACAAGTGCGGAAAAAAATCTAAGTCTATCGCGAAGACTATCCGCGCAGAAGTCGCCTAAGGGTGCAGCCAGGATCCGCACAACAAGTGCGGAAAAAAATCTAAGTCTATCGCGAAGACTATCCGCGCAGAAGTCGCCTAAGGGTGCAGCCGGATTAGCACAACAAGTGCGGAAAAAAAAATCTAAGTCTATCGCGAAGACTACCCGCGCAGAAGTCGCCTAACGGTGCAGCCGGGTTAGCACAACAAGTGCGAAAAAACCGAAGACTATCTGTGCAGAAGACACCTAAGGGTACGACCGGACTAGCTCAACAAAGGCTGAAACGACAACATCAAACCGCCCACGCCAAGACCAACTATAATCACGCCAACACAGCGCAACAAAACAAACCAGACAAAGTACACAACGCCTTCGCACACACATATGCACGCGAGGGCACACAATTTCATCATACAAGCCTATACATATACAAGCGAGGGCACCACACTCTACATCGGCTCAACCTTAGGAATAATTCCCATCTCCCTATAATTAAATAACATTATCCTGAGCTCCTCACCCGCAAAAAGACTTCGCAGTTCCCCTTCGCCTATATTCTCGGCGGTCGGCAAAGACAACAGTTCCTGCCGACCAGCCCCACTTACGCGAAGACGAGCCCCCTCCACCCCACTAACCATACGTTTCGCAACTGCCCTTCGCCGCCGTCACCCGGTGCAAGGACCTGGCACATCTCCTGCATCCGCGGCGTGCGGCGAGGCCTCCGTCGCAGCCACATCCAAGGCCGCGAAGTAGTCCAAGTCCTCCGACGACTCCGTCCACTCAATCGAGCTCCCAGAGTCAGCACAATCAAAAAACTCAGATGAAGAACCACCACATTCATTACCATCTTCCGCGGTCGTAGCCGCCAAAAATTTAGTAGTAGCGGTTGCGTGCGCAGGCCCAAAATCTTGAACCTGCGCAGCAACCAAAATTCAGTAACATGTACAAACTTCCCCAACCCTCTACACCTACTACGCCACCTGCGACGGCCCTGACGTTGCGGGAGCCTCCGCTGTTGGCTCTGCCACTGCTTCCGCTGTTATCTCCGCCGCTACCGCTGCGGGATCCTCAGCACTCGGCGCGGCAGCTGCAGAAGCATCAGGCGCGCCTTCGGCGACCTCTGGGGGCAGGCCTTCGCCGGCCGCAGCGGATGCGGCCGGGGTCGGCGCCAGGGCGACCTCGGACACAGCCTCCACCGGGGCCGACTCCGGGTCAGCCAACATGCTGTTCAGCGCCCCGAAGTCGTCGACCCTCTCGCCACGCACCGCCTAAGCCAAAACACACAAAATTCATCAAACACGCACACAGCCCACGTCCAACAAATACCAAACAAGCGAAAACGTTACCTGAGCCCTCGCCGTCTCGGCGCGCTCCCTGACCACCTCGCGCCCGTGTGGACCCCACAGCCGGTCGAAGATAGCCCCGGCAGAATCCTTCACTACGGGGTCCTCGACCTTGAAGATATCTCGCTCAAAGTCCTCTTCGACTTGGTCGAAGACCTCGAAGTGCCGGCACCCTTCGCGGGAGAGCGCGTTCATCGCCCCTTCGCAGGTGACCAGGGAGGCATATGCCATAAACCCCTCCACGATGGTGGGGAGCGCCTGCAGCTCCTCCTGCACCCACTCCAGGCACCGAAGTCCGGGCTCTCGGTCCGATACTTCGAATTCACCGGTCCCCGCGCCCAGGCCACGGTATGTATCTACGAGCAGTTGGCGCGTCCGCTCTGCCTCCGCTCGTGCCGCGGCCTCGGCCCCCTTCACGCGGCTCTCCAGGGCGGTGAGCCGCTCCTGCAACTGCACGGCGCGCTCCCTGGCAAGATTGCCCTCCGCCCGTGCCAGGTTGGCCTCCGCTTGCGCAGCCTGCGCCTTGACAAGGGCTTCGTTGGTCTCCCTCCTTTCCCCCGCCAGCTGGCGACGGAGGGCGGCCTTCTCATCCTCCAGTGTGGCCACCTTCTCCGCCAGCTTGCGGCACTTGCTGTCGGCGGCCGATTTTTCGTGGACAGCGTCAGCGTGTTGCGTCCGAAGCCTTTTGAATTCGGCAGCCACGGCTGCCGTGAGGGCCCCCGACGCAGTGCGGCTAGCGAAGTCAGCCACCTGTAGAACAATCGTAAGACTGCGGTGTTAAAAAAAAAGGGGGGGGGACCAGGTTCAACTCAGCGGACCTGACGTAGCGCCTCCGTCGCCTCCGCCAGCCGGCGGGACGCAGCGCCCGCCTCATCCATGACAACCGCGAGGGCCGACGCCTCGCCACCGGCGCTAAGAGCCCCGCCCTTCGCCTTCGACGCTGCGGCAGCCGTCGTGGTCGCCACGCCAGGCGCAACCAAAGCAAGTTGGCCTTCGCCCAACCCTGCAGCGTACCAATGAACCGATTAAAAAAAAAAGCCAACGACCTACCACCGAGATAGTCGTCCACGCTAATATCGGTGACGAAGTCGGCGACGCGTTTGCCCGCCAACGGCAACGCTCGGGCCGCCCTCGCGACCTCCGCCACTCCGCTGGACGGCGGCACCGCCTTCGCCGACTTCGAGCCTTCGGCGCCTGCCGTTGCCTCCGGCGCCTTGCTAGACGCAGGGACGCTCGACTTCGCCGCCAGCGGCGGCCGGCCTCCGCCGGAGGCCGCAGCCTTCGCAGTCCCCCGCTGCCTTTTCGGCCTAGGCTTCAACGAGCCTGATAGCCGCCTGGCGCTTTTGTGCAGCTCCCTGGCGATCCTTGTCCATCACTGCTGACACAACAACAGCAATATTCCGCCCGTAAGGAAAAACCCTCCATTCACGAACCATGCGAGATGTAAAAAAGTCCTCGCCAGCCGCGCGGGGGACAGGAACATTCCTAGGCCAACAACCCCCGGTAACCCTCAGCATCCGAGCCGAAGACTCCCGGAGCTCGGGCGAAGACATCCTTTCCCCCGGGGCCGTGCACGTCTTCGTCAACTCTCTAGCAAAACGATCAGAAACCCCAAGTCCTCCCATAGCAGTACCTAATTTTCTCTTTTTAGAGGACGGGGCGGCCGCCGGCGCAGGGTCGTCTCCGGTCTCCACCGCCGGTCTCTTCCCACGGCGGTCCACATCGTCTTGACCAGGGTAGCCGTCATACGGCAATTGATTTAATTCAAAAACCCTATTCAAGCGGTCATTCGACCCGCGGATATCCCAGCTGCGCTGGCCTTCTGTCCTCGGCACGTAGCGTCCAACAAGCCGCACCGCCCCATCCTCCGCCTCACGCACAACGGCGGCCGGATCGCGACTTTGCAGATTCAGGGCGAAGGCGGGACTCCGCACCACCCTTCCACCATGAAAAGGCATCTGGCGAGGGCATACTTCGCCCAGCGCCCAGCCACGCGCCAATGGCCACACCCCGTACGCCACAAACTCTTCAACCAAGTCGCGCCCACTGCTCAGGCCGGCGGCGCACCGAAGAGCCCCTTCGTCCTCATCCTCCTCCGCCACTTCAAAGGGCGGATATGCTGAGTAAAAATGAGAACACATCGCGAACACGGGGAGTCCCTCATGGCCTTCGACGGCACCCTCAGCGACGTAAAACCAAAATTCATTCCAGCTGCCCCACTTGTTGCGGGCGCAAGGAACCAACTCGACCACCTGCATCGTGGTTTTGCCGGTCTTCGGCGTGAATGTGCAGGATCCAAACTGAGCGACTTCGCCTCTAATCATCCTCTTCTGCCAATGCAAACAATAATACTTCGCAAAAACTTCCACCGATGGCTGTCCGCCGTACGAAGTCGTCGCCCAGACATACTTCGACAGCGCCACTATGGCATTCGGTGTCAGCTGGTGTATTTGAACGTTGAACCTGCGCAGGACTTCGCCAACAAACCGGTGCGCAGGCAAGCGGAGCCCGGCGGCGAAGAACGCCTCGAAAACGACCAACTCGCCCTCTGGCTCGGGGACTTCCCCCGCCCCCGGGACTCGACCAACACCGCTGCCGAAGTAACCCAACCGCTAGATACGCCGAAATCAACAGAGTCACCGGCGTGCAACTCCTCCACCATTAAGCTACTCAGCGTCTCCTCAGACGAGGCGGCGATCGGCGGCGAGGGAACGGCCGGCGGTGTAGCGGCAGCGGAAGAAGACGAGGACGGCATCGCAACGTACCGTCGGCGGCGGCGGGCGGTCTGCTTCACTCGAGCCAGATCTCCGGCGAACAAGACCGCAGCAGGCAGACGAGCAGCAAGTCGGCGGAAAGGGCGGCTAGGGTTTTCGCGGAGCGCGGAAAGTGAAGTTCAAAAAGCGCCGACCCTCGCCCCCTTTTATAGACAGGGCGCGGCGCTTCGGGAAACCCGCAATCCAACAGTACGCCGTCAATCAACGGTCACATCAAAAACCCCCGCGGAACCACTTCGAGCGAGGGCAGCGTCTCCGCCATCTAACGACGTCTTCGGCACCAGGTGACTTTGTCGAACTGGTCCCTCGGAGGGCAAACGTTGGGGCGAAGGCAAAGGCGCCACCCTTCGCTCGAAGCCTTCGCTGCAGCAGCTGAACCGACAGCAACAAAACAGGCGGGGACACCCTTCGCTCCTTCCGTTCCAGGCGAAGACTGGCGACGAAGGGCATCCCACGGCGCGGCCTCGCCCAGCTCGGAGGCCCACGTGCAATCCGGCCCGTCGTAACGGGCCCCGCTTGGCCGCCCTGTGTTATGGGCCTATGTTGTAAAAGCATTCCTGTAATTACGGTATGTAACCCCGCTTTATGGGAATATTCTTGGGATAACCTAGGTACCTGAGGGCACATGCATCCTTAGCTCGAGGTGCTGCGCGCTCGGGTACCTATAAATACCCCTGTACAGTGCCCGTGAGAGGCCAGATTAACAGAGCTTTTGCCATCTATCGCGAGTGCCCTGTTGTCATCACTGTTCACCCTTGTTGGTTCCCCTTGCAGCTGAGAGCAAGTTCCGACATGGTCCATATCTTTCAAGGATAGAAAAAGGACCAATATACTGGGGTGCAAGCTTCCCTTTAATCCAGAAGCGCGATACGCCCTTCATTGGTGAAACTTTCAAGTAAACATAATCTCCCACAAGAAAGTATAAGGGTTGTCATCGCTTGTCTGCATAACTTTTCTTACGAGCTTGGGCTTTCTTCAAATTACGAATTATTCTCTGCACTTTTTCTTCGGTTTCTTTTATCATATCCGGCCTGAAGAAGTACCTTTCGCCAGGTTCAGACCAATTTAGCGGAGTACGACATCGTCGTCCATATAAAGCTTCAAAGGGTGCCATCTTAATGCTTTCTTGATAGCTATTATTATATGAGAACTCCGCTAACGGTAAACATTCATCCCATTTCTGTGGGAATTCTAGAACATATGCCCGCAGCATATCTTCAAGTATCTGATTTACCCTCTCAGTCTGCCCACTAGTCTGAGGATGATAGGCCGAACCGTGGAGCAATTTGGTACCCAGGGATTTATGAAGTTCTTCCCAAAATTTGGATATGAATTGAGGTCCACGATCCGATACTATAGTCTTCGGAATACCGTGCAAACTGAGAATACGAGCAATGTACAACTGGGCATAGACAGTAACTGGGTGAATTGTCTTGACTGGCAGAAAGTGAGCAATTTTTGTGAGCCGATCAACAATAACCCAGATAGAATCATACCCTTTTGCAGTTCTGGGCAATCCCACAATAAAGTCCATACTAATATCTTCCCATTTCCATGTTGGTATTGGTAAAGATTGTAATGGGCCTATAGTCTTCATGTGTATGGCTTTGACGCGTCTACAAGTGTCACATTTAGCAACATAGCGTGCGATTTCAATCTTCATTTTCGTCCACCAATAATGTTATTTCAAATCTTGATACATCTTAGTGCTTCTGGGATGAATAGAATAGCGACTAAGATGGGCTTCATCTAGAATTTGCTGGCGGACTTCTTCATTTTTCGGCACAACTATGCGGTTGTTGAACCATACCACACCTTGGTATAATAGGAAGGAACAAATCTGTGGCGCATGGCAGTTTTTAATTGGGTCCAAGTAGTGACACTGTTAATGGGAAGTTTTTGTTTATACTCACGCCACCAAATTAAAGAAAAATCAGTAAATTCACTAATGGCAGCCTTCACTTGGCTATTAACAGGAATATCATGGCATGAAAATTTCTGTTCTACCTCTAATTCCCAATCAAGATATGCAGCAGGATCATATTTACCATTAAAAGATGGAATTTTAAATTTAATCTTAGCAAATGAGTCATTAGGAGGATGACGAACCACACGGCGTGCACGACCACGGCGATCTCCATCGTCGTGCTCAGTGTCACTGCCATAGTCCTGCTCCATCTTTGTGGTCAACACATCAACGCGTGCCAGGATGGTGTCGAGTGTGGTGCGAGTCGCCGTTTGAGCAAGGTCAAGCTGGTTGAAACGCGCGGTCGTCGAAGTGACTGTTGAATCAAGCCGTTCATGCATCGTCCTAATGTCAGCAGCAAGTCCATCAACTTGTCTCCTTACTTCCTGCAACTGGACATCCACCGTGTCGTGTGCTCCTGCCATAGTTAGCACAAACACCAAAAGGAGAAAAACTGACGACAATAGGGGAATGGTGGTGACAACTCACTCAATGGAATGCTGTTATCAGGTTCTTATCTGTTCTTACAAAGCCACAGTGGTGAACTGCAACCAACGGGTGGAACCAGTGAAAGATTGGATGAGTGATTGCCTAGAGAAACAGAAACCTGCTCGTCGTAGAAATATGTGGAGTTCTGGGTAGGCTGCACTCAAGTCAAGGATTAGCACGATCAAACAATAATGCAAAGTTGAATTATAGTGCAAAACACGAAACTATATTGCTGGCCACAAGTGCAAAGGCCGGATGGAACTAGCAGAATGGCAGTACCATAAATATTGTACTAGCGAGGCCAAAAAGGCACTAGTAGGAATCACAGGTGATTTTGTTTTTCTTTTTTGTATGATTTTTTAATATTTTTCTCAGCACAAGAAGCAACAAAATAGTAGCTACTCCAAGTTTCACCTAAAACGGAGATCAAATGTGGTCTACAGAAAAAGAGCAAGTTTTCTGAAAAGCGCGCAAGAGCTTTGATGAATTTTTTTCTTTATTTTCCTGAATTTTTTGACAATTTTATCGAAACCAAACAGGCCTCAGAATGGTGTCAACAAGCTCCTATAAAATTTTCAGATTTTTTGAACAACCGAGCGAAAAGTTATGCCCGGTTTAAGGAAGGTACCTCAAGTTATGTTTAAAACGACCGAGATGAGACAACCGCTTTGTATCCTTTCTCCTTTCTTTTTTTTGTTTGTTCTCTAGTTCTATCCTTTCTCTTTCTTTTTCTTTTTTCTCCTTTCTTTTTTTCTTTTCTTTTTTTTCTTGTTTGCCCAATCTTTCAGTGAGTGGAGATAATTCTGATTTCACGGAAGATGACCCTTGCGATCCGACTACGACGAGAAAGCCCGAGGCGCCAATGCAATCGCTTAACCAACTCCCTGTGGTTACCGACCTTGCTGATGCGAGATCGGCCTGATCACGAAGATCATTTCTTGTGTGCAATTGAAGAACGAACAAGAAAAAGATGCGAGCAATCTAATTTCCTGTGCGCAATCGTTGAACCAACTTCCTGCTGGAGAAGAGCCTAGCCATAGGATCAGGCGCCTGCGGCCGTGATTAAACCGGACGCGTACCGCTTCAGGGAGATAATGGGCGTCATTCGATTTTGATCGTTCGATTGGTGATCGGTGTATGCCACTTTGAATTTGGACCGTTGATCATGCCGTGAGGGGTCGAGATTAAGTCGCAAGTTGTTTATTAAGCCGATCTAATAGTAAATGTCCATTTCTAATCGGGCGGCCACAGTTTTCGCGTACCCCTTCGATGGACGGTTTTATGTATGAACCCCTCGGTTTTTGTTAAATAGAACCCACTATCCGTGGGTGATGTTCACTAAGTCATGGGAAAACTATGGATTAGCCCTGCGATTTCAAGAAATTAGCACCCAATCCAGAGTGTAATAAAAAAAGAGAAAATGTAAAAGAAATTGATTTTTAATACAAAAATAATTCCAGAAACTTGTATAATTCAAATTAAATTCATTTTAGCTCCAAATTGATCCATTCTAAGTGCCATTTATTTTGTTTTAATATTGTTTATCACCTACTACATCTGTTTAATCATGAAACTTGAATTAAAATTGTTCATTTGAATTAACCTATTCTAAATACGCAATAACTTCGGAAATTCATAACTTAATAACCGTAGATCCAATTTTAGTGATTCTTGTTCCTATGATCTCGTTACGCAGTGTAGAATATTGTCATGTATTTTGTTCTATTGTTTGGTGTGATGTTAATTTTTGCTATACTATGTGTGTTTGTATTGATGCGAGTAGACGAGCAAGCTACTGAGGATCCAGGGGTTCAGCAGGTGGAGACTGCTGAGCAGGAGCTCGTTGAAGGCAAGTTGTGCCCTTGATCACTTCTTTTTACCTAGTCAAGTTCTTATTAATCATAATGATCTGCATACGTTAATTTTGATGGGATCCAATAGGTTACCCCAGTTTGACTATCTTTATACCTTGATTCCACTGAACTTTTGTGTAGTACTTGCTATTGCTTTTATGTGGTTTGGGTATGGAGATACATTTTTCATGATCACACTTTTATTATCAGTTGTTATTTACTATTCATGATAAGATCATTATGTTAATTGGAACATGGAGCAGCCACCCTGGAAAACAGTGCTACCACAAGGGAGGAATGGGACCCCTTGGCTAACTATCTAGGAAAGCTAGTCGAGGACTACGTTACCCGAAAGGGGCAAGGGCAATAGGGGAGTGGTCAGCGTAGGGAGGTCCTTGGGTTGATTTTACTGCGATGGCGGTTAGGCGAGGGATCCCTGCACTGGAGCTTCCTATAAACTATAGCGAGTTTTCTAAAGCTAGTGGAACTTTGTAAAGGCCTCGTAGTGGAACCCTGCCTCGCTTCCTCGGTAGAGGTGTATGGGGTCCGATCAAACCTGTGGCAAAGTGAGAGCACCTAGAGGGGGGTGAGTAGGTGATCCTGTAAAATTCAACACTAAATACCAACAACCTTGATTAAAAATATTAGTGCGGGTTAATCAAGTTAATGAGATGAGCTCTTGCGAACACAAACAATCAAAGAGAGAACAATCACAAGGGACACGCGATTTTATCCCGTGGTTCGGCCAAGTAATACTTGCCTACTTCCATGTTGTAGCATCCCAATGGACGAGGGTTGCACTCAACCCCATTCAAGTGATCCAAAGATCAACTTGAATACCATGGCTTTTCTTGCTTATATCTTTTCCCGTTTGCGAGGAATCTCCACAAGTTGGAGCCTCTCGCCCTTACAACAAAGATCACAATGAAAACACAAGAGTAAGGTTGGGAGCAACACACACAAATCCGCAGCACACACACGCACACAAGCCAAGACTTGAGCTCAAATGAAGCACAGAGAGTTCACAGCTAGAACGGAGCTCAAATCACTAACACGATCGATCAAGTGCGTGGAGACGGAGTGTGGGAGTATTAGATTGCTTAGTGAATGCTTAGGTTGCTCCTCCATGCGCCTAGGGGTTCCTTTTATAGTGCTAAGGTAGCTAGGAGCCGTTGGAGGCCAACAAGGAAGGCAATTCTTGCCTTCTGTCGGGTGGCGCACCGGACAGTCCGGTGCACCACCGGACAGCCACTGTTCATGCCGGTGCGCGATCTCCTTCCTATTCTGGCGCAGCCGACCGTTGCAACTCCGGGCTAGTTGGCGTAACGGACACTGTCTGGTGCCCACCGGACAATCCGGTGCCCCCTGCCGACCGTTGGCGCGGGCCACGTGTCGCCCGCGGATTGCGCGACCGACCGTTGCGCTGGTGGCCGTTGGCTCACTGGATAGTCCGGTGCACCACCGAACAGTCCAGTGGATTATAGCCATACGCCACCAAATTCTCCCGAGAGCGACCTGTTCACCGGAGTCCAGCCTGGTGCACCGGACACTGTCCGGTGCACCACCGGACAGTCCGATGTGCCAGACTGAGCAGAGAATTGGCTGCACCGAGCCAAGTCTTTTGGTTCTTTTCTTTTCTCTGTTTCTAGCACTTAGACAAAATATGTTAGTACTCAAAACAATGTACTAAGTCTAGAAACGTACCTTGTAACATGATTTGCATCTTTTGCTTGTTTGGCACATAATATTTTACTCACTATGTGTTGGACACTTAATCACCAAAACATTATAGAAATGGCCCAAGGGCACATTTCCCTTTCAATCTCCCCCTTTTGGGTGATTTATGCAAACACATCAAAAAGCAATACAAAACATGCAACATCGATTCAAATTGAAGACCAAATTGTTTTTGACTCTAATTTGGCATATTTGGATCATTCTTTGCCACCACTTGGTTTGTTTTTGCAAATCAAATTCATTTTCCTATCTCTAAGTCAAACTCACTTGTTTGGGCATAAAGAGAGATATTCCAAAAGTGAATTTGAACAAGATCCAAAAACTCTCCCTTTTCCCATAATTATAAATTCTCCCCACAAGAGACCAAATTTTGCAATAAGAGTATTTTGGCAAACCAAAAATTCTAACTCTACTATTTTCAAAATTTCTCAAGTGGTAGCTGATCCATTTGCTTTGGCCTTAATTTCTCCCCTTTGGCATCAAGAACCAAAACGGGATCATTTTTGGCCCTTTAACCCCATTGCCTCACCTAAAATTGTCAATTAAGAGCAAAAGGCAATAAGAGCATAAGAATGAACTTGGAGGTGAGTACACTAATACCGGAGTGCAGTGGAAGTCTTTGAATGGTCCAAGTTCACCTTTCCCTTTCAATTCACCTTTGAGACTACATTAAGTACACTTAAACACAAAGGTTAATCTCAAAGGGTTAAGTTGTAGCACATCTCCCCCTAAAAATGTGCATCATTCACACATGGACTTGTGAGGTCTGGGGATCCCTTGCACAACTTGAGCACCATAAATAATCAACACAGTTCATAAATGCATAAAATAACTTGATCAAAGGCATAAAACACATGTATGCTATAAATCAATCCAAGCTACGCGAATCTAAGACATTTAGCTCACTACGCAACCTGCAAAAGGTTTTCTCATCTAAAGGATTGGTAAAGATATCGTCTAGCTCGTTCTCGGTGCTAATATGGAACACCTCGATATCTCCCTTTTGCTGGTGGTCTCTCAGAAAGTGATGCCAGATGTCTATGTGCTTAGTGCGGCTGTGTTCAACAGGATTATCCGCCATGCGAATTGCACTCTCATTGTCACATAGGAGTGGGACTTTGCTTAGATTGTAGCCAAAGTCCCGGAGGGTTTGCCTCATCCAAAGTAGTTGCGCACAACACTGTCCTACGGCAACATACTCGGCCTGAGCGATGGATAGGGCAACGAAGGTTTGTTTCTTTGAACTCCAAGACACCAGGGACCTTCCTAGGAATTGGCACGTCCCTGATGTACTCTTCCTATCAACCTTGCATCCAGCATAATCGGAGTCTGAGTATCCAATCAAGTCAAAGGTAGACCCCTTTGGATACCAGATCTCGAAGCAAGGCGTAGAAACTAAATATCTAAGAATCCGCTTAACGGCCACAAGGTGACATTCCCTTGGGCCGGATTGATATCTAGCACACATGCATACGCTAAGAATAATATCCGGTCTACTAGCACATAAATAAAGCAATGACGCTATCATAGATCGGTATGCCTTTTGATCAACAGACTTACCTCCTTTGTTGAGGTCGACATGTCCGTCGGTTCCCATAGGTGTCTTCATGGGTTTGGCGTCCTTCATCCCAAACCACTTGAGAAGGTCTTGAGTGTACTTCGTTTGGGAGATGAAGGTGTCATCCTTAAGTTGCTTCACTTGGAATCCAAGGAAGTAATTCAACTCACCCATCATCGACATCTCAAATTTTTGAGTCATCACCCTGCTAAACTCCTCACAAGACTTTTGATTAGTAGAACCAAATATTATGTCATCGACATAAATTTGGCACACAAAAAGGTCACCATTACAAGTCTTAGTGAAAAGAGTGGGATCGGCTTTCCCAACCTTAAAAGCATTTGCAATTAAGAAATCTCTAAGGCATTCATGCCATGCTCTTGGGGCTTACTTAAGTCCATAGAGCACCTTAGAGAGCTTAAATACATGGTCGGGGTACCTGTCATCCTGAAAGCCAAGGGGTTGTTCCACGTACACCTCCTCCTCTATTGGCCTTGTTGAGGAAAGCGCTCTTCACATCCGTTTGAAATAACCTAAAAGAGTGATGAGCGGCATAGGCTAATAATATTCTAATAGACTCTAGCCTAGCCACAGGAGCAAAAGTCTCCTTGAAATCCAAACCTGCGACTTTGGCATAACCTTTTGCCACAAGTCGAGCCTGGTTTCTTGTCACCACTCCGTGCTCATCTTGCTTGTTGCGGAACACCCACTTGGTTCCCACAACATTTTGCTTTGGACGTGGCACCAGGCTCCAAACTGCATTCCTCTTGAAGTTGTTGAGCTCTTCCTGCATGGCCAACACCCAGTCCAGATCCTGCAAGGCCTCTTCTACCCTGAAAGGCTCAATAGAAGAGACAAACGAGTAATGCTCACAAAAATTAGCTAATCTCGAGCGAGTAGTTACTCCTTTGCTTATATCACCCAGAATTTGATCGACGGGGTGATTTCTTTGGATCGTCGCTCGGACTTGAGTTGGAGGGGCTAGTGGTGCTTCTTCCTCCAAAACTTGTTCTCCTTGTGCTCCCCCTTGATCACATGCCTCTTCTTGATGAACCTGTCCATCATCTTGAGTAGAGGGATGCACCATTGTTGAGGAAGAAGGTTGATCTTGCTCCTGTTGTTCCTGTGGTTGCACATCTCCAATTGCCATGGTGCGCATTGCGGTCGTTGGAACATCATCTTCATCTATATCATCAAGATCAACTTGTTCTCTTGGAGAGCCATTAGTCTCATCAAATACAACGTCGCTAGAGACTTCAACCAAACCCGATGATTTGTTGAAGACTCTATACGCCTTTGTATTTGAGTCATACCCTAGTAAAAACCCTTCTACAGCTTTGGGAGCAAATTTGGAATGTCTTTCTTCACCAAAATGTAGCATTTGCTCCCAAATACACGAAAGTACGAGACATTGGAATTGTTACTGATAAGGAGTTCGTAGTAGGTCTTCTTGAGGTGACGATGTAGATAGAGCCAGTTTATGGCATGGCAAGCTGTGTTCACAGCTTCTGACCAAAACCGCTCGGGCGTCTTGAACTCTCCAAGCATCGTCCTCGCCATGTCGATGAGTGTCCTGTTCTTCCTCTCTACCACACCGTTTTGCTGTGGTGTGTAGGGAGCGGAGAACTCATGCTTGACACCTTCCTCCTCAAGATACTCCTCAACTTGTAAGTTCTTGAACTCGGACCCATTGTCGCTTCTTATCATTTTCACCTTGAGCTCAAATTCGTTTTGAGCCCTCTTTAGAAAGTGCTTTAGGGTCCCTTAGGTTTCTGATTTATCCTGCAAAAAGAACACCCAAGTGAAGCGGGAAAAGTCATCTACAATTACAATACCATACTTACTTCCCTCGATGCTAAGGTAGGCGACGGGTCCGAAGAGGTCCATGTGGAGAAGCTCCAGTGGTCTCGATGTAGTCATCACATTCTTGCCGTGATGAGTGCTTCCCACCTGTTTCCCTGCCTGACAAGCTGCACAAGGTCTGTCTTTCTCGAAGCAGACATTGGTTAGTCCTAACACATGTTCTCCCTTTAGAAGTTTATGAATGTTCTTCATCCCAACATGTGCTAAACGACGATGCCACAGCCAGCCCATGCTAGTCTTAGCTATTAAGCATGCATCTAGATTGACCTCCTCTTTCGAAAAATCAACTAAGTAGAGTTTGCCGTCTAATACACCCATAAATGCTAATGAACCATCACTCCTTCTAAAGATAGAAACATCAACATTTGTAAACAAACAATTGTAGCCCATGTGGCACAATTGACTTACAGACAGGAGGTTGTAACCAAGCGACTCTACTAGAAATACATTTGATATGGAGTGCTCATTGGTGATGGCTATCTTGCCCAAGCCTTTGACTTTGCCTTGGTTCCCATCTCCAAAGATAATCGTGTCCTGGGAATCCTTGTTCTTGACGTAGGAGGTGAACATCTTCTTCTCCCCCGTCATATGGTTTATGCATCCGCTGCTGAAAGCTTGAGCCCCCGGATGCAAAAACCTGCAAGGCAATTTACACTTGGGTTTAGCTACCCAACTCTTGTTGGGTCCTGCAAGGTTAATCACAATAGCCTTTGGAACCCAAATACAAGTCTTGTCTCCCTTGCATTTGGATCCCAACCTTCTAGCAACTACTTTTCATTTTTACATACAAGTGCAAATGAAGTGTTGCAAGCATGGTAAATGGTAGAAGGTTCATTACATGTTCTCCTAGGCACATGAGGGACAACATTACTTTTTCTAGGCCTACTTCTACCATGCACAAAAGTAGAGCTAGAAGCAAACATAGCATGTGAATTAAACACATCATAACTCCTATCATAATGAGCATTTCTAGAAAACTTTTTATCATAAATGTAAGCATGACATTTAGAGCTACTAGCCATAGGATCCTTCCCTTTCTCCTTGTTGAGAACGGGAGCCTTTTGGCTTATTAAGTTCTTGGCTTCCTTTCGAAAGCCAAGTCCATCCTTAATAGAGGGGTGTCTACCAATTGTGTAGGCATCCCTAGCAAATTTTAGCTTATCAAAATCAACCTTGCAAGTCTTAAGTTGAGCATTAAGACTTGCCACTTCATCATTTAATTTAGCAATAGATGCAAGATGTTCATCACAAGCATTGATAGAAAAATCCTTGCATCTATTGCAAATTACAACATGTTCTACACATGAACTTGATTTATTAGCTACGTCTAGCTTAGCATTTAAATCATCATTCTAAGTCTTTAAACTAGAGATAGATTAATTGCAAGTAGGCAACTCAGAAGATAGTAATTCATTCCTTTTAATCTCTAAGGCAAGAGACTTTTGAACACTAACAAATTTGTCATGTTCCTCATACAAAATGTCCTCTTGCCTCTCTAGCAGTTTATCTTTTTCATTTGAAGCATCAATTAGTTCATTAATCTTTTCTACTTTAGATCTATCTAATCCTTTGAACAAGCTAGAGTAATCTACTTCATCATCACTAGAATCCTCATCACTAGAAGTAGAGTACTTGGGGGAATCTCGAACACTCACCTTCTTTTCCTTGGCCATGAGGCAGCTGTGGAGTTTGTTGGGGAAGAGCGAAGATTTGTTGAAGGCCGAGGCTGCCAGTCCTTCATCGCCGGAGTCGGATGAAGAGCAGTTCGAATCCCATTCTTTACCAAGGTGCGCCTCGCCCTTCGCCTTCTTGTAGACTTTCTTCTTCTCCCTCTTCCCATGCTTTTCTTGTTCCTGGTCATCATCATTATCAGGGCATTGTGCTATGAAATGACCAGTCTTACCGCATTTGAAGCAGGAGTGCTTTCCCCTTGCTTTGTTCTTGTTGGGGTACTCCTTGCGTCCTTTCAATGCGGCCTTGAAGCGCTTGATGATAAGCGCCATCTCATCTTTGTTGAGGCCCACAGCCTCCACTTGTGCCACCTTGCTTGGTAGCGTCTCCTTGCTGCTGGTTGCTTTAAGGGCAATGGTTTGAGGCTCGTGGACGGGGAGTGGACCGTTTAGAGCGTCGTCCACATATCGAGCCTCCTTCACCATCATGCGCCCGCTCACAAACTTCCCAAGAATCTCCTCAGGCGTCATCTTGGTGTACCTGGGATTCTCACGAATAAGGTTAACAAGATGGGGGTCAACTACCGTGAATGACCTTAGCATAAGTCGGACGACGTCGTGGTCCGTCCATCTTGTGCTTCCATAGCTCCTAATCTTGTTGACCAGGGTCTTGAGCCTGTTGTATGTTTGTGTTGGCTCTTCTCCCCTGATCATTGCGAACCTTCCCTGCTCGCCTTCCACCAACTCCATTTTGGTGATCATGGTGGTATCATTTCCCTCATGTGATATCTTGAGGGTATCCCAAATTTGCTTGGCGTTGTCCAAGCCGCTCACCTTGTTGTATTCATCCCTGCACAAGGATGCTAGCAAAACAGTAGTAGCTTGTGCATTCTTATGAATTTGCTCATTAATAAATACAGGGTTATCCGTACTATCGAAGTGCATTCCATTTTCAACTATCTCCCAAATACTAGAATGGAGAGAAAACAAGTGACTACGCATTTTGTGACTCCAAAAAGAGTAGTATTCTCCATCAAAGTGTGGAGGTTTACCAAGTGGAATTGAAAGCAAATGAGCATTGGAATTAAATGGAATACGAGAGTAATCAAAAGAATAGTTTTGATTAACCGGTTTCTTTTTAGACGAGTCATCGTCGTCGTCGTCTCTTGGTGAAGAAGAAGATTCATCACTGTCATAGCAGACGATCTTCTTGATGCGCCTCTTCTTCTTCCCATCCTTCTTCTTATGACTCGAACCTGAGTCGGTGGGCTTGTCGTCCCTTGGCTCGTTGGGAAGGACTCCTTTTCCTTATCGTTGACCACCATCCCCTTCCCCTTAGGATCCATCTCTTCAGGCGATTAGTCCCTTACATGAAGAGAACGGCTCTGATACCAATTGAGAGCACCTAGAGGGGGGTGAATAGGTGATCCTGTAAAATTCAACACCAAATACTAACAACCTTGATTAAAAATATTAGTGCGGGTTAATCAAGTTAATGAGACGAGCTCTTGCGAACACAAACAATCAAAGAGAGAGCAATCACAAGAGACACGTGATTTTATCCCGTGGTTCGGCCAAGAAATACTTGCCTACTTCCATGTTGTGGTGTCCCAATGGACGAGGGTTGCACTCAACCCCTTTCAAGTGATCCAAAGATCAACTTGAATATCATGACTTTTCTTGCTTATATCTTTTCCCATTTGCGAGGAATATCCACAAGTTGGAGCCTCTCACCCTTACAACAAAGATCACAATGAAAACACAAGAGTAAGGTTGGGAGCAACACACACAAATCTGCAGCACACACATGCACACAAGCCAAGACTTGAGCTCAAATGAAGCACAGAGAGTTCACAGCTAGAACGGAGCTCAAATCACTAACACGATCGATCAAGTGCGCGGAGACAGAGTGTGGGAGTATTAGATTGCTTAGTGAATGCTTGGGTTGCTCCTCCATGCGCCTAGGGGTCCCTTTTATAGCCCTAAGGCAGCTAGGAGCTATTGGAGGCCAACAAGGAAGGCAATCCTTGCTTTCTGTCGGGTGGCGCACCGGACAACCACTGTTCATGTCTGGTGCGTGATCTCCTTCCTATTCTGGCGCAGCCGATCGTTGCAACTCCGGGCTGGTTGGCGCATCGGACATTGTCCGGTGCACACCGGACAGTCTGGTGCCCCCTGCCGACCGTTAGCGCGGGCCACGCGTCGCCCGCGGATTGCGCGGCCGACCATTGCGCTGGCGGCCGTTGGCTCACCGGACAGTCCAGTGCACCACCGAACAGTCCGGTGAATTATAGCCGTACGCCGCCAAATTCTCCCGAGAGCGGCCTGTTCACCGGAGTCCAGCCTGGCGCACCGGACACTGTCCGGTGCACCACCGGACAGTCCGGTGTGCCAGACTGAGCAGAGAATTGGCTGCACCGAGCCAAGTCTTTTGGTTCTTTTTTTTCTCTGTTTCTAGGACTTAGACAAAATATGTTAGTACTCAAAACAATGTACTATGTCTAGAAACGTACCTTGTTACATGATTTGCATCTTTTGCTTGTTTGGCACATAATATTTCACTCAATATGTGTTGGACACTTAATCACCAAAACATTATACAAATAGGCCCAAGGGCACATTTCCCTTTCACAAAGGGGTAACACGACTTGTGGTAAAGATGCACAACCTGTGCAGAGTGTAAAACCGGTATACTAGCCATGCTCACGGTCATGAGCAGCACAGACCCTCACATGATTAATTTATGGAATTAAATTCAATTTGTCATTTGCATCGCATTGGGATTATTTTATTATTACTTTTATTTATTATTATTATGGTTTGGTATTTACTTACACTTAGTAATTGCTAATAAAATTTTGACCAACTTATAAAAGCAATGCTCAGCTTCAACCTTTATTTTGTTGTTCAGCCTTACAGTTCATATGAACTCCCACCTTTGGTGAGTTCATGCACATTATTCCCCATAACTTGTTGAGCGATGAACATATGTGAGCTCACCCTTGCTGTCTCACACCCCCACAGGAAGAACATGTGGTCGAAGAGGAGCCACCTAACACTGAAGCTTACGACTTGATCTAGGTGACGTCTCCTAGTCAGCTTTATGGTGCCAGGGAAACAATATTTAGTTCGCTTTATTCTATCATTTATTTTGTAAGACTTCCACTATGTAATAAGTACATTTATGATATTTATGGCATTTATCTCTATGCACTCTGTTATTATATGTGGTGTTCTTCCTTGGCACACATATGAGACCACCCGGCTTTATCCCTTAAATCTGGGTGTGACAGAAGTGGTATCAGAACAAATGTTAACTGTAGAATGAAACCTAGGTAGAAATGAACAAAACCCTTACCTACTTTTCTTACTCTGATTCTTTCTACACTTATCTTGATCCTATCTCACCTTCTACTGTTCTACTCTAATTATTCTTACGTTTTCTACTATAAGACAAGATGGATTTCACACCTTAGAATCCTATATTTATGATATTCTCAAGAGATATGAGACCTAAGACAAAAATTAAAATTATTTTCTCTATTAAAAATGTTGGTTGATTTTTCTGATGATAAATACCTGATTTGCTTCTTTGATTGAATGAAACATTATAGTTGGGCATCTTAGCATGTACCACCAAAAGGTAATGTATTAGCTTTAGTAGGTGACACTTAACTAATAAATCCCCCAAAGTAACAAGCTTCATAATTACCTGCCTTGTTTACAATTCTTTCTTCCTTACCATGTGTTTCTAACTCAGATGGTCAATACCAGGAAGGGTGGTGGAATTGATCTACCCCCCAATCGACACAATCGGAGGATATTTAGAAAACCACAACAACAAGAAGAAGAGATGAATCCTCCAAATCCTCCACCAGCCAGAACTGACCCAGCTATTGCAGCCCAGATGCGGATAATGCAACAGATGGCTATACTATGGCGGATATGCACGCGCAGATGCGGCAGGAACGCCAAGAGATGCGCCAAGAGAGAGAAGAGATGCGTCAAGAGTGAAGGGCACAACAGCAGCAAGCACCACTGCCACCACCACCACCACCACTTCCACCCCAGGACAAGCACCGACAATTTATGAGCCACAAGCCGCCTACCTTCGCCAACTCGCTAGATCCACTACATGCGGATGATTGGTTGAAGTTAGTTGACAAGATGCTAAACATCGCCCAATGCTCTGACCGAGAGAAGGTTCTCTATGCTTCTGGTCGTCTGACTGGTCCTGCTGCTGACTGGTGGGATTCTTATCTTGCTGCCATGACTTTGCTGACACTATTACTTGGTTGGAATTCAGCACACAGTTCAGAAACTACCACATTCCTGCTGGATTAATGAAGATCAAGAAGAAGGAGTTTCTGTCATTGAAGCAAGGCAACATGTATGTTAGCGAGTACCACGACAAATTCATTCAGCTATCAAGATATGCTCCTGATGAGGTGGTTGATGATAAAAGGAAGCAAGAGCACTTCATAGAAGGACTCAACGGGCTACAACAGTATGCACTGGTTGCTCATACATTCCCATCATTTTAGAGACTGCTTGATAAAGCTCTGGCTATTGAACACAAGGGTGTTCAAATGGGAGACTTGAAGAGGAAGGCCATTGCCCAGGGGTAGGGTGGCAGCAGTACTCGTCCTCTCTACGTTCTGCCATAGGGTACACCAGCTCGTCCTGGAGGAGGACCACGCCCTGCTCAGTACGCTCCATAGGGGACTCCACAGACCCCCCCACTCGCTAGGCTGCCCCCACTGGCACCCCGGCGAGGCCTACATGACAGAAGACAGACCCTACATGCTTCAAGTGCAGTCAGGTTGGGCATTTTGCAAATGCTTGTCCGGCAGGGAAATCCAGTGCACCAGCTCAGAACAAGCAATAGACTCTTGACAAGGGATTCTCTATTGCCAGGGTTAATCAAGTCAGCACCGATGCTACTCCTGAAAGAGCTGTGTAACACCCTGAATTTGGGGGTATAAAATTTCTTTCTTATGATCACCCAAATCCATGTGCAACTCTTCTCTATCTCACTCTAGTTTCCCTCTCTCTCTAGTTTTCTCTCTCTCTTTTAATTAGAGTTAGTTGTATTAGTGAGGGATTATTTATTTTATTTTTCCCAAAACATATCAGTCATGGAATGTTGCATCATATTGAGCCTAATTATTCTTTGAAATGTTGCACATATTTGATTTGGTTTGAATTTGAAACTTGATTTGAATTTGAATTGAAAACCCTAGAGAAAATAAATAGAAAAGGCAATAGAAATTCCAGGAAAATAGGAAAAGCCAATTCGGCCCAAGGCAGCCCATTAAGCCTAGCCCACGCGCGCCTGTGCCCTGCGTGTCCCTGTGCCTGACAGGCGGACCCCGCCTGTCAGCGCAAACCCTGAGTGTCCTATCTCCCTTGCTCTCTCGATGCTCCGTGGGATCGGTCTGTCGGTGTGGCGGAACCGCCCGAATTATTCCAACTTAAGTGCCTAAGTCCCGCCTTAGAGGCTAGACCACACTTAAATAGGAATAAACCGTCAGTCCCTCGGATCTAGTCCGATAAAGCCACTTAACCAGGATCGAATACCACTAGCTCACTCGAAGGTGAGGCACAGAGAAATACAATAAAACATAATACCACAAATTTAAGGAGTATCATTAGTGATTACATTATCGGAGTTTCAGAAATAATAACCATAAATTTTAATGCAGCGGAAATGACTAACGGAGAAAACCGAGTAACATGGCGAAGCCTGGCCACGCTACTCCTCCTGGTCCTCTCCTGCGGAAGAAGTAACCCACTCGACCGTCTATCCCGGTGGCAGGGATGGAGGCCAAGTCACACCATCAACCAATCATCCTAAGGAGTACCTGCAAAAATTGTGCCACAAGCAAGGCTGAGTATACTAATACTCAGCTAGACTTACCCGGTGTGAGGAGTCTATACTCCTCTACCTCTAGACATGCAGCTGTTTGGCTGTGGGGTTTGGTTGCCAAAAGCACTAGCTGAGTTTCTAAAAACAAGTTTTAGCTTTTCAAGTTTTAGTAGAATCCTTTAGACTAAATGTGTACCTAGCTAAGCATACATGGTATCAAACATTTTTACCAATCAACATCTTTTGCCAGTCACCTCATTTCCACTTATTACTCAATGTAGCAGCATGGATCAAGCAGTCTCATTAGCTGCGAGAAGCAGACGATTCGAATCGAGTTTTTAAACCTTGCAAGGTAAACCTAAACACACGACGTGGCGAGGCACTCCGTCCCCACACACATCAACCGTCCCCATCGATTCCCTGGCAACAGATCAGGGCTCACCGCCTTGGCGTACAATGCCTCACTGACCCCGACTGCCGTCGTGCAGTGACCGCACTTGTACCCACCATAACCGAAATGGGAGACTACATCTCAGGTCGCGTGAGGGGATATGTCTGCGGGCAGGTTCACTCAGGTACTAGGCTTACCGATTTACCATATTTCTCGGTATGTGTTTAGTACGTTCAAACGCTTGACACACGGTACCACACCTTAATCCTTATTCCAAATTTTATCCCGTAGACAACCAATCCCCATGGATTGTTGCCCACAAACCAACATTTTTATGATAAGAAAGTGGATATAGCCAATTCCTGACCTCGCGCGAGTGCTAGAAAAATCACTCGACTTCTACCGAGATCCTACTTAAAAAAGCAGCTACTCGACTTAGCATACTAGTATTCATCTCAATGGGGTTCCTGAGATCATGCAACTAGGGTTTCAAACAACTCTTACACTTAAGTGCACAATCAATCCTACAATCATTAAGTATAGTAAAATAGCATAATTCACTGGTTATGCATAAACCGGGGCTTGCCTTTAATTTATCACTTAGACAGTGTTTGTTGGGGGAGGTACTCGCTTGGCGAGCATCCACTGGTTAAGTCCATCCTTCCTTGGGTCGTCCATCGACTGTATCTTGTGGTTGGCACCACATCAGTTGCTCGATCATCATCTCTCGATCCTATATGAGATGCAAGATGCATATGTATGAATATGATGAAACGTATCACAAGACATTCAAATATAGGGCAGTGAACTAACAGTAAATTGTAAGACATCATAAACAACCATACGTTAGTATTAGTTATCTACACGTTATCGGCGTTCAATACTAACATCCTTAAAAGACGACAAATATTTCTTATATTTACCCAACACAAACACGATATCACAAGCACAAATATTTACCACGTTCACTTAACTATCCATTAGTTACCTAACCTTATATTAGTTAAGTCTAGAAGTTCGTCACGGCTTTTCCTCAGTTCTTCTAGTGATCACACAAGCATCCCAAACACAAGTCTAACAGAGGACAAGGCATCAATAACTACGGAACTCCTATATCACAATCACGAGAGAAAGGAACATATAAAACAAGACACACATATCCTCCCTAGCTTAACCATGGCAAGTCTACATTACTTAAGAGCAAACCAAATATTTTTAGCGACAAGGGTGAACTAAACAATCAAAAGCGCACTAGCAGAATTTTTGGACATCAATACAGCAGTCACTCGTTTCAGTCATAACTTTTCAAATATTAATCCAAAACTAGCGAACTAGGACTTTCTGGAAAGCATTAGAAAGTGCTCTACAACTTTGGTATTGTCATTACAACATGATTCAGCACTTAGCAAGGTCAAAACATGCTAATACAACAGCGCTGTCCAGATTTGGACAGATTCAGACTTATGACTTTAAAAATTCATAACTGAAGATTCAGGCATCCAAACAAGGTGATCCTAGACTTTCTGGAAAGGGAATAAAATTGTCTACATATCATTTATAAACATCTTAAGGTGATTCAATATTTAACTAAGGATAAAATACACTAGAAGGCCTTGCTGTCCAGAATTGGACAGATTCAGTCTTCAGACTTCAAACACATGTAACTTAATCTTCAGACCACCAAAAATAGTGATCCAAGACTTTTTGGAAAGCTTGTGAAAATTACTACATAACTTTTATAATCAACAAGAAGTGATTCCAGGTTTATTCAAATCAAACATTACAGTTTTTGAAATCTGTTCTGACAGAGGACAGAACACAGCAACCAGTTTGAAAAATTCATAACTCTTAAACTATTAGTCCTATGGTTATGGAATTTTAATACATGCAAGATCAGAAAAGCCTCTACAACTTTCTTATAATCGACAAGGACTGATTCTCACATTCACTTAAGCAAACAGTACAGTCTCTGAAATCTGTACAGATATTGGGCAGATTCAGTTACTGAATTTGTAAAAAGCATAACTGCTAAACTGTCAGACCTATGGCTGTCAAATTTTAACACAAGTAAGATAATAGAGTTGTCTACAACTTTCTTGTGAACACCAATAACTGATTTCAAAATTAACTTAAGCAACCATTACAATTTCTGAAATCTGTTCTGAAATTCGACAGATTCAGGTGTTGGGCTTGTGAAAAACACAACTCCTAAACAATCAGGTTTATGGCTGTCAAATTTTAGTACAAGCAAGATAATAATGTTATCTACAACTCTTCTATACAACTTTTCTATAGAAAACATAATTTAATTCCTCAAACAAACAGTACAATGAAAACAGTGTGTGCAGTCCAAAACAGCAATCATTAACTTTCAGCCTCTCTATAATTCCAGAATTAGTCGTGTTCTAGAGACTTAAATTATTCTAACACTTCACCGTTGATTAGAGTTAAATTAGTCAAATTAGGACCATCAAGTTGACTCATAAATTTTATCCAAGTCATTTTGTGCGCTAGATTTACCATACTCAATTAACCACGCGTTCTCCACGAAAATCAACATCGAAGCGCTTTTCACCCAATAATTTGCATTTTAACTTAGACCTCCCATGAGCACTACTAAGCTTCATCCACGACCATAATCATACGCATTTAGACTGCAAAAGCAAATCACCGTGACTACGAGCTTACCCAAACACATCTATTAATTCGGCTAACTAGCGCAACAACATAGGTCGCCATACATCCTACACGTCGGCTTGCCTCTTATTATCGTAATCCGAGACAACACATATATAACAAACACTTAACGAAATCGACTCCTATTTAACATGAGCTGGCTAATCATAGTAGAAGACTTAGCGAACCATTTTAGACATCGCAACTCAAAACATGGGTGGGAGCAGGTTACTTAATGTTTCTTAACCTTTTCTTAACTTAAACTAGTTAACACACAAGTTACCTAAAATAGCACACCGTTGGGGTCTAACATAGAGACATTAAAACATGGCATAAACTCCATAAGACTTATACGGGCTACTGAAGACCTAAAAACTTATGTGCATATGTTATCGGACTGTTCTTCAATTTTAGCAAGGATTGACTCATGAACGCTACTCGCCTCCAATAATTATTGGGCTGCGATAACACTCATATAAGACTTCTAATCGATCACAAGACATTATTTATCAAAAGGGAATGGAATGCAATAATTTATAAAGCTACGCATTGATCCGTCATACAACAAAAATTCATGACGACACTGACACATACTATCCACTAACCGTTGAAAAACTAAACTTACTCCTCGCTTGTCACTACATCACTCCTCAATCACACGACCATCATGCGCATACTTCACACGACTATATAATAGCGACCTAAGCGTCGTGTTACACAAGACATACATCTTCCTTCGTTGCGAGTATAACCATATTACGACGTATACCCGCACACCTCAACAAATGTCTTACGCCACTGCCACTACAATACATCGCGGCACACACACGTATACGTGCACCAATTCAATTCTCAGATCACTTGTATTACCAGACTTACTCATCACATAAAACAAGCATGACACATTTGTTTACCAAAACGTGAAAGCGACCTTGCCACGGTGTATCACCAAAACATTTTATACCCACACATAATTAAACATCCATGTACACCACATCGACCAAACCATAATTAGACAACTACAAATCGCACGCATCGAACAACCTCTTGTTCTCCAATCGCAAACGCGATCCTCCCAATGCGCATACCCGAAACATTTTATGCACATCTATTCAAAATAATTAATCGGGTCGATCGAGAGCGGCATGCATCGGCTCACCATAAACAAACCCAATCGACGTTTGTAAGAATGATGGCGATTCCGATTTGTGCATCGCTCCGAACATCGACGAGCGTCGAGCGGTTTGCCTTCTTCTCCACGCAAAACACGGGGTTCTCTCCTCGTCAAAAATAAAACAAAGCAGCACACATACATAATTAATCATAGGAAAATAATGTCGATGCGGAATCGAACACGGAGCGCCGCGGTCTCACCGGGGTGAACGACGACGACGACGACGGGGCTGCGCAAAAACAGCGAACACCCGGTGGGCATCCCAATGTGCTGTTCACTGCGCAGCACAAAGCAGCGAGCCGCGCGGAGACGTCGGGGCCGCTGCTCATGGCGAGAAAGGCTGGGCGCAGGGAAGTTGGATGCTACGGCTGCTGGCGAAGCGGAGAGGGGCGCTGCACAGGGCGTCGGCCAGATTGGAAGAAGGGGCTCGGCATCCAAGCCGTTAGCGTCCAAGGAGAGGGTGCTGGCCGTTGTGCGCAAGTGAAGTTCACACCGGCAGAAGCCCCCTGGCCGCGGACAGGGAAGAGCAGGGGGCGCGGGTCTGCAATTTTTTTTCTGGGCGCCAGGGAGGAATGCACGCAGGGGGGTGGCGCCATGGGGAAAGCCCTGAGCTGGCGTGCTGCTTCCTTCCAGGGAGCCGAGTGAAGGGTGCCGACTGGGAGAAGGGATGGAGCAGAGCTCGTAGGGACCGACGGCCATGGAAGCCTGGGCGAGCTCGGCCGGAGGTTGAAGACGACGAAGAAACGCTGCTCGCAGGGGAAACGCCATGGGAGAGAGAGGTGGACGAGCTGCTGCCCTGCGCGCGGGAGATGGAGTAGTGGGCGTCGAGCAACAGGAGGGGTGAGCTCGTGACCATGGGGGAGAAGAGCTCGAGCTCCATGCTGCTGCCGTGGGGAGAACAGAGAGGAGGATGGCGTGGGGGAGAAGAAGGCTGCTGGTGGCGGCTGAAATTTTTGAGGGGTGGGAGTGGAAATTTCCCAAGTGAGCACCCCTTTATATAGAGGAAGCCCTAGGGTTAGGTCTTAGTGGGCCTAGTGGGCTGGGCTGGAATGGGCTTGGCCCAAAACATGAATCGGGCTGCGCTAAATATTTTCCAGAGTAAAAATGTTCCTGCGGATTTCGTCTGTACGCAAAACAGAGCGAACGAGAGTTCGGACGAACGAACGATTGAGCGATTAATTTCAGCCGAGAGTCTGATTTGGATTCTCTCGGAAATAATTTCCCTATGCGTGACTTGAAAATAAAATGCCTCGGGATACGACCAGCTTTCGGATTTTTTATTGAAAAGACAATTCGCGACATTTAAAATCATCGCCGATGTTGATTTTTAAATCGGGATCGAACACAGAGTATGAAGTCGAGTCGGATAAGAATTAATTAGAGGGCGACGTACTGAGTATCCCGTTGGAGAATATGGGCCCGGATAAAATAGTCGAACATAGATCGAAGTTCAGGAATTAGATTCGGGCTCCGATCAGATAACGGTCGTCGAGAGTTTGATTTAAAGAGCTTCAGATGAGATTTAAAATTCGAGAATGATCTTCGAGTCTGCATGAGTTCCGAGAATTAAAAGTTTTAACATGCTCCTGAAATTGGTTGTTTCTCGCGATCGATTAACTCCGAATTCGGTGAACTTCCGAGAGAAAGCCTGATAAACAGAGATAGGCACGATCGAGAAATAGAAATTTTTACTGAGCATCTGAGATTAGGAGTAATCTCCCGACATAACGCGGAATAGACACCTGGGGTGTCACAGCCTTCCCCCCTTAAACAGAATCTCAGTCCCGAGATTCGAATGAGGACCTTCAAGGGTGGAGAAGCATGTAACTCCCAGGCTAGAGATAGATGCAAATTCATGAGATGGGATCTGACAAGATAATGAAGATAGATTCAGATAGAATATCGCGGCATGCTGAGACAAAATGTTGTGATCACTTTGAGAGAATGTTCACAAGATACAGCACATCAGCATAGTCTCGTAATGGATCACGACTATTAACCGCGATACCAGCGCGTGCCGAGTAGCTCAACCATGTGTGCACCATAGTAGGCTCTCGGTTTCGTCGCGGCACCATCAGTCGTTAGTCATAACACCATTACCAAACGTAACCAACGAGAATTTCACATAGCATAAATAGATGGAGCCCATGAGAGTATGGCTCAGAAAATGCGACTGAAGTTGAAGCAAAGATTGTTGGCGAAGAGCATCATATGAGAATTTTTATTTAACTCAGAGAACCATTTTATGATCAACATGGAGATTATCAGATCAGATATTAGCGCGAGATTTGATATGAGGATGAACCGACCATGAGATCAAAATAGATTGTTGAGTTGTTAGAGACACGAGAGAACCAAGGACAATAATGAAATCCATTGAACTAAATGGATACATTGATTAGAGATAAGTTGATAAAATGATGTCATGATCCTTGGAGGAAGAGCATGAGATTGACCAGAATTGAGAGATTTAGGCAAGATCAACATCCGATACTTGAGAACGAGTTATAGCAGATAACCAGATAATAGGGCAGAATCAATGAAGGATCCTGAGATTTGGATGATAAAGTCACAACATGATTCACGAAAATAAAGACTTACTAGATCGAGGTGAAATGAGAGGTAGTCACATAAGACCGATTAGGATGAGCACCAGAAAGGTTATTAAGAATTGGGGCAGGATCTATGGAAACAAACATGGCCTTGATAGGGTTTGGGCAACTAGACAGCAAGCAACAATTTTTTTTGACACAACAAGTGCACAAGGAGACTTGGGTTGGTCTAGCGGTCAAGCTATGGGGTTCTATAAGCTGTGCAGATGTAATTTCATGGGTAAAACACACAAGGGTTAGAAAACACTAGCACAAGCAAGATTTTTTTTTGAGGGTTCACTTGCTAAACTCAAGGTTGTTTGGAAAGGGGGTCTTTTTATGGGCAAAACAGTTAACAATTTTTATTGGCAAGGAGGGATTGAACAATTACAATACCACCTAGCTAGCAAGGCAAGAGAAACACATACACAACCTAACAAGACATACCCATCTGACACGAGGTAAGGCATTTCTAACATAGCAGCACATCACATTATTCCCAAGTTTTTATTATTGGAATAAAGGTGAGAGAAGCATGTTGGTGCACAAGAGACAATTATAATGCAACAATCATGATGCATGCTCATTCTAGTCGTCTTCTCAGACCTAACTAATTTTTCGGGTGCTTCTACAGCATCCCTATTAATTAGTAGTAGTAGCCCTTATGGCCTATATAAATATAGCCACCTAGCTACCCGTCTATTTCCTAAGGCTTCACGTCCTAGGTCTATCCTGGTCGTCCTGACGATCTATCCAACATTGGTTTCTAGCAAGTTTTACTTTTGAAAAGGTTGGTAAACATGACTTATTGATTCCTCTGTGGTGGTATTCGCTCCGATACCAGCTGTGGCGGAACCGCCCGAATTATTCCAACTTAAGTGCCTAAGTCCCGCCTTAGAGGCTAGACCACACTTAAATAGGAATAAACCGTCAGTCCCTCGGATCTAGTCCGATAAAGCCACTTAACCAGGATCGAATACCACTAGCTCACTCGAAGGTGAGGCACAGAGAAATACAATAAAACATAATACCACAAATTTAAGGAGTATCATTAGTGATTACATTGTCGGAGTTTCAGAAATAATAACCATAAATTTTAATGCAGCGGAAATGACTAACGGAGAAAACCGAGTAACATGGCGAAGCCTGGCCACGCTACTCCTCCTGGTCCTCTCCTGCGGAAGAAGTAACCCACTCGACCGTCTATCCCGGTGGCAGGGATGGAGGCCAAGTCACACCATCAACCAATCATCCTAAGGAGTACCTGCAAAAATTGTGCCACAAGCAAGGCTGAGTGTACTAATACTCAGCTAGACTTACCCGGTGTGAGGAGTCTATACTCCTCTACCTCTAGACATGCAGCTGTTTGGCTGTGGGGTTTGGTTGCCAAAAGCACTAGCTGAGTTTCTAAAAACAAGTTTTAGCTTTTCAAGTTTTAGTAGAATCCTTTAGACTAAATGTGTACCTAGCTAAGCATACATGGTATCAAACATTTTTACCAATCAACATCTTTTGCCAGTCACCTCATTTCCACTTATTACTCAATGTAGCAGCATGGATCAAGCAGTCTCATTAGCTGCGAGAAGCAGACGATTCGAATCGAGTTTTTAAACCTTGCAAGGTAAACCTAAACACACGACGTGGCGAGGCACTCCGTCCCCACACACATCAACCGTCCCCATCGATTCCCTGGCAACAGATCAGGGCTCACCGCCTTGGCGTACAATGCCTCACTGACCCCGACTGCCGTCGTGCAGTGACCGCACTTGTACCCACCATAACCGGAATGGGAGACTACGTCTCAGATCGCGTGAGGGGATATGTCTGCGGGCAGGTTCACTCAGGTACTAGGCTTACCGATTTACCATATTTCTCGGTATGTGTTTAGTACGTTCAAACGCTTGACACACGGTACCACACCTTAATCCTTATTCCAAATTTTATCCCGTAGACAACCAATCCCTATGGATTGTTGCCCACAAACCAACATTTTTATGATAAGAAAGTGGATACAGCCAATTCCTGACCTCGCGCGAGTGCTAGAAAAATCACTCGACTTCTACCGAGATCCTACTTAAAAAAGCAGCTACTCGACTTAGCATACTAGTATTCATCTCAATGGGGTTCCTGAGATCATGCAACTAGGGTTTCAAACAACTCCTACACTTAAGTGCACAATCAATCCTACAATCATTAAGTATAGTAAAATAGCATAATTCACTGGTTATGCATAAACCGGGGCTTGCCTTTAATTTAACACTTAGACAGTGTTTGCTGGGGGAGGTACTCGCTTGGCGAGCATCCACTGGTTAAGTCCATCCTTCCTTGGGTCGTCCATCGACTGTATCTTGTGGTTGGCACCACATCAGTTGCTCGATCATCATCTCTCGATCCTATATGAGATGCAAGATGCATATGTATGAATATGATGAAACGTATCACAAGACATTCAAATATAGGGCAGTGAACTAACAGTAAATTGTAAGACATCATAAACAACCATACGTTAGTATTAGTTATCTACACGTTATCGGCGTTCAATACTAACATCCTTAAAAGACGACAAATATTTCTTATATTTACCCAACACAAACACGATATCACAAGCACAAATATTTACCACGTTCACTTAACTATCCATTAGTTACCTAACCTTATATTAGTTAAGTCTAGAAGTTCGTCACGGCTTTTCCTCAGTTCTTCTAGTGATCACACAAGCATCCCAAACACAAGTCTAACAGAGGACAAGGCATCAATAACTACGGAACTCCTATATCGCAATCACGAGAGAAAGGAACATATAAAACAAGACACACATATCCTCCCTAGCTTAACCATGGCAAGTCTACATTACTTAAGAGCAAACCAAATATTTTTAGCGACAAGGGTGAACTAAACAATCAAAAGCGCACTAGCAGAATTTTTGGACATCAATACAGCAGTCACTCGTTTCAGTCATAACTTTTCAAATATTAATCCAAAACTAGCAAACTAGGACTTTCTGGAAAGCTTAGAAAGTGCTCTACAACTTTGGTATTGTCATTACAACATGATTCAGCACTTAGCAAGGTCAGAACATGCTAATACAACAGCGCTGTCCAGATTTGGACAGATTCAGACTTATGACTTTAAAAATTCATAACTGAAGATTCAGGCATCCAAACAAGGTGATCCTAGACTTTCTGGAAAGGGAATAAAATTGTCTACATATCATTTATAAACATCTTAAGGTGATTCAATATTTAACTAAGGATAAAATACACTAGAAGGCCTTGCTGTCCAGAATTGGACAGATTCAGTCTTCAGACTTCAAACACATGTAACTCAATCTTCAGACCACCAAAAATAGTGATCCAATGACTTTTTGGAAAGCTTGTGAAAAGTACTACATAACTTTTATAATCAATAAGAAGTGATTCCAGGTTTATTCAAATCAAACATTACAGTTTTTGAAATCTGTTCTGACAGAGGACAGAACACAGCAACCAGTTTGAAAAATTCATAACTCTTAAACTATTAGTCCTATGGTTATAGAATTTTAACACAAGCAAGATCAGAAAAGACTCTACAACTTTCTTATAATCGACAAGGACTGATTCTCAAATTCACTTAAGCAAACAGTGCAGTCTCTGAAATCTGTACAGAAATTGGGCAGATTCTGTTACTGAATTTGTAAAAAGCATAACTCCTAAACTGTCAGACCTATGGCTGTCAAATTTTAACACAAGTAAGATAATAGAGTTGTCTACAACTTTCTTATGAACACCAATAACTGATTTCAAAATTAACTTAAGCAACCATTACAATTTCTGAAATCTGTTCTGAAATTCGACAGATTCAGGTGTTGGGCTTGTGAAAAACACAACTCCTAAACAATCAGGTTTATGGCTGTCAAATTTTAGTACAAGCAAGATAATAATGTTATCTACAACTCTTCTATACAACTTTTCTACAGAAAACATAATTTAATTCCTCAAACAAACAGTACAATGAAAACAGTGTGTGCAGTCCAAAACAGCAATCATTAACTTTCAGCCTCTCTATAATTCCAGAATTAGTCGTGTTCTAGAGACTTAAATTATTCTAACACTTCACCGTTGATTAGGGTTAAATTAGTCAAATTAGGACCATCAAGTTGACTCATAAATTTTATCCAAGTCATTTTGTGCGCTAGATTTACCATACTCAATTAACCACGCGTTCTCCACGAAAATCAACATCGAAGCGCTTTTCACCCAATAATTTGCATTTTAACTTAGACCTCCCATGAGCACTACTAAGCTTCATCCACGACCATAATCATACGCATTTAGACTGCAAAAGCAAATCACCGTGACTACGAGCTTACCCAAACACATCTATTAATTCGGCTAACTAGCGCAACAACATAGGTCGCCATACATCCTACACGTCGGCTTGCCTCTTATTATCGTAATCCGAGACAACACATATATAACAAACACTTAACGAAATCGACTCCTATTTAACATGAGCTGGCTAATCATAGTAGAAGACTTAGCGAACCATTTTAGACATCGCAACTCAAAACATGGGTGGGAGCAGGTTACTTAATGTTTCTTAACCTTTTCTTAACTTAAACTAGTTAACACACAAGTTACCTAAAATAGCACACCGTTGGGGTCTAACATAGAGACATTAAAACATGGCATAAACTCCATAAGACTTATACGGGCTACTGAAGACCTAAAACACTTATGTGCATATGTTATCGGACTGTTCTTCAATTTTAGCAAGGATTGACTCATGAACGCTACTCGCCTCCAATAATTATTGGGCTGCGATAACACTCATATAAGACTTCTAATCGATCACAAGACATTATTTATCAAAAGGGAATGGAATACAATAATTTATAAAGCTACGCATTGATCCGTCATACAACAAAAATTCATGACGACACTGACACATACTATCCACTAACCGTTGAAAAACTAAACTTACTCCTCGCTTGTCACTACATCACTCCTCAATCACACGACCATCATGCGCATACTTCACACGACTATATAATAGCGACCTAAGCGTCGTGTTACACAAGACATACATCTTCCTTCGTTGCGAGTATAACCATATTACGACGTATACCCGCACACCTCAACAAATGTCTTACGCCACTGCCACTACAATACATCGCGGCACACACACGTATACGTGCACCAATTCAATTCTCAGATCACTTGTATTACCAGACTTACTCATCACATAAAACAAGCATGACACATTTGTTTACCAAAACGTGAAAGCGACCTTGCCACGGTGTATCACCAAAACATTTTATACCCACACATAATTAAACATCCATGTACACCACATCGACCAAACCATAATTAGACAACTACAAATCGCACGCATCGAACAACCTCTTGTTCTCCAATCGCAAACGCGATCCTCCCAATGCGCATACCCGAAACATTTTATGCACATCTATTCAAAATAATTAATCGGGTCGATCGAGAGCGGCATGCATTGGCTCACCATAAACAAACCCAATCGACGTTTGTAAGAATGATGGCGATTCCGATTTGTGCATTGCTCTGAACATCGACGAGCGTCGAGCGGTTTGCCTTCTTCTCCACGCAAAACACGGGGTTCTCTCCTCCTCAAAAATAAAACAAAGCAGCACACATACATAATTAATCATAGGAAAATAATGTCGATGCGGAATCGAACACGGAGCGCCGCGGTCTCACCGGGGTGAACGACGACGACGACGACGGGGCTGCGCAAAAACAGCGAACACCCGGTGGGCATCCCAGTGTGTTGTTCACTGCGCAGCACAAAGCAGCGAGCCGCGCGGAGACGTCGGGGCCGCTGCTCATGGCGAGAAAGGCTGGGCGCAGGGAAGTTGGATGCTACGGCTGCTGGCGAAGCGGAGAGGGGCGCTGCGCAGGGCGTCGGCCAGATTGGAAGAAGGGGCTCGGCATCCAAGCCGTTGGCGTCCAAGGAGAGGGTGCTGGCCGCTGTGCGCAAGTGAAGTTCACACCGGCAGAAGCCCCCTGGCCACGGACAGGGAAGAGCAGGGGGCGCGGGTCTGCAATTTTTTTTTCTGGGCGCCAGGGAGGAATGCACGCAGGGGGGTGGCGCCATGGGGAAAGCCCTGAGCTGGCGTGCTGCTTCCTTCCAGGGAGCCGAGTGAAGGGTGCCGACTGGGAGAAGGGATGGAGCAGAGCTCGTAGGGACCGACGGCCATGGAAGCCTGGGCGAGGCTCGGCCGGAGGTTGAAGACGACGAAGAAACGCTGCTCGCAGGGGAAACGCCATGGGAGAGAGAGGTGGACGAGCTGCTGCCCTGCGAGCGGGAGAAGGAGCAGTGGGCGTCGAGCAACTAGGAGGGGTGAGCTCGTGGCCATGGGGGAGAAGAGCTCGAGCTCCATGCTGCTGCCGTGGGGAGAACAGAGAGGAGGATGGCGTGGGGGAGAAGAAGGCTGCTGGTGGCGGCTGAAATTTTTGAGGGGTGGGAGTGGAAATTTGCCAAGTGAGCACCCCTTTATATAGAGGAAGCCCTAGGGTTAGGTCTTAGTGGGCCTAGTGGGCTGGGCTGGAATGGGCTTGGCCCAAAACATGAATCGGGCTGCGCTAAATATTTTCCAGAGTAAAAATGTTCCTGCGGATTTCGTCTGTACGCAAAACAGAGCGAACGAGAGTTCGGACGAACGAACGATTGAGCGATTAATTTCAGCCGAGAGTCTGATTTGGATTCTCTCGGAAATAATTTCCCTATGCGTGACTTGAAAATAAAATGCCTCGGGATACGACCAGCTTTCGGATTTTTGATTGAAAAGACAATTCGCGACATTTAAAATCATCGCCGATGTTGATTTTTAAATCGGGATCGAACACAGAGTACGAAGTCGAGTCGGATAAGAATTAATTAGAGGGCGACGTACTGAGTATCCCGTTGGAGAATACGGGCCCGGATAAAATAGTCGAACATAGATCGAAGTTCAGGAATTAGATTCGGGCTCCGATCAGATAACGGTCGTCGAGAGTTTGATTTAAAGAGCTTCAGATGAGATTTAAAATTCGAGAATGATCTTTGAGTCTGCATGAGTTCCGAGAATTAAAAGTTTTAACATGCTCCGAAATTGGCTAGTTTCTCGCGATCGATTAACTCTGAATTCGGTGAACTTCCGAGAGAAAGCCTGATAAACAGAGATAGGCACGATCGAGAAATAGAAATTTTTACTGAGCATCTGAGATTAGGAGTAATCTCCCGACATAACGCGGAATAGACACCTGGGGTGTCACAGTCGGCGCCGTTGCTCTCGCGTGCGCCCACTCTCCCTCTCTCTGCCCCGCTGACCTCGCTTGTCAGCGCGTCCCTAACCTCTCGCCCACGATCTCCCTGTCGTGGAAGCGCCCATGTCCGCGTTCTCTGGCCACGTCCGAGCCCCCACACCCCTTTTGAACCCCGCGCCCTGCTCGCCCATCTCCCCTCTTCCATTTGCGCCCTCTGCCCAGCTCTCTCACTCTCTCTCTCGCTCTACCCACGCGAACCGAGAATCTCCTCCACCACCCGCCGACGTCCACCGCCTGTTTCGTGGCCGCCGTTGCGCCCGCGCCCTGTCTAGTGCCACGGTGAGCTTCGCCTTGCCGTCAGCTTATTGGGACACCCTTCGGTGTGCCCCTTCCCTCCCTGGTTCAGCCGACCCGCGCTCACCGGAGTGGTATTTGCGTAGCCGGAGCTCCGCCACGGTTGCCCCATCGCGTCCCTATGCCTGTGCCGTTGCCCCGTGCCTCTAGTGTTCCCTCGGAAGGTGAGCAACCTCCCCGTGCCCTATTTCCCTGTGTACTGCACTACTTAGCGCGCAATTGCTCGCCGGAGTTGCTCCGCGCCGCCGTTAGCCCGTCGCAATGTGTGCAGCGCCCTCTGGTGCTCCCACGCCGGCGTGGTGCCCTCGATTGAGTCCGCCAGATCCCCCTATGCACGCCTGGGCCAACCCCCAAGCCTCTGGTGCCCCACCGTGGCCGGTCTGCTCATCTCTGGCGAGTTTCTGCCGCGGGACCGAGCGACGCCACCACGCCGATGACCGCCCCCCTGTCGTTAGATCTCAGCCGTTCGCCCAAGATCGGACAGTGTAGAGCCAACCCGAGCGGATCTAATCATAGCCGTCCAATCCAGATCCAACCGTCTCTCCTCTCTCCTCCTCACCCACTGTCTCTGCCCCTGGGCTCAGCTGGTCAGCCCGCCCTGGCTCGCTGATGCCCTGGCCCCGCTTGTCAAACGCGTCCGCGCGCACTCGCTTACGCGCGTGCCCGCGCAATCTAATATGGGTCGTTAGTTTCTGATCTGATGGCTGAGATTACCCCGTACCCCTTCGCGTGGTTATTTTGCTTAAGAACCCCCTGGTTTTAGGAAATCAACCCATCGTCCTCTGTTTTAGCGCATAGGTCCCTAGTTTCTTTAGAATAGCCCCTGGACTTTTATTTAATTACAGATTTAGCCTTAATTTCATATTTCAAACTTTAAAACGTGTTTATTTCATTTCTTTTTCATATGAACTCCAAATTTAGTGGTTCAAATTGCAAAATGTTCACAAGATTATTCTCTGTTCAAATAAAATATGACCAACTATAATCTGCATACCTTAATTTTACACTTAGAATATAGGGTTAATGTTTATGTTAGTTTATTTATTTAATAAAATAAATAAAATGAAAGCCCTAGGAGTTAAAACATATTGAATTTTGTGAGATTAGTGTTATGCATTTCATGGATTCACTTTTGGTTTAACCTTTAGACCATAATGTGATAAATAGAATTAGGTATGTAATTATGGATAATATTTAAAGGATAATCAAATTCCTAAATGAGAGTAGTGTATATTATAATTCTAACTTTCCTTTGTTTTAATCACTACTTAACCCTTTTGAGCTATGTCCTAAACATTTAGAGAGTAATCAATTCCCTAATTAGGATTACTCCATTTTCTTTGTAGCATGATATCATTCCCCTACACTTAATACTATACCTTTTTGTGAGTCAATGATTGTAAATGTTTGATGTGCTATTCATTTATACTTTTCCAAATGTATTGAATGTATGCTCGCTTTACTTAGACAACGAGTAGCCCGAGGTTCCTGAGTGTGTTGTTGGAGACCTCCCTGAGCAACAACCTGGTGAAGGCAAGTGTCGTCAGACCTACTATGTCCTACTATACTTTATAATTCATTGTCCCGCATTACATTACTGAAACTTAAGGATTGACTAGTTTGTATTTTCCTTACCCTTGTTTACGTTTTTGGGTTAATCATGGTTAGCATATGCTATTGCTTAAACTTAATCAATGAACATGATGTGATCTTTTTTGATACGATGATGTTATCCCAATGGGGTCCTTGTGATTACTTTAGGGGGCTCAGGCTCTTTCCTGAGTACCTCTCCGTAAGGACCTGTTTGGGGAGTGATAACTCGGGATAACAGTGCAACCTATGAGGGTGGAATGGGACGCCCTTCGCCGTAGGGCCGTCAATGGGGTTCGGGCATAGTACTTGCTCTGCCGAGGTTGGTTGCAGAGGTTCTTTGATTTGGTTTTGTTAGTCACCCTTCCTTTGGGGAGATGTACTATGTTTATCAAAATGGAGAAACCTAACGGGCGGCAATGACCTCTGGGAAATCTTTGTAAAGGCTATGTAATGAGACCCTGCTAGGTCACCTTGGTAGTGATCAATGGGGAGGCTAGAACCCTGGGCAGAATGGGAATCACGGCTTGTGGGTAAAGTGTGCAACCTCTATAGAGTGTTAGAAACTGGTATATCAGCCGTGCTCACAGTTATAAGCAGCCTTGGGATCCTCTTCAATTAGAAGAACAATGGTTACTTTTATGATGGTGATTAACAATGGTGATTATAATCCTGATCTCTGGTATTTCCTCTTGGAGGGTGTGCCTCTGGGTAATAACTAGGTTATTACTAAAACTTGGCTCTACTTATAAGTAATAAAACTTGACCAACTAAAAGCAACTGCTTGACTTTAAACTCCACATACAGCTAGTCCACTTTAGCCAAACGGGACATTTGCTAAGTACGTTAAAGTGTACTCACCCTTGCTTTACAAACCACCCCATCCCAGGTTGTCCCCACTGTCCTTAGTGCTCAGGAGGTGAAGCTGGCAACATGGATGACTTCGAGGAGTTCCAGGAATATGACGAGTTCTAGTTTACTTTAGTGGCAAACCCCCAGTCAGCTGCCTGTGTAGGCTTACATTCTACGTTTCGATACTCTGCACTTTGATATTATTGTTAAACACTATGATTATGTAATAGACTTTGTGGATGTCTTAGACATCTTGATGTAACTAAGTATCTTTCCGCTATTTAATTCAAGCATTGTGTAATGATGTCCAATTATGTAATCGCTGTGTACGTGAGTTCTGATCCTGGCACGTACATGGTTCGCATTCGGTTTACCTTCAAAACCAGGTGTGACATAAGTGGTATCAAAGCCTTGCTGACTGTAGGACCGCTAATCTAGACTAGAATGGTCGACCTAAGGACTATAGACCCTTACCCTTACCTTGACCTTAGAGTCTTTTCAAAAGTTGGTCATCTTGACCAACTCTATGTTATTTACTTATCTCAAAAGTTTTGTCTCACTTTTCTTTCTGTTTACTTTCTGGTCTCATAGTTCTATTCTTACTCTTGTGCTTACGATGTCTATTGTAGATGGCTCATCTCAGGTGCACTGCACGTAAGTCTGTGATCCCCTTTTTGCCTTCTCGCCTGGCGGAGCGTCCACTGTGTCGTACGGTGTCAGGTCAGTCCAGCCAGCTAGAGAGACTGCATCGTCGCCTGCACGAGGAGCAGCAGCGCTGATGCCAAGAGCAGGAGCAGGAGCAATAGGACTCTTCCCACTCGCCTCAGTGAGAGGTGGAGTCTGAGAGACCGCCTTCCCCAGCACCTCAGCTAGAGATGCCCCCTGCACCACCTCAGGGCATCCCGGCTGCTGGAGGAGACCCTGACGTAGACGGAGATGACGATGATGCCGTGGTAGTTCGAGCCACGACACGGAAGTGTTCAGAGGAAGCCGAAGCCGGAGGGATGGATCGCTAGACCCATCACTCGTGACGCGCTTGTGGGTGTCACTTCCACGACGCTCTTGATACCCTGTTGCGTCGGGCCTTCGATGGACACACTTGGTCTATCGAGTATCGTTGTGTAGTCTACCAGCATCGTCGCGGGCTATACCCTTACCAGTGGGAGGCTACTTGCTTGGTGCACCGTCCGAACGATGATCTCTGGGGTGCAGAAGCCTTCTCAGAGCACTATTCTATCACTGAGAGGGACACTGCCGAGGCAGCCATGCAAGATGCAGCACGACGGGCACTTTCTCAGTATTGCTCGTTGTTCAGCGGGGTAGCTGATGGCCTTGACCTGAAGTACTACCCTCGCCGTTCGATTGGCAATGCTGGAGGTGTGATTGTCTCGCCAGTTGGTGAGGGCAATCCTAGGCTGGGCAGTATGGTCAACTTGGTCGCCGTGCTCAACATAGAGTTGGACCACGCCCTTGACGAGTTGGGCAAGGTTCGGGCGGAGGTTGTGGAATTACGTGCTGAATGCGCGGCACGCCACTATCTTGATGGTGGTTCTCCACCCTTACCATTCACCGCCCTGTGGTCGCTTCGACTATGGTACCCTAGACTGCAGGACCCGCATAGATTTAGATCCATAGATCGATCAAGTCGAAGTCTGTAATAATGCTTACTTCAGCTGTCTTAGTCTAGTGAGTCTTAGTTAGAGTTAGTTTGCTTATCGTATGTTGGAATGCTTGTTATGATGGACATGTAATGAAGTTGCATCTTTGTAATGATTGTCACCAAGGTGTGAGTATCCCCTGTAACTTGGTGTAGTTATTAATAAAGTCAGTTATTTAGTTGGGTAATCCATTTGTTTCCACTTTCCTGTTTATCTGAGAAGTGGTCAGTGAAGATGATCAATTGTCCAGTGCTATGAAGATTTCCGTATATCTTTTCTTATGCTGAAAGACTGCAGAGTTAGATTTGATATGTGTGTGATTTCTACAGATGTTTGAGAAAAGGCGCAGAGGTGCGAGGCGTGCTCAGCCAGAGCAGCAGGCACCCCAAGAGGAGGCAGCCCCGCAGCAGCATTTGCCACCGCCACCCTCGATGACCATTGAGCAGATGTTCTTGATGCAGACTTAGGCAGTTCAGGTAATAGGTCAGACATTAGCAGCGATGCAGCAGGTTCAGCAGCAGCCACCAGCCACCTTAGCCTCCAGTGCAGGTCCAGATGCCACAAGTGCCCAGAGACAAGCGGGTAGAGTTCATGAGGGGCCATCCCCCTGTCTTTGCCCACTCTGCTGATCCCATGGACGCGGAAGATTGGCTACGTACCGTGGAACGTGAGTTGCACACTGCCTAGTGCAACGACCGTGAGAAGGTGTTGTATGGTCCCTGACAGTTGAGGGAAGCAGCACAGTCTTGGTGGGAGTCTGTGGCGGAACCACCCGAATTATTCCAACTTAAGTGCCTAAGTCCCGCCTTAGAGGCTAGACTACACTTAAATAGGAATAACACGTCAGTCCCTCATATCTAGTCTGACGAGGCCACTAATAGGATCAAGTACCACATACTCACTCGATGGTGAGGCACAGAGCAAATACAACAAAGCATAAAACCATACATTGAGGAGTATTAAATTTATTACGTTATCATCGGAGTTTAGCAAAAGTAGCCATCATTGTTCGGAATGCAGCGGAATAAAACTAGCAATAAATAAATAGAGAGATAGGGAAGCCTATCCCATCACTCCTCATGCTCCTCCTCTGCCGAGGTAGGGTCCCACTCGACTGTCCAACCCGGTGGCAAGATGGACGACCAAGTCACTCCAGCAACCATGTCCTCCAGAGAACCTATAAAATTATGCCACAAGTAAGGCTGAGTATACTAATACTCAGCTAGACTTACCCGGTGTGAGGAGTCTACTCCTCTTCCTCTAGACATGCAGCTGTTTCGTTGGGGGGTTTGGTTGCCAAAAGCACTAGCTGAGTCTAAAAATCAAGTTTTAGCTTTTGCAGGTTTTAGTGTGACTCTCTTAAGACTGAATGTGTACTAGCTACTCAATCATGGTATCAAGCAATTTAGCAATCAACATCCTTTGCCAAATCATCACATTTTCACTTGTTACTCAATGCAGTACAATGGATCAAGAAGTCTCATTAGCTGCGAGAAGCAGACGATTCGAATCGAGTTTTTATCCTTGCAAGGTAAACCAAAACACACGACATGGCGAGGCACTCCTTCCCCACACATATCAACCATCCCCATCGATTCCCCGTCAGCAGATCAGGGCTCACCGCCTTGGCGTACAATGCCTCACTGACCCCGACTGCCGTCGTGTAGTGACCGCACTTATACCCACCATAACCGGAATGGGAGACCATGGCTCAGGTCGCGTGAGGGGATATGTCCACTGCCAGGTTCACTCAGGTACTAGGCTTACTGATTTACCATATTTCTTGGCATGTGCTTAGTACGTTCAAATGCTTGACACAGGTATCCGCATGTTAATCCTTATTCCAATTTCATCTCGTAGACCACGCATCCCCATGGATCCGTGTCCACAGACCAACATCAGTATGATATGAAAGTGGGTACAATCAATGTCCTGACCTCGCACGAATGCTTGAAAAATCACTCGACTTCTACCGAGATCCCTAATTAGTAAAGCAGCTACTCGACCTAGCATACTAGTATCCATCTCAATGGTATCCTGAGTCATGCAACTAAGGTTTCATTCAACTCCTACACTTAAGTGCACAATACAATCCTACAAACAGTAAGTGCAGTAAAATAGCATAATATAATTGGTTATGCATAAAACCGGGGCTTGCCTTCCAAAGCTGGGGCAGGTAGATCCTCTGGGGTAGGCTCTGGTGCTGGATCCGGGGTCACCTCCAGAGAAACTCCTTGCTCCGGCATGAGGATGTACTCTCCGTCAGTGGGGTTGCAATCTATTGAATGCAATGAATAAGAATATGTATGCTATGATTATGCAGGATTTAGTAATCATTATGCTAAGTGAAGAAAAACTAAGTTAATTAATAACTTAGGGTTTCCTGGTTATAAGAGGCTCTTAGTGGTTTATGCTTATTAAATTAGGTTTGAGGCTTTGTTTAGAGATAAGCATAGTGGATTGAGACTTGGATTGCTCCTTAAATGTTTTAGTAGGCACTTAGGGGTTTTGTTGTCTTGGTTAGGGTAACATTAGTCTCCACCATTAAATTCCCCTTTTCTTTTTCTATTCATGATTTTAGGGTGGGTTTGAACTACAACAGCGATTTAAATTTTTCCAAAACTTTTGTAAAAATTACAGTGGTTTACTATTGGTCACTGTAGTTTGTCCTATAAGTTTGAGGTCCAGAAAAATTAGAATATGCCCTGGACAAAAATAACAAAAGCTAGGGCAAAAGGGGTCACTTGCACTACCACTTTTACCTTGGGGTTGGTTTTGTACTAGGAGTCATTTTTGCTGGCATCTGTAGTTAATAACATGCTTCTGTGCAAAAAATCACCGAGGGCTACTTAGTGGTTATTTAGTTAGAATTTTCTAAGGTTTAATGCTAAAAAGACACTTACAACTAACTTGTTATTTGAAAAATATCAAACAACAGAACTCATAATTTTTCTATGCTTATAATAATAAAATATTAGTTATCCCAAGGTTTGGAGTGTTTTCTCCTCAGGGTTATTTTTCTATGGTTTTTCTAAGTTTTCCTTACTTTCTTAAAATAAAAGGTATCTCATTTCTTTTGTACTAAACAAAGGTCTAACAAAATTTTCTAGTGAACTATACTGAATAAGGAAGCTAACAAAAATGTGGGTGCTCCCTGGTTCTTATTTTAAACTACCTTTTATATTTTCTTTAACTTTAAGCCAAAAATGATTTAAATGGCAAACCCTACCTTACTTGGGTGTAGAGAGGGGTTTATTATTTTTAAACAGGTTAGGAAGTGATTAAGTGCTTCTCTGAATTTTCTTAATCCCAGTCTAATAGTATAGCTATTTTTCCTTTTTTCATTTAGCTTTTGACCAGTTAATCATTTAAATCAAAACTTTGAAGTTTTCTGCAACACTTAGGGGTTTTATATTTTTCCTGAGTAGTTTACATTATTTAGGATCTGGCAAAATTGTTATGACTGGATTTGGGTAAACAAAACTGAAGTTATGAATTTTTCAAGTTCTGTTTGTATTTAAATCAGAAATATCAAAAAGGTTTTCTGGAAATCCACTTTGCATCGAAGACCCTGGGCTCTTTCTAAACTAATCCCTTCAGTTACACCCCTGCGCCACTATTCCCTTGAGTCGCTGACAGCGCACAAAACCCCCTGGCCTTTACTTCTTCTTCCCCGAGGTCCCTCCCCTTATTTAAACAGTAACCACATAGAAGAACAGGGCGGCGCAGCTTACCGGCGGTGAGGGAGGTCCGGTGAGGGGTGGGGTTGGCTCCGGGAGGTTCTTGCGGTCATGGCGAGGTACGGCTCGACGACGGTGGTGGCCGGAATCGGCCGGTCCACGTGCACAGGCGGGTGAACTCGTCGGCGGCGAGTGCTCTGGCCTAACCACGGCGATACCGGTCAATCTAATGGCACGGGGAGCTTCACGGGATGTTGATGAGTCGGCCCGTGCAAGGAATTGAAGAACAACTCACCATGGAGCCCGGTCTACGTTCACAGGCGGTCGAGTGAAGTCCGGCGACCGTGACTGGCTTCTCCGGCAAGGCAAAGTCCGATTCCTTGTTCGGGGAGCTTCACCGAGGCATGCACGGTCTACTCCGAGGGTCGGACGCGGCTGGGAGAGGATCTGCTGGCCGGTCTACGGTGGCGGGTGTTCGGGTGGCCGCGGACACGCCGGTGATCTAGTGCTCCGGTGAGGTCGAGCGCGCTTGGGTGAGTACGGTCGAAGTCCCTGGTGGCTTTATAGGCGTGTGTGCGGGCAACGGTGCTGGCTTGGCTTGGCTTGACGCGGGGGCAAGCGGGGGCGGGCATCGGGCGTGCTCTGGTGAGCTCAGTGCACGTCGAACACGTGTAGGTTTGTTTCTGCTCTTATTCTATCTTCTACTGAGCGGCCAAAACGTGCAAATCTTGCCCTAAGACCTTTGAGAGATCTCTTCCCTGCACCTAGGGCTACCTAGTTCATGTGAGTTCCAAGAGGAGATGTCGTCGGGTTAGAGAGATATGGGGGTGGGAAGTCGGCTCTGTCAGAGCTGTCCATACCGAGACAAATCTTGTGCCAAGTCGTGTTAAACGACTTAGGGTCGGGTTCAAATTTTTCCAGGGTATTCTAGAGGTATTTTGGCGCCACATTGTCAATTGGGCCAAGTGGTTTTGAAGTTTGAAAGAGGGTGAACAAGTTTGATCTTTGTAAAAGGGTTGGTTTAGGACTTAGAAAAATTATGATTTTTCTCCTATGCTCAACACTTTGGTGAACCTTTTGGGGTTTTTTCTGAAATCTTTTTGGGGTCACTTTCTTACTATCATTTGTAGGGTATTAAGGGTACTACAAATGTTATAATTAGCCCAAGTCATGATCATGTGGTTTTTATAGCATTTTGGTCATGCTCACTTATAGTGCTCCAATTGTCCAAAGGGGTTTGCATTAGGGTTTGGGCATGTCTCTCCACTATATGTACATGATGAGGCCAAGTCATGACATCTAAGATGGATTGCACTTACTTTGGATTTTAAGTTCCATGTTTGGAGTCCTTTACTCAATTTAAGTCTCATGTGATGATGGGCTTACTTGTGTAGACTTGAGTGAAAACCCTAAGTAACACCTAGGGTGTTACAGCCCTCCCCCCTTAAAGGAATCTCGTCTGGAGATTTTAGGTAGAGTCCTTTGGAGGGGTGCCATGAAGGTGTGCTGGTGTGCTGCTTCTTCCTTTGTCCAAGTTTCTCTAGTTAACTGCTCTTCGAATGTCGTCCTCTTTGCAACTTCAGAAGGAAGCCCTTCTATTGTTATTTTCAAAGCTTACTATACCCTTAACATTTAAGTTTTTCTTATATTTAGATTCAAAGGGCAGGTGGGGGTGGGGTTTTGGATTACGTACCGACTCCTTTGGGCAGAAAGTCAGGGAAGCGAGAACGTAGAAAATCCTCAGTCTCCCACGTAGCCTCTTCCACTGAGTGGTGACTCCATTGAACCTTATACATTCTGATCGACTTTGCCCGCCTTGATCTCTCCTTTTGATCCAACACCTTGACGGGGTGTTCTTGATAAGACAAGTCTGGTTCTTTCTCAATTTCCGGTTTAGGCAGTACTTCAGTGGGTAAGCAGACACACTTCCATAGCTGAGATACATGGAACACATCATGAACTGCTGACATGTGGGGTGGCAACTTCAATTGATATGCTACAGGTCCACGATTTGCTTTGATCTCATAGGGTCCAATGTAGCGAGGAGCTAACTTGCCCTTGATTCCAAATCTGTGAACACCTTTGGTGGGTGACACCTTAAGATAAACATCATCTCCCACTTCAAACTGTAGAGGCTTCCTGCTTTTGTCATGGTAGCTCTTTTGCCTGGCCTGAGCAGCTTCTAGGTTCTTCTTAATAACTCTGACCTTTTCCTCTGCTTCAAGTACCAAGTCTGGTCCAAATATTTCCCTCTCTCCTACTTGAGACCAATTTAGAGGTGTCCTACACCTTCTCCCATACAAGGCCTTAAAAGGTGCCATCTTTAGACTGGACTGGTAGTTGTTATTATAGGAGAATTCTGCCAAAGAAAGACACTTGTCCCAATTTTTACCATAGTGTAGCACACAGGCTCACAACATGTCTTCGAGGATTTGATTCACTCTTTCTATCTGACCATCTGTCTGCGGATGGTATGCTGAGCTTCTTATTGCATGGGTCCCAAGTGATTCTTGGAGCTACTCCCAAAAGCGTGCCACAAACAGTGCTCCTCTGTCAGATACAATAATCTTCGGAATTCCATGCAAATGCACTATTTGATCAACATAGATTTCTGCATATTTCTCTGCCTTGTGGGTGGTATGCACTGGCAAGAAATGAGCGGTCTTGGTCAACCTATCCACAATGACCCAGATGGAATCATGGTGCCGGGAGGTATTGGGCAATCCCACGATAAAATCCATACAAATATCCTAATATTTCCAAGATGGTATGGGAAGGGGCTGTAAGGTGCCTGCTACCTTCAGATGGCTGGCCTTGACTCTCTGGCAGGTGTCGCATTCGGATATATACTTAGCAATTTCCCTCTTCATTCTGGTCCATCAATACAAGGATCTGAGATCATGATACATCTTGTCACTGCCGGGGTGCATGGAGAATTTTGAAAGGTGAGCTTCATCCAATATCTTCTTTCTGAGCTTGGGGTTCTTGGGAACAACCAATCGGTCTCCAAACCATAGGACCCCTTTGCTGTCCTAACGGAAGCATTTGTATTTTTCCGCCTTCTGTTTGATCATTTCCTCAATGACTTGAACACCCTTGTCACCAATCTATGCCATGACTATCTGTTCATGTAGTGTGGGCTCCACTGAAATATAACTTAAAGCACCGGAGGACACGACTTCTATTTGTAACTTGCACAACTCATCACATAGGGTGGTGATTCTTGCATCCATAGTCATACAATTGCACTGGGCCTTCCTGCTTAAGGCATCTGCCACAACATTGGCTTTGCCAGGATGGTAGTGCACCTCCAAATCATAGTCCTTGATTAATTCTAACCATCTTCTCTGCATCATATTAAGATAAGCCTGGGTGAAGATATATTTGAGACTTTTGTGATCAGTGTAAATATTAGAGTGAGCTCCCATCAAGTAATGTCTCCAAATCTTGAGAGCATGAACCATAGCTGCTAATTCCACATCATGTGTGGGGTAGTTCTGCTCATGGGGTCTGAGTTCTCGGGAGGCATAAGCAATGACTCTGTTGTCTTGCATTAAGACACTTCCCAATCTAGTACCGGAAGCATCACAATAAACCTCAAATGGTTTGGTGTTATCCGGCTGAGCTAGCACTGGTGCTGTTGTCAAATGCTGCATTAGTGTATGAAAGGCATCCTCACACTTCTGGCTCCATTCGTACTTTACTCCTTTCTTCAACAACTCATTCATTGGCTTAGCAATCCTGGAGAAATCCGGAATAAATCGTCGATAATACCCTGCCAATCCCAGGAAACTACGGATCTGTCGTACTGTAGTAGGAGGTTTCCAATTCATTACTTCTTGTACCTTCTCAGGGTCAACTGATATCCCATCCTGAGAAATTGTGTGACCCAAAAATTTAATTTTCCTCAGCCAGAAATCACATTTAGACAACTTAGCATACAGACGATGATCGCGTAGTCGCTGAAGCACAATGTGTAGATGCTCAGTGTGCTCGTCTTCATTCTTGGAATAGACCAGAATATCATCAATGAAAACCACCACAAATTTGTCCAGCTCAAGCATGAATACTGAGTTCATCAGGTACATGAAATAAGCCGGGGCATTGGTCAGCCCAAAAGACATCACCAAAAATTCATAGAGCCCATATCTGGTAGAGAAAGCCAGTCTTGGGAATATCGCTGGCACGGATCTTGATCTGATGGTAGCCCGAGCGAAGGTCTATCTTGGAGAACACTTTGGCTCCTACCAACTGATCAAACAAAACATCAATGCAGGGCAGTGGGTATTTGTTCTTGATGGTCACCGCATTGAGAGGCCGATAATCGACACACATCCTCAAACTCTTGTCTTACTTCTTCACAAATAAGGCTGGACATCCCCAGGGTGAAGTACATGGGCGAATAAATCCCTTGTCCAACAATTCTTGCAACTGCTTTTTCAACTCTGCTAACTCTGCTGGAGGCATCCTATATGGTCTCTTGGATATAGGTGCAGTTCTGGGTTGCAATTCAATTGCGAACTCTATGTCTCTATCGGGTGGCATCCCTGGCAATTCATCCGGAGAAACATCTGGGTAGTCACAGACCACTGGGATCCTCTCAACTGGGGACTCTATCATAACGAAGGCACAGGAACGGGTATGAACCTGATCGGGCAAATATAATGTGTTTTCTCCACAAGTAGGCGAGTGCACCTCAATGGCCCTTGCTGCAATATCAATCACTGCCTCATGTTTGGTTAACCAGCCAGTTCCCAATATGATATCCACGCTATCCAAACCCAAAATGAGGAGGTTGGTTTTGATTATCAAACTACCAAACTTTATAGGCACATTCTTGTTGATTTGATAGGTGGCAACCCTGCCTCCTGGTGTTGAAATTGTAATACCCCCATTGGTGTGATGGAAAGGTAGCTGACATTTGGCACTAAATTTTGCACTGATAAAACTATGTGATGCACCAGAATCAAAAAGAATAATTGCAGGATAATTCAAAACTGAAAAGATACCAGTCATGACGGGTGCTCCCTCTAGAATGTCAGCCTTGGTGGTGAAGTTCAGTTTGCCTTGTCTCACTTGCACCTTCTGTCTCTTGCCTTGATTCTGGTTAGCATTCTGTCCCTGCTTCTACTGGTTTCTGGGGCAATTCTTGGCATAATGCCTGGTGTTACCACAAGTGAAACACCTGTTGTCATTGATCTAATGGTACTGCTATTGTTGTGACTGATTGTTCCCCTAAACTGGAAACTGGGTGCGGTTGGGTGCCTGCTGTTGCTGCTGTGGTCGGATCACCCAACGTCCTTGCTGCTGCTGAGGTCCCCTGTTCTGAGTGTCAGATACGATCCTGAAGCGCTGTGGCTGAGCTGAAGGTCCTGCCACAGGGGTCTTCCTTTTCTTCTCTGCCTAACGGGCGGTGATACAGTCCTCCTGAGAAATGGCCATGTTGACTAACTCATTATAACTGTTGGCCCTACCCGTGTTGAGACGGTCGCGGAGCTTAGTGCTGAGCCCCCTCCTGAACCTGTCCCTCTTCTTCTCATCAGTGTCTGCATGATATCGGATATACTGGCATAGGTCATTGAAGGCCTGAGCATACTGTAGCACTGTCCGATTTCCCTGAGTGAGTGTCAGAAACTCATTGAGCTTGCCGTCCATAATGCCCACTGGTATATGATGCCCCCTAAAAGCTGCCTTGAACTCTCTCCATTCCACCTCATGGTCAACTGGCTGCATAGCAAGAAAGTGGTCCCACCATGTCCGCGCGGGTCCGCGAAGCTGCTGGGTGGCGAACCTGACCTTAGTCACCTCTGAACAGACTCCATTTAGTAGTGGGAATTTGGATTCCACTACCCTAAGCCATACGTCAGGATCAAGTGGATCATCTGCCCTGGTGAACAACGGTGGTTGGGTACTGAGGAACTCCTAATAAGTGGCTGCTGCGGGATTTCGCTGATGATCACCACCACCATAATGCTGAGGTGGCGGCTGACGCTGCGCCAACTATCGCAGAATCTCGTTCTGCTGAGCCATCAGCTCTTGCAGAGTAGGAGGCGGTGGCGGTGGTGGAGGAATGCGCTCATTCTGTCCACGACGCGCTCTTCCTGCCATCTGAAAAATCATGTATATTCTCAATATCATATTTCTGAGGTTCAATGGTCAATCGTGGTGAAAGAGTCAAAGGGGGTAAAACCAATATATTCTTGCATAATTATAAAAGATTCCACATGGCATAAACTTTTCTTCTTAAATTAAAGCTGACATCATTCATCATCCACATTTCCAAAAGGGTTTGTCTTGATTACATCAATAACTCAAAAGACTCAACTCTATCTAGCCTAGTACCCCAAGGGTGCAAAAGCTAAGCTAGCCTCGAGGAATTCTACCGTCACAGACTTCTAACTCTATCTCTGCGACCTAGTGAGCAAACGAGGCAACGCTCGACTCGGGGGAAGGGGGTCTCCCTGAGCTAGCAGTGTCCAAACTAGAGGCAGGCTCCTCTCCTCCCTCGATGTCGACATCCTCGTTGGCCTCCAAGTCCTGGATCTCCTGGTGGTGCATATCCAAATGCTGGTTAGCCTCCGCAAGCTGCTGCTGAGTGTTGATTAGCTAATCCTTGAGAACCTCGATGGTGTTCTCCCTGGTTCCCACTAGCTCCTCAAGCTCTTGGATCTCATCTGACAACTGCTCCACTTGTAAGTCTTTTTCCACCATCTCAGTGGACAAGTCTACCACAAGTTCCTCCCTGTTATCCAAGGATGATCTTGGTAGCCTCCAACAATGCCATCAGATGGGACATTACCTCTCCTCGCATCACTTGCAGACGATACAGGGCATTCATGCACCAGCAACGTCAAGTGAGCAGTCTGACCTGGGTAGATAGCCCAGATATCCTTGGCATGCTCCACTCAGTCCTTCCACATTGGGTCGTCCTCCTTCTCCGCGGGGAACAAACCAATGGGGTGAGTGGACAGCTCCAAGGGGTGGAATCCATAGAAGGTGGTCAGTCCGTGAAGAGCAATCGCCTCGCTAGTATCCTCAACCCTGTATCCAAAAGACTCAGAGTCCAGCAAACGCCAGCTTGGCTGCAGGGGATGAGGCTCCAGGGTCATCGTCACCCTACGGCGGGGCACTCGGTGCTTCTCGAACAGCCACACTGTGTACTAGGGAGGCGTCGTGTAACCAGCTCCCTGAAGTACCTCCCACAAGATACGGGGGAAACCCTCTCGTGCAAGCCCATCAGTGTGGGACTGTGCATTCTGTTCGTTCAAGGATCCGTGAGAAGTCATCTGTGTACGGTTAAGCGTAAGTAAAAGAAAAAGAACTATAAAATAAAAAGGGGTTCACAACTCAGCCTCTCTATGACTACGACAATGGCACTGGGTGTACTTAATCTGTTATTATAGTGTATTAAGGTTCCTACCCAATTATCAAGTATTTTAAGTAAGGATGCATGCATGCTCGTCCTAAGCGACCTCATTCCAACTTAGGGGGAATATGAAAGAACTCCCATCCCTTATAGTAGCTGGTAGGGCTTATTCAAATAGCCACCTAGCTACCCCTCTATTATTCTAAGGCTTCACGTCCTAGGTCTATCCTTATCGTCCTGACGATCTATCCAACATTTGTTTCTAACAAGTTTTACTTTGAAATAGGATGGTATTTATAGTTTATTGATTCCTCTGTGGTGGTATGAGCTCCGATACTAGTTGTGGCAGAACTGCTCGAATTATTCCAACTTAAGTGCCTAAGTCCCGCCTTAGAGGCTAGACCACACTTAAATAGGAATAACAAATCAGTCCCTCGGATCTAGTCTGACGAGGCCACTAACAGGATCAAGTACCACGTACTCACTCGATGGTGAGGCACAGAGCAAATACAACAAAGCATAAAACCATACATTGAGGAGTATTAAATTTATTACATCATCATCGGAGTTTAGCAAAAGTAGTCATCATTGTTCGGAATGCAGCGGAATAAAACTAGCGATAAATAAACAGAGAGATGGGGAAGCCTGTCCCATCACTCCTCATGCTCCTCCTCTATAGAGGTGGGGTCCCACTCGACTGTCCAACCCGGTGGCAAGATGGATGGCCAAGTCACTCCAGCAACCATGTCCTCTAGAGAACCTGTAAAATTATGCCACAAGCAAGGCTGAGTATACTAATACTCAGCTAGACTTACCCGGTGTGAGGAGTCTACACCTCTACCTCTAGACATGCAGCTGTTTGGCTGGGGGGTTTGGTTGCCAAAAGCACTAGCTGAGTCTAAAAATCAAGTTTTAGCTTTTGCAGGTTTTAGTGTGACTCTCTTAAGACTGAATGTGTACTAGCTACTCAATCATGGTATCAAGCAATTTAGCAATCAACATCCTTTGCCAAATCATCACATTTTCACTTGTTACTCAATGCAGTACAATGGATCAAGCAGTCTCATTAGCTGCGAGAAGCAGACAATTCGAATCGAGTTTTTATCCTTGCAAGGTAAACCTAAACACACGACATGGCGAGGCACTCCATCCCCGCACATATCAACTGTCCCCATCGATTCCCCGTCAGCAGATCAGGGCTCACCGCCTTGGCGTACAATGCCTCACTGATCCCGACTGCCGTCTTGCAGTGATCGCACTTGTACCCACCATAACCAGAATGGGAGACCATGTCTCAGTTTGTGTGAGGGGATATGTCCACTGCCAGGTTCACTCAGGTACTAGGCTTACCGATTTACCATATTTCTCGGCATGTGCTTAGTACGTTCAAATGCTTGACACAGGTATTCGCACGTTAATCCTTATTCCAATTTCATCTCGTAGACCACGCATCCCCATGGATCCGTCTCCACCGACCAACATCAGTATGATATGAAAGTGGGTACAATCAATGTCCTGACCTCGCGCGAATGCTAGAAAAATCACTCGACTTCTACCGAGATCCCTAATTAGTAAAGCAGCTACTCGACCTAGCATAAAAGTATCCATCTCAATGGTATCCTGAGTCATGCAACTAAGGTTTCATTCAACTCCTACACTTAAGTGCACAGTACAATCCTACAAACAGTAAGTGCAGTAAAATAGCATAATATAATTGATTATGCATAAAACCGGGGTTGCCTTCCAAAGCTGGGGCAGGTAGATCCTCTGGGGTAGGCTCTGGTGCTGGATCCGGGGTCACCTCCTTAGCAACTCCTTGCTCCGGCACGAGGATGTACTCTCCGTCAGCGAGGTTGCAATCTATCGAATAATAATATGTATGCTATGATTATGCGGGATTTAGTAATCATTATGCTAAGTGAAGAAAAACTAAGTTAGTTAATAACTTAGGGTTTCCTAGGTTATAAGAGGCTCTTAGTGGTTTATGCTTATTAAATTAGGTTTGAGGCTTTGTTTAGAGATAAGCATAGTGGATTCAGACTTGGATTGCTCCTTAAATGTTTTAGTAGGCACTTAGGGGTTTTGTTGTCTTGGTTAGGGTAACATTAGTCTCCACCATTAAATTCCCCTTTTCTTTTTCTATTCATGATTTTAGGGTGGGTTTGAACTACAACAGTGATTTAATTTTTTCCAAAACTTTTGTAAAAATTACAATGGTTTACTATTGGTCACTATAGTTTGTCCTATAAGTTTGAGGTCTAGAAAAATTAGAATATGCACTGTTCAAAAATAACAAAAGCTGGGGCAAAAGGGGTCACTTGCACTACCACTCTTACCTAGGGGTTGGTTTTGTACTAGGAGTCATTTTTGCTGGCATCTGTAGGTAATAACATGCTTCTGTGCAAAAAATCACAGAGGGCTACTTAGTGGTTATTTAGTTAGGATTTTCTAAGGTTTAATGCTAAAAAGACACTTACAACTAACTTGTTATTTGAAAAATATCAAACAACAAAACTCATAATTTTCTATGCTTATAATAACAAAACATTAGATATCCCAATGTTTGGGGTGTTTCCTCCTCAGGGTTATTTTTCTAGGATTTTTCTAAGTTTTCCTTACTTTCTTAAAATAAAAGGTATCTCATTTCTTTTGTACTAAACAAAGGTCTAACATAATTTTCTAGTGAACTATACTGAATAAGGAAGCTAACAAAAATGTGGGTGCTCCCTGGTTCTTATTTTAAACTAACTTTTGAGAGCACCTAGAGGGGGGTGAATAGGTGATCCTATAAAAACTTGAAACTTAAAGCCACAAAACTTGGTTAGGAGTTAGCACAATAAAATCAAGTGGCTCAGGAGAGCTCTTGTGAAGCAAAATAGACACAGTGAGAACAAGCACAAGAGACACGAGGATTTATCCCATGGTTCGATCAAGTACAACACTTGCCTACTCCATGTTGTGGCATCCCAACGGACGAGGGTTGCACTCAACCCCTCTCAAGTGATCCGATGATCGACTTGAATACCACGGTGTTCTTCTTTCTTTACTCTTTCCCGTTTATGAGGAATCTCCACAACTTGGAGTCTCTCGCCCTTACAATGAGAATCAAAGTAAAAGCACTAGAGTAAGGGAGGGAAGCAACACACACAAATCCACAGCAATACGCACACACACGGCCAAGATTTGAGCTCAAATGAATATCACAAGGTTCTCACTAGAATGGAGCTCAAATCACTAAGAATGTCAAACGAGTGCGCAAAGACGAAGTGTGAATGATCAAGAATGCTCAAAGTATGCTTGGTGTACTCCTCCATGCGCCTAGGGGTCCCTTTTATAGCCCCAAGGCAGCTAGGAGCCGTTGAGAGCAATCCAGGAAGGCAATTCTTGCCTTCTGTCGACTGGCGCACGGGACAGTCCGGTGCACCACCGGACACTGTCCGGTGCGGATTTCTTTCCTACTCTGGTGCAGCCGACCGTTGGAGACTTGGAGCCGTTGGCGCATCGGACACTTTCCGGTGCACACCGGACACTGTCCGATGCACACCAGATAGTCCAGTGCTCCCATCCGACCGTTGGCTCGGCCACGCATCACACGCGGATTACGCGGCCGACCGTTGGCGCGCCTGACCGATGGCTCACCGGACAGTCCGGTGAATTATAGCCGTACGCTGTTGACTTGATTCCCGAGAGCGGCGACTTCGCCGCAGCCGACTCACCGGACACTGTCCGGTGCACCACCGGACAGTCCGGTGATTTATAGCCATACGCTGCCGTCGAGACACGAGAGCAGCCAGTTGACCAGAAGCCAGCCTGGCACAACGGACACTGTCCGGTGCACCACCGGACAGTCCGGTGCACCCAGACTGAGCAGAGTCTTGGCTGCTCGAGCCAAGTCTTTTCCAATTGTATTTTCTCTGATTCTAGAACTTAGACAAATATGTTAGTACACAAAAACCAATGTACTAAGTCTAGAATCATACCTTTGTGTTGACTTTGCACTTCTTCCACCATTTGGCATAGCTTCACACTTAAAGCATTTGTGTTGGCACATGATCACCAAAATACTTAGAAATGGCCCAAGGGCACATTACCCTTTCAATCTCCCCCTTTTTGGTGATTTATGCCAACACAACAAAAAGCAACTAAAAGAAGTGCAACATCAATGCAAATGAGAACGCAAATTTGTTTTGATTCAAATTTGGCATATTTGGATCATTCTTTGCCACCACTTGGTTTGTTTTTGCAAATCACTCAATTTCCTATCTCTAAGTCAAAGTCACTTGTTGAGGCATAGAGAGAGAGGTATTTCAAGAGAAAATTGATCAAGAATTCAAAAACTCCCCCTTTTTCCCATAATCGACCATTATCCAAACAAGACACCAACTTTTGACAATACCCTTTTTCCCATAATCAACCATTATCCAAACAAGAGACCAACTTTTGACAATAAGAGACAATAAGAGTATTTTGACAAACCAAAAGCTCTAATCTATTATTTTCAAAATTCTCAAGTGGTAGCTGATCCATTTCTTGCTTTGGCCTTATTTTCTCCCCGTTTGCCATCAAGCACCAAAACGAGATCAATCTTGGCCCTTAAACCCCATTGCTTCACCAAAATCTTCAAATAAGAGTAAAAAGGCAATAAGGGTATTGAGATGAACTTGGAGTAAGTTACCCTCTCATCGGAGTGCAGTGGAAGTCTTGCATGGTCCAAGTTCACCTTTCCCTTTCAATCCACCTTTGATACTAAATCAGGTAAACTCAAGCACACGGTTAGTCTCAAAGGGTCAAGTTGTAGCATATCTCCCCCTAAATATGTGCATCACTCACACATGGACTTTTGAGGTCCGGGGAGTGTTTGTACAACTTGAGCACCATAAATAAACAACAATATGCATAAGGGAACATGATCAAAAAGCATAAAACACTTGTATGCTACACATCAATCCAAGTTCCGCGAATCTAAGACATTTAGCTCACTATGCAGCCTGCAAAAGGTCTTCTCATCTAAAGGCTTGGTAAAGATATCGGCTAGCTGGTTCTCTGGTGCTAACATAAAACACTTCGATATCTCCTTGTTGCTGGTGGTCTCTCAAAAAGTGATGCCGGATGTCAATGTGCTTTGTGCGGCTGTGCTCAACAGGATTGTCCGCCATGCAGGATAACACTCTCATTATCACATAGGAGTGGGACTTTGCTCAGATTATAGCCGAAGTCCCTGAGGGTTTGCCTCATCCTAAAGTAGTTGCGCGCAACACTGTCCTGCGGCAACATACTCGACCTCAGCAGTGGATAGGGGCATAGGGCAACGGAGGTTTGTTTCTTAGAACTCCACGACACTAGGGACCTTCCTAGGAATTGGCACGTCCCTGATGTACTCTTCCTATCGACCTTACATCCAGCATAATCGGAGTCTGAATATCCAATTAAGTCAAAGGTAGACCCCTTTGGATAACAGATCCCGAAGCAAGGCGTAGCGACTAAATATCTAAGAATTCGCTTCACGACCACTAAGTGACACTCCCTTGGATCGAATTGAAATCTAGCACACATGCATACACTAAGCATAATATCCGGTCTACTAGCACATAAGTAAAGCAAGGAACCTATCATGGACCGATATGCTTTTTGATCAATGGACTTACCTCCTTTGTGGAGGTCGACGTGTCCGTCAGTTCCCATTGGAGTCTTCGCAGGGCTTGGCGTCCTTCATCCCAAACCGCTTGAGCAAGTCTTGCGTATACTTCGTTTGGGAGATGAAAGTGCCGTCCTTGAGTTGCTTCACTTGGAACCCAAGGAAGTAGTTCAACTCGCCCATCATCGACATCTTAAATTTTTGAGTCATTACCCTGCTAAACTCTTCACAAGACTTTTTGTTAGTAGAACCAAATATTATGTCATTGACATAAATTTGGCACACAAATAGATCACCGTCACAAGTCTTAGTGAAAAGAGTTGGATCGGCTTTCCCAACCTTGAAAGCATTAGCAATTAAAAAGTCTCTAAGGCCTCTTGGGGCTTGCTTAAGTCCATAGAGCGCCTTAGAGAGCTTACACACATGGTCGGGGTACCGTTCATCCTCAAAGCCTAGGGGGTTGCTCCACGTACACCTCCTCCTTGATTGGCCCAGTTGAGGAAAGCGCTCTTCACATCCATTTGGTACAACCTGAAAGAATGGTGAGCGGCATAGGCTAACAAAATATGAATCGACTCTAGCCTAGCCACAGGAGCGAAAGTCTCCTCAAAGTCAAAACCTGCGACTTGGGCATAACCTTTTGCCACAAGTCGAGCCTTGTTCCTCGTCACCACCCCGTGCTCGTCCTATTTGTTGTGGAACACCCACTTGGTTCCCACAACATTTTGCTTGGGACGTGACACCAGTGTCCAAACTTCATTACGCTTGAAGTTGTTGAGCTCTTCCTGCATGGCCAACACCCAGTCCGGATCTAGCAAGACCTCTTCTACCCTGAAAGGCTCAATAGAAGAGACAAAAGAGTAATGCTCACAAAATTTAACTAATCTAGAGCGAGTGGTTACTCCCTTGCTAATGTCACCCAAAATCTGGTCGACGGGATGGTTCCTTTGAATCATCGCTCAAACTTGAGTTGGAGGGGCCTATGGTGCTTCTTCCTCTTCAACATGGACATCCTGTGCTCCCCCTTGATCACACGCCTCTTCTTGAGGAACCTGTTCATTGAGAGCACCTAGAGGGGGGGTGCACCGTCGTTGAGGAAGAAGGTTGATCTTGCTCCTTGAGTTCCTGCGGTCGCACGTCTCCAATCGCCATGGTACGAATCGCGTCCGTTGGAACATCATCCTCATCTACATCATCAAGCTCAACTTGCTCTCTTCGAGAGCCATTAGTCTCATCAAATACAACGTCGCTAGAGACTTCAACCAAACCCGATGATTTGTTGAAGACTCTATACGCCTTTGTATTTGAGTCAAAACCTAACAAAAACCCTTCTACAGCTTTGGGAGCAAATTTTGAATTTCTACCTTTCTTCACCAGAATGTAGCATTTACTCCCAAAAACTCGAAAATGCGAAACGTTGGGTTTGTTACCGGTTAGTAGCTCGTATGACGTCTTCTTGAGGAGGCGATGAAGGTAGAATCGGTTTATGGCGTGGCAAGCCATGTTCACAGCTTCCGACCAAAACTGCTCGGGCGTCTTGAATTCTCCAAGCATCGTCCTCACCATGTCTATGAGCGTCCTGTTCTTCCTCTCTACCACACCATTTTGCTTGTGGTGTGTAGGGAGAGGAGAACTCGTTCTTGATTCCTTCCTCCTCAAGGTACTCCTCCACTTGAAGGTTCTTGAACTCGGACCCGTTGTCGCTCCTTATCTTCTTCACCTTGAGCTCAAACTCATTTTGAGCTCTCCTTAGGAAGTGCTTGAGGGTCCCTTGGGTTTCAGATTTATCCTGCAAAAAGAATACCCAAGTGAAGCGGGAAAAATCATCAATAATTATTAAACCATACTTACTTCCCCCGATGCTGAGGTAGGCGACGGGTCTGAAGAGGTCCATATGCAGCAACTCCAGGGGTCTTGAAGTAGTCATCACGTTCTTGATGTGATGCAGTACTTCCCACTTGTTTACCTGCTTGACAAGCTGCACAAGGTCTATCTTTTTCGAAATACACATTTGTTAGACCTAACACATGTTCTCCCTTTAGAAGTTTGTAAAGGTTCTTCATCCCCACATGTGCTAGACGGCGATGCCACAGCCAGCCCATGCTAGTCTTAGCAATTAAGCATGCATCTAGACCAGCCTCCTCCTTTGCAAAATCAACTAAATAGAGTTTGCCGTCTAGTACACCCTTAAAAGCTAATGAACCATCACTCCTTCTAAAGACAGACACATCTACATTTGTGAATAAGCAATTGTATCCCATATTACATAATTGACTAACCGACAGAAGATTATAACCTAGCGACTCTACTAAAAATACATTGGTGATAGAGTGCTCATTTGAGATGGCTATCTTGCCTAAGCATTTAACCTTGCCCTGATTCCCGTCACCGAATATGATTGAATCTTAGGAATCTTAATTCTTGACGTAGGAGGTGAACATCTTCTTCTCCCCCGACATGTGGTTTGTGCATCCGCTGTCGATAATCCAGCTTGATCCCTCGGATGCATAAACATGTAGGTCAAATTAGGCTTGGGTCTTAGGTACCCAACTCTTGTTGGGTCCTACAAGGTTAGTTACAATAGCCTTAGGGACCCAAATGCAAGTCTTATCTCCCTTGCATTTTGCCCCTAATTTCCTAGCAATCACTTTCTTATCCTTTCTACAAATTGCAAAGGAAGCATTGCAAGCATGGTAAATTGTAGAGTGTTCATTACTTACATTCTTAGGAACATGAACAACATTTCTTCTAGGCATATGATGAACAACATTTTTCCTAGCCAAATTTCTACCATGTATAATAGAAGAACTTGAAGCAATCATGGTATGTGAATCAAAAACATCATAACTTCTATCATAATGAACATTCCTAGGATATCTCCTATCATGATACATGAAAGCATGGTTCTTTTTAGCACTATTAGTCATTGGAGCCTTCCCTTTCCCCTTAGCGGAGATGGGAGCCTTATGACTTGTTAAGTTCTTGGCTTCCTTCTTAAAGCCAAGCCCATCCTTTATTGAGGGGTGTCTACCAATAGTGTAGGCATCCCTTGCAAATTTTAATTTATCAAATTCATTTTTGCTAGTCTTAAGTTGAGCATTAAGACTAGCCACTTCATCATTTAATTTAGAAATGGAAACTAGGTGTTCACTACAAGCATCAACATTAAAATCTTTACACCTATTGCAAATCACAACATGTTCTACACAAGAGGTTGATTTATTAGCTATTTCTAACTTAGCACTCAAGTCATCATTGATAATCCTTAAGCTAGAAATAGATTCATGGCATGTAGACAATTCACATGAAAGCATTTCATTTCTTTTAACTTCTAGAGCAAGAGAATTTTGCGCACTAACAAATTTATCATGCTCTTCATATAAAAGGTCCTCTTGCTTTTCTAACAATCTATTCTTCTCATTCAAGGCATCAATTAATTCATTGATTTTATCAATTTTGGTTCTATCTAAACCTTTGAATAGACTAGCATAGTCTACTTCATCATCACTAGATTCATCATCACTTGAAGAAGCGTAAGTACTAGTATTGCGAGTGCTTACCTTCTTCTCTCTGGCCATGAGATATGTGTGATGCTCGTTGGGGAAGAGGGATGATTTGTTGAAGGCGGTGGCGGCGAGTCCTTCGTCGTCAGAGTCGAACGAAGAATAATCCGAGTCCCACTCTTTGCCAAGGTGTGCCTCGCCTTTAGCCTTCTTGTAAGTCTTCTTCTTTTCCCTCTTCTTTTCTTGATCCTGGTCACTATCATTATCGGGACAATTAGCAATAAAGTGACCAACCCTACCGCACTTGAAGTAGGAGTGCTTTCCCTTCGTCTTGTTCTTTTTGGGATGCTCCTTGTGACCCTTTAGTGTCGTCTTGAAGCGCTTGATGATGAGGGCCATTTCTTGCTCGTTGAGCCCCGCCGCCTCAACTTGCGCCACCTTGCTAGGTAGCACCTCCTTGCTACTTGTTGCCTTGAGAGCAATGGCTTGAGGCTCATGAATTGGACCATTCAACGCTTCATCGACGTATCTTGCCTCCTTGATCATCATCCGCCCGCTTACGAACTTTCCAAGTATTTCCTCGGGCGACATCTTGGTGTACCTAGGATTTTCACGAATAGAATTTACAAGATGTGGATCAAGGATAGTGAAAGACCTTAGCATTAGGTGGACGACGTTGTGGTCCGTCCATCGCGTGCTTCCATAGCTCCTTATTTTGTTGACGAGGGTCTTGAGCCTGTTGTACGTTTGGGTTGGCTCCTCCCCCCTGATCATCGCGAACCTCCCAAGTTCGCCCTCCACCAACTCCATCTTGGTGAGCATGGTGATGTCATTTCCCTCATGAGAGATCCTGAGGGTGTCCCAAATCTGCTTGGCGTTATCCAAGCCGCTCACCTTATGGTATTCATCCCTGCACAATGACGCTAAAAGAACAGTAGTAGCTTGTGCATTTTTGTGAATTTGTTCATTAATAAACATGGGTCTATCCATACTATCAAATTGCATTCCATTTTCTACTATCTCCCATATACTTGGATGGAGAGAGAACAAGTGGCTACGCATTTTGTGACTCCAAAATCCGTAGTCCTCTCCATCAAAGTGAGGAGGTTTGCCGAGGGGAATGGAAAGCAAATGAGCATTCGAACTTTGCGGAATACGAGAATAATCAAAGGAAAAGTTCGAATTAACCATCTTCTTTTTCTCATAGTCGTTGTCCTTGTTGTCCTTTTGGGAAGAAGAAGACTCGTCGCTGTCGTCGTAGTAGACGATCTTCTTGATACGCCTCTTCTTCTTCCCATCCTTCTTTTTATGACTTGAGCCCGAGTCAGTGGGCTTGTCGTCTTTTGGCTCATTGATGAAGGACTCCTTCTCCTTGTCGTTGATCACCATCCCCTTTCCTTTAGGATCCAACCCTTCAGGCGATTAGTCCCTTTCTTGAAGAGAACGGCTCTGATACCAATTGAGAGCACCTAGAGGGGGGGGGGTGAATAGGTGATCCTGTAAAAACTTGAAACTTAAAGCCACAAAACTTGGTTAGGAGTTAGCACAATAAAATCAAGTGGCTAAGGAGAGCTCTTGTGAAGCAAAATAGACACAGTGAGAACAAGCACAACAGACACGAGGATTTATCCCGTGGTTCAGCCAAGTACAACACTTGCCTACTCCACGTTGTGGTGTCCCAACGGACGAGGGTTGCACTCAACCCCTCTCAAGTGATCCGATGATCGACTTGAATACCACGATGTTCTTCTTTCTTTACTCTTCCCCGTTTACGAGGAATCTCCACAACTTGGAGTCTCTCGCCCTTACAATGAGAATCAAAGTAAAAGCACTAGAGTAAGGGAGGGAAGCAACACACACAAATCCACAGCAATACGCACACACATGACCAAGATTTGAGTTCAAATGAATATCACAAGGTTCTCACTAGAACGGAGCTCAAATCACTAAGAATGTGAAACGAGTGCGCAAAGATGAAGTGTGAATGATCAAGAATGCTCAAAGTATGCTTGGTGTACTCCTCCATGGGCTTAGGGGTCCCTTTTATAGCCCCAACGTAGCTAGGAGCCGTTGAGAGCAATCCAGGAAGGCAATTTTTGCCTTCTCTCGACTGGCGCACCGGACACTGTCCGGTGCAGATTTCTTTCCTACTCTGGCGTAGCCGACCGTTGGAGACTTGGAGCTGTTGGCGCACCGGACCGGACAGTCCGGTGCTCCCATCCGACCGTTGGCTCGGCCACGCGTCACGCGTGGATTGCGCGGCCAACCATTGGCGCACCCGACCGATGGCTCACTGGACAGTCCGGTGACTCACCGGACAGTCCGATGAATTATAGTCGTACGCTGTTGACTTGATTCTCGAGAGCGGCGACTTCGCCGCAGCCGACTCACCGGACACTGTCCGGTGCACCACCAGACAGTCCGGTGATTTATAGCCGTACGCCACTGTCAAGACCCGAGAGCAGCCAGTTGACCAGAAACCAGCCTGGCACACCGGACACTGTCCGGTGCACCACCGGACAGTCCGGTGCACCCAGACTGAGCAGAGTCTTGGCTGCTCGAGCCAAGTCTTTTCCAATTGTATTTTCTCTGATTCTAGTACTTAGACAAATATGTTAGTACACAAAAACCAATGTACTAAGTCTAGAATCATTCCTTTGTGTTGACTTTGCACTTCTTCCACCATTTGGGATAGCTTCACACTTAAAGCATTTGTGTTGGCACATGATCACCAAAATACTTAGAAATGGCCCAAGGGCACATTTCCCTTTCACCTTTTATATTTTTCTTTAACTTTAAGCCAAAAATGATTTAAATGGCAAACCCTACCTTACTTGGGTGTACAGAGGGGTTTATTATTTTTAAACAAGTTAGAAAGTGATTAAGTGCTTCTCTGAATTTTCTTAATCCCAGTCTAATAGTATAGCTATTTTTCCTTTTTTCATTTAGCTTTTGACCAGTTAATCATTTAAATAAAAACATTGAAGTTTTCTGCAACACTTAGGGGTTTTATATTTTTCCTAAGTAGTTTACATTATTTAGGATCTGGCAAAATTTGTTTGACTTGATTTGGGTAAACAAAACTGAAGTTATGAATTTTTCAAGTTCTGTTTGTATTTAAATCAGAAATATCAAAAAGGTTTTCTAGAAATCCACTTTGCATCGAAAACCCTGGGTTCTTTCTAAACTAATCCCTTCAATTATACCCCTGCACCACTATTCCCTTGAGTCGCTGACAGCGCACAAAACCCCCTGGCCTTTACTTCTTCTTCCCCGAGGTCCCTCCCCTTATTTAAATAGTAATCGCAGAGAAGAACAGGGCGGCGCGGCTTACCGGCGGCGAGGGAGGTCCGATGAGGGGGCGGGGTTGGCTCCGGGAGATTCTTGCGGTCACGGCGAGGTACGGCTCGATGGCAGTGGTGGCCTGGAATCGGCCGGTCCACGTGCGCAGGCGGGTGAACTTGTCGGCGGCGAGTGCTCTGGCCTAACCACAGCGATACCGGTCAATCCAATGGCACGGGGAGCTTCATGGGATGTTGATGAGTCGGCCCATGCAAGGAATTGAAGAACAACTCACCGTGGAGCTCGGTCTACGTTCACCGGCGGTCGGGTGAAGTCCGGCGACCGTGGACTGGCTTCTCCAGCGAGGCAAAGTCTGATTCCTTGTTCGGGGAGCTTCACCGAGGCATGCACGGTCTACTCTAAGGGTCGAACGCGGCTGGGAGAGGCTCTGCTGGCCGGTCTACGCTGGCGGGTGTTCGGGTGGCCGCGGACACGCCGTGCGCGGGGTAATGCTGGTGATCTGGTGCTCCGGTGAGGTCGAGCGCGTGTGGGTGAGTACGGTCAAAGTCCCTGGTGGCTTTATAGGCGCGGGTGCGGGCAACAGTGCTGGCTTGGCTTGGCGCGACGTGGGGGCACGCGGGGGCGGGCATCGGGCGTGCTCTGGCGAGCTCAGTGCACGTCAAACACGTGTAGGTTTGTTTCTGCTCTTGTTCTATCTTCTGCTGAGTGGCCAAAACGTGCAAATCTTGCCCTAAGACCTTTGAGAGATCTCTTCCCTACACCTACGGCTACCTAGTTCATGTGAGTTCCAAGAGGAGATGTCGTCGGGTTAGAGAGATATGAGGGTGGGAAGTCGGCTCTGTCAGAGTTGTCCATACCGAGACAAATCTTGTGCCAAGTCATGTCAAACGACTTAGGGTCAGGTTCAAATTTTTCCAGGGTATTCTAGAGGTATTTTGGTGCCACTTTGTCAATTGGGCCAAGTGGTTTTGAAGTTTGAAAGAGGGTGAACAAGTTCGATCTTTGGAAAAGGGTTGGTTTAGGACTTAGAAAAATTCTGATTTTTCTCTTATGCTCAACACTTTGGTGAACCTTTTGGGGTTTTTCTGAAATCTTTTTGGGGTCACTTTCTTATTATCATTTGTAGGGTATGAAGGGTACTACAAATGATATAATTAGCCCAAGTCATGATCATGTGGTTTTTATAGCCTTTTGGTCATGCTCACTTATAGTGCTCCAATTGTCCAAAGGGGTTTGCATTAGGGTTTGGGCATGTCTCTCCATTATATGTACATGATGAGGCCAAGTCATGACATCTAAGATGGATTGAACTTACTTAGGATTTTGAGTTCCAAGTTTGGAGTCCTTTACTCAATTTAAGTCTCATGTGATGATGGGCTTACTTGTGTAGACTTGAGTGAAAACCCTAAGTAACACCTAGGGTGTTACAGAGTCTTACCTCGCCACCCATGCCAACCTTGAAGCCATCACTTGGGAGGAGTTCAGGGTCAACTTCTGTCGCTACCATGTGCCCGAAGGACTGATGATAGTGAGGAAGGAGGAGTTTCTCACCCTGAAGCAAGGCCCCCTGTCCGTTAGTGAGTACATGGATAAGTTTCTGCAGCTATCACGTTACACCCTAGAGGATGTCAACACGGATGCCAAGAGGCAGTACTGCTTTTTGAGAGGATTGGTTGACCCCTCCATTACCAGCTCATGAACCACACTTTCTCCACCTTCCAGCGTTTGATAGACAGAGCAATCATGACTGAAAGGAAGCGTCGGGAGATGGAGGATAGGAAGCGCAAGATTGGTGGACCTCAGGCCGGGAGTAGCAGTCGTCCCCGCTACTCAGGCAACATGCCACAACAGTTCAAGCAAGGCCACTAGCACCAGCATCAGCGTCAGCACCAGCACCAGTACTAGAGGCAGTTTCCTCAGCAGCAGCAGCAGTACCGTCAGAACACTCAGTCAGGAGGAAATCAGTACCAGCGTTAGAACAACTAGGCAGCTCGTCTTCCCGCCCTAGCACCCAACCAGAATGGCCAAGAAGCCCCAGCACATGTAGGAGGTCGTGCATGCTTTTACTATGGAGAACAAAATCACTGGGCGAAGAACTGTCCAAAGAAAGTAGCCTAGCAACCATCAGCAGTCAATGCCCCAGCAAGACAAGGAGCACCGCAGCAAGCACCAGGAGTCCATGGTCAGGCCTACAACCGTGGAAAGGTGAACCACCTGGAGGCCGAAGCAATCCAGGATGCTCAGGACATGGCAGTAGGTATGTATCCAGTCGAATCCTACCTAGCAAAAGTATTATTTGATACTGGTGCCACACATTCTTTTGTTTCTGCATCTTGGGTTTTCACATAACATCCCTATAGAACCAATGATCCCACCTTTGAGAGTGAATTCAGTTGGGGGAAAGTTCAGTCTGACAGGATTTGTCTGAATCTAAGGATTGAAATAAGGGGGATAGCCTTCCCCGCTAGCCTAGTAGTAATGGGAACTCAAGGGTTAGATGTCATCCTAGGGATGAATTGGCTACATAGAAATCAAGCCACTGTCAGTTGTGACAAGAGAACAGTTAAGTTGGTGTCCCCATCCGAAAAGGAGGTAGTAACCAAGCTATACTTACCTGAACTAGAAGAAGGAGCCTGTCACCATTTATTAGTAGATGACAAGGAGTCCAATCCGATTGAAACAATTAGGATTGTGTCAGAATTCCCCGATGTATTCCCTAAGGAGTTACCAGGCATGCCACCTGAAAGGAAAGTTGAGTTTGCCAAAGAGCTTATCCCAGGCACCGCCCCTATTTCCATGAGAGCTTATCAAGTGTCCGAACCAGAGTTGGTGGAACTCAAGAAGCAAATTGATGAGTTGTTAGAGAACGGTTACATCAGGCCAAGTACCTCACCTTGGGCAGCCCCAATATTATTTATGGAGAAGAAGGATGGCACGAAGAGGATGTGCATCGATTATAGAGCCTTGAATGAAGTCACTGTCAAGAATAAGTACTCCCTGCCCAGAATTGAAGATTTATTTGATCAGTTGAGAGGAGCCAGTGTGTTCTCAAAGATAGATCTGAGGTCAGGTTACCATCAGCTCAGAATCCGACCTGCAAATATACCAAAGACATCATTCATCACCAAGTATGGACTATATGAGTTCATGGTTATGTCATTCGGATTGATGAATGTGCCAGCGTACTTCATGTATCTGATGAACAGTGTGTTCATGGACTACCTCGACAAGTTCGTAGTGGTGTTCATTGATGATATTCTTATATGTTCCAAAAATGAGCAAGAGCATGAGGAACATTTGAGGAAAGTACATCAAAGGCTACGAGATTGCCAGTTGTATGCCAAGCTTAGCAATTGTGAGTTTTGGATCAGCGAAGTTCTATTCTTGGGTCATATAATAAACCGAGATGGACTAGCTATGGATCCAAAGAAGGTAGCAGCGATACTGGACTGGAAAGCACCAAAATATGTCTGAGGAATCAAGAGTTTCATTAGAATGGCCGGTTATTATCGACGTCTCATTGAAGGTTTCTCCAAGATTGCTAGACCAATGACAGCCTTGCTAGCAAAGAAGGATGAGTTCAAGTGGACCCCAGCGTGCCAAGAATCATTTGAAATGTTGAAGCAGAAGTTGACAACAGCGCTAGTGTTGGTTCTGCCAGATGTTCACAAGCCATTCTCAGTATATTGCGATGCTTCGTACACCGGACTAGGATGTTTGTTGATGCAGGAAGGGAGAGTAGTGGCATACTCGTCCCGACAGTTGAAGATTCATGAGAATAACTATCCTACTCATGATTTGGAGCTAGCAGCAGTGGTTCATGCATTGAAGACCTAGAGACAATATCTTTATGGGCAGAAGTGTGATATCTACACTGTGGTAGAACCGCCCGAATTATTCCAGCTTAAGTGCCTAAATCACGCCACAGGGGCCGTAGCACATTTAAATCGGAATAACCTGTCAGTTCCTCAGATCTAGTCTAATAAAGCCACTTAACCAGGATCAAATACCACATACTCACTCGAAGATGAGTCACAGAAGAAATACAATAAAGCAGGAAAAACCTCAAATTAAAGTACTGGAGATATTACATAAATCGTAGTTTCTCAAGTAAACTGAAATAGTTCATAAGATAGATTTTTGCAGCGGATAATCGATGTCGTCGGTAGCAAGGAATTGGGTAAGGCCTAGCCCACTAATCCTCCTGCTCCTCTCCTATCGGAGCAGCATCCCACTTGACCGTCCAACCCGGTGGCAGGGTGGTAGGCCAAGTCACACCATCAACCATATCCTGAAGCATACCTGCAAAAATTATGCCACAAGCAAGGCTGAGTATACTAATACTCAGCTAGACTTACCCGGTGTGAGGAGTCTACTCCTCTACCTCTAGACCATGCAGCTGTTTGGCAGAGAGGTTTGGTTTGCCAAAAGCACTAGCTGAGTCTAAAATCAATTTTTAGCTTTCCAATTTCTAGCATCATTATCTTAGCTAGGTTTGCTCCTTCTAAGCATACATGGTAGCAAGCATTTAGTACAATCAACAACTTATCTCAAGTAAACCTCATTTCACTTCTTACTCAATGTAGTACAAGGGGTCAAGCAGTCTCATTAGCTGCGAGAAGCAGACAATTCGAATCGAGTTTTATCCTTGCAAGGTAAACCTAAACACACGACATGTCTAGGGCACTCCATCCCCACACATGTCAACCATCCCCATCGATTCCCCTTTCGTGGCCAGGCCTCACCACCTTGGCATACAATGCTCCACTGACCCCAGCTGCCGCCGTGCAGTGACCGCACTTGTACCCACCATAGCTAGCATGGGAGACCCAGTCTCAGGTCGCGTTAGGGGTAAAGTCCGCGCCCGGCTTCACTCAGTTACTAGGTTTACCGGTTACCATATTTCCCGACATGTGTTTAGTACATTCAAACGCTTGACTTAGGTATCCTCACATTAATCCTTAATTCCTTTTTCCTGTCTCATGGGCAAGGCATCCTCCCTGGATCCAAGTTCATAGACCATCATAGATCCCGTTATCAAGATGAATACAATCAATTCCTGGCCTCACGCGAGTGCTAGAAAAATCACTCGACTTCTACCGAGATCCCTAATTAGTAAAGCAGCTACTCGACCTAGCATACTAGTATCCATCTCAAAAAGGAATCCTAAGTTCATGCAACTAGGGGTTTCAAGCAACTCCTACATTTAAGTGCACATTACAATCCTACAAACATTAAGTGTAGTAAGATAGCATATATAGATACGGTTATGCATAAAACCGGGGCTTGCCTTCAATAGCTGGGGCTGCGGGGAGATCCTCGATGGCAGTCTCAAGAGCTTGCTCCTGGTCTTCCTCGTGGACAGCTCCTTGCTCAGGGATGAGCACGTACTCTCCGTCAGCGAGATTGCAATCTAATGAACAATGAGTAAGACATATGCATGGCATGATATGCAATTTAGCAATTAAAATTGATGGGGGATGATCAATTTAATAAGGTAGGGCTTATTCTCTCTACTAGAGATTTTTAGGGTACACTTAGCAAATTAGGGTCAGGCTTAGTTAACTAATTGGTAAGTCCATTTTGGTGTTCCACTGATTTCCTTTTAATATCTTAGGGAGAGTTTATTAAGATTTCCAGCTGAGTTCATTGGACTAAGATTTATTATTCCCTCTCTTTCTTTCTATTTCTTTTATGCTTTTAAGGTGGGTTTGAACTACAAGATAACTTAATAAACTTCCAAAAATTCTGCAAAAATTACAGTGGCTTCTTACTGGTGTATAGTTCCCTGTCTCAAAATTTGGGGCTTAAACAGTGAGGGGTTCTCTCTGTATAAAATTATCAAATATTAGGGCAGAGGGGGTGTTTCGAACTAAAACTCCCTTTTAACTGTGGGTTATTCTCTAAGACATATTTTTGCTGGCATTTAGATGTTATAAAATGACTTTTTACAATTTTTTAGTCACTAATACTTATTAGTTATTTTTCTATGATTTTCTAAAGTTTCTAGCCAAAGGGGTGCTTTCTACTACCACTATACTTGAAAAATATCAAACAACAGATTTCTAATTTTTCCTATCTTCTTTTTTGTGCAAGAGCAATCATTCTGAAGTTTGGTAACTTTTTGCTTAAGGGAAGGGTGGTAGGATTTTCTTGAACTAAATGGCCTTTTTCATGGAGTATTGGCAACGGTATTATTTAGCAGCTTTCAATTGGGTTTTGCATTTGTCTCTGGTGGCCTACTTCATTATTAATCTAGTAAAAATTTATTTGCCCACTATTGCACTATTTTTGGTTTGCTCATGATTTAATTGAATATGGCACAATATCAAGTTCTATTTGTTTACTCTACTTAAAATGATGGGCCAGGGTGTTTATCATTTTTGTAGTGGTATCTTAGTGGTTACAAGTCCACTAAATGTTTCTTATCAATCTTGAAATTGTTTTCATAATTCTAGTAATTGTTTTTCTAGTTTGGTTAGTGCCTAATAAAACATTTCACTTTGAATTTGTTCTGGATTAGGGTTCCCTTTATTTTTCCTAGGTTCTCCATTACTTAAGTGGACTAGGAAAAATAATGACATTCACTGTTCATTATTTTCTAGTGCCTTTTTGATTTTCTTAAGTTTTGGGTAAATATGGCTTTTAATAAGTAACCTTGTCTAAATCTTAAATACTGGGGTGCTTACTATTTTAAGCAGTGCCTAAGTGGGTTTTACACTTCTGCAAATTTTCTTAGGTTCAGCACAGAAGAATAACTATTTTTTCTTATTTTAATAAGGTTTGGTCATTTTCCTTAATTAATTTCAACTCTAAAATTTGAAACAGAAAGCATAAGGTTCGGTATTTTTATGTGATAGTCCATAATGTTTTGAATCCAACAAAATTGGTTTGACTAAATTTGGTTGAATATAACTCAAGATATAAATTTTCTAAGTTCTCTGCTGAATTTAAAAAGATTAAATAGAAATGGATAAAGGAAAAACGGTTTTGCACTGGGGTCCCGGGTGAAAGGTTTTAAATGTCTAACAGACAGGTCCTCGGTTCACTATTCATCTGAGCCTACGGCTCTACAGAAAACCCCCTAGGGTTTCCCGAAATCGAACCCGCGAACCTTCCCCTAATGGAACAGTGATCGCGGCGGAGGAAAAGGGCGGAGGGGCTTACCGGTGGTGGGGTTGCTCCGGTGAGGGGTCGGGTGAGGTCCAGGAGTCTCTGGCAATCATGTCGATGTGTCGATCACCGGCGATGGTGGTCGGAGGAGGTCGGTCCACGCACGTAGGCGGGGGAGCTCTTCGGCGGCGAGGAGTTCGGCCTAACCAGCGCAATACAGTTCAATTAAATGGGTCAGGAAGCTTCACTAGAGATCAAGGAAGACGTGTGCGCGAGGAATTTGAGAATGGCTCACCGGATTGCTCGGTCCACGCGCAGCTGCGGGCGACCGAAGTCCAGCGAAGATGATCTCGGGTCTCCGGTGAGGTTCTGTCGGGTCCGAGAGCTTGGAAAGCTCCACGGGCCACTTGCGAAGCTAACCGAGGGGCATGCACAACTTGGACGTGGCTGGAGTGAGTTGGCCGCGGTGGTCGAGGCTCGGGCGGTGATGGTGGGCGGAGGAAAGCTCGCCGGAGCTAAGGAGGAGCGTCTGGCCAGCGAGGGTGAGCACGGGGTGAGGTGAGGCGCACCCAGGGGTGGTTTTAAAGGCGCGGGCCAGCGTGGCTGAGGGGAGGCTCTGACAAGCGCTCGGGGCGTGCGCAGGCGAGCGCCAGTGCGCGCTCTAGCGTCTCGCACAACGTCGAAGCACAAGGCAGCGCAGAGAGAGGTCATGTTCAAGCACGGATTGGTTCCAAATCTTTGAGATTATGGCCATGATCCTGTTGAGAGATCTCTTCCCCTGACATTCCTTTGTCGTTTGTGTGTGGAGGCTTGCAGGTTTTGCTGACTGGATCAAGAGATATGGAGGGGTGAAGTTGGGTTTGTATCACTGCCGAGCACAAAGAGAAGATCCTGGGTTTGACGTGTCCAGAGCACGCGCCCCGATGCCATCTTCTGGTATGAGGTAGAGGGGTTAGTTAGACACATTTTTGTCAATGAGAGCTTAGAGCTTTGAGATAGAGATCAAGGTGAACGCTCTCGGTATTGGTTCAAGGGCTGAAAATTTAGAAATCTGAATTTCAGATTTCCCCATTGAACCTCCACTTGAATAGCTTGTTTGGAGTTTTTAACAAACTATTTTGGCCAAGCTTTCATAATCTTTCTTGTAGCTTAGTTAGTGTATTTTAATTTTTATAATTGGCCTAAGCCATGATTTCAAGTTTTTCATGGTCTTTCATCCCTTTTCTTCTTATCTACTTAAATAGCCTAACTAGGGTTGGTATTAGGGTTTCAACATTTTTCCCTTTTTTTGAAAACCTCAATTGTTTTAGACATGATTCTTTAGATATAAACTTAGTGGATCTTTTATTCTTAAATTGATTTGGTGCTTCATGCTCAATTTGGCTTACATGAAATGATGATTCTTGAGCTAGCACTAAGAAAAGCCCTAGGTGACACTAGGGTGTCACAGCCTTCCCCCCTTAAAGGAATCTCGTCCCAAGATTCGGATCGGAGTCCCCCCGGGGTGAAGCAAAGGGTGAGACTTACTTGAAGTGGGTGCTTTATTTATTAAGGCAACTGCTCTTCAAATGTCATTCTCTTTGCAACCTCAAAAGGAAGTCCTTTTAATTCTTGTCTTATAGTTAACTCTTTTTATATTAAGATCATTTTTCTGAAATTTAGATTCAAAGGGCACACAGAGGGGTTGGGCATGATTACGTACCAATTTCCGTAGGTAGATAATCGGGAAAGTTGGAATGCAGAAATTCCTCAGTCTCCCAAGTAGCCTCTTCCTCTAAGTGATTACTTCATTGGATCTTATACATCTTGATCGATTTAGCCCGAGTTGATCTTTCTTTGCAATCCAGAACCTTGGAAGGGTACTCTTGGTACGATAGATCTAGCTCTATCTCCAATTCTGGTTCTGCTATGATCTCAGTCGGCAATTGAACACACTTCTTCAGTTGGGATACATGAAACACATTGTGGATGGCAGACATTTTTTGAGGTAACTTCAATTTGTATGCCACGGGTCCACATGCTCTATGATCTCATAAGGTCCAATGTAACAAGGGGCTAACTTGCCTTTGATCCCGAATCTCTGCACTCCCTTGGTGGGTGATACCTTCAAATATACGAAATCTCCCACCTCGAATTGGAGAGGTTTTCTTCTTCTATCATGGTAACTCTTCTGCCTGGCTTGAGCAGATTCTAGATTCTTCCTCATTAGTTTGACCTTCTTTTCGGCTTCAGTCACTAAGTCAGGTCCGAAAACTTCTCTTTCTCCAGGCTGAGACCAATTGAGGGGTGTTCTACACCTTCTCCCATAGAGAGCTTCAAAGGGTGCCATCTTTAGGCTGGATTGATAAATGTTGTTATAAGCAAACTCTGCCAAGGAGAGGTGCTTATCCCAGTTTTTGCCACAATCGATTGCACAAGCCCTCAACATATCTTCAAGAATTTGATTTACCCTCTCAGTCTGACCATCAGTCTGTGGGTGGTAAGCTGAACTTCTGATTAGCTTGGTTCCGAAAGACTCTTGCAGTTGTTCCCAAAATTTGGCAACAACTTGGGCTCCTCGGTCAGAAACAATGGTCCGGGCAATCCGTGCAAACACATGATTCAGCCAATGTACAACTCTACATACTTCTGAGCCTTATCAGTGGTGTGCACTGGAAGAAAATGTGTCACTTTCGTCAGTCGGTCCACAATAACCCAAATCGAATCATGATGCCGCGTGGTGTTGGGCAGACCCACAATGAAATCCATGCTGATGTCATCCCATTTCCACGAAGGTATAGATAGGGGTTGCAAGGCTCCAGCTGATTTCAAGTGGCTTGCCTTTATCCTCTGACAGGTGTCACGTTTTGATACATATTGGGCTATCTCCCTCTTCATTCTGGTCCACCAATACAAGGGCTTCAGATCATGGTACATTTTGGTGCTCCCTAGATGCATGGAGAATTTGGAGAGATGGGCCTCATCCAAGATTTTCTTCTTGAGATCCTTGTTTTTAGGAACCACCAATCTGCTTTCGAACCACAATATACCCTTTCCATCTTGGCAGAAACATTTATACTTCTCGGTCTTCTGATGGAGGTTCTCCTTAATAATTTGCACTCCCTTGTCACTATGCTGGGCCATGATGATCTGGTCTTGCAAAGCTGGCTCAACGGAAATGTGAGACAAAGCACAGAAGGAATCACTCCAATCTTCATTTTTCTCAGCTCATCACACAGGGTGTCAATGCGAGAATCCATCATAACACAGTTGCATTGCGACTTCCGACTCAAGGCATCTGCTACCACATTGGCTTTTCCTGGGTGATAATGTATCTCTAGGTCATAGTCCTTGATCAGCTCTAGCCATCTTCCCTGCCTCATGTTGAGATCAGCCTGAGTAAAGATATACTTAAGGCTCTTATGATTAGTGAAGATGTTGCAGTGGGTTCCCATCAAATAGTGTCTCCACATTTTCAATGCATGGACCACGGCTGCTAACTCCAAGTCATGAGTGGGATAATTTTGCTCATGAGGCCTAAGTGCTCTTGATGCATAAGCAATGACTCAGTTGTTTTGCATTAAGACACAACCCAGTCCAGTGCCAGAGGCATCACAGTACACATCAAATGGCTTGCTGCTGTCGGGTTGCGCTAACACCGGAGCTGTGGTCAGATGTTGCCTCAATGCATGAAAGGCATCTTCGCACTTCTGACCCCAAACAAACTTGGCTTCTTTCTTCAACATCTAAGTTATGGGCTTTGCAATTCGAGAGAAATCCCGAATGAATCTTTGGTAATGACCAGCTAATCCCAGAAAACTCCGAATCTGACGGACGGTCATTGGTGGCTTCCAGTTCATTACCTCTTGCACCTTATCAGGATCAACAGCTATTCCTGCCTGAGATATAGTGTGACCCAAGAATTTGATCTCCTTTAGCCAAAAACCACATTTTGACAATTTGGCGTAAATATGGTGCTCTCGCAGACGTTGAAGCCCTACATGCAAATGCCCGGCATGTTCTTCTTCGTTCTTCGAGTACACTAAGATATCATCGATGAAAACCACTATGAACTTGTCCAATTCAGGCATGAAAACAGAATTCATCAGATACATTAAATATGCTGGTGCATTAGTCAGCCCAAAAGATATCACCAAGAATTCATATAGCCATATCTGGTCGAGAAGGCGGTCTTTGGAATATCGCTTGCTCGTATCTTGATCTGATGGTAGCCGGAGCGAAGGTCTATCTTGGAGAACACTTTGGCTCCGACCAACTGATCGAAAAGAACATCAATACGAGGCAAAGGATACTTGTTCTTGATAGTCACCGCTTTAAGTGGGCGGTAATCTATGCATAGCCTCAAGCTTTCATCTTTCTTTTTCACAAACAAGGCTGGACATCCCCAAGGCGAAGTACTTGGGCGAATGAAACCTTTGTCCAGCAATTCTTGCAATTGCTTCTTCAATTCTGCCAACTCAGTGGGTGGCATCCGGTAAGGCCTCTTGGAAATAGGTGACATTCCCGGTTGCAACTCGATGGCGAATTCAATATCCCGGTCTGGTGGCATTCCAGGCTATTCATCAGGAAAGACATCTACATACTCACATACCACTGGAATCTTTTTCAGGGGTAACTCCATCATAGCAAAAGCACATGACTGAGTAGAGTCTTGACTGGGCAGAAACAAGGTGAAACTCCCACAGATTGGGGAATTGATTTCCACGATGAGGCTGGCTACATCAAGCACTACTTGGTGTCTGGTCATTCAATTAGCTCCCAGAATAATATCCACATTCTCCAAACCCAAAACAAGAAGGGTGGATTTGATAATGTGGCTTCCCAGTTGAATAGACAGACTTTGGTTTAATTGATTAGTTGCAATTTTACCCCCAGGTGTGGCTATCATGAATGACCCTTTTGTGTGATAGAAAGGCAGTTGACATTTAGCACTAAACTTTTGGCTAATGAAACTATGAGATGCACTAGAATCAAACAGAATTAAAGCAGGTTGATTATAAACTGAAAAGATACCAGTCATGATGGGGGCTCCTTCAGGTAACTCCTCCAGAGTAGTGAGTTGAGCTTCCCTTGCCTGACTTGCATCTTCTGCTTTCTTCCCTTGTCTTGATTTGGTGCTGGCATCTGCCTCTGCTAATTTCTTGGGCAATTCCTGGCATAGTGGCCCACATTGCCCCAAGTGAAGCACTTGTTCCCATTTCCCTTGCGGAACTGCTGATGAGGAGGATGATTGTTCCTTGAAGCGGGGGCTGGAAAACGGGTGGGTGCTGGCTGCTACTGCTGAGGTGGCCTGATCACCCATCTGCCTGCCTTTTGCTGAAATCCCCTGCTCTGATTGTGAGAAACAATCCTGAACCTCTAGGCCTGAGCGGATGGTGCTGCCATTGGCGCCTTTCTCTTCTTCTCTGCCCGATGAGCTACAATACAGTCCTCCTAGGAGATGGCCAGGTTGACCAACTCATTGAAGCTATCAGCCCGGACAGTGTTGAGACGTTCCCGCAGCTTGGTGTTGAGACCCCTGCGGAAGCGGTCTCTCTTCTTCTCGTCGGAATCAGCATGATAACCTGCATGCTGGCACAGGTCGTTGAAGGCCTAAGCGTACTGCAATACCGTGCGGGTTCCTTGATTGAGTGCCAGAAACTCATTCAGCTTGTGATCAAGAATTCTAGCTGGGATGTGATGCCCTCTGAAAGCAGTCTTGAATTCTTCCCAAGACACTTCACGATCAGCAGGTAGCATAGCACGGAAGTGGTCCCACCAAGTCTGAGCAGGGCCGTGAAGTTGCTGTGCGACGAAGCGAGCCTTGGTATCATCAGGGCAGTCTCCCGTGAGGAGGGGAAACTTGGACTCCACGACGCGTAGCCACACGTTGGCATCCAACGAATCCTCTGCCTTGGTGAACAAGGACGGCTGCGTACTCAGGAATTCCTGGTAGGTTGCCGCTGCCGGAGGTCACTGCGGCTGGCCTCCACCACACTGCTGAGGGTGGGGCTGGCGCTACAAGAGCTGTTGCAGAATCTTGTTCTGCGGCCATTAGCTCCTGCACTATGGGAGCTAGAGGAGGTGGCAGGGGAACTTGCTCGTTTTGCCCGTGAAGCTGCCTAGCTGCCATCTGAAAATAGAGATTGATGCCATTGTCATCCCAATTCACAATTTCGAACAACATGCTATTATCTCATATGGAAAGAAATTGCCATAATCATAACATTAAGTTCGAATGAAGATAACATGGTTACAAACATCCCACAGATCTCAAAAGTTCTCAAGGGTTACATCAATTAGGGAAAGTACCTGTAAGCCTAGTCCAAAATCTGTCATTAACTAAGCTCGCGTAGGTTTCTATCCTCCTAAGACATCAAAATGACTCGTCAACCCTGAGTAGTGGAAGCGACACTGAATGCGGGTGAAGGGGGCATCGCGGAGGTAGTCCCATTGGCACCAGGAGCCTCTTCTCCCTCGCTTCCAGCCTCATTGGCCTCCATCTCTAAGTGGTGCATGTCCAGGTGGTCATTAGCTTCTTCGAGTTCCCGCTGCACATCATGGAGCTGGTTCTCCAAGACATCAATAGTGTTGTCTCGGATCTCCACCTGCTGCTCCAAGGTGGTGATGTGCTGGCTCAGCCTTTCCACCTGTAGGTCCTTCTCCACCAACTCGGAGGACAAGTAGACCACAAAGTCTTCTCAGCTGTCTAAGGTGAGCTTGGTAGTTTGAGCGATGTTAGCAAGATGTGCCATAGCGTCGCTCTGCAGGGCCTGAAGGCGATACAGTGCACTCATGCACTAAACAGTGACCCTCCCAACCAAGTCAGGATACATTGCTCACACATCCTTCACATGGCTCACACGGTTGCACCACATGGGCTCATCCTTCTTCTCAGCAGGGAAGAGTCCCAAGGGGTGCACCACCATTTCCAGGGGATGGTAGCCACAGAAAGTCATTAGAGTCTTCATAGCTGCCGCTTCGGTGGTGTCGTCCGTCCTGAATCCAATCGTCTCGGAGTCAAGAGAACACCAACCCGGCTAAAGGGGATGAGCCTCCAAAGTCAGCCAGACTCGGCAACGTGGTACCCGATGCTCCTCGTACAGCTGCACCGTGTACAAAGGGGGCGTAGGGTAACCGGCGGAGTTAAGCACTTTCCACAAGATGGAAGGAAAGCCATCGTAAGAAAGGAAGTCAGAGCTGAAATGAGTGTCTCCTCCATTGGCAGGGGTTGGTGAGGTCATCTGCGGAAGGAGATCAGATGTAAAGATTATGGTGGAAGAGGAAAAATAAAAGACCTTGGGTGGTTTAAAAGGAAGCGGGTTAGCTCAAATTCTTACTTCTTTAGTGTCTAATCCCTTTTAGTTTTTTTATAATGCATGCATGCTGAGAATAACGTCTCCTCTCCGAATAAAAGGGTGCTCTTAGGGCATCCTTTAAAAATCTAAATACTGGCCCATGGGGCCTACTTAGCCACCTATTTCTCCCTCTATTCCTAAGGCCTTTCGTCCTAGGTCTAGTGGTCTAGTCCTGACGATTCACACTAGTTTCTAAGCAAGCTTTAGATTTTGAAAATTGGTATTCATGGTTTATTGTCTTTCTCTGTGGTGGTATTTGCTCCGATACCAGCTGTGGCAGAACCGCCCGAATTATTCTAGCTTAAGTGCCTAAGTCACGCCTTAGGTACCGTAGCACACTTAAATCGGAATAACCTGTCAGTCCCTCAGATCTAGTCTAATAAAGCCACTTAACCAGGATCAAATACCACATACTCACTCGAAGATGAGTCACAGAAGAAATACAATAAAGCAAGAAAAACCTCAAATTAAAGTACTGGAGTTATTACATAAATCGGAGTTTCTCAAGTAAACTGAAATAGTTCATAAGATAGATTTTTACAGCGGATAATTGATGTCGTCAGTAGCGAGGAATTGGGATAGAGATCAAGGTGAACATGCTCGGTTTTGGTTCAAGGGCTGAAATTTCAGAAATCTGAATTTCAGATTTCCCCATTGAACCTCCACTTGAATGGCTTGTTTGGAGTTTTTAACAAACTATTTTGGCCAAGCTTTCATAATCTTTCATGTAGATTAGTTAGTGTATTTTAATTTTTATAATTGGCCTAAGCCATGATTTCAAGTTTTTCATGGTCTTTCATCCCTTTTCTTCTTTTCTACTTAAATAGCCTAATTAGGGTTGGTATTTGGGTTTCAAAATTTTTCCCTTTTTTCGAAAACCTAAATTGTTTTAGACATGATTCTTTAGATACAAACTTAGTGGATCTTTTATTCTTAAATTGATTTGGTGCTTCATGCTCAATTTGGCTTACATGAAATGATGATTCTTGAGTTAGCACTGAGAAAAGCCCTAGGTGACACTGGGGTGTCACATACACGAACCAAAAGAGCCTCAAGTACATATTCACTCAGTCAGAGTTAAACATGAGGCAGCGAAGATGGCTGGAATTGATCAAAGACTATGAGCTGGAGATCCATTACCACCCAGGCAAAGCAAATGTGGTTGTAGATTCTCTTAGCAGGAAGAGTCAAGTCCATATGTTGGCCGCTCACCCGATGCCGTTTGAGCTAGCAAAGGAATTCGACAGGTTGAGTCTCGGATTTCTGAACAACACTCAAGGAGTGACAATTGAGCTAGAGCCCACTCTGGAGCAAGACATCAGAAAAAGGTCAGAAGGATGATGAGAAGATCAACGAGATCCGGCAGCTGATCATCGATGGGAAAGGTCCAGATTTCTGTGAAGATGCCGAAGGAGTGGTATGGTTCAAAGATAGGCTGTGTGTTCCCAACATCACCTCGATCTAGGAACTGATTCTCAAGGAAGCTCATGAGACAACGTATTCTATACACCCGAGTAGTGAGAAAATGTACCAAGACTTGAAGAGGAGATTCTGGTGGTATGGTATGAAAAGAGAGATAGCAGAGTATGTGGCTAGATGCGATAGTTGTAAGAGGATCAAGGCAAAACATCATAGACCCGCAGGTTTGTTGAAGCCGTTGTAGATTCCACAGTAGAAATGGGATGAGATTGGGATGGACTTTATAGTTGGTCTGCCCCGTACTCGAGCTGGTTATGACTCCATCTGGGTAGTAGTGGACCGTTTGACAAAGACGGCCCATTTCATACCAGTCAAGACCACCTATAACAGTGCAGTGTTGGCAGAGTTATACATGTCACGGATTGTGTGCTTACATGGTATTCCAAAGAAGATAATATCGGATAGAGGCACCCAATTTACTTCTCACTTTTGGCAGCAGCTACATGAAGCTTTGGGTACGCACTTGAAATTCAGTTCAGCTTATCACCTGCAGACAGATGGTCAGACTGAGAGAACCAACCAGATTCTTGAGGATATGTTGAGAGCTTGTGCTTTGCAAGATCAGTTAGGTTGGGACAAGAGGTTACCATATGCAGAATTCTCCTACAACAACAGCTACCAAGCCAGTCTGAAGATGTTACCATTTGAAGCACTTTATGGGAGAAATTGCAGAACTCCATTGCATTGGGACCAACCTGGCGAAAGGCAGGTATTCGGTCCAGAGATTTTGCTTGAAGCCGAAGAGAATATCAGGATGATCTAGGAAAATTTGAAGGTAGCGCAGTCCAGGCAGCGAAGCTATGCTGACACCAGAAGAAGGGAACTCAGTTTTGAAGTGGGAGACTATGTATACTTGCAAGTGTTGCCCATCAGAGGAACCAAGAGGTTTGGAGTCAAAGGCAAGTTAGCATCTCGCTACATCAGCCCATATCAGATTCAAGCCAGATGTGGAGAAGTGGCTTATCAACTCAGCTTATCAGAGAACCTGTCTGCAGTGCATGATGTGTTTCACTTGTCTCAGTTGAAGAAATGCTTGCGAGTACCAGAAGAGCAGTTGTCAATGGAAGACCTTGAAGTTCAAGAGGATCTGACATATGTTGAGAAACCAACGCAAATTCTAGAGACAGCCGATCGAGTCACCCGGAGGAACACCATCAAAATGTGCAAAGTCAAATGGGGCCACCACTTAGAAGAAGCAGCAACCTAGGAAAGAGAAGACGATCTGAGAGCCAAGTACCCTAAACTCTTTGCTAGCCAGCCCTGAATCTCGAGGGCGGGATTCTTTTAAGGGGGATAGGTCTGTAACACCCTGAATTTGGGGGTACAAAATTTCTTTCTTATGATCACCCAAATTCATGTGTTACTCTTCTCTATCTCACTCTAGTTTCCCTCTCTCTAGTTTTCTCTCTCTCTCTCTCTCTCTTTTAATTAGAGTTAGTTGTATTAGTGAGGGACTATTTATTTTATTTTGCCTAAAACATATAAGTCATGGAATGTTGCAGCATATTGAGCCTAATTATTCTTTGAAATGTTGCACATATTTGATTTGGTTTGAATTTGAAACTGGATTTGAATTTGAATTGAAAATCCTAGAGAAAATAAATAGAAAAGGCATTAGAAATTCCAGGAAAATAGGAAAAGCCAATTCGGCCCAAGGCAGCCCATTAAGCCCAGCCCGCGCGCGTGCACCCATGCCCGTGTGTCCCTGTGCCTGACAGGCGGACCCCGCCTGTAGGCGCAAACCCGAGCGTCCTCTCTCCCTCGCTCTTTCGCTGCTCCGTGGGACTGGTCTGTCGGCGCCGTTGCTCTCGCGCGTGCCCACTCTCCCTCTCTCTGCCCCACCGACCCCGCTTGTTGTTAGAAATATGCCCTAGAGATAATCATAGAGATGAGCATATTTCTTTGTATCCATGATATATATATTGCTTAATTGAATATCCATGGAAGGCACCTTGTATTGATTAGCAATTATGTGAATTGTTTGTGAGATTCTTTACTTATATGGTTATTCTAAATGATGTCCCTAGTCAGAGTCGATGACTAGCACATGTATTAGTTGATGACTACATTTCACAAGTCATGAACATGGAGATGTTAAACTAATAATGTGGGCACATGTATGACATGTGGCTGGACCGACCCAACGTGAGATATTGTAATATAGTTCTCTTCTTGCAACATGAATACTGTATCCTTAGACCTGAGATTGTCGCATGTTCTCAAGATGTGAATTGACTTACTTAGGGACTATCAAACGCTATCCCGTAACTGGGTAGTTATAAAGGTAGTTTTGGGTTTGTCAGGAAGCATGCTATGAGGCATGGTCAGTCAAGATGGAATTTGTCCCTCTCTTTGTGAGAGAGATATCTCTGGGCCCCTCGAGTGATTGGATCAAGAAATGCATGGCCGTGCTAGGGTTAAGAGTTAACCATTGAAAGGATTCCAATTCACAGTATCGAGAAAGAGAGGTCAGCTTGGAGCCAGACCAAATATCGTGAGACAAAGGGAACAGCATGTACGTAATGTCGCAATGGTTCGTCTGATATGATCTTTACGTTCACATAGGAGTTGACATGTCTTGCTAGAGGCCGCTGTCAATTATTGGGCCAAGTAAGAGTACTCGGGCTATGTCTATTTGTACGTGAACCTATAGGGTCACACACTTAAGGGGAAGGAAGCCTAATTCGGATTAGATCCGAATTTAGACTGGGCTTTAGGGTTAATGATGGGCCTCGGCGTTAGAAGCCCACCATAACGCCTATATAATGAGGGGCGGGGGCGCGGTTAAGGATAACCTAATTCGCCACCTGCAAACCAGCAGCCGCTGATCGCCTCTCGCCCTCGCCAAGCCGCCGTCGCGAACCTAGCAGTTCGGTACGCGGCGCTTCCTCCCTGTACGTGTGGATACCTCGGAGGTGCTGCATCTGGAGCACTTGGACGAACCGTGCGAGGACGTGAAGAACGCCGGCGACTACACGGCACTGCTCGACGCGTTCATCTACATCGAGACGTCTTCCGCTGCTCTGCGCGTCTAGTGGTAATTCCATGACCTATAACCGCAGTAGTTCTTGGTATTATGGGGATGAAAATTTTGTTTTGCGCTAGCGTAGCCTCCCCGTAATCCTACAGTGGTATCGGAGCCAGGTTCTGTGTAGTTTTAGGTCTGGATCTAGGTTCATGAGATGGATCTACTTGATGCACGGTTTGATTAGATCAATTGGTAATAAAGGGTTGAAGTAGATTACATCGGATATGACTAGAGAGATCAGTTCGTCCTTCTCTGTTGTATGCACGACTTGCCCCTACCGGCTGGAATCACCATCGGGGCTAACTGCGTACACAACCAGCAGATTGACGTAACAGATCAACGTCATGAGTGTAATCTTCTTCGGGTCGAAAGTCTCGGATTTGGGACCGCCGTGGCTATCTGCTGAAGTTGCGAACGTATAGAAACGTGTTTGTCTAACCTGTTTTTGCAGGACATCTTGTGATCGGTATGGCTATTGTGTATATGATGCATGTTAATAAATTATTCATGACCTGTGTGTCATGACCAGGGCAATACGGCTGGAGCCACATGTATTGTCAAAATTTAATGTAATGACCTGCGTGTCAACATGTGATGATCCAAAGCGTATATGTAATTTGTTTACCAGCATACGTTAGATAGGTCTTGAAGGACTCATCACCTGGAGGGTGGCATACCTATATCATGGAGATGGAGATCATCGTGATGGACAGAATATTGGAGATAGGGATCACCATGTGACAGCAAGCCATACGAATCACAACTGTTGTGTGAATGCCATTCTTATTGTTCTACTTGTTTATATTGCATATATGTCCTTGCGTGCGATGTTATAAGTAGGACGATCCCTCATAAATGTTTAAGCTTTAATGCCTCTCCAAACCTTGCACTACCATAAGTCTTGTACAATTGGTGGTGGGTCTATGAAATTAGGGTGCCACCAGTTTTCCTTGACTAGATAGGTTTGTATCGGATACGAACTGCAGAAAGGGTTGGTTAACTTAAACAAAGTCAGCTTAATGGTTAAGGACTTTGAGGCATAAGGTTGGGAGCCGAGACATAGAGATGTCACCCAACAACAGGAGTCATATATATGATATGATTAGCAAGGAGTTGCTTACCGATCTACCTTGTCTTCTAGCGGTGATGCTAAAGCTCACTAGTAGACTTGTTAGTTGTGGGTTCTGAATCACTAAGTATCAATCGAGGGATATTGATTTTAGTGGGAGTAGACTATTAAATGTTTAATATGATTTACTCTGTCATGGATATTTTTGTCGTAGTATTTTGCATTATTTTGTTGTAGATAAATGGCACCTAGCACACCAACATTTACTTTGCGATCAATTCTTGAAAAGGATAAGTTAAATGGAACAAACTATACGGATTGGATCCGTAACCTGAGAATTGTTCTCAGGGCTGAAAAAAGGAAGACGTTCTAGACACCCCACTACCAGAGGATCCTGGTGAAAATGCAACTGCTGCGGCTAAAACCGCTTACAAGAAAGCAATGGATACTAATCTTGAAGTGAGTTGCCTAATGCTTGCTTGCATGGAGCCTGAGCTGCAGATGCAGTTTGAGACAAACCATGAGGTGCACGATATGATCATGGCGTTCAAGGATATGTTCCAGACTCAGGCTAGGACAGAAAGGTTCAATGTGTCCAAAGCCTTTCTGGAATGCAAGCTAGCAGAAGGCGCAGCAGTTGGGCCACACGTAATCAAAATGGTTGGTTACAGTCAGAGGTTGGAGAAGCTAGGCTTCCCAATAAGCCAAGAGTTGGCCACTGACTTCATTTTGGCATCTCTTCCGCCCAGCTATGGAAACTTCATCACGAACTACCATATGCATGGGGCGGAGAGGGGCCTCAATGAACTATGTGGCATGCTGAAAACAGCAGAGGGGGACATAAAGAAAAGCGCTGGCAGCAGCGGCCATGTGATGGCGGTCCAAAACAAACCCAACTTTAAGAAGAAGGGTAAATCTCAAAAGAAGAAGGGCAAGGCAAAGGATACAGTATCCAAGCCAAATCAAAAGCCCAAGGCTGGACCAGCTGCAGATGCAGAGTGCTTTTATTGCAAAGAACTTGGTCACTGGAAAAGGAATTGCAAGCAGTACTTGGCCTCTATTAAGGATCGCGGCGGTAAGGGTACAATCGCAGCAGGTACACTTGCTATTCACATTACAGAAATTTTTCTTGCTGATTCTTATATTAATTCTTGGGTATTTGATACCGGATCGGTTGCCCATATTTGCAATTCGATGCAGGGAATGCTAAGAAGTAGAAGCGTGAAAAGAGGAGAAGTTGATTTCCGGGTAGGCAATAATGCAAGAGTTGCTGCGTTGACCGTCGGGACGATGCAACTCCACCTCCCATCAAGATTTATTTTGGAGTTAAATAATTGTTATCTAGTTCCTAGTATGAGTCGAAACATTATGTCTCCTTCATGTTTGATGAAGGATGGTTATTCATTTGCGAGTGAAAACAATGGTTGTGTGATCTCTAAGAATGGCATGTTTGTGGCTTTCGCATCCATTATGAATGGGTTATTCATTTTAAATCTTGATGATGCACCTATCTGTAATATTAGTGCTAAAAGGCCTCGGCCTAATGATTTAAGTCCTACCTACATGTGGCACTGTCGTTTGGGTCATATAAGTGAGAATCGCATGAAGAAGCTTCATTCTGATGGGCTTTTAACTTCGTTTGATTTTGAATCATACGAGACATGTGAAGCTTGCTTACTTGGTAAGATGACCAAGGCGCCCTTCACGGGTTTACCGGAGAGGACGTTAGATTTATTGGAACTCATACATACTGATGTGTGCGGACCAATGAGTACGACAGCTAGGGGAGGATTCCAATACTTCATAACCTTCACTGATGATTTTAGTAGATATGGGTATGTCTACTTAATGAAACACAAGTCTGAATCCTTAGAAAAGTTCAAAGAGTTTCAGAATGAAGTAGAAAATCAGCGTGGCAAGAAAATTAAAGCACTGCGATCAGATCGTGGTGGTGAATATTTGAGTCATGAGTTTAGCAATCATCTAAAGAGTTGTGGAATTGTTCCACAGCTTACGCCGCCTGGAACGCCTCAGAGGAATGACGTGTCTGAGCGACGTAATCGGACTTTATTGGATATGGTTCGATCAATGATGAGCCAGTCGGACCTACCTTTGTCGTTTTGGGGATACGCTCTAGAAACAGCAGCTTTCACACTAAATAGGGTACCGTCTAAGTCCGTAGTTAAGACACCATATGAGATGTGGACTGGGAAGACTCCCAGCTTGTCTTTTCTGAAGATTTGGGGTTGTGAGGTTTACGTCAAGCGACTACAGTCGGATAAACTCACTCCAAAATCGGACAAGTGCATGTTCGTGGGATATCCAAAGGAAACTTTAGGATATTACTTTTACCACCGGTCAGAGGGCAAAGTGTTTGTCGCCCGGAACGGTGTGTTCTTAGAGAAAGAGTTTCTCAAAAGAGAGAAAAGTAAACAAAAGGTGTATCTTGAAGAAGTTCAGGATGAGCTAGTGGGACAAGATTCAACAAGTGATGCTAATGTAGCAGAACAAGTTGAGACGTCTATGGCAAGAGAATCACCACCCCAACCACGAAGGTCAGCAAGGCTTCGCGAGGCACGAGGAGAAGTGCTATTGTTGGGCAATGGGGAAGTGTTGTTGTTAGACAACGACGAACCTGCAACATATTCAGAAGCGATGATGGACCCAGATTCCGAGAAATGGCATGTCGCCATGAGATCCGAGATAGATTCCATGAAAGAAAATCAAGTTTGGAACTTGGTTGACCCGCCTGATGGTGTTAGACCTATAGAATGCAAATGGATCTATAAGAAGAAGAAAGACATGGATGGAAATGTTCACATCTATAAGGCTCGACTTGTTGCAAAGGGTTTTCGACAAGTTCAAGGAGTTGACTATGACGAGACATTCTCGCCAGTAGCGATGCTTAAATCTATTCGGATCATTCTAGCTATTGCCGCATATTTCGATTATGAGATTTGGCAGATGGATGTCAAAACAGCTTTCCTTAATGGAAACCTAGATGAGGACGTGTATATGATACAGCCCGAGGGTTTTGTCGATCCGATCAATGCTGGAAAGATATGCAAACTTCAGAAATCCATTTATGGGTTGAAGCAAGCATCTCGGAGTTGGAACATTCGTTTTGATGAAGTGATCAAAGGGCTTGGTTTTCATCAGAATGAAGAAGAAGCTTGTGTTTACAAGAAGGAAAGTGGGAGCGCTGTTGTATTTCTAATCTTGTATGTGGATGACATATTATTGATTGGGAATGACATTCCTATGCTGGAGTCCGTCAAGGCTTCACTGAAAAAGAGTTTTTCTATGAAGGACTTAGGGGAAGTAGCATATATTTTGGGCATAAGGATCTATAGAGATAGGTCGAAGAGGCTTATAGGATTAAGTCAAGGTATGTACATTGACAAGTTTTTGAAACGGTTCAACATGGAACAGTCCAAGAAAGGGTTCATACCTATGTCACATGGTAAACACCTTAGCCAGATGCAATGTCCTGCAACGGCTAATGAGCGGGAGCGCATGAGTAAGGTACCATAAGCCTCAGCAATTGGTTCAATCATGTATGCCATGATAAGTACACGCCCAGATGTTTCATACGCTATAAGTGCTACGAGTAGATACCAGGCTGATCCAGGTGAGGATCACTGGACAGCGGTAAAAGGCATTCTTAAGTACTTAAGAAGGACTAAAGATATGTTCCTGGTATATGGGGGTAAGGAGGAGCTCGTTGTAACTGGTTACACCGATGCTAGCTTCCAAACTGACCCAGACGAGTTAAAATCACAATCAGGTTTTGTGTTCACAATAAATGGTGGTGCTGTTAGTTGGAAGAGTTCCAAACAGGAGACTGTGACTGATTCTACAGTAGAAGCCGAGTACATTGCAGCTTCTGATTCTGCGAAGGAAGGTGTTTGGATAAGAAAGTTCCTCATCGAGCTTGGTGTGTTTCCTAATGCGTCTAGCCCATTGAACCTCTACTGTGACAACAATGGGGCTATTGCGCAAGCTAAGGAGCCAAGGAACCACCAGAAAAACAAACACGTACTGCGGAAGTTTCACCTCATACGGGAATTCATTAGGCGGGGTGAGATAAAGATATGCAAAATACATACGGATTTGAATGTTGCTGATCCTTTGACAAAACCTCTTCCACAACCTAAGCATGAGGCACACGTGAGATCTATGGGTATTAGATATCTTCTAGATTAACTCTAGTGCAAGTGGGAGACTGTTAGAAATATGCCCTAGAGATAATCATAGAGATGAGCATATTTCTTTGTATCCATGATATATATATTGCTTAATTGAATATCCATGGAAGGCACCTTGTATTGATTAGCAATTATGTGAATTGTTTGTGAGATTCTTTACTTATATGGTTATTCTAAATGATGTCCCTAGTCAGAGTCGATGACTAGCACATGTATTAGTTGATGACTACATTTCACAAGTCATGAACATGGAGATGTTAAACTAATAATGTGGGCGCATGTATGACATGTGGCTGGACCGACCCAACGTGAGATATTGTAATATAGTTCTCTTCTTGCAACATGAATACTGTATCCTTAGACCTGAGATTGTCGCATGTTCTCAAGATGTGAATTGACTTACTTAGGGACTATCAAACGCTATCCCGTAACTGGGTAGTTATAAAGGTAGTTTTGGGTTTGTCAGGAAGCATGCTATGAGGCATGGTCAGTCAAGATGGAATTTGTCCCTCTCTTTGTGAGAGAGATATCTCTGGGCCCCTCGAGTGATTGGATCAAGAAATGCATGGCCGTGCTAGGGTTAAGAGTTAACCATTGAAAGGATTCCAATTCACAGTATCGAGAAAGAGAGGTCAGCTTGGAGCCAGACCAAATATCGTGAGACAAAGGGAACAGCATGTACGTAATGTCGTAATGGTTCGTCTGATATGATCTTTACGTACACATAGGAGTTGACATGTCTTGCTAGAGGCCGCTGTCAATTATTGGGCCAAGTAAGAGTACTCGGGCTATGTCTATTTGTACGTGAACCTATAGGGTCACACACTTAAGGGGAAGGAAGCCTAATTCGGATTAGATCCGAATTTAGACTGGGCTTTAGGGTTAATGATGGGCCTCGGCGTTAGAAGCCCACCATAACGCCTATATAATGAGGGGCGGGGGCGCGGTTAAGGATAACCTAATTCGCCACCTGGAAACCAGCAGCCGCCGATCGCCTCTCGCCCTCGCCAAGCCGCCGTCGCGAACCTAGCAGTTCGGTACGCGGCGCTTCCTCCCTGTACGTGTGGATACCTCGGAGGTGCTGCATCTGGAGCACTTGGACGAACCGTGCGAGGACGTGAAGAACGCCGGCGACTACACGGCACTGCTCGACGCGTTCGTCTACATCGAGACGTCTTCCGCTGCTCTGCGCGTCTAGTGGTAATTCCATGACCTATAACTGCAGTAGTTCTTGGTATTATGGGGATGAAAATTTTGTTTTGCGCTAGCGTAGCCTCCCCGTAATCCTACACTTTTCAGCGCGTCCCTAACCTCTCGCCCACAATCTCCCCGCCGTGGACGTGCCCCTTTTGAACTCCGTGCCCTGCTCGCCCATTTCCCCTCTTCCATTTGCGCCCTCTGCCCAGCTCTCTCGCTCTCTCTCTCTCACTCTGCCCACGTGAACCGAGAACCTCCGCCACCGCCCGACGACGTCCACCGCCTGTTTTGTGGCCGCCGTTGCGCCCGCGTCCCGTCCAGTGCCACGGTGAGCTTCGCCTTGCCGTCAGCTTCTCATGACACCCTTCGGTGTGCCCCTTCCCTCCCTGGTTCAGCTGGCCTGCGCTCACCGGACTGGTTCTTGCGCAGCCGAAGCTCCGCCACCGTCGCCCCGTCGCGTCCTTGTGCCTCCATTGTTGCCCCGTGCCTCCACCATTCCCCCGCAAGGTGAGCAACCTACCCGTGCCTCTATTTCCTTGTGTACTGCACTAGTTAGCGCACAATTGCTCGCTGGAGTTGCCCCGCACCGTCGTTAGCCCGCCGCGCCGTGTGCAGCGCCCTCTGGTGCTCCCGCGCTGTGACACCCCAGGTGTCTATTTTGCGTTATGTCGGGAGATTTATCCTAATCTCGGATGCTCAGTGAAAATTTCTATCTCTTTATCACATTTATCTCCATTTATTAAGTTACTCATGAAACTTTCACCAAGTTTGGAATTATTCGATCTCGAGAACAGCCAAATTTGGAGCCTGTTAGAACTTTTATTTCTAAGAGCAAAGGCAAATTCGAAAGTCAATCTCGTCTCGCAACTCCTGTCTAAGACTCATTTATTCGGACTCTCGTTAGTTGCTATGTTATCCAATCGGTGTCCAAATCCGCTTTCTCGATATTTGGTCTACGTCCAAATACTTAATCCGAGTCCGCATTCTCCCGGAGAATCTCTTTGTGTCAACCTCTAATTAATTCTTATTCAAATGGACTTGTTATATCTATATCATCATTCATATCTATCTATCAAATGTACCTAAAGATTTCAAGAAGTTTGAACCAAATACACACATGAAAAGATAAATCCTAGACATGCTTGAAACTGCTCGTCTGAACAAATGCATATTTTGAAATTCTACAAAACCTTGTCATCTTGCTCAAACAACTCTATATCAACTCTACAACAAAATTTATTAAGGGTTCATGTGGAGAAAATGCCAAGGAAATGTCGAGAAAACACCCCAATTGCCTTAAAATATAAATTGAAGCCTTATAATGATACTACTTTGACCAAAGTGAAACTTTAACTTATATTCAAGATATGAGGTTTGACCTTTAATAAAAGTTGTAGAACTTGTGTTATACAACAAATTGTATATTTAAACCAAGCCTTGATTCAATCTCTAAGTATCTCAAACAGTGCCAGCAAGACAGAATAAAAATCTGATTTCAGGATTCGAATTCTTCTAAGTCTGAAATCAGTGTCGTTCGGGTCGACGTTTCGCGTTCCCAAATTTTTGTTGAACAACTAAAGTTTCTTCAATTATAAAAGTTGTTAATAATTAATAGGAGCACAACATATTAAAAGATGGCATTCATTCGATTCCGTTTGACATGCTTTGACACTCAGTTTTCACAAGTTTCCACTGTTTTATAAGCCACTGACAAACCAATTTTTGTGGGTCTTTATCTCTCTAACGAGTGCTCGAATCACCTTAAGTGCTGTATAAGATTTGTAGAGTGTACATCAAGGAAGATATTTCCTACAGTAACCTTGATCCGATTCCAAGAGGAAAACGACGAAAATGGGCACCCAAAGTCGCTCTGCCATCACCTGTCACCTGCTGGTGCAGTCTGACATGTCCAGAGCTTGGCTCTATAAATGACAGCCCACCCTCTCCCTTCTCCCACACACCACTCCCTTCCCTTCTCTGTTCGGCTGAGCAGGGAGCTCCTCCTTCTTCCCCATGGCGCCCTCCCCCATCCATGGCCGTCTCCCCTCCCTCACCTCCCAGCTCGGCTCCTTCTCTGCTCCCTTGCATGGAGGAAATGGCTGGAGGTTTGAAGAAGACCTCCCTGTGCCTATGACGAGTGGGCCCAAGGCCATGGGTAAGAACACACAAAATTGCAGATTTATGCTCTTCCTTTAAATATTCATATCTCGAGGTTTATAGCTCCTAAAATCGTGAAACTTGTTTTGTTGGCTTCCTTATGAAATGCTCTAACTATTGGATCTATATGTTGGTATGGTTTAGTGGAAAAGTTTTTCTGTAGAAATTTGTATTTAAAAACTGGTTTACAAAATAAATGAACTTGCTTCTCTCCATAGTTTTATTTATAAATATACAAAAATGATGAAACTTGTTTTGTCAGTTAGATGTTGTCATACTCCATCTATGAAAAATATAAAACTTGTAGGTTGTTCACTGTTTTCTTGGTGTGTTAATTAAAACATGTTAAATAGGAAAAAGATGATTGTTTTGCTTGTTATTTTTAGATCTGTAGCTCTAGTGCTCCCAATGGATTCAAATTTTTACAGTAGACCCTTGTTATGATGCTTGGTGACTGGTAAAAATGTCATGAATTGTTATGCATGTATGATTAAGTTAGTGATTTAACTTGTTTAATGCACCTTAAGTGCTTTTAAATGATTTAAAAATAATGTATAGATGCAAAAATGGAAAATGATGTTCTACTGTCATTGCATGGTATTATAGTAGCCTAAAAAAACTCAATATGGTCATGCATCTACAGAAAATAATTAGTTTTAGATTTAACTTGCTCTCACATGCTTTATTGCATTAACAATTTATTATTTTTGTATTAAATAAAATATAAAACCTGGGCATGTAAAATTTATACATTAGTTATAGTTTGTTATTACCTATGCCTCATAAAAATTCCAGCCCCAAATTAGATAGTTTCATATGGTGCTAAAGTGACACACATTTTATAATTATAAGAACAATTAGTGAAAAATTAGAAGTAAACAAAAGCGTGCATGTTTTTTTTGGAATGCTTAAGTATCTCAATATAAATTGAAACTTGATAACTAAGTCATAATGATTTAAACTTGAGAAATTGATGGTAGTGTCTCTCCATGATTTTAATTGATGATTGAGTTGAGTGCTATTGTGCTAGCAAACTGAAATTCCTGCACGTACAGTTTTTGTTGTGCGGTTAATCTAGTAAAGTAAAGTATGTTTTATGTACATATGTTCTATATAAAAGTTGTAATTAACTTGTATATCTAGCTCTTCCAAAAATTTCATAAGCTAAGGATTAATGGTTTAGAAGTTATACTTTTCACAAATTCTGTACCTGAATCTGTCCAATTTCTGAACAGATTTCAGAGATTGCAATGGTTGCTTAAGTTAATGTTGCAATCAGTTATTTGTGGTCACAATAAAGTTGTAGATAATTTATTAACTTGCTTGTGTTAAAATTTGACAGTTATAAGTCTGATCGTTTAGAAGTTATGCTTTCACAAGTTTAGTAACTGAATCTGTCCAATTCCTGTATAGATTTTAGAGATCGTATTGTTTGCTTAAGTTCAGTTTAGAATCAGTCCTTGTCAATTATAATAAAATTGTAGATAATTTTATTATATTACTTGTGTTAAATTTTCATGACAATAAACCAGATAGTTTGAGAGTTATGAATTTTATAAGAGGATTGTTGTATTCTGTCCGCTGTCAGAATAGATTTCGAAAACTGTATTGTTTGATTTAGTTAAATATAGAATCACTTCTTGGTGATTATAAAAGTTATGTAGTAAGTCTTCTAAGCTTTCCAAAAAGTCTTGGATCACCCTTTTTGGTGGCCTAAAGATTAAGTTATAGGCGTTTGAACTGTGAAGTCTAAATTTGTCCAAATCTGGACAGCAAAGCCTTCCTAGTGTATTTTTAACCTTGATAAACTTTAAATCAACCTAAGTTGTTTATAAATGATTTGCATACAATTTAATTATATCTCCATAAAGTCTAAGTTCAAATGAATTGGAGGTTTGAGTCTCTAGTTATGAATTTTTGTAGTCGCAACCCTGAATCTGTCTAAATATGAACAGAGTTGCCATTTGTCACTATTTAACCTTGTTAAGTGTCTAATCACCTTTAGATGACAATACCAAAGTTATAGAGTGTTCCCTATGCTTTCCAAAAAGTATTTGATCACTATTTTTTGGATAAATATCTTGTGATTTATGACTGAAACAAGTAACTGATGTGTTGTTGTCTTAGTCATGTTGATTGTGATTGATTACTCTACTCTGTTGTGTTTGTCTTGAGTGACTGCTTGCTTGTTTTGGTGTTAAGTGCATATGAGTAACAATCATAATAACTAATATAATTTGGTTATATGTAAGTAACTAGTGCACGTTCCTAAGTAGTAAATTAAATTGTTGAAGTCTAGTAAGTAATCAGCTTCAATCAACGTCAATTTAGCAAGTGTCACTATATGGACGAGAAACAAAATTAATGAGATGTTACCATTTATAATAATTGTGCTGCTAATCTGAGTATTACTAAATAACCAACCTCAATATATTAGTATAATAAGCAGTGTGATTAGGCTATCACTTTCTTGTGTGCCCTTGGAGGTATGCTTGCATTAGAGTATTCCGAACAATTGTAAAACCAGATAGTAACTATTCCTTTTTAACTAATTCAGTCTATGTGTAAGTCATCGTAAATTATGTGTACTTAACTAGTTTAATCATAAGTAGCCAATGAACGATTAAAGTGAACATGGTAAATGCTTGTACATGTGATGTTGTATTTGCGTTGGTTAATGATAGGTAGTAATCGTCATATTTCCAGTAATGTTGACTTGTTATGCCCGTTGATGTGTAGATAGCTAGTGCTAGTGTGTGTGGTTGTTCACGATGTCTCGCTATTTAGTGTTTAGTTCGCTACCGTCTATTTTTGCATTGTCTTGTGATATTTTTCACCATATTCATACATGTGCATCCTGCATCTCATTTAGGACCGATAGATGATGATCGTGCATGTGATGTGGTGCCAACCACAAGATGCGGTTGGTGGACGACCTGAAGAATGATGGACATTACCAGTGGATGCTCGCCAAGCGAGTACCTCCCCCAGCAAACACTATCTAAGTGTTAAATTAAAGGCAAGCCCCAGTTTTATGCATAACCGTTTATATATGCTATTTTACTACACTTAATGTTTGTAGGCTTGTACTGTGCACTTAAGTGTAGGAGTTATCAGAAACACTAGTTGCATGAACTCATGATTCCTTTTTGAGATGGATACTAGTATGCTAGGTCGAGTAGCTGCTTTGCTAATTAGGGATCTCGGTAGAAGTCGAGTGATTTTTCTAGCACTCGCGCGAGGTCAGGAATTGGTTGTACCCACTTTCATATCATATTGATGATTGGTCTGCGGACACGGATCCATGGGGATGCATGGTCTACGAGATGAAATTGGAATAAAGATTAACATGCGGATACCTGTGTCAAGCGTTTGAATGTACTAAGCACAAGCCGAGAAATATGGTAAATCGGTAAGCCTAGTACCTGATTGAACCTGGCAGTGGACTTTACCCCTCACGCGACCCGAGACGTGGTCTCCCATTCTGGTTATGGTGGGTACAAGTGCGGTCACTGCACGACGGCAGTCGGGGTCAGTGAGGCATTATACGCCATGGCGGTGAGCCCTGATTTGATGACGGGGAATCGATGGAGACGGTTGATGTGTGTGGGGACGGAGTGCCTCGCCATGTCGTGTATTTAGGTTTACCTTGCAAGGATAAAAATTCGATTCGAATCGTCAGCTTCTCGCAGCTAATGAGACTGCTTGTTCCATTGTACTGCATTGAGTAATAAGTGGAAATGAGTTGATTTGGCAAAAGATGTTGATTGCTAAATGTTTGATACCATGTATGAATAGCTAGGTACACATCTAGTTTAAAAGGATCATACTAAAACTTGAAAAGCTAAAACTTGATTTTAGACTCAGCTAGTGCTTTTGGCAAACCAAACCCCTCAGCCAAACAGCTACATGTCTAGAGGTAGAGGAGTAGACTTCTCACACCGGGTAAGTCTAGCTGAGTATTAGTATACTCAGCCTTGCTTGTGGCATAATTTTTGCAGGTACCTCCTTGATTTAGTTGATGGTGTGACTTGGCCTTCGTCCCTGCCACCGGAACAGATGGTCGAATGGGTTACTGCTTCTGCAGGAGAGGACCAGGAGGAGTAGCATGGCCAGGCTTCGCCATGTTACTCGGGTTTTCTCCGTTAGTTATTCCGCTGCATTAAAATTCATGGTTATTATTTCTGAAACTCCGATAATGTAATCACTAATGATACTTATTAAATTTGTGGTATTATGTTTTATTGTATTTCTCTGTGCCTCACCTTCGTGTGAGATAGTGGTATTCGATCCTGGTAAGTGGCTTTATCGGACTAGATCCGAGGGACTGACGGGTTATTCCTGTTTAAGTGTGTTGATGCCCTTAAGTGTGCGACTTGGGCACTTAAGCTGGAATAATTCAGGCGGTTCCGCCACAGCTGGTATCAGAGCGAATACCACCACAGAGGAACCAATAAGTCATGATTACCAACCTTTTCTAAAGTAAAACTTGCTAGAAACCAATGTTGGATAGATGTCAGGACGATAAGGATAGACATAGGACGAGAAGCCTTAGGAAATAGATGGGTAGCTAGGTGGCTATTTATATAGGCCATAAGGGCTACTACTACTATTAATAAGGATGCTATAGCAAGCATCCGAAAAATTAGTTAGTTCTGAGAAGACGACTAGAATGAGCATGCATCATGATTGTCGCATCATTGTCTCTTGCACATCAACATGCTTCTCTTACCTTTATTCCAATAATAAAAACTTGTGAATAATGTGATGTACTGCTATGTTAGAAATGCCTTACCTCATGTCAGATTGGTAAGTCTAGTTAGGTTGTGATATGTGTTTCTCTTGCCTTGCTTTCTAGAAGGTACGATAGTTGTTCAGTCCATTTTGCCTCTAACCAAAAAAAATGTTGTCTGTCCTGCTCATGAAAAGACCCCCTTCCCCAAATAATCTAGTGGTTCCCTAGTGAAACCCTTTAAAAAAATCAAATCACGTGCTTGTTTTGGTGTTTCTAGCCCTTGTGTGTTTTACACTTGAAATTGCACCTGCACAACTTATAGACACTCATAGCGTGACCGCTAGATCAACCTAAGTCTCCTTGTGCACTTGTTGTGTCAAAAAATTTTGGTGTCTAACTGCACAAACCCTATCAAGGCCATGTTTCTTTCCATAGATCCTGTCCCGAATCTTCATAACCTTTCTTGTGCTCATCCTAATCGATCTCATGTGACTACTTCTCTTTTCACCTTGATCAGGTAATTTTTTTCTTGTGAATCATGTTGTGGCTTAATCATCCGAATCTCTGGATCCTTTAATGAATCTACCCCGTTATCTAGTTATCTGCTATAACCCGTTCTCAAGCATCGGATGTTGATTTGTCTAAATCTCTCATTTCTTGTCATTCTCATACCCCTTCTCCGAGGATCATGACGCTTGTTTTATCAACTTATCTCTAAGCAGCATATCCATGTGGATTAATGGATGTTGTTGTTGTATTTGGATCTCTCATGTCTCTAAAAGATTATCGATCTTAATCTCATGGTTGCTTCCTCATCATATCCCATCTCGTACAAGTCTCTGGCTTGGTAATCTCTGTGATGATCATAAAATAGTTCTTTGAGTTGAAGAAAATTCTTATGCGATGCTCTTTTGGGCCAGCAATCTCTGCTTCAACTCCAGTCACATTCTCATTTTCTGAGCCATACTCTAATGGGCTCCATCTATCTGTGCTATGTGGATTTCTTATTGGTTGCGTTTGGTAATGGTATTAGGGCTAACAACTGATGGTGCCACGACGAAACCGAGAGCCTACTATGGTGCACACATGGTTGAGCTGCTCGGCACGCGCTGGTATCGTGGTTAATAGTTGTGATCCATTACGAGACTATACTGATGTGCTATCTTTTGTGGATATTCTCTTAAAGTGATCGCTGCATTTTGTCTCAATATGTCGCGATATTCTACCCAAATCTATCTTCAGTATCTTGCCAGATCCATCTCATGAATTTGCATCTATCTTCAGCTTGGGAGTTACATGCTTCTCCACCCTTAAAGATCCTCATTCGAATCTCGGGACGAGATTGTTTTAAGGGGGGAGGCTGTGACACCCCAGGTGTCTATTTTGCGTTATGTCGGGAGATTTATCCTAATCTCGGATGCTCAGTGAAAATTTCTATCTCTTTATCACAATTATCTCCATTTATTAAGTTACTCATGAAAGTTTCACCAAGTTTGGAATTATTCGATCTCGAGAACAGCCAAATTTGGAGCCTGTTAGAACATTTATTTCTAAGAGCAAAGGCAAATTCGAAAGTCAATCTCGTCTCGCAACTCCTGTCTAAAACTCATTTATTTGGACTCTCGATAGTTGCTATGTTATCCAATCGGTGTCCAAATCCGCTTTCTCGATATTTGGTCTACGTCCAAATACTTAATCCGAATCCGCATTCTCCCGCAGAATCTCTTTGTGTCAACCTCTAATTAATTCTTATTCAAATGGACTTGTTATATCTATATCATCATTCATATCTATCTATCAAATGTACCTAAAGGTTTCAAGAAGTTTGAACCAAATACACACATGAAAAGATAAATCCTATACATGCTTGAAACTGCTCGTCTGAACAAATGCATATTTTGAAATTCTACAAAACTTTGTCATCTTGCTCAAACAACTCTATATCAACTCTACAACAAAATTTATTAAGGGTTCATGTGGAGAAAATGCCAAGGAAATGTCGAGAAAACACCCCAATTGCCTTAAAATATAAATTGAAGCCTTATAATGATACTACTTTGACCAAAGTGAAACTTTAACTTATATTCAAGTTATGAGGTTTGACCTTTAATAAAAGTTGTAGAACCTGTGTTATACAACAAATTGTATATTTAAACCAAGCCTTGATTCAATCTCTAAGTATCTCAAATAGTGCCATCAAGACAGAATAAAAATCTGATTTCAGAATTCGAATTCTTCTAAGTCTGAAATCAGTGTCGTTCGGGTCGACGTCTCGCATTCCCAAATTTTTGTTCAACAACTTAAGTTTCTTCAAATATAAAAGTTTTTAATAATTAATCGGGGCACAACATATTAAAAGATGGCATTCATCCGATTCCGTTTGACATGCTTTGACCTCAGTTTTCACAAGTTTCCACTGTTTTATAAGCCACTGACAAACCAATTTTCGTGGGTCTTTATCTCTCTAACCAGTGCTCAAATCACCTTAAGTGTTGTACAAGATTTGTAGAGTGTACATCAAGGAAGATATTTCCTACAGTAACCTTGATCCGATTCCAAGAGGAAAACGACGAAAATGGGCGCCCAAAGTCACTCTGCCATCATCTGCCACTTGCTGGTGCAGTCTGACATGTCCAGAGCTTGGCTCTATAAATGGCAGCCCACCCTCTCCCTTCTCGCACACACCACTCCCTTCCCTTCTCTGTTCGGCTGAGCAGGGAGCTCCTCCTTCTTCCCCATGGCGCACTCCCCCATCCATGGCCGTCTCCCCTTCCTCACCTCCCAGCCCGGCCCCTTCTCTGCTCCCTTGCATGGAGGAGATGGTTGTAGGTTGAAGAAGACCTCCCTGTTCCTATGACGAGTGGGCCCAAGGCCATGGGTAAGAACACACAAAGTTGCACATTTATGCTCTTCCTTTAAATATTTATATCTCGAGTTTTAGAGCTCCTAAAATCGTGAAACTTGTTTTGTTGGCTTCCTTGTGAAATGCTCTAACTATTGGATCTATATGTTGGTATGGTTTAGTGGAAAAGTTTTTCTGTAGAAATTCATATTTAAAAACTGGTTTACAAAATAAATGAACTTGCTTCTCTCCATAGTTTTATTTATAAAAATCCAAAAATGATGAAACTTATTTTGTTAGTTAGATGTTGTCATACTCCATCTAAGAAAAATATAAAACTTGTAGGTTGTTCACTGTTTTCTTGGTGTGTTAATTAAAACATGTTAAATAGGAAAAAGATGATTGTTTTGCTTGTTATTTTTAGATCTGTAGCTCTAGTGCTCCAAATGGATTCAGATTTTTACAGTAGACTCTTGTTGTGATGCTTGGTGACTGATAAAAATGTCATGAATTGTTATGCATGTATGATTAAGTTAGTGATTTAACTTGTTTAATGCACCTTATGTACTTTTAAATGATTTAAAAATAATGTATAGATGCAAAAATGGAAAATGATGTTCTACTGTCATTGCATGGTATTATAGTAGCCTAAGAAAACTCAATATGGTCATGCATCTACAGAAAATAATTAGTTTTAGATTTAACTTGCTCTCACATGCTTTATTGCATTAACAATTTATTATTTTTGTATTAAATAAAATATAAAACCTAGGCATGTGAAATTTATACATTAGTCATAGTTTGTTATTACCTATGCCTCATAAAAATTCCAGCCCCAAATTAGATAGTTTCATATGGTGCTAAAGTGACACACATTTTATAATTATAAGAACAATTAGTGAAAAATTAGAAGTAAACAAAAGCGTGCATGTTTTTTTTGGAATGCTTAAGTATCTCAATATAAATTGAAACTTGATAACTAAGTCATAATGATTTAAACTTGAGAAATTGATGGTAGTGTCTCTCCATGATTTTAATTGATGATTGAGTTGAGTGCTATTGTGCTAGCAAACTGAAATTCCTGCACGTACAGTTTTTGTTGTGCGGTTAATCTAGTAAAGTAAAGTATGTTTTATGTACATATGTTATATATAAAAGTTGTAATTAACTTGTATATCAAGCTCTTCCAAAAATTTCATGAGCTAAGGATTAATGGTTTAGAAGTTATACTTTTCACAATTTCTATACCTGAATCTGTCTAATTTCTGAACAGATTTCAGAGATTGCAATCGTTGCTTAAGTTAATGTTGCAATCAGTTATTTGTGATCATAAAAAAGTTGTAGATAACTTTATTAACTTGCTTGTGTTAAAATTTGACAGTTATAAGTCTGATCGTTTAGAAGTTATGCTTTCACAAGTTTAGTAACTGAATCTGTCCAATTCCTGTACAGATTTCAGAGATCGTATTGTTTGCTTAAGTTTAGTTTAGAATTAGTCCTTGTCAATTATAAGAAAGTTGTAGATAATTTTACTATATTAATTGTGATAAATTTTCATGACAATAAACCTGATAGTTTGAGAGTTATGAATTTTATAAGAGGATTGCTGTATTGTGTCTGCTGTCAGAATAGATTTCGAAAACTGTATTGTTTGATTTAGTTAAATATAGAATCACTTCTTGGTGATTATAAAAGTTATGTAGTAAGTCTTCTAAGCTTTTCAAAAAGTCTTGGATCACCCTTTTTGGTGGCCTAAAGATTAAGTTATAGGCGTTTGAACTGTGAAGTCTAAATCTGTCCAAATCTGGACAGCAAAGCCTTCCTAGTGTATTTTTAACCTTGATACACTTTAAATCAACCTAAGTTGTTTATAAATGATTTGTATACAATTTAATTATATTTCCATAAAGTCTAAGTTCAAATGAATTGGATGTTTGAGTCTCTAGTTATGAATTTTTGTAGTCGCAAACCTGAATCTGTCTAAATATGAACAGAGTTGTCGTTTGTCACTATTTAACCTTGTTAAGTGTCTAATCACCTTTAGATGACAATACCAAAGTTGTGGAGTGTTTCTTATGCTTTCCAAAAAGTATTTGATCACTATTTTTGGATAAATAACTTGTGAGTTATGACTGAAACAAGTAACTGATGTGCTGTTGTCTTAGTCATGTTGATTGTGATTGATTACTCTACTCTGTTGTGTTTGTCTTGAGGGACTGCTTGCTTGTTTTGGTGTTAAGTGCATATGAGTAACAATGATAATAACTAATATAATTAGGTTATATGTAAGTATCTAGTGCACATTCCTAAGTAGTAAATTAAATTGTTGAAGTCTAGTAAGTAATCAGCTTCAATCAACGTCAATTTAGCAAGTGTCACTATATGGACGAGACACAAAATTAATGAGATGTTACCATTTATAATAATTGTGCTGCTAATCTGAGTATTACTAAATAACCAACCTCAATATATTAGTATAATAAGCAGTGTGATTAGGCTATCACTTTCTTGTGTGCCCTTGGAGGTATGCTTGCATTAGAGTATTCCGAACAATTGTAAAACCAGATTAAGTAACTATTCCTTTTTAACTAAGTCAGTCTATGTGTAAGTCATCGTAAATTATGTGTACTTAACTAGTTTAATCATAAGTAGCCAATGAACGATTAAAGTGAACATGGTAAATGCTTGTACATGTGATGTTGTATTTGCGTTGGTTAATTATAGGTAGTAATCGTCATATTTCCAGTAATGTTGACTTGTTATGCCCATTGATGTGTAGATAGCTAGTGCTAGTGTGTGTGGTTGTTCACGATGTCTCGCTATTTAGTGTTTAGTTCGCTACCGTCTGTTTTTGCATTGTCTTGTGATATTTTTCACCATATTCATACATGTTCATCCTGCATCTCATTTAGGACCGAGAGATGATGATCGTGCATGTGATGTGGTGCCAACCATAAGATGCGGTTGGTGGACGACCTGAAGAATGATAGACATTACCAGTGGATGCTCGCCAAGCGAGTACATCCCCCAGCAAACACTATCTAAGTGTTAAATTAAAGGCAAGCACCGGTTTTATGCATAACCGTTTATATATGCTATTTTACTACACTTAATGTTTGTAGGCTTGTACTGTGCACTTAAGTGTAGGAGTTGTCTGAAACCCTAGTTTCATGAACTCAGGATTCCTTTTTGAGATGGATTCTAGTATGCTAGGTCGAGTAGCTGCTTTGCTAATTAGGGATCTCGGTAGAAGTCGAGTGATTTTTCTAGCACTCGCGCGAGGTCAGGAATTGGTTGTACCCACTTTCATATCATATTGATGATTGGTCTGCGGACACGGATCCATGGGGATGCGTGGTCTACGAGATGAAATTGGAATAAGGATTAACGTGCGGATACCTGTGTCAAGCGTTTGAACGTACTAAGCACATGCCGAGAAATATGGTAAATCGGTAAGCCTAGTACCTGTTTGAACCTGGCAGTGGACTTTACCCCTCACGCGACCTGAGACATGGTCTCCCATTCCGGTTATGGTGGGTACAAGTGCGGTCACTGCACGATGGCAGTCGGGGTCAGTGAGGCATTGTACGCCAAGGCGGTGAGCCCTGATCTGCTGACGGGGAATCGATGGGGACGGTTGATGTGTGTGGGGACGGAGTGCCTCGCCATGTCGTGTGTTTAGGTTTACCTTGCAAGGATAAAAACTCGATTCGAATCGTCTGCTTCTCGCAGCTAATGAGACTGCTTGATCCATTGTACTGCATTGAGTAATAAGTGGAAATGAGTTGATTTGGCAAAAGATGTTGATTGCTAAATGTTTGATACCATGTATGAATAGCTAGGTACACATCTAGTTTAAAAGGATCATACTAAAACTTGAAAAGCTAAAACTTGATTTTAGACTCAGCTAGTGCTTTTGGCAAACCAAACCCCTTAGCCAAACAGCTGCATGTCTAGAGGTAGAGGAGTAGACTCCTCACACCGGGTAAGTCTAGCTGAGTATTAGTATACTCAGCCTTGCTTGTGGCATAATTTTTGCAGGTACCTCCTTGATTTAGTTGATGGTGTGACTTGGCCTTCGTCCCTACCACTGGGACAGATGGTCGAGTGGGTTACTGCTTCCGCAGGAGAGGACCAGGAGGAGTAGCGTGGCTAGGCTTCGCCATGTTACTCGGGTTTTCTCCGTTAGTTATTCCGCTGCATTAAAATTCATGGTTATTGTTTCTGAAACTCTGATAATGTAATCACTAATGATACTTATTAAATTTGTGGTATTATGTTTTATTGTATTTCTCTGTGCCTCACATTCGTGTGAGCTAGTGGTATTCGATCCTAGTAAGTGGCTTTATCGGACTAGATCCGAGGGACTGACGGGTTATTCCTGTTTAAGTGTGTTGCTGCCCTTAAGGGTGCGACTTGGGCACTTAAGCTGGAATAATTCGGGTGGTTCCGCCACAGCGCCGGCGTGTTGCCCTTGACTGAGTCCGCCAGATCCCCCTGTGCACGCCTGGGCCAACCCCCAAGCCTCTGGTGGCCCGCCGTGGCCGGTCTGCTCATCTCCGGCGAGTTTCCGCCGCGGGACCGAGCGGCACCACAGCGCCCATAAGTGCCCCCCTGCCGTTAGATCTTGCCCGTTCGCCCGAGATCGGACAGTGTAGAGCCAACCCGAGTGGATCTAATCGTAGCCGTTCGATCCAGATCCAACCGTCTCTCCTCTCTTCCCCTCACCCACGTCTCTGCCACTGGTACCGGCTGGCAGCCCGCCCTGGCTCGCTGACGCCCTGGCCCCGCGTGTCAGTCGCGTCCCCACGCCCGCGCCCGCGCGATCTAATCTGGGTCGTCGGTTTCTGATCCGATGGCTGAGATTACCCCGTACCCCTTCACGTGGTTATTTTGCTTAAGAACCCCCTGGTTTTAGGAAATCAACCCGTCGTCCTCTGTTTTAGCGCATAGGTCCCTGGTTTCTTTAGAATAGCCCCTGGACTTTTATTTGATTATAGATATAGCCTTAATTTCATATTTCAAACTTTAAAACTTGTTTATTTCATATCTTTTTCATATGAACTCCAAATTTAGTGGTTCAAATTGCAAAATGTTCACAAGATTATTCTCTGTTCAAATAAAATATGACCAACTGTAATCTGCATACCTTAATTTTGCACTTAGAATATAGGATTAATGTTTATGTTAGTTTATTTATTTAATAAAATAAATAAAATGAAAGCCCTAGGAGTTAAAACATATTGAATTTTGTGAGATTAGTGTTATGCATTTCATGGATTCACTTTTGGTTTACCCTTTAGACCCTAATGTGATAAATAGAATTAGGTATGTATTTATGGATAATATTTAAAGGATAATCAAATTCCTAAATGAGAGTAGTGTATATCATAATTCTAACTTTCCTTTGTTTTAATCACTACTTAACCCTTTTGAGCTGTCCTAAACATTTAGAGAGTAATCAATTCCCCAATTAGGATTACTCCATTTTCTTTGTAGCTTGATATCATTCCCCTACACTTAATACTATACCTTTTTGTGAGTCAATGGTTGTAAATGTTTGATGTGTTGTTCATTTATACTTTTCCAAATGTATTGAATGTATGCTCGCTTTACTTAGACAACGAGTAGCCCGAGGTTCCTGAGTGTGTTGTTGGAGACCTCCCTGAGCAACAACCTGGTGAAGGCAAGTGTCCTCATACCTACTATGTCCTACTATACTTTATAATTCACTGTCCCGCATTACATTACTGAAACTTAAGGATTGACTAGTTTGTATTTCCCTTACCCTTGTTTACCTTTTTGGGTTAATCATGGTTAGCATATGCTATTGCTTAAACTTAATCAATGAACATGATGTGATCTTTTATGATACGATGATGTTATCCCGATGGGGTCCTTGTGATTACTTTAGGGGGCTCAGGCTCCTGAGTACCTCACCGTAAGGACCTGTTTGGGGAGTGACAACTCGGGATAATAGTGCAACCATGAGGGTGGAATGGGACACCCTTAGCTGATTAATTAGAGGAACCAAAGGAGTAGTTGGCTTCGCCGTAGGGCCGTCAATGGGGTCCAGGCACAGTACTTGCTCTGCCGAGGTTGGTTGTAGAGGTTCTTTGATTTGGTTTTGTTAGTCACCCTTTTTTTGGGGAGATGTACTCTGTTTATCAAACTGGAGAAACCTAAGGGGTGGCTATGACCTCTAGGAAATCTTTGTAAAGGCTACGTAGTGAGACCCTGCTAGGTAACCATGGTAGTGATCAATGGGGAGGCTAGAACCCCGGGCAGAATGGGAATCACGGCTTGTGGGTAAAGTGTGCAACCTCTACAGAGTGTTAGAAACTGGTATATCAGCCGTGCTCATAGTTATGAGCAGCCTTGGGATCCTCTTCGATTAGAAGAACAATGGTTACTTTTACGATGGTGATTAACAATGGTGATTATAATCCTGATCTCTGGTATTTCCTCTTGGAGGGAGTGCCTTTGGGTAATAACTGGGTTATTACTAAAACTTGGCTCTACTTATAAGTAATAAAACTTGACAAACTAAAAGCAATTGCTTGACTTTAAACTCCACATACATCTAGTCCACTTTAGCCAAACGGGACATTTGCTGAGTACGTTGGAGTGTACTCACCCTTGCTTTTCAAACCACCCCACCCCAGGTTGTCCCCAGTATCCTTAGTGCTCAGGAGGTGAGGCTAGCAACATGGATGACTTTGAGGAGTTCCAGGAATATGACGAGTTCTAGTTTACTTTAGTGGCAAACCCCCAGTCAGCTGCCTGTGTAGGCTTATATTCTACGTTTTGATACTCTGCACTTTGATATTATTGTTTAACACTATGATTATGTAATACTCTATGGATGTCTCAGACATCTTGATGTAACTAAGTATCTTTCCGCTATTTAATTCAAGCATTGTGTGATGATGTCCAATTATGTAATCGCAATGTATGTGAGTTCTGATACTAGCACATACAGGGTTCGCTTTCAAATTACCTTCAAAACCGGGTGTGACAGGCTAACATCGCACTTGGTATGTTTTATATTAATGCAATTCCTGCAACAATATTATTTGATTCCGGTGCTACAGATTCATTTATGTCTGCTCGATATGCCCACACAAATGAGTTACCACTGAAAAATATGAAAACACCAATGTTAGTAATTACACCTAAAGGGCCTGTTTAGGCAAACTATATGACACATAGATTGATATTAATAATTATGGGAAGAGAATTCTGGGCTACCCCTATATTATTAGAGGAAACCAGTATAGATCTGATTCTTGGTATGTCATGGTTAAGAAAGGCAAAGGCCATTATACAATGTGGTAGGGGTACTGTAGAACTCACCAGCCCTAAAGGAGAAAGATTTCAAGTTGAAATTGCAGTAACTACCTCTACCAGACGTGTGGCATTCTTAATAGATGGGAAGTTTGTTGGAGACAACATCTGTGTGGTTAGGGATTATATAGATGTCTTTCCGGAGGAGTTACCAGGGATGCCACCAGATAGGGAAATTGAGTTTGTCACTGATCTCTTACCTGGTACTGCTCCTATTTCTAAACGGCCATACATGATGTCCGTAGAAGAGTTAAAGAAACTTAAGAAGCAACTAACTGAGTTACAGGAGGTTGGGTACATTCGTCTGAGTTCCTCACCTTGGGGAGCACCAGTACTGTTTGTGCAGAAGAAGGATGGTTTTGCAACGGATGTGTGTGGACAATAGATCACTTAATGATGTCACCATTAAGAACAAGTACCCGCTACCTCATATTGATGACTTATTTGATCAGATGAGAGGTGCTAGGGTGTTTTCTAAGATTGACCTCAGGTCGGGCTATCATCAAATAAAGATTAAGCCATCTGATATTCCCAAGACGGCTTTCTCGACCCAATATGGTTTATATGAATTCACAGTCATGTCGTTTGGCTTAACCAATGCACCAGCCAACTTCATGAATTTGATGAACAAGGTGTTCATGGAGTACCTCGATAAATTCGTCATGGTATTCATTGATGACATTCTTATTTATTCCAAGAATGATAGTGAGCATGAGGAGCATTTGCGGATGGTGCTACAGAAGTTGCGCGACAATCAGGTTTATGCCAAATTTACCAAGTGTGAGTTATGGCTTGATGAAGTACATTTACTCGGGCATATCATCTCCAAAGGAGGAATTTCTGTGGATCCGGCTAAAGTAACAGTGATAGTTGATTGGAAGGTACCAAGTACAGTCTCGGAGGTCCGGAGTTTCTTGGGACTCGCAGGCTATTACCGGCGATTCATTGAAGGGTTCCCTAGGATTGCGAAGCCTATTACCTCATTGTTAGAGAAGGTCAAGGAGTTTAAGTGGAATGAGGAATGCCAAGAAAACTTCAATCAATTTAGTTCTAAATTGATGGCTGCTCCAGTGTTGGTGATGCCAGATTTACAGAAGAATTTTGATATATATATTGTGATGCAAGTCGTCAGGGCTTGGGATGTGTACTTATGCAAGAAGGCCACATGATTGCCTACGCGTCTCGTCAGTTGCGAAAACATGAATTGAACTATCACACTCATGACTTAGAACTGGCAGTCGTAGTGCATGCGCTCAAAATATGGAGACATTATGTTATGGGAACCATGTGCCAAGTGTACACCGATCACAAGAGTTTGAAGTACATATTCACTCAGAAGGATCTCAACCTTAGGCAACGCCGATGGTTGGAACTCATAAAGGATTATGACTTGGAGATTCACTATCACCCGGGCTAGGCGAATCTGGTTGTAGATGCCTTGAGTCGAAAGTAGCACGTTCATTACGCTATTATTGCCCAGCTACCCGATGAGATTGTTGAGGATTTAAGGAGGCTCAATCTTGGAATAGTTGCTCATACTGAAGGAATTACCATAGAAGTGGAGCCCTACCTTAGAGCAAGAAATACGAAAGGGTCAGATCGTTAATGCCAAAATTCAGGAGATCAAGGATCTGATAACAGAAGGTAGAGGCCCAAATTTCACGGAGGATGAGTAGGGCACGATATGGTTCAAGAACCGGATTTGTGTTCCTGATATCGATAGTCTTCGTGAAACCATATTGAAGGAGGCACATGACTCAGTTTATTCCATCCACCCAAGTAGTACTAAGATGTAGCAGGACTTGAAGCAGAAGTATTGGTGGTATGGACTAAAGAAGGATGTTGCTTCACATGTAGCACTATGTGATGTTTGCGAGAGGGTGAAAGCGAAACATCAAAGACCTGCTGGATTACTGCACCCGCTTAAGATACCTAAGTGGAAATGGGAAGAGATTGGCATTGATTTCATTGTGGGTCTGCCCCACACATCTGCTGGGTATGACTCTATATGGATGATTGTGGACAGGCTAACTAAAGTAGCCCACTTTATTCCAGAGAAGACCACGTATTCAGGAGCCAAACTAGCAGAGTTGTACATGGCACGGATTGTATGCTTACATGTTGTGCCTAAAAAAATTGTGTCAAACCGGGGATCACAGTTTACTTCTCGGTATTGGAACAAGTTGCATGAGTGCTTGGATACAAGATTGAATTTTAGTTCAGCCTACAATCCTCAAACTGATGGGCAGACCGAGAGAACCAACCAAATACTGTAAGATATGTTAAGAGCTTGTGCTCTTAAACATGGTGGTAGTTGGGATAAGATTTTACCATATGCGGAGTTCTCTTACAATAATAGCTACCATGCCAGTTTGAAGATGTCACCGTTTGAGGCTTTGTATGGCAGAAAGTGCAGGACTCCACTGTATTGGGATCAAACTGGTGAAAGACAGTTCTTTGGACGCAAAATTATACAAGAGGCAGAAGAACAAGTGCGCATGACAAGGGAGAATTTGAGAACTGCACAGTCAATGCAGAAAAGCTATGCTGACACCCGGAGAAGACTACTAGAGTTTATGGAGGGTGATCACGTGTATCTAAAGGTGTCACCAATCCGAGGTATGCGAAGATTTAAAGTTAAAGGAAAGTTGTCCCCTCGCTTTATTGGACCCTTCTTGATCTTGAAGCGAGTGGGAGAAGTTGCCTATCAACTGAAATTACCCGATCATCTTGTGGATGTACACAATGTCTTCCATGTGTCTCAACTGAAGAAGTGTCTCACGGTACCCGAAGAGCAGCTACCTATGGAGGATCTTAGTGTTCAAGATGACCTGACTTATACAGAGTACCCTATCAAGATTCTTGATACGCTGACTCATGTCACGAGGAGTAAAGTGATTAAAATGTGCAAAGTGCAATGGAGTCACCATGGAGAAGATGAGGCTACATGGGAAAGAGAAGAAGAACTACGCGTAGACTTTCCCATCTCTTTCCTAGTTCTACCTAAATCTCGAGGACGAGATCCTTTGTAAGGGGGTAGGATTTGTAATACCCACTTTGTGAATAAAGAAAAGAAACGGATATCATCATTTAGTTTGCCATCTCATTATTATAACATGGGATTAACCCTAATCAAAAGGACAAGATATCTAATAAAAGAATATTTAATGCATCATGTTGGGATTTTTGTTTGTGCATTAAGCAATGGTCATAAATATATTAATAAAAAATAGGATAAGAGCTTGAGATGTGGATTGGAACCCCAAACTAAAATTAGGGTTTGAAGGTAAGAGAAGGAAAGAAATGAGAAAATACTACATAAAATAAAATAAAAATAAGAATAAATATCTTCCACACTGGTATTCTCAATTGTACTTTTAACTAAAAACAAGTTCACCACCAATTTGAAACTTAAATTGAGATTCAAAAAAAAAGAATTAAAGAATAAAGGAAAAGAGAAAACCCATGAATTGGCCAAAATCTCCCTGTCGGCCCATGTTGGGGGCCTTCGTCTTCCGAAGGTCCTCAAAAACATGATTTAACAATGCTTTCCAAGTGTAGAACGTGAACAGGTACCTTCGGGCCTGGGTCAAAACCATATACGATGTGAAAGGCGTAACAGAGACGAAGACTGATACTGCTCTGAAGCTACGCGCAAGGGAGCTTCGGCGCAACGGCGGAAAAAGGAACCGACTTAAAGAGGAAAAGGCTATCTCGTCCCTCTTATGTTGTCCATAAGTCAATAGAAAATATGAAGGGCATGAATGTAAATTTACACAGGTTGCGCCCTGTGGCTATAAATAGATGAACAGTACCCCCGTACTGTTCATGCTGACTTGTACTCGTTCGTGCGTCATGCTTGTATTTTCATCTTCTGTGAAGCCGAAGGTACAAATGTAATTCAATATTGTTTTTGTTTATCCATGATAATATAATAAATATGAATTAATAATATTATATGATTATTCATATTGTTTCTTATATTTCATATGCTTCTTTTTTCATTAACATATACCACAATGATGAAGGTATGTCCTTCATGACCTTCGTTTGTAGATCATTATATCCTTAGGGAAATAATGCTTCGAAGGACGAAGGGCATTAACCTTTAACATTTTGTGTTGCCATGTTCTTAATTCATAGCATTTGAGAACAAGTCCCCAACAACCCACTTGTTGTGCGCCTGGCTAACCCGCTCCACACCTGCGCTAACAGCTTGTCCCGCTGGTCATCCTCACACATGTGCGTCTGGTTCGCTCGACTGACACCGTCGTGGTTGTGCCGACATATGGGCCCCCGAAGTCAGCCACCCCCACACCCATTACTGTGGGCCCAAACTGTCAGCCGCGGGATGAACCACCCCTGGCACAAATGGAGGACTCGCACCAACACCTGCGGAGTCCGTTGCCCATGTTCGACTGTACCGTCTCTATATGGTGTAACGGGGTCCCGAGTATCCTATCCATCCACCTCCACAAACCTTGCCATGGAATCGCAGCTGAGTTGGGGAGCAATCGAGGAGTGTGCGGACCTATGGAGGGAGGTGACGGTGGGCATCGTCGTCGGCCGTGCCTGCGGCATCCACATTAGTTGCGGAGCGTCGCCGTCGATTGGAGAAGAAGCGGACACCATCGTTGGGCGAATTCTGACCGAGTGCTCGGAGAATTCTTGTTGACGTTTGAGTTTAGCTGAGGGGGCGAACTGCATCGTCGTCCTCTTATTCATTACCATCATTTTGGTAAGACACCTCCCTAGCGTTCACCCGATCTTTAATTTCATTTTGTGCTCGGTAGTATCGACCACATGGCTAGATCGGTGGAAAATTGCGGGGGCGCCGGTGAGGGCTTCGCCATGGGAGCTCGGGTCGCCTAATCCGGGTCCTACTGGAGAAGATGCAGCCTAGCCGTTGGATCAGCCGCCTATGGTCGTGATTAAACCGGACGCGTACCGCTTCAAGGAGATAACGGGAGTCATTCAATTTTGATCGTTCGGTTGGTGATCTATGTATGCCACTTTGAATATGGACCGTTGATCATGCCGTGAGGGGTCAAGATTAAGTTGCAAGTTATTTATTAAGCCGGTCTAATCGTAAACGTCCATTTCTAATCTGGCGGCTAGGGTTATCGCGTACCCCTTTGATGGACGGTTTTACGTATGACCCCTTCGATGCAAGTTAATTTTTGCTATACTATGTGTGTTTGTATTGATGTGAGTAGACGAGCAAGCTACTGAGGATCCAGGGGTTTGGCAGTTGGAGACTGCTGAGCAGGAGCTCGTTGAAGGCAAGTTGTGCCCTTGATCAGTTCTTTTACCCAGTCATGTTCTTATTAATCATAATGATCTACATAGGTTAATTTTGATGGGACCCAATAGGTTACCTTAGTTTGACTATCTTTATACCTTGATTCCACTGAACTTTTGGGTAGTACTTGCTATTGCTTTATGTGGTTTGGGTATGGAGATACATTATTCAAGATCACACGTTTATTATCAGTTGTTATTTACTATTCATGAAAAGATCATTATGTTAATTGGAACATGGAGCGACCACCCAGGAAAACAGTGCTACCACAAGGGAGGAATGGGACCCCTTGGCTAACTAACTAGGAAAGCTAGTGGAGGACTACCTTACCCGAAAGGGACAAGGGCAGTGGGGGAGTGGTCAGCATAGGGAGGTCCTTGGGTTGATTTTGCTGCGATGACGGTCAGGCGAGGGATCCCTGCACTGGAGCTTCCTATAAAATGTAGCGTGTTTTCTAAAGCTAGTGGAACTTTGTAAAGGCCTCGTAGTGGAACCCTGCCTCGCTTCCTTGGTAGAGGTGTATGGGGTCCAATCAACCCTGTGGCAAAGGGGTAACACGACTTGTGGGTAAAGATGCGCAACCTCTATAGAGTGTAAAACTGGTATACTTGCTGTGCTCACGGTCATGAGCAGCTCAGACCCTCACATGATTAATTTATGGAATTAAATTCAATTTGTCATTTGCATCGCATTGGGATTATTTTATTATTACTTTTATTTATTATTATTATGGTTTGGTATTTACTTACACTTAGTAATTGCTAATAAAATTTTGACCAACTTATAAAAGCAATGCTCAGCTTCAACCTTTATTTATTGATCAACCTTACACTTCACATGAACTCCCACCTTTGGTGAGTTCATGCACATTATTTCCCACAACTTGTTGAGCGATGAATATATGTGAGCTCACCCTTGCTGTCTCACCCCCCCCCCACATGAGAAGAATAGGTGGTCGAAGAGGAGCTGCCTAACACTGAATCTTACGATATGATCTAGGTGGCGTCTCCCAATCAGCTTTATGGCGCTAAGGAAATAATATTTAGTTCACTTTACTCTATCATTTATTTTGTAAGACTTCCGCTATGTAATAAGTACATTTATGATATTTATGACATTTATCTCTATGCACTCTGTTGTTATATGTGTTGTTCTTCCTTGGCGCACATATGAGACGCACCCGGCTGTATCCCTTAAATCCGGGTGTGACATTGACTAAAGTGGCACACATTATACCTATGAAGACAACCTACTCAAGAGCCCAGTTAGTAGAGTTATACATGTCAAGGATTGTTTGTCTTTATGGAGTACCAAAGAAGATCGTATCAGATCGAGGAACCCAGTTTGCCTCGTGCTTTTGGAAATGACTACATGAGTCGATGGATACCAACCTAAACTTCAGTTCAGATTATCATCCGCAAACGGATGGGCAAACGGAAAGAACAAACCAAGTGTTGGAGGATATGCTAAGAGCTTGCGCTCTAAAGCATGGTAGAAGCTAGGATAAGAGTTTGGCTTATGGAGATTTCTCGTACAATAATAGTTACCAGGCAAGTCTAAAAATGGCACCATTTGAAGCACTTTATGGATGTAAGTGTAGGACACCGCTTTATTGGAATCAGACCGGAGAAAGTCAAGTATTTGGTCCAGAAATTCTCCAAGAAGCAGAAAAGCAAATATAGATTGTTAGAGAGAATTTGAAAACAGCACAGTCGAGACAGAAAAGTTATGCTGACAATAGAAGAAGAGAGTTGATCTTTGAAGTAGGAGACTTTGCATACCTTAAAGCTTCACCAATGAGAGGAATGAAAAGATTTAAGGTTAAGGGTAAACTATCTCCTCGCTACATTGGCCCATTCAAAATTTTGGAAAGAGAAGGTGAAGTAGCATACCATTTAGAGCTACCTGATAGTTTATCAGACGTGCATGACGTATTTCATGTGTCACAACTTAAGAAATGCTTAAGAGTATCTGAAGAACAATTACCTATGGAAGAACTCAATGTTAATAAGGATTTGACTTATTCAGAGTACCCTATCAGAATTTTGGAAACATCTCGCAGAATTACACGAGTAAAGTTATCAACATGTGTAAAGTTCAGTGGAGTCATCATTCGGAAGATGAGGCCACTTAGGAAAGAGAAGATGAACTCAGTGCAGAATTCCCCCAGTTATTCTCAGATGTTCCTTAATCTCGAGGACAAGATTCTTTTAAGGGGGTAGGTTTGTAATACCACAAAACCATCAACTAAAAATAATACATTTAGAATATTAGTGGTAAATATAGTAATGAATTTTTCTTTCAAGTATTGATCTCATTTACCTTTAGAATAATTTTTGTTTGCTCATATTTAATTTATGGTTGTTTTTATAGAATTTCTCTTATATTGAAAGTCCAATTAATTAATATATAAACATTGGTCCAAAAATAGATATTTTAGTTATAAATAATTTTGGTATAATTATTATGATTTTTAGAAATATTTAAAAATATATTTATTTATATTTTTAACAGAAAAAGAAAAAAGAAAAGAAAAAAAGAAAATTCAAAACCCTAAACCGCCCGGCCATTACGGCCCATCAGCCGTGCCCCCTCCCCTCTCTTTGTGGCAGAACCTCCGAAGTTATTGGGCCCACATGCGCCTACCCTTGTCTCAAAGACCTCAGACGGCTATGCATGTGGCACCAGATAACTTAACAAGATCTGTCCGAGTGATCCATTGACCCCGGATAAACCACTTACAAGCAGGACCGCAGGATTAAGTAAACACAAATCACACACCAACATTTTGCAGCGAAAATCTTATTACCAAATTCTTACAAGTTACATCAAGTTTACATTGTTTATCGGAGAGATTACAAAAGTGGTTCAAAGAAATAATCTTTGAAATGTTATAAATTGTTTATAAGTTTGAAAGATATGCTAGCTTAAGTGACCATCCTCAATAAGAAGTATAGAAGAGTTACTTAGACGTATAAGAAGGCTGTGCCCACTCGCGCTTAACATCAATCACAATCAAAGTGACTCATAACCTGCAGCACAATGGGAATAAAATCCTAAGTACGCAAGTACTCAGCAAGACTTACCCGACTAAAGAAAAGACTCTCAAGGATATGCTGGCTTGTTGGGAATCAAGGTAAGGCTTATCAAATTTCAAAGACTCATTTTGCACAAGAGCTTACTAGTAGTGAATCCTTATGCCAAAATTTTACTTCACAAGTTAAGTACTTTCCCTGAATCTATATTTGCCTATTCTAGAGCATTCACTTGTCCTAGTCTAGCTTTCTTTTACCCAAATTCTTATTTTACTTATAAACTACGATGAGTGGTCGGAGGGTAGAGTCTCCATGACCGAGAAGCAACGACGATTCGAACCGATTATACCCAGCTGGGGATCCCTAACCACACGACATATGTAGCACTTAACCCTTACATATGTCAACTGTTCCCACAGATCCTCCACAACGTGAACCGGTCCTCGCTACCCGGGAGCACAGTACTCCTCCATCCAGCCTCTAGCCAGGAGGGTACATGCTACTCCCACCATCTCCCACGCCCAGTGCGCGGTTGTCTTTTCACGTATGGAATAGCCAGGTTCAGGCTTACCAGATCATGTGGCTAGTTTCAAAGTCTCCACCACAACAGGCTTACATCGAACAGTCCTTAATCGACACAGACGGGCGAACTTTCTTGCTCAACGTTTGGTCTACATTACATATTATTTCACAAAACTTGATACCTGAGAGAGGTACCCTACTTGAATGATGAAATCATCATGGCCACAATGGCTTCATCATCACAAGTGATTTTATTTCACAAACTCCCATATCCCATGTTACACATCATCTTTTAGAAACAATCCTAAATTAATAAGCAGGGCTAAGCATCACTAAATTTTCATAAAACGGGTATTAGGGTTGTTTAATCAAGGAAGGAAATGCATCAACTATTTGATCACAAAACTCCTATCACCTAATGCATCATTCAAGGTGATAAAACTTTTTAAAACAGAAGGAGGTGGCAAATGCACCGGGGCTTGCCTGGATAACACTAGGTTGGTGTTTGTTAGACGTCGATCACTTAACGACCAGCCTTTGTTCTGATACTTGCTTCGTCTGTCCATCTTCGGGTTAATCCATCAACATTATCTTGTGGAGAAGCTCACGCTTTCCAGCATCATGTGGTCGACTCAATTCTGGTCCTCCGCATCACGTGATTAATTAATGTACCTAAATGATTTGCATAATGCACATGAATGCATATAAACAAGAATAGTACAAGACTAAATATTGCTACACCAAAGAGGATTAAATATTTAATCGCACGTCATTACAAATTTCACAAGTAAACCCTATATACTTATAACTTAAAATAACCGACAGTAGCATTTTAAATGACGTAGAATTATTATTCTAAACTATTATACACCTTATATCAGCTAAACACGATATCAAGGCAAATCAATCATATAGAAATCATGATATATATAAGTATCACTAACGTTTACCGGCTAGACGACAGAAACACTTACACTACCCTTTACTTTACTAACTGGACCATTCGTCGCAAATGACGAACTAATTTATGTGTACTTAAATTATACGTTCTCTAAGACATTCTTCGTAAATCCTGCATTTTAGACCTCTTTCACCACACGCCATCGACCACTCATCAGATATGAAACACCGATTTAATTCTTCTCGCATGACCTACGTCTTGAAAGATTTTTAAAGTCCAAATTTCTCTAATTTTTTTTAAACAACTTAGATAGACAAAGACAGATACGATATTAAAATCGTGATAGACAAAGACGACTAGAATTCAGTGACCATTTTATTTACTGATATCCCGCGCTTAAGTCCATACTCGCGGTTTACATACAGTAACACCTGGGGTGTTATAGCCCTCCCCCCTTAAAAGAATCTCGTCCCGAGATTCGGAACGAAAGACTTCTAAGAGTTGAGAAGCATATAACTCATGTCCATATCAACGATAGAATAAAGTAGTTTCAAGCAGAGGCGAGTATCTCAAGATGTGGGTTCTCAAGTGGATATATCTTGTATCACATTTAGCTAATTAGAGATTTCAATAAGGGAGACGATATCTGACAAAAGAAGTCGTAGGGTTCCATATGTGCAGTCACTACCAAGGTCAAGAGATCACAAATCAAAAAGGTGATTGATTTTTTTTTACGATTAGACATAGATTTGTTGCTGATTTTTTTGAAGATTTCTAAATTGGTAGTGAATTCGTTAAAGAGCACATTAAAGTGGTTATGCTCCCTGATTCAATAGAGATGACATATGTTGCTTGATCACTACGACAGATGACACAAAGTGCCTTGTCTACCACATCATGCAGTTGGTTAACACGAATATGAGTTTACCTTTCAAGGGCGATCTTCTGTGTACTTCCGAAGGGAGTCCTACCATACTCAGTCGAACACATATATATCCATTAATAGAATGTGAAAAACAGATTTGGACAAAGCATCAAGATCGGTTGGAACAAAATGCAGAAATCGCTCCGAGAGCGAAGTCCATGGAAAATAACATGTCATTGTAGTTCCATAATGAATCATAGCTAGAGACTTCGATACCAGTGTACCGAACAACACTACCATGTGTCGGCTGCCACATGAGACTTTCGGCTTTACGCGGCACCATAATTCATTAACTAGGACACCATCATCGAACTAGCACCGATAATGAATCTCACATGGTAAGAACAATTTGCGCAAAGATAACATATCGATATAGTCTCATAATGGATTATGACTACTAATTGTTATACCAGCGCGTGCCAAGTAGAGCAACCATGTGTTGATCACCCACAGGAGGCCCTCAGTTTCGTCGTGGCACCATCGGTTTTAGTCATAACACCATTACCACATGTAACCAATAAGAAATCTCACACAACACAAATAGACTGGGCAAGGATGACAATATACAAAATAGACTCCACCTGTAAGAATGGTTACAAGTAGAGAACTAAATAGATCATGGACCGATGAAACGAACAAGACATGGCCATAACCTAAACTTGTTGGTGAATGAGTACAATGGGAAACTGTTATTTCAGCCCCAAGCATATTTCTATGCCCATCGCAACAATTTCAAGGTCAAGGATGAGCGTCTGATTACGCAGGAAAATGATCGAAAGATTAAATTGGTATGCCTTCAAAAGATATGAGGAAACCAAAGGCATTAAATTCAAGAAAATGATCGGACATGTCTTTCCTAGGTTAGGTTGATAAAGCGACAAGATAATCTGTAAGGAGAGGCCAAATACAATAGAGACCACAACCTGCATCAACTGAGCAAGGGCAGGATCTAGGATGGAAACATGACCACTAAGGGACTTACAAGTTAATTACCAAGAACACGGACTCAAGATCCTTATTTAAAGTCCGAATGCATCTTAGGTCTAATAAAGAGACTATCTAAGCATTTATATGTATGAGCTTGGTCATATAGTAATAACGGAAAAATTTAACTTCATCCATGCTTGGAAACTTGGAAGGATTTCAAAGGACTGATAACGATTTGGGTTATGGTTTACTAAATGGTAGCATAGCCTAGCCTTGGGTTTATGCAAACAAACTACTCGCATTCTACCAACACACAAGCACGAATACAAACCCAAGTTGCACTAGCGGTCAAACTAAGAAGAATCACAGGCCACATAAACATGTGTCGAAAGGACGCAACAAACAAAACTATAAATTTCTTATAGGACAGTCATGCTTCACACATTTTCCAATTATTTATTATCGGAATAAAGATGAGGGAAGCATGTTCGTTCATAATCACCAATTATTAGAATAAAGGTGAGGGAAGCATTTTTGTGCGCAAACAACAAACACAATGCAGCAATCAGGATGCATGCTCGTCCTATTCGTCCTCATTGATTTTTGCAACATAATGTGGCAATAACGTTCTATATCGGTGGCATTACTATGTCTCTCTCGATATATTGCTAGTCGTCAACTACATATACGAGTTCGAAGTTAGTGTACCTACAGAAAATTTCATCACAACACAATTCCCAATGATGCAATTCACACATGACAGTTTATCAGAGTTTATACTCCATATATTTCTATATGGAGGCCAGCTCCTCATTAAGCGCCAAGCCACGCATAGGCGCCATTGCCACACTTTAACCATAGGGCAACTCATTATGGTAACTCACCTTCTTACCTGAGCGTAGGTGCGCCGTTGCAAGTACATTACACTTCTCAGTATTCCCATGTTTGTATACCCATACACATCCATGGGGTACTAAATTCCCAGAAAAGTAATTACTCCACTTCGCAGCTTTCATATATACATATGTGAAACATGTATATATTCAAGCGCCACAATTAAGCACTCCCCTAGACCGACGTTTATTCGGTCATGCTCTCACATCTCACCTTACCTGGGCGTCGATCCATTCACAATTGAAAGGCCTCAAAATCACATTACACATGTATGCAATACCTCGATTGTGGGTTAGTGGTTTTGAATTAAGCCACCTGATAGTCCTTAGTTTTAGGGCTTAACAAAGGATGTCGCTAGCATTATAGTTTTTCAAATCTGTTTTTCAAAACCAAACATGGTGTTTAGTTGAAAATAGGTTTTCTAAAACCAAAACTTGGTTTTTAAAATATGTATGTGACCGTATTACACTTAATACTTCTCCGATACCAGCTGTGGCAGAACCTCCCAAGTTATTGGGCCCACATGCGCCTGCCCTTGTCTCAAGGCCCTCAAATGACTATGCATGTGGCACCAGATAACTTAACAGGATCTGTCCGAGTGTCCCATGGATCCCGGATAAACCACTTACAACCAGGACCGCAGGATTAAGTAAACACAAATCACACACCAACATTTTGCAGCGAAAAATCTTATTACCAAATTCTTACAAGTTACATCAAGTATACATTGTTTATCGGAGTGATTACAAAAGTGGTTCAAAGAAATAAACTTTGAAATGTTATAAATTGTTTATAAGTTTGAAATATATGCTAGTTCAAGTGACCATCCTCAATAAGAAGTATAGAAGGGTTACTTAGACGTATAAGAAGGTCGTGCCCACTTGCGCTTAACACCAATCACAATCAAAGTGACTCATAACCTGCAGCAACAATGGGAATAAAACCCTAAGTATGCATATACTCAGCAAGTACTTACCCAACTAAAGAAAAGACTCTCAAGGATATGCTGGCTTGTTGGGAATCAAGGTAAGGCTTATCAAATTTTAAAGACTCATTTTGCAGAAGAGCTTACTAGTAGTGAATCCTTATGCCAAAATTTTACTTCACAAGTTAAGTACTTTCCCTGAATCTAGATATGCCTAATCTAGAGCATTCACTTGTCCTGGTCTAGCTTTCTTTTACCCAAATTCTTATTTTACTTATAAACTACGATGAGTGGTCGGAGGGTAGAGTCTCCTTGACCGAGGAGCAACGACGATTCAAACCGATTATACCCAGCTGGGGATCCCTAACCACACGACATATGTAGCACTTAACACTTGCATATGTCAATCGTTCCCACAGATCCTCCACAACGTGAACCGGTCCGCGCTACCAGGTAGCATAGTACTCCTCCATCCAGCCTCTAGCTAGGAGGGTACACTCTACTCCCACCATCTCCCACGCCCAGTGCACGATTGTCTTTTCACGTATGGAATTGCCAGGTTCAGGCTTACCGGAGCATGTGGCTAGTTGAAAAGTCTCCACCACAACAGGCCTACATCGAATGGTCCTTAATCGACATAGACGGGCGAACTTTCCTGCTCAACGTCTGGTCTACATTACATATTATTTCCCAAAACATGATACCAGAGAGAGGTACCCTACTTGAATGATGAAACCATCGTGGCCACAATGGCTTCATCATCACAAGTGATTTTATTTCACAAACTCCCATATCCCGTGTTACACATCATCTTTTAAAAACAATCCTAAATTAATAAGCAGAGCTAAGCATCACTAAATTTTCATATAATGGGTATTAGGGTTGTTTAATCAAGGAAGGAAATGCATGAACTGTTTGATCACACAACTCCTATCACCTAATGCATCATTCAAGGTGATAAAACTTTTTAAAACAGAAAGAGGTGGCAAATGCATCGGGGCTTGCCTGGATAACACTAGGTTAGTGTTTGTTAGACGTCGATCACTTGATGACCAGCCTTTGTTCTGATACTTGCTTTGTCTATCCATCTTCGGGTTAAGCCATCAACATTATCTTGCAGAGAAGCTCACGCTTTCCAGCATCTTGTGGTCAACTCAGTTCTGGTCCTCCGCATCACGTGATTAATTAACATACGTAAATGATTTGCATAATGCACATGAATGCATATAAACAAGAATAGTACAAGACTAAATATTGCTACACTGAAGAGGATTAAATATTTAATCGCAGGTCATTACAAATTTCACAAGTAAACCCTATATACTTATAACATAAAATAACCGACTGTAGCATTTTAAATGACATAGAATTATTATTCTAAACTATTATACACCTTATATCAGCTAAACATGATATCAAAGCAAATCAATCATATAGAAATCATGATATATATAAGTATCACTAACGTTTACCGACGAGACGATAGAAACACTTACACTACCCTTTACATTACTAACTGGACCATTCGTTGGAAATGACAAACTAATTTATGCGTACTTAAATTATACGTTCTCTAGGACATTCTTCGTAAATCCTGCATTTTAGACCTCTTTCACCACACGCCATCGACCACTCATCAGATACGAAACACCGATTTAGTTCTTCTCGCATGACCTACGTCTTGAAAGATTTTTAAAGTCCAAATTTCTCTAATTTTTTTTAAACAACTTAGATAGACAGAGACAGATACGATATTAAAATCGTGATAGACAAAGATGACTAGAATTCAGTGACCATTTTATTTACTGATATCCCGCGATTAAGTCCATACTCACGGTTTACGTACAGTAACACCTGGGGTGTTACACTCTCTCACTAGCGTGTGGGGCCCACCCGTCAGGACCTTCTCCCTTCCCTAGGCCGCGCTGTCGCCGCCCAGCGTGCGCCCGCTCGTCTACCGACCAGCCGAGTAGCCTTGGCCCAGACCACACCCCCTCGGCTTCCCCTGCACCCGAAACTACCGTCCGTTCCCCTTCTCCCCCATTTCCTCTCCCCCCACGTCCCCCTCCCATTATTCGTCGCCATTAATGGCCTCGAAGCTGCCGGCCACCTCCTCCCAGGTGCCCTCTCCTCTCCCCTCTCGCTCTATAAATAGGACGGCCAAGCTCTCCTCTTCTCTCCCCTGCCCGAGCTCTCTCTCCCTCCTCTCGCTCTCTCTCCCTCGCCGTCGCCGGAGCTTCGTCGGACCGTCCGCGCCGCACCCCGTCGTTCGCGCCCCGGGCCGGACTGTCCGCTCGGCCGCGCCCATCCCCAGCTACCTCGATCGAGCCCCCTTCCCTGCTCCCTTCTGGGCCGAACCCCCCCTGTCAAGCTTCTCCCTGCACACGAGCAAGCCCAAGGTAGAAGTACCACTTTTTACATTTTAGTCCCTGCGCTTGAATAAAATTAATTCCGAGATATACGGTTCAGAAATTATGAAAAAGAGACATTTGATGTATACATTTAATTATGGATCCGCCCTACAGAAATATTTTGGATATAGACATTATTTTTGTATTTCGAAAATAAATAAGTTATGTCACAATTCTATAATTTTGTGATTAAGTACTAGAATCCTTTTTGATTAACTACTCATTTTTAGCATATAAAATAATATTATGTTAGTGTTTGTTTAAGTATAATTTTTAATGATATAAGAAATTGAAATAAGTACCAGGTCCCATTTTTTGGTCATCTTAAAATCTAGATTATTACTAGTCATGATAAATGTGTTCATACCTATAGCACTTAATTACTTAGAATTAGTAAAATATTTATTTATAGTCAAAATCACCATGATTATGTTACTAAAGTCCAAAATTAGTAATCTACATTAATTCTTAGAATATTAATGGTAGGTGATTTAGAAATAAACATTTTTAGCCATACGTATAATTTCTGTTTAGAAAGGAAAGGATAAAATCCAAAGCACTATTATTAGCAATAAATAAAATAATTAATAATTATTTTTCGTAAAGTTTGTTAAGACATTTTATCTACATTATACTAGATAGACTAGCGTCGTAGTCGCCTGCTCATATTTTCACCAATGATAACTCAAAATGGAAGATATATTGGATTAATAAAATATTTATGATTTAGACATATTTATGAGTATGGTTGTGTGATATGTGAATGTTTATGTAATGGTGAATTGTTACCCATGTAATGGTGTATGTTCATTTATTTGGTGTACGTATTCTTTTGTATGTATGACATGCGAATCGATGATTAGAAGTTGACTGTGGGGTAGATGAACCAAACAAGTTCGAGGACAACCTAGGCTAGATGGAATACACGGCTTGTGGGTAAAGTTGTACCACCTCTGTAGAGTGTAAAACTGATATGTTAGCCGTGCTCACAGTTAAGAGCAACCTGGACCCTCATAGGATAATTGAACTTAAAGATGGAAAATAAATCGTGATCCGACGATCTACCAGTGGTTTGCTTAAGGGATTTCACTTAAGTGTTTGTGACACCCCAGTGTCACTCAGGGTTTTTCTCAAAAGCCAAACCAAGAACCATCATTATATGTGAACCAAAGTAAGCATGAGCAACAAAACAATTTAAGTGAGAAAGAATTCACCAAGTATATACTTAAAAGTGTCATGATCAAAGCAATTGAGTCCTTTAAAAGATAAGATTGTGCAACCCTAATTAAAAACCCTAAATGAGCCCCATGAGCAAAATTCAAGAAAGTAAGAAAAGGGGAGTGAAAAGTTTAAAATTTTGAGTTGAGCCAATTATATAAGTTAAAGTATGTTTATTAAGCAACAAGAAAGATTAAGAAGGCTTAGCCAAAATAATTAAATTAAAACCCCAAATCAGCCCTTGATCTACGAACCCTTGGGAAATTCTGAATTTCTGAATTTCAGACCTCTTTCCAAAGATCATCTGTGTTCTCTGCTTTTCAAAACTCAAAGCCAGAAGATCCAAATATCAAAGTCGTGCCAAATTACCTTGAACACATTCTGGGAAAGTTTGAACTCAAACCAAATTCATTTGACACGATTTTGGCGCAGCTTAACCTCGGGACCAGGCATTCTGACACTGGCACCATGGTGACGCTACAACTCCCTGTCCCTAGTCCTAAAACCGCACGTCGTCCATACACAAAAGACAAAGCTTGGTCTGGTGAACAAATCCCTTGCAGTGATCTTGCCCAAATTCGCGAAGATTTGCTCCCAATCGGCGCTTGAACAGGGGCAGAGGCAACGGGAACACGTGTTCGACCGTGGCTGACACCCCCGGTTCACGCCCGTTCGCAGCACCGCGCCTTCCCAGTGCACGCCCGCGCGCACTCGCCGGTCCACGACCGCCCGTGCACCGCGCCGTGCCTATAAAGCCTCCCCAGGCGCACCTCACTTCGCCCCGCACTCACCCTCACCGGCCAGCCACTTTCCCTTAGCTCCGGCGAGCTCAATTCCGCCCGCCATTGCCGCCAGAGCTTCGGCCACCGTGGCCAGCCCACTCCAGCCATCCCCTAGGCAAGCCAGTGCTTCGGCTAGCACCGCCAGTAGCCCGTGAAGCTTGCCAAGCCCTCGGACCCGGCCGGACTTCACCGGAGGCCCGAGATTGACTTCACCGGACTTCGGTCTTCCGCCGCCGCGCGTGGACCGAGCTATCCAGTGAGTCTCCGCCCAATTCCTTGTGCTCATGTCTTCTCTGGCACCCCGTGGTCCTCCCTGACCCATTTGATTGAACTATCTCGCCGTGACCAGGCCGGTCTCCTCGCCGCCGATGAGCATCCCCGCCTGCGCGCGTGGACCGACCGACTCCGGCCATCTCCGACGGCGTTCCGCACACCAGTTGTGATCCCCAAGACCTCCCCTTCATCCTCGACCACTTCACCGGAACAGTCTCGCCGCCGGTAAGCCCCTCCGCCCTTTTCTCCTGCCGCGGCTACTGTTTAAGGTAGAAGAAGGACCTCGGGTTAGGTTTTGTAGAACCCGAGGGGTTTTCTGTAATGTCAGAGACTCATGTGAATAGTAGCCTGAGGACTGATTCGCGAAGAAAACTTAGAAAACCCGCCAGGGACCCCAGTGCAAAGTAGATTTTCATTTAAATCAATTCTGTTATTCTTTTTAAATAACCAGAGAACTTGTAAAATTCATAACTTGATGAATTTCTAATCAAAAGATGTCAAACCAATTTTGCTAGCTCCTGTATATTATAATCTGTCATTTAAAAATAGTAGACCCTATACTTTCTGTTTAAAATTTTAGAGTTTAAAATTAAAAACAGAAATCCACTAAACCTTATGTAATCAAGGAAAATTAGTTTTTCTTCTGTACTAGACTTAAGAAAATTTGTGGGTATTCAAACCTCTTTTAGACACTGTTTAAAAATAGTAGGAACCCCAGCATTAGAAATTATGATGTAGTTTCTCATTTTAAGATGTTTTGTCCAAAACTTAGAGAAAATCAGAAAGATATTAGAAATTAATGAACAGTGATTAATATTATTTTTCCTAGTTTACTTATGTAACAGAGAACTTAGGAAAAATATAGAGACCATTGATTTGGACCAGTTTTAAATTAAAATGATTTGTTTAGCCTAAATAAGACTGAAAAATCAATTATTAAAGAGGCAAAACTATAACCAAAATGCTTAAAAAAAATCCAGTGAACTTATAACCACCAGAGCCCCACTACAAAAATACAGAGCACCTCAGTCCAACTCTTTAAGTAAGGGAAATAAATACAAAGTGATAATAAGGCATTTTCCAACTAAATCATGAACAACCTCAAATAATGTGATAATGGGCAACCAAAAATTAACTAAGTCCATGATGAGGTAAACTACCAGAGAAAAATGCAAACCCATGAAAAGGAGGCAAACTCTTACCAATTGCTAATGATTTAAGAGAAAAGCCATTTAATTCAAATAATGCATACTACCCCTTTCCTTAAGCAAAAAGATGCCAAACTTCAAAATGATTGCTCTTGCACAAAATAATAACCAAGAAAAATAAGAACTCTGTTGTTTGATATTTTTCAAATATAGTGGTAGTAGAAAGCACCGATTTGGCTAGAAACTTGAGAAAACCATAGAAAAATAATTAAAAGATATTAATGGCTAGAAATTTGTATCAAGTCATGTTATAACACCTAAAAGCCAGCAAAAATAAGTTCTGAAGAATTACCCACTGTTAAATAGTAGTTGTAGTTCAAAGCACCCCTTCTACCCTAGAGTTTAATAATTTTGTGCAGAGAAAACTATTCACTTTCTGATCCCCAAATTTTAAGACAGAGACACACACACCAGTAGCAAGCCACTGTAATTTTTACAGAATTTTTAGAATTTTATAAAAGCAACTTGTAATTCAAACCTACTCCAAAACATTAAAGAGAATAAAAGAAAAGCAAAGAAGAAATAAACCCCACCTCAATAAGTCTAATTTGAGCACTTATCATTTATCCCTAAGACTTAAAAAGAATTCAGTGGAACCCCAAAATAAACCTACCACTTACCTTAGCTAAGTTTAACCAGTTTACCAAGTATACCACCCAAGGGTCTTACATAAGTAAAGTTAACTTTGTTTAACTCAAGAAGGATCATACACCTTTAAGGTTGTGATTTCTAAAAGCACATATCATATCATGCATATATCTTACGCATTGCATTCATTAGATTGTAATCTTGCCGACGGAGAGTACGTGCTCATCCCCGAGCAAGGACCTGTCCAAGAGGAGGACCAGGAGCAGGCATCAGAGGCTGCTATTGAGGATCTCCCCGCAGCCCCAGCAATTGAAGGCAAGCCCCGGTCTTATGCATAACCATGTTATTATATGCTACTTTACTACACTTAATGCTTGTAGGATTGCAATGTGCACTTAAGTATAGGAGTTGCTTGAAACCTCTAGTTGCATAAACTTAGGATTCCTCTTTGAGATGAATACTAGTATGCTAGGTCGAGTAGCTGCTTGCTAATCAGGATCTCGGTAGAAGTCGAGTGATTTTTCTAGCACTCGCGCGAGGTCAGGAATTGATTGTATTCATCTTGATAACGAGATAGATGTTGGTCTATGGACTTGGATCCAGGGAGGATGCCTTGTCTATGAGACGGGAAAAAGAATTAAGGATTAATGTGTGGATACCTGAGTCAAGCTTTTGAACGTACTAAACACATGCCGGGAAAAATGGTAACCGGTAAACCTAGTACCTGAGTGAAGCCGGGCGCGGACTTTATCCCTCATGCGACCTGAGACTGGGTCTCCCATGCTAGCTATGGTGGGTACAAGTGCGGTCACTGCACGGCGGCAGCCGGGGTCAGTGGAGCATTGTATGCCAAGGCGGTGAGGCCTGGACGCGAACGGGGAATCAATGGGGACGGTTGTCATGTGTGGGGTCGGAGTACCCTGAACATGACGTGTGTTTAGGTTTACCTTGCAAGGTTAAAACTCGATTCGAATCGTCTGCTTCTCGCAGCTAATGAGACTGCTTGATTCCTTGTACTGCATCGAGTAAGAAGTGAAATGTGGTTACATGAGATAACTTGTTGTTTGAATTAAATGATTGTTACCATGTATGCTTAGAAGGGGCAAATCTAGCTAAGTTAATGATGATAAAATTTGGAAAAGCTAAAAATTGATTTTAGTAACAGCTAGTGCTTTTGGCAAACCAAACCCCCTTCAGCCAAACAGCTGCATAGTCTAGAGGTAGAGGAGTAGACTCCTCACACCGGGTAAGTCTAGCTGAGTATTAGTATACTCAGCCTTGCTTGTGGCACCCCTTTTGCAGGTACCATGCAGGAATTGGTTGATGGTGTGACTTGGCCTACCACCCTGCCACCGGGTTGGACGGTCGAGTGGGATGTTGCTCCGGCAGGAGAGGAGCTTGAGGAGTAGTGGGCTAGGCCTTGCCCATTTCCTCATTACCGACGACATCGATTATCCGCTGCACCTTACTTTATGAACTTTATTTGCTACTCAAGAACTCCGATTTATGTAATAATTCAGTACTTAATTTGAGGTTTCCTGTTTTATTGTATTTCTTCTGTGACTCACCTTCGAGTGAGATTGTGGAATTTGATCCTGGTTAAGTGGCTCTATCAGACTGGATCTGAAGGACTGACGGGTTATTCCGATTTAAGTGTGTCACGGCCCTTGAGGCATGACTTAGGCACTTAAGCTGGAATAATTCGGGTGGTTCTGCCACAGCTGGTATCAGGAGCAAATTCCACCACATAGAAGGACAATAAACCATGAATACCAATTTTCAAAACCGAAAACTTGCTTAGAAACTGCTAAGGATCGTCAGGACTAGACCGTTAGACCTAGGACGAAAGGCCTTAGGCATAGAGGGAGAAATAGGTGGCTAATTAATTAGGCCCTGTGGGCCAATACTTATATTAAGGATGCCCTAAAAAGGCACCCTATTTTCTTTTTGAGAGGCAACGTTTCTTCCAGCATGCATGCATTATGAAACATAAAGAGGAATTAAAATTTGAGCTAACCCCCTTTTTCTTTAAAACCATCCGGGCTCTCTTTTTCTTTTTCCTTCCACCATAATCTTTATCTCTGATTCCCTTCCGCAGATGAATTCACCCACCCCCGCCAGTGGAGGAGACTCTCGTTTCAGTTCTGACTTCCTTTCTCGCGATGGCTTTCCCTCCATCTTGTGGGAAGTGTTTAACTCCGCCGGTTACCCTACGCCCCCTTTGTACACGGTGCAGTTGTATGAGGAGCATCGGGTACCTCGTTGTCGGGTCTGGCTGACTTTGGAGGCTCATCCCCTTCAGCCGGGTTGGCGTTCTCTTGACTCTGAGACGATTGGACTCAGGACGGACGACACCGTTGAGGCAGCAGCCATGAAGACTCTGACGACTTTCTGTGGCTACCATCCCCTAGAGATGGTGATGCACCCCTTGGGACTCTTCCCTGCTGAGAAGAAGGATGATCCCATGTGGTGTAACCGCGTGAGCCATGTGAAGGATGTGTGGGCAATGTATCCTGACTTGGTTGGGAGGGTCACCGTTCAGTGCATGAGTGCGCTGTACCGCCTTCAGGCCCTTCAGAGCGATGCTATGACACTTCTTGCTAACACCACTCAAACCATCAAGCTCACTCTCGACAGTCGGGAAGATTTTGTGGTCGACCTATCCACAGAGTTGGTGGAGAAGGATCTGCAGGTGGAGAGGCTGCGCCAGCGTATCGCTACCTTGGAGCAGCAAGTGGAGATCCGAGACAACACTATTGATGTCTTGGAGAACCAGCTTCATGATGTGCACAGGGAACTCGAGGAAGCAAATGACCACTTGGACATGCACCACCTGGAGATGGAGGCCAATGTAGAAGGAAGCGAGGGAGAAGAGGCTCCCGAGGAGCTAGGACCAGCCCCTGGTGCCAATGGGACTACCTCCGCGATGCCTCCTTCACCCGTATCCAGTGTCGCTTCCACCGCTCAGGGTTAAGCAGTCGCTTTGACGTTTTTAGGTGGATAGAAACCTATGCGAGCTTAGTAGTATCACATTTTGGACTAGGCTTGCGGGTACTTTCCCCTGATTGATGAAACCCTGTAAACTTTTGAAATCTGTGGGATCTTTGTCACCATGTTATCTTCATTTCGAACCTAATATTATGATTATGGCATTTTTTCCCCATATGAGATGATATCTTGCCGTTCGAAACTGTGAGTTGGGATAACAATGGCGACAATCTCTGTTTTCAGATGGCAGCTAGGCAGCGTCGCGGGCATAACGAGCAAGTTCCCCCGCCACCTCCTCCAGCTCCCACAGTGCAGGAGCTGATGCCCCAGCAGAATGAGATTCTGTGACAGCTCTTGCAGCGCCAGCCCCACCCCCAGCAGCATGGTGGAGGCCAGCATCAGCGACCTCCGGATATGGCAACTTACCAGGAGTTTCTGAGCATGTAGCCGCCCTTGTTCGCTAAGGCAGAGGATCCGTTGGACGCCGACGTGTGGCTTCGCGTCGTCGAGTCCAAGTTTCCCCTCCTCACGGGAGACTGCCCTGATGCTACCAAGACCCGCTTCGCCGCGCAGCAGCTTCGCAGATCTGCTCGGACTTGGTGGGATCACTTCCGTGCTATGCTCCCTGATGATCGTGAGGTATCTTGGGAGGAATTCAAGACTACCTTCAGAGGACACCACATTCCAGCTGGCATTCTTGATCGGAAGTTGAATGAATTTCTGGCCCTCAATCAAGGAACCCGCACGGTACTGCAGTATGCGCAAGCCTTCAACGACTTATGCCAGTATGCAGGGTATCATGCTGATTCTGATGAGAAGAAGAGGGATCGCTTCCGCAGGGGTCTCAATACCAAGCTGCGGAGAACGACTCAACACTGTTCGGGCTGATAACTTCAATGAGTTGGTCAACATGGCCATCTCTCAGGAGGATTGCATTGTTGCTCACCAGGGCAGAGAAGAAGAGAAAGGCACCAATGGCAGCACCATCCGTTCAGGCTCAGAGGTTCCGGATTGTTTCCCACAATCAGAGCAGGGGTTTTCAGCAGCAGGCAGGCAGATGGGTGATCAGGCCACCTCAGCAGCAGCAGCAGCCGGCACCCAACCACTACCCAGCTCCCGCCCCAAGGAACAATCAGCCTCCGCAGCAGCAGCAGTTCCGCCAGGGCAATGGGAACAAGTGTTTCACTTGTGGCAATGTGGGCCACTATGCCAAGAATTGTCCCAGGAACCAGCAGAGGCAGCTGCCAGCACCAAATCAAGACAAGGGAAGAAAGCAGAAGGTGCAAGTCAGGCAAGGGAAGCTCAACTTCACTGCTCTTGAGGAAGTGCCAGAAGGAGCTCCTATCATGACTGGTGTCTTTTCAGTTCATAATCAACCTGCTTTAATTCTGTTTGATTCTGGTGCATCTCATAGTTTCATTAGCCAAAAGTTCAGTGCTAAATGCAAACTGCCATTCTCTCACTCAAAAGGGTCATTCATGATAGTCACACCTGGGGGTAAAATTGCAACTAATCAATTAAACCAAAGTGTGCCTATTCAACTGGGAAGCCACATTGTCAAAACCACTCTTCTTGTGTTGGGATTGGAAAATGTGGATATTATTCTAGGGGCAAATTGGATGACCTTGCACCAAGTTGTGCTTGATGTAGCCAGTCGTACCGTGGAAGTTAATTCCCCTTTCTGCGGGAATTTCACTTTGATTTTGCCTAGTCAGGGTTCTACTCAGTCGTGTGCTTTCTCTATGACGGAGTTACCCCTGAAGAAGATCCCAGTGGTCTGTGAGTATGCAGATGTCTTTCCTGATGAATTGCCAGGAATGCCACCAGACCGGGATATTGAATTCGCCATCGAGTTGCAACCGGGAACGGCCCCAATTTCCAAGAGGCCCTACCGAATGCCACCCGCTGAGTTGGCAGAGTTGAAGAAGCAATTGCAAGAGTTGCTAGATAAGGGTTTTATTCGCCCAAGCACTTCGCCTTGGGGATGTCCAGCACTGTTTGTGAAGAAGAAGGATGAAAGCTTGAGGCTGTGTATAGATTACCGCCCTCTTAATGCGGTAACTATCAAGAACAAGTATCCTTTGCCTCGTATTGATGTTCTCTTTGACCAGTTGGTCGGAGCCAAGGTGTTTTCCAAGATAGACCTTCGCTCTGGCTACCATCAGATCAAAATACGAGCAAGTGATATTCCGAAGACGGCATTCTCAACCAGACATGGGCTATATAAATTCTTGGTGATGTCATTTGGGCTGACAAATGCACCAGCATATTTCATGTATCTGATGAATTCTGTTTTTATGCCGGAATTGGACAAGTTCGTGGTGGTTTTCATCGATGATATTCTGGTGTACTCAAAGAACGAAGAAGAACATGCCGGGCATTTGCATGTAGTGCTTCAACGTCTGCGAGAGCACCACCTTTATGCCAAGTTATCCAAGTGTGATTTTTGGCTAAAGGAAATCAAATTCTTGGGTCACACTATCTCTCAAGCTGGAATAGCTGTTGATCCTGATAAAGTGCAAGAGGTGATGAACTGGAAGCCACCAACAACTGTTCGCCAGATTCGGAGTTTTCTGGGATTAGCTGGTTATTACCGAAGATTTATTCTGGACTTCTCTCGAATTGCGAAGCCTATTACTGAGTTGCTGAAGAAAGAAGTCAAATTTGTGTGGAGTCAGAAGTGCGAGGATGCCTTCCATGCATTAAGGCAGCATCTGACCACAGCACCAGTATTGGCACAACCCGACAGCAGCAAACCTTTTGATGTATATTGTGATGCCTCGGGGACCGGGCTAGGTTGTGTCTTGATGCAAGACAACCGAGTCATTGCTTATGCTTCAAGAGCACTCAGGCCTCATGAGCAAAATTATCCCACTCATGACCTTGAGTTAGCAGCAGTGGTTCATGCATTGAAGATGTGGAGGCACTATCTAATGGGAACCCACTGCAACATCTTCACTGATCATAAGAGCCTTAAGTACATTTTTACTCAGGCTGATCTTAACATGAGGCAGAGAAGATGGCTAGAGCTGATCAAGGATTATGACCTGGAGGTACATTATCACCCAGGGAAAGCTAATGTGGTAGCTGATGCCTTGAGTCGGAAGTTGCAATGCAATTGTGTTCTGATGGATTCTCGCATTAACACCTTGTGTGATGAGTTGAGCAAGATGCAAATTGAAGTGATTCCTTCTGGTTCTTTGTCTCACATTTCTGTTGAGCCAGCTTTGCAAGACCAGATTATCATGGCCCAGCTCAGTGACAAGGGAGTGCAGATTATCAAGAAGAATCTCCGTCAGAAGGTTGAGAAGTATAATTGTTTCCGCCAGGATGAGAAGGGTGTGTTATGGTTCAAAAGCAGATTGGTAATTCCTAAAGACCAGGATCTCAAGAGGAAAATTTTGGATGAAGCTCATCTCTCCAAATTCTCTATGCATCCGGGAAGCACCAAGATGTACCATGATTTGAAGCCTTTGTACTGGTGGACCAGAATGAAGAGGGAGATCGCCCAGTATGTATCAGAGTGTGACACCTGTCAGAGGATAAAGGCAAGCTAGCCCCTCGTTACATTGGACCCTATGAGATCATAGAAGCATGTGGACCCGTGGCATACAAGCTGAAGTTACCTTCAAAGATGTCTGCCATTCACAGTGTTTTCCATGTATCTCAGCTGAAAAAGTGTGTTCGATTGCCGACCGAGATCATAGCAGAGCCAGAATTGGAGATAGAGCCAGATCTATCGTACCAAGAGTACCCCTCCAAGATTCTGGATTGCAAGGAAAGATCAACTCGGGCTAAATCGATCAAGATGTACAAGGTCCAGTGGAGTAATCACTCAGAGGAGGAAGCTACTTGGGAAACCGAGGAATTCCTGAGATCCAACTTCCCCGATTGCCTACCTAAGGAAGCTGGTACATAATCACCCCCAACCCCTCCTCCTGCCTTTCGAATCTAATTTTCAAAAATATAATCTTAATTCAGAATGAAGTAACTATAAAGTAAAACTTAAAAGGACTTCCTTCTGAAGTTGCAAAGAGAATGACATTCGAAGAGCAGTTTATCCTAATAATGGCAATCATCACCCTTTTTCCTATCAGTCTCACCCTTCGCTTTACCCCGGGAGGACTCTGGCCCGAATCTCGGGACGAGATTCCTTTAAGGGGGGAAGGCTGTGACACCCCAGTGTCACTCAGGGTTTTTCTCAAAAGCCAAACCAAGAACCATCATTATATGTGAACCAAAGTAAGCATGAGCAACAAAACAATTTAAGTGAGAAAGAATTCACCAAGTATATACTTAAAAGTGTCATGATCAAAGCAATTGAGTCCTTTAAAAGATAAGATTGTGCAACCCTAATTAAAAACCCTAAATGAGCCCCATGAGCAAAATTCAAGAAAGTAAGAAAAGGGGAGTGAAAAGTTTAAAATTTTGAGTTGAGCCAATTATATAAGTTAAAGTATGTTTATTAAGCAACAAGAAAGATTGAGAAGGCTTAGCCAAAATAATTCAATTAAAACCCCAAATCAGCCCTTGATCTATGAACCCTTGGGAAATTCAGATTTCTGAATTTCTGAATTTCAGACCTCTTTCCAAAGATCATCTGTGTTCTCTGCTTTTCAAAACTCAAAGCCAGAAGATCCAAATATCAAAGTCGTGCCAAATTACCTTGAACACATTCTGGGAAAGTTTGAACTCAAACCAAATTCATTTGACACGATTTTGGCACAGCTTAACCTCGGGACCAGGCATTCTGACACTGGCACCTTGGTGACGCTACAACTCCCTGTCCCTAGCCTAAAACCGCACGTCGTCCATACACAAAAGACAAAGCTTGGTCTGGTGAACAAATCCCTTGCAGTGATCTTGCTCAAATTCGCGAAGATTTGCTCCCAATCGGCGCTTGAACAGGGGCAGAGGCAACGGGAACACGTGTTCGACCGTGGCTGACACCCCCGGTTCACGCCCGTTCGTGCACCGCGCCTTCCCAGTGCACGCCCGCGCGCACTCGCTGGTCCACGACCGCCCGTGCACCGCGCCGTGCCTATAAAGCCTCCCCAGGCGCACCTCACTTCGCCCCGCACTCACCCTCACCGGCCAGCCACTTTCCCTTAGCTCCGGCGAGCTCAATTCCGCCCGCCATTGCCGCCAGAGCTTCGGCCACCGTGGCCAGCCCACTCCAGCCATCCCCTGGGCAAGCCAGTGCTTCGGCTAGCTCCGCCAGTAGCCCGTGAAGCTTGCCAAGCCCTTGGACCCGGCCGGACTTCACCGGAGGCCCGAGATTGACTTCACCGGACTTCGGTCTTCCGCCGCCGCGCGTGGACCGAGCTATCCAGTGAGTCTTCGCCCAATTCCTTGTGCTCATGTCTTCTCTGGCACCCCGTGGTCCTCCCTGACCCATTTGATTGAACTATCTCGCCGTGACCAGGCCGGTCTCCTCGCCGCCGACGAGCATCCCCGCCTGCGCGCGTGGACCGACCGACTCCGGCCATCTCCGACGGCGTTCCGCACACCGTTGTGATCCCCAAGACCTCCCCTTCATCCTCGACCACTTCACCGGAACAGTCTCGCCGCCGGTAAGCCCCTCCGTCCTTTTCTCCGCCGCGGCTACTGTTTAAGGTAGAAGAAGGACCTCGGGTTAGGTTTTGTAGAACCCGAGGGGTTTTCTGTAATGTCAGAGACTCATGTGAATAGTAGCCTGAGGACTGATTCGCGAAGAAAACTTAGAAAACCCGCCAGGGACCCCAGTGCAAAGTAGATTTTCATTTAAATCAATTCTGTTATTCTTTTTAAATAACCAGAGAACTTGTAAAATTCATAACTTGATGAATTTCTAATCAAAAGATGTCAAACCAATTTTGCTAGCTCCTGTATATTATAATCTGTCATTTAAAAATAGTAGACCCTATACTTTCTGTTTAAAATTTTAGAGTTTAAAATTAAAAACAGAAACCCACTAAACCTTATGTAATCAAGGAAAATTAGTTTTTCTTCTGTACTAGACTTAAGAAAATTTGTGGGTATTCAAACCTCTTTTAGACACTGTTTAAAAATAGTAGGAACCCCAGCATTAGAAATTATGATGTAGTTTCTCATTTTAAGATGTTTTGTCCAAAACTTAGAGAAAATCAGAAAGATATTAGAAATTAATGAACAGTGATTAATATTATTTTTCCTAGTTTACTTATGTAACAGAGAACTTAGGAAAAATACAGAGACCATTGATTTGGACCAGTTTTAAATTAAAATGATTTGTTTAGCCTAAATAAGACTGAAAATCAATTATTAAAGAGGCAAAACTATAACCAAAATGCTTAACAAAAATCCTGTTGGGGCCATGCTTCGTTGCGCCGAAGGTCTTACACGAAGAAGCAGCTTCGGCTGAAGTTGTCCCCAGGAGATGGCCGAAGGTTCCTTTTTATGGAGCTTCGGCATTACAAACCGACATAGAGATAGAATGACCTTTTTATCCATAGTGGTCTGAGTCAATGTTGTAAACTTTTGTAAGGGGCATAATTGTAATTCGTCACAGGCTGTGTCCTGTGTCTATAAATAAGTGAACAGTACCCCCGTACTGTTCACGCGAACCTGTCATTTGCTTTCGCATCACATTTGTATTTCTGCCTTCCTCAGAACCGAAGGTACATTTATAATTTGGAGTCATTTATATTCATCCATGATAATAAAAATAGATATGATTTTGTGATAATATTTAGATGTTTGTTTTATATCTCATGATTTGTATGGATGCTTCGTTGTTTAATGTTATACTCACGAAGGTACGTCTTTCGTAACCTTCGTCCGAAATTCATTATATCCTGAAGGGGTATAATGTTTTGGAGGACGAAGGACTTTAACACCTAACATTTTCTATGTTGCCTTGTTCTTAACTCTTAGCATTTGAGAACAAGCCCCCAACATTGGCGCCCACCGTGGGTGAACTCACTTCCACTTTTCTGAGCTGATGGCTTCGTTCAACAATCAAGCTGAAGCTGCTTCGGCTTCGAAGATGGTGTTCCCGATAACAGGCGGTTCTTGCTCAGAGCCGGCTAACAAGAAGCAGAAGAAGGAGGCTCAGAGAAGAGTGCAGCATGTTGGAGTGCAGGGACCCTTCATCAAGTCAAAATGGTCCCACATTCCAATTACTTTCTCTCAGGAAGACCTTCAGCTTAAGGATTATCCTCACAATGATGCCATGGTTATCTCTTGCGTGATCAAAGGATTTCTGGTCCACAATGTCTTAGTTGATACAGGCAGTGCAGCTGATATTATATTTGCTAAAGCCTTCAGACAAATGCAAGAGCCTGAAGACAAGATTCATGATGCTATGCACCTTCTTTGTGGCTTCGGAGGGCGGCAGATTGTAGCACTTGGGAAGATTACCATGCCGGTAACCTTCGGATTTGTTAACAACACAAGGACTGAGCAAATTGTGTTTGATATTGTTGACATGGAGTATCCTTACAATGCTATCATTGGCCGTGGTACTCTTAATGCCTTCGAAGCAATTCTTCACCCAGCTTATCTCTGCATGAAGATACCTTCGGACCAAGGGCCTATTGCTATTCATGGAAGCCAGGAAGCTGCTAGAAGGGCCGAAGGAAGCTGGACTGACTCCAAAGCAATCCATAACATAGATGGAGCCGAAGCTTGTGAACAGTACAAATTCAGAAGCGAGAAAGCAGCTTCAGCAGATCAGCCGAAACCCATGCTATTGTGTGAGGACATAGCAGAGCAGAAGGTGATGTTGGGCTCGCAATTATCTGAAGACCAGGAGAAAACCTTGATAAGGTTTTTATTCAACAACAAAGATGTTTTTGCATGGTCAGCTAATGATCTCTGTGGAGTAAATCGGGATGTTATTGAACATTCGCTCAATGTTGACCCATCCTTCAGACCCCGAAAGCACAGGCTTCGGAAGATGTCGGATGACAAGGCCGAAGGGGCTCGCAATGAAGTAAAAAGACTCCTCAGTGCAGGAGTTATCAGAGAAGTAAAGTATCCAGAGTGGCTAGCTAACACTGTTATGGTGAAGAAGGCCAATGGCAAGTGGAGAATGTGTATCGATTTCACAGATCTTAACAAGGCTTGTCCGAAGGACGAATTCCCGCTGCCAAGGATAGACTCTTTAGTCGATGCAGCAGCTTCTTCAGAACTCATGAGTCTCCTGGACTGCTACTCAGGCTATCATCAAATCTGGATGAAGAAGGAAGATGAGCCGAAGACTAGCTTCATAACCCCAAGTGGCACATATTGCTATCTTCGGATGCCTGAGGGGCTCAAAAATGCTGGAGGAAGTTTCAGCAGAATGACTGCGAAGGTCCTCCAGTCTCAGATAGGCAGAAATGTGTTGACTTATGTCGATGACATCATTGTAAAAAGCACGAAGCAGGAAAATCATATTGCTGATTTGCAGAAGACCTTCGCCAGTTTCAGGCAAGCTGGTTTGAAGCTGAATCCAGAAAAATGTGTCTTCGGGGTAAAGAAAGGGAAATTTCTTGGATGCTTGGTTTCAACAAAGGGAATCGAAGCTAATCCAAATAAAATCGAAGCTATACTTCGAATGGAGCCACCAACCACAAGAAAGGGGGCCCAAAGATTGACAGGAAGGCTGGCATCTCTCAACAGATTCATATCCAGATCAGCAGAAAGAAATTTACCCTTCTTCGAGGTGCTGAAGTCAGCTGAAGTCTTTCAATGGGGACCAAGTCAACAAAAAGCTTTCGAAGAGCTGAAGCAATATTTGATAGATTTAACAACATTAACTCCACCAACGCCAGGGGCTCCTCTGTTGTTATATGTGGCAGCTTCGCACTCAGCAGTAAGTGCGACACTTGTCCAGGAGAAGTTTGATGGCCAAGTCAAGAAGCAGGTCCCAGTATATTTTGTATCTGAAGTCCTTAGTATATCAAAGAAAAATTATACAGAGCTGGAGAAGGTATTATATGCCATTTTAATGGCATCCAGGAAGCTTCGGCATTATTTTCAGGCATACAATATTATTGTTCCTTCTTCGCAGCCGTTGAAGGATATCATGAGAAATAGAGAAGCTACTGGGCGGATTGGAAAATGGGCTGCAGAGCTCAATGAATTTTACATTGATTATGTGCATAGATCCTCGATCCAGTCTCAAGCATTGGCAGATTTCATTGCCGACTGGACGCCAGGGGCTCAGGATGAAGAAGCAAATAAAGATGCCGAAGTGTGGACAGTGTTTTGTGATGGCTCTTGGGGAACCTTCGGAGCAGGTGCAGCCGCTGTGTTGATCTCACCATCCAAGGTTAAAACTTGTTATGCAGCAAGACTTGATTTCAGCTGTACAAACAATATTACTGAGTACGAAGCCCTGCTCCTGGGCCTTCGGAAATTAAAGGCAATGGGAATCAGAAGTGCGATTCTTAAAACTGATTCCCAGGTCGTTTCGGGTCATATTGACAAAAGTTGCAAGGCTAAAGATCCGAAGCTTGAAAAATATCTAGACACGGTCCGAAGGATCGAAGCCTCCTTCGAAGGTTTTTCTGTCAAGAATATCCCCCGAGGACAAAATGAGCATGCTGATTTGCTAGCCAAGTCTGCAGCACAGGGGCTGCCGTTACCTTCGGATGTGTTCTTCGAAACAATAAAGGCACCTTCAGTGGACCTCCTGGAAAGAGCAGTCCTCAACATATCTCCTGTTTACAGCGAAGATTGGAGAACTGAAATCATCTCTTACCTTCAGGGTAAGTTCCTTTCAGATGACGAAGCTTATAATAAAAGGATAGAGGCAAGAGCTCGTCCATATGTCATGATAGAAGGGGAGTTATACAAACATGGAGTTTGTGCTCCGCTGCTCAAGTGCTTATCTAGAACCGAAGGTATAGAGTTGATGAAAGAAATACATGCAGGCCTGTGTGGGTCCCACATTGGATCTAGGCCGTTACTTGGAAAAGTCTTCCGCCAAGGGTTTTATTGGCCGAAGGCAGCTTCGGATGCAGCGGAGTTAGTTCAAAAGTGCGAAGGTTGTCAGAAATGTGCAAGAGATCAAAAGCAACCTTCGTCTTTGACACAGCTAATACAACCCATTTGGCCATTGCAAAGGTGGGGCCTCGACTTGTTAGGTCCATTACCACCGGCTCAAGGGAATCTAAAATATGTTATAGTAGCTATGGAGTATTTTTCTAAATGGATTGAGGCGAAGCCATTAGCCACAATAACTTCGGCCACTGTCCAAAAGTTTTTCTGGCAGAATATTGTCTGTCGCTTCGGGGTACCGAAGGCCATCACTGTAGATAACGGAACGCAGTTCGACTCTGAAGCTTTCAGAAATTTTTGTGATCAAATCGGTACGAAGATCAACTTTGCATCAGTCAGGCATCCGGAGTCAAATGGGCTCGTTGAAAGGGCCAACGGCATTATAATGACAGGAATAATGAAGTTAATCTTCAATCAACCCAGGGGAAAGTGGCCAGATCAGTTGACCAAAGTGGTGTGGAGCCACAATACAACAACATCAAGGTCTACAGGCTTTACTCCATTCAAATTATTATTCGGTGACGAAGCAGTAACTCCGGAAGAAGCTAAGGCTGGATCAATAAGAGTAGTAGCTTCGGCAGAATCAGGTCCTGAAGATGCTTGCCTTGTGGAAAAAGATGCTTAGAGGGGATCAGGCTTCAGGCCGTGGAGAATATCAATAAATACCAAGCTGAAACAGTTAAGTGGCGAGATAGAAAGGTCCGGTTAAAACATATTAAGCCGGGACACTTGGTGCTTCGGAGAGTAGCCAACCCAGACACAGTGGGCAAGCTACAGTTGAAATGGGAAGGACCTTTCTTAGTAGTATCTTCGTCAAGGCCTGGTTCGTACAGATTGAAGGACATGGATGGCAACGAAATTCCAAGATCTTGGAATGCGGATGAGCTTCGGCGATATTATGTATAACTTGATGTAACTTTTTATGTTTTTTCTTTTCTTTTTCATGGCACCCTTTTCCTTTCTAAAGGGAGAGAAAGGTTTTTAATGGGGCCATCATGTGTAATTTCCTTTTTAGTCTTATAAGAGCAAAATCCCCCAAAGAATGTAAATGTAAAAACTGAGAACGCACCATCGAGTGCCGAAACTGAAAAAGCGAAGAAGCTCCAAAGACGTCCCTAAGGGGATGCAGAGCTCACAGCGAAAAGTCAACGCTGATTCCGCCGAAAGTAAAAGGCGAAGAAGCTCCAAAGACGTCCCTAAGGGGATGCAGAGCTTACAGCGAAAAGTCAACGCTGATACCGCCTAAGTAAAAGGCGAAGAAGCTCCAAAGTCGTTCCTAAGGGAATGCAGAGCTGATGTGTGGTTGTTTCTAAGGAAATAATGGCTGAGAGTGTGGTTTCGGATATATGTTTTGGACATTCATTTGCACATTACATTACATCATAGCATTTGCATTCATAAGCATTCATTCATAGCATTTGCGTTCCTAAATGGTTGTTTCAACAAAAAAGGAAGAAGCGGTCTTTTATGCTTCGTTGTGTACAAAAAAGAAAAGCTTCGGCAAAAGGAAGAAGCGATCTTTTATGCTTCGTTGTGTACGAAAAGAAGGGAAGGTGTTTTTTCGCCTTCGGCTCAAAATACTAATTTCGTCCACATCAAAGCGCCTCAATAGAAGGGTAAGAATATATTACAAGGTATGTACAAAGTTCCTTGAGAACAGTTTAATTGTATTTACAAAAGTTGTTACAAAAGTCTCCTGAGTTTTTTCTATAGTATACTCCTACTGATCTTCACTGAGCTTCAGCTTCGGCGACATATTTTAAGCATCATCTTCAGCTTCGTCATCCTACATGAATCAAGGTATCGCGAGTAAAAATCAAGTGTGAAGGAGAAGGTAAGTACAAAGTATGATTTCTTACTGGTTCAAGATGACTTCGAGCTTCGTCTCCAGCCTTCTCCCGCCCGCCTTTTGTCCATATCATTTTTATAAATCTATTTGAGATGCTTCGGGCGAGGTCAGGAATATCGTCTAGAATTGATGGAGACAGGGCGAAATTGGGCCTGTTGACGATTTTTCCATGCTCGCAGCCGGCCTTCAGGAACGCTACAGCGGTACCCCGAGAAGCTACCCAGGCACAGAAGTCACCGTGCCCGGCTATAACTTCGTCAAGCTCATCAATTTCAGCTTCAATATGATCAAAGGTTTTTGGTAAATTTTCAGCTGAAGGGGTAAACTTCCCACTGCTGGCTCCAACTGAGTAAAAGATCTTCTTTAATTGCTGAATGCAGCTAGTACTAAATTTCAAACATTTATCCTGAAGGCTTGTTAATGATTTCTTCAAATCTGAGTTGGTTTGGACTTCGGCTTCAAGTTTTGAATTAAGCTCTAGCTTCTCTTGTTCAAATTGTTTTGATTGGCAGATAAGCTTCGAATTCAATTCTGATACTTTAGCTTCAGTCTCTGCCAGCAAGCCTTCAGTCGTTTGGAGTTCAAAGTCTTTCTTTTCAAGAATAGCTGATTGCTCTTTTATCTTGCTCTCTAGATTTTCGATTATAGCTTCGTGTTTCTTATCCTCTAGATCTTGCTGCATCCTCAAAGCTTTGCTTAGAAGCATGCTCTGCAAATAAACAACCTTCGTTAGGAATATTTCCATTATTAAAAAGCAATAAAAGCCAGAGAAAAGGTTGATTACCTTGAAATTGGAATAAAATAAGCTGCCGACGATATGTTGTCGTCGGTAGCGGCTGATATCTGTTTCTAGCTTCGGAAAACCGATACTCTTTGATAGAGTACCGATGACCTTAGCTCTAGTTTGGTCTCGGATGCAGCCTAATTTTTCATCATCAATGCCTCCAAATAGAAGAGCTCCTGGCTTGTATCCGCAAGATTTGGCATATTCCTTAAGCTCTTCTATTTCGGCCTTCGACAGTTTTTGCCCAACTAAATTTTGAAATATGTAGGCTTCGTCTTCCGAAGTGTCTTCGGCTATTTCTTTTCCTTTTCCAGGCACTGTGGCCATGGCTTCTTCACCAGCAGTGGCAGCTTCTTCTGCAGCCATGTCTAGCAAAATTTTGTCGATATCTTCAATGGTAGTTTCTAAGTTCACATCTTCGGCTAAAGCGGCTTCGGTAGCCGCAACCTCCGAAGGTGCGACTTCGACATTTGTTTTGCCCTCAACAGCTGGCGTTTTCTGAATTGACGCCCTCGGTGGCGTCTTGTCAATAACTTCGGTTACTGCAATAATTCTTTGCCTTTTTGCTTTGGTTATCTTCGTTTTTTTCGGCTCCTCCACCTTTCGAAAAAGCTTCGTCAGTTGAGGCCCTAATGGACTTAGCTTCGTGGGCATGGGTTCAGTCATTACCTTTAAGATTTCCTCCACGTCGCCGGTAGAAGGTGGTGCAGGAGTCCCCTCTTCATCGGATAATTTTCGTTTTGGAGTTGATATTTTTCTCTTCTTGGGAATTTTCTTCTCTTTCGGTGGTTTTTCTTCATCCTTGTTCAAAGTTTCGGCCACTCTTTTCCTTTTTTGGCCCCCAGCACCCTTGTTTAGCCGTTCATAGTCAGGATACTCGAAGCCCAGGGCATCAAGCACTCGGTTCAGCCTTCGCTTCGGACGGGTGCCGAAGGCCGCGGTCATCAGTTGATCTTCTTTTTTGGAATAATTCCCAAGAATTTCATTACACATCACCTCAATTGTGTCCAGCCACTCTTGGCAGGGCTTCTTAAAGTATTTCTTGAATTTGAAGTGATAAGGAAGCCGGACAAGTTCCCCCTTCTTCTTTTCCCCCTCTAGCTTTGGCATTTCCCATTCTTTCAGAGTAGGGAAGACTCTGAATGCCAAGAATTCTTGAACCAGATCCCTGGTACCGATATGCTCTGAAATAATTTCAAACTCATCTAGTGCAGCCCAGGTGGGACCCTCCAATGTCATGTGGCACCGTGGCCTTGTTTCTCCGAAGATCAACTCAAGTGGGCTTTGTACCAATTTCTCTTCATCTTCGTCAACCTTCACATAAAACCACTCAGACTTCCAGCCTGCCGGCCATTTGCTTCGGTAGCTAATAACAGGAAACTTTGTTGTTTTCCGGTAGGCAAAATTGTAGCAACCGAAGTTATCATGTAATCCATCTTTTCTGGCCTTTGTTTGGTAATGTAACTCATGAACTCGACAAAAACTGTCGGCAAACGGCTCCACCGCCTGGCTTCGGAGGGCCCAGATATAAACATTAAGCCTAACGATAGCGTTAGGAGTCAATTGATGAAAGTAAATACCAAACTTCTTCAATACATCTGCAATAATTCCATGAAGAGGGAATCTCAGTCCAGCCTTTAAAAAGCTCTTGAAAATGACTATCTCGTCCTTCTCTGGCTTCGGGGTAGTTTCTTCTCCCCCGAAGCGAAGTAGCTTCTTCTGATTTTCACTGAAATAACCTGCCTTCACCATCTTGGCGAGATCAGCCTTTGAAACAGTCGACTTTCCGAAATCTAGGTGGCTGGGCTTGCTGGGCATGGCAATGCGATAGTCATCTTCGGAGTCAGTTTCTTCAATGTTTTCTTCTTCTCCTTCGGCGGTTGTCGGGTCTGCTTCAGCAGCGGGCATTTCTTCCACAGTCACCAGTCCGGAACGTTGCATTGCTTCGGAGATGGGCACAGTCTCCGAACCTTCAGCTTCGTCTCCTTCACGTTCAACTCTGGCAGTAGATCGCACTCTGGCCATTTGATTCTGAGTTTGGGGAAGTTAAACACTTTTTTCTTTTTTCCTTTTCTCCCGAAGCCTTTCTTTCTGACGAAGTAGACTTCGAGATGGACCTTCGTTCGATTCTGAGAATCAAGCTTCGGCTATAGTTAAAAATTTTGGCAGCAAAACAGTGCAAATAGCAATGAATGATGTGGTAACTTCACACCTACTCGTCTGTTTATATAGTGCTGCAGGTAAGAAGGCGAAGCGGCAGGATTTTTACACCAGGAGGGCAGTCACTTGTACTCGCTGCGCAGTGGACCGCAAAGATCAAACAGTAACTCTGCAAGGTGGGTCCGACACGAGCTCGGAAATTGAATCGTTTCTCGGCAACGAGCTCAGGGAAGGTGTTTTTTGGACCTTCGGCTTCCCGAAGCTTAAGAGGCTTTTTTCACGGATCAAGCTCGTTACGAAAAACGATCTAGCGCCACGAAAGGGGCTACTGTTGGGGCCATTCTTCGTTGCGCCGAAGGTCTTACACGAAGAAGCAGCTTCGGCTGAAGTTGTCCCCAGGAGATGGCCGAAGGTTCCTTTTTATGGAGCTTCGGCATTACAAACCGACATAGAGATAGAATGACCTTTTTATCCATAGTGGTCTGAGTCAATGTTGTAAACTTTTGTAAGGGGCATAATTGTAATTCGTCACAGGCTGTGTCCTGTGTCTATAAATAAGTGAACAGTACCCCCGTACTGTTCACGCGAACCTGTCATTTGCTTTCGCATCACATTTGTATTTCTGCCTTCCTCAGAACCGAAGGTACATTTATAATTTGGAGTCATTTATATTCATCCATGATAATAAAAATAGATATGATTTTGTGATAATATTTAGATGTTTGTTTTATATCTCATGATTTGTATGGATGCTTCGTTGTTTAATGTTATACTCACGAAGGTACGTCTTTCGTAACCTTCGTCCGAAATTCATTATATCCTGAAGGGGTATAATGTTTTGGAGGACGAAGGACTTTAACACCTAACATTTTCTATGTTGCCTTGTTCTTAACTCTTAGCATTTGAGAACAAGCCCCCAACAAATCCAGTGAACTTATAACCACCAGAGCCCCACTACAAAAATACAGAGCACCTCAGTCCAACTCTTTAAGTAAGGGAAATAAATACAAAGTGATAATAAGGCATTTTCCAACTAAATCATGAACAACCTCAAATAATGTGATAATGGGCAACCAAAAATTAACTAAGTCCATGATGAGGTAAACTACCAGAGAAAAATGCAAACCCATGAAAAGGAGGCAAACTCTTACCAATTGCTAATGATTTAAGAGAAAAGCCATTTAATTCAAATAATGCATACTACCCCTTTCCTTAAGCAAAAAGATGCCAAACTTCAGAATGATTGCTCTTGCACAAAATAATAACCAAGAAAAATAAGAACTCTGTTGTTTGATATTTTTCAAATATAGTGGTAGTAGAAAGCACCCATTTGGCTAGAAACTTGAGAAAACCATAGAAAAATAATTAAAAGATATTAATGGCTAGAAATTTGTATCAAGTCATGTTATAACACCTAAAAGCCAGCAAAAATAAGTTCTGAAGAATTACCCACTATTAAATAGTAGTTGTAGTTCAAAGCACCCCTTCTACCCTAGAGTTTAATAATTTTGTGCAGAGAAAACTATTCACTTTCTGATCCCCAAATTTTAAGACAGAGACACACACACCAGTAGCAAGCCACTGTAATTTTTACAGAATTTTTAGAATTTTATAAAAGCAACTTGTAATTCAAACCTACTCCAAAACATTAAAGAGAATAAAAGAAAAGGAAAGAAGAAATAAACCCCACCTCAATAAGTCTAATTTGAGCACTTATCATTTATCCCTAAGACTTAAAAAGAATTCAGTGGAACCCCAAAATAAACCTACCACTTACCTTAGCTAAGTTTAACCAGTTTACCAAGTATACCACCCAAGGGTCTTACATAAGTAAAGTTAACTTTGTTTAACTCAAGAAGGATCATACACCTTTAAGGTTGTGATTTCTAAAAGCACATATCATATCATGCATATATCTTACGCATTGCATTCATTAGATTGTAATCTTGCCGACGGAGAGTACGTGCTCATCCCCGAGCAAGGACCTGTCCAAGAGGAGGACCAGGAGCAGGCATCAGAGGCTGCTATTGAGGATCTCCCCGCAGCCCCAGCAATTGAAGGCAAGCCCCGGTCTTATGCATAACCATGTTATTATATTCTACTTTACTACACTTAATGCTTGTAGGATTGCAATGTGCACTTAAGTGTAGGAGTTGCTTGAAACCTCTAGTTGCATAAACTTAGGATTCCTCTTTGAGATGAATACTAGTATGCTAGGTCGAGTAGCTGCTTGGTAATCAGGATCTCGGTAGAAGTCGAGTGATTTTTCTAGCACTCGCGCGAGGTCAGGAATTGATTGTATTCATCTTGATAACGGGATAGATGTTGGTCTATGGACTTGGATCTAGGGAGGATGCCTTGTCTATGAGACGGGAAAGAGAATTAAGGATTAATGTGTGGATACCTGAGTCAAGCTTTTGAACGTACTAAACACATGCCGGGAAAAATGGTAACCGGTAAACCTAGTACCTGAGTGAAGCCGGGCGCGGACTTTATCCCTCATGCGACCTGAGACTGGGTCTCCCATGCTAGCTATGGTGGGTACAAGTGCGGTCACTGCACGGCGGCAGCCGGGGTCAGTGGAGCATTGTATGCCAAGGCGGTGAGGCCTGGACGCGAACGGGGAATCAATGGGGACGGTTGTCATGTGTGGGGTCGGAGTACCCTGACATGACGTGTGTTTAGGTTTACCTTGCAAGGTTAAAACTCGATTCGAATCGTCTGCTTCTCGCAGCTAATGAGACTGCTTGATTCCTTGTACTGCATCGAGTAAGAAGTGAAATGTGGTCACATGAGATAACTTGTTGTTTGAATTAAATGATTGTTACCATGTATGCTTAGAAGGGGCAAATCTAGCTAAGTTAATGATGATAAAATTTGGAAAAGCTAAAAATTGATTTTAGTAACAGCTAGTGCTTTTGGCAAACCAAACCCCCTCAGCCAAACAGCTGCATAGTCTAGAGGTAGAGGAGTAGACTCCTCACACCGGGTAAGTCTAGCTGAGTATTAGTATACTCAGCCTTGCTTGTGGCACCCCTTTTGCAGGTACCATGCAGGAATTGGTTGATGGTGTGACTTGGCCTACCACCCTGCCACCGGGTTGGACGGTCGAGTGGGATGTTGCTCCGGCAGGAGAGGAGCTTGAGGAGTAGTGGGCTAGGCCTTGCCCATTTCCTCATTACCGACGACATCGATTATCCGCTGCACCTTACTTTATGAACTTTATTTGCTACTCAAGAACTCCGATTTATGTAATAATTCAGTACTTAATTTGAGGTTTCCTGTTTTATTGTATTTCTTCTGTGACTCACCTTCGAGTGAGATTGTGGAATTTGATCCTGGTTAAGTGGCTCTATCAGACTGGATCTGAAGGACTGACGGGTTATTCCGATTTAAGTGTGTCACGGCCCTTGAGGCATGACTTAGGCACTTAAGCTGGAATAATTCGGGTGGTTCTGCCACAGTGTTTTTGATATAATCTTATGCCTTTGATTAATTGGGATATTTGGGACACACTTATTAGTAAGATAGGTGTTGCCAATAAAATATTTACCAACTAAAATGCTTACCGCTTATCCATAGTCTACCTTGTTAACTTGCATTATTTCCCCCACTTGTTGAGCCCCGACCATAAGTGAGCTCACCCTTGCTAATATTTTGATCAGAGGGTGATGATGAAGACTTCGCAGATGACGTTGATGAGTTTTGAGTCTAATAATGCGCAAGTCACCTTCCTGTGGAAGAGTGTCCATGTTTAATTCCGCCATACTTTGATAATGATACTTGTTAAGAAACAATGTTTTGGATGATGTAATAAAGTTACTCTACTCCCTTTTAAGCCTTTATTGCATTGTCTTTTGATATTACACTTGTGACATCAACATATGTGTGGAAAATGGATACTGGCCCACATATGCTATGCATTCGGTTTTGCCTCCAGAAGCGGGTGTGACACCATTGCAACTTCAAATTTTTTGCTCGTTTGTGCAACCTTCTTCTTTAAATCTTCAACTTCGGCCTTATGAGCTTCGGCTTGTTCACTAAGTTTGGCTTTGCTAGTTTTTAGCCTGTCCACAAAGCAAAACAATATCTTATCTTTCTCGAGGGCTTCGTTCCTTAGTGTAATGACTTCTGACCGAAGATTCCCAAGAACCATTTGACAGCTCTCGTCTTCTGTTTCCTTTTGGGCCTTTAAAGCCTTACTTAGAATCAAGCCCTAATAATAAAAACTATATGAGAACATAACGGTAGAAAGAAAATCTATAAATATACATTACTTTACAAGAAAAAGTATATGTACCTTCAAGCTATTGTAAGCAAGGCTATCTGTAAGGTCATCCTTTGACATTGCAGGTAGGCCGAGTTCAAGCTTCGGGTATCCCATATTTTTCATCATTTCTCGGTAAAAAAGATCACTTTATTATCTGGCAGACAATGAAGGAAATCATCCTCGTCACTACCACTGTACACGAAGGACCCGCGGGGGTGCTTCAGATCCTTGGCATATTGTCTTGCTTCGGCAATGGCTTCCCCAAAGCATGCCGCATAATGAATTCCAGTTCTTTGCCAGGTGCTCCTGGAGCAGGAGACTTTGATTTCTTAGAGGCACCCTCTTTTTCCAGGATTAGTGGTGCCATGTCCGAAGGTCTTGCTTCGACAGAACCTGAGGGTCCAGCCTCAGAAATAGTCTGTGTCACGCCAACCTCGATAGATTTCTTTAAAATTTCTTTTTTGTGCTAGGTGCTTCATCAAAAGCAGGAGTTGATATCTTTACAGATACCATAATAGCGACTAGCTCGCTTGCCATTCTCCTTTTCCTTAGAGTTGTTGCAGGGATCCTCGATGGCTTCGGTAGTTCCGTTATGCATGATGGACTCAGGGCCTTCAGCTGCTCTGACGCCTTCTCTAGTTTCGGCTCTTCAACCGGTTCTGTCCTAGCTTCGACAGGCGCAGAGCGAATTGGCTCAGATATAGAAGAAGACCCTTGAATTAGCTTCAGCACTTCGACCGTCTCAATGCACCTAGGTCGACGCGTAAAAACTTTAACCTTTTTTGACTTCGGTGCGCTAGAGGTTGTCGAAGTAGGAGTCTTTCTCTTCTTTTCTTGCTTCCGCGAAGGATAACAGTAGTCTAGATATACAAAGCCGATGACATCAAATACGCTGTTCAGCCTCTTTTTTCCACGAGCCCCGAAGGCAGTTGTCATGGCATCATCTGTGGCGGAACCGCCCGAATTATTCCAACTTAAGTGCCTAAGTCCCACCTTAGAGGCTAGACTACACTTAAATGGGAATAAAACGTCAGTCCCTCGGATCTAGTCCGACAAGGCCACTAACAGGATCAAGTACCACGTACTCACTCGAAGGTGAGGCACAAAGCAAATATAATAAAGCATAAAACCATATATTAAGGAAGTGCTTAAGGTTATTACAACATCATCGGAGTTTTGCAAAAGTAATGATCATTGTTTGAAATGCAGCAGAAATTAACAAACGATAAATAATCGGAGGGATGGGGAAGCCTGGCCCATCACTCCTCATGCTCCTCCCCTGCTGAGGTAGGGTCCCACTCGACTGTCCAACTCAGTGGCAAGATGGACGGCCAAGTCAATCTAGCAACCATATCATCCAGAGAACCTGTAAAAATTTATGCCACAAGCAAGGCTGAGTATACTAATACTCAACTAGACTTACCTAGTGTGAGGAGTCTACTCCTCTACGTCTAGACATGCAGATGTTTGGCTGAGGGGTTTGGTTTGCCAAAAGCACTAGCTGAGTCTAAAATCAAGTTTTTGCTTTTCAAATTTTAGTGTGATTTACTTAAGACTAAATGTGTACCTAGCTAATCATACATGGTATCAAGCATTTTAGCAATCAACATCTTTTGCCAATCAACACATTTCCACTTGTTACTCAATGTAGCAGCATGGATCAAGCAGTCTCATTAGCTACGAGAAGTAGATGATTCGAATCGAGTTTTTATCCTTGCAAGGTAAACCTAAACACACAACGTGGTGAGGCACTCCATCCCCACACACACCAACCATCCCCATCGATCCCCTGGCAATAGAACAGGGCTCAACGCCTTGGCGTACAATGCCTCACTGACCCTGACTGCCGTCGTGCAGTGACCGCACTTGTACCCACCATAACTGGAATGGGAGACCATGTCTCAGGTCACGTGAGGGGCAAAGTCTGCGGGCAGTTTCACTCAGGTACTAGGCTTACCGATTTACCATATTTCTCGACATGTGTTTAGTACGTTCAAACGATTGACACACGGTACCAGACCTTAATCCTTATTCTAATTTCCGTCTCATAGACAACGCATCCCCATGGATCGTTGTCCACAGACCATCATCATTATGATATAAAAATGGATACAACCAATTCCTGACCTTGCGCGAGTGCTAGAAAAATCACTCGACTTCAACCGAGATCCCTAATTAGTAAAGCAGCTACTCGACCTAGCATACTAGTATCCATCTCAAAAGGAATCCTGAGTTCATGCAACTATGGTTTCAGTCAACTCCTACACTTAAGTGCATAGTACAAGCCTACAAACATTAAGTGTAGTAAAATAGCATATATAAACGGTTATGCATAAAACCGGGGCTTGCCTTCCAAAGCTGGGGCAGGCAGATCCTCGATGGCAGGCTCTGGTGTTGGCTCCTGGACTACCTCCTGAGCAACTCCTTTCTCCGGAACGAGGATGTACTCTTCGTCAGCGAGATTACAATCTATCGAATGCAAGGAATAAGGTACATATATATTAATGATATGCAAATTTGTAAATACTACGTATGGTGAAACAGTATTAAAACAGTGGGTACACTAGGGTTTTCTTCATCGGCTGGTGTGTTAAGGGTTTCATCCACTCATTTTAGGGTCTTCAATAAACTTTAAAATTTTTGTCATCCCTTGGATGTTTGTTTAGGCTCTTGGAGGATTTAATTGCACACCACTAATTTCTCCCATAATTTCCTTTTTACTTTCTATTATGCTTCTTATTGAGTGCTTTTGAACTACCATGGCAATTTATAATTTTCCAAAAATGTTACAAAAATTTCAGTGGGTAAACATTGACCTCTGTGGTTTATTCTGAAAATTTGAGGTGGGAATTAATTAAGATACTCATTGTGCAAAAACAACAAGAGTAAGGGTAAAAACGACACTTTACACTATAGCTCTGATCTAGGTGAGTTTTTTGCACTAAAATTTATTTTTGCTAAGATTCATAGGTGATAATAGGTCTCTGTGCTAAAAAATACAGAAAAAGACCCACTGGGTATTTAGTGGTGATTTTCTAAAGTTTAATGTCAAAAAGGTAATTATAACTAACTTGTTATTTGAAAAATGTCAAACAACAGAACTTATATTTTTCCTAGATTTATACTAGCATATTATTTGTTGTCCCATGGATTGGGGTGGGTTCTCTTAGGGTTATTTTTCTAGGATTTTTCTAAGTTTTCATTGTTTTCATGAAATAAAATGTGGTGCATTTCTTTTGTACTAACAGAGGGCTCAAAAAAATTTCTAGTGAACTATGTTACTAAAGTAAGCTATCAAAAATGTGGTTGCCCTCTGGTTCTTATTTTAAACTCCCTTTTTCATTTTCTTTCGGTTTGAATCAAAGCAAGTTTTAATGGTAAACCCCTCCCTCATCTGGTGCACTGAGGAGTTTATTATTTTTAAACAGGATAGTTAGTGGTTAAGTGTCTCTCTAATTTTTTCTTAACCTCAGTCCAATAGTATAGCTATTTTTCCCTTCCTTATTTAGCTTTTGGTCAGCTTACTATTTAAATCAAAACTTTAAAAAGTCTTGCAGTACCTTGGTGTTTGGTATTTTTTCTAAGTAGTTCATATTATTTAGAACCTAGCAAAATTAGTTTGACCAAATTTGGCTGGATAAATTTGGAGTTATGAATTTTGTAAGCTCTGTCTGCATTTAAAAGAATAATGTTTAAAAGGTTTAAAGAAAAACCAGTTTACACCGAGGCCCCTGGGTTTTCCCTTAACTAATTCTTTAAACCATACCCCTACGGGACTATTCCTCTGAGTCACTGACTATGCAAACCCCCCCCGGCTTCTTCTTCTTTCCAACCGAGCTCCCTCCCCCCTTGAAACGGTAACCATGGAGAGGAAAAAGGGTGGCTCGACTTACTGGCGGCGAGGGAGGTCCGGTGAAGGGCATGGTTAGATCCGGGAGGTCCTGGCGGTCACGCCGAGGTGTGACTCGTCGACGGTGATGGCCGGAATCGGACTGACCACGTGCGCAGGCGGTCGGGCTCAGCGGCGGCGTGCGCTCTGGCCTGCTCACGGCGGTATTGCTCAATCAAGTGGCACAGGAAGCTTCACGGGGTGCTAAGGATGCTACATGTGCAAGGAATCGATGAACGGCTTACCATGGAGCTCGGTCCACGTGCGACGGCAGATGGTTGAAGTCCGGCGACATCGATCCGGCGTCTCCGGTGAGGTAGAGTCCAATCCCCGGCTCTGGGAGCTTCACTGAGGTCCGTAGAAGCTAAACCGAGGGTCAGACGGGATAGGGGAGTGGCTGGTTTGGCCCATCTACGGTGGTTGTGGCTTGCGCGGCCGCTGGCACCTCGCTCACGGGGCAAACTCCGGTGAACTTGAGCTCGGGTTGGGTCAGTGACGCGCAGGGGTGTACATTTGAGGCCGGGATGGCTTTTATAGCCGCGGGCGCGGGCGTGGGCGCGGGGTTGGCATGGCGTGGGGCTGCGCGCGTGGGCAGAGCGCCGAGGGCGTGCTTTGGCGTCGTCAGGGCGCGTCGAACACGTGTGCGTTTGTTTCTGCCCTTGTTCAAATGGCTGCTGGGGTCATAAACGTGTGAATCTCGCCAAGGGGCTTGTTTAAGATTTCTTCCTGGCACCTAGGGCTAGCTAGTTCGTGTAAGTTCCAAGGGAAGATTCGCCCTAGATCACAAGATATGTGGGCACCAAGTCAGGTCTGTCAGGCACTGTTCATCCCGGGACAAAACTGATGTCAACCCTTGTCAAATGGCCTTGGCTTGGGTTCAAATCTTTCCAGGGTGTGCCTTAGGTAGTTTGGCCACTTTTTGTTATTTGGGCCAAGGGGTTTTGGCGCCAGCACAAAGGTGAACACCTTTGATCTTTGTGCTAGGGTGGTTTTGGGGACTTAGAGAAATTTTGATGGCTCTAGTGTGCTTTCCACTTAGTGAACTATTTTGAGGTTTTTGTTGGGCCTTTTTGCAATACTTCTCTTAATAAATTCTATAGCTTTACTAATACACTTCATCTTTAGTAAAGGTCCCTTTTTATGTTTTGTGCCCACTCTTTCCTCTTTAATCCCATGGTTAGGGTTTAAGGGCTTAAGAAGGAATTAGGGTTTTAGAATCTTGTTTGTGGGTGAACATTGTATGAAGGATAGGATTTCTTTCTTGTTATGGTTAATGCTTATCTTAACCATGCCTCTAAAACTTTGAGTTCCTTCACTTTCCATTTTAGCATATAGTTTGGGTAGGACACAAATGTGCTCCTTTGGCCAGGGCTTTGGGTAACACCAGGGGTGTTACAGCCCTCCCCCTTAAAGGAATCTCATCCTGAGATTGGGTAGGGATCCTCTAGTGGGGTACCAAGAAGGTGTGTGTTATTATGTTGCAGTTTCCTTTAATCAAGTTTCTCTAGTTAACTGCTCTTCGAATGTCATTCTCTTTGCAACTTCAGAAGGAAGCCCTTCTAGATTTCTCTTCACGTCTTACTCTACTCTTATTTACTATGTATCTCTTATATTTAGATTCAAAGGGCAGGTGGGGGTGGGTGTTTTGGGTTACGTACCGATTCCTTTAGGCAGAAAATCGGGGAAGTGAGAGCGTAGAAAATCCTCAGTTTCCCACGTAGCCTCTTCTTCTGAATGGTTGCTCCACTGAATCTTATACATTCGGATTGAACTTGCTCGAGTTGATCTTTCTTTTTGGTCCAATACCTTGACGGGGTGCTCTTGATAAGACAAGTCTGGTTCTATCTCCAATTCTGGTTCAGGCAGCACTTCCGTGGGTAAGCGGACACACTTCCGTAGCTGAGATACGTGGAATACATCATGAATTGCTGACATACGAGGTGGCAACTTCAACTGGTATGCTACAGATCCATAAGCCTCTTTGATCTCATAAGGCCCAATATAGCGAGGAGCTAACTTGCCCTTGATCCCAAATCTCTGAACACCTTTGGTGGGTGACACCTTGAGATATACATGATCTCCAACCTTGAACTATAGAGGTTTCCTTCTTTTATCGTGATAGCTCTTCTGTCTGGCCTGAGGAGCTTCCAAGTTCTTCTTAATGACTATAACTTTCTCCTCGGCTTCAAGTACTAAGTCAGGTCCAAATACTTCCCTTTCTCCTACTTGTGACCAATTTAGCGGTGTTCTACACCTTCTCCCATACAAGGCCTCGAATGGTGCCATCTTTAGGCTGGATTGGTAGCTATTATTGTAAGAGAATTCAGCCAAGGAAAGGCACTTATCCCAATTCTTACCATAGTGTAACACAAAGGCTCGCAACATGTCCTCAAGAACCTGATTTACTCTTTCTATGTGGCCGTCAGTTTGAGGATGGTATGCTGAGCTTCTTATCACATGGGTACCAAGTGACTCTTGTAGCTGCTCCTAGAAACGTGCTACGAACGACGCTCCTCTGTCTGACACGATAGTCCTTGGTATTCCATGCAAACACACTATTTGGTCAATATAGATTTCTACATACTTTTCTACCCTGTGAGTGGTATGTACTGGCAAGAAATGAGCTGTCCTGGTTAGCCTATCCACAATGACCCAAATAGAATCGTGGTGCCGGGATGCGTTGGGTAAACCCACAATAAAATCCATGCTGAGGTCCTCCCATTTCCAAGATGGTATGGGAAGAGGCTGTAAGGTACCTGCTACCTTCAAATGACTAGCCTTGATTCTTTGGCAAGTGTCGCATTTAGATACATACTTAGCAATTTCCCTCTTCATTCTGGTCCACCAATACAAGGATCTGAGATCATGATACATCTTGTTACTACCGGGGTGCATGGAAAATTTGGAAAGATAAGCTTCATCCAATATTTTCTTCCTTTGCTCTGTATTCATAGGAACAACCAATCGGTCTTCAAACCATAAAACTCCCTTGCTGTCCTGATGAAAGCATTTGTACTTATCGACCTTTTGTTCGAGCATCTCCTTAATGACTTGAACCCCCTTGTCACCAATCTGTGCCAGGACTATCTGCTCCTGTAGAGTGGGCTCTACTGAGATATAATTCAAGGTACCTGGTGAAATAACTTCCATGTTCATCTTGCGCAACTCGTCACACAGAGTGGCCATCTTAGAGTCCATAGTTACACAGTTGCACTGGGCCTTTCGACTTAAGGCATCTGCCACAACATTTGCCTTGCCCGGATGGTAATGCACTTCCAAATCATAGTCCTTGATCAATTCCAACCACCTCCTCTGCCTCATATTAAGATCAGCCGAAGTGAAAATATACTTGAGACTCTTGTGATCAGTATAGATGTTACAATGAGCTCCCATTAGATAATGTCTCCATATCTTCAGAGCCTGAACTACGACTACTAACTCCAGATCATGGGTGGGGTAGTTCTGCTCATGAGGCCTGAGTGCTCTGGATGCGTAGGCAATAACTCTGTTGTCTTGCATCAAAACACAACCCAATCTAGTGCTCGAAGCATCGCAATACACATCGAAAGATTTGGTGTTGTCAGGCTGGGCTAGCACGGGCGCTGTTGTCAGATGCTGCCTTAGTACATGAAAGGCATCCTCACATTTCTGACTCCATTCGTACTTTACTCCTTTCTTCAACAATTCCGTCATTGGCTTAGCAATCCTAGAGAAATCCAGAATGAATCGCCGATAGTATCCTGCCAATCCCAGAAAACTCTAAATCTGTCGTACCGTGGTAGAAGGCTTCTAATCCATCACCTCTTGCACTTTCTCAGGATCAACTGATATTCCATCCTGAGAAATGGTGTGACCCAAGAACTTAATCTCCCTTAGCCAGAATTCACATTTGGACAATTTAGCATATAAATGATGATCGCGCAGTCTCTGAAGTACTGTATGCAAGTGCTTGGTATGATCGTCTTCATTCTTTGAATAAACCAAGATATCATCAATAAAGACCACCACAAACTTGTCTAGTTCTGGCATGAACACTGAATTCATCAAATACATGAAATATGCCGGGGCATTGGTCAGCCCGAACAACATCACCAAGTACTCATAAAGTCCGTATCTGGTAGAGAAAGTTGTCTTCGTAATATCACTGGCTCTGATCTTGATTTGGTGATAGCCAGAGCGAAGTTCTATCTTGGAAAACACCTTGGCTCCCACCAACTGATCAAACAATACATCAATGCGGGGCAACAAATACTTATTTTTAATAGTCATCGCATTGAGAGGGCGGTAATCAACACACAATCTCAGACTCTCATCCTTCTTTTTCACGAACAAGGCCGAACATCCCCATGGTGAAGTAGTTGGGCAAATGAATCCCTTGTCCAACAACTCTTGTAAATGCTTTTTCAATTCTGCTAACTCTGCCAGAGGCATTCTATAGGGTCTCTTAGATATAGGTGCAGTTCCGGGTTGCAGCTCAATTGCAAACTCTATGTCTCTGTCGGGCGACATCCCTGGCAATTCGTCTAGGAAGACATCAGGGTACTCAAATACCACTAGAATCCTCTCTATGGGTGACTCTATCAAGGCGAAGGCACAAGAACGGGTACACCCTTGGTCGGGTAGATACAAGGTGATCTCTCCATCCATTGGTGAGTGAATTTCTATGGCTCTTGCTGCGACATCAATCATAGCATGGTGTCATGATAACCAATCAGTCCCCAAGGAGATATGCACGCTCTCCAATCCCATGATCAGGAGAGTGGTTTTAAATATGAAACTACCAAGTCTTATTGGCACGTGCCTGTTGATCTAATAGGTGGCAACCCTACCTCCTGGCGTTGAAATTGTATTGCCCCCATTTGTGTGGTGAAAAGGTAACTGACACTTGGCACTAAATTTTGCGCTGATGAAGCTGTGTGATGCACCAGAATAAAGAAGAATGACTGCAGGAAAATTTAAAATGGAAAAGATACCAGTCATGACGGGTGCTCCCTCTAGAATGTCAGCCAACGTGGTGAAGTTCAGCCTGCCCTGCCTCACTTGCACCCTCTGCCTCTTGCCTTGGTTCTGAATTGAATTCTGCCCCTACCTCTGCTGGTTCTTGGGGCAATTCTTGGCATAGTGTCCAGTGCTGCCACAAGTGAAACACTTGTTGTCATTTGCCTGACGGTACTGTGGCTGGTTGTTGTTCCTCTGAACTAGGGGTTGAGAGCGGTTGGGTGCCTGCTGCTGCTATTGTGGTCGGATCACCCATCACCCTTGTTGCTGCTAAGGTCCCCTGCTCTGAGTGTCGGACACAATCTTGAAGCGCTGAGGCTGAGCCGAAGGTCCTGCCATAGGGGTCTTCCTCTTCTTTTCTCCCTGATGGGCTGTGATGCAGTCTTCCTGAGAAATGGCCATGTTGACTAACTCATTGTAGCTGTTGGCCCTTACTGTGTTGAGATGGTCACGGAGCTTAGTACTGAGGCCCCTCCTGAACCTGTCCCTCTTCTTTTCCTCCGTGTCAGCATGATAACCTGCGTACTGACACAGGTCATTGAAGGCTTGGGCGTACTGCAACACTGTACGACTCCCCTGAGTGAGTGCCAGAAACTCATTGAGCTTGTGGTCCATGATGCCTGCTGGTATGTGATGTCATCTGAATGCTGCCTTGAACTCTCCCCATTCAACCATATGGTCAACCAGTTGCATAGCGAGGAAGTGATCCCACCATGTCCGCGCGGGTCCACGAAGCTGCTGGGTGGCAAAACGGACCTTGGCCACATCTGAACAACCTCCATTAAGCAGTGGGAATTTGGATTCTACCACCTAAGCCACACATCAGCATCAAGTGGGTCCTCTGCCCAAGTGAACAACGGCGGCTAAGTGCTGAGGAACTCCTGATAAGTGGCCGCTGCTGGGGGACGCTGATGGTGATCACCACCACCATAGTGCTGGGGTGGTTGCTGACGTTGAGCTAACTGTCACAGAATCTCATTCTGCTGAGCCATCAGCTCTTGCATGGTAGGAGGAGGCGGCGGTGGTGGAGAAATGCGCTCATTCTGTCCTCGGCGTGCTCTTCCTGCCATCTGAAATTTAGGATGCTCTTAATATCATATCTTTGAAATCAGGGATTGCACATGGTAAAAGATTTTAAATGACAAGGTTTGTAAAATGTCAAGCATTCCCTTGCATCTTTACAAGAGGTACCACATGCCATAATTTCCTTCATAACTTAAAATAGAAATCATCCATCATTCATCAATCCAAAAGGGTTTTCTATCAGTTACAGTAGTGCTCAAAATACTCGACTCTCTCTAGCCTAGTACCTCCAATGGTGCAAAAGCTAAGCTAGTTTCGAGGAGTTCTACTGCCACACACTTCTATCCTAACCTTGAAACCTAATGGGCAAACGAGGCAACGCTAGACTCGGGGGAAGGTGGTCTTCCTGAGCCAGCAGTGTCCAAGCTGGATGCAGGCTCTGGCTCCTCTCCTCCCTCGATGTCGACATCCTCACCGGCCCCTTCTGCCTCCATGTCTTGAATTTCCTGATGGTGCATATCCAAATGCTGGTTGGCTTCCTCAAGCTGTTGCTGCGTGGTCAGGAGCTGATCTTCCAGAACCTCGATGGTGTTCTCCCTGGCCCCTACCTGATCCTCAAGCTCTTGGATTTGAGTGGCCATCTCCTCCACCTGGAGGTCCTTCTCCACCAGCTCAGTGGACAGGTCTACCACACGGTCCTCCCTGTTATCCAGGGTGATCTTGGTAGACTCCACTATTCCCATCAGTTGGGACACTGCCTCACCTCGCATTGCTTGCAGACGATACAGGGCATTCATGCACCGAGGTGAGTAGTCTGCCTCGGGTAAAGAGCCCAGACATCCTTGTCATGCACCACTCGGTCCTTCCACATTGGGTCGTCTTCCTTCTCAGCGGGGAATAAGCCAATGGGATGAGTTGATAGCTCCAAGGGGTGAAAACCACAAAAGGTCGTCAGCACGTGGAGAGCGGTGGACTCGATACTATCTTTAGCCCTGAAACCGAAGGACTCAGAGTCCAATGAACGCCAGCCCGGCTACAAGGGATGAGGCTGCAAAGTCATTCTCACCCTACAGTGGGGCACCTGGTGCTCCTCGAACAACTGCACCACGTATTGGGGAGGCGTGGCATAACCGGCTCCCTGCAGTACCTCCCACAAAATACGGGGAAAGCCCTCTCGTGCAAACCCGTCCTTGTGGGAATGTGTGTTCCCTCCTTCTGAGGATTCGTGAGAAGTCATCTGTGTAAGGGTAAGCGTAAGCGAAAAAAAAAGAATTACCAAAATAAAAGGAAACTAGTGCTTGGCTTTCCCATGGTTAAGTTGAGATCTTTGATGCAGAATTAAATTCTTATTACGGGTGTCTCTTTGATTATATAGCTTTTTATTAATATTGTCCTTTTTACTAAGTAGTTAGAAAAATAATGCATGCATGCTCGTCCTAAGCTACCTCACATCAAGTACATAGGGTATGGAAATCCCCTACCTATATCATAGTAGCCTGTAGGGCATATTCAAATAGCCACCTAGCTACCCATCTAGTATCCTAAGGCTTCACGTTCTATGTCCATCCTTATCGTCTTACTGATCAATCCAACATTGGTTTCTAGCAAGTTTTACTTTTTGAAAAGGTTGGTAATTACGATTTATTGATTCCTCTGTGGTGGTACAAGCTCTGATACCAGCTGTGGCGGAACCGCCCGAATTATTCCAACTTAAGTGCCTAAGTCCCACCTTAGAGGCTAGACTACACTTAAATGGGAATAAAACGTCAGTCCCTCGGATCTAGTCCGACAAGGCCACTAACAGGATCAAGTACCACGTACTCACTCGAAGGTGAGGCACATAGCAAATACAATAAAGCATAAAACCATACATTAAGGAAGTGCTTAATGTTATTACAACATCATTGGAGTTTTGCAAAAGTAATGATCATTGTTGGAAATGCAGCCGAAATTAATTAACGATAAATAACCGGAGGGATGGGGATGCCTGGCCCATCACTCCTCATGCTCCTCCCCTACTGAGGTAGGGTCCCACTCGACTGTCCAACCCGGTGGCAAGATGGACAGCCAAGTCACTCCAGCAACCATATCCTCCAGAGAACCTGTAAAAATTTATGCCACAAACAAGGCTGAGTATACTAATACTCAGCTAGACTTACCAGGTGTGAGGAGTCTACTCCTCTACCTCTAGACATGTAGTTGTTTGGCTGAGGGGTTTGGTTTGCCAAAAGCACTAGCTGAGTCTAAAATCAAGTTTTTGCTTTTCAAATTTTAGTGTGATTCTCTTAAGACTAAATGTGTACCTAGCTAATCATACATGGTATCAAGCATTTTAGCAATCAACAACTTTTGCCAATCAACACATTTCCACTTGTTACTCAATGTACCAGCATGGATCAAGCAATCTCATTAGCTGCGAGAAGTAGACGATTCGAATCGAGTTTTTATCCTTGCAAGGTAAACCTAAACATACGACGTGGCGAGGCACTCCGTCCCCACACACAGCAACCGTTCCCATCGATCCCCTGGCAACAGAACAGGGCTCACCGCCTTGGCGTACAATGCCTCACTGACCCCGACTGCCGTCGTGCAGTAACCGCACTTGTACCCACCATAACGGGAATGGGAGACCACGTCTCAGGTCGTGTGAGGGGCAAATTCTACGGGCAGGTTCACTCAGGTACTAGGCTTACCAATTTACCATATTTCTCGGCATGTGTTTAGTACGTTCAAACGCATGACACACGGTACCACACCTTAATCCTTATTCCAATTTTCGTCTCGTAGACAATGCATCCACATGGATCGTTGTCCATAGACCATCATCATTATGATATAAAAATGGATACAACCAATTCCTGACCTCGCGCGAGTGCTAGAAAAATCACTCGACTTCTACCGAGATCCCTAATTAGTAAAGCAGCTAATCGACCTAGCATACTAGTATCCATCTCAAAAGGAATCCTGAGTTCATGCAACTATGGTTTCAGTAAACTCCTACACTTAAGAGCACAGTACAAGCCTACAAACATTAAGTGTAGTAAAATAGCATATATAAACGGTTATGCATAAAACTGGGGCTTGCCTTCCAAAGCTGGGGCAGGCAGATCCTCGATGGCAGGCTCTGGTGCTGGCTCGTGGACTACCTCCTCAGCAACTCCTTGCTCCGGAATGAGGATGTACTCTCCGTCAGCGAGATTACAATCTATCGAATGCAAGGAATAATGTACATATATATTAATGATATGCAAATTTGTAAATACTACATATGGTGAAACAGTATTAAAACAGTGGGTACACTAGGGTTTTCTTCGTCGGCTGGTGTGTTAAGGGTTTCATCCACTCATTTTAGGGTCTTGAATGAACTTTAAAATTTTTGTCATCCCTTGGATGTTTGTTTGGGCTCTTTGAGGATTTAATTGCACACCAGTAATTTCTCCCATAATTTCCTTTTTACTTTCTATTATGCTTCTTATTGAGTGCTTTTGAACTACCATGGCAATTTAGAATTTTCCAAAAATGTTACAAAAATTTCAGTGGGTAAACATTGACCCCTGTGGTTTATTCTAAAAATTTGAGGTGGGAATTAATTCAGATACTCCTTGTGCAAAAACAATAAGAGTAAGGGTAAAAAGGGCACTTTAAACTATAGTCTGATCTAGGTGAGTTTTCTGGACTAAAATTTATTTTTGCTAAGATTCATAGGTGAATAGGTCTCTATGCTAAAAATTACAGAAGACCCACTGGGTATTTAGTGGTGATTTTCTAAAGTTTAATGTCAAAAAGGTACTTATAACTAACTTGTTATTTGAAAAATGTCAAACAACAGAACTTATATTTTTCCAAGATTCATACTAGCATATTATTTGTTGTCCCAAGGATTGGGGTGGGTTCTCTTTAGGGTTATTTTTCTAGGATTTTTCTAAGTTTTCATGAAATAAAATGTGGTGCATTTCTTTTGTACTAACAGAGGGCTCAAAAAATTTTCTAGTGAACTATGTTACTAAAGTAAGCTAGCAAAAATATGGTTGCCCTCTGGTTCTTATTTTAGACCCCCTTTTTCATTTTCTTCAGGTTTGAATCAAAGCAAGTTTTAATGGTAAACCCCTCCCTAATATGGTGCACTGAGGAGTTTATTATTTTTAAACAGGATAGTTAGTGGTTAAGTATCTCTCTAATTTTTCTTAACCTCAGTCCAACAATATTTTCCCTTCCTTATTTAGCTTTTGGTCAGTTTACTATTTAAATCAAAACATTAAAAAGTCTTACAGTACCTTGGTGTTTGGTATTTTTCCTAAGTAGTTCATATTATTTTGAACCTAGCAAAATTAGTTTGACCAAATTTGGCTGGATAAAATTAGAGTTATGAATTTTGTAAGCTATGTCTGTATTTAAAAGAATAATGTTTAAAAGGTTTAATGAAAAACCAGTTTACACCGAGGCCCCTGGGTTTTCCCTTAACTAATTCTTTAAACCATACCCCTGTGGGACTATTCCTTTGAGTCACTGACTATGCAAAAACCCCCTGGCTTCTTCTTCTTTCCAACCGAGCTCCCTCCCCCCTTGAAATAGTAACCGCGGAGAGGAAAAAGGGTGGCTCCGCTTACCGGCAGAGAGGGAGGTCCGGTGAAGGGCGGGATTAGATCTGGGAGGTCCTAGCGGTCACGCCGAGGTGTGACTCGTCGACGGTGATGGCTGGAATCGGTCTGACCACGTGCGCAGGCGGTCGGGCTCGTCGGCGGTGTGCGCTCCGGCCTGCTCACGGCGGTATTGCTCAATCAAGTGGCACCGGAAGCTTCACGGGGTGCTAAGGATGCTCCAGGTGCAAGGAATCAACGAACGGCTTACCGTGGAGCTCGGTCCACACGCAATGGCGGACGGTTGAAGTCCGGTGACGTTGATCCGGTGTCTCCGGTGAGGTAGAGTCCAATCCCCAGCTCTAGGAGCTTCACTGAGGTCCGTAGAAGCTAACTCGAGGATTGGACGGAACAGGGAGTGGCTGGTTTGGCCGGTCTAAGGTGGTTGTGGCTTGGGTGGCCGCTGGCACCTTGCTCACGAGGCAAACTCCGGCGAACTTGAGCTCAGGTTGGGTCAGTGATGCGCGGGGGTGTACGGTTGAGGCTGGGATGGCTTTTATAGCCACGGGTGTGGGCGTGGGGTTTGCATGGCGCGGGGCTGCGCGCGTGGGCGGAGCGCTGAGGGCGTGCTCTGGCGTCGCCAGGACGTGTCGAACACGTGTGCGTTTGTTTCTGCCCTTGTTCAAACGCCTGCTGGGGTCACAAACGTGCAAATCTCACCAAGGGTCTTGTGCAAGATTTCTTCCTGGCACCTAGGGCTAGCTAGTTCGTGTAAGTTCCAAGGGAAGATTTGCCCTAGATCACAAGATATGTGGGCGCCAAGTCAGGTCTATTGGCACTATTCATCCTGGGACAAAACTGATGTCAACCATTGTGAAATGGCCTTGGCTTGGGTTCAAAGGTAGTTTGGCCACATTTTTGTTATTTGGGCCAAGGGGTTTTGGCGCCAGCGCAAAGGTGAACACCTTTGATCTTTGGGCTAGGGTGGTTTTGGGGACTTAGAGAAATTTTGATGGCTCTAGTGTGCTTTCCACTTAGTGAACTATTTTGAGGTTTTTGTTGGGCCTTTTTGCAATACTTCTCTTAATAATTTTTGTAGCTTTACTAATACACTTCATCTTTAGTAAAGGTCCCTTTTTATGTTTTGATCATTTGCCCACTCTTTCCCCTTTAATCCCATGGTTAGGGTTTAAGGGCTTAAGAAGGAATTAGGGTTTTAGAATCTTGTTTGTGGGTGAACATTGTATGAAGGATCTTGTTATGGTTAATGCTTATCTTAACCATGCCTCTAAAACTTTGAGTTCCTTCACTTTCCATTTTAGCATATAGTTTGGGTAGGACACAAATGTGCTTCTTTGGCCAGGGCTTTGGGTAACACCAGGGGTGTTACATCATTCGGCCTTCGAATATGCCCCAAGTAGTTCATCACTAGTCGCTTCAATGGCATCTAGCCAGTCATCATTTGGATCATCAAATTGGATCATGTACCTGAAGGTGTACTTCATGTAGACTAAACTGCCTTGGCTAGAGCCAGCAGCCTCCTTCGGCATTTCCCACCCATTTGCAAGTGGCCACACTCTTTAAGCAATGTGCTCCTAAACTAAGTCCCTTGTGCCTATGTAAGTGTTGGGGCAAAGGCGAAGACGCTACCCTTCGCTCCAGGCCTTCGTCACCTCACCGCACCAACAGAAGCATGATGACAGCGTGGTCCACCCTCTGCCCTCCTCACCGCAAGGCGAAGGCTTACGACGAAGGCCTATGACGAAGTCTTCCCACCCTACGTCCTCACCAGACCTGGAGGCTCTCTTGGGATTCGGCCCATCGTAACAGGCCCCGCATTGAGAAGCGGGTTACGGGCCCAATTTGTAATAGCTTTTCTGTAATGACAGTCTATAACCCTCCCTTGTGGGAATATTCTAGGGATAATCCAGGTGCCTGAGGGCACAAGCGTCCTTACACAGAGACGTTGGGCACTCAGGCATCTACAAATATCCCCGTATAGTGCCCTTGAGGGGCTAGATTAACAGAGCAATCGCCATATCGAGTTGAACTTTGTTTCCATTCCTTTCACTCCCTCGTTGGATCATCTTGCCCAGGAGAGCAAGTTCCAACATTTGGCGCCCACCGTGGGGCTCGAACCCACGATCAAGTTCCAACATTTGGCGCCCACCGTGGGGCTCGAACCCACGAGCAAGTTCCAACATTTGGCGCCCACCGTGGGGCTCGAACCCACAACCAAGTTCCAACAGTATGTACATACCATATTGAAAGTCACCTGGCATGCTTGTATACCATTCCCAAGGCAGTGGCTGGCCTCCTAATGCCGAAGCGAGACCATATAGGGCGTTGAATAATCCCTCTAACGTCCTCCCTTTCACTCAGGTCATTCTTCACATAAAACCATTCCTGCATCCAAGAGCCCGGCCACCTCTTTTGAAATGTGGGAACTGGGTAACTTGCCTCGGATCGAGGCATGAAACTGTAACAACCGACATTATTGTGATACTGCTCCTTTCCAGTAGCCTTCGCCTCGTAAGCCAACTCATGGATGTTGCAAAAGCATCTTGCATCTGGTTCCAGTCCTTGGCTCCTCATGGCCCATATAAAGATCCCCACTTTAATGATGGCTCCAGGAGTAAGTTGATGAAGGTAAATTTCAAAGGTCTTCAGAACCTCGACCAACAACTTTTCTAAGGGGAACCAAAGCCCAGCATTCATGAAGCTTCTATAAATCACCACTTCATCAGCTTTGGGAAGAGGAACATTATTCTCCCCTTTGGCCCTCACAATTGAGATATCACGAAAATACCTCCCCTCATTGCATCGATCTTCCCTTGTTTGGTAGTTGATTTTCCGAAGACAACATTGCTTGGTCTCCAAGGCCGATCTTCGGCACCTTCATTTCCACTTTCTACATCGAAACTTTCACTATCGCTGGAGTTTTTAGATATTCTAGCCAACATTCTCATGAGCAATCTTCTCTGCGTTGGTTTTCTCCATAGCTTCGTAAAATCCGATCAGCGCTGGATCAACAACCTTCTTTTCATCAGCCATTTGGTCGATGGTTGCTAAAATGCCGAAGCTTAAAATCTAATTGAACTCGATGAGCCAAGAAAAGTTAAAATGAAGAACGCAATGTAAGCAAATGAAATAGCACAAAAAATATTCACAATGCAAGCTCCTATTTATATGTTCAGAGCCCCACAGTTTGGTGGGTCCCGCTGGTCAGTGTGATTCTATATTCTAGCAAAGGGAAGGTGTTTTTCGGACCTTCGGCTAAAGGCCTTCATTCACGTTGCAGTCTAAATTTGTTATAAAGAAACAAATCAGTACTGAGAGGGGCTACTGTTGGGGGCCTTCTCCTTCTGAAGGTCCTCAAAAACATAATTAACCATTTGTTTTCAGCATAAGCTATTATAGGAAACTTTGTCCCTGAGATACAAGCTTCTCCCTCAATGACAAAGGCACATAAGATGAAGACAGATCCAAAGAGGATAAGAGTGAACACTGAAGCTATCACCAGGTGGTCAGCTTCGGCTCGCAATAAAGATGATGAATAATGATGCTGATCGAAACAGGAAAATACTACTTAGTCCTTAATAACTTGTATTACGATCATGTGTGAATGTTGAGGACATAAATATACTTTTGCTCGGGCTGCGTCCCGTGCCTATAAATAGATGAACAGTAACACCATACTATTCACACTGGATTGTATTCAATTTCTCACATCCACACCTTCGAGCAAGCCGAAGGTATCAATGTAATATTTACATGGTTGATATTCATTTATGTTTTATGGAATGCAAGAATAAATGAGTTAATGAGATGCAGTTATCATCTTTATTCTTTTGCACTTCTATTCACATATTAGATGATGAAGGTATGTCCTTCTTGACCTTCATCTATTGAAGCATTATGCCCATGAGGAGTTAATGCTTCGGAAGACGAAGGTCCGTAATAATGAATAATTGTGTTGCCTTGTTCTTGTTATATAGCATTCGAGAACAAGTGACCAACATAGGCATATGTCCGAAGGTTATTGCGATTTAGAGCTCAGGCGCATAGAGTGCCTAATGAGATCGTCATTGAAGCCATGATCAAAGGCCTTCGACCAGGACCCACGGCACAATATTTTGCAAGGAAGCCACCATAGACCTTGGAGAAGCTCCTCCAGAAAATGGACAAGTACATCAGAGCTAACAATGTCAGGACGATTCATAACCCCATCTCAAGCGACAACAGGGGAAATCATACTCAAGGGCATCAGTACAGCTCCCAATCATCAGGGGCACAACAAAGCTCCTTCAGGCCACCAGCTCCAAGAGATAGAGGAGGGAGAAGCTTTGGAGGAAGATATGGTAATCAGCCCTGTAGACTGTTCTGCCTATTCTGTGGGGAAGATAAAGGACACGACAAGGACGTGCCAAGTCACGATCCAAAAGTAGAAGGAAATCGCTGAAGCGAAAGCACAACAGAACCCACCGAAGCAGGTCTTGCATACTGCTTCATGCTATTCTCCATATATCCCGGAGTATGTGGGCAATCAACAGCCTACAACTTTCGTTGCTTCGTCGAGTCACTCCTAAGCCTCCTGGGCTCAGTTGCCACCACCGCCACCATTGGCGCCTACCTTGATCCATAACCAACAGCCCACAGGGCATCGCTAGGCTCAGCAGCAGCGCGACACTCGGGTGGAATCCGAAGCTCGCACAGTCAACAGCACTGTGCCCGAGTCAAGGCATATATACTGAGTGTCTTAATCTTCAGCTTAATGTAATAAGTCTGTGGTTACAAGGAGGTTTAACCTTCAGCTTGATGTAATAATTCTGTGGTTACACCATCAAGTGCAACAAAAAAAGTATCACAAAGCTCCAAAGTCGTTCCTAAGGGGATGTAGAGCTAAGATACCACCTAATTGAAAGGTGAAAAAGCTCCAAAGTCGTTCCTAAGGGGATGCAGAGCTTAAATGCCACCTAAGTCAAAGGTGAAGAAGCTCCAACGTTGTTCGTAAGGGGATGCAGAGCTTAGCTCCAAAGTCGTTTCCAAGGGAATACAGAGCTGAAATAGCACCTAAGAAAAAGGTGAAGAGACTCCAAAGTCGTTCCTAAGGGGATGTACAGTCTTATCTTTTATGTTTCGCACGCTAACATCATTTGCATCATGCCATCACATCATATTGCATCATGACATCGCATCATACATCATTTTGCATCAACAAAAGCAGTGGAAAAATGGGAACTTCTCCTTTAGCTTCGGCAAAAGATTTGTGAAAGAGTATTAAAGGTGCACGGTTCATGCTTGAAACTACTGCCACGTGAAACTTATGCTTTCGACAATACTATTCCTACACAATAATTACACCAAGAATCAAGCATCATATAACGTCTTCGGCAAAGAAGGGGATTCCTTTATGAAGCGTGAAAAGAAGGGAAGGTGTTTTTTCGTCGCAGGCTCAAAAAACGATATGTACGAAAGTTCCACGCTTCATAAAGAAATATATTAAATCAATATACATACAAATTGTTTACAACTGTTTCTTACAAAACTAAGAATCATTTCCCAGGGCATTTAACTACCAAGAATACAAAGATTTTAGTCCTCCTTGTGGACTTTCTCTGCAGCTTCATTCAGAAGCCTGTCGACAGCTTCCTCAATAGCGTCATTTGCAATTTTGATAATGTGCAGCGCCTCTTTGACGGACGGGTTGGCTTCTAGATCATATGGCTACAGAGGGGGAGATAGTTCAGCTGCATTGTAGTATGTGTTTCTTAGTCCCAAAGCTAAAACAGATTACGAAGCTAGACCACAATAGATGTACCTATAAGCCTGGCACGCTCTGTAGCTTCTTCAACTCTTTTAGCTTCTTCTTGAGCGTCGTGAGATTCTTTCTCATTTTTCTTAATAGCTTCATTAGCTATCTCATGGCTTCCCTTCATCCATACCTCGGAGTAAAATTTCCCACCTAATGCAGAAGCTTCGGCTGAAGGGTTTTTAATGTCGTCGGCTGAGAAAACAAATTCTGGCTAAGCAACAGCCCTGGCATGATCACAGCCGACCTTTTCTAGAATTGAGACAACACTGCGGGCGCCAGCGAAGGCACAAAATTCCCCATATCACTAAGAATTTCTTCAAAAGCTTCGGCCTCACCATTGATCCATTGGATAACTCCATCGGGGTCACCATGGATGAAGTTTTGCGCGGAGGAGAAGGCCCCAACTTTAGAGAAACTGTTCTTTAAATTTTTAGCGCACTCCATGGATATCTCATAGCATTTTTCTTTGCCCGCGTGAAGCTCATCAACATTCTTTTGTGCTCTTGATCTTTCAATTTCGCATATCTCATGCTTTACCACTTCAACATCAAAATTTTTAGTTGCTTCGGTGTTGGGGACTTGCTCTCAAATGCTATGAGTTGAAAACAAGGCAACACAAAGAAAGGTTAATGGTTAATGCTCTTTGTCCTTCAAAGCGTTATTTCCTTTAGGATATAACGATCTTCGGACGTCAGGTCATGAAGGACATACCTTCATCATCGCAGTATACATTAATGAAAGAAGAAATGTATGAAACATAAGAAATAACATGAACAATTATATATTATTGTAAGCTCATTTCTATTTTATTATCATGGAAAAATAGAAATGATAACAAATTACAAATGTACCTTCGGCTTGAAAGAAGGTAAAAGAACAAGTGTGACGCAAAAGCAGAATGACAAGTCAGCAGTGAATAGTACGGGAGCACTGTTCATCTATTTATAGGCACGGGACGCAGCCCATGTGAAATTACATTCATGCCCTTTACATTTGCTAATGACTCTATAGTAATCCATCGAGGTCCAAATGGCCTTTTCCCTTTTAAGTCGGTTCCCCTTTCTGCTATCATGCTGAAGGTCCCCTGTGTACAACTTCGGCTCTGCGCGAACCTTCGTATTCTTCATACTTCTTCACATTGTGGTTCTGATCCGAGTCCGAAGGTACCTGTTTATGTATTATACTCCAGAAACATTATTAAATCATGTTTTTGAGGACCTTCGGAAGATGAAGGCCCCCAACAGTAGCCCCTCGCAAGGTTAATTTGTTAGAATAACGAATTTAGATTGCGATATGGATGAAGGCCCTAAGCCGAAGGTCCGAAAAAACACCTTCCCTTTGCTAGAATTGCAACAGTCAATGACAACCTGGGCCCTCCAACTTGGAGCACGCTGGGCGTATAAATAAGAACTCACCCCGAGCATATTTGGTACGCTTACTTTGCTTTGCTTGATTTCTTAGCTCTTGCTCTCCAACAGTTGCTTTGTTTCTTAAGTTTTCTGAGCTTCGGATTTAAGGACATATTTTCGTCAGTTCCAAAGATAAGATGTCTCAAGACAAGAAAATTGCTGAAGCGAAGCTAACCGAAGAGGAGAAGCTTCTTGAGGAAAAGACTGCTGGATTCATTGAGTCAATTGCAAAGACAAATACAGAAAAGATTACAAAAGAAATTCTGGAAGGCTTATCTGAAGATACCGATGACAGCAATAGTTATGATGCAGAAAGCGGGAGCGAAGACTCCGAAGGATCGGCCCTGACGACCAAGTCACGCAGTCTTCGGAAAATTGACTATCAGACAGAGTCATCTTGATAACATGAGAGGAAGGTATTTTCGAGACATATCCATTGTGAGGGCTGACAATGGAGATAGGACTGTTCCTGTTCCTAAAGAGAATGAAGTCGTAATCTACCGAAGCTTCTTCAAGGTTGGGCTTCGGTTCCCCTTAAGCAGATTTGTGGTTGAAGTTCTAAAGATATATGAGATTTTCCTTCACCAGATTACCTTCGAAGCAATTATCAGAATGGGGATCTTCGTGTGGGCCGTGAGGAGTCAAGGTTTGGAACCAAGTGCAAAATGTTTCTGCAGCATGCACGAACTTTTATATGAGACGAAGCCCTGGGGTAAGGAGCAGTATCATAACAACTTTGGTTGCTACAGCTTCGTTGCTCGCTCAGGCTCATGCTACCCAGTGCCAACCTTTCGGAAGAGATGGCCTGGAGACTGGATGAAAGAATGGTTCTACGTGAAGAATGATTTAAAAGCAAGAGAAGATATAAAAGATCTCATCATGCGCCCCATCTGGTCGCGCTTCGGCCTCCGAAAGCTGAAGCTAGAGATTAATGAGGTAATCGAAGCGTCCCAGAGGGCCTTCAGCACAGTCTGCACATTTATTGGGACAAGGGACTTAGTCGAAGAGCACGTGGCCTACAGGATATGGCCATTGGTAGACAACTGGGAGATGCCAAAAGAGACAATCAGCAACCCTAATGAAGGTGGTTTGGTTCGACTAAAATATACCTTCAGGTTTAGAGACAATTTATCGAACCAAACGACAACTGGCTGAAATGCGTTGAAAACACCAGCGATGAACTACTTGGAGCCTACTCCAAGTCTGAAGATAACGCACTATCTGCGGCCTTCGGGAGCCGAAAAAGAAGACGCTAAATAGAGTTTTTGATGCTATCGGATTTATGTATCCTGACTACTGCTACCCGCCAAGGGGGCAAAAGAGAAAGAGTGCAACTTCTGGGAAGGAAGTTACTTCAGCTGCTCCGAGTGAGCCCGCGCCGAAGAGGAGAAAAGTGAAGGTTCTTACTCTCCTACCGCGCTACATTGAACCGGCCATAGTGCCCGAATTTGGCGGTGAGACCTCTTCGTCTACTGAAGCCAAAGAACCTGCGCTTACGCAAAAGATTGAAGAGCCGGCTACAATGCCGAAGGTATCCTCAGCCAAATTAGCTGAGCCGAAGGCCGATGATATTGATGAGATAGGGGTTGAAGGAACAAAGATATTAGAAGTTACAAGCCCTTCAGCAGAAGTGACAGTGCCGAAGGCACAAAAAGTTCTTAGAGCGACCCCCAAGAGGAAAAGGATGGTCAACGTACTAGATGCGTTGGAGACGATAAAGACTTCAAGCTCTACTCCAAGGAAAACTGTCGAAGCTTCAAAAGCGCAGACTGAGACAAAACTAACCGAAGCCGAAGCTACAAAGAGCCAGGCCGAGACCGAAGCTGGGCCTTCAGAGCCCGCCAAGGAGAAATCCTTGGAAACCGAAGAAAAGGAAACGGAAAAAGAAGCTGCAGAACAAATTCTGCATGAAAAAACTGGCATTTCTACTCTCGAAGCATCTTCCGAAGTACTTGATTATATTGTACGACACGCTTTGGGAAAAAGATTATCTGAAGAAGAGTTTTTGAAGCTAAACACTATGCCCGAGAATTGAAGTATCCGAAAGGGGCCTTAGTGTTCAATTGCACAGACGAAGATGACTTCTTATACTGCCTCCCAGACAACAAAGAACTATCTGTCTGCCAGGAGATGGCTAGAAGTATGGGGTTCCCGAAGCTTGAAGCTGGCCTCTACGCTATGATGAAGGATGATCTTGCAGATAGCCTCGCATATAACAGTCTGAAGGTACACAAAAATTGTATATTTGGAAGTTTATAATTTTATATTATTCTTTTGCTCTTATACTGAAAAAAAATTTCTCTTATATAGGGTTTAATACTTAGCAACGCCTTGAGGGCGCAAAAGAATGCCGAAGACGAGAGCTACACTATTGCTTTCAACAACCTTCGATTAGAGGTTATTAAGCTGAGGAACGAAGCTTTGGAAAAAAGATAAAATCCTGCTTACATTCATAGACAAGGTAAAGGGGGATGAAGCTAACTTCAAGGCCCAATCTGAAGCCCAAAAAATTGAGATTGAAGACCTTCGGAAGCAATTGGCCGAAGCTAAAGAGAAGTGCGCAGTTGCAGAAGCTAAACGAGGAATTAGCGAACAATGGACAAATCATTTAGAGATGAACGTTGAAGAACTTTGCATATCCAAGGAAAGAAGCTATGAAAAATCTATGGACTGCGTGAAGAAAATAAAAACTAGCTTCGCCAACGTTGGCGCATATTCAAACGAGGACAACTTCATAAGAGGCAATCCCGAGGGCCCAATTGAATGGATCAGCTGCGAAGCCGAAGCTTTTGAGGAAGCTTTGAGTGGCCGTGGGGACGTCTGCGCTTTCTCTGGCGCGAGGGGAATTGCAGCTGTCTTGGAGAAGGCAGGTTGTGAACATGTGATATTTTTGGCGCAAACCGAAGCTGCTTTATTTATTGAAGATACAAAGGACCCCTCGGCCGAAGCAAGCTTAGTTGGTGAAAAATTCTTCACTGACATCTGGGAAAATGGCGGCCGAGGGATGGCCCACGAAATTATAAAGAAAAGCGAAAAAGATACTCATGAAGCTAGGGAAGCAACAAAGGCAGCTGAAAAAGCTACAGAACTCGAAAGGCAGATAGGTATTGCCTAATAGCTTTTAACTTTATGTTTTATTTTTGTGACTTCGAACTTATTTACGTTTTCTATCGCAGCCGAACTATCTCCTACCTCAGAGCCCTCGAGTCACTGGCCGACCCAGAGGCAAAGGAATCAGCAGAAATTATTAATATGGCCGAAAGCATTATGGACGAAGTCGTTACTCAACTGCTGACCGAAGCTACAGACAAAGTTTTGAAAGAAGAAGAATAGATATTGTAAAATTATTGCTAGAATATTGATATAACATTTGCTGGACTATGTTTGTAATATTTGGTGCTCATGGGTTTTGAATGTAATATATAAATAGTTTTGTAATCCATTTCTTTGCGATGCATGAAATTTTTATGTACATATCGTTTTTGAGCCTCCGATGAAAAAAACACCTTCCCTTCTTTTCATGCTTCGTAAAGAAGAGCCTTTATGCTTCGTGAAAAATCCTCCAATCATCGCAAAAAACTTTAATGCTTCGTCACAATGAATTTTTTCCTCCATATCATAGTGCTTCGTAAAAAATCCTCCAGACGTCACCAAAAACATTAATTCTTCATCATCAACAGATTCTTTCCTCCTCATTATGGCTGATGAAGCTGTATTTCTTCAAACTTATTTTGTGCCTTAGCACAATTTCACTTTTTCGAAGCGTTCTCCGAAGATTTACACTGTATCCCCTTCTTGTGCCATTGATGCAACATGGTGTATGATGTTATGTTATGCGAATGATGTGATGATGTTATGCTATGCAAAAAGATATTTGTGCCGAAGATACACACACATCCCCACAGTGGAATACACAATCTCTTTGCCGTTTATTTTTTGGCTTCACCGCTTATTTTTCGGTGTATCAGCGCTGACTTTTCGCTGTAAGTTCTGCATTCCCTTAGGAATGTCTTTTGAACTTCTTTGCCTTCTATTTCGGCGGTATTCGCGTTGACTTTTCGCGCTTCGCCTTATATTTCGGCGGTATTTGGCTCTACATTCCCTTTGGAATGACTTTTGAGCAGAAAACTTACACTGCGCTCCTTTAGGAACGACTTTTTGTAGCTTCGGTAAACTTACGCTGCGTTCCGTAGAATGACTTTTTGTAGCTTCGGAGATACTTGTGATGTAAATTTTAGCCGCGCGTTTTCTTAGGACTCTTTAGACTCCGTGAATCTGTGGAGAAGATATATTTTCACTATGGCAAAAACGAAGCTATTACAAGGAATTGAAAATGACAAGAAAACTAGGTTTTCAATAATTGTTCCTTATTAAAAAAGAAAATGGCAATGAATGTAAAAACTGTTTCAGGAGTACGATATCTCTCAGTAGACATGCTTCGATTCTGGCACAGTACTATTGACTGTATGAGCTTCGGACTCCTCCCTAAAGTCTCGCTGCTGATGGGTCTGTTGACTCCCTTCTGGCTGCTGGCTTCGTGAATACATAGGTTGTAGTGGTGGCGGAGGTGGAGGTTGTTGCCATGATGCCTGTGGCTGGCTAGCCGAAGCAACAGAAGCTGCAGGATGGTTACCCACATACTCTGGTATGTAGGGTGAGTGATACGAAGCAGTGTGCATGACCTGCTTCGGCTGGTTCTGTTGGGCTGCAGCTTCTGCTATTTTCTTCTGTTTTTGAATGGTGACATGGCACATCCTTGTAGTATGGCCCTTTTTCTCACCACAGAATAGGCAATAATTTTTTCTAGGCTGATCCCCAAACCTTCCTCCGAAGCCCCTTGCGCCTCTGCCTCTTGGAGCTGGCGGCCGAAAATAGCTTTTGTTGCTGCCCCGAAGCTTGCGAGGAATATTGTGGCCTGTGTTGCTGACTTCCTCTGTCATCATTCTGGGTGGAGTGGATTGATCTGGCATGCCTTGGATGTAATCTCCCTCCGAAGCCCCTGGTTATCTCAGAGAACCTGTAGGCTTCCTCCCTTCTTTAACGAAAGTCATTGTCAGTGCGGATGTATTCATCCATCTTTTGCAGCAGCTTCTCCAAAGTCTGTGGAGGCTTTCTAGCAAAATACTAAGCAGTAGGTCCTGCGCGAAGCCCCTTAATCATGGCCTCAATGACAATTTCATTGGGCACTATAGGCGCTTGTGCTCTCAGACGCAAGAACCTTCGGACGTATGCCTGGAGATACTCCTCATGATCTTGCGTGCATTGAAACAAAGCCTGAGCTATGACTGGCTTCGTCTGGAAGCCCTGGAAGCTTGTCACCAGCATGTCCTTGAGCTTCTGCCATGAAGTGATAGTTCCTAGCCGAAGAGAAGAATACCATGTCTGGGCCACATTCTTAACTGCCATGACGAAGGATTTGGCCATGACAGCTACATTGCCTCCATATGAAGATATGGTTGCTTCATAGCTCATTAAAAATTGCTTCGGGTCTGAATGCCCATCATACATCGGAAGCTGAGGTGGCTTATATGATGGGCCATGGGATAGCCTGTAGTTCTGTTGCCAAGGGAGAAGCATCGTCAAAAGTAAAGGTACCATGATTAGAATCATCATACCATCCATCATCATCGAACAAGCCTTCTTGATGAATCTCCCTGTGTTGGGGCCTTTGTTTTTGCTCATCTTGAGCAAGATGGCGTACTTCTTCAGTGGCTTCGTCAATCTGCCTCTGAAGGTCGGCTAGTCGGACCATCTTATCTTTCTTCCTTTGTACATGTTGATGAAGCATCTCCATGTTCCTGATTTCTTGGTCCAACTCGTCCTCCTGGGGTGTTGGACTAGTGGCCTTCCTCTTCTAGCTTTGGGCCTCTCGAAGAGAAAGGGTCTCTTGGTTCGGGTCCAACGGCTGCAGAGCGGCAGCCCCTGTCGCTGAAGCTTTCTTCGGTGGCATGACGAAGGTCAGTGCTTGCCGAAGGTGGTCGAAAAGAGTTCACCGAAGGTGGGCGCCAATGTTGGGGACTTGCTCTCAAATGCTATGAGTTAAGAACAAGGCAACACAAAGAAAGGTTAATGGTTAATGCTCTTCGTCCTTTGAAGCGTTATTTCCTTTAGGATATAACGATCTTCGGACGAAGGTCATGAAGGACATATTTTCATCATCGCAGTATACATTAATGAAAGAAGAAATGTATGAAACATAAGAAATAACATGAACAATTATATATTATTGTAAGCTCATTTCTATTTTATTATCATGGAAAAAAAGAAATGATAACAAATTACAAATGTACCTTCGGCTTGAAAGAAGGTAAAAGCACAAGTGTGATGCAAAAGCAGAATGACAAGTCAGCGTGAACAGTACGGGAGCACTATTCATCTATTTATAGGCACGGGACGCAGCCCATGTGAAATTACATTCAGTGCCCTTTACATTTGCTAATGACTCTATAGTAATCCATCGAGGTCCAAATGGCCTTTTCCCTTTTAAGTCGGTTCCCCTTTCTGCTATCTTGCTGAAGGTCCCCTGTGTACAACTTTGGCTCCGCACCAACCTTCGTATTCTTCGTACTTCTTCACATTGTGGTTCTCATCCGAGTCCGAAGGTACCTGTTTATGTATTATACTCTAGAAACATTGTTCAATCATGTTTTTGAGGACCTTCGGAAGACGAAGGCCCCCAACATTCGGCAACTTTCCTTTTCAGCTCTTATACTTTGGCTTTGTGAGTTTCTGCTTGAGCAGACATCTTAGCTTCACTAGAGTTTAGCCTTTCGACCAGAGATAGCAAAATCTTATCTTCAGCGAGAGCTTCATTCCTCAAGGTTATAACCTCCGATCGGAGATTACTAAGTGCCATTTGGTAACTCTCGTCTTCGGCATCCTTTTGGGCCTTCAAAGCTTTACTCAGGATTAGACCCTGCAAAATAAAACAAAAGAGTAAACTACAAATGTAAGAACTACTGAAAAACAATTCAGAAAGTACTAAAACATGAAGCCAAAATTTACAAACCTTCAAGCTATTGAAAGCAAGGTTGTCCGCAAGTTGATCCTTTGACATAGCAGATAAACCGAGCTCGAGCTTCGGAAATCCCATGTTGTTCATCATCTCGCGGCAGATGTTGATTTCCTTATTATCTGGAAGGCAATAGAGGAACTCCTATTTTTCATTCCCTCCGTATACCAAGGACCCTTGGGGATACTTTAGGTCCCTGGCATAATGCTCTACTTTGGCAATCTGCTCTAAAGACAACTGCTTTCCCGAAGCAGTGTCAAATGATGAATTCCAGATCTTTATGAGGTGCTTCGGGGGTAGGATGTTTAGATCCCTCGGGAGCACTCTCATTCGCCAGTTCTATTGGCCCAGCTTTTGAAGGCCCAGCTTCAGTAAGAGCGATGGCCACGCTCGCAGCAACAGCTTCTTTCGCATCCTTAGTTTTTCCACTAGAAACTTTGATAGATGCGGGAGATGTCATCTTCGCGGATTCCAAAACAATGTCTAATACACTAGTCATTCTCCTTTTCCTTTGAGTCGTTGCAGAAACACTTGATAGCTTTGGCAGTTCTATTGTATAGTTGCTGGGCTCAGTACCTTCAGCTGTTCTGCTGCCTTCTCTAATTTCGGCTCTTTGGATGGATCTATACGAGTTTCGATTAGCATGACAAGACCTGATTCTGTGGCAAATGGGGCAGTTTCTGCACCTTCAATAAGCTTTGGCACATCGGCTATCTCAATGTGTCTCGGTCTATGTGTCAAGACCTTCACTTTCTTCGCCTTCGACGCACTAGAGGATGCCGAAGCAACAATTTTCCTTTTCTCACTTGTTTCCGAACAGGAAAATAGTAATCAGGGTAGACAAACCCGATAACATCAAAAACCCTGTTTAGACCCTTTTCCCCTCGAGCGCCGAAGGCGACCGTCATAGCTTCGTCCTCAGCCTTCGAGTAGGCTCCAAGTAGCTCAACACTAGTTGCCTCTATAGCATCTAGCCAGTCATTGTTTGGTTCATCAAATTGGCTTCTATATATATCGGAAGGTATACTTGAGATAGACCAAGCCACCTTGACTAGAGCCATTGGCAACCTCGTTCGGCATTTCCCATCCACTTGCAAGAGGTCATACTCTATATGCAATGTGCTCTTGAACCAAGTCTCTTGTACCAATATAGGTGCAGACTATGTTGAAAGCCGCCTGGCACGCTTGCACATCATTCTGAAGTGCAATGGATGGCCTCCTAATGCCGAAGCGAGACCATATAGGGTGTTCAATAATCCCTTTCACATCCTCCCTCTAACTTAGGTCATTCTTCACGTAAAACCACTCCTGCATCCAAGAGCCTGGCCACCTTTTCCGAAATGTGGGCATAGGGTAACTCGCCTCAGATCGAGGCACGAAGGTGTAACAACCAAAATTGTTGTAATACTATTCTTTTTTGGTCGTTTCGTCTAATAAGACATCTCATGAATATTGCAAAAGCATCTTGCATCTGGATCCAGTCCTTGGCTCCTCATGGCCCAGATAAAACCTCCACTCTAATAAGAGCTTTGGGGGTAATCTGATGAAGATATATCTCAAATGTTTTCAAAACATCGACTAGCATCTTATGAAGCGGGAAACGAAGCCCAGACTTCATGAAGCTTCTAAAGACTACCACTTCATCGCTTTTTGGCAGGGGAACAGTGTCCTCTTCGCTAGCCCTCACTATAGATACATCATGAAAGTATTTCCCCTTCATCGATTCAATCTGACCTTGCTTGATGGTGGATTTCCCGAAAACAACATGGCTCGTCCTCCATGGCTGGTCTTTGACATCTTCATTTCCACTCTCTTCGTCAAAACTCTCACTATCGCTGGAGATCTCAGACAACCCGGCCAGCATCTCGTTGGTGATTTTCTCTGTGTTAGTCTTCTCCATAGCTTCGTAAAACCCAGCCAGTGCGGGGTCAGTGATCTTCTTCTCCTCAGCCATTTAGACGATGGTTGGGCAGATGCCGAAGCTCAAAAGTAAATCGAGCTCAAGAAAGCAAAGAAAGTTAAAATAGCACACACAGTACAACCAGCTATATAGCACGAAAAATACTCACGACACAGATTTCTATTATACACTCAGAGCCCCATAGCTCGGTGGGCAACATGGGTCAGAATGATTCGCTATTCTAGCGAAGGGAAGGTGTTTTGCGGACCTTCGGCTAAAGGTCTTCGTTCTCGTCGCAATCTGAATTTGTTACAATAAAACAAATCAATACTGCGAGGGGCTACTGTTGGGGGCCTTCTCCTTCCGAAGGTCTTCAAAAACATAATTAACCATTTGCTTTCAGCATAAGCTATTACAGGAAGCTTCATCTTTAGGATACAAGCCTCTTGCATAAGCTATCTTTAGGATAAGAGTAAACGCCGAAGCTATCACCAGATGGACAGCTTTGGCTCACAATGGAGATGAAGTATAATGATGACGCTGACCGAAAGAGGAAAAGACTACTTAGTCCTTAATAACTTGTATTATGATCATATGTCAATATTGGGGATATAAAAGTACTTTTACCCGGGCTACGTCTCGTGTCTATAAATAGATGAATAGTAGCACCGTACTGTTCACACTGAATTATAATATTAATTCTGTTTATGTTTATACATGTTTTATAGAATGCGAACATGAAGGAATTAATGAGATGTAATTTCTATCTTTGCCCTTTCGCATTCATGTTCCCATATTAAATGATGGAGGCTTGTCCTTCATGACCTTCGTCAGATGATCATATACCCATGGGGAGATAATGCTTCGGAAGACGAAGGTCCGTAATAATTCAAAGTTGTGTTGCCTTGTTCTTGATTCATAGCATTTGAGAACAAGTGACTAACAACATTACTTAACTATATCTATCTTAATGAATTACTTACTTAATTAAGGTTACTTCCAGATATGAGATCATATATTACCTAAGATTAATTTCAAAAAGTTAACCACTTAACTATTCATTAGTGTTTTCCTTTTTATTTTCCTTATAATAAATAATCCATCATTTTAAATGAACCTATTTTTAGTGATAAAATTAAGACATGCAGACAGTGAAAGATTATAATTTAAACATGTAGAGAATGATTTTATGAACATTTTGCAATTGGACCCACTCAATTTGGAGTTCATATGCAAAAGATATAAAATGAACAAGTTTTGGAATTCAAAATTCTAAATTAGACCTATTTCTATGGTAAAAATAAAGGATAGGGGCTTCTCTGCAAGAAACCAGGGGCCTAAGCGCAAGAAACAGGACTGCAGGTTCTATTTCTAGGAAATCGGGGGCTATTTTACAAAATAACCAAACGAAGGGGTATGGGGTGTCCTCAGCCATTCGATCACAAATCTACATCTGAGATCAGCCCTAAGCGCAAGCATGCACGTGCGAGCGCGAGCGCGGGATGGCCAGCGGGCCAAGGAAGTCAGCGGCGCTGGGGCGAGGCAGGATGACCGGCTGGGCCCAGCTGCAGGGGCGCGAGTGAGGGAACGAACCCAAGCGGCCGGATCTCGAGCAGATGGTTATGATTAGATCTAGTTTATTTAAAACAGGGCCGTCCGATCTAGGATAGGTGTCTGAGATCAGATGGCCAACCCTGGTCGGCTCTCCCTGGCTACCAGCGGCGGCGCCGCCCGACTCTGTGGCGGAGCTTCGCCGGAGGCATGGGGGTGGGCACGCCGGTGGTCTTGGGCCGCTGCTCAGGTGGGTTCGGGTGACGCAGCGAAGACAACTATCAGCGCGACATCGGTGGAGAAGCACTGAAGGGTGGCGGTCCGCGACAGAGTGGCTCGGCGGCAGCACAACTCAACTCTGATGAGCGATTATGCACACATAGGGGTAGGAAAGGTGAAATTAGGTGCAGAGGGAGGTTGGTTAGCATGAGAAAGGGCTCTGGGACCTTCGATCGGCGGCAGGGACGCAATGAGGTCCTTGGGTCGACGACGACAGGCCTCGGCTGCCCGGTGGAGGTCCGGTGAGTGCGAGCAGAGAGAGATAGAGGGGGAAGGGACAAACTAAGAGGCGTCCTTAGTTGCTGGCATTGAGGCGGAGCTCACCGATGCAACAGACACGGTGGGGACTCGACGGCGTCCATGGAACAAGCTTGAGACCGCGATGGACAACGACGGAGCTCCTTGAATGCGCGCGCGGTGCGAGGCTGGTGCTGGGGTTCTGCGCGAGCGTGAATGAGGGAGGAGGCAGAGCGAGTGGTTGCCGGCAGCTTGAAATGGTCGTGGTGGGGGCGAGCGTGGCCTCGACGTGAGTTGTGGGCGCGGAGTCCACGACGACGCGCGGGTCGTGGGTGCGGACAGTTGGGGGAGGCTGACGGGTCCGACAGGCGGGGACCACGGACCAGCGAGAGTGGGTGCACGAACAGGCAGTCAGCGCTGCCTGGTGGGGCCCACTGGAATAGGACGCACGCGCGAGGGGGAATGGCACCGACAGGCCGGCCCCACCGGACAGAATGAGGAGAGGGAGTGGGGACGCGCGGGCTGGTGCCAACAGGCGAGGCCCGATTGTCAGGGGGAGGGTGTGGGTGCGCGTGGGGCTGGTTGGGCCAGACTGGGCCGAATTGGGCTGAAAACGGTTTTCCTTTTTCCTTTGAATTTCCAATTCCTTTTATTTTTATTTTTCTAAGGAATTCAAATCAAATCAAACCACAATTCAAATCCAAATATTTCAAACATGTGCATCAACCAAAAACAAAGTTTAATATCAGCATGATGCAAACATTCATATCTCCCCTATGTTTTAATTCTCTAAAGAAAATATTACATCTTTGACATAATTAACCAAAAATCCTATCAAAGAGAATAGAAAAGAAAATCTATAGAGGTGAGAAAAGGAGTAACACTTGAATTTGGTAGGTATTAGAGAAGAAACTTTATACCCCCAAATTCAAGGTGTTATAAACCTATCCCCCTTAAAAAGAATCTCGCCCTCGAGATTCAGTGTTGGCTAGCAAAGAGTTCGGGATATTTGGCTTTAAGATCATCTTCTCTTTCCCAAGTTGCTTCTTCCTTTGAATGGTGGCACCACTTGACTTTACACATTCTGATGGTGGCTGTTCGAGTGACTCTGTCTGCTGTCTCTAGAATCTGAGTTGGCTTCTCGATATATGTTAAGTCTTCTTGAACCTCAAGATCTGTGGCAAAACCTCCCAGTTTATTCCAGCTTAAGTGCCCGACTCACGCCTTGAAGGCAGCAACACACTTAAATCGGAATAACCCATCAGTTCCTCGGATCTAGTCCAATAGAGCCACTTACCAAGGATCGAGTACCATTAGCTCACACGACGGTGAGACTCAGAGAGAATACAATAAACATGAAGACAAGTTAAAGTACTCAAGTTATTACACAAAACAGAGTTTGACAAGATAACAGTGTTCTTAGTATTGCAGCAAATAATAGATAACGTCGATACTGAGGAATAGGGCAAGGCCTGGCCCACTACTCCTCCTGGTCCTCTCCTATCGAGGTGGCATCCCACTCGACCGTCCAATCCGGTGGCAGGGTGGCTGGCCAAGTCACACCATCAACCATGTCTTGTAGTGAACCTGTAAAAATGATGCCACAAGCAAGGCTGAGTATACTAATACTCAGCTAGACTTACCTGGTGTGAGGAGTCTACTCCTCTATCTCTAGACTATGAAGTTGTTTGGCTGAGGGGGTTTGGTTTGCCAAAAGCACTAGCTGAGTCTAAAACAAGTTTTAGCTTTTCAAGTTCTAGCATATCCATTTTACACTAGGTTCGCTCCTTTCTAAGCATACATGGTAACAATCATTTAGTGTAATCAACATATTATCTCAAGAAACCTCATTTCACTTCTTACTCGATGCAATACAAGGGGTCAAGCAGTCTCATTAGCTATGAGAAGCAGATGATTCGAATCGAGTTTTAACCTTCCAAGGTAAACCTAAACACACGACATGTAGGGGAACTGTGTCCCCACACACATCAGTCGTCCCCATCGATTCCTCGTCAACAGATCAGGGCTCACGACCTTGGCGTACAATGCTCCATTGACCTCGGCTGCCGCCGTGCAATGACCACACTTGTACCCACCATAGCTAGCATGGGAGACTCCATCTCAGGTCTAGTGAGGAGTAAAGTCTGCGGGCAGGTTCAATCAGGTACAAGGCTTATCGGTTACCATATTTCCCGACATGTGTCTAGTACGTTCAAACGCTTGACTTAGGTATCCGTATATTAATCCTTCAGTCCATTTCCGTCTCATAGACAAGGCATCCACCTTGGATCCATGCCCATAGACCGTCATAGATCTCGTTATCAAAATGAATACAATCAATTCCTGATCTCGCGCGAGTGCTAGAAAAATCGATCGACTTCTACCGAGAACCCTAATTAGCAAAGCAGCTACTCGACCTAGCATACTAGTATCCATCTTAAAGGAATTCTTAATTTATGCAACTAGTGTTTCAAGAAATTCCTACACTTAAATGCATGATACAAGCCTACAAACATTAAGTGTAGTAAAATAGCATATATAACGGTTATGCATAAACCGAGGCTTGCCTTCAAATGCGGGTGCGGTGGGAAGTTCTTCGGCGACAAGCTCGGGAGCTGGATTCCGGGCTTCTTCTTGTTGTGCCTCCTGCTCTTAGATCAAGACGTACTCTCCGTCCGCGAGATTGCAATCTAATGAATGCAAATGCATGAGTATGAATGCAACATATATATATTATATATATATTCTTGGTGCATACTAGAATTTAAGGATTTATCATCTTTAATTTTTAAGGGCTTTTAAGGGGTAGGTTGAACTGCGCTTCTGTTCTAGAAATTTCTAAAAATCTTATAAAAATTACAGTGGCTTCTTATTGACTTAATTAAGCTTCTATCAAAATTTAGGGTGTAAAGTGGAAGTGGTTAACCCTGTACAAAAATGACAAGGTCTAGGGCAGAGAGGGCACGTTGAACTACAACCCTTGTGTAGAAGTGGCTTCTGCCCTATAGCTTGTTTTTGCTGATGTTTATGGGTAATATTAGGCTTCTATGCCAAATTGTTGATAAACAAACCTAATGGTTATTTAATGGTGATTTTCTAAAGGTTGGGGGCTTAGTGGGTGCTTTATACTAGCACTCTAATTGAAAAATGTCAAACAACAGATTTCTCATTTTTTCTAGTTTCTTCTTTGCACAAGAGCAATCATTCCCAAAGTTGGTCATTTTTACTTATAGGGGATGGGTTGTATGATTTCTTAAAGTTTTATAAACTTTCTCATTGGACAGGGGGTAGACCATATTCTACTATGTAACTACCTTATTTTTATATTTTCCCCCGTAGTACACATCTCAAATGTTTAGGGAAAATAAGGTTGCTTACTGTTTTCTCCTTTTGATCTCTCTTTTAATTTTCTAATGGTATTGGCAAAACCCCAATTTCATTTGTTTAACCCACTTACTTTGGTATTCTGTGGTGATTAATATTTTTGTAGTCGTACAACAATGGTCAAGTGACTACTAAATTTTTCTTAACATTAGTGCACATGTACTATTATTTTTAATCATTATCTCACTTAAATACTCAATACCTAAATTCAATCACAAATTCCAGAACAGTACTGGACTAGGGTTTCATATATTTTTCCCTTGAACTTTATCACTTAGGCATGCTAGGAAAAATAATATTGCTCTCTGGTTTCTATTTTTAGTACCCTTTTCCATTTTCCCCAAGTTTGAGTAAAAACAAGTCTTAGGGGATAAAATTTTCTTAATCTTGTGTACTGGGTGCTTAACATTTTTAAACATTGTAACTAGTGGTCAAGTATCTCCATAAATTTTCTCAACCCCAGTCTAAAAGTTTTACTACCATTTTCCCTATTTTCAAGGTTTAAGTGGTTTTTTATTTAAATCAAAACCCTAAAAAGTAATATAGGAAATATGAGGTCTACTATTTTTGCTTGGTAGTTTATATTATGCAGAGTCTAGCAAAATTGGTTTGACCAAATTTGGAGGAATATTAATTAAGTTATGCTTTTTCTAAGTCTGTTCTATATTAAAATGAATTAGAATTTCAAAAATGAAAAAAGCATTCTTGCGCTCAGGTCCCTGGGCTTATTTTCTATGGTGCCTTACAAATGATTCCTCGAGCGTTATTCATATGAGTCTTTGACTTTGCGAAAACCCTAGGCTTGTGAACTATCCAACCCGCGCTCCTACCCTCACCAGAATAGTGACAGCGGCGAAAAAAGGGCGACGGGGCTTACCGGCGGCGGTCTAGCTCCGGTGAAGTGGTCTCGGAGATTGGGGAGGTCTTGGTGAACTGTCGATGGTCGGATGGTGGTCGGTGGTGGTCGGAGTCGTCCTGGCCACGCGTGGGGGCGGACGAGCTCGTCGGCGATGAGGAGCTTGGCCTGTACAGGGCGGTCTAGTTCAATTGGACAGCTTGGGGAGGTTCACCAGATGACATAGAAGCTATGCACATAAGGAATTGGTAATGGCGCAGTGGCTTACCTGGGCCACGAACTCCGACAGCGTAGAAATTCCGGCGATGATGATCTGGCGTCTCCGGTGAGGTCGCGCTCGGTCTAAGGACTCGGGAAGCTTCACTGGACCTTAGGAAGGCTAGCCAAGCAGTTGGCTTGGACGAGGGATGGCTGGGGCGAGCAGGCCACGGTGGTCGGTGCTCGGGCGGCTCTGGCGGGCGGTGTGGATCTCGTCGGAGTTAGTGCTTGCCCTGGGGAGTGAGGCAGGGGTGAAGAGTGCGTTTCTGTGCACACAAGGAGGGATTTATAGGCATGAGCGGGAGCGGATTCACGGTCGACCTGACAGGCGCTCGAGGCGCACGCGGAGGACAGCCAGTGTGTGCTCAACCACTTCAGCACGGCGTCGAGCACGTGGCATGATTTCGTGTAGTCATTTTCAATCGTCTGTTGGCTCCAAATCTCTATGAATTTGGGCATGATCATTTTGTAAGATCTCATCACCTGATTACCCTCTATGATTTTTGTGTGCTGATCAAAGGATTTTGTCGACTGGAACCAGAGATATGGTGTACTCAAGTGGGATCTGTCTCACAGCCCAAACCCGAGGCAAATCTCAGGTTTAGTCATGTCAAATATCCAAATTTCGATGCCATCTCCAGATATGTTGTAGAGAGGTTATTTTAGTACAACTTTATCAATGGGAGCCCACGGTTTTGAATTCAAATTTTTCATGAACGTGGGTGATCTTTGCAAGAGGGGATGAAATTCGAGTTACGGAATTCCTGATTTTTCTTTGGGCTCTCAATTTGAGTGGCTTGTTTGAGGATTTTGCAAAATCTTTTTGAGCCAACTTTCTTACTATCTTTTGTAATTTATTAAGTGTGTTACAACTTTTATAATTGGTCCAAATCTTGATAATGTGATTTACTTGGTCTTTTTACTAAGTTTCTCTTTGGTGCCCTAATGTTCTAAAGAGGGGAATTCTAGGGTTTTAGAACTTCACCTACTTTCTTAGGCTTGACATGGTTAATGTATGCTTTCTTAGGGTGATGGAATATATTTAGGGCTTGGCTCCTAAATCTTGGTGCCTTTTTCTCAGTCCAAAACACATGTGATAATAGGTCACAGGTGGGGGTACTAAGAGAAAACCCTAAGTAACACCTAGGGTGTTACAAGATCCTCGGTTGGCAATTGCTCTTCTGGCACTCGCAAACACTTGTTCAGCTGAGACACATGGAACACATCATGCACGGCTTAAAGACTTTCTGGTAGACTAAGCTGATATGCCACTTCTCCACGTCTTGCCTGAATCTGGTATGGTCCGATGTATCGAGGTACTAGCTTTCCCTTGACTCTTGTCCACCTCTTCCTTGATAGGACCATTGAGGAAGGCACTTTTCACATCCATTTGATACAACATAAAGCCATGGTAAGTAGCATAGGAAAGTAATATTCGAATTGACTGAAGCCTAGCTTTGGGTGCATACGTTTTGGGGGCCTTCCACTTTCAAAGGTCCTCAAAAACATAATTAACCATTTGTTTTCAGCATAAGCTATTACAGGAAGCTTCGTCTTCAGGATGCAAGTCTTTTCCTCATGATGAAGGCATACGATGAAGATACGATCTAAGGATAATAAGAATAAACGCCGAAGCTACCGCTAGATTGACAGCTCTGGCTCGTAATGAAGATGAAGTATGATGATGATGCTGAACGAAGGGAAAAAAGACTACTTAGTCCTTAATGACTCGTATTACGATCATAAGTGAATATTGAGGACATAAATGTACTATTACCCGGGCTGTGTCCCGTGCCTATAAATAGATGAACAGTAGCACCGTACTGTTCATGCGGATTTGTAATCTCCCTCGCATCGACACCTTCGAGCAAGCCGAAGGTATCATTGTAATATAACTCCTATTAATATTCATGCATGATTCTGTGAAATGCAAATACAAAAGAATCAATGGGATACACTTGTTGTTTTCGTCTCTCTGCATTCTCACATATCTATAAAATGATGAAGCCATGTCCTTCATGACCTTCATCTGATGATCATTATGTCTGTAAGGAGATGATGCTTTGGAAGACGAAGGTCTTTAATATATAACAATTGTGTTACCTTGTTCTTGATTCTCAGTATTTCAGAACAAGTGACCAACATTGGCGCCCACCTTCGGTGAACGCACTTCCACAACCTTCGGCAAACGTTCGCCTTCGTCATGCCACCGAAGAAGACAACAGCGCTAGGGCCTGCTTTGCAGCCACTGGACACCAATTAGGAGACTCTCACTAAGAAAAGCTAGGAGCCAGAAGAGAAAGGCTACCAGCCCAACACCTCAGGAGGAAGAATTGAACCAAGAGATCAGAGACTTAGAAGCTATAAATCACCAAGTATAGAGGAAAAGGGAAAAGATGATTTGGCTAGCCGAACATCAAAGGAAGATCAACGAAGCAGCTTGAGAAATGCGCCATATCGCATAGGACGATCAAGGACAAGAGCCTCAACATAGAGAGCTTCGTCAAAAAACTCCAATCAACGATGATGAATGGTATGATGATCTGTATAATTGTAATTTTGCTTTTGATGATGCTTCTCCCCTGGCAATAGAGTTGCAAGCTACCCCATGGCCACCTTCATACAAGCCGCCACAGCTCCCCATGTATGATGGGCACTCCGACCCGAAGCAATTCCTTATGAGCTATGAAGCAACCATATCATCACATGGTGGCAACACTTCTATCATGACAAAGTCCTTCATCATGGCAGTCAGGAGTGTGGCTCAGACTTGGTATTCTTCTCTTCGGTCAGGAACAATTACATCATGGTAGAAGCTGAAGGATATGCTAGTCACAAGCTTCCAGGTCTTTCAAATGAAGCCAGTGATGCTCAAGCTCTATTCCATTGCATGCAAGACCATGAGTACCTGCAGGCATACGTCCGAAGGTTCTTGCGATTAAGAGCCCAGGCGCCAACGGTGCATAATGAAATCGTCATCGAATCCTTGATCAAGGGGCTCCGACTAGGACAGACAACACAATATTTTGCATGGAAGCCACCACAAACCTTGGAGAAGCTTCTCCAGAAGATGGATGAATACATCCGAGATGGCAATGATTTCCGCTAGAGAAGGGAGGAAGCCTATAGGTATTCTGAGATGACTAGGGGCTTCGAAGGAAGACTCCACCCCAGACATGTCAGAACGATCCACAATCCCAACACAAATGATGACAAGGCCAATCATACCCAGAGCAGGCCAACAAAGCTCATAGTCTTCAGGAATGCAACAAACTTCCTAAAGGCCACCAGCCCCGAGAGGCAGAGGGGGGAGAACTTTGGAGGAAGGTTTGGTACTCAACCTAGGACATTGTTCTGCTTATTTTATGGGGAGGATAAGGGCCACATGACAAGGACGTGCCAAGTCATGATCCAAAAGCAAAAGGAAATCGCTGAAGCCGAAGCACGACTAGAACCCGCCGAAGCAGGTCTTGCATACTGCTTCATGCTATTCCCCATATATCCCTGAGTATGTGGGCAATCAGCAACCTATGGCATTCGTTGCTTCGGCGACTCATTCCAAAGCTTCTTGGGCTCAATTGCCACCACCACCACTAGTGCCTACCTTAGTCCATAATCCACAACCAGAAAGGAATCGTCAGGCACATCAACAGCACGATACTAGGGAGGAGTCCAAAGCTCGCACAGTCAACAACACTATGTCCGAGTCAAGGCACATCTACTGAAAGTAGCCAAGAACTCCGACTAGAGTGTCCTAATCCAATGTATTTTTACCTTTTTGCCTTTATATTTTCTTCTCAAAAGACAATACAAGGAGGTTGAACCTTCAGCTTGATCTAATAAGTCTATGGTTACACCATCGAGTGTAACAAAAAAGGATCAACAAGCTCCGAAGTCGTTCCTAAGGGGATGTAGAGCTTAAATGCCACCTAAGTCAAAGGTGAAGAAGCTCCAAAGTCGTTCCTAAGGGGATGCAGGGCTTAAATGCCACCAAAGTCAAAGGTGAAGAAGCTCCAAAGTCGTTCCTAAGGGGATGCAGAGCTTAGCTCCGAAGTCGTTCCTAAGGGAGTGCAGAGCTGAAATACCACCTGAGGAAAAGGTGAAGAGACTCCAAAGTCGTTCCTAAGGGGATGCAGAGTCTTATCTTTTATGTTTTGTGCGTCAACATCATTTGCGTCGTGCCATCACATCATATTGCATCATGACATCGCATCATACACCATTTTGCATCAACAAAAGTAGTGAAAAAACGAGAATTACTCCTTCAGCTTCGGCAAAGACTCATGAAAGAGTATTAAAGATGCATGGTCCATGCTTGAGATTACTGCCATGTGAAGTTTGTGCTTTCGACAATAGTATTCCTATGCAACATCTACACCAAGAATCAAACATCATACAATAGCTTCGGTGAAGAAGGGGGATTTCTTTCGGAAGCGTGAAAAGAAGGGAAGGTTTTTTTCGCCGCCAGCTCAAAAATGCTATGTACGAAAGTTCCACGCTTCATAAAGAAATATATTACATCAACATACATACAAATTGTTTACAAGTGTTTCTTACAAAACTAGGAATCATGTTCAAGGACATTAAACTAGCAAAAATACAAAGATTTAGTCTTCCCTAAGGACTTTATCGGCAGCTTCATTCAAAAGCCTATCGACAGCTTCGTCAATAGCATCATTAGCAATTTTAATTATGTCGAGCGCCTCTTTGACGAATGGGTTAGCTTCAGGGTTATAACATAGAGATTCTACAAAAAATACATTAGAAAAGGAATGGTCTGGTGGTATAGCAATTTTACCCAATCCTTTGACCAAACCTTAATTCCCATCCCTGAATGTGATTGCTCTTTGGGGATCATCATTTTTCTCATATGAGGAAGAACATTATTTTCTCCCCTAGTCATGTGGTTTGTGCACCCGCTGTCGATTATCCAACTTGTTCCACCAGTGCATAAACCTACAACATAGATTTAGGTCGTGTCCTTAGGTACCCAAACGGCCTTGGGTCCTTTCACATTAGAAACAAGCACCTTGGGTACCCAAACACAAGTCTTTGGACTCTTGTGCTTGCCCCCAACATATTTGGAAACTACTACGCTTGATTTGTTAGTAAGAACAAAGGATGCATCAAAGGTTTTAAATGAAATGCTATGTTCATTTGAAGCATCAACAATCCTTTTCTTAGGAATCTTAACATGAGTTGTATGCCTATAACTAGAAGCCTCATTTCTGTAAATATAAGCATGATGTGCAACAAGATGTGATTCTTAGCATGAATTTTTCTAATCCTATGCTCAGGATAGTTCTCAGGATATAAAATGTAACCTTCTCTATCTTGCACCATGGGTAGCCTTGCCCTTAACAAAGTTGGAAATCTTGTTTCTATGAGCATTAAGTTTGATGTTGTTTTGGTTCCTAGGTTGGAAGCCAATCCCATCATTAATGCCAGGGCGTCTCCCATTGTAAAGCATACTATGAGCAAATTTAAAATTTTTATTTTCAAGCTCATGCTCGGTAATTTTGGAATTCAACTTAGCTATATGATCATTTTGTTCTTTAATCATAGCAAGGTGATCCTTCACAGCATTAACATCAATATCTATACATCTAGTGCAAATAGTAACATGCTCAACGGTAGATGTAGGGACATGACAAGCATTCAATTCCTCAATCTTGGCAATTAAACTAGCATTTTTAGTTTTGAGACAAGAAATTGAATCATTGCTCCTTTTTAGCTCTTCAGTCAAGTTTTTGCGTTTTTCAACTTCAAGAGCAAAGGCATCTTTTAGCTTATCAAATTTTTTGTTCTCCTTAACGAGTAGACCTTCCTGGCATTCCAAGATTTCATCCTTCTCATTAATGAATTTTATCAATTCATTGATTTTCTTCTTTTGTTCTATGGTAAGGTTTGCAAAAAGAAGACAAATCATCATTCTTTTCACTAGAGCTACCCTCATCATCGAAATTAGTATATTTGGTGTTCTCTCTAGAGTATACCTTCTTCTTTTTGCCCGCCTTGGCCATGTGACACTTGTGGCCGACGTTGGGGAAGAAAAGGCCCTTGTTGATGACGATGTTGGCGGTGTCCTTGTTGGAGGAGGAGTCGGTGGAGCTCTCGTCGTAGTCCCACTCCCTTCCCATGTGTGCCTTGCCACCCTTCTTCTTGTTGTAGTACTTCTTCTTCTTCTCCATCTTCTTCCCTTTCTTGTCATCGTCGCTATCACTTTCACTTGCATATGGACATTTAGCAATATAGTGACCGGACTTACCCCATCGGTAGCAAACCCTCTTGGAGCGGGATTTGTACTCCTTCCCTTTCCTTCGCTTGAGGATTTGCCGAAAGCTCTTAATGATAAGAACCATCTCCTCAATGTCAAGCTTGAAGGCATCAATTGGGAGCCTTTTAGTTGGTGTGGCCTCATCCTTCTTTTCTTCCGTTGCCTTGAATGCAACTGGTTGCGCCTCGGGTATAGAGGTGTCACCTTGCTCCAAGTTGGCAATGTGTTTGGAGTTCTTGACCATAAGTTCAAAGCTCACAAAGTTGCCAATCACCTCCTTAGGAGACATTTGCTCATACCTAGGATTCTCAAGGATTAATTGCACTTGAGTGGGGTTACAAAAAACAAGAAATCTTAGAATAACCTTGACCATTTCATGGTCATCCCACTTGGTGCTCCCGAGGTTACGGACTTGGTTCACCATGGCCTTGAGCTGGTTGTACATGGCTTGTGGCTCTTCTCCTTTGTTGAGGATGAACCAACCAAGTTCTCCCTCGATTGTTTCCTACTTGGTGATCTTGGTGACTTTGTCCCCTTCGTGCGCCCTCTTGAGGACGTCCAAATTTCTTTGGCACTTTTCAACCCTTGCACTTTGTTGTACTCCTCTCTACAAAAGGAAGCAAGGAGTATGGAGGTGGCTTGGGAGTTGAAGTGCCTCACTTGGGTGGACTCATTGGAGTCGTAGTCCTCATCGTCAATTTGTGGTGCCTGCGCTCTAATCTCAACAATATCCCAAATGCTTTCGTGGAGTGAGGTTAGATGGTGCCTCATTTTATCACTACACATAGAATAATCTTCACCACCAAAGTATGGTGGTTTGCGTAAGGGAACGAAAAGTAAAGGACCATGTTTAGGAATGCGAGGATAGCGAAGAGGGATCTTACTATACTTCTTACACTCTTGGCACTATAAAGATGTTGACTCGGCATCGGAGGTTGAGGGCGTTGATGAGTCGGTCTCGTAGTAGACCATTTTCTTCATCTTCTTTTTCTTCTTGTCGCCCTTCTTGTGTGATTTGACAGAGCCGTTGGATTCTTCCTTGTCCTCCTTGTGCTTGTCGTCGGATATCTTGGCCTCCTTTGACGGAGTCTTACCTTCATTCTTCTTCCTCGAAGATCTAGGCTTTTCCCTGGTGATCAACTCCTTTTTGGCATGTTCTCCCGACATCACTTCAAGTTATTAGACTCTAATGAAGTACCAGGCTTTGATACCAATTGAAAGTTGCCTAAAGGGGGGTGAATAGACGACACCTAAAAATTATAAACTTTGATCATGAACTTTACCCCAGGTTAGGATTAGAAATGAGTAATAACAAAATCAGAGTGTGGAAGAGAGTTCTTCTTGCTTTGTGTTGCTCAATCAATGCGGATGACTTTGGGAGGAAACTCAAAAAGATTGTAAGCAAGAGAACTTAGAGAGAGGGGAGAGGAAGAATCAAATCGTAAGGTAATGATCAACACAAATGAACACAATGATTTGTTTCTCGAGGTTCGCTTCCAATAACTTACTCCCCGTTAAGGAGGCCACATAGGCTGAGTCTCTTTAAACACTTTCCCTCTCTCAAACGATCAATTAGATTGGTTGAGTGCTTCTCCTTAATCTCGAGGGTCACTAGGCCCCGCAAGTATCACCACACACTTAGGTATCTCTTGTTAGTTTTACAAGTCACTTGAGAGTTTACAAGGAGATGAAGAAAGCACGATTTAAAAGCCAACCAACAAGAGCAACAATAAAAACACAAGATCACACTCTCTTAAGTCACTAATCACTAATGATCACTAGTCACAATTATGGCACTTGGAGAGGTTTGGAACCTTTGAATGTGTCTTGGAATGAAGTGCTTGCTCTTGTATTGAATCTGAGTGAATCGAATGGTTGGGTGTTTGTAATGGAGGTGGATTGGTGTTGTAGTTATAGCCACCAACCACTTCCTAGTCGTTGCCTCCTTTCTGCCAACTGCGGACGGTCCGCGCCTTTGGTCCGGACGGTCCGCCCTGGACATCAATGGCTGAAATCGCAATGGTCAGTAGTAACGGCTATATTTATGGCTATAATGTATTAATTGTGTCGTCAGATGTCAAATAAAGCAGTCATGGTCGGTTCGGCCGTGCACCCCGGACGGTCCATAAAGGACGGTAAAAATGCATTTTACCGAACCCGTCACCTTCGGGTTTTTTCTAGTTTTTCAACGAGCGGACGGTACGCGCCTGAGGCCAGACAATCCGAGCTTGGTCCCAGATGGTGCTCTCTTCTCCTTCAGATAGTTCATAGTGTGATTACGAGTTTTGCATAGTTTTTGTTTGAGGCACACCGTGGTGTCGCGGATGGTCAGCTGGAAGGGCCAGGACGGTCTACGCATAGGTGAATTTTCCAAAAAGCTTCTTCTGTCTAGAATAATCTATGGTATTTCGGACAGTCGACTTAGAATTGATATAGATGGACTTATGCACCTGAGAAATGATCAACTAGGCAAACTAGTTAGTCCATAAGATTTGTGATGGTCGTCAAGCACCAAAATTGATTTTAGAAAAAATGGTTAAGGCCATTTCCCTTTCAATCTCCCCCTTTTTGGAGATTGATGCCAACACAAATCAAAGCAAAAATAAAGTGTAGAAATGTAGCTACTTTTCATTTTGACAGATGTGCATAAGTTACTTTGAAATGAAAGCAATTCTAAGTATATATGAATGTTTTGATATAGTTAAAATTTTGGACCACATTTGCACCTCTTAGCTTGTTTTTGCAAATCTTTTGGAAACGTCTTTTAAAATTCTTTTGCAATTAGCTAACGGTATAAGAATATAATTTCCAAAGGCATTTTCATGTTTTGAAAGATTCTCCCCCTTTTTCAAATGCATTTCCTTTGACTAAATAAAAGCTCCCCTAGAAAAGTTCTCCCCTTAGTTGTCAAGAGGCCATTTCCCTTCCACAAACATATCTTCAACTTCTCTATGTGAGGAAGATCGAAGGTTCTTCGAAGGTTAAGCAACACGATGCTAAGGCCATCAAAAGTTGGTCTTATACATGGCACTGTTCATCTATTTATAGGGAATACGAATAGCCTCATAGAAAATCACATTCATGCACTCAGGGTCTTACATACATGATTTACAAATGACATTAGGTTAGCAATGTCTTTTCTCTTTCTTTCTTTTCGCTCAAGACTTCATCATCTTCTTCTTTGTTCCTTTGACCTTGAAGCTTGCCTCATACCAAAGATCAATGACTTTCGATGTTATGTATCTCTACAGTCGAAGCTTCTATATTTGAAGACTAGCTTCGTTTGTCCTATGTATACCTAAAAACACATTTTTTTCTTTCCAAAGCAAGGGTTACTTGAGGACTTTCGGCAAAGGTGGCCCCCCAACACCTTATGACTTACACCACATAACCATAGGTATTACCTCATTGGTTGTAAGTCACATCCTTAAGTCGTGATCCTTGATGCACCATAGCTCTTATCAACTCGATCAACCTTGTCATTGTAAGTCTTCTTCTTCACCCCTAGTATTGGGTACCTCGGCTTCCTTGACCTTCTTTCATGCACTCGATACCTCGAAGCTCTCCTTACCTCCATCCTTGCCTTGACCAGTTGTCTCCAGAGTTATGCACACCAAGACTCACATAAGCAATTATTCTTCAACTTTACTTGTGATGTTCACAGTCCATTGAGAATTCAGCTTATGTGGACCATCACTTTTGTCTTTATGTGTTGTACCTTTTATTTTTTCACCTAGAACCAATTCAGCACTTAACACCTTGATAAGACCTTTAATTGTCTTTTCATCCAAAGCACCAAAACCCACAAGGGAGCTTTTAGTTAATCAACACTCTTTCAAGTTGTTTCAAGTGGACGTGAAGAGCACCTTCCTGAATGGACCAATCAAGGAGGAAGTTTATGTGGAGCAACCACCTAGATTTGAGGATGACATGTATCCTGACCATGTTTACAAGCTCTCTAAGACACTCTATGGGCTTAAGCAAAAACCAAGAGCATGGTATGAATGCCTTAGAAATTTTTTAATTGCAAATCATTTTAACTTGGGAAGGGTGATCCCACTCTATTCACTAAGACTATTGATGGTGATCTTTTTGTGTGCCAAATATATGTCGATGACATAATATTTGGTTCTACTAACTAGAAAAGTCTTATGAGGAGTTTAGTAGGATTATGGTGCAGATATTCGAGATGTCGATGATGGGTGAGCTGAACTAGTTCCTCGGCTTCCATGTAAAGCAGCTCAAGGACGAGAACTTCATTTCCTAAACCAAGTGTATGTAGGACATCCTCAAGATGTTTGGGATGAAGGATTTGAAGCCCATCAAGACACTGATGGGAACAAATGGACACCTGGACCTTGACATTGGAAGTAAGTCCGTAGATCAAAAGGTATACCGGTCTATGATAGGATCCCTACTTTATCTTTATGCATCTAGACTGAACATAATGTTATCCGTTGCATGTGTGCAAGGTTCCAATCCGACCCTAAGGAACGTCACATTGAGGCTATCAATAAGATCTTAAGGTACTTAGTTCACACACCTCACTTTGGGCTCAGGTATCCTAAAGTGTCTACCTTTGACCTAAATGGGTAGTCAGACATCGATTATGCTGGATGCAAGGTTGATACGAAGATAACATATAGGACTTGCCAATTCTTGGGTAGGTCCCTTGTACCTTGGAGCTCTAAAAAACAAATCTCTATTGCCCTATCCACCACCGAGGCCAAGTACATTACCGCAGGCCATTGTATTATGCAATGTTTTGGATGGGACAAATACTCATGGACTTTGGCTACAATCTGAGCAATATCCCACTCCTATGTGATAATGAGAGTGATATCCACATGGTGGAGAATTCTATTGAACAGAGCTGCACAAAGTACACAGACATATGGAACCACTTCCTGAGAGACCACCAGCAAATGGGAGATATCGTAATAGACAATGTAAGCACCCACTCCCAATTATCTGATATGTTCACCAAGCCTTTGAATGACAAGAAGTTTTGGGAGGTAAGGAGTGAATTGAATATCTTAGACTCTCGAAACGTAGATTAAGATATTGCAAACTTGTATATTTTCAAATACCTTTGATCATGTTGTATTCATATTATTTGGTTATATTGTGGTTCAAAGTGTAGAAAGTCATCCCTAGACCTCACAAGTCCAAGTGCTTAGGATGCACACATTTAGGGGGATGATAGATTACACTTTGACCTTTTGGGACTAACAATACTTTTGAGTTGATCATAGGTGTATTCACAAGGTGCTTGAAAGCGAAATGGTGGACAAAGAAAGGCGCTACCACTGCATAATGATATCAAGGTTATTTATCTAAATTTCTTGACATCTCATTGCTTCTGGCTTTCATTCACTATTTTTTGTGAGACAATTGGGTTAAGCCACTTAGTTTATCCATTTTAGTGCTTAATGCCAAAGGGGAGAAATTAGAGGCAAAAGCAAATGGATCAAACCACCACTTGAGTTTTAAAAAAATGTTTTCAGCTTTGAACTTGCCTTTTGATATAAAACCCTCTTGATAGGAAAGAGGGGCCCTCTTATTGTAAAAACAAAAGTTCTTTTGTGAGCAAAGGGAGAGAAATTAGTGTTTGATCAAAATGAGTTACTTTAAAACTAGTTTGATTTGCAAAACTCAAGTGTATTTGAATTAGAAGTAAGAAAAGGTTGAAAATGGCTTTATTTGCAAAATTAAAAGCAAGTATTAGCTAAATGATCCAAATATTCTAAATCATTGAAAAACTTCTTTTGGTTAGGTTTGAACTTCAAATTGCAACTTTTGTCTCATATTGCTTTTGAGTCGGTCAATTTCTTGTTGCTTTAGGCATGTTGGCATAAATCACAATAAAGGCTAGTCGGTTGGCTACACTAGGCATATGTTAGCACACTAAGGTTAGCCGGTTGGGCTGACCTGTTGGCTCATAGGGGAGGCACGGGCGCGTGCGGAGCTGGGCTTGGCTAGGGTATTGGGATAGCAGGTAAGTCTTCTCCCCCTTTTTTCTTTTCTTTTTCTTTTTCAATCTAGTTTTAAATTTGCAATTCAAATTTTAAATTTCAAATTGAAACATGGCTTTGAATTTGAAATTTTAAAGTAAATACAGCAAGCGCAAATGCAACATGATGCAAAGTTATATTTTATTTATCTATTTATTAATTATTCTATTTATCAAAACCAATGTTTGCACGTATGAAACAAACAAATAATTCTCACAACCATGTAGTTAAGGACTCTCTTTATTTGACTAAAATTTGGATATTACAAAAATATATATGAACATGCTAGCGAATTTGTATTTTTATGAAATTACTTTTAATTTATAGATATGCATAGTAAATTTAGATTTTTAAAGTGACTATTTTAAATGTTGACTCAGATATTTGAAGTTAGTTATATATTAGAAAGAGTAGAAAATATTAGTCTAGCCTCGAATATCAGCCATATTGATTCAAGGCCCATGTATAGGAGGGCATATTTATAATATTGGATCACTTCAAGGGGCAACATGTAAATTGTCAACCACTACAAATAGAGACCAAAGGCATAGGGGCAAAGGAAGTTTTTATATTTTCTTTTTTTCTCCAATTTTACACTTCAAATTACCTTAAGTTCAGGGTTTTAGTAAATTTGTAGAGATTTAGAAAAATTAACAATAACATATAGAAAGTGGATAAGTATAGATAATAGGTTACCTTAATTTTGGATTTTAATAAATTTATAGTGATTTATAAAAATACGTGTAACATATATAAAATGATTAAATAGAGAAAATTAAATAAGTATAAGAAAAATATATTGTTGTATACTATTTTTTTCATCCGTATAACCAACATAATCAAATTATATAAGACTCACAAATAATTATTGTAAATTAAGTATGTCATGATTATTATGACCAATAGAGTTTATATAAATTTTAAAATATAATTATTTATTAATTATTAAAACATAAATAAAAATTAAATATATATATTGAATATCATAATTGTGTGTTCGTCATATCAATACGTCTTAAAGATTTATATGGTTGAACAACCACACTTTAAACATGTAATATTTTATAAGATTTTATCAATTGGTCTTATTCTATTTATAAAGTCTCGCACCATCACCTGATGTCCTCATGAACAAGAAATATTTTAGAAAGTTAATTCAATTGTAGTAAGAATGTTGCATTCGACTGAAATGAGTATTTAGATAAGTTCTAATATTTTCTATTAGTTATTTAATTAATATCCAACATCATAAGTTGCATGTCTGGATGTGCATGTCCGTCTGCACCTGCTCATAGCACTGGTGGCTGCTGCCACGCACGCCATGCTCTTTCGCTAGAAAGGTGAGACAGAAATACGAGATTTTCGGGTATCCCCTCCCAGGCTTCTGTTTGTTCTCGAGAGGACGCGGAAATACTGTTTATTTTTCTTCGCCATTTCTATTTCTTCACATAAACACATAAAGAGGGGTGAATCACATAATCATAATGACAACCTTTTGCTTTGATTTGTGGGCTATTTCTTTTATTTAAGATTAAAGATGAACAACACGATTCTCTTCTTCAGGCGCTATTCTGTACACAAAGAAGAGATTTCAAGCTGCAAACAAAGCCTATAGAGGAGGGGCTAACCGTGTCCACGTCACTGATCGGCTACACCATCATCACCACTTTTTTTCGGGCCGATGTTAGGCTGGATCGACCGTCGCCCAATGCTCATCTTAGCTTCTACGTTCTGCTACAAGCACAGCTCATAGACTGATTCAGCGTCGGCTTTGCCATCACGCTCATGCCTCTGTACATCTCAGAAATAGCGCCTCTAGAGACCAGAGGCCTGCTAAACACGCTGTCACAATTTAGCGGGTCGAGAGTGATGTTCTTGTCGTACCGCATGTTATTTGGGATGTCGTTGTTTTCATCACCTGATTGAAGAGTCATGCTTGGGGTGCTTGCGATACCTTAATTTTTTTATTTGGATTGACAGTGTTTTATCTCCCTACATCTCTAAGATGACTTGTTAGCAAAGGACCGATGACAGAGACCAAGAAGGTGGTGCAGAAATTTCACGGCAATGAAGTCATCTCATGTCTGTTTTACTAAAAGTTCTGGAGTTCATTTGTTCTAGCTGACTAGATTCTAATTGTTGCTCTCTCTAGTAATACTGTTATTGAATTGTTAGTTAATTCGAGAAATGGTATCCGTTTACACTATATATAGAACAGTTAGTTATTTTCAAGAAAAACAAAACCAGTTACATTGTATAGAATGACAATCATATATTACTTAATCATAAATGCTTGACGAGCTAAAATATTTATGTTTGCTCGATATCTTATTTATATTATGTATAGATATTTTATGGTCAAGTATATTACATTCTCTTTTTGATTTTTCATAATACGATGACCAAACTGTAATGCAACCAGAGTTATTCACATTGTATAAATTGTTGTTTTTTGGAAATTTATTCAAGTTGATTATGATATCAAATTTAAGATAAAAGCTTCATGTGTGATACGGAAGACGAATACAGGTTAGACCCTTGTCGATGTTTGGAACCTAGCTCTGACATGTAAATTTGTATGCGCGTTCTAGGCTCTGGACGGTGTGCGTGGTGGGCGCAAGATTTGTACTAGTTTAGGCAGAACGTCCTTGTTGGGGGTCTCCTTCTCTGCCGAAGGTCCTCAAGGCGGAGAAGTTGTTTATAACCAACAAGATCGAATGCCGAAGCTACAACGAGCATGTGTAAAGCGGCAAAGGATGGCACTATACTTAATGGTGGTTACGAAGGTCAACCATAATGTTGAGCTGAAGAGGAAAAGTCCGATTAATCCCCGATGTTCTGCGTTAAGATAATGTGTATACATTAGGGTCACAAATGTATTTTTACCCTGGGCTGCATCTCGTGTCTATAAATAGGTGAACAGTACCCCGCACCGTTCATGATGGATTGTAACCACTCTTACGTCATTGTCTTCAAGCAAGCCGAAGGTATCGATTTAATTCAAACTTTGATAAACATCTTTATCTCCTTTATGAAATAAATGTGTGGTTTGATCTGTAATACCCAAATTATAAGACTTATAATAGGGTTGATCTCCTTATATGATTTGCCATTTACTTTTTGAGCCATGTGACTAAACATAATTAAAAAGGTAATAATTCTTTACTGAATCATAAAAAGTAAAGCCATGCATCATGCTGGAGTTTAATTGTTTGTGCATTTCATAATAAAAATACTAGTAATAAAAATATTATAAAATTTAAGTTTGGATCAACACCTAAAGTGAAATCAAGATTTAAAAATAGAAATGGAAAATTGAGAGGGAAAGAATGAGATATTATTTAATACAAAATAAAAATTTTAATTGGATAACTTCATCCCATTTTGGTAAGATTAAATTTAACATTAGTCTGAGTACAAATGTGCCACAAAGGTGAACTTAAATGGAGGTTTTGAATTTGGAATTCCAAATAAAATGAAGACAAAATAGGAAAATGAAAATATAAAAGAAAAACAGTGTTGTGCTCGATTGGGCTAAGCCAACGAATTCGGCCCACTTCCTCCCTTAACCACTGCGCGACCCACCTTACTCCGCTGACGCGCGCTGACATGCGGGCCCCACGGGTCAGCCTCTTTCCCTCCTCGCGCGGCGGCCCACGGGCCAGTCAGGTCAGCAGCACACGCGCCCCCTTCCACCGACCTGTGGACCCCGCTTGGCAGCCGGGTTGCTTGCGCCCCGTTATGACTTAGTTGCTCGTTGTCGCTCGGGGCCCACACACCAGCCGCACGACCCATCTCGCCCACCTCGCGCGCATGGCGGAGTGCCGCAGCGGCAAAATTGTGGAATTCGGCCTCGGCCATTGAATCGTTGACCACGTACGCGCCCATATAGTGCCACGACCCCGAGCTCGCCTATCTCCCTCTTTCTCCTATATTCGCGATCACCACCGTAGATAGAGATCGGGAGCGAAGCTGAGAGAAAGAGAGTGCCACCTCGCGACCACCGACGGTGGAATCCCTACTGTGTTTGCGCCCTGTCTCCGAATTGCGGTCGTGTGGCATCGCCGGAGTTAACCGCAACTGCCCGTGGCCTTCTCGAACCAAAATCGGATCAGGTATGTCAGGAATTTCTCGTCGAAGTTGAACTCCGCCGCGTGCTCGCACCATCCCGTGGCCAGGAGAATATCTGCCCTGAACCGAGGTATTAGGAGTACCAGTCCTCCCGCCTTACTCGGAGCATTGCATAGTGCAGTTTTGATTAGAGGTTAGGGCCCCACGGCGCGGTATTTGGGCAGTCTGGCCATGGGCACCATGCTTTGGGCGGCGCGGCGTCGCCGGAGTTTCGCTGGGGGAAGACGAAGGCCTTTGGGCCATTAGATCTGGCACTGATGGCTTTGATCTGGTCATGTAGTCGATTGGATTAGATCAAACCTACACCGTCGGATGCATAGTGTGTGGCCCTAATTTGATCTCGGCGTACCGTTTTGTTGGGTCAATTGGTGCCGTCGGATGGTGATCGAGCGGGTGTTCGAGCACCTCAGGTTATGTTGTGGTCCGGTCCGTTGATTGGGCATCCGATGGCTGAAAACCGCACGCTGGTATATAATAACGGAGATCTAATCCTAGCCGCTCGCATTTGATCAAACGGCAAGAAACACTAGATGCCCCTTCGGCCTGCGCGTATTGCAAATGAGCCCCTTGGTTTATGTAATAACAACCCACAGTCCACTTGTATGGGCTCTGAGTCTTAGGAATAATTGCGCGGATGATGCGTCACTATGCCCGATCTTCACGATGTAGGATCAACCTTCAGATAACTAGCTTCGAAGAAGCCAAGATAACTTGCTGCAAGCAGCGATAACTAGTGCAACCTGACAAATAAAACTCGAAGCCAACCACCGTCTTTAACCGGCAACCTGAATCGAGGATTCACCCAACCACACTCTCAAAGAACCAACCAACACAGCCTACAATCAATCGAGGAGACCTCGAAGGGAGTAGGAGCACCACTTGGGAGCGGATGAAGCTGCCGCTTCTGCAATCACGCAAAGGAATTCACAAGAGGAAAGGGGTAGAGATCACTCTGAATATTTGTTAGCACACAGCTGAACAAAAGGATTCTATTTTTAGATTATCAAAAGATGCCTTACATCATAGCAATAGGGGGGTATTTATACTAGTAACAACCAGCCTTAGAGAGGTATAAACACGAAACAAAAGTATTTTCATGTGCTAATGTGAAGGAGCCTCTTCGGGAGTTCGACAGAGCTGATTTCCGTGTGGCTGTTTAACTTTTGTGCATTTTTTAGTATTTTGATAATAACTTCTCCTAGGAATCTACAAATAAGGTGGGGCTTGATGCATTGGAAAGCTGACTTGATAAGCTTTCTTACCATGTATAGCATGCTTGATGAAACTTCGTAGAATGATGCAGTTTAATACGAAAACTTGGTCATCAAACAGACTGTTGACCTTCTGACCAGTCAGCACTAAAGTAGGTCGGCTGCCTTTCTGGTAGATTTGATTAAGTCGGCCTTAGAAGCATTGGAAACTAGACTTCAAGAGCTTTCCAAAAAGTACTTATGGGCCTTCATAGCTTCTGGGAATCAAAAGATATGACTGTTTCTTCTGGACGGTTCTCTAGCGCTGGACTGACTCGGACATAGCTCTTCTTGCTGATTCGCCCTTGATATGTTTTGTCCTTCCTCATTGATGAACCTAAGTAATATCAACATACACGACTTAGGTAGCATAAAGTTCTCATTAGTGTCTAATTGAAATTCATAAAGTAGCACGTGCAACTCTTGTTGTAGCTTATTAGCTCGGCTACGTGTAATTGGTCCATCAAAGACTTGGGTTGGTGATGATGTTGGTTGTACTTGAGTTGATATAGTATGACTTGGGGGTTGTAACGTGTTGCTTAATGGCATGGCCATATCATCCTCCTCCCCTTGAAAAGGAGTCGTCCTCGACTCTGAAGTGTCATCACTCATATATGGTAAGAGATCAGCAACATTGAACGTGTTGCTCACGTCATAGCTTGGTGGAAGATCTATCTTGTATACATTATCATTGATCTTGGCAAGAACACGAAATGGACCATCCCCTCATGGAATCAATTTGAATTTGCGCTGCTGAGGAAAACGCTCCTTGCGCAAGTGAATCCAAACCAAGTCCCCCGGTTCAAATAACATTTTCTTCCTATGCTTGTTCATGCTTGCAGCCTTGCGCACTGCTTTGAGCTCAATTGCTTCCTTAGTCTTCTCATGTATCTTTTTAATGTATGCAGCACGCTTGGAAGCTTCCATATTGGTTCTTTCCTGCAATGGAAGGGGCAACAAATCTATTGGAGTAATAGGTTTGAACCCATATACAATTTCAAAGGTTGCATAAATTAGTTGTAGAATATACTGCCCTGTTATAAGCAAACTCCACATGTGGCAAACATTCCTCCCAATCCTTCGAGTTCTTCTTTACCATTGTTCGCAGCAGCATTGACAATGTACGATTCACCACTTCAGTTTGTCCATCAGTTTGGGGGTGGCATGTGGTGGAGAACAAAAGTTTAGTCCCAAGCTTTGCCCACAATGTTTTCCAAAAATAGCTCATAAACTTCACATCACGGTTAGATACGATGGTCTTGGGCACTCTATGTAGCCTTAAGATTTCTCTAAAAAACAAATTGGCAACATGTGAAGCATCGTCGCTCTTGTTGCATGGAATAAAATGAGTCATTTTTGAAAATCTATTAACCACAACAAAAATAGGATCTCTCTTTTTCTGAGTCCTCGGCAGCCCTAAAATAAAATCCATGCTTATGTCTTCCCAAGAAATTTTAGGAGCGGGTAAAGGAGTATATAAAGACTTAGCTTTGTGACAGGTGACACAACGCTCCACAAATCTGATGACGTCTATCCTCATCTTGGGCCAATAGAAATGATCACTGAGCAGTTCATAAGTCTTCTTTTGTCCAAAATGACCTGTTAGACCTCCTCCATGTGACTCCTGTAATAAAAGCAATCTAACCGAAGAATTTGGTACACAAAGTTTGTTAGCTCTAAATAAAAATCCATCATGTATATGATATTTTTCCCAACCTTTTCCATCTTTATAATGATTGTATGGTTCTAAAAATTCAGGATCATCATTATACATTTCTTTCAAATTTTCAAGACCCAAAACTTTTACCTCTAGTTGATTCAACAACACATTCCTTCGAGACAAGGCATCAGCGACCACGTTGTCCTTACCTTTCTTATATTTCACAATGTATGGAAATTTTTCGATAAACTCAACCCATTTGGCATGGCGACGGACTCAGTTTGGCTTGCCCTTTCAAAAACTTCAAAGCTTCATGATCGGAATGAATAACAAACTCTTTTGGCCATAAGTAGTGCTGCCATGTTTCAAGCGCTCGGACCAAAGCATACAATTCTTTGTCATACACAGAATAATTTAATTGAGCACCTCCCAATTTTTCACTAAAATATGCTATAGGTTTTCCTTGTTGCATTAAAACTCCTCCTATCCCAATCCCACTAGCATCACATTCTACTTCAAAAGTTTTAGTGAAATCAGGAAGAATAAGTACAGGTGCTTCAGTCAAACGTTTCTTCAATTCTTGAAAAGCGTCTTCTTGTGAGTTTCCCCATTTAAATTCAACACATTTCTTTGTCAATTCATTTAAAGGGGAAGCGATGGTACTGAAATCTCGCACAAATCTTCTATAAAAACCAGCAAGACCATGAAAACTTCTTACTTGACTTACATTCGTTGGAGCTGGCCAATCCTTGATTGCTTTCACCTTGGATTCATCCACCTCTATTCCTTTTGCTGAAACAACAAAGCCAAGAAACACAACATGGTCTGTGCAAAAACTGCACTTCTCAAGATTAGCAAATAACTGCTCCTTTCTAAGCTCATCTAAAATTTGTCAAATGTGGTTCACATGTTCATCAAATGACTTGCTGTAAATTACAATATCATCAAAGTAGACAACAACAAATTTTCCAATGAAAGTTCTTAAGACATGGTTCATTAATCTCATAAAAGTACTAGGAGCATTAGTCAACCCAAAGGTCATCACTAACCATTCATACAACCCAAATTTTGTTTTAAATGTAGTCTTCCATTCATCTCCAGTTTTCATTCTTATTTGATGGTATCCACTTCTCAAATCAATTTTAGTAAAAATTATTGAACCACTTAATTCATCAAGCATATCATCTAGCCGTGGAATAGGATGGCGATAGCGAACGGTAATATTATTTATAGCTCTACAATCAACACACATCCTCCAAGATCCATCTTTTTTAGGTACTAAAATCACAGGAACAGCACAAGGGCTTAAACTTTCACGAACAAAACCTTTATTAAGAAGTTCTTGTACTTGCCTTTATATTTCCTTAGTTTCTTTAGGATTGGTTCGATATGGTGGACGGTTAGGAAGTGCAGCCCCTGGAATAAGATTGATTTGATGCTCTATCCCTCGAAATGGAGGTAGTCCAGCCGGTGTTTCTTGTGGAAACACGTCTTCAAAGTCCTGCAAAAGATCAGCCACAACACTAGGAAGAGATGTTATGTCGTTAGGAGAGATCAAAACAACTTTGTTCACAAATACAAAGAGCACTTGATATGGGTTGTTCCTCACTTCTCTCAGCTCAGATTTTATGGCTAACATAACTAGATGTTCTCCCTCTTCCTTCCTTTTATCTCTTGAATTTGGCTTGTATCACTCGCTCACCGAATTGTGGATGGCACTTAATTTCTTTTGCTCTTCTCCACCTCTACTTGCTGCACTAATTTTAGTTTTCTTTTGTAAATGTTCAGCCATGATTTGTTGAGGGGTCATAGGCTTGAGCACAAACTTTCTCCCTTTCAGATCTAGCGTGTATTGATTTGTTCTTCCACAATGCTGAGAATATCGGTCATATTGCTAAGGTCTTCCTAGCAGCATGTGACACACAGACATGGGTGCAACATCGCACTCCACTGTGTCAACATACTCTCTAATCTTGAACGGAACTTTCACCTTATAACCAATCTTGATATCTCCCAATTCATTCAACCATTGGACATGATATGGATGAGGGTGTCGCTGCAACTTCAAACCAAGCTTTTCAACCATCTCACGACTTGCAAGATTATGGAAGCTCCCTCCACCAATGATCACCTTTACTACTTTGTCTTGCACTTTTGCTCGCGTTTGAAAAAGATTATGTCGCTGTCCAATTTCAGCTTCTTTCATTTGAACACTTAATATTTGTGTAACCACAAGAGTAGTACCATGCTCAAATTCACATCCAGTGTGTTCCTCAATTTTATGAGTGTCTTCTACATTTCCTGCTTCAGCTTCCTCTTCACTAGCTGATGTATATTCTCCATCATCATTCACAAGGATCACACGATTATTTGGACACTCCAATATGACATGAGACCTCCACACTTGAAGCACTAAATACCACTACTCTTTGATACCAGATGATGCGTCATGATGCCCGATCTTCACGACGTAGGATCAATCTTTAGATAACTAGCTTCGAAGAAGCCAAGATAACTTGCTGCAAGCAGCGATAACTAGTGCAACCTGACAAATAAAACTCGAAGCCAACCACCATCTTTAACCGACAACCTGGATCGAGGATTTGCCCAACCACACTCTTGGCTGTTGAACCCACTGATGTTGAAGTGGATGCTGCTGGTTTATAACTCATGTTTGGAGCAGCACCATTCTTTCCACTAGAATTGCCTTGAATATTGGATCGCAAACCTCCAATTGGACCTTTCTGTCGCTGAGGATGCAGCAGTAAACCTTGAGATTGATTTGCTTCCTCCAGTCATGGTTCGTGCACCATATGACAAGGGCTTGGTGCTCTTAGCATCTTGTTGCAGCTAGCGTTCAGCTTTGGTGGCTTGATGTACCAAATCAATAAGACTTTGGTACGGCTGAAACTCAACAATATGCTGAATGTTGCAGTGTAACCCAGCCATGAAACGTGCAACGGTTTGCTCTTCGTCTTCATACACATTGGCTCTAATCATGGCCTTCTCCATCTCCTTATAATATTCCTCAACTGAGAAACTTCCTTGCCTCAAATTCTGCAATTTATTAAAAAGATCACGCAGATGATGCTTCGGCACAAATCGAATTCTCATTTCTCGCTTCATCTCTTGCCAAGTAATAATAGGGTCCTCTCCATCTTCTTCACGATCACGAAGAAGTTGCTCCCACCAAATCAGAGCATATCCTTCAAACTCAAGAGATGCCATTGCAAGTTTCTTCTCCTCTGAATAATTATGTTAGGCAGAAGATTTTCTCCAACTTCAATTCCCATGTGAAATAATCTTCAGGATCAGATCTACCATCAAATTTTGGCATGGTAAACTTAAGTTTCCCAAATCACTCTTCTTGGTTGACGCCTCTATGATGACGACGACCATAGCGACGTTGGGATTGATCATCATCATCCCCAAATACAGATTCTTCATTGTCATCATTTCTTCGATTCCGCCCACTTCCTCTACCACGTGCAGCACCTTGATTCCTCCTCCCATGTTCACTTGCTCTTCTAGAATAATTTCCTTCACCTTCGTCCCCCGTCTTCATCATGGTTTCTTGCACCATCAGGGAGTCGACGACGACCTCTAATTTCAGCCATAAGTTTCTGAAGATCTTATGCCAATCGATCTTGCTTGTCTTCTATGCTTTGTTTGAGCTCATTAAATTGTATCAGGGTGACACATTCTTCAATCTCAGCGTTGGGATCCATCTTCCTGCAAAATTAGTGGCAACAAGGCAAAAAATATAGGTGGAATATGAAGCTATATAGAATCTCACAACCTCACCACTCTAACCAACCAAAGCTCTTATGAGGTCCCTGTGGGTTGCAAGCAAAATGTGTGGTGGTAACAATAAAGTGATGGTTGAGTGAATACAAGACCAGAGTACCGATTACGATGGCTTATATGTGGAGCTTGGTGGAGAATAGTAAACAAGGAATGCAATCTGAATTCTAGTTGTTGTAAAGTTAAATAACCATCCAACTAGAAGTTCACTACCTAGTGCTGACCACAAGATATGAGTGATGTAGGTAGATCAAACACACTGCACAAAGAATTTTTAGATTTGATGCAAATCAAGGAGTATGGTAGGAATGCAAGTGTTGCGATTAGACCCAACCAAAATTTTACACCAAATGACAATAGCAAACTGGTTGAACAACTTGATGAACTTTCAGCACCTGTGCACATAAACAAACTGATCGTTCTACTTTTCTTTCACAATCTTATTCAACACTTTTTTTGGTACTTTTCTTTCTTCTCTTTTTTTGATACTCTTTTTTATAGCCCTAAACACAGAGATCTGATATGATATTGCACACTTTATAATACTTAACAAAGAACTCAACCAGCATCTATAACTTAAATAGGATCAAAGTTAACGCGAAGGAAATGATGAGGGTTTTCATATTTTTCTTTTTGTGGATATTTTCATATATATATATAAGAGGCTCAAAGGAAACATAAAGGATAGAGTGACCAGCAACTAAACAAAAACTCTAAGGACTGAAACTTAACAAAACTCACTTGAACAACACATTGAAACAAAGGGCTATGGAAAAAAAAATTATGGCTTTTTAGTGGATAGGACGAACACAAAATATATGTAGCTAAGGATAAAGAATCCTACGGTGGCAACTGAGGCTTTGATACCAGATGATATGTCACGATGCCCGATCTTCACGACGTAGGATCAACCTTCAGATAACTAGCTTCGAAGAAGTCAAGATAACTTGCTGCAAGCAGCGATAACTAGTGCAACCTGACAAATAAAACTCGAAGCCAACCACCGTCTTTAACCGGCAACCTAAATCGAGGATTCGCCCAACCAAACTCTCAAAGAACCAACCAACAAAGCCTACAATCAATAGAGGAGACCTCAAAGGGAGTAGGAGCATCACTTGGGAGCGGATGAAGCCACCGCTTCTACAATCCTGCGAATGAATTCACAAGAGGAAAGGGGTAGAGCTCAATCTCAATATTTGTTAGCACACAGCTGAACAAAAGGGTTCTGTTTTTAGATTATCAAAAGTTGCCTTACATCATAGACATAGGGGGTATTTATACTAGTAACAACCAGCCTTAGAGAGGTATAAACACGAAACAAAAGTATTTCACGTGATAATGTGAAGGAGCCTCTTCGGGAGTTCTGCAGAGCTGATTTCCGTGTGGCTGTTTGACTTCTACGCAGCCTTTAGTATTTTGATAATAACTTCTCCTAGGAATCTCCAAATGAGGTGGGGCTGGATGCGTTGGAAACCTGACTTGATAAGCTTTCTCACCATGTATAGCATGCTTAATGAAACTTCGTAGAATGATGCAGTTTAATACGAAAACTTGATTATCAAACAGATGTTGACCTGCTGACCAGTCAGCACTAAATTAGGTCGGCTGCCTTTCTGGTAGATTTGATTAAGTCAGCCTTAGAAGCATTGGAAACTAAACTTCAAGAGCTTTCCAAAAAGTACTTATGGGTCTTCATAGCTTTTGGGAATCAAAAGATATGACTGTTTCTTTTAGACGGTTCTATAGCGCTGGACTAACTCGGACATAGCTCTTCTTGCTGATTCGCCCTTGATATGTTTTGTCCTTCCTCATTGATGAACCTAAGTAATATCAACATACATGACTTAGGTAACATAAAGTTCTCATTAGTGTCTAATTGAAATTCATAAAGTAGTGTGTGCACCTTTTGCTATAGCTTCTTAGCTCGGCTACGTGTAATTGGTCCATCAAAGACTTGGGTTGCTGATGATGTTGGTTGTACTTGAGTTGATGTAGTATGACTTGGGGGTTGTAACTGTAACACCCCTGGTGTTACTGTTACTTAAACTTGAGCATAACAACATAAGCATTAGCATTGCATATGTTTGACACACCTAGGATGCATTCACTAGGTAAAAATTTCAAGCAAATTGGGTTGTATGGCATTTTGCAAATAAGACCCTAGTATAGGGTACTTAACCTTAAATAGGGTTAGAAGGGTAAAACAGGACCCAAATAAAGAAAACCATAAAGATTAAGTAAAATAATCATAAAATGTTATCAAAGATGGACCTACATTGCATTTACACCCCTGAGATACCAAAAACCCTAAAACCAAACCCTAGGGGGTTAAGTGCAAAATTAGTCCACTATTGGACTAAAGTGCAAAAACCAGGTTAAATAAGTATCCTAAGTCATTTGGTTCACAAATATCTGGATTTGTAAGCTAAACCCTGGATTTTGGACCTAATTGCAAAAAGGACCCCATTTGGGTTCTATGCTAAGTCTGAAATCAGTGTTATAAGCTCAACTTTGGAGCTTTATAACTTTCAAATTAGTGAGAATACACCTTAGGGCACCACATCAACTTTGTAGCTCTATGAAAGGAGAACAACTTTGCTTAAGAGTGTAAGCATAGTTATTGAGAAGAAATTAGAGATAAGTAAGCCCAAAGATGGGCTGTCAGACTAAAACAATCTGAAGATTATATGATCAGTGGCATTGGATCACCTTTGGAGACAAATTGTGGCTAATCCAGTAAGAATTTGTCTTGGAATACTATAACAAAGATGAAGATGGTATATTGGACTACAACTTTGATGTAGAGCCTTGGGTATGTTGTCCCAAAGAATTAGGAGAAAATCTGCTCTAAACTTTGTCTATCATGCGCTCTGAAGATCCTTCGCCATTGTACAGTACCAGGATTGGATCAGAGCAACCGCGCATCTCACCGCCGACGACCTCCGCCGCGATTCGCGCCGCTGCTGTTGCGATTTACGCCACCAGTGACCCGATAAGTCTGCCAGGTAATAGCTATTCGCCTGGAGATAACTCCGGTGACTCACCGCCGTACCCCCCTTGCTTTGCGGCCTGACCAGATAAGCTCGCCGGCGACAGCCGTCGCACGGCTTGGCGCCACATACCCTGGCACCTCCACCGGATCGCCGTGAACCTGCTGTAATCCTCTGTCCATCGCCGGAGTGACTGCCACGGCGTTGAACATGAATTCACGCGCGCCAGTGACCTCCCCCTCCTCCGACCGCCACGCGTCACCCCTGAAATTCCCGACCATCGCTGTCGCTCCCTATAAATTGAAGCCACCGCGAGCTCTGCAAGGTCATCACACACCCAGCCACCCAGTATTGCCCCCAGCCGATCACTAGCGAGCTCGAATTTTACATTTCCCCCAAACCGATTCGAATACATCGCGAAGAACACCTCACCGCGGCCAACTCAACTCAGGTCAGTTCAAGTCTCTTCGTCGCTTGTTCTAGCGTCCCTAGGCCCTCCCCAAGATCCTCGACCCCTCCAATTGAACTAGACCGCCGCCAATCGCCGGGAACGCGTGGTTCTTTGGTTCATCCGCGCGCTCACCGTGGCCAGAGACATTGGGATAGTCGTTCGTGAAACTTAATGAGGGGAAACACTCCTCAGGGCTAGAATTAGGGTTAAACCAGAGATTAGCGCCAGTCCTTGCCCCATTCGGCCGGTCTACGAGCTCGCCGGAGCTCTGCCGTGCTCGTCGTCGTCGTGGGCCTCAACTTGTGAAGAATTAGAACGTGGGGGGGGGGTTATTGTAAACTGTCAGTGACTGTTTGAAATAGTATTCTAGACTCCTTCGGGTTATTCAAAACTGCAGGGCCTTATTCGCAAAGTCACCACGGGCGCGCGCGTGGGCGCGTTTCTGCCCTAGCGGGGCCGGCTCGGGCTGGATTCGGCCCGAGACTCTTCATTATTTTTCTTTTTCTTTTTCTAGCAAGATTTGGAAATCTGTAAGAAATTGTAGAAAAATCCTAAAAATGTCAAACCAATTTTCCTAGATTCCTTATTTTCCATGATATTTAGTAAAAATAGTTTTATGATTTTCAGAACAAATAGGGAATTTTGGGTCATTTAAAATAGCCTAAAGTATTGCTTCTGGATTTTTAGAAAAATCAATAATAATTCCAAAAATGCCCAAACTTTTTATATGAACTCAAAATAACATTTGGAAGCCTTGGGTAGATTTTGGTATGATTTGGACCTTATTGGATAATTAGAACCCAAAACCCCCACCCCCTGCTCTTTGAACTTCACTTTTGACTCCAGAAACCCTAGTTTCTCGGAGAACCGTGAAGGAAAATTGTATTCAAGACCTTAGATAATAAATTCTTACTATCTTTGCACTCTCATGAGCATTACATGGCATTCATTCTTATATATATAAATGGTTATATTTAGAAAACGAGGAAGCAGTTGAAGTAGAAGAAGAGAAGACTTCAGCACCATCACCTGCGGAACATCAGGCAGGAAATTGTTTTTACTTTGACATCTGCGGATCCGAGCCTGACTCACCTATAAACGAAGGCAAGCCCCAGTGCATTTGCCACCTCGATTCTTTTTAAATCTTTCTCACTTGCTTGATGCATTAGGTGATAGGAGTTGATTGATAAAACAATTTCTGCATTACCTTCCTTGAATTTGATCACCCGCCTTTGAATCCCTGTTTTATAAAAAGTTTTTACTATGCTTAGTCTTGCTTTAGCAAAGAAAAGATTTTTGTTTTTACAAAAGATAATATGGCAAAGTGGGAGGGATGTTTTTGAAATAAAATTTGATGGTGGATCCATCATGGCCATGATGGGTTCAACATCGGAAAGATGTACTTCTGCCAGGTACCAAACTTTGGGTTGAAATGATTAAGTTGAGACCGGGCGGTTGACTTGCACAAGAAGAGAGTCTCGGTGTAGTGTCTCCGTCTGAGTCGATTAAGGACCGTCTCGATGTAGGTTTGCTGACCGAGAACCCTTTAACTGGTCACATGCCTCGTCATGGGTAAGCTTTGCCTCGGGCAGACTAAGGCCAGAATAAGATACCACGCAATGGGAGTGGAGAGATGGCGAGAGTAGCGTGTACCCTCCGTAGCAAGAGGCTGGACGGCGGTGTATCTGTGCTCTCGGTTGGCGTGAACCTGATCTGGTCTTAAGAACCCCGGTGGCGGGTTGACATATGCAAGGGTTAAGTGCTACATATGTCATGTGATCGGAGATCCTTAGCTGAGTATAATCGATTCGGATCGCCGTACCTTCCCGGTTATGAAGACTTGGTCACTGACTTACACGTAGAACTCCAGTAAAGATTAAGGGTGCTAAGAAATTGGCTAGTGCAGGTCAAGTGATTGAACTAGGATAGAAACAACTCTAGATACAGGTAATCATACCTAACCTGACAAGTAAAATTTGGATTTTTAAGGATCCACTTTAGTAAGCATTTATGCAAACAGAGTCTTTGATTATTGAGAAACCTTACCTTGACTCCCTGATGACCAGCATGCCCTTCAGAGTCTTTTCTTTAGTCGGGTAAGTCTTGCTGAGTAATTCCATACTCAGGGTTTTATTCCCTATTGTTTTTAGGTGAAGAAGCAACAAACTATTGTTGTTTCTATTCCAAGGTGGTCTCAAAAGAAGAAAACCAAGAATAGAGCTGCAGGGGGAAGGGTTCCTCCATAAAAACTTTTGTTGATACTTATCGGGAGGAGTTTTTGCCTGCCTTGGTTTTGTAATAATTATACTCTGCACTCAGTTAGGTCTATTCTGGTCTGTAATATACAACTTTGCCTTACTTTTAAATAAATGTAAGTTTATGTAATCGCTTCCGCATTTCCGTATCTCCGATAATCTGTAATGTCTGTGTGACGGGTGAAACGCTCTTGGGAAAGGTAAGAAAAGTAGATACCGAACATGTCAAGTGATTCAGGGGCATCTACAGGGTTGTCTGAGGTCCGTTGGACAAGGACAACTGTAGGTGGGCCTAATGACTTGGGAGGTTCCGTCACAGCTGGTATTGGAGCGAAGCCCTTCTTTGCAGATATTATGAGTCATCTTCAAAAGAATTTTCTAAAGACTTATCTAGAAAATTTCTTCCCTTCTTACCTATTATTTCTGAAGAGTTTATATGAAAGACCAGATAGGAAGAGTGCAATGTATAGAAGGCTGAATCAACTAAGGTTGGTTCTGTAATTACACATGCATCATGCTAAGAACTATGTTAATAAGATTTTCCCTCTTAGAAAAATGCCGCCGCACACAAGGAAAACTGCGCGAAAGCATACTGGCCCAATTGGTGTGCCACATCATCAACTTGCCCCAAGACACGAGGATAGCAGAAGTGGGAGTAATGATCCGATCAGGGATCTTGAAGCGAAAGTTAATCGGCTTCAAACAGAACTCCAACGCAGGACTGACATATGGGTCGCGGATGGCGACAGAATCAATGAATTGAGAAGCGACATCCGCCGCCTGCAAGATCAGCTCGCAGACCGAGATTTAGCGCTCGACTGGGCGGTTCACTCTCGTTCGCTTGCCTAGGCTAAGGAGGCAAAAGCTCGAGCCCGAGTAGAAGAACTTAGCTCAGCTATCGATACCTTGCAGGCTTATTGTAACACTCTACATGAAGAGGTTCATGTATTGTACTCACAATTACACCCCAGTGTACCTGCGGATCCTGTCGGGACAGAAGCCGGACCTTCTCAAGTAGCGGGAGAAGCTTTTGGTGGCGAATTGGACCTTTTCAGGCCCCCTCCCTCTATGAAGTTGGTCGATGAGTGGTCTCCTATGCCCGATAGTGAGGCTACCAAGAGTGACAGGAAGCAGGAATAGTATAGGATAGAAGTAGTACTATTGTGTAATAGGGGGTGTAATCCTATTGTAAAGTACGAGTCTGTAACATTAACTTTTAAAGTAATGTGAAATGGATGGTTTGTATGGCATATCATATTGCTCTTAATGTTCTTTGCCTCAGATGCCTTCCAGGACTCGCGCTCAGTTTGGGGCTGGTACCTCCTGTGGGAGGGAGGCAACACCAAACCCACCTCCAGTACCCCCGACACTTGCCGAGGCTATCGCTGCCTTGGTGAACGCTACAGCAGAGAACACCCGCTTTCTGCGGGAGATGGCAAGCCAACCACTTCAACAACAAGGCGGACGGACCTATCCGCAAGGCCCCTAGGAGACATCTTATCTAGACTTCTCCGAGACGCGCCCTCTGTTGTTCGTCAAGGCAGAAGACCATTTAGAGGCGGACGAATGGATCCGCATCATTGAAGAAAAATTTGGACTTCTTCGATGTTCCGAAACTTAGAAGCCCCTGTTCGTAGCTCAGCAATTGCATGGCCCTGCCAGCACCTAGTGGGGGAACTTTGTTGCCGTACAACCGGCTGGTCATCAAGTAACCTGGGATGAATTCAAGTTGGCCTTCAGGGAACATTACATACCTGAAGGAGTACTCCACATAAAACAGGAGGAATTCATGAAGTTGAAGCAAGGCGAAGATACTGTCACCCAGTATCTCAATAAATTCAATCACTTATCTCAGTATGCAATTGACCAAGTCTACACCGACATAAAGAAGAAGAACTGTTTCATGAGGGGTTTAAATGATCGGATGCAAAGGAAAATGGCTACCTGCATCGACCTCACCTACGGGAAGGCTGTCAGCACTGCGCTGGCAGTTGAATCTAAATATGCAAGTTCTGGAAAGTCCAAGGGGAATGGGGGCAACAGGCCTAATTAGGGCCCCAAGAAAAGGCAACGGTTAGTTATCCAGCCTTTTAATCAGGGTCGTTCTTCAGCACGCCCACCCTCCTTCCCATTTAAACAACCAGTGTCCATCCGTCCCAATGCTGCCCCCACTACAACAAGTCAGTCGGGTGCCCCTGGCACTCGACTCCCTGCCCTCCCCAGTCCGTCAGCAGGCTGCTTCAATTGCGGAAAATCTGGGCACTTTATCAAGGATTGCCCCTACCCGAAATAGAATCCTCCAAATAATCAACAAGGTACTGGGAATTCTTCTCAAGCTAAGGGAAATACGGGCAAGAACATAAAGAAGACGGGACGAATTTATTACACTCAAGTGGCCACCACACCAGACGGAGAACCGGTAATGATGGGTACGTTCCTTGTGGCCAATCATCCCGCAATTATTCTCTTTGATTCTGGTGCTTCGCATACATTCATCAGCAAGAAATTTGTGGAGCAACATTGCATTCCATACCATGAATCAAGGGAAGGGATTAAAATTCATTCACCTGGGGAGACAAATATTTACTAAAGAAGTGGCTTTCCAAGTGCCCGTAACATTGGCCGGACGGGACTTTCTTACTAATATGATTGTTCTGAAAGGCCAAGACATAGATGTCATCTTGGGCATGAATTGGTTGGCCCAACATAAAGCAACCCTCAACACTGATTAGAGAACCATCAGGTTGAGTCATAACCAAGAGGAAATTCTTTTGTCTATCCCCATTCTAGCTAAAACTACTGGCAGAATATATGAAGCCATTATACCGGAGATCAAAGATATTCCAGTAGTATGTGAGTTCCCAGATGTCTTTCTAGAAGATTTGCCTGGATTGCCACCTGAAAGAGATGTAGAGTTTGTAATTGAGTTGAAGCCCGGTACGACTCCCATTTCTAGAAGATTGTATTGGATGCCTCCAAATGAGCTAGCAAAACTGAAGATTCAATTACAAGATCTACTAGAGAAAGGATTCATCTGGCCAAGCTCGTCACCATGGGGTTGTCCCGCCATATTCGTCAAGAAGAAGGATCAAACCTTACGGATGTGCGTGGATTATCGACCCCTAAATGAGGTCACTATCAAAAACAAGTACCCTCTTCCACGGATTGACATTTTATTTGATCAACTGACTGGAGCAAGGGTATTCTCCAAAATTGATCTCAGATCAGGCTATCATCAGATCCATATTTGGCCCAAGGATATACCAAAGACCGCATTTACTACGCGGTATGGATTATTTGAGTACTTGGTGATGTCTTTCGGACTAACGAATGCTCCTGCCCACTTCACTTATCTGATGAACTTGGTATTAATGCCTGAGTTGGACAAATTTGTGGTGGTTTTCATAGATGATATTTTGATATATTCAAAGAATGAAGAGGAGCATGCTCAACATTTATGGATCGTATTGACGCGCCTAAGGGAACATCAATTATATGCTAAGTTCAGTAAGTGCGTGTTTTGGCTGGAAGAAATTTAATTTCTGGGACATGTGCTATCGGCCAGGGGGATTGCAGTAGACCCCGGCAAGGTCAAGGATATTTTGGAGTGGAAACCCCCAACCATTGTTCACCAAGTCCGAAGTTTCCTTGGACTAGCTGGTTATTACCGCTGATTTATACCAGATTTTTCTAAGCTTGTGAAGCCAATCACATGTCTATTGAAGAATGAGACTAAATTCAATTGGTCTTCAAAGTGTAATGAAGCTTTTGAGCAACTGAAGATATTGTTAACCACTGCTCCGATACTAGCTCAACCGGACATTAATAAGCCCTTTGATGTGTATTGTTACGCATCAGGCAGTGGTCTTGGCTGCGTATTAATGCAAGAGGGCTGAGTAATCGCGTATGCTTCAAGGCAGTTGCGCTGGCATGAGGATCATTATCACACTCATGATCTGGAGCTAGCTGCAGTGGTTCATGCCTTGAAGATCTGGCGTCATTATCTGCTGGGAAATGTCTGTCATATTTATACAGACCACAAAAGTTTGAAATACATCATTACCCAGTCCGAGCTCAATATGAGACAAAGGAGATGGCTCGAGCTAATCAAGTATTATGAACTGGAAATCCATTATCACCCAGGCAAAGCAAATGTAGTGGCAGATGCACTCAGTCGCAAGGCCTCTTGCCATTGTTTAACTATGAGGACTTCTGATATTACATTGCGCCAGGAGATGGAAAATCTGAACTTGGAATGATTCAGCAAGGAACTTCAAATCACTTGAAGCTGGAGTCAGTCATCCTACAAAGGATAATTGATGCACAAAAGGATGATGAGGGTATGAAACATGTACGTGAGAAGATAAGGGCTGGAAAGGCCAATTGTTTCAGAGAAGACGACCAAGGTGTGGTATGGTTCAACAACCACATAGTTGTGCCGAAAAATGAAGAAGTCCGCCAGCAAATTCTAGATGAAGCCCATCTTAGTCGCTATTCTATTCATCCCGGAAGCACTAAGATGTATCATGATTTGAAACAACATTATTGGTGGACAAAAATGAAGATTGAAATCGCACGCTATGTGGCTAAATGTGACACTTGTAGACGCATCTAAGCCATACACATGAAGACTACAGGTCCATTATAATCTTTACCAATACCAACATGGAAATGGTAAGATATTAGTATGGACTTTATTGTGGGATTGCCTAGAACTGCAAAAGGGTATGATTCTATCTGGGTTATTGTTGATCGGCTCACGAAAATTGCTCACTTTCTGCCAGTCAAGACAATTCACCCGGTTACTGTCTATGCCCAGTTGTACATTGCTCGTATTCTCAGTTTGCACGGTATTCCGAAGACTATAGTATCGGATTATGGACCTCAATTCATATCCAAATTCTGGGAAGAACTTCATAAATCCCTGGGTACCAAATTACTCCACGGTTCAACCTATCATCCTCAGACTAGTGGGCAGACTGAGAGGGTAAATCAGATACTTGAAGATATGCTGTGGGCATGTGTTCTGGAATTCCCACAGAAATGGGATGAATGTTTATCGTTAGCGGAGTTCTCATATAATAATAGCTATCAAGAAAGCATTAAGATGGCACCCTTTGAAGCCTTATATGGACGACGATGTCGTACTCCGCTAAATTGGTCTGAACCTGGCGAAAGGTACTTCTTCAGGCCTGATATGGTAGAAGAAACCGAAGAAAAAGTGCAGAGAATAATTCGTAATTTGAAGAAAAGTTATGCAGACAAGCGACGACAACCCTTATATTTTCTTGTGGGAGATTATGTTTACTTGAAAGTTTCACCAATGAAGGGCGTATCGCGCTTCGGGATTAAAGGGAAGCTTGCACCCCTGTATATTGGTCCTTTTCCTATCCTTGAAAGATATGGACCAGTAGCATACCGACTTCAGTTACCCGAAACCTTGTCTGCTGTACATAATGTGTTCCATGTGTCTCAATTGAAGAAATGTCTTCGGGTTCCAGATCGAACCATCAAAGTGACAGATGTTGTCCTAGAGCCGGACTTGACATATTCTGAGCACCCTATTCGAGTCTTGGATCAAAAGGACAGGGTTACCCGAAGAAAAACTCTCAAGTTTTATAAGATACAGTGGAACCAGCATTCCGAAGATGAGGCTACTCGGGAAACTCAAGATTTCTTAGACAAGAATTTCCCAGGCTTTTTAGCCTCTTGTAATTTGTAAAGTGTAAAACATTGTTGTAATAAAGGAGTGAGCCCCAAACCACCCCTGCCTTGTACCAAAGCTCAGGAAATAAAAATGTGAAGCATTTCCTTTTCCACTACTTACCCTAGGACTTTTAATCTCGGGACGAGATTCTTTTATGGGGGAAGGATGTAACACCCCTAGTGTCACTGTTACTAAAACTTGAGCAAAACATCATAAGCATTGGCATTGCATATGTTTGACACACCTAGGATGCATTCACTAGGTAAAAATTTCAAGCAAATTGGATTGTAGGCATTTTGCAAATAAGACCCTAGTATAGGGTAGTTAACCTTAAATAGGGTTAGAAGGGTAAAACAGGACCCAAATAGAGAAAACCCTAAAGATTAAGTAAAATAATCATAAAATGTTATCAAAGATGGACCTACATTGCATTTACACCCCTGAGATACCAAAAACCCTAAAACCAAACCCTAGGGGGTTAAGTGCAAAATTAGTCCACTTTTGGTCCTAAAGTGCAAAAACCAGGTTAAATAAGTATCCTAAGTCATTTGGTTCACAAATATGTGGATTTGTAAGCTAAACCCTGGATTTTGGACCTAATTGCAAAAAGGACCCCATTTGGGTTCTATGCTAAGTCTGAAATCAGTGTTATAAGCTCAACTTTGGAGCTTTATAACTTTCCAATTAGTGAGAATACACCTTAGGGCACCACATCAACTTTGTAACACTATAAAAGGAGAACAACTTTGCTTAAGGGTGTAAGCATAGTTATTGAGAAGAAATTAGAGATAAGTAAGCCCAAAGATGGGCTGTTAGACTAAAACAATCTCAAGATTATATGATCAGTGGCATTGGATCACCTTTGGAGACAAATTGTGGCTAATCCAGTAAGAATTTGTCTTGGAATACTATAACAAAGATGAAGATGGTATATTGGACTACAACTTTGATGCAGAGCCTTGGGTATGATGCCACAAAGAATTAGGAGAAAATCTGCTCCAAACTTTGTCTATCAGGCGCTCTGAAGATCCTTCGCCATTGTACAGTACCAGGATTGGATCAGAGCAACCGCGCATCTCACCGCCGACGACCTCCGCCGCGATTCGCGCCGCCGCCGTTGCGATTTACGCCACCGGTGACCTGATAAGTCTCCTAGGTAATAGCTATTCGCTTGGAGATAACTCTGGTGACTCACCTCCGTACCCCCTTGCTTTGCGGCCTTGAGCAGATAAGCTCGCCGGTGACAGCAGTCGCACGGCTTGGCGCCATGTACCCTGGCACCTCCACCGGATCGCCGTGAACCGCTGTAATCCTCTGTCCATCGCCGGAGTGACTGCCACGGCATTGAACACGAATTCACGCGCGCCAGTGACCTCCCCCTCCTCCGACCGTCGCGCGTCACCACTGAAATTCTCGGCCACCGATGTCGCTCCCTATAAATTGAAGCCACCAGCGAGCTCCGCAAGGTCATCACACACCCAGCCACCCAGTATTGCCCCCAGCCGATCACCAGCGAGCTTGAATTTTACATTTCCCCCAAACCGATTCGAATACACCGCGAAGAACACCTCGCCGCGGCCAGCTCAACTCAGGTCAGTTCAAGTCTCTCCGTCGCTTGTTCTAGCGTCCCTAGGCCCTCCCCAAGCTCCTCGACCCCTACAATTGAACTAGACCGCCGCCAATCGCCGGGAACACGTGGTTCTTTGGTTCATCCGCACGCTCACCGTGGCCAGAGACATTGGGATAGTCGTTCGTGAAATTTAATGAGGGGAAACACTCCTCAGGGCTAGAATTAGGGTTAAACCAGAGATTAGCGCCAGTCCTTGCCCCATTCGGCCAGTCTACGAGCTTGCCGGAGCTCTGTCGTGCTCGTCGTTGCGTGGGCCTCAACTTGTGAAGAATTAGAACGTGGGGGGGGGGGGGGTTATTGTGAACTGTCAGTGACTGTTTGAAATAGTATTCTGGACTCCTTCAGGTTATTCAAAACAGCAGGGCCTTATTCGCAAAGTCGTCGTGGGCGCGCGCGCGTGGGCACGTTTCTGCCCTAGCTGGGCCGGCTCGGGCTGGATTCGGCCCGAGACTGTTCATTATTTTTCTTTTTCTTTTTCTAGCAAGCTTTGGAAATTTGTAAGAAATTGTAGAAAAATCCTAAAAATGTCAAACCAATTTTCCTAGATTCCTTATTTTCCATGGTATTTAATAAAAATAGTTTTAAGGTTTTCAGAACAAATAAGGAATTTTGGGTCATTTAAAATAGGCTAAATTATTGCTTTTGGATTTTTAGGAAAATCAATAATAATACCAAAAATGCCCAAACGTTTTATATGAACTCAAAATAACATTTAGAAGCCTTGGGTAGATTTTGGTTTGATTTGGACCTTGTTTGATAATTAGAACCCAAAACCCCCACCCCCTGCTCTTTGAACTTCACTGTTGACTCCAGAAACCCTTGTTTCTCGGAGAACCATGAAGGAAAATTGTATTCAAGACCTTAGATAATAAATTCTTATTATCTTTGCACTCTCATGAGCATTACATGGTATTCATTCTTATATATAGAAATGGTTATATTTAGAAAACGAGGAAGAAGTTGAAGTAGAAGAAGAGAAGACTTCACCACCACCACCTGCGGAACATCAGGCAGGAAATTGTTTTTACTTTGACATCTGCAGATCCGAGCCTGACTCACCTATAAACGAAGGCAAGCCCCGGTGCATTTGCCACCTCCTTGATTCTTTTTAAATCTTTCTCACTTGCTTGATGCATTAGGTGATAGGAGTTGATTGATAAAACAATTTCTGCATTACCTTCCTTGAATTTGATCACCCTCCTTTGAATCCCTGTTTTATAAAAAGTTTTTACTATGCTTAGTCATGCTTTAGCAAAGAAAAGATTTTTGTTTTTACAAAAGATGATATGGCAAAGTGGGAGGGACGTTTTTGAAATAAAATTTGATGGGTTCAACATCGGAAAAGATGTACCTCTGCTAGGTACCAAACTTTGGGTTGAAATGATTAAGCTGAGACCGGGCGGTTGACTTGCACGAGAAGAGAGTCTCGGTGTAGTGTCTCCGTCTAAGTCGATTAAGAACCGTCTCGATGTAGGTTTGCTGACTGAGGACCCTTTAACTGGTCACATGCCTCGTCATGGGTAAGCTTTGCCTCGGGCAGACTAAGGCCAAAATAAGATACCACGCAATGGGAGTGGAGAGATGGCGAACAGTAGCGTGTACCCTCCGTGGCAAGAGGCTGGACAGTGGTGTATCTATGCTCTCGGTTGGCGTGAACCTGATCTGGTCTTAAGAACCTCGGTGGCGGGTTGACATATGCAAGGGTTAAGTGCTACATATGTCATGTGATCGGAGATCCTCAGCTGAGTATAATCGATTTGGATCGCTGTACCTTCGCGGTTATGAAGACTTGGTCACTGACTTACATAAAGAACTCCAGTAAAGATTAAGGGTGCTAAGAAATTGGCTAGTGCAGGTCAAGTGATTGAACTAGGATAGAAAGAACTCTAGAGACAGGTAATCATACCTAACCTAACAAGTAAAATTTGGATTTTTAAGGATCCACTTTAGTAAGCATTTCTACAAACAGAGTCTTTGATTATTGAGAAACCTTACCTTGACTCCCTGATGACCAGCATGCCCTTGAAAGTCTTTTCTTTAGTCGGGTAAGTCTTGCTGAGTAATTCCATACTTAGGGTTTTATTCCCTATTGTTTTTAGGTGAAGAAGCAACAAACTTTTGTTGTTTCTGTTCCAAGGTGGTCTCAAAAGAAGAAAACCAAGAATAGAGCTGCAGGGGGAAGGGTTGCTCCATAAAAACTTTTGTTGATACTTATCGGGAGGAGTTTTTGCCTCCCTTGGTTTTGTAATAATTATACTCTGCACTCAGTTAGGTCTATTCTGGTCTGTAATATACAACTTTGCCTTACTTTTAAATAAATGTAAGTTTATGTAATCGCTTCCGCATTTCCGTATCTCCGATGATCTGTAATGTCTGCGTGACGGGTGAAACTGCTCTTGGGAAAGGTAAGAAAAGCAGATACCGAACTTGTCAAGTGATTCAGTGGCATCTACAGGGTTGTCTGAGGTCCGTTGGACAAGGACAACTGTAGGTGAGCCTAATGACTTGGGAGGTTCTGTCACAGTAACGTGTTGCTTAATGGTGTGGTCGTATCAGCGGAGGCCCCTGCATTCTCTGGTTTTTGCGCGCCCGGTCTAGGAATTAGAAAAACCCAGTAAAAGTAAATTGAAAGTGATTTTTAATGTGAAAATAATTAGTTAGAACTTGTTAAATTCATATAAAATTCATACTTTGTTCAAATTAACTCATTCCAATTTCTATAATTTTATACAATTATTGTTTATTACCTAGTGCTTCTGTTTTGGCATGAAAATAGTAGTAAAATTAATTCCTCACTTAATCATATATCAAGCACATTAAACCTTTGGAAATTCATAATTTAAAATCCATAACTCCAAATTTAATAATTTCTGTTCCTATGATCTTATTTTAATGTGTAGATTTTTATTATGTATTTTTTACATGTTTGGTGTGATGTTAATTTTGCTATACTATGTATGTTTGTATTGATGCGAGTAGACGAGCAAGTTACTATGGATCCTGAGGTTCAGCTGGCAGAAGTTGTTGAACAGGAGCTCATGGAAGGCAAGTTGTGCCCTTGATCACTTATTTTTACCCAGTCATGTTCTTATTAATCATAATGATCTGCATAGGTTAATTTTGATGGGATCCTTTAGGTTACCCTAGTTTGATGATCTTTATACCTTGACTCCACTAAACTTTTTGGGTAGTACTTGCTATTGCTTTATGTGGTTTTGGGTATAGACATACATTATTCATGATTACACTTTTATTATCAGTTTTTTATTGTTGATATTAAGATCATTATGTTAATGGGAACATGGAGCGACCACCCGGGAAAACAGTGCTACCACAAGGGTTTAATGGGACGCCCGTGGCTGATTAAATAGGAAAGTTAGTGGATGACTACCTTACCCGATAAGGGCAAGGGAAGTAAGGGAGTGGTCAGTGTAGGGAGGTCCTTAGGTTGATTTTGCAGCGATGGCGGTCAGGCGAGGGATCCCTGCATTGGAGCTTCCTATAAACTGTAGCGGGTTTTCTGAAACTAGTGGAACTTTGTAAAGGCCTCATAGTATTATCCTACCTCGCCTCCTCGGTAGAGGTGTATGGGATTGGCCGTCTCTTGGCAGATGGGTAACATGACTTGTGGGTAAAGATGCGTAACCTCTGCAGAGTGTAAAACTGGTATACTAGCCGTGGTCACGATCATGAGCAGCTCGGACCCTCACATGATTAATTTATGTAATTAAATTTAATTTGTCATTGCATCACACTAGGGATTATTTTATTATTACTTTTACTTATTATTACTAAGGTTTGGTAATTACTTATACTTAGTAATTGCTAATAAAATTTTGAGCAACTTATAAAAGCAATGCTCAGCTTCAACCTTTATTTTATTGATCAGCCTTATACTTCACATGAACTCCCACCTTTGGTGAGTTCGTGCACATTATTCCCCACAACTTGTTGAGCTATGAACGTATGTGACCTCACTCTTGCTGTCTCACACCCCCCATAGGAGAAGAACAGGTGGTCGAAGAGGAGCCGCCTAACACTGAGGCTTTCGACTTGATCTAGGTGGCGTCTCCCAGTCAGCTTTGTGGCGCTAGGGAATAATAATTATTTCGCTTTATTTTATCATTTATTTAGTAAGACTTCCTCTATGTAATAAGTACATTCATGATATTTATGACATTTATCCTTATGCACCCTATTATTATGTGTTGTTCTTCCTTGGCGCACATATCAGATGCACCTGGCTTTATCCTTTAAACCGGGTGTGACAGAACTGGTATCAGAGCAAATATTGACTATAGGACAAAACCAAGATAGAAATGGACAAACCCTTACCTACTTACCCTACTCTGATTCATTCTATACTTATCTTATCATGATCATGTCTCACCTTTTGCTGTCATACTCTGATTACTCTTATCTTTTCCACTCTAAGACAAGATGGGTTTCACACCTTGGAATCCTACATTTATGACATTGTAAGGAGATAGGGAACCCAAGACAAAATTAAAACTATTTTCTCTATTTAAAAATGTTGGTTGATTGTTTTGATGATAAATGCCTGATTTGCTTGTTTGATTGATTGAGATATTATAAATGGACATCTTAGCATGTACCACCATAAGGTAATGTATTAACTTTAGTAGGTGACACACTTAGCTAATAAATCCTCCAAAGTAACATGCTTCGTAGTTACATGCCTTGTCTACAATCCTTTCTTTCTTACCATATGTTTCTAACTCAGATGGTCAATACCAGGAAGGATGGTGGAATTGATCTACCTCCCAATCGACACACTCGGAAGATATTTAGACAACTACAACAACAACAACCTGAGATGGATCCTCTACAGCCTCCACTAGCTGGAGCTGATCTCACAGTTACAGCCAAATGCAGATAATGCAAGAGATGGCAGACACCATGGCGGATATGCACGAGCAGATGCAATAGGAACGCCAGGAGATGCGCCAAGAGCGAGAGGATATACGCCAGGAGATGCGCCAAGAGCGAGAGGAGATACGCCAGGAGAGAAGAGCGCAACAACAACAACAACAACAACAGCAACAGCAACAGCAACAAGCACCACTGCCTCCACCACCACCACCAGTTCCACCCCGGGACAAGCACTGGGAGTTCATGAGCCATAAGCCACCGACATTTGCTAACTCACCAGATCCACTCCATGCTGATGATTGGTTGAAGTCAATTGAGAAGATGTTCAACATCACCCAAGGCTCTGACGGGGAGAAGATTTTATATGCTTCTGGTCGTCTGACTGGTCCTACTACTGACTGGTGGGATTCATATGTTACTGCCCATGATGCTTCTGACACTATTACTTGGGCAGAATTCACAACTCAGTTCAGAAACTACCACATTCCTGCTGGATTAATGAAGATCAAGAAGGAGTTTTTGTCATTGAAGCAAGGCAACATGTCTGTCAGCGAGTACCGAGACAAATTCATTTAGCTGTCAAGATATGCTCCTTATGAGGTAGCTGATGATGAGAGGAAGCAGGAACATTTCATCGAGGGACTCAATGGGCCACTACAGTATGTATTAGTTGCCCATACATTTCCGACATTTCAGAGGCTACTTGATAAGGCTCTTGTTATTGAACACAAGCGTGTTCAACTGGGAGACTTCAAGAGGAAGGCCATTTCAAAGGGGCAGGGTAGCAACAGTGTTCATCCTCGCTACATTCTGCCTCAGGGTACCCCAACTCGTCCAGGAGGAGGACCACGTCCAGCTCAGTATGCTCCATAGGGGACTCCATAGATGCCTCACACTCGTCAAGCTGCCCCCACTGGCATCCCAGGCATGGCCTATAGGACAGAAGATCGGCCCTGCATGCTTCAAGTGCAGTCAGATTGGGCACTATGCTAATGCTTGTCTGGTGGGGAATACTGGAACACCGGCTTAGAACAAGCAACAGACTCCTGGCAAGGGATAATCTATTGCCAAGGTTAATCAAGTCAGCGCTGATGCTACTCTTGAAGGTGCTGACATCGCACTTGGTATGTGTTGGGGGCCTTCGTCCTCCGATGGTCCTCAAAAACATAATTTAACAATGTCTTCCAAGTATGGTTTATGGACAGGTATCCTCGGATTCATGTTAAAAGCATACACGATGAGGAGCTTGATTGTGACGAAGGTTGCCATCGCTCAGAAGCTGTGCGGAAGGGAGCTTCGGCTAAATCACAGAAAAGGGAACCGACTTAAAAGGGAAAAGGCTGTTCAGTCCTCACAGATTTTTCTATAAGTCAATAGTAAATGCAAAGGGCATAATTGTAATTTCTCATAGGCTGTGTTTTGTGCCTATAAATAGATGAACAGTACCCCCGTACTGCTCACGCGGACTTGTACTTGCTCTTGCGTTACGCTTGTACTTTTTGCCTTCTGTCAAGCCGAAGGTTCCTTTGTAATTCAATATTGTTTCCATCTTTCCATGATAATATAATAAGAATGAATTATTAGTGTCATATGATTGTTTATGTTGTTTCTTATATTCCATATGCTTCTTCTTTTATTATATATATATATATATATTGTAATCATGAAGGTATGTCCTTCGTGACCTTCGTCTGAAGATCATTATATCCTAAGGTGAATAATGCTTCGAAGGACGAAGGGCATTAACATTTAATATCTTGTGTTGCCTTGTTCTTAATTCCTAGTATTTGAGAACAAGTCCCCAACAGTATGTTTTATATTAATGCAGTTCTTGCAACCATATTATTTGATTCTGGTGCTACACATTCATTTATGTCTACTCGATATGCCAACACAAATGAGATACCACTGAAAAATATGAAAACACCAATCCTAGTAATTACACCCAAAGGGCATGTTGAGACAAGTCATACGACACATAAATTGACATTGACAATTATGAGAAGAGAATTATGGGCTACCACTATGATATTAAAGGCAAACAGTATAGATCTGATCCTTGGTATATCATGGCTAAGAAAGGCAAAGGCCATTATACAATGTGGTAGGGGTACTGTAGAACTGACCAGTCCCTAAAGGAGAAAGGTTTCAAAATTGAAATTACAGTGACTACTTCTACCCAACGTGCAGTATTCTTTATAGATGAGGAGTTTGTTGGTGACAACATCCGTGTGGTTAGGGATTTTCCAGATGTCATTCCAGAGGAGTTGCTAGGGATGCCACCAGAGAGGGAAGTTGAGTTTGTTATTGATCTCTTACCTGGGACTGCTCTATTTCTAAACGCCCCTACAGAATGTCTGTAGAAGAGTTACAAGAACTTAAGAAGCAGTTAACGGAGTTGCAGGAGGCAGGGTACATTCGTCCGAGTTCCTCACCTTGGGGAGCACCGGTACTGTTTGTACAGAAAAAAAATGGTTCGCAACGGATGTGTGTGGACTATATAGATCACGTAATGATGTTACCATCAAGAACAAGTACATGTTACCTCTTATTGATGACTTATTTGATCAGATGAGAGGTGCTAGGGTGTTTCCTAAGATTGACCTCAGGTCGGGCTACCATCAAATGAAGATTAGGCCATCTGATATTCCCAAGAAGGCTTTGTCAACCCGATATGGTTTATATGAATTCACAGTCATGTCATTTGGCTTAATCAATGCACCAGCTTATTTTATGAATCTGATGAATAAGGTGTTCATGGAGTATCTCGATAAGTTCGTCGTGTTATTCATCGACAACATTCTTATTTATTCCAAGAATGATAGTGAGCATGAGGAGCATTTGTGGATGGTGCTACAGAAGTTACGAGATAATCAGCTTTATGCCAAATTTACGAAGTGTGATTTCTGGCTTGATGAAGTACATTTTCTCGGGCATATCATCTCCAAGGGAGGAATTGATGTGGATCTGGCTAAAGTTATAGCGATAGTTGATTAGAAGATACCAAGTACAGTCTCGGAGATCCGAAGTTTCTTGGGACTCACAGGCTATTACCGGTGATTCATTGAAGGGTTTTTCCAAGATTGCGAAGCCTATGACCTCATTGTTAGAGAAGGGCAAGGAGTTTAAGTCGACCAATTGAGATCTAAGTTGATGGCGGCCCCAGTGCTGATTTTGTCCTTCGTGACCTTTGTGACCTTCGTCTGAAGATCATTATATCCTAAGGGGAATAATGCTTCGAAGGACGAAGGGCATTAACATTTAATATCTTGTGTTGCCTTGTTCTTAATTCCTAGTATTTGAGAACAAGTCCCCAAAATTGGCGCCCACCTCCGGTGAACCCTTTCTCGACCACCTTCGGCAAGCACTAATCTTGGTCATGCCACCATAGAAAGCTTCAGCGCCAGGGGCTGCCGCACTGCAGCCACTGGACCCGAACCAGGAGGACCATTTCTCTTCGAGAGGCCCGAAGCCAGAAGAGGAAGGCCACTAGTCCAACACTCCAGGAGGAGGAGTTGGACCAATAAATCAGAAACATGGATATAATCCATCAACAAGTGCAAAGGAAGAAGGAGAAGATGGCCCGACTGGCTGATCTTCAAAGGCAGATTGACGAAGCCACTGAAGAAGTACGCCATCTTGTTCAAGATGAACAAGATCGAAGGCCTCAAAATAGGGAGCTTCATCAAGAAGGCTTGTTCAACGACGATGGATGGTATGATGATTTTAATCATGATACATTTACTTTTGATGATGCTTCTCCCTTGGCAGCAGATTTGCAGGCTATCCCATGGTCCCCATCATACAAGCCACCTCAGCTTCCCATGTTTGATGGGCATTCAGACCCGAAGCAGTTTTCGATGAGTTATGACTATATCTTCATATGGAGGCAATGCAGCTGTCATGGCCAAGTCCTACGTCATGGCAGTTCAGAATGTGGCCCAAACATGGTATTCTTCTCTTCGGCCAGGGACCATTACTTCGTGGCAGAAGCTCAAGGATATGCTAGTGACAAGTTTCCAAGGCTTCTAGACAAAGCCAGTCACAACTCAGGCTTTGTTTCAATGCACGCAAGATCATGAGGAGTACCACCAGGCATATGTCCGAAGGTTCTTGCGTCTTAGAGCACAAGCGCCTATAGTGCCAATGAAATTGTCATTGAGGCCATGATTAAGGGGCTTCGTCCAGGACCTACTGCTCAGTATTTTGCTAGAAAGCCCCCACATACTCTGGAGAAGCTGCTTTAGAAGATGGATGAATACATCTGGGCTGACAATGACTTCCGCCAAAGAAGGGAGGAAGCATACATGTTCTCTAAAATGACCAGGGGCTTCGGGGGAAGAATTCATCTGAGGCACGTCAGGTCAGTTCACAACTCAACCCAGAGTGACGACAGAGGAAGTCAACAGCAGAGGCCACAATATTCTTCGCAAGCTTCGGGGCAGTAACAAAGCTCTTTCTGGCTGCCAGCTCCAAGAGGCAGAGGCGCCAGGGGCTTCAGAGGGAGATATGGGGACCAGCCCAGGAAGATCTACTGCATATTTTGTGGTGAAGACAAGGGCCACAATACAAGAATGTGTCAAATCACCATCCAAAAGCAAAAAGAGATTGCAGAAGCCGAAGCCCAGCAAAGTCAACCGAAGTAGGTCTTGCACACTGCTTCGTGTCATTCACCCAATATACCAGAATATGTGGGTAATCATCCCGCAGCTTCTGTTGCTTCGGCTAGTCAACCACAAGTTTCTTGGCCACAACTTCCACCTCCGCCGCCACTACATCCTGCCTACTCAAGAGGTCAGCAGCTAGAAGGGAGCCAGCAGACCCATCAGCAGCGATATTTCAGGGAAGGGTCCGAATCTCGCACAGTGAATAGTATTGTGCTGGAATCAAAACACATATATTGAGAGATATCCTACCTCTGGCACAGTTTTTTCATTCACTGTCATTTTCTTTTTAAATAAGGAACAATCAATGTAAACCTAGCTTTCTTGTCATTTTTAATTTCCTGTACTAGCATCGTTCATGTCAAAATGAAATATACCTTCGTCACAGACTTACGAGAATGTTAAAAGCTACAAAGAGATATTCCTTCGGGAATGCAGAGCCAAAAATCGCAGTGAAAGTTTACAAAAAGTCGTTCTTAAAGAGCGCAGCGTAAGTTTGCCGAAGTTCAAAAAGTCGTTCCCAAGGGAGAGCAGTGTAAGTTTTCTGCTCAAAAGTCGTTCCAAAGGGAATGCAGAGCCAAATACCGCCGAAATATAAGGCGAAGCGAGAAAAGTCAACGTGAATACCACCGAAATAGAAGGCGAAGAAGTTCAAAAGACGTTCCTTAGGGAATGCAGAACTTACACCGAAAAATAAATGGTGCAGCCAAAAAATAAACGGCAAAGAGATTTCAGTCATTCCTTAGAGAATGAAGGTTGTGGATGAAGCTTCAGATGTGTGTGTTTGGGCATTCATTTGCACGATACATTACATCATACATTGCATACATAAACATTCATTTAGACATACATCATACATCATATCACATCAATGACATCAATTGAAAACGAAGCCGATCTTCGGGCAATGCTTCACAAAAAATGAAAAGATACCAAGGCACAAAGTAAGCTGAGAATTACAGCTTCATCAGTTCTGATGCGGAAAAAGGGATCTATTGCTTCACGAAACATTGATGTTTTACAAAGTATGGATGATTTTTATGAAGCATAAAAGCTCTTCTTTACGAAGCATGAAAAGAAGAGAAGGTGCTTTTTCGCCGAAGGCTCAAAAATGGTATGTACATAAAGTTTCATGCATCGCAAAGAACTAAATCACAAACAACTCATATATTACATTCAAATCTATAAACACCAAATATTACAAGCATAGTTCAGCAAATGTTACATTAATATTCTAGAAATGTTTTTACAATAGCTACTCTTTTTCCTTCAGAACTTTTTCAGCAGTTTGGTAACAACTTCGTCTACAATAGCTTCGGCCATATTAATAATTTCTATTGCCTTCTTTGTTTCTGGGTCGGCCAGTGGGTTGAATGGTTCTGGGGAAGGAGATAGTTCAGCTGCGGTAGAAGACATAAATTAGTTCGAAGTCATAAAAATAAACAACAAAATTCATTTTTAAGTACAAAAATTGATTTACACACCTTTATGCTGTTATATGCTAAAACTGTCGGCCAATTCATCCTTCGATAGTACTGAAAGCCCATCTTCTAATGTTGGGAATCCAAAGCTTTTGCTCATCTCCCGGCAGACATATATCTCTTTGCTTTCCGGGAGACAGTACAAAAAATCCTCTTCTCCGCTGCCGTTGAACACTAGTGCCCCTTTCGGATATTTCAGCTTCTGGGCATAATGTTGGGCTTCTCGTTCCTCTTCTTTAGAGAGTCTCTTTCCCGAAGCATGTCGGATGATATATTCAATTTTTTATTTTAAAGCTTCGGGAGCAGGCGCGGGAGTTTTCTCAGGCAAACTCTATTCTATAGCCTCTTCCTCTCCTGCCTTCTCTTCAATTTCCGAGGGTTGTTTATCAGCAGGCTCTGAAGGCCCAACTTCGGCGCTAGCCTGGCCCACTGCAGCTTCAACTTTGGTCGGTTTTGTTTCAACGTCGGCAATTTTCCCTTGAAGGAATAGAACTTGAAGCTTTTACTGACTCTAGCACATCTTGTACACTTGCCATCCTCTTTCTTTTGGGAGTCACCGCACGACCTTTTTGCACCTTCGGCACCGTCATTTCTACCGAAGGGCTTAAAACTTCTAATGTTTCTGTCCCTTCGATTCTTGGCTCCTCAATTTTATCAGTCTTCAGCTCAGCTAATTTGGCTGAAGGTGCCCTCGGCATTGCAGCCGGCTCTTCAAACTTCTGCGTAGGAGGAGCAGGTCCTTTTGCTTCAGTAGCTGAAGAAGTTTCCCCGCTAAACTCAAGCACTATGGCCGGTTCAATATAGCGGGGCCGGTGGGTGAGGACTTTCAACTTTTTACTCTTCAGCGCAGGCTCGCTTGGAGCAGCTGAAGCGGCAACCTTTCCAGAGGTTGCACCTTTTCTTTTCTGCCTCCGTGGTGGGTAGCGATAGTCTGGGTACACAAATCCAATAGCATCAAAAACCCTATTTAATCTTTTCTTTTTTCGTCTCCCGAAGGCCGCAGATAGTGCATTATCTTCGGACTTGGAATATGCTCCAAGTAGCTCATCGCTAGTATTTTCAACACACTTCAGCCAGTCGTCATCTGGTTCGACAAACTGGTCTCCAAACCTGAAGGTGTATTTCAATCGAACCAGGCCGCCTTCGCTAGGGTTAGTGATGGTTTCTTTCGGCATTTCCCAGCTGTCTATCAGTGGCCATATCCTGTAGGCTACATGTTCTTGAACTAAGTCTCTTGCCCCAATAAAAGAGCAAACTGTGTTGAAGGCCCTTCGACATGCTTCGGCTGCCTCATCAATTTCTACTTTTGGCTTTCGGAGGCCGAAGCAGGACCAGATGGGGCGCATGATGATTTCTTTAATGTCTTCTCTTGCCTTCAAATCATTTTTTACGTAAAACCACTCCTCCATCCAGGCCCCAGGGCCATCTCTTCCAAAACGTTGGCACTGGGTAGCTTGAGCCAGAGCGAGCAACGAAGCTGTAGCAACCAAAATTGTTATGATATTGTTCTTTACCCCAGGGCTTCGTCTCATACGAAAGTTCATGCATACTGCAAAAGCATCTTGCACTTGGCTCTAGACCTTGACTTCTCACAGCCCAGTCGAAGATCCCCATTCTAATAATTGCTTCGGGTGTGATCTGGTGAAAGAAAATCTGGTATGTCTTTAAAACTTCAACCATAAATCTGCTCAACGCGAACCGAAGTCCAGCTTTAAAGAAGCTTCGGAAGATCACAACTTCGTTTTCTTCGGGAGCAGGAACGGCTCTGTCTATGTTAGCCCTCACAATAGACATATCTCGAAAATACCTTCCTCTCATATTATCAAGATGACTCTGTTTGATAGTCGATTTCCCGAAGACTGCATGACTTGGTCGCCAGGGCCGATGTTCAGAGTCTTCGCCTCCACTTTCCACATCATAGCTATCGCTATCATCAGTATCTTCAGACAAGCCTTCTAGTATCTCTTTAGTTATCTTCTCTGTATTTGTTTTTGCTATTGATTCAACAAATCCAGCAGTTTTTTCCTCAAGGAGCTTCTCCTCTTCGCTCAGCTTCGTCTCAGCAGCAACTTTTTTGTCTTGAGACAACTTTCCTTTGGAAGTGGCGAAAATGCGTCCTTAAAACCGAAGCTTAGGAAGTCTGAGAAACTAAGCAAGCGTTGGTAAGCAAGAGCTAAAAAATTGAGCAAACAAAGCAAGCGGCAAGTAGCGTACCAAATGTGCTCGGGGTAAGTTCTTATTTATACGATCGGCGCGCTCCAAGTTGGAGGGTCCCGTTTGTCATTGACTGTTGCTATTCTAGCAAAGGGAAGGTGTTTTTTCGGACCTTCGGCTTAAAGCCTTCGTCCATGTCGCAGTCCGAATTCGTTATCTTAACCAAATTAATACTGCGAGGGGATACTGTTGGGGGCCTTCGTCCTCCGAAGGTCCTCAAAAACATAATTTAACAATGTCTTCCAAGTATGGTTTATGGACAGGTATCCTCGGATTCATGTTAAAAGCATACACGATGAGGAGCTTGATTGTGACGAAGGTTGCCGTCGCTCCGAAGCTGTGCGGAATGGAGCTTCGGCTAAATCGCAGAAAAGGGAATTGACTTAAAAGGGAAAAGGTTGTTCAGTCCTCACAGATTTTTCTATAGTCAATAGTAAATGTAAAGGGCATAATTGTAATTTCTCATAGGATTGTGTCTTGTGCCTATAAATAGATGAACAGTACCCCCGTACTGTTCATGCGGACTTGTACTTGCTCTTGCGTTACGCTTGTACTTTTTGCCTTCTGTCAAGCCGAAGGTACCTTTGTAATTCAATATTGTTTCCATCTTTCCATGATAATATAATAAGAATGAATTATCAGGGTCCTATGATTGTTTATGTTGTTTCTTATATTTCATATGCTCCTTCTTTTATTATTATTATATATATATTGTAATCATGAAGGTATGTCCTTCATGACCTTCGTCTGAAGATCATTATATCCTAAGGTGAATAATGCTTCGATGGACGAAGGGCATTAACATTTAATATCTTGTGTTGCCTTGTTCTTAATTCCTAGTATTTGAGAACAAGTCCCCAACAGTATGTTTTATATTAATGTAGTTCTTGCAACCATATTATTTGATTCTGGTGCTACACATTCATTTATGTCTACTCGATATGCCAACACAAATGAGATACCACTGAAAAATATGAAAACACCAATGCTAGTAGTTACACCTAAAGGGCATGTTGAGACAAGTCATATGACACATAAATTGACATTGACAATTATGAGAAGAGAATTATGGGCTACCACTATGATATTAAAGGCAAACAGTATATATCTGATCCTTGGTATATCATGGCTAAGAAAGGCAAAGGCCATTATACAATGTGGTAGGGGTACTGTAGAACTGACCAGCCCTAAAGGAGAAAGGTTTCAAAATTGAAATTACAGTGACTACTTCTACCCAACATGCAATATTCTTTATAGATGAGGAGTTTGTTGGTGACAACATCCGTGTGGTTAGGGATTTTCCAGATGTCTTTCCAGAGGAGTTACCAGGGATGCCACCAGAGAGGGATGTTGAGTTTGTGATTGATCTCTTACCTGGGACTGCTCCTATTTCTAAACGCCCCTACAAAATGTCTGTAGAAGAGTTGCAAGAACTTAAGAAGCAGTTAACGGAGTTGCAGGAGGCAGGGTACATTTGTCTGAGTTCCTCACCTTAGGGAGCACCGGTACTGTTTGTACAGAAAAAGGATGGTTCGCAACGGATGTGTGTGGACTATATAGATCACGTGATGTTACATCAAGAACAAGTACATGTTACCTCTTATTGATGACTTATTTGATCAGATGAGAGGTGCTAGGGTGTTTTCTAAGATTGACCTCAGGTTGGGCTACCATCAAATGAAGATTATGCCATCTGATATTCCCAAGAAGGCTTTCTCAACCCGATATGGTTTATATGAATTCACAGTCATGTCATTTGGCTTAATCAATGCACCAGCATATTTTATGAATCTGATGAATAAGGTGTTCATGGAGTATCTCGATAAGTTCGTTGTGTTATTCATCGATAACATTCTTATTTATTCCAAGAATGATAGTGAGCATGAGGAGCATTTGCGGATGGTGCTACAGAAGTTACGGGATAATCAGCTTTATGCCAAATTTACCAAGTGTGATTTCTGGCTTGATGAAGTACATTTTCTCGGGCATATCATCTCCAAGGGAGGAATTGTTATGGATCCGGCTAAAGTAATAGCGATAATTGATTAGAAGATACCAAGTACAGTCTCGGAGATCCGAAGTTTCTTGGGACTCACAGGCTATTACTGGCGATTCATTGAAGGGTTTTTCCAAGATTGCGAAGCCTATGACCTCATTGTTAGAGAAGGGCAAGGAGTTTAAGTGGACTGAGGAATGCCTAGAGAGTTTCGACCAATTGAGATCTAAGTTGATGGCGGCCCAGTGCTGATTATGCTAGACCTACAGAAGAATTTTGATATATATTGTGATGCAAGTCGCCAAGGCCTGGGATGTGTGCTTATGCAGGAAGGACACTTTATTGCCTACGCGTCTCGCCAGTTGCAGAAACATGAGTTGAATTACCCCACACATGACTTAGAACTGGCAGCCGTTTGTGCATGCTCTCAAGATTTGGAGACACTATATTATGGGAACCAAGTGCCGAATCTACACTGATCACAAGAGCTTAAAGTACATTTTCACTCAGAAGGATCTTAACCTTAGGCAACACCGATGGTTGAAGCTCATCAAGGATTATGACCTGGAAATTCACTATCATCCGGGCAAGGTGAATCTGGTTGCGGATGCCTTGAGTCGGAAGGGGCAGGTCCATGTAGATATTGTCACCCCAGTTACCCGATGACTTAGCAGAAGATTTTGAGAGGCTCAATCTAGGGATAGTTGCTCATACTGAAGGAATTACCATCGAAGTGGAACCTACCTTAGAGCAAGAAATACGAAAGGGTTAGATCGGTGACGCCAAAATTTAGGAGACCAAGGATCTGATAACGAAAGGTAGAGGCCTAGATTTCACGGAGGATGAGGAGGGCACGATATGGTTCAAGAATCGGATTTGTGTTCATGATATCGATAGTCTTTGTGAACCATATTAAAGGAGGCACATGACTCAGTTTACTCCATCCACCCTGGTAGTACCAAGATGTACCAGGACTTGAAGCAGAAGTACTGTTGGTATGGACTAAAGAAGGATGTTTCTTCACATGTCGCATTATTTGATGTTTGCTAGAGGGTGAAAGCGAAACATCAAAGACCTGCTGGTTTACTACACCCGCTTAAGATACCTGAGTGGAAATGGAAAGAGATTGGCATGGACTTCATTGTGGGATTACCCCGCACATCTGCTGGGTATGACTCTATATGGGTGATTGTGGATAGGCTAACTAAGGAAGCCCATTTTATTCCAGTGAAGACCACGTATTCAGGAGCCAAGCTAGCAGAGTTATACATGGCACATATTGTATGCTTACATGGTGTGCCAAAGAAGATTGTGTCAGACCGGGGATCACAGTTTACTTCTCGGTACTGAAAGAAGTTGCATGAGTGCTTGGATACATGATTGAATTTTAGTTCGGCCTACCATCCTCAAACTGATGGGCAGACCGAGAGGACCAACCAAGTACTGGAGGATATGTTAAGAGCTTGTGCTCTTAAACATGGTGGTAGTTGGGATAAGAGCTTACCATATGCGGAGTTCTCGTACAATAATAGCTAACAGGCCAGTTTGAAGATGTCCCCGTTTGAGGCTTTGTATGGCAGAAAGTGCAGGACTCCACTATATTGGGATCAAACTGGTGAAAGGCAGTTCTTTGGACCAGAGATTATACAAGAGGCAGAAGAACAAGTCCATCAAATAAGGGAGAATTTGAGAACTGCACAGTCAAGGCAGAAAAGCTATGGTGATACCCAGAGAAGACTGCTAGAGTTTAAGGAGGGTGATCATGTATATTTGAAGGTGTCACCAATCCGGGGTATGAGAAGATTCAAAGTCAAAGGAAAGTTGTCCCATCGCTTTATTGGACCTTTCTTGATCTTAAAGCGAGTGGGAGAAGATTCATATCAACTAGAACTACCCGATGATCTTGCGGATGTACATGATGTCTTCCATGTATCACAGTTGAATAAGTGTCTTAGGGTACCTGAAGAGCAGCTACCACTGGAGGATCTTAGTATTCAAGATGATCTGACTTATGCTGAGTATCCCATCAAGATTCTTGATACACTGACTCGTGTCACAAGGAGCAAAGTGATTAAAATGTGTAAAGTGCAATGGAGTCACCATGGAGAAGATGAGGCAACTTGGGACATAGAAGAAGAACTACGCATAGATTTTCCCCATCTCTTTCCTAGTCTTTCTTAAATCTCGAGGACGAGATTCTTTGTAAGGGGGGTAGGATTTGTAATACCCAAATTATAAGACTTATAATATGGTTGATCTCCTTATATGATTTGCCATTTACTTTTTGAGCCATGTGACTAAACATAAATAAAAAGGTAATAATTGTTTACTAAATCATAAAAAGTAAAGTCATGCATCATGCTGGAGTTTAATTGTTTGTGCATTTCATAATAAAAATATTATAAATTTAAGTTTGGATCATGTCGCACCCGGGTTTCGGGGCACCAAGACCCGGGCGCGAACATAATCACCAGGTGTGCTGGGACCAAGTCTCACACATATGATGAATCATGGCACATGATCGAATGTCACATCTTTACTATATAATAGGAGTTCTATACAAAATAAATAAATAAGTACATTATAAGGAGACAACGGTCCTGCAACCCAAAGTTGACTAGGAGACGACGGCCTAGACCTCTAACAAACTCGTCACAGCATCCTCCATGCGCCTCATCCTGTGGTACCTGTCCTTGACCTGTGGGTGGTGTGAGACAGCAAGAGTGAGCTCACATACATTCATAACTCAACAAGTTGTGGGGAATAATGTGCATGAAACTCGCCAAAGGTGGGAGCTCATGAAGTGTAAGGCTTACCAAAGAGGATGGTTGTAGCTGAGCATTGCTTTTAAAGTTAGTCAAAAATTTATTATCATTTACTAGGTACAAGTAAATACCAACCCAATTAAGTAGTAGAACAAAAGTAACAACATCACCTGCGATGCAATACATATGACAAATTGAATTTAGTTCCATAAATTAATCATGTGAGTGTCCGAGCTGCTCAAGACCGTGAGCACGGCTAGTATACCAGTTTTAAACTCTGTAGAGCTTGCGCATCTTTACCCACAAGTCATGTTACCCATCTGCCAAGAGATGGCCAATCTCATACACCTCTAACGAGGAGGCGAGGCAGGGTAACACTACGAGGCCTTTATAAAGTTCCACTAGCTTCAGAAAACCCTCTACAGTTATAGGATACTCCAGTGCAGGAATCCCTCGCCTGACCGCCATCACAGAAAAATCAACCTAAGGACCTCCCTACACTGACCACTCCCCTACTGCCCTTGCACCTTTCAGGTAAGGTAGTCATCCACTAGCTTTCCTAGTTAATCAGCCAAGGGCGACCCATTAAACCCTTGTGGTAGCACTATTTTCCCAGGGTGGTTCTCCATGTTCCCATTAACATAATGATCTTAATATGAACAGTGATAATAAACAGATAAAAGTGTAATCATGAATAGTGTATCTCCATACCCAAAACCACAATAAGCAATAGCAAGTACTACCCAAGAATTTAGTGGTAAACAAGGTATAAAGATAGTCAAACTAGGGTAACCTGTTGGGTCCCATCAAAATTAACCTATGCATATCATTATGATTAATAAGAACATGACTAGGTAAAAAGAAGTGATCAAGGGCATAACTTGACTGGCACTTGAGATTCTAGGTACCAATTTGCTTTTCAGATGACTCATGACCTCGTGCTAGTCGTAGCAATACAAACAAACATGGTATAGGCAAAATTAAAATCACACCAAACATAATAATACACTACATAATAATAATCTACTTGTTATAATGAGATCGTAGGAACAAGAATCACTAAATTTGGAAGTTATAGTTATTTAGTTATGAATTTCTTAAGTTATTAAGCACCTAGAACATATTAATTCAAATAAACAATTTTAATTCAAGTTTCATGGCTAAACAGTGTTACTAGTTGATAGAAAATATTAAAACAAAATTATTGCAACTAGAATGACTCAATTTGGAGTTAGAATGAATTAAATATGAATTAAACAAGTTTATGGATTTATTTTTATACTAACAACCTATTTTCTTTATTAAATTCTGAATTTCCTAGGGGTTCTGGACTGGGCACAATATTTCTTAAGAGAATAGGGCCTAAATCACAATTTCCCTAAGACTCAGTATTCCCACAATGTGGACTGCGGGTTGGTTATTGAAAAGTGGAGGGACTCTGTTGGAACTTGCTCACTAGCGCAAGTTGATCCAACGGGGGGGGGGGGATAATAGCGCAAACAGGGTTTCAGCACGTGATGGCAAAAGCTCTGTTCATCTAGCCTCTCAAGGGCACTGTGCGGGGGTATTTATAGGTACCTGAGCGCCCAGCGTCTTGTGTTAAGGACGCATGTGCCCTCAGACACCTAGGTTATCCCTAGAATATTCCCATAAAGCGGGGTTACAGACTGTAATTACAGGGATGCCTTTACAAATTAGGCCCGTAACACGCAGCGGCCACGCAGGGTCCGTTACAATGGGCCGGATCACACGTGGGCCCCCATGCTGGACGAGGCCGCATGGCGGGATGACCTCGTCACAGGTCTTCGTCCGATGTCGTATGGGGCGAAGGGTGTCCCCTGCCCATTGTCTTGTCTCCGTTGGACCAACGACTACGGCGAAGGCATCGAGCGAAGGGTGGCGTCTTCGCCTTCGCCCCAACATTTGCCCTTCGAGGGACCAGTTCAACTAAGTCATCTGGTGCCGAAGACGTCGCTAGATGGTGGAGACGCTGCCCTCGCTCGAAGTGGTTCCGCGAGGGTTTTTGACATGACCGTTGATTGACACCGTACTATTGGACTGCGGGTTTCCCGAAGCGCCGCGCCCTGTGTATAAAAGGAGGGCGGGGGGCGGCACGTTTTGAACCTTATCTTTCCGCACTCCGTGAAAACCCTAGCCGCCTTTTCCACCGTCTTGCTGCTCGTCTGCCCTCCTTGCTCTTGATCGCCGGAGATCTGGCTCGAGTGAAGCAGACCGCCCGCCTCCGCCGACGGTACGTAGCGATGCCGACCTCTTCTTCTTCTGCTGCCGCTACGCCGCCGGCCGACGCGTCGTCTGAGGAAACGCTGAGTACTGTGGCGGCGGAGGAGTTGCGCGCCGGCGATACGGTGGATTTTGGTGTGTCGCGGATGTCGTCGGTCCGCGTGCAAGATATGCAGCGGCTGGGTTACTTTGGCGGCGGAGTCGCTCGTGTCCCATGGACGGTGGAAGTCCCCGAGCCAGAAGGCGAGTTGGTTGTGTTCGACGCATTCTTCGCCGCTGGTCTCCGCCTGCCTGCGCACCGATTTGTTGGAGATGTCCTGCGCAGATTTAACGTTCAGATCCATCAGCTGACTCCGAATGCCGTGGTGGCTCTGTCGAAGTATGTCTGGGCGATGACTTCGTACGGCGGACAGCCATCAGTCGAAGTCTTCGCGAAGTACTATAGCCTGCACTGGCAGAAGAGGATGATTGGAGATGAAGTTGCCCAGTTTGGGTCTTGTACATTTACGCCTAAGACCGGCAAGACCACGATGGAGGTAGTTGAGTTGGTTCCTTGCGCCCACAACAAGTGAGGCAATTGGCATGAGTTTTGGTTCTACGTCACGGAGGGTACAGTCGAAGACCATCCGGGGCTCCCCATGTCCGAGATGTGCTCGCATTTTTACTCAGCATACCTGCCTTTTGAAGTGGCAGAGGAGGATGCGGATGAAGGGGCCCTTCGGTGTGCCGCCGGCCTGAGCAGCGGGCGCGATTTGGTTGAGGAATTTGTGGCGTACGGGGTATGGCCTTTGGCGCATGGCTAGGCGTTGGGCGAAGTGTGCCCTCGCCAGATGCCTTCCCATGGTGGGAAGTTGGTGCGAAGTCCTGCCTTCGCGCTGGATTTGCATAGCCGCGATCCGGCCGCCTTTGTGCGTGAGGCGGAGGATGGGGCGGTGCGGATCGTTGGTCGGTACGTGCCGAGGACAGAGGGCCAGCGTAGCTGGGATATTCGCGGGTCGAATGACCGCCTGAACAGGGTTTTTGAGTTGAATCGTCTGCCGTATGGCGGTTATCCCGGCCAGGACGATGTGGATCGTCGCGGGAAGAAACCGGTGGTAGAGTCTGGAGACGACCCCGCGCCGGCGACCACCCTGTCCTCTAAGAAGAGGAAACTAGGTACTGCTATGGGAGGACTTGGGGTTTCCGATGGTTTTGCTAGAGAATTGATGAGGACATGCGCGGCCCCGGGGGGAAGGATGTCTTCGCCCGAGCTCCGGGAGTCTTCGGCGCGGATGCTGAGGGTTACTGGGGGTTGGTGGCCTAAGAATGTTCCTATCCCCCGCGCGGCCGGTGAAGACTTTTTTACATCTCGCATGGTTCGTGAATGGGAAGTGTTTCCTTACGGGCGGAATATTGCTGCTGTTGTGTCGGCAGTGATGGACAAGGATCGCCAGGGAGCTGCATAGAAGCGCCAGGCGGTCGTCAGGCTTCATGAAGCTAGGCCGAAGAGGCAGCGGGGGGCTGCAAAGGCTACTGCCTCGGCGGAGGCCAGCCGCCGCTGGCGGCGAAGTCGGCCATCCCTGCATCCAGCAGGGCGCCGGAGGCTGCGGCTGTCGCCGGTGGTTCCAAGTCTGCGAAGGCTGCACCGACGTCCAGCAGGGTGCCGGAGGCCGCGAAGGCGGCCCGAGAGTTGCCGGCGCCGGGCAAGCGCGTCGCCGACTTCGCCACCGACATTAGTGTGGACGACTATCTTGTTGGTAAGCCGTTGGCTCGATTTTTTTTATATATATATAATTTGTTGATACGTCGCAGGGTCGGACGAAGGCCAATTTGTTGTTGTTCCGCCTGCCGCGGCGACCATGGCGGCTGCCGTGGTGCCAAAGGCGAAGGGCGGTGCTCTTAGTGCATGCGGCGAGATGCCGGCACTCACTGCCGTCAGGGACGAGGCGGGTGCTGTGTCCCGCCGGCTGAAGGAGATGAAGGAGGCGCTAAGTTAGGTACGTTGAGCTAGACTTCGGTTTTTTTTCGGCTTCGTTGGGGCTGCGGCCTTATGTGTGTTTTGCAGGCGGCTGACTTCGCAGACCGCGTGGCGTCGGGGGCCCTCACGGCAGTTGTGTCCTGCCGAAGTCGAGAGACTTCAGACGCAACATGTTGACGCCGTCCGGGAGAAGTCGGTTGCCGACAGTAAATGCCGCAAGCTGGCGAATAAGGTGGTCCGTGCTGGAGGGTGAGAAGACTGTCCTCCGGCGCCAACTGGCGGAGGAGAGGAAGGAGGCCAACGAGGCCCTCGCCAAGGCGTAGTCTGCGCAGGCAGAGGCCAATTTGGCGCGGGCGGAGGGCAGTCTTGCCAAGCAGCGCGCCGAGCAGTTGGAGGAGCGGCTCAGCGCTCTGCGGGCTCGTGTGGAGAGGGCCGAGGCCTCGACGCGCGCTGGAGGCTGAGCGGACACGCAAACAGCTTATGGATTCATACCATGAGCTGGGCGCGTGGACCGCTGATTTCGAAGTGCCGGACTGAGAGCTCGGACTTCGCTGCCTTGAGTGGGTACAGGAGGAGTTGCAGGCGCTCCCCACCATCGTGGAGGGGTTTATGTCCTATGCTTCCCTGGTCACCTGCGAGGGGGCGATGAATGCGCTCTCTCGTGAAGAGTGCCGGCACTATGAGGTCTTCGACCAAGCTGATGAGGATTTTGAGCATGATATCTACAAGGTTGAGGACCCTATGTTGAAGGAATCCGTCGGAGCCCTCTACGACCGGATGTGGGGCCCCCACGGTCGAGAGGTGGTCAGGGAGCGGGCCAGAGACGGCGAGGGGTCAGGTAATGTTTGGCTTTTGTTTGGTGTTTGTTGAATGTGGGCTATGTGTGGGTTTGCTGAATTTGTGTGCTGTGTCTCAGGCGGCGCGTGGCGAGAGGGTGGATGATTTCGGGGCTTTGAACAGCGCGCTGCCTGACCCGGAGTCGGACCCGGCGGCGGCTGTGTCCGAGGCCGCCCTGGAGCTGCCCCCGGAAACCGCCAAAGGCGCTCTTGATGCCCCCGCAGCCGCTGCGGCCGGCGGAGGCCCGCCACCAACTGCTACGCCGAGGGTTGAGGATCCTGTGACGGTGGGCGGAGGCGGAGGCTTTCGCGACGGCTGGGTCTTCGCAGGTGGCCTAGTGGGTGTGGGTAGTTAGGAAATTTTGGATATTGTTGCTGAACCTTGGTTGCTGCGCAGGTTCAAGATTTTGGGCCTGCGCACGCAACCGCTACTACTAATTTTTTGGCGGCTTCGACTATGGATGATGGGAATAAATCGGATGATTCTGCATCTAAGTTTTCTGATTTTGGTGACTCTGGGGGCTCGGTTGAGTGGACCGAAGAGTCGTCGGATGAGGACTTGGACTATTTTGCGGCCTTGGATGTGGCAGCGGCGGAGGCTTCGCCGCATGCTGCGGATGCTAAAGTTGTGCCTGGTTCGAGTGCTGGGCGTAAGCGGCGAAGGGCGGTCGCGAAGCTTAGAGTGAGTGAGGTGGACGGTGGTCAGCTTCGTGTGAGTAGAGCTGGCAGGCAGGAACTGTTGTCCTTGCCGGCCGCTGTGAGTGTAGATGAGGGGGAGCTGCGGCGTCTTTTTGCGGGTGAGGAGCTGAGGATAATGCTATTTAATTATAGGGAGATGGGAATTATTCCGAAGGTTGAGCCGATGTAAAGTGTGATGCCCTCGCTTGTACATATGTAATGGCTTGTATGATGGGGTTGTGTGCCTTCGCACATTCGGCTATGCGCACAAAGGCGTTACGTACTGGGTCTGGTGTGTTTGTTATGTTGGTCTGGTGCGCGTGCAGTCGGTCTTTTTGTGGACAGTTTTGGTGTAGTCGCTTTCGCACTTGTTGGGCTTCGTCCAGCTGCACCCAGTAGGCGATTGTTGCACGGGTAGTTCTCGCAGAAGACCTTGATTTTTCGTATTTGTAGTGCTAATCCGGCGGCACCCTTGAGCGACTTCTGTGCGGATAGCCTTCGCGGAAGCTTTCGATTTGTCGCACTTGTGGTGCTAATCCGGCTGCACCCTTAGGCGACTTTTGCGCGGATAGTCTTCGCGGATCACTTCGATTTTTCGCACTTGTTGTGCTAGCCCGGCTGCACCCGTAGGCGACTTCTGCGCGGATAGTCTTCGTGGAAGACTTCAATTTGTCGCACTTGTTGTGCTAGTCCGGCTGCACCCGTAGGCGACTTCTGCGCGGATAGTCTTCGTGGAAGACTTCAATTTGTCGCACTTGTTGTGCTAGTCCGGCTACACCCGTAGGCGACTTCTGCGCGGATAGTCTTCGTGGAAGACTTTGATGTTTCGCACTTGTTGTGCTAGTCCGGCTGCACCCTTAGGCGACTTCTGCGCGGATAGTCTTCGTGGAAGACTTCGATTTTTCACACTTGTTGTGCTAGTCCGGCTGCACCCGTAGGCGACTTCTGCGCGGAGTTGTCGCACGCGAGGGCGGCTGCCGCTGGGCCTCGCGGTGACTATGTGTTGGTCGAATGTCGAAGACCGTCGGGGCGGTCTTTTTTCGACGTGGGTTTTGCGGGGGATTTTTCTCTTGTATATTACATGACTCCGCCTCGTTAAAAACCTCACCCCCCGGGAGGAAAAGAGTGCGGGCCAGACCAAAATTGTTTTTGCGAATTACAAGGGTGTACTGGCCCTGATGAGTCAAACAAAAAACTTGCGAAGATTATCAATGTTCCAGGAATGCTCTAAGTCTTCGCCGTTTGGCGTTGCGAGCCTGTATGCGCTGGGGGAGGCCTTCGACTTGACAATGTAAGGGCCTTCCCACATGGGCTCCAGCTTGCCTCTGGACTCTGTTCGAGCTGTCCGGACGAGTACGAGGTCTCCTTCGCTGAACTCCCTCGGGATGACTGCCTGGTCGCGCCATGCTTTTGTCTGGGCTTGGTATTTGTCCAGAGCCTGTAGGGCGAAGACGCGGTCTCCGTCGATGAGGTCTTTTGAAGTTGGCTCATCTATGTCTGGGACGGCCGACGCGGCTGTCCGAGGCGACCCATGCTTTATTTCTTGCGGAGTCATGGCCTCTGATCCATATAATAGGCGGAAGGGGGTAAACCCAGTCGCCCTGCACTCAGTTGTATTTATTGCCCAGACCACTTCGGGTAACAGGTCGGGCCACTTGCCTTTTTTGTCGTCGAGGAGCATTTTCTTGACAGCTGTGAAAATTTTGCCATTGGCGCGCTCCACGACTCCGTTGGACTGGGGGTGGTACACGGAGGCGAAGGCAAGCTTGGTGCCGATGGAGAAGCAGAAGTCTTTGAAATCTTGGTTGTCAAACTGCTTGCCGTTGTCGACCGTGAGTTCAGATGGTACTCCGAAGCGGCAAACAATATTTTGCCAGAAGAATTTCTGGGTCGTCTTTGATGTGACGGTGGATACTGCCCTCGCTTCAATCCATTTGGTGAAGTATTCAACGGCTACAAAGGTGAACTTGAGGTTCCCCTGAGCCGTGGGCAGGGGCCCGACAATGTCTAGGCCCCAGCGTTGAAGGGGCCACGTGTGGGCGATCAGCTTCATGAACTGCGAGGGGCGCCCCGAGCGTGGGGAGAATTCCTGACAGGCCTCGCAGGATCTGACAACCCGATTTGCGGCGCAGATAATGGCGGGCCAGTAGAAACCTTGGCGTATCACCTTTGCCGCTAGGGCCCTGGGGCCTGCGTGGGAGCCGCAGGTCCCCCTGTGGACTTCGCGCAGGATTTGAACGCCTTCGGTCTCGGTGACGCACTTAAGCATCAGCTGACTGACCCCCTTTTTGTAAAGTTGGCCCTCGATCAATGCGAAGTCCCGGCTTCGGTGGTGGAGGCGCTTGGCCTCGTTGCTGTCGACTGGGTGATAGTACCCCTGCAGGTACAGGGTTATTGGCGCCCGCCAGTCTTCGGTCATGATAAGGTTGATCATGTGGTGGCCCTCGCTGTCGTTGGTTATTTGGAGCCCTTCAGGGCTGCGGACGGCTGGCGTGCCGATGACGTGATAGAACACGTCGGAGGGTAGGGCTTCACCCCTGGCGGCTGCCTTGGCCAATGCGTCAGCTTCTTCATTCTTGGCCCGGTCCACATGCTGCAATGTGAATCCCTTGAATTGTTTCTCGAAACTTCGGATGGCATAAGTGCGGGGTCCTTCGCTGCATAGTCTTTCTCGACTTGGCCAGCGACTACCTTGGAGTCTGTTCGGACTATACAGGTGGTGACGCCGAGGGCTCTTAATTTGCGGAGGCCGAGGATGACAGCTTCGTATTCTGCTATGTTGTTTGTGCATCTGTCAGATTCCAGAGCGAAGCTTAAGCGTGCCGCGTATCTGTGCCTGACCCCGGCGGGTGAGGTGATGACTGCAGCGGCGCCTGCCCCCGCATGGCACCAGGCGCCGTCGTAGTGGATTGTCCAAACCTTCTCTGCGGACGGATCCGGCTGTGTTATTGGCCCAGGTCCAGTCGACAACAAAGTCTGCTAGAACTTGTGACTTGATTGTTGTCCTGGGCTCGAAAGTGATGTGGTAGCCGGAGAGTTCGGCCGGCCATTTGGCGATCCGTACCGATGCCTCCGGGTTTCTGAATAATTCGCTGAGTCCCCTATCTGAGGTGACGCGGACCTTGAATGCTTCAAAGTAGTGGCGCAATTTGCGTGAAGACATAACAACTGCATATGCAATCTTTTCGAGCTACGTCATGTTACATTTTGACGGTGTGAGCACTTCGGAGACATAATATACTGGGCACTACCTGATCACGCCCTCTACTGTCTGCTCCTGAACCAGTGCCACACTGACCGCGTGCGGCAAAGCCGCAACGTAAAGCAACAGTGGTAGCGAAGAGTCGGGGCTCGTAAGAACGGCCAACTCCATCAGGTACTGTTTTAGTGAGGCGAAGGCCGCCGCCTGCTCTAGTCCCCAAGCGAAGTCTTTTGCGCCGCGGAGTGTTTTGAGGAAGGGAAGACTTCGCTCAGCAGATTTGGAAATGAACCTGTTGAGGGCGGCCAATCTGCCCGTCAGACGCTGGACCTCTCTGGCTGACTGCGGGGGCGTCATGTTGATAATGGCCTGGATTTTGGTTGGGTTGGCCTCGATGCCGCGGTGTGATACCAGATAACCCAATATTTTCCCCTGGCGAACACCGAAGATGCACTTATCGGGTTTCAGGCGAAGTCGTGCGTCCCGCATGTTCGCGAATGTCTCGGCGAGGTCTGCGAGATGGTCCTCTTTATTCTTGCTGGCGACGACGATGTCATCCATGTATGTGAATACGTTTCTGCCGACTTGCCCTTCGAGCACTGTTTTAGTGAGCCGGGAGAAGGTGGACCCGGCGTTCTTGTGTCCCTCCGGCATTCTGATAAAGCAATATGTGCCGAAGGGTGTTATGAAGCTAGTGTTGGCCTTGTCCTCCTCCTTCATGTATATTTGATGATAACCGGAGAAGCAGTCGAGGAGTGACATGACCTCGCACCCGGCCGCGCTATCGACTATTTTGTCGATCCGAGGCAATGGGAAGTTGTCCTTTGGGCAGGCCTTGTTGGGGCTGGTGAAGTCTATGCACATTTGCCACTTGCCGCTCTTTTTTGGCACCATTACCACGTTGGAGAGCCACGTGGGGTAAGCCACTGGCTCGATAAATTTGGCTTCCAGGAGGCGGTGTACCTCTGCCTTGGCGGCCTCTGTCTTCTCGTCGGACATTTTGCGAAGCCATTGCTTTTTCGGTCTCACCGAGGGGTAGATTCCCAAGCTGTGCTCAATTATGGATCGGCTGACCTCGACCAGGTCGAGGGCTGACCAAGCGAAGACGTCCTTGTTCTTGGACAAGCAGCACAGGAGTTTTTCCTCGTCATGCGAAGTGAGGTCTTCGCTGATCGTGACTGTTTGCTTGGGCGTGGCCTGGTCGAGGGGAACAGTCTTGGTCCCGTCGATGCTTTGAAGCTGCGCCTTGTGTTGTTTTTCAGTTGGGCTAGCGGGCGCTGGGACCTCGCGCTGGGACGTGAGGCAGTGGACATTTCTTTGCCCAGGGACGAAGTCCCGCTCTATATTGCGCGCAGTCTGCTGATTGCCGTAGACCGAGATGGCGGCTAACGGACCTGGTATCTTCATGCACAGGTACAATCCGTGAATGGCTGCCTCAAACTTGTTGATGGAGCCCGGCCCATGATGGCGTTGTACGGATACACCATGTCGACGATGTCAAAGGTTATTTGCTCACTTCGGGCATTGGGCGCTACACCGAAGGAGAGAGGCAACTATATTTTGCCGATGGGAAAAGTGCCCTTGCCGCTGAAGCCATACAACGGATTGTCCGAAGGCTTGAGCAAGCTGTGGCTTATGCCCATGCGGTCGAAGGCATGGAGAAAAATGATGTCTGCCTGACTGCCATTGTCGACGAGGACTTTGTGCAGGTCCCAGCCTGCCACGCTGCAGTTGATGACCATGGCGTCGATATGGGGGGCGCTGCGCAGGTCGATGTCTCGGGCGTCGAAAGTTAGCGGTACATGGGACCACTTCGTCTGCACGACTGGACCGGTGATGGCGACGTGGTTGATGCTGCGGTAGTGGTCCCGCTTCTGTCGCTTGGTGTCGAAGTCGACACTGGACCCCCCAGTGATCATATGAATGACTCCGCGATACGGCTGATCGGCGAAGTCTTCTTGCTTGGGGGCGTGGGGGTGGGGGATGTTTTGTTGTTGCTGGTGTGGAGGCGGGGTGGGGGAGGTACGATTTGTACTTCCTGATGGTGTTGGTAAGCGTGGTGCGGTGGATGCGGGGCGGGGGCGTGGATGTATGGTGGAGGGTGTTGCTGATAAGTGTGCGCGACAACTCTTGGGTTGTCGGCCGGTTGCGCCCGTGCCATCCTGTCTCTGGTGGCCTTCGTCTCTGGGCAGTCTTTGGTTTGGTGGGCGCAGTCTTCGCCGTGGAAGAGACAGTAGAATCGGCGCAGCGGCTGCGCGCGTTCCCGGCCCCTACCGCGAGTTCCACTTCCGCGGCCCTGGGGGGATATTCGTGGCAGCGAGGGGCATCACCAGCGGGGTGCTGGTTGGCAATGTTGTGCACCTGCTGCTGATTACGGTCGTCTCGGCTGGAGTCTGGCTGTGGAGTCCTCGTCCACGTGCGGCTGGACTGTGGAGCATCTTTGGGTTTCCTCTGAGACTCAACCTTGCGCTGGTGGACCTCTTCGGATTTGGCATATTTTTCAAATAGTTGATATAATTCCTGGAGGTTCTTGGGCGGGTCCCTGATGCAATGGCTGTAAAGGACGCCGGCGCGAAGGCCACTGATGGCGTAGTGAATGGCGATCTGGTCATCAATTGAGGGCAGCTGTGACTTGAGTGTTAGAAACTTGCGGTAATACTCCCGCAGAGTCTCTTTTTCCAGCTGCTTGCAGAGTGAGAGTTCGGCCAAGGCGTCGGTGTCTGGGCGGTACCCTTGGAAGTTGAGCAGGAATTTGTCCCTTAGGCTTCTCCAGGAGTCAATGGACAGCGGGGGCAACCTGGTGAACCAGATGAGAGCTGGGCCTTCGAGGGCGATGATGAAAGACTTGGCCATTGTGGCGTCGTCCCCTCCGGAAGATGCAACGGCGACCTGATAACTCACGATGTACTGTGCTGGGTCCGTGCTGCCATTGTACTTGGGATCGGTCCCTGCCCAGAAGTTGGCAGGCCAGGGTGTCACTTGCAGATGTGGCGCCAGGGGACTTCGCTCGTCAAGGTAGGTAACCCCTTGAAATGGCGCGGCGTGTGGGAAGGCGTAGTCGCGCTGGGGGAAGTGCGGGTCTTCCACTTGCGCGCGCTGTTGCAGGGGTGGCCCGTGCTGCAAGCCAAGGTGGCCTTCGCACTGCATCAGCGCAATCTCCCGCTCGAGGTCCTGGGCCTTCTGCTCTTCGTCGCGTATCATTTGCCGCACCTTGGCTAGTGCAGACACGCACTGGCGCTTGGCCTCCAGTATCTCTTTTTGCCTCTGGAGATTGCGGTTCCTGAGGCGCAGGGCGCGCAGCTGTAGCTGTTCTTCCGCTGAAACACCGAGGACTTCACCGTCCTCGGTGAGGTCCGCGCCCTCCGGTGGGGCGAAGCCGAGGACTTCACCGTCCTCGGTGAGGTCCGCGCCCTCCGGTGGGGCGAAGCCTGGGGGAGGTTGCGGTTGTCCTTCAAGGCCGCAGGTGCGGAGAGCGTCGTCTTCAGCAGCCTCTTGGTGGGTGGAGTGGGTGAGTGCGAGGGCCTTGCCCTTTTTTGCGGCCAGCAGTGCTGGCTTCGCAGCCTTGTCAGCCTTCGAGTTAGCTTTCTTGGGTGCCATCGCGGGTGGTTTTTTTCGTAGCACGAATGGTGGGCGCCAAATGTTGGAACTTGCTCACTGGCGCAAGTTGATCCAACGGGGGGGGGGGGGAATAATAGCGCAAACAGGGTTTCATCACGTGATGGCAAAAGCTCTGTTCATCTAGCCTCTCAAGGGCACTGTGCGGGGGTATTTATAGTTACCTGAGTGCCCAGCGTCTTGTGTTAAGGATGCATGTGCCCTCAGACACCTAGGTTATCCCTAGAATATTCCCATAAAGCGGGGTTACAGACTGTAATTACAGGGATGCCTTTACAAATTAGGCTCGTAACACGCAGCGGCCACGCAAAGCCCGTTACAATGGGCCGGATCACACGTGGGCCCCCATGCTAGACGAGGCCGCACGGTGGGATGACCTCTTCATAGGTCTTCGTCCGATGTCGTATGGGGCGAAGGGTGTCCCCTGCCCGTTGTCTTGTCTCCGTTGGACCAACGACTACGGTGAAGGCATCGAGCGAAGGGTGGCGTCTTCGCCTTCGCCCCAACAGACTCTTTTGAAAAACAACCAGGGTCGAATGGTATGCTATGATCCGAGCCACAGGATTAGAAACCAAGGGCTAGGATTAGATCGGCCAAACACTGAACCAGTAAGTTTTCTAGGCCACCGGATTGAGGATCGACGGTCCAGATTTTAAAGTCACGCGATCGATTTTCATCCGCCTGATCGAGATCTAACAGCCGAGGGAGAATCGTTATCGTGCTTCTAATCTTGACCGCATGAGCTAGATCGGACGGTCACAATTATTCTGAGCGTAGGGACATCCCCCAAGCTGATCTGGACCACCCCATGCAGATCTAACGATGATGGTGTTTCTTCTATCCCATGTTGTTTCCCCCATCTGAACGCATATGCAAAACTCTGGCAACAGCAGGCGGCACGACACCAGTCGGTGTGGATGAGGGGCGACTCTCACCGTCGTTGGAAGCAAGGCCGACGGACCACGAAGCTCGGGCCAGGTGCGGTGCAAGCCCCCGCTCTCTAACGCTCCCAGCAACGGCAGCACGGCCCCGATTTGCGGCGGCGGCATGCTCCATCCACGGCGGCGCCATAGTCGACGATTCTAGTTCGATGTCCCGGAATCCGAACGCTCAAACCACAAGTCCAATGGTACGTGAAGAATAGAGAGTAGCTGGATGGGTCACACACCTTCAATTGGACACCGAAGTACGCAGACCGCATGATGCCGCAATTTGGCGGGTCGGCCAATTGCAGATGAGGAATCCCCGATAAGCAAGTCGATCACCGGTTGTAGAGACCCTATGCACGGCTTCCTTCTGTCCTGGTGAAGACGTTTGGCTATACACTGGGCACGGACCGGTGGCATGGTTCTATGCATTAGGTGATGAAGCGCCCAGCACACGGCCAAACATGGAAGGAGGGGAGGGGTTCACCAATGCTTAGATTTATACCCGAGGGAGGCCAATCAGAGGAATCCAATTTCCCCCAGCTCCCGCAATCACCTCCAGAGATCGTTGGAGAAGATCACAGAAGGTTGGCTGGGAATCGGTTGGGGAGTCTCTGCGCCTAGTAGATCGGATTGACCCAACACCAGGAAAGAGGGAGCAGGCGTGGATTCTACGGAGGGCAGGAGGTAATAGAATCCCTCCATAGCAGGAGCGGTTGTTGCGCTGGCAAATCACAGGTATCAATGGCTACCGCGACATCTTCGTTCCATGGTTCTGTTATTACCACCAGGGAGAAGATGGCTCCAGGCTTGCTTGCATGTTGACATCATGATGATGCAAGCCATGGCAAGAGAATAAATAAAATATAAATTGGAGACGTGGAGAGAGAACGGGGCTGGCCCAGTGGCTAGTGCTGTTTAGCCCAAGAGCAAAAGGTGAGATGGGCCAGGGAGCTTCATTCTCTTTTTTTCTACTTCTAATTTCAGTTTTTATTTCCTAATTTAGATATCCTAAATTTGAATCCGATTGATGTTGTCAAATCAAACTTATATGCACAATTTAAAGAGCCCAGCATGATGCATAGTTTAGTTTTATTTGTTTATTATTTTTTTAAGCAAATGCTCTTAACATACAAGTCTCACAATAAATAAGAACATATTTATTCTAGAAAAATAATTCCTAACGTGTAGTATTTATTAAAAGATAATTTAACCTATACTTTCTAAAGACTATATATTATTCCAAAAAGTAATTTTAGCTCGTATGTAGATCTTTTCATTTAGTCTCTTTAATACCACATATAAATTTTAAACCTCGAAAAGACTTCCTAGATTACCCAAAATATGATTTTGAGGTGTTACAGATCAACACCTAAAGTGAAATCAAGATTTGAAAATAGAAATGGAAAATTGAGAGGGAAAGAAAGAGATATTATTTATACAAAATAAAAATAATTGGATAACTTCATCCCATTTTGGTAAGATTAAATTTAACATTAGTCTGAGTACAAATGTGCCACAAAGTTGAACTTAAATTGAGGTTTTGAATTTGGAATTCCATATAAAAAGAAGACAAAATAGGAAAATGAAAATATAAAAGAAAAACAGTGTTGTGCTCGATTGGGCCTGAGCCAATGAATTCGGCCCACTTCCTCCCTTAACCACTGCACGACCCACCTTACTCCGCTGATGTGTGCTGACATGCGGGCCCCATGGGTCAGACTCTTTCCCTCCTCGCGCGGCGCCGACCTGCGGGCTAGTCAGGTCAGCCGCACACGCGCCCCCTTCCACCGACCTATGGACCCCACTTGGCAGCCGGGTTGCTTGCGCCCCATTGTGACTTAGTCGCTCGCTATCGCTCAGGGCCCACACACCAGCTGCACGACCCATCTCGCCCACCTCGCGTGCATGGCAAAGCGCCGCAGCGGCAAAATCGTGGAATCCGGCCCCGACCGTTGAAGCGCTGACCACGTACACGTCCTTATAGTGCCTCGACCCCGAGCTCGCCTATCTCCCTCTTTCTCCTATATTCACGATCACCACCGTTGATAGAGATCGAGATCGAAGCTGAGAGAAAGAGAGTGCCACCTCGCGACCGCCGACGGTGGAATCCCTGCTGTGTTGCGCCCTGTCTCTGAATTGCGGTCATGTGGCGTCGCCGGAGTCAACCGCACCTGCTAATGGCCTTCTCGAACCGAAATCGGATCGGGTCTATCAGGAATTTCTCGTCGAAGTTGAACTCCTCCGCGTGCTCGCGCCATCCCGTGGCCAGGAGAATATCCGCTCGAACCGAGGTATGAGGAGTACCCGTCCTTCAGCCTAACTCTAAGCATTGCGTAGGGTAGTTTTGATTAGAGGTTAGGGCCGTGCGGCGCGGTATTTGGGCAGTCCAGCCATGGGCACCGTGCTTCGGGCGGCGCGGCGTCGCCGGAGTTCGCTGGGGGAAGACGAAGGCCTTTGGGTTGTTAGATTTGGCACCGACGGTTGGGATCTGATCATCTAGTCGATTGGATTAGATCAAACCTACACCGTCGGATGCGTAGTGTGCGGCCCTGATTTGCTCTCGGCGTACCGTTTTGTTGGGTCAATCAGTGCCGTCGGATGGTGATCGGGTGGGTGTTCGAGCGCCTCGGTTATGTTGTGGTCTGGTCCATTGATCGGGCATCCGATGGCTAAAAACTGCGCGCTGGTATATAATAACGGAGATTTAATCCTGGCCGCTCGCATTTGATCAGACGGCCAGAAACCCTAGATACCCCTTCGGCTTGCGCGTATTGCAAATGAGCCCCTTGGTTTATGTAATAACAACCCGCGGTCCACTTGTATGGGTTTTGAGTCTTAGGAATAATTGCGCGGAGGCCCCTGCATTCTCTGGTTTTTGTGCGCCCAGTACAGGAATTAGAAAACCCCAGTAAAAGTAAATAGAAAGTGATTTTTAATGTGAAAATAATTGTTAGAACTTGTTAAATTCATAGAAAATTCATACTTTGTTCAAATTAACTCATTCCAATTTCTATAATTTTATAAAATTATTGTTTATTACCTAGTACTTCTGTTTTGGCATGAAAACAGAAGTAAAATTAATTCCTCACTTAATCATATATCAAGCACATTAAATCTTTGGAAATTCATAATTTAAAATCCATAACTCCAAATTTAATGATTTATGTTCCTATGATCTTATTTTACTGTGTAGCTTTTTATTATGTATTTTGTTTACATGTTTTGTGTGATGTTAATTTTTCTATACTGTGTATGTTTGTATTGATGCGAGTAGACGAGCAAATTATTGTGGATCCTGAGGTTCAGCTGGTAGAAGTTGTTGAGCAGGAGCTCATTGAAGGCAAGTTGTGTCCTTGATCACTTATTTTTACCCAGTCATGTTCTTATTAATCATAATGATCTGCATAGGTTAATTCTGATGGGATCCTTTAGGTTACCCTAGTTTGATTATCTTTATACCTTGACTCCACTAAACTTTTTGGGTAGTACTTGTTATTGCTTTATGTGGTTTTGGGTATAGACATACATTATTCATGATTACACTTTTATTATCAGTTTTTTATTGTTGATATTAAGATCATTATGTTAATGGGAACATGGAGCGACCACCCGGGAAAACAGTGCTACCACAAGGATTTAATGGGACGCCCTTGGCTGATTTACTAGGAAAGCTAGTGGATGACTACCTTACCGATACGGGCAAGGGCAGTAAGGGAGTGGTCAGTGTAGGGAGGTCCTTGGGTTGATTTTGCTGCGATGGCGGTCAGGCGAGGGATCCCTGCATTGGAGCTTCCTATAAACTGTAGCGGGTTTTTGAAGCTAGTGGAACTTTGTAAAGGCCTCATAGTGTTACCCTGCCTCGCCTCCTCGGTAGAGGTGTATGGGATTGGTCGTCTCTTGGCAGATGGGTAACATGACTTGTGGGTAAAGATGCGCAACCTCTGTAGAGTGTAAAACTGGTATAGTAGCCGTGGTCACGGTCATGAGCAGCTCGGACCCTCACAGGATTAATTTATGGAATTAAATTCAATTTGTCATTGCATCGCATTGGGATTATTTTATTATTACTTTTACTTATTATTTCTAAGGTTTGGTAATTACTTATACTTAGTAATTGCTAATAAATTTTGGACCAACTTATAAAAGCAATGCTCAACTTCCACCTTTATTTTGTTAATCAACCTTACACTTCACATGAACTCCCACCTTTAGTGAGTTCATGCACATTATTCCCCACAACTTGTTGAGCTATGAACGTATGTGAGCTCACTCTTGCTGTCTCACACCCCCACAGGAGAAGAACAGGTGGTCGAAGAGGATCCGCCTAACACTGAGGCTTTCGACTTGATCTCGGTGGCGTCTCCCAGTCAGCTTTGTGGCGCCAGGGAATATTAATTAGTTCGCTTTATTTTATCATTTATTTTGTAAGACTTCCGCTAGGTAATAAATACATTCATGATATTTATGACATTTATCTCTATGCACTTTGTTATTATGTGTGTTGTTCTTCCTTGGCGCACATATGAGATGCACTCGGCTTTATCCCTTAAAACCGAGTGTGACATGATCTTACATCTTGTAAGTAAATTGTCATATTTATGAATGATGAAGACTTGTTCTTCATAACCTTCATCTAAGATTCAATATACCCGAGAGGGCATAATGCTTCGAAGGACGAAGGTCCTTTAACACTTAACAATTATGTTGTCTTGTTCTTGATCCGAAGTAGTTGAGAACAAGTAAAAATCATTGGTGCCCACCTCCGATGAACTCACTTCCACGACCACAATAATGGCTTCGCAAGGTGATCAAGCTGCGCCACCTTCGGCCACGAAGCTAGTGTTCCGAATCACAGGCAGTTCAAGATCCGAACCAGGTAATAAGAAGCAAAAGAAGGAAGCACAGAGAAGGGTGCAACATGTCAAAGTACAAGGACCCTTCATCAAGTCCAAATGCTCTCATGTACCAATCACATTTTCTTAAGAAGACCTTTAGCTTAAGGATTACCCCCACAATGATGCCATGGTCATATCATGTGTTATCCAAGGGTTCTTGGTTCATAATGTCCTCGTAGACATGGGTTGTGTAGTAGACATTGTCTTCGCAAAAGCCTTCAGACAAATGCAAGAACAGGATGACAAAATACATGATGCAACACACCCCCTGTGTGGCTCGGAGGAAAACAAATAGTGGCACTTGGAAAAATAACAATGCCAATCACCTTCGGCTATGTCTACAACACTAGAAAGAGCAAGTTGTATTTGATATTGTAGACATAGATTATCCTTACAATGCAATCATTGGACGAGGGACATTGAATGCTTTCGAAGCAAATACTTCATCCAGCATATCTGTGTATGAAGATACCATCTGATCAGGGTCCTATTGCTGTGCATGGAAGCCAAGAGGCTACTAGAAGGGTCAAAGGGAATTGGATGGATTCCAGGGCCTTCCACAATATAAATGAAGCCGAAGCTCACCAACAACATAAGTACATAAGAGATAAAGTTGTCTCGATGGATCAACCCAAGTCTACTTTTGTGCGAAGACATAGCTGAACAGAAGGTATTATTTGGATCTTAGTTATCAGAGGAACAAGAAAAAGCTCTGTTAAAATTCTTGTTTGATAACAAGGATGTTTTTGCTTGGCCAGCCAATGATCTTTGTGGTTTCAACAAAGATGTTATCGAGCACTCCCTCAATAGAGACCCCAATTTTAGGCTGAGGAAGCAGAAGCTTCAGAAGATATCAGATGATAAATCGGAAGTTGTAAGAAATGAAGTTAAAAGACTCCTCAGTGCCGGAGTGATTAGAGAGGTGACATATTCATAATGGCTAGCTAACACTGTGATGGTGAAGAAGGCCAATGGAAAGTGGAGAATGTGCATCGATTTCACTGATCTCAACAAGCCATGCCCGAAGGACGAATTTCCCTTGCCAAGAATAGACTCCCTCATAGATGCAGCAGCCACTTCGAAGCTCATGAGCCTGTTGGACTATTACTCAGGCTATCATCTAATTTGGATGAAGAAAGAAGATGAGCCTAAAACAAGCTTCAAAACACCTAGTGGAACTTATTTCTATGTTCGGATGCATGAGGGGCTCAAGAATGCTAGAGGAAGCTTCAGCAGAATGACTTCTAAAGTTCTCAGCACTCAAATTGGTAGAAATGTTTTCACATATGTTGATGATATCATAGTCAAAAGTATGAAGCAAGAAAACCACATTGCTGACCTGGAAGAAACTATTGCCAATTTCAGAAAGGTTGGCCTCAGGTTAAACCCAGGAAAATGTGTCTTCGAGGTAAAGAAAGGAAAATGTAACACCCTAGGTGTTACCCAAGGCCCTGGCTCAATACAAGCACTCATGACCTGTTATCACATGTGTTTAAGTGGAGGAGAAGGAGCACCAAAACTTTGGAAAACATGGATTAACTAAGAAATGTTCATGACAAAAGCAATACCTAAGAATTTTGGGCAATTATCACCTTGGGCAAGAGAAGATTAAGCCCTAGACCCTTCTTGAGCCCTTAGCTCCCAAAACCCTGGATTAAGGGAAAGGTTAAGCAAATGCACAATTCATGAGTTAAACCCTTTTCTAAAGTTTAAGCACACAAATATATCTACAAAATACAGAGGGAAACATTACAAAAAGGTCCCTTAAAGACCCCAAATCAATTCTTAAAGTAGGGAGCACACTAGAGCTCTCCACTTTTCTCTAAGTCCAAAATCAACGCTAAGCTAAAGACCATAAGTGTTCACCTAGTTAATGGCGCCAAAACCACTTGGTCTGAATATCAAAAAGGAGCCAAACTACCTAAGGAACCCACTGGAAAAATTTGAACCCGAGCCAAAACCGTTTGACATGATTTGACATTCCTTTTGTCTCGGGGTGAACATGTGTGACAACTCCGATTTGGCGTCCGCATATCTCCCCTTGGAACTCACATGAACTAGGTAGCCCTAGGTGCAGGGAAGAGATCTCACAAAAGTCTTATGGCGAGATTCGCACGTTTGGCTGCTCAGCAGGCGCAAGAACAGGGGCAGAATAACACAGCCACGTGTTCGACGCGCCCTGGCATCGCCAGAGCACGCCCCGGCGCTCGACCTCGCGTTCACCGTGCTGCGCCAAGCCAAACCCGTGCCCCCGCCCACGCCCGCGCCTATAAATCTAGCCAAGGCTTCGACCGTACGCCCCCGCTCACTCTCAACCTCGCCAAAGCGCCAGTTCACCGTCGATTGCTCTGCGCACGGCGTACCAGCGGCCACCCGAGACCCGACCACCATAGACCGGCCAACCGAGCCATTCCCTACCCCGTCCAACCCTCGAGAGAGTCTCCACGTGTCTCGGTAAAGCTCCCAGAGCCAGGAATCGAACTCTATCTCGCCGGAGGCACCGGATCAATGTCGCTGGACTTCACCAGATCACTGACGTACGTAGACCGAGCTCCACGGTGAGTCTTTCTTTGATTCCTTGCACGGGTAGACTCCTTAGCACCCCGTGAAGCTCCCTATGCCCTTGGATTGAACTGTACCGCTGTGGGTAGGCCGGAGCACACGCCGCCGACGAGCCCGACCGCCTGAGCACGTGGCCCGACCAATTCCGGCCATCACCGCCGACGAGCCGTACCTCGACGTGACCGCAAGGACTTCCTGGAGCTAACCCCACCCTTCGCCGGACCTCCCTCGCCGCCGGTAAGCCGCGCCGCCCTATTTACTTCCACGGGTACTGTTTAAAAGGGGGGAGGGACCTCGGGGAAGAAGGAAAAGAAGTCAGGGGGTTTTTGAATGGTCAGAGACTGAAATGAATAGTTGCACAGGGGCATAAGTTAAAGGATTGTTTTAGGAAAAGCCCAGGGTCCTCGGTTTAAACTGGTTTTTTAGAAAACCTTTAAAACATTATTCATTTAAATACAAATAGAGCTTGTAAAATTCATAACTTCAGTTTTATTCAACCAAATTTAGTCAGACCAGTTCTGCTAGGTTCTAAATAATGTGAACTACTTAGGAAAAATACAAAACCCCCTAAGTATTGTAGAAGAGTTTAAAGTTTTGAATTAAATAGTAATCTGGCCAAAAGCTAAATAAAAGAGGGAAAAATAGCTACACTGTTAGACTGGGGTTAAGAAAAATCAGAGAGATACTTAACCACATTCTAATGTGTTTAAAAATAGTACACCTCTTAGTACACCAAATTAAGGAAGGGTTTACCATTTAAACTCAATTTGGCCCAAAGTTAAAGAAAATAGAAAAGGTAGATTAAAATAAGAACTAGAGGGCAACCACATTTTTGCTAGCTCACTTATCCAACATAGTTCACTGGAAAATTTTGTTAGTACAAAAGAAATGCACTACCTTTTATTTTGTGAAAATAATGAAAACTTAGAAAAACCTTAGAAAAATAATCCTGAGAAGAAACCACCCCAAACCTTGGGATAACTCATAATATGTTATTAAAAATCTAGGAAAAATGTAAATTCTGTTGTTTGGCATTTTTCAAATAGCAAGTTAGTTCTAAGTACCTTTTTGGCATTAAACTTTAGAAAATTACAACTAAATATCCAGTAGGCCCTTTTCTGTGATGTTTAACACAAAGACCTATTATTCCCTAGGAATCTTGGCAAAAATATATGTTGAACCAGAAACCCCACAGAAACTAGAGCTATAGTGTAAAGTGCCCTTTTACCCTTACTTTTGTTAATTTTGCACAAGTAGTATCTGAATTAATTTTAACCTCCAATATTTAGAATAACCCATAGAGGTAAATGTTTACCCACTGTAAATTTTATAACATTTTTGGAAAAAGTTAACTGACAATGATAGTTCAAAAATGCCTAATAAGAAGCACAATAGCAAGAAAAAGGGAAATTTTGGGAGAAATAGATAATGTACAACCAAAACCTTCCAAGGATCTCATGGAACATAAAAATATAATTAAAGAGTGTAAGTTCAATCAAAATCCCAAAGGTGAAGGTATAAAACCCTTAAGTATACCTAAAGGAAACCTTAGAGTACCACTAAACTTAGTACTGTTTTACTATGCATAGCCTTCACAATTTATCATGTCATTAATAAGCATATATCTTATTCATTGCATTTGATAGACTGTAATCTCGCTGACGGGGAGTACATCCTCGTTCTGGAGCAAGGAGTTGCTCAGGAGGTAGTCCAGGAGCCAGCACCAGACCTTGTCATCGAGGATCTACTTGCCCCAGCTTTGGAAGGCAAGCCCCGGTTTTATGCATAACCTACTTATTATGCTATTTTACTACACTTATTGTTTGTAGGTTTGTAATGTGCACTTAAGTGTAGGAGTTACCTGAAACCCTAGTGCATTAATTCAGGATTCCTTTTGAGATGGATACTAGTATGCTAGGTCGAGTAGTTGCTTTACTAATTAGGGATCTCGGTAGAAGTAGAGTGATTTTTCTAGCACTCGCGCGAGGTCAGAAATTGGCTGTATCCATTTGTATATCGTAATGATGATGGTTTGTGGACAATGGTCCATGGGGATGCATAGTCTACGAGACGGAAATTGGAATAAGGATTAAGATGTGGTACCGTGTGTCAAGCGTTTGAATGTACTAAGCACATGCCGAGAAATATGGTAAATCGGTAAGCCTAGTACCTGAGTGAACCTGGCAGCAGACTTCGCCCCTCACACGACCTGAGACATGGTCTCCCATTCCGGTTATGGTGGGTACAAGTGCGGTCAATACACGACGACAGTCGGGGTCAGTGAGGCATTGTACGCCAAGACGGTGAGCCCTGTTCTGTTGATGGGGAATCGATGGGGACGGTTGATGTGTGTGGGGACGGAGTGCCTCGCCACGTCGTGTGTTTAGGTTTACCTTGCAAGGATAAAAACTCGATTCGAATCGTCTGCTTCTCGTAGCTAATGAGACTGCTTGATCCATGCTGCTACATTGAGTAATAAGTGGAAATGTGTTGACTTGGCAAAAGATGTTGATTGCTAAATGTTTGATACCATGTATGATTAGCTAGGTACACATTTAGTCTTAAGAGAGTCACACTAAAACTTGAAAAACTAAAATTTGATTGTAGACTTAGCTAGTGCTTTTGGCAAACCAAACCCCTCAGCTAAACAGCTGCATGTCTAGAGGTAGAGGAGTAGACTCCTCACACCGGGTAAGTCTAGCTGAGTATTAGTATACTCAGCCTTGCTTGTGGCATAATTTTTACAGGTTCTCTGGAGGACATGGTTGCTGGAGTGACTTGGCCGTCCATCTTACCACCAGGTTGGACAGTCGAGTTGGACCCTACCTCGGCAGAGGAGGAGCATGAGGAGTGATGGGCCAGGCTTCCCCATCCCTCCGTTTATTTATCGTTAGTTACATTCCGCTGCAACCTGAACAATGATCACTGCTTTTGTTAAACTACGATGATGTTGTAATAAATTTAATACTCCTTAATGTATGGTTTTATGTTTTATTGTATTTGCTCTGTGCCTCACCTTCGAGTGAGTACGTGGTACTTGATCCTGTTAGTGGCCTCATTGGACTAGATCTGAGGGACTGACGTTTTATTCCTATTTAAGTGTGGTCTAGCTTTTAAGGTGAGACTTAGGCACTTAAGTTGGAATAATTCGGGCGGTTCCACCACAACTGATATCGGAGCTTGTACCGCCACAGAGGAATCAATAAACTGTAATTACCATCCTTTTTGAAAAGTAAAACATGTTAGAAACCCATGTTGGATAGATCGGTAAGGCGATAGGGATGTACATAGAGCGTGAAACCTTATGATAATAGAAGGGTAGCTAGGTGGCTAATTGAGTGAGCCCTACAGGCTACTATCAGGGATGGGGATTTTTTTCTCTATTCCCTATAGGTTGATGTGAGGTCGTTTAGGACGAGCATGCATGCATCATTTATTTAAACTACTTGGTAATTGGTCAAGAACCTTAAATGCTATGAGGCAGGATAATAAAAAGATTAAGTGCACTTCGTGACCTCATCGTAACCTTCGAAAAGCCCAGCACTGACCCCCTTTTATTTTTATAATTCTTTTTCTTTTTCGCTTACGCTTACCCTTACACAGATGACTTCTCACGCATCCTCAGAAGGAGGGAACGCACATTCCCACACGAACGGACTTGCACGAGACGGTTTTCCCCGCATCTTGTGGGAGGTGCTGCAGGGAGCCGGTTATACGACGCCTCCCCAGTACGCGGTGCAGCTGTTCGAGGAGCACCGGGTACCCCACTGTAGGGTGAGGATGACCTTGGAGCCTCATCTCTTGCAGCCAGGCTGGCATCCATTGGACTCTGAGTCTTTCGGATACTGGGCTGAGGACACTATCGAGGCCATTGCTCTCCATGGGCTGACGACCTTTTGTGGCTTTCACCCCTTGGAGCTATCTACTCATCCCATTGGCTTGTTCCTCACGGAAAAGGAGGACGACCCAATGTGGAAAGATCGAGTAGAGCATGCCAAGGATGTGTGGGCTCTATACCCAGGGCAGACTGCTCACCTCACGGTGCGATGCATGAATGCCTGTACCGCCTGCAAGCGGTGCGAGGAGAGGCAATGTCTCAGCTAATGGGCTTGTTGGAGGCTACCAAGATCACCCTGGACAACAGGGAGGAACTTGTGGTAGACCTATCCATTGAGATGGTGGAGAAGGACCTCCACGTGGAGCAGATGGCCACCCAGATCCAAGAGCTTGAGGAGCTAGTGGGAGCCAAGGAGAACACCATCAAAGTTCTCGAGGATCAACTTATAAACACTCAGTAGCAACTTGAGGAAGCTAACCAGCACTTGGATATGCACCATCAGGAGATTCAGGACATGGAGGCCGACGAGGATGTTGACATCGAGGGAGGAGTGGAGCCGGAGCCTGCATCCAGCCTGGACACTGCTGGCTCAGGGAGACCCCTTTCCCCCGAGTCAAGCGTTGCCTCGTTTGCTCATTAGGTTACAGGGATAGGGTTAGAAGTGTGTGGCGGTAGAATCCTCGAAGCTAGCTTAGCTTTTACACCCTTGGGGTACTAGGCTAGACAGAGTTGAGTCTTTTGATCACTGATGTAATCGTAACAAACTCTTTTGGAATTATGGATGGTGGATGATGTCAACTTTTAATTATGAAGAAAGTTTATGTCATGTGGTATCTTTTATGAAATATGCAAGGAAATGTTGGCTTTTTGCAAACTTTGTCCATTCGAATCTTTTACCACGTATAAACCCTGACATCATAAGTATGATATTAAGAGAATCCTAAATTTTCAGATGGCAGGAAGGGCGCGCCGTGGACAGAATGAGCGCATTCCTCCACCACCGCCACCTCCTCCTACAATGCAAGAACTGATGGCTCAGCAGAATGAGATTCTGCGACAGTTGGCTCAGCGTCAGCCGCCACCTAGCACTATGGTGGTGGTGATCACCATCAGCGTCCCCCAGCAGCGGCCACTTATCAGGAGTTCCTCAGCACTCAGCCGCCGTTGTTCACTCAGGCAGAGGATCCACTTGATGCTGATGTATGGCTCAGGGTAGTGGAATCCAAATTCCCACTGTTTAATGGAGTTTGTTCAGATGTGGCTAAGGTCCGGTTCGCCACCCAGTAGCTTTGCGGACCCGCGCGGACATGGTGGGATCACTTCCTCGCTATGCAGCCAATTGACCACGTGGTGGAATGGAGAGAGTTCAAGGCAGCAATCAGAGGGCATCACTGTGGCGGAACCGCCCGGATTATTCTGACTTAAGTGCCTAAGTCCCGCCTTAGAGGCTAGACCACACTTAAACAGAAATAACACGTCAGTCCCTCGAATCTAGTCCGATAAAGCCACTTACCAGGATCGAATACCACTTGCTCACACGAAGGTGAGGCACAGAGAAATACAATAAAACATAATACCACAAATTTAATAAGTATCATTAATGATTACATTATCGGAGCTTCAGAAATAATAACCATAAAGTTTAATGCAGCGGAAATAACTAACGGAGAAAACCGGGTAACATGGCGAAGCCTAGCCACACTACTCGTCCTGGTCCTCTCCTGCGGAAGCAGTAACCCACTCGACCATCTGTCCCGGTGGCAGGGACGAAGGCCAAGTCACACCATCAACCAATCATCCTAAGGAGGCACCTGCAAAAATTATGCCACAAGCAAGGCTAAGTATACTAATACTCAGCTAGACTTACCCGGTGTGAGGAGTCTACTCCTCTACCTCTAGACATGCAGCTGTTTGGCTTAGGGGTTTTGTTTGCCAAAAGCACTAGCTGAGTCTAAAATCAAGTTTTAGCTTTTCAAGTTTTAGTATGATCCTTTTTAAACTAGATGAGTACCTATCTACTCATACATGATATCAAACATTTTTAAGCAATCAACCTTTTTGCCAGTCAACTCATTTCCACTTATTACTCAATGTAGCAGCATGGACCAAGCAGTCTCATTAGCTGCGAGAAGCAGACGATTCGAATCGAGTTTTTAAACCTTGCAAGGTAAACCTAAACACATGACATGGCGAGGCACTCTGTCCCCACACATATCAACCGTCCCCATCGATTCCCCGTCAGCAGATCAGGGCTCATCGCCTTGGCGTACAATGCCTCACTGACCTCGACTGCCGTCGTGCAGTGACCGCACTTGTACCCACCATAACCGGAATGGGAGACCATGTCTCAGGTCGCGTGAGGGGCAAAGTCTACTGCCAGGTTCACTCAGGTACTAGGCTTACCGATTTACCATATTTCTCGGCATGTGTTTAGTACGTTCAAACGCTTGACACATGGTACCACACCTTAATCCTTATTCCAATTTCCGTCTCGTAGACAACGCATCCCCATGGGTCGTTGTCCATAGACCACCATTATTATGATATCAAAAGTGGATACAACCAATTCCTAACCTCGCGCGAGTGCTAGAAAAATCACTCGACTTCTACCGAGATCCCTAATTAATAAAGCAGCTACTCGACCTAACATACTAGTATCCATCACAAAAGGATTCCTGAGATCATGCAACTAGGGTTTCAAACAACTCCTACACTTAAGTGCACATTCAATCCTACAATCATTAAGTGTAGTAAAATAGCATAATAATTAGGTTATGCATAAAACCGGGGCTTGCCTTTAATTTAACACTTAGATAGTGTTTGCTGGGGGTGTACTCGCTTGGCGAGCATCCACTGGTTATGTCCATCCTTCCTTGGGTCGTCCACCGACTGCATCTTGTGGGTGGCACCACATCACTTGCACGATCATCCTCTCTCGGTCCTAAATGAGATGCAAGATGCATATGTATGAATGTGATGAAATAGCACAAGATACTTAAGTACATGTTAGCGAATTAAACACTAAGTAGCAAGACATCATAAGCAACCACACACACTAGCGTTAGCTACTACACATTATTGAGCGCACAGCATTAACACCAATAAAAGACGACAAACATTTTGTATTTCTACGCAACACAAATACGACCCCATAAGTACGAGCATCTATTTAACTTGCTACGACTTTTCATTATTCTTCTATTTATCACACAAAAGCATCCCAAGCACCAGTTCAACAGAGGAGAAATTCCTATCCACAACCAACTACTCAAGCAAGCACATCAATCATGGAACGCATGTTATCCTAAGTTTGGACATTACAAGTCTATGTCCCCTAAGTGCTACTAAGCATTTTTAGCCAACAGGTGAACTAAACAATCAAATGCGCACTTGCAGATTTTTGGACAGCAATACAGCAGTTACTTGTTTTAATCATAACTTTTCAATTATTAGTCTAAAAATATCAAACTAGGACTTTCTGGAAAGCAGAAAAAGGGAACTACAACTTTGGTATTTCCATCATAACATGATTCATCACTTAGCAAGGTTGAATTGTGGAAACACAGCAGCTCTGTCCAGATTTGGACAGATTCAGACTTGCAACTTCAAAAATTCACAACTAAAGATTCAGACATCCAAACAAATTGATCCTAGACTTTCTGGAAAGTTAATAAAATTGTCTACATATCATTTATAAACATTTCAAGGTGATTCAATATTTAACTAAGGATAAAAGACACTAGAAGACTTTGCTGTCCAGAACTGGATAGATTCAGTCTTCTCACTTTAAACATCCATAACTTAACCTTCAGACCACCAAAATGAGTGATCCAAGACTTTTTGGAAAGCTTGGCAAAAGCACTACAGCACTTCCCTCTTATGATTGCTTTTCAAGGACATCCGGATAAGGGGACTGAGAGAGTAGATATGGGACTTTACCTCATAAAAGCAAGCCTATATAGGTGGGTGGTATGATAGTAATATATAGAAAAGGAATCCAAATTCGCCGAATCGCTCATGTTATGATCTTCTACATCCTAGGTCTCCGCGTAAATTTTATAATCACCAAGAAGTGATTCCAGGTTTAATCAAATCAAACATTACAGTTTTCGAAATCTGTTCTGACAGAGGACAGAACACAACAACTAGGTTGCAAAATTCATAACTCTTACACTATCAGGCCTATGGTTATGAAATTTTAACACAAGCAAGAACAAAAAGCATCTACAACTTTTTTATAATGACCATGAACAGATTGCAACATTAAATTGAGCAAACAATGCAGTTTCTAAAATCTGTACAGAATTTGGACAGATTCAGTTACTGAATTTGTGAACAGCATAACTCCTAAACTGTCAGACCTATGTCTGTCAAGTTTTAACACCAGCAAGATAATAAAGTTATCTACCACTTTTCTATAGCACATATCTACAGAAAACATAATTTAGTTCATCAAACATACAGCACAACTAAAACAGTGCGTGCAGTCCAAAATAGCAATCAATAAAATTCAGCTTCTATTTACTTCAAAAATTGCCGCGTTCTAGAGACTCGACTTATTCTAACTTATATCTAGGCACATTTAAGCATAGTCACACAATAGATGACGTGACAGCTACGTAGTCATGCCATCACTTCACCCCACAATCCCAAGTAACAAAATAACTCTAACCGAACTTGGCATTTAGCCGATCGGTCCCTAACCCATTTTTCATACCACTACTACACGACATGCCTAATACGTTAAATGACTCGTTCACATTTTACATACATCTTTACCAAAACATTCCCACATCACTTGCAACTTAACCTAAGCTTCACTACACAATTTCAGGACATCTACTTAATTTATGAATATCATCGTCACACACATCGACTCGATTTGAATTAACCACACATGACTATCACATGAATGGAGCATCTCAACAAATATCCTAAAACAAACTAACTTCATCACACATCTTGCATTACAAACCTACTTGGCTTATTTGAAGTGTCTACTCGAAACCGTGAGCACAATCATACGCTATATGCGAAGCATAATTTAACGAGCGCATAATACGCATCGCCACGACTTGACCTATAAATATAGAGAAAGCGATGACTACTCGGGCATGTCACCACCTTTCTATTTAAGCCAAGACAATTTCTACCATCGACTAAGAGTTCTAAGTATTAAATACCTTACTACTTTACACGCACAAATAAACCTCAACTTAACACAACTGACACCGATGGAATTTTTACTAAACTCATCATGCGCATAACCACGTCTCGCATACAACCATATGGTGGCGTGCACTCGACACACTTCAATCAATGTGGCGCGACCACTAATATAAATGAACTCTGACACTCGTGTTTTAATAATTCATCCTCTACGCAACTAGCATTTTCTAAACTACTCGTCACATCAGTAAATATACTCCCTATATAATCATGAATCCCATCACATTGCATAAAACAATTATACTTTTCACATAATCACATATCGATACATTTCCCAAAACATAATCCGCATTTTGTAACTTAGTTTTTCGCATCAAACAACGCATCACATATTTTTCCTACCAAGATATAAAAACATCGGAGTTCTTTTCTACTTCATTTTCCTCTCTACACGCTTCCATTCATGCAAAAGTATTTTCTCACACATAATCACACATGCACATCATCGATCAAAACCTAATTAGACTCACTGCAATTCGCACACATCAAATAACCTCTTGTTCTCCAATCGCAAACGCGATCCTACCAATGCGCATAACCGAAACATTTTACACACATCCATTCAAAATAATTAATCTAGTCGATCGAGAGCGACATACATCGGCTCACCATAAACAAACCCAATCGGTGTTTGTAAGGACGATGGCGATTCCGATTTGTGCATCGCTCTAAACATCCGACGAGCGTTGAACGACTTGCCTTCTCCACGCAAAACACGAGGTTCCTCTCCTCCACAAAAACAAAACAGCACACATACACAATTAATCACAGGAACACAATGCCAATGTGGAATCGAACAAGGATCGTCGCGGTCTCACCGGGGGTGAATGACATCGATGTTCGAGGTTGCACAAAAACAGCGAACACCCGGTGGGCATCCCGGTGTGCTGTTCACTGCGTAGCACAAAGCAGCGACCCGGCAGCGCATGGAGGCGTCGGGGCTGCTGCGCAAAACATCGAACATGCAGCGCGCGACTTCTTGTTGCAGACCATGGCCATGGGGAGGAAGGCTGCTTGCCATGGGAGAGAGAGCGCTGCGTAGGGCTGCTCCTCGGCCATGGAAAAGAAAAAAATGGCAGGGGAGGGTTGGCGCCCTGGCCAGCCGAGCGCCATGAGAAGAGGAGCTCGGCTTCCTGCGCGCTGAATAGAGAGCAGGGGAAGAAGGGGGCGCTGCGCAGAAGAGGCCAGCCAGAGGTGGAAGAAGGACGCCGAGCACAGGGGCTTTGGACGTCCAGAAATCTCTATGATGATTGCAGAGCGCTCAGAATGAATTTTGAGGCAAGGTCAGATCCGTTGGAAAGAAGATAAGATAAGCTTTCCATATTGTATTTAAACTTCCAAATCCGACATGAGATGTATCCGTGGTGGCAAAAATGAACCAGAGATGTTTATGGTGATGGTTGATCTCGTGGTGACCAAAATGTGGTAGAAATCAAAACTCTAAAGGAATAAAATAAGACCAGCAACTCGACACAACTGATGCAACCAAAAACTCAACAAGCCCTAGCTAAGTAGTACTAGTAAATGCTCAATAGTTTATAGGATTGCGCTAAAACTAATCTACTATTTTTTTGGGTTTTTCTGGACTATAGGAGATTAAGAAAACAGCGAAGAAAAGTAAATCTCTCACCGATAAACCTTGCTCTGATTACCAATTGATGTGCACCCGTTGGGTGAATTCCCAATCTTTTGATGAGAGGGTGTGGAATAACTCGATTGGTGGAGGAGACGACGTTCACGGCCCGACTACAGCCTTCCAAAGATGCTGCGCCTTAGCAACCGATACACCACCTCCTATGGCTGTCACGATTTTGTGGAGCGTGACACCCTGGCCCCATGGCACTTGTCCTTGTAAGCAATCGAAGAACTAGCAAGAACAAGTAGAACAATTACTGAATTAGCCGATGTAAATTGTAGGTTTCAAAATCAAACTCCAATATGGTGGGGTTCCGAAGACAAGAAGACATACGGTTGAACCAGCACGCACGCTTACAAGCATGTAGCGAGAACTAAACTTGATCTAAACAAAACCCGCTGTTCTTGGTGGCGGCTAGGGGGTTTATAAACATGGGACGACGATAACAAGGGTATTGGGGTCGTGCTGCAACCCTAGGGTGCATACCTAATGAACCCAACTTGATACACGACCCATTGGGCCAAATAGGGTGACACAACACCATGGTCAGAAAAGGCAGGAAATGTCTCGGTAAGGAAACAATGATTACAGGTGGCCTCACAACAGATATGACTATAATTCTGGATCCATATGAAAGTAGACTTGATAAGCTTTCCATGTTGTGCTTGAACATTCTAATCCGAGCCCGCATGTGACCGTGGTGACCGTCACAAGTTGGTGTTCTTCTGCAGTCCGAATCTAGCATGTTCAAATCCTTTTCCCTTTTGGTCTTCTCCCTGGTTCCTAAGCAAAACAAGAGTGCACGGGTCTCCATGGTCTAAATATGATGGACATGAACTCAAGAGTGTAATCACCTGATGGTTGAGTTGACGAGCACGAGCGTGAGTAATGGGACCAGAAATTCGTACTTGTATTGGCATAGATGTATCAGTAGTGTGGATGTCTTCATCATAAAGTACTTAACCCTAAATCTGGGCTTATGGATATAAGGGAAGCCCAAGCATGAGAGAACTTCCAAAGATATGAGAAATGATCCTAAGATATCCCCTTGGAAGGACTTAAGTGGCATAAAAACCCTAAAGTGCTAAAAACCCTGAAAAGACCCCCTGGAAAACCCTAAATTGGAACCCTAGGGGCTAAGTGTAAAATTGGTGCACTTTTGACCAAAGTGCAAAAACTAAGGTATTAGGGCACCTCAAATCATATGTTTCACACATTTGAAGATTTGCAAGTTGAATAGTGGAGTTTGGACCCAATTGCAAAAAGCACCCTATGAATTATATGTGGCTAAGTCTAAAGTTCAGTTGAATGGGATCAACTTTAGAGCTCTATATCTCTAAATCCATTGGGATTTTGCCCTAAGTCAATATAGCAAACTTGCAGAGCTAAGATAGGAGTACAACTTTGCTTAAGTGATTAAGCCTTGGTGTTGTACAAAAATAGGAGATAAATAGGTTTGAAGTCTGGCTGTCAGACCACCATAAAGCTGAACTGGGACTGACAGTGACATTTGCTCAACTTTGGATTCAATTCTAGCTCGAAGGATTGGGTAAATGAGTTAGGTCTTTATAGTCGATTTGTAGCTGGTTTGTTGAGCTACAACTTTGATGCAGAGGGTTGGTCATGTCACTGTATGAAATTTGGAGCTAATCGCCTTGCAAGTCGGTCTGTCAGGCACTCTGAATAGGCCTCCAATGGTACAGTGCCACACAAATATCAACAGGTTCAGGGAATATCGCCGCCGGTGACCTTACGCCGCGATTAACACCGGTGATGTGATTTGTGCTCACTTGTGCCCTGTATAACGCCTCGGGGTGAAAAGATCTTCACTGCGGATGAGCTTGAAACGCTATTCCGTCCTATGCCGTGCACACTTGCGCCGGCGATGTGGCCAAGCGCTTGTCACCGGAACTTGCGCCATTCACCGCGGTTGCGCCACGCCTCAGGCCATTTACCACGTCACACTGAGCCATTTTTGATAGCTGGGTCATCGACGGTAAGCTTGCCATGGTGAAGGCCACAGTATCACCTGCGCCAGTAACTTTCCTTCTCTCCGGCCGCCGCGCGTCTTCTCCAAATTGGCCTGCCACCGCTTATGAATCCTATAAATTGAGCGTGCCATCAGCTCCGCTAGGTAGTCAAGCACTCAACACACCAGCCCGTGCCTCCAATTATCCACCAGAGCTCCCCAATTTGGGATTTCCCCCAAATCGGTCAAGAACACCACGTGCATGAGCTCGTCGTGATCAGCGATTCACAGGTCCGATCATGCCCTCCTAGCTTCTGTTTTAGCATCCCTGTGTGCTCTTGATACTCCTCGACCCATCCAATTGAGTTAGAACCCATAGGATCACCGGGAACACCTCGGTCTGTCCATTTATCGAGCCGTCACTATCAACAGAGAGATTAGGGGCTAGAATCTTGCAATTGGTTGAGGGGAAATGGTTATTAGGGGTCGAATTAGGTGTTAACCGCTCTAGAGCACTAGTAGTTGAGTTATCCGGCCGGTATGAGCTCGTTGGAGCTCCTGCTCCGCCGTCCACGGTCGTGGACTTCACCTTGTAAAGAATAGAAAAGGGAGGGGTCTTACTAGAGATGTCAGTAAGACAGAGATACAGTAGGAAGGAGTCTTTACGAGTTATTCGAATAGCCAAGGGTCTCTGTGCAAAGACGCCAGTGTGGGCGCATTCTGCCGGTATTGGGCTGGCTCGGGCTGAATTGAGCCCAGTACCTTTGACCTTTTCTCTTTTTCTTTTTCTACCAGACTTTGGAAATCCATAGAAAATTCTAGAAAAATGCTAAAAATGTGAGACCAATTTTGTTAGACTCCTAAATTTCTATAGTATTTAATAAAAATGGTTCCAAGATTTTTAGTCCAAACCAGAAATTATTCAGTATTAAAAAGGACTAAACCTATACTCCTGGAATTTTAGAAATTAGTAACTCCAAAAAGCACCAAACTTTTTGAATAAGCTTAAAATAATATTTAGAAACCTTGTGTGGAGTTTGACTTGCTTTGGACATTGTTTGATCCGTAAACCTAAAACCCTAGTCTTCTAGGTAATGTCTGCCCTCTGAAATGAAGAATTGACTCCACAAACCCTAGTTTCCCAGAGTACCGTGAAGAAAAGTTGTATTCAAGATACAACTAGATAAACCTTTTCTATTATAGCATTTTCATAAGCATTACATGAGCATTCATGGTTATATATGATTATATATAGAGAACGAGGAAGAAGTAGTGGTTGAAGAAGGAGTTGCACCACCACCACCTGAAGACCCACCTGTCGGGAACTGCTTTTATTTTAACATTTGTGGAGCAGAACCCGACTCTCCTATAACACAAGGCATGCCCTGGTGCATTTGCCACCCCCCTTGCTATTTTAAAATCTTTCTCACTTGCTTGATGCATTAGATAATAGGGGTTGTGTGCTAAACATTTGATGCATTTCCTTCCTTGGAAGATTGATTACCTTTCCTTGATCACCAGTTTTATGAAAAGGTTTTTCTGATGCTTAGTCTTGCTTTAGAAAAACAAAATGTTTTGTTTTGACAAAAGATGATGCTTCAAGTGGGACGGGATGTTTTCAAAATAAAAACTTGATGGTGGATCCATCATGGCCATAATGGGTTCAACATCGAAAAAGATGTACCTCTGTCAGGTACCAAACTTTGGGTTTTTAAATGATAAAGCTGAGACCGGGCGGGTGACTTGCACGAGAAGAGAGTCTCGGTGTAGTGTCTCCGTGTGCGTCGATTAAGGACCGTGTCGATGTAGGCTTGATGATTGAGGACCTTTTAACTGGTCACATGCCTCATCATGGGTAAGCTTTGCCTCGGGCAGACTAATACTAGAATAAGACAACACACAATGGGAGTAGAGAGATGGCGATAGTAGCGTGTACCCTCCGTGGCAAGAAGCTGGACGGTGGTGTATCTATGCTCTCGGTTGGCGTGAACCTGATCTGGTCTTAAGAAACCCGGTGGCGAGTTGACATATGCAAGGGTTAAGTGCTACATATGTCGTGTGATTGGAGATCCCCAGCTGGGTATTAATCGATTCGGATCGCCGTTACTTCCCGGACATGAAGACTTGGTCACTGCCCTACACGTAGCATTCCAGTGAACAAGAAGGGTTGATAAAAAGATGGCTAGTATAGGTGTCACACCCGGTTTTAAGGAACAAAGCCGGGTGCATCTCATATATGCGCTAAGAAGACAACATATATAATAACAGAGTGTATAGAGATAAATGTCACAATAAAATCAGAGTACTTATTACATAGCGGAAGTCTTACAAAATAAAAGATGAATAAAGTAGGAACTAAAATCTATCCTTGGCGCCAGAAAGCTGACTAGGAAATGCCACCTAGATCAAGTTGAAAGCCTCGGTATTAGGCGACTCCTCTTTGGCCACCTGCTCTTCTCCTGTGGGGGGGTGTGAGACAGCAAGAGTGAGCTCACACATGTTCATCGCTCAACAAGTTGTGGGGAATAATGTGGCTCAACTCACCAAAGGTGGGAGTTCATGAAGTGTAAGGCTGATCAATGAAATAAAGGCTGAAGCTGAGCATTGCTTTTATAAGTTGGTCAAAATTTTATTAGCAGTTAATAAGTGTAAGTAAATACCAAACATAGTAATAATAAGTAAAAGTAATAATAAAATAATCCCAAATGCAATGAAATGACAGATTAAGTTTAAGTTCCACAAATTAATCATGTGACTGTCCGAGCCGCTCATGACTGTGAGCACGGCTAGTATACCAGTTTTACACTCTGCAGAGGTTGCGCATCTTTACCCACAAGTCGTGTTACCCATTTGCCACGGAGTTGATCAGACCCCATACACCTCTACCAAGGAAGCGAAGCAGGGTACCACTACGAGGCCTTTACAAAGTTCCACTAGCTTCAGACTACCCGCTACAATTTATAGGAAGCTCCAGTGCAGGAATCCCTCGCCTGACCGCCATCGCAGCAAAATCAACCCAAGGACCTCCCTACACTGACCACTCCCCTACTGCCCTTGCCCCTTTCGGGTAAGATAGCCATCCACTAGCTTTCCTAGTTAATCAGCTAAGGTCGTCCCATTAAACCCTTGTGGTAGCACTATTTTCCCAGGTGGTTCTCCATGTTCCCATTAACATAATGATCTTATCATGAACAGAAAATAATGAACAGATAATAACAAGTGTAATCACGAGTAGTAAATATCTCTATACCCAAATCCACATAAAGCAATAGCATGTACTACCCAAAAACTTGGTAGTAAAACTAGTGGTGAAACAAGGTATAAAGATAGTCAAAGTCTAGGGTAACTACTGGGTCCCAGCAGAATTAACCTATGCAGATCATTATGAATAATAACAACATGAATGGGTAAAAGAAGTGATCAAGGGCACAACTTGCCTTCAACGAGCTCCTGCTTAGCAGTCTCTACCAGCTGAACCCCAGAATCCTCTGTAGCTTGCTCGTCTACTCGCATCAACACAATACATACATAGTATAGCAAAAATTATCATTACACCAAACATGTAAATAAAATACATAATAATAATCTAGGCATTAAAATGAGATCATAGGAACTAGAATTATTAAGTTTGGAGTTATATATTTTAAGTTATGAATTTCCAAAGGTTTCATGTATTTACTACAAGATTAAGTACTAGATAAATCTTAATGAGTCTTTCATGTCAAAACAGTGACACTAATGGATAGACAATAATATTATAAAAATTTAGGAACTGGAATGGACCAAATTGGAGTTCATATGAATTTTCTACAAATTAAACAAGTTTCTGCAATTAAATATATACTAGAAATCTATTTTTAAATTAGTTTCTCTGATTTTCCAAATTCTCTGGACTGGGCCTCATTTACTGAGAAGTGCAGGGGCTATGGTGCAAATATTCCTAAGACTCAGAGAGTCCCTGGCATGGATGGCGGGTTATTTCCCCACAATCCGAGGGGCTCATTTGAAAAGGAGGGTCTGCGAAGGGGTATTACGGAATATCAGTCGTCCGATCCACTCTGGACGCGCCAGATTAAATCCAGTCATATGCGAAACGGTACGCTACGAGAAGCGTTGGATGAGAGATCTACGGCCTAGATTTTAAACAACCAGAACAAATCCGAGCGCGCAGGATCGAGATCGGACGGACCATGATCACCCGGTCGAATCGGTACGCAAGCGTCTAATCTTCACCGTCGATCAACAGACGGGCGGCCCAGACCTTTTCTTCCACTCGGGATCACGCCAGCGACGCCGACCAGTGTTCCACGGCAGCGCCATCGCCGGGATTCCCGAATCCCCGATCCCTGCACCCTAGATATGTCGAAAAACGGTAACACGAAGCGGTTGACCGTAGGATATCGTCCAGAGGCACTCACCGAGATTCAAGAGCGTCGATTCCCTTCCAATCGGTGCACGGCGGATCACCGGGACCGACGCCCAAATCCGAACGCAGCACCGATCGCCCTTTCGCTAATTCGCCACGGATGACACGCCAGCACTCAATCGAAGCCACCAAGCCGGAATACGACGATCCAACATACTATAATGGCTGTGCAGGGTGATGGCGGCACAACCACGTGGCGGAATAGCTTAGCACTTCTCCCACGCCAAGGTGGCTAGAAATCCAGAGCGAGGAAGGGGTGGGGAGAAGAAACGGGGTATGGGCCGCGGCTTATAGTCCTCAATCGGGTGCCCAAGTCGCAACGGCGCTCGGATTTTGCGCCCGCTGAATCCTCCGCGTGGACTTGAGAAAGAGGAGAGAAGGTACTGCCAGGTAGGTCCCACTCGCAGAGCAACATGCGCACTATTCGCGGAAGCTAGCTGATGAGCCAGGTCCACATGCCAGTGGAGAACGGCCACACGCACGGCGACAGGCGGTGACGCTAGAAGCTGACCAGTGGGTCCACGACTTCAGCGTGCGCGGGCGCATCCCGGCCACACGAGGCCAGAGGAGTGGGCCGGTGGTAGGGAATTAGGCCCATCTCGCCCTTCCCTCTTTCTTTTTTCCTTTTTATTTTCCTATTTTGTTTTTCTCTTTTTTTTCTTTTTGACTTTGAAATTCAAATTTAAATTCTAGTTTAGATTCAAACTTGTGACCAATTTATCCTCAGATTATGACAAGTTCTAATTTGGATATATATTTATATGTTATTATTTATATTTTTATATCACATAATATTTGTTTGCTCTCTTTTTCTAAATTCCGGAATTCCTTTTTAGAGTTTAAATTCCACTTTGAGCTTTTTAATATATTTCTGGTCATTTTATGTTGTCACAAAATACACACAAAATAAAAATCTCAGCATGATGCAATGATTTAGTGGCATATATTTTATAATTACCTATTTTAAAATATGGTGTTCACATGTGATGGCACAAAAGGTCAAACTCCCACATAGATAAGTGAACTTGTTTCTCCCTTTGATATTAGCTCTTACAAATTACAAATTGGGTATTACAAATCCTACCCCCCTTAAAAATAATCTCGTCCTCGAGATTTAGGAAGAACGAGGGAAAAGATGGGGAAAATCTATACGAAGCTCTTCTTCTCTTTCCCATGTTGCTTCATCTTCTCCGTGGTGACTCCATTGCACTTTGCACATCTTTATCACCTTATTTCTTGTAACTCGAGTCAAAGTGTCCAGAATCTTGATAGGGTACTCCGCATAAGTTAGGTCATCTTGAACACTATGGTCCTCCATTGGTAGTTGCTCCTCAGGTACCCTGAGGCACTTCTTCAGTTGTGACACGTGAAAGACATCATGTACATCTGACAGGTGATCAAGTAGCTTCAGTTGATATGCAACTTCTCCCACTCACTTTAAGATCAAGAAAGGTCCAATGAAGCGAGGGGACAACTTTCCTTTAACTTTAAATCTCCTCATACCCCGGATCGGTGATACCTTCAGATACACGTGATCACCCTCCTTAAACTCCAGTAGTCTTCTCCTATTATCAGCATAGCTCTTTTGCCTGGATTGTGCAATTCTCAAATTTTCTCTTACCATTCGAACTTGTTCTTCTGCCTCTTGAATAAGCTCAGGTCCAAAGAACTGTCTTTCTCCAGTTTGATCCCAATACAGTGGAGTCCTGTACTTTCTGCCATACAGAGCCTCGAACGGTGACATCTTCAAACTGGCTTGGTAGCTATTATTATAAGAAATCTCAGCATAGGGTAAGCTCTTCTCCCAACTGCCACCATGCTTGAGGGCACAAGCTCTTAACATATCTTCCAGCACTTGATTAGTCCTCTCTGTCTGTCCATCAGTCTAGGGATGGTAGGCTGAGCTAAAATTCAACTTTGTATCCAAGCTTTCATGCAACTTCTTCCAAAATCGAGAAGTAAACTGCGATCCTCGATCAGACACGATCTTCTTAGGCACTCCATGTAGACAAACTATCTGAGTCATATACAATTCGGCTAACTTGGCTCCCGTGTAATTAGTCCTCACAGGTATGAAATGAGCTACTTTCATCAATCTTTCCACAATCACCCAAATAGAGTCATACCCAGCAGGGGTGCGGGGTAGTCCAACAAAGAAATCCATACCAATTTCTTCCCATTTCCACTCAGGAATCTTAAGCGGGTGCAATAGTCCAGCTGGTCTTTGATGTTCGGCCTTATCCCTTTGACACACATCACACTTAGCCACGTGTGCAGCAACATCTCTTTTCAGTCTGTACCACCAGTATTTCTGCTTCAAATCTTGATACATCTTCGTGCTACCAGGGTGTATAGAGTAATCAGAATCATGGGCTTCCTTCAATATAGTCTCACGAAGGCTATCAATTTTTGGAACACATATCCGATCCTTGAACCATATAGTACCTTGCTCATCCTCCGTGAATTCCGGAACTCGACCTTCAGTAATAAGATCCTTAATCTCTTGAATTTTAGCATCACGAACCTGACCTTTACGAATCTCTTGCTCCAAGGTAGGTTCCAACTCAATGGTAACTCCTTCCATATGTGTAACAATTCCCAGATTGAGTCTCGCAAAATCTTTTGCTAATTCATCGGGTAGCTGGACAACAAAAGCGGAGTGAACATGCTCCTTCCGACTCAAGGCATCTGCAACCAAATTTGCCTTGCCCGGGTGATAATGAATCTCCAAATCATAATCCTTGATGAGCTCCAACCAACGGCGTTGCCTAAGGTTGAGATCCTTCTGAGTGAATATATACTTCAAACTCTTATGATCTGTGTATACTTGGCACTTAGTTCCCATAATGTAGTGTCTCCAAATTTTAAGTGCATGCACAACAACTGCTAGTTCCAAGTCATGAGTGGGGTAATTCAATTCATGTTTCCACAACTGACGAGACGCATAGGTGATCACATGTCCTTCTTGCATGAGCACACATCCCAATCCTTGTCCACATGCATCACAATAAATGTCGAATCCCTTCTGTAGATCTGGCATAACCAACACTAGTGGTGACATCAATCTCTTCTTCAATTGATCAAAGCTGTCTTGGCATTTCTCATCCCACTCAAATTCTCTGCCCTTCTCCAGAAGCGAGGTCATTGGCTTGGCAATCTTAGAGAATCCTTCAATAAATCTCCGATAATATCCTATAAGCCCCAAGAAACTCCGAATCTCAGTAACTGTAGTGGGCACTCTCCACTCCATTATTTCCTTGACCTTAGCAGGATCCACTGCTATCCCTCCATTGGAAATGATATGACCAAGGAATGGCACCTTGTCAATCCAAAACTCGCATTTGCTAAACTTGGCGTAGAGTTGATTATCTCGTAGCTTCTGTAGCACCAACCTTAGATGTTCTTCATGATCACTTTCACTCTTAGAATAGATAAGAATATCGTCGATGAACACCACGACGAATCTGTCCAAATACTCCATAAACACCTTGTTCATCAAATTCATAAAATAAGCTGGTGCATTGGTTAATCCAAATGACATAACAGTGAACTCATATAATCCATAACGGGTCGAGAAAGTCGTCTTGGGGATATCTGATGGTCTAATCTTCATCTGATGGTAACCCAATCTGAGATCAATCTTCGAGAATACCCTAGCACCTCTCATCTGATCAAACAAATCCTCAATGCGGGGTAACGGGTACTTGTTCTTCACTGTAACATCATTAAGAGATCTATAATCCACACACATCCGCTGTGATCCATCCTTCTTCTATACAAATACAACCGGCGCTCCCTAAGGTGAGGAACTCGGACGAATGTACCCTGCCTCTTGCAACTCTGTTAACTGTTTCTTAAGCTCCTTTAATTCTTCTACAACCATTCTGTATGGTTGTTTAGAAATAGGGGCAGTTCTAGGTAAAAGATCAATGACAAACTCAACTTCCCTATCTGGTGGCATCCTTGGTAACTCCTCTAGAAAGACATCCGGAAAATCTCTAACCACCCGAATGTTGTCACCAACAAACTCCTCAGGTATAAAGAACATTGCACGCTTGGATGAGGTGGTTACTGCAATATTAACTTGAAATCTTTCTCCTTTAGGACTAGTGAGCTCTATAGTATCTCTACCACATGCTATGATGGCCTTTGCCTTCCTTAACCATGACATACCAAGGATCAGATCTATACTGCTAGCCTCTCATATTATAGCGGTAGCTTCAAATTCTCTTCCCATAATGGTTAATGTCAATCTACGTGTCATTTGATTTGCTTCAATAGGCCCTTTAGGTGTGATTACTATCATTGGTTTTCTCATGCTTAGCAGTAGGTATCTCATTTGTGTTGGCATAACGAGTAGACATAAAAGAATGTGTAGCACCAGAATCAAATAATATGGTTGCAGGAATTGCATTAACGTAAAACATACCAAGTACGATGTCTGCACCATGTGGAGTAGCGTCAACGCTGACTTGATTAACTCTAGCAATAGAATATCCCTTGCCAGAAGGCTGTTGCTTGTTCTTAGCTAGTGTACCCGAATTTCCCATCGGACAAGCATTAGCATAGTGCCCAATCTAACTACACTTGAAACATGTAGGGCCGGTCTTCTATCCTGTAGGCCTCGTCGGGGTGCCAGTGGAAGTAGCCTGACGAGTAGGAGGTGTCCGTGGAGACCCCTATGGAGCATACTGAGCTGGGCGTGGTCCTCCTCCTAGACGAGTAGGTGTACCCTGTGGCGAAACACAGCGGGGACGAACACTGCTGCTACCCTGTCCCTGTGAGATAGCCTTCCTCTTCAAATCACCCAGTTGAACACGCTTGTGTTCAATAGCAAGAGCCTTATCCAGCAGCCTCTGAAATGATGGAAATGTGTGTGCCACCAGTGCATATTGTAGGGGTCCATTAAGTCCTTCAATAAAATGTTCCTGCTTCCTTTCATCCTCAGCAACTTCATCCGGAGTATATCTGGAGAGCTGAATGAATTTATATCTGTACTCACTGACAGACATGTTGCCTTACTTCAATGATAGAAACTCCTTCTTGATCTTCATCAATCCAGCTGGAATGTGATAATTTCTGAACTATGTACTGAATTCCGCCCAGGTAATAATATCAGCATCATCATGAGCAGCAGTATAAGAATCCCACCAGTCAGCAGCAGGACCTATCAGACGACCTGAGGCATAAAGAACTTTCTCCCTATCTGAGCATTGGGCGATGTTAAGCATCTTCTTAATTGACTTCAGCCAATCATCTGCATCAAGTGGATCTGGCGAACTGGCGAAGGTCGGTGGCTTATGACTCATAAATTCCCGGTGCTTATCACGAGGTGGAAATGGTGGTGGTGGAGGAGGCAATGGTACTTGTTGCTGTTGCTGCTGTTGTTGAAATTGTTGTTGCAGCTGCTGTTGCGCCCTTCTTTCCTGGCATATCTCCTTCTCGCTCCTGGCGCAATTCCTGGCGTATCTCTTCTCTTTACTTGCGCATCTCCTGACATTCTTGCTGCATTTGAGCCCGCATATCTGCCATAGTATCCGCCATTTGCTGCATCATCCTCATCTGAGCTGCAATCAGTGGGTCAACTCCGCCTGGTGGAGGATTAGGAGGATTCATCTCTGCTGGTTGTGGTTGGGGTTGTCTATATATCCACCGAGTGTGTCGATTAGGAGGCAAATCGATTCCACCACCTCGCCTGGTATTGACCATCTGAGTTAGATATATAAGGTAAGAGAATAGTAGACAAGGCAGTAATTACGAATCATGTTACTTTGGGGGATTTATTAGCTAAGCAGTTTAACGTTTTATCTACCATAGCTAATTCATTACCTTATAGTGGTACATACTAAGATGTCCATATATAATATCTCAATCAATCAAAGAAGCAAATCAGACATTTCTCATCAGAACAATCAAACAACATTTTTAAAATAGAGGAAATAGTTTTTTTTGTCTTAGGCCTCCTATCTCTTAAAAAAATGTCATAGGGGTAGGGATTCCAAGGTGTGAAATCCGTCTTGTCTTAGAATAGAGAAGGTAAGAATGATCAGAGTAGAACATTAGAAGGTGAGACAAGATCAAGATAAGTGTAGAAAGAATCAGAGTAAGGTAAGTAGGTAAGGGTTTTGCACATTTCTATCTAGGTTTCGTCCTACAGTCAACATTTCCTATGATACCACTTCTGTCACACCCGGTTTTAAGGAACAAAGCCGGGTGCATCTCATACATGCGCCAAGAAGACAACATATATAATAACATAGTGTATAGAGATAAATGTCACAATAAAATCAGAGTACTTATTACATAGCGGAAGTCTTACAAAATAAAAGATGAATAAAGTAGGAACTAAAATCTATCCTTGGCTGCTAGAAAGCTGACTGGGAAACGCCACCTAGATCAAGTCGAAAGCCTCGATATTAGGCGGCTCCTCTTCGACCACCTGCTCTTCTCCTGTGGGGGGTGTGAGACAGCAAGAGTGAGCTCACACATGTTCATCGCTCAACAAGTTGTGGGGAATAATGTGGCTGAACTCACCAAAGGTGGGAGTTCATGAAGTGTAAGGCTGATCAATGAAATAAAGGCTGATCAATGTAATAATAAAATAATCCCAAATGCAATGAAATGACAGATTAAGTTTAAGTTCCATAAATTAATCATGTGAGTGTCTGAGCCGCTCATGACCGTGAGCACGGCTAGTATACCAGTTTTACACTCTGTAGAGGTTGCACATCTTTACCCACAAGTCCTGTTACCCATTTGCCACAGAGTTGATCAGACCCCATACACCTCTACCAAGGAAGCGAGGCAGGGTACCACTACGAGGCCTTTACAAAGTTCCACTTGCTTCAGACTACCCGCTACAGTTTATAGGAAGCTCCAGTGCAGGAATCCCTCGCCTGACCGCCATCGCAGCAAAATCAACCAAAGGACCTCCCTACACTGACCACTCCCCTACTGCCCTTGCCCCTTTCGGGTAAGATAGCCATCCACTAGCTTTCCTAGTTAATCAGCCAACGGCGTCCCATTAAACCCTTGTGGTAGCACTGTTTTCCCGGGTGGTTCTCCATGTTCCCATTAACATAATGATCTTATCATGAACAGAAAATAATAAATAGATAATAACAAGTGTAATCATGAGTAGTAAATATCTCTATACCCAAATCCACATAAAGCAATAGCATGTACTACCCAAAAACTTAGTAGTAAAACCAGTGGTGAAACAAGGTATAAAGATAGTCAAAGTCTAGGGTAACCTACTAGGTCCCAGCAAAATTAACCTATGCAGATCATTATGAATAATAAGAACATGAATGGGTAAAAGAAGTGATCAAGGGCACAACTTGCCTTCAACGAGCTCCTGCTCAGCAGTCTCTACCAGATGAACCCCAGAATCCTCTGTAGCTTGCTCGTCTACTCGCATCAACACAATGCATACATAGTATAGCAAAAATTAACATTACACCAACATGTAAATAAAATACACAATAATAATCTAGGCATTAAAATGAGATCATAGGAACTGGAATTATTAAGTTTGGAGTTATATATTTTAAGTAATGAATTTCCAAAGGTTTCATGTATTTACTACAAGATTTAGTACTAGATAAATTTTAATGAGTCTTTCATGTCAAAACAGTGACACTAATGGATAGACAATAATATTATAAAAATTTAGGAATCTGGAATGGACCAAATTGGAGTTTATATGAATTTTCTACTAATTAAACAAGTTTCTGCAATTAAATATATACTAGAAATCTATTTTTAAATTAGTTTCTCTGATTTTCTAAATTCTCTGGACTGGGCCTCATTTACTAAGAAGTGCAGGGGCTACGGTGCAAATATTCCTAAGACTCAGAGAGTCCCTGGCGTGGACGACGGGTTATTTCCCCACAATTCGAGGGGCTCATTTGAAAAAGGGGGTCTGCGAAGGGGTATTACGGAATATCAGCCGTCCGATCCACTCTGGACACGCCAGATTAAATCTAGTCATATGCGAAATGGTACGTTACGACAAGCATTGGATGAGAGATCTACGGCCTAGATTTTAAACAACCAGAACAAATCCGAGCACGCAGGATCGAGATCGGACGGACCATGATCACCCGGTCGAATCGGTACGCAAGCGTCTAATCGTCACAGTCGATCAACAGACGGGTGGCCCAGACCTTTTCTTCCACTCGGGATCACGCCAGCGACGCCGACCAGTGATCCACGGCGGCGCCATCACCGGGATTCCCGAATCCCCGATCCCTGCGCCCTAGATATGATCTAAAAACGGTAACACTGAAGTGGTTGACCGCAGGATATCGTCAAGAGGCACTCACCGAGATTCAAGAGTGTCGATTCCCTTCCAATCGGTGCGCGGCGGATCACCGAGACCGACGCCCAAATCCGAACGCAGCATCGATCGCCCTTTCGCTAATTCACCACGGATGACACGCCAGCACTCAACCGAAGCCACCGAGCCGGAATACAACGATCCTAGCGGCTATAATGGCTGTGCAGGGTGATGGCGGCACAACCACGGGGCAGAATGGCTTAGCACTTCTCCCACGCCAAGGTGGCTAGAAATCCCGGAGCGAGGAAGGGGTGGGGAGAAGAAACGGGGTATGAGCCGCGGCTTATAGTCCTCAATCGGGCGCCCAAGTCGCAACAGCGCCCTAGATTTTGCGTCCGCTGAATCCTCCGCGCGGACTTGAGAAAGAGGAGAGAAGGTACTGCCAGGTAGGTCCCACTCGCAGAGCAACGTGCGCGCTATTCGTGGAAGCCAGCTGACGAGCCAGGTCCACATGCCAGTGGAGAACGGCCACACGCACTGGCGACAGGCGGTGACACTAGAAGCTGACCAGTGGGCCCACGACTTCAGCATGTGCGGGCGCATCCCGGCCACACGAGGCCAGAGGAGTGGGCCGGTGGTAGGGAATTAGGCCCATCTCGCCCTTCCCTCTTTCTTTTTCCCTTTTTATTTTCCTATTTTGTTTTTCTCTTTTTTTTTCCTTTTGACATTCAAATTCAAATTTAAATTCTAGTTTAGATTTAAACTTGTGACCAATTTATCCTCAGATTATGACAAGTTCTAATTTGGATATATATTTATATGTTATTATTTATATTTTTATATCACATAATATTTGTTTGCTCCCTTTTTCTAAATTCCAGAATTCCTTTTTAGAGTTTAAATTCCACTTTGAGCTTTTTAATATATTTCTGGTCATTTTATGTTGTCACACAATACACACAGAATAAAAATCTCAGCATGATGCAATGATTTAGTGGCATATATTTTATAATTACCTATTTTAAAATATGGTGTTCACATGTGATGGCAGAAAAGTTCAAACTCCCACATACATAAGTGAACTTGTTTCTCCCTTTGATATTAGCTCTTACAAATTACAAATTGGGTATTACAATAGGCCAGGTGCTTGAACTAGGGTAGAAAGAACTCTAGTGATAGGTAATGACTTAACTTGCTAATAAAACTAGATTTTTAAGGATCCACTATTAGTAAGCATTTTTGCAAACAGAGTCTTGATTCTTGATTAAGCCTTAACTTGACTCCCTCAAGCCAACATATCCTTGAGAGTGTTTTATTTTGACGGGTAAGACTTGCGAAAGTACACTTCGTACTCAGGGTTTTCCAACCCATGTTGTCATAGGTGAGGAAGCAGCAAACTTTTGTTGCTTTTGCTCTAAGGTGGTGCCAAAGGAAGAATCTTAAGAGTGAAGCCTTGGGAGGATGTTGTCCTCCTTTTTAAAAACATTATACTTTTAAGCGGGAGGGGGTTTTGCCTCCCGAGTTTGTAAAAATAATACTTCTGCACTCATATGCCGCTGATCTGTAATAATAACACTATTTCTATGTTTTAATGTAAATTAAGTTACTGTAATTGCTTGCGCTTATTCGTTCCTCTGATGTGTTGTAATATCTGCGTGATGGGTGAAACGCTCTTGGGAAAGGTGAAGGATACAGATACCAAACTTGTCGAGTGATCAGGTGCATCTACAGGGTTGTCCTAGGTCCGCTGGACAAGGACAACTATTGTGGGCCTAATGACTTGGGAGGTTCCGTCACAGCTGGTATCAGAGTGAAACCCATCCTCTTAGATATTACGTAGTACTTCAAAAGAATTTTTAAACACTTACTTAGAAATATTCTTTCATTCTTACCTTACCACTTTATGGTAGTCCCTTATCTTGTGTAGTTGGGTAATAGAGTGCAATATATAGGAAGTTGGGGATCAACAGAGGCTGATTCCATAATTATTAGAATATGCATGCATCATGTTAAGAATATACTAATAAATCTTCCCCTCTTATGGAGATATGGCGTGCACTAAGACTACACGGCGCAAATCTACTAGGACCTCTTGGTGTGCCACGACATCAGCTAGCTTCCAGGCACGAAGGAAGTAATAGTGGCAGTAATGACCCAATTCTTATGTTATACTTTCTGAAGTACTCATCTTGCAAGACCAGGTAACAGAGTGCACTGTATAGGAGGTTAGGAATCAACAAAAATTGATTCCGTAATTATGCATGCATCATGTTTTAAAACTATACTAATAAATTTTCCCCCTTATGGAGATATGCCGCCAAGCACGAGGAAAACTGCGCGTAAGTCCATTGGACCTATTAGCGTACCTCGGCATCAGTTGGCTCCAAGACATGAAGAGAGCAGCAGCGGCAGTAACGACCCTATCGGAGAACTAGAAGCCCAAGTGGAGCAGCATCGGACGGAGCTACGTCACCGAAACAGGGTGTGGGTAGAAGATGGTCAGCGTATGAATGAGTTGAGAGCTGATGTCAGACATCTGCAAGACGAGCTTGCTGAACGGGATTTGGAAATCGATTGGGCTGTCAATTCACATTCGGTTGCTTGGGACCGGGAAGCCAAAGCTCGTGCTCGTGTGGCAGAGTTTAGTGCGGCCATTGACAACTTGCAGGTGTATTGCAATACTTTACATGAGGAAGTCCATGTACTGTATTCGCGACTGCACCCAGACGTGCCAGCCGACCCTGTTGCAATCGGAGTCGGACCCTCAAGAACAACAGGTGAAGTATTTGGTGGGGAATTGGAACTTTTTAAGCCCCCTCCTTCTATGAACCTGGCAGACGAACTGGTCCCCTACAACAGACAGTGAAGCAACCAAAGACGATAAAAATTAGAGTAGTATAGTTTAGATATAATACTAATGTAAAATAGGTAATAAAGTCATGTTGTACATTTGAGTCTGTATCATTACATCTTGGTAATGTAAAATGATGTTGTGTATCAGCATGTTATATTTTCCCAAATATTTCTTTGCCTCAGATGCCATCAAGGACTCAGGGCGCATGACGGTGCGTGTACTTCCCGTGGTCCGGAAGACACGCCCAATCCACCACCTGTACCGCCAACGTTGGTCGAGGCTATCGCTGCCTTGGTCAATACGACCGCCGACAATACCCGCTTTTTACGTGAAATGGCGAGAAATCAATTCTAGCAACAAGGTGGAAGGGCTCCTTCGCAGGGACCATGTGAGACTTCATACCTGGACTTCTTTGAAACCCGTCCCCCACTCTTCGTTAAAGCCGAAGACCCTCTGGAAGCTGACAAATGGGTACAGGTTATGGAACAAAAATTTGGACTAATCCGCTGCACCGAAACCCAAAAGCCGTTGTTCGCTGCTCAACAGTTAAGAGGCCCTGCCAGTACTTGGTGGAGAAATTTTGTGGCCATTCAACCTGCCGGACATCAGGTCACGTGGGATGAATTTAAGTTAGTTGCGTGAGCACTATATTCCAGAAGGAGTGCTACACATGAAACAGGAGGAATTTATGCGACTCAAGTAAGGAGGAGATACTGTCATGCTGTGGCAGAACCGCCCGAATTATTCTAGCTTAAATACCCAAGTCGCACCCTTAGAGGTGGCAACACACTTAAATCGGAATAACATGTCAGTCCCTCGGATCTAGTCCGATAAAGCCACTTATCCAGGATCGAATACCACTAGCTCACTCGAAGGTGAGGCACAGAGAAATACAATAAAGCATAATACCATAAATTAAGAAAGTATCATTAGTGATTACATCATCGAAGTTTTCAGAAATAATAACAATAAGTTTTAATGCATCGGAAATAGCTAACGGAGAAAACCGAGTAACATGGCGAAGCCTGGCCACGCTACTCCTCCAAGTCCTCTCTTGGGGAAGCAGTAACCCACTCGACCGTCTATCCCGGTGGCAGGGATGGAGGCCAAGTCACACCATCAACCAAAACAAGGAGGTACCTGCAAAAATTATGCCACAAGCAAGGCTGAGTATACTAATACTCAGCTAGACTTACCCGGTGTGAGGAGTCTACTCGTCTACCTCTAGACCATGAAGTTGTTTGGCTGAGGGGTTTGGTTTGCCAAAAGCGCAGGCTGAGTCTAAAATCAAGTTTTAGATTTTCAAGTTCTAGAATAATAATTTAGACTAGATGAGCACCTGACTATCCATACATGGTATCAAGCAATTTAGTCAACCAACATCTTTTGTAAGTAACCTCATTTCCACTTATTACTCAATGCAGTACAATGGATCAAGCAGTCTCATTAGCTGCGAGTAGCAGACTGATTCGAATCGAGTTTTAACCATGCAAGGTAAACCTAAACACACGACATGTAGGGGCACTCCATCCCCACACATATCAACCGTCCCCATCGATTCCCCATTTGCGGTCAGGTCCTCACCGCCTTGGCATACAATGCTCCACTGACCACGGCCGCCACCGTGTAGTGGCCACACTTGTATGCACCATATCTAGAATGGGAGACCCAGTCTCAGGACAAGTGAGGGGTAAAGTACGCGCCCGGCTTCACTCAGGTACTAGGCTTACCGGTTACCATATTTCCCGACATGTGTTTAGTACGTTCAAACGCTTGACACATGTATCCGCACGTTAATCCTTATTCCAATTTCGTCTTGTAGACAACGCATTCCCATGGATCTGTGTCCACAGACCATCATCATTCTGTTATCAAAATGGATACAACCAATTCCTGACCTCGCGCGAGTGCTAGAAAAATCACTCAACTTCTACCGAGATCCTGATTTAGCATAGCAACTACTCGACCTAGCATACTAGTATCCATCTCAAAAGGAATCCTGAGTTCATGCAATTAGGGTTTCAGGCAACTCCTACACTTAAGTGCACGGTACAAGCCTACAAACATTAAGTGTAGTAAAATAGCATATATAACGGTTATGCATAAAACTGGGGCTTGCCTAGAATTTAACACTAGATAGTGTCTGCTAGAGGGTACTCGCTTGGCAAGCATCCTACTGGTTAAATCCATCCTTGTTTGGGTCGTCCACCAACTGCATCTTGTGGTTGGCACCACATCACTTGCACAATCCCCATATCTCGGTTCTAAATGAGATGCAGGATGCATATGTATGAATATCATGAAATAGTACAAGATACTTTAAGTACAGGATAGAGAGCTAACATTAACTAGTAAGACACAGCAACGACTATAAGCAAGCGCTAGCTAGTCGTACGTTATTTGTGTTCATCATTAACACCATTAAAAAGACGACAACATTTTAGATAATTACGCAACACAAATACGACATCACAATCGACTAGAGAAAGAAACATATAAAACAGGACACATATGTTATCTCAAACATTAGCCATGGCAAGTCTACATTAATTAAGAGCTAACCAAACATTTTTAGCAAAAAGGGTGAACTCAGCAATCAAATAAGAACTTGCAGATTTTTGGACAGCAACACAATAGTTACTGGTTTTAATCATAACTCTTCAAATATTAATCCAAAAATAGCGAACAAATACTTTTTGGAAATCTTTGGAAACTCTCTACAACTTTGGTTTTATCATCTTAATATGATTAGACTCTTAGTAAGGTCGAATTGTGCAAAAATAACAGTTCTGTCCAGGTTTGGACAGATTCAGACTTGTGACTTCAAAAATTCATAACTAGAGACTCACGCATCCAAAACAGGTGATTTTGAACTTTCTGGAAAGCTAATGAAATTTTCTACAAATCATTTATAAACATTCTAAGGTGATTAAATATGCAATTTAGGATAAAAGACATTAGAAGGCCTTGCTGTCCAGAACTGGACAGATTCAGTCTTCACACTTTAAACATCCATAACTAAATCTTCAGACCCCAAAAAGAGTGATCCAAGACTTTTTGGAAAGCTTAGAAAAATTACTACATGACTTTTATAATCACCAAGAAGTGATTCTATGTTTAACCAAATCAAACAATTCAGTTTTCGAAATCTGTTCTGACAGTGGACAGAACACAACAACCAGTTTTGTAAAATTCATAACTCTTAAACTATCAGGCCTATGGTTATGAATTTTTTACACAAGCAAGATAAGAGAAGCATCTACAACTTTCTTATAACGACCATGAATAGATTGTAACATTAACTTAAGCAAACAATTCACTCTCTGAAATCTGTACAGAAATTGGACAGATTCAGTTACTGAATTTGTGAACAGCACAACTTCTAAACGATCAAACTTATGGCTGTCAAATTTTAACACAAGTAAGATAATAAAATTATCTACAACTTTTCTATATAGCTTTTTTTACAGAAAACACAATTTAGTTCATTAAACAAACAGCACGACGAAAACAGTGCGTGTAGCCCAAAACAGCAACTAATAAAATTCAGCTCCTAATTACTTCAAGAATTGACGCGTTCTAGAGACTTGAACCAGTCTAACACTTTACCATCTGTTAGAGTTAAAACAATCAAATTAGGACCAATAAGTAGACTTACTAATTTTATACAAGTTATTTCGTGTGCTAGAATTACCATACACAATTAACAACGCATTCTCCATGATACTCAAATCCGGTATACATGTATATATCGATTGCGCACTTCACACACTAATTTGCATTTTCACATAGACATCACATGAACATTACTACTTTTCATCCGCGACCATAACCATATGCATTTAGATCGCAAAAAGCAATTAATCGTGATTACGAGCTTAACCGAACCATCTAACAATTCGGCTAACTAGAGCAACGACATAGCCCGCTAAATAAAATACACGTCGGCTTGCCTATTATTATCGAAATCCGAGACACAACATACACTACCATATTTTTATAAACACACATACTCACAAGTATTTTCGCACATTGACCAATCTATACGAATCGTAAACCACTAATCTCCAAATCGCAATCACCATGCGCTTCTTTCCCAATTCATGAACACATACATGTTTACCATACGAACCGAGTATTCCAATAATTATCCTAAAACAACTAACTCCATTACACACTTGTATCACAAACCTACTTAACTTACTTTAAGCATCTACTCGAAATTATTAGCACAATCATACCCTATATGCGAAGCATAATTTAACGAGCGCATAATACGCATCGTCACGACTCGACCTATAAATATAGAGAGAACGACGACTACTTTGGCATGTCATCACCTCTCTATATAAGCCAAAACAATTTCTACTATCGACTAAGAGTTCTATGTATTAAACCCATTATTACTTTCCACGCGCAAATAAACCTCAACTTAACACCAGTGACACCGGTGGATTTTTACTAAACTCATCATGCGCATAACCCTGTCTCGCGTACAACCATATTGTGGCGTGCACTCGAGACACTTCCGATTAACTTAACACAATTATTACTACAATGCACTTCGATATACACGTTCGACATCACAGTGCTTCGACAAACCCACACTTCCAATCTACCTGTCATATCCAACCAACACCACGTGCCCACTGCATTCTTATGATAGCGTTTACTGCCTAGACGAGTGAAACACCAACCGATTATTCGCACATCTCGTCTTTAAAACACTAACCACATGTCACATAATTTATATTTTCGACTCACTCTAACCTACACCACAATGAATACATAAAATATATTTAACATAGACTAACTCATTAGCCGACTGCAGAAATTACCAAGCATGCTTTACGCTTTATTAAATTTACCACAACTAACACACTACTTTACGACGAAGTGTTTTAACAAACAATTAATACTTCCGCGAACCACCCTCGCGACACGTAAATGAACCATCGCAGTCACACATATTCAACACCAATATACACCATATCTATAAGCATGACATCAACCGAATCACATTAATAGTAAATTATAAATCCATCAACCTGGACTAGGTCGGATTTGAGTTGTGCATGCATGTGCTTCACTCGACTGGCATTGTATCGGACATGCAGGTGCGCGACGGATGGCGTCGACGGCTAGCTGCGATTAGACACACATAATGGTTCAAACATTTTATCGAGCACAAAGAATGTGATAGCAGCAAGGGCAGTGGGTTTTCACCAGTATTTGACGCCGTCGTGGCTGGGGCTGCGCAGATCCAGCGAGCGGCTGAGTGTTCCATCGAGCAGGTAGCTTGTAGCAGGTGCTGAGCTTCCGCTGCCAGGAACCTGATGGAGGGGCTTAGAGATGAAGTTTGGGCGATGCCCCCCCGGCGCTCATCGCTGGCGGACCCAACAGAGGGCGTGCTCTAGCCAAGCTGCAGGGGGATGGACGTTCAGTCCATGGGAGAAGACCATGGATGATGCATCGATGCAAGGAGGAGCTCGGTGGCTGGAGAATGGAGAGGAGGCGTGCAGCAGAAGTGAAGGGGATGTTGCTGTCCACTGTTGGGAGAGCTGCGTGCACTGCCCAGATGCCGGTCTGGAATAGAGAAGGAAGAGAGGAGGGCACCATGGGAGGGAGAACAGAGACAACAACGCCGTGCACTAGGGACAGAGGAGCAGGGAGAAACGACGGCTGGTTGGGGGAGCTCGGCCATGGGAAATGGCGCCCGCGCCATGGCTGGAGAGCACCTGCACAAGGCTGGACCAGAGGAGGTCTCGCTGGGGGAAGCGCCGGGCCATGTGCCACGATGGTGCGCAGGGGAGTTGGAGGTCTGGCAGAGGCACGACCCGAGCTCGAGCAGAACGCGATGGAGGAGCACGACCACCTGAAGGAGGGACCCCAGTGCCATGGATCTGATGGGGAAGGGCCGCCTGCACCATGGGGAAACGACCTTCCCTGCAGCATGTGCTCGAAGGAATAGGGTGCGCTGGAGGAGGAGGAATGGAGCAGAGGGTGCTCGAAGCTAGACCGTTTGGAGCTCCGGGTGCCTGGAGTCCGTCGACCATCGAGGTTGCTGGCCAGCCAGAGAGTTCCTGCACGCCCACCAGAGAGGAGGGGAAGACGCCGGCAAGGGAGGGCATCGGCTAGAGAAAAAGACAGGGAGTGGGAGAGCGCAGGGATGCTCGGTCCTGGGCAGAGAAGAGGGAGTCGGATGAAGGAGGAAGAAACCCGGTTGGTTGATTTAATCAAGACACCGCTGGCCACCACTGGTCGGGATTGGGCAGCATTTTCCACTGGTCGGATGCAGCAATTAGCGCAGAGAGCGGCGACCAGCTACTAGCCAGGGGCTGGCAGTGGCAGCCAGCATTGACTGCTAGCCTGAGCAGACCATGGCATGCGGGAGAAAGAAAGCAGATGCTGGTGAAACAGATACTGGTGAACTATATTTTTTTTTAACGAGAAAAAGGGTCGATTGCTTAGGAGCTAAGTAATTTTTGTTTGATTTTTCTGAGACAAGAGCTCCCATATGAGTTGTATAGTATGACGGGGGCAATTTATTGGTTGGAGAGGAGTGGTCATCTGTTAGCCGATTCGCGTAGCGCTCACTCGTTGGCTGAGACCGACGCAGAGAACGGAGCGAACTGACGTATGGATGAACGAGAGGCCACGAAATAAAATGAACCGAGACATTTTATTTAGGTGTCACTTGGAAATTAAATTCTAGTGCACAAGTAGAATAAAATGAATCGAGGTCGATCGGCTTCGGATTCGGCATCGAAATAAAACGAGTCGGATTAATAAAAATCATTGCCGATGTTGATTTTTGAATTTAGATTGGATACATAGATTTTAAGCCGAGTTGGATAAAAATAAATAGGTGGCAACACTTGGAGTATTTCGTTTGAGAGCACGGACTCGGATTAATTTTTTTTGACACAGATCGAACATCGAGAAATTGTATTCGGACACAGCTCGACTAGCAACGGTCGAGCGCCTGATTAAATGAGCTTTAGATGAGATTTATAAGTCGAGTATGATTTTTGAGTTTGCGTTCGTGTCGAGAATAAAAGTTTTTAACAGGCTCCAAATTCGGCCTTCTGTGAGACTGAATAACTCTGAATTCGGTGAAAGGTGAATGAATAGTCTGGATAATCAGAGACACACGCGAGCGAGAAATAGAAATTGTCACTGAGCATCCGAGATTAGGATGAATCTCCCAACATAACACGAAATAGACACCTGGGGTGTCACACATGCAGTATCTCAACAAATTTAATCATCTATCCCAATATGCAATTGACCAAGTAAATACTGACTTGAAAAAGACGAATTGCTTCATGAGAGGCCTTAACGGCCGGCTTCAAAGAAAGATGGCCACCTGCCTAGATCTCTCATACAGCAGGGCTATCAGTAGAGCGCTGGCAGTAGAAGCTAAAAACACAGGCCAAGGAAAACCGAAGGGATTCCGAGGTGACAGGTCCAATCAGGGACCTGAGAAGCGACCAAGGTTGGTAATCCGACCTTTCAATCAAAATCGTTCTTCATCTCGCTCACCCTCCTACCCATTCAAACAGCCTGTCTTCATTCGCCCTACTACCGCCCCCACTTCAACAAATCAGCCGAGTGCCCCTGGTGCTCATTTCCCCGCCCTCCCTAGTTCCTCAACTGGCTGCTTCAATTGTGGGAAGTCTGGTCATTTCATCAAAGACCGCCCATATCCGAGGCAGAATAAATTCAACAATCAGCAGAACTCAGAGAGCTCAAATCAAGGCAAGGGAACATGGCAAATAATTCAGCGGGCAAGAATATTAAGAAGACTGGGCGAATATATTACACTCAAGTGGCCACTACACCGGAGGGAGAGCCGATTATGATGGGTATGTTTCTTGTGGCCAATCACCTAGCAGTCATTCTCTTTGATTCTGGTGCTTCGCATACATTCATAAGCAAGAAATTCGTGGAGAAATATTGCATTCCTTGCACTAAATCAAGGGAAGGGTTTATTATTCATTCGCCCGGGGGACAAGTATTTACTAAAGAAGTGGCCTTCAATGTGCCAGTAACATTGGCTGGACGGGATTTTCCCACCAATATGATTAGTCTGAAAGGCCAAGATATAGATGTAATTCTGGGCATGAATTGGTTAGCCCAGAACAAAGGTATTCTCAACACCGATTTAAGAACCATCAGGTTGATCTATGGCCATGAAGAGGTTCTCCTGTCCATCCCTGTAGCTATTCCAGCTAAACCATTTGGTAGAGTCTATGAAGCTATCATGCCGGAAATCCAAGATATTCTGGTAGTATGTGAATTTCTAGATGTCTTCCCGAAAAGTTTGCCTAGATTACCTCTAGAAAGAGATGTAGAGTTTGTGATTGAATTGAAGCCCGGTACGGCTCCTATTTCTAGAAGGTCATACCGAATGCCTCCAAATGAGTTGGCAGAGCTCAAGATTCAATTACAAGACTTGCTGGAAAAGGGATTCATTCAACCCAGTTCGTCACCTTAGGGATGTCCCGCAATCTTTGTCAAGAAGAAGGATCAAACGCTTCGGATGTGTGTGGACTACATACCCCTTAATGAGGTCACAATCAAGAACAAGTACCCTCTTCCCCGGATCGATATCTTGTTCGATCAACTTACCGGAAGCTCGGATATTTTCCAAAATTGACCTCAGGTCGAGCTATCATCAGATCCATATCCGACCCGAAGATATACCTAAGACTGCATTTACTACGCGATACGGATTATTCGAATATTTGGTTATGTCTTTCGGATTAACGAATGCTCCTGCCCACTTCACATATCTAATGAACTCGGTATTTATGCCTGAGTCGGACAAATTTGTGGTGGTCTTCATTGATGATATCTTGATATATTCCAAGAATGAAGAGGAGCATGCTCAGCACCTACGGATCGTATTAACGTGCTTAAGGGAACATCAATTATATGCTAAATTTAGCAAGTGCGCGTTTTGGATGGAGGAAATCCAATTTCTGGAACATGTATTGTCTGCAAATGGGATTGCGGTTGATCCCAGCAAGGTCAAGGATATTCTAGTGTGGACACCACCAACCACTGTACATCAAGTTCGAAGTTTCCTTGGACTGGCTGGCTATTACCGCAGCTTGTGAAGCCACTCACAAGTCTATTCAAGAATAATACAAAATTTAACTGGTCCTCAAGATGCAACGAAGCCTTCGAGCAACTGAAGGTATTATTGACCACTGCTCTAGTATTGGCTCAACCGGACATTGAAAAGCCTTTTGATGTGTATTGTGACGCATCGGGCAGTGGTCTCGGATGTGTCTTAATGCAAGAGGGACGAGTTATAGCATATGCCTCAAGACAGTTGCGCCGGCATGAGGAACCTTATCCAACTCATGACTTGGAATTAGATGCTGTAGTTCATGCCCTTAAAATATGGTGTCATTATCTGCTGAGAAAATATCTACCATATATATACGGATCATAAAAGTTTGAAGTACATTTTTACCCAGTCAAAACTAAATATGAGGCAGAGGAGATGACTTGAGCTAATTAAGGATTATGAATTAGAAATTCACTATCACCCAGGCAAGGCCAACGTGGTGGCAGATGCACTAAGTCACAAGGCTTCCTGCCATTGTCTTACAGTGAAGACCTCTGACATCACATTATGTCAAGAAATGGAGAAGTTAAACCTAGGAATGATGCAGCATGGAACCTTGAGCCAATTGAAGCTTGAGTCAATTCTGCTGCAAAGGATTATTGATGCCCAAAGAAGTGATAAGGGTATGAGATATAATCACGAGAAAATAAAAGCCAGTAAAGCAAATTTTTCAGAACGGATGATCAAGGCATAGTATGGTTTAATAACCGCATAGTTGTGCCCAAAGATGATGAAGTCCGCTAGCAAATTTTGGATGAAGCACATCTTAGTCGATATTCCATTCATCCCGGAAGCATTAAGATGTATCATGATTTAAAGCAGCATTATTGGGGGACGAAGATGAAGATTGAAATTGCACACTATGTGGCGAAGTGTGACACCTGTAGACGTGTCAAAGCCATACATATGAAAACTGCTGGTCCATTGCAATCTTTGCCCATCCCGACTTGGAAATGGGAGGACATTAGCATGAACTTCATTGTGGAATTACCCAGTACGGCTAAAGGTTTTGATTCTATTTGGGTTATAATTGATCGACTTACAAAGATTGCCCACTTTCTTCCAGTAAAAGTAAAGTATCCAGTAATCACATATGCGGAACTTTACATTGCTCGTATTCTCAGTCTGCACGGGTCCCAAAAACAATTGTGTCTGACCGTGGACCACAACTTGTATCCAAATTCTGGGGAGAACTACACAAATCTCTGGGTACTAAGTTTCTCCACAGTTCGGCCCATCATCCCTAAACAAGTGGACAGACTGAGAGAGTAAATCAAATATTGAGGACATGTTGCGTGCATGTGTTCTAGAATTTCCGCAGAAATGGCATGAATGCTTACCATTGGCGGAGTTTTCATACAACAACAGCTATCAAGAGAGCATCAAGATGGCACCCTTTGAAGCTTTATATGGACGACGATGTCGTACTCCATTAAACTGGTATGAACCAGGAGAAAGGTGGTTCTTCAGGCCTGATTTGGTGAAAGAGATGGAAGAAAAATTCCAACGAATTATACATAATTTGAAAGAAGCACAAGCTCAACAAAAGAGTTATGCAGACAAACGACGCCAACCCTTGTACTTTCAAGTCGGAGATCATGTGTATCTGAAAGTATCACCAATGAAGGGCGTAACTCATTTCGGTGTAAAAGGAAAGCTTGCACCTCGATACATTGGTCCATTCCTCATTCTGGAACAATGTGGGCTAGTGGCGTACCGACTCCAACTCCCCGAAACGTTGTCTACAGTACACAATGTGTTCAATGTGTCCCAATTGAAGAAGCGTCTTTGGGTTCCAGATCGAATCATTGAAGTGATGGATGTTGCCTTGGAACTAGATTTAACATATTCAGAACATCCCATTTGAGTCCTGGATCAAAAGGACAGGGTCACCCGAAGAAGAGTTCTGAAATTCAATAAGATACAATGGAACCAACACACTGAAGATGAAGCTACTTGGGAAACCCAAGACTTTTTAGAAAAGAATTTCCCATGCTTTTTAGCTTCATGTAATTTGTGAGATGTGTACAATTGTTGTAAAAGAGGAGTAGACCCCATACCACCCCCTACCTTGTACAAGAAATAAGGAAATAAAAATATGATGTGTTTCCTTTTCCACTACTTGCCCTAGGACTTTAAATCTCGGGACGAGATTCTTTTATGGGGGAAGGATGTAACACCCCTGGTGTTACTGTCACTAAAACTTGAGCATAACATCATGAGCATTAGCATATCATGTGTTTGTCACACCTAGAGTGCATTCACTAGGTAAAAATTTCAAATATGTTGTACTGATATGACTTGATGTGTGTTTAACTCTAGTGTAAAGTACTTAACCCTAAATCTGGGCTTATGGATATAAGGGAAGCCCAAGCATGAGAGAACTTCCAAAGATATGACAAATGATCCTAAGATATCCCATTGGAAGGTCTTAAGTGGCATCAAAACCCTAAAGTGCTAAAAACCCTGAAAAGACCCCTGGAAAACCCTAAATTGGAAACCAAGGGGGCTAAGTGTACAATTGATGCACTTTTGGACTAAATTGCAAAAACCAAGGTATTAGGGCACCTCAAATCATATGTTTCACACATTTGATGATTTGCAAGTTTAATAGTGGAGTTTAGACCCATTTGCAAAAAGCACCCTATGAATTATATGTGGCTAAGTCTGAAGTTTAGTTGAATGGGGTCCACTTTAGAGCTCTATATCTCTAAATCCATTGGGATTTTTCCCTAAGTCAATATAACAAACTTGCAGAGCTAAGATAGGAGTACAACTTTGCTTAAGTGATTAAGCCTTGGCGTTGTACACAAATAGGAGATAAATAGGTTTGAAGTCTAGCTGTCAGACCACCCTAAAGCTCAACTGGGACTGATAGTGAGATTTGCTCAACTTTGGATTCAATTCAAGCTCAAAGGATTGGGTAAATGAGTTAGGTCTCTATAGTCGATTTGTAGCTGGTTTGTTGAGCTACAACTTTGATGCAGAGGGTTGGTCATGTCACTGTATGAAATTTGGAGCTAATCGCCCTGCAAGTCAGTCTATCAAGCAATCTGAATAGGCCTCCAATGGTACAGTGCCAAACAAATATCAACAGGTTCAGGGAATATCGCCGTCGGTGACCTTACGCCGTGATTGACGCTGGCGATGTGATTCGTGCTCACTGGTGCCCGGATAACGCCTCTGGGTGAAAAGATCTTCACTGCAGATGAGCTTGAAACGCTATTCCATCCTATGCCGTGCACACTTGTTTCCACGATTTGCCCTATTCACTGCGGATGAGCTTGAAACGCTATTCCGAATTTAGTGGTTCTTGTTTCCGCGATCTCGTAGCAGCGCGTAGATCATTATTATTCAGTTTGTTCTTATGTTGGTGTGATGTTAATTTTATCTATACCATGTTTGCTTGTATTGCTACGACTAGCGCGAAGACACGTGTCATCTGAAAAGCAAGTTGGTACCTGGATTCTCAAGTGCCAGGCAAGTTGTGCCCTTGATTCACTTTTGTTACCCAATAATGTTCTTTATAATCATTTACCATGCATAGGTTTAATTTTGATGGGACCCAATAGGTCACCCTAGTCTGTTATCCTTTTTACCTTGTTTACCCCTGAATCACATGGGTAGTTTTTGCTATTGCTTTACATGGTTTGGGTTAATATTTCATTATATCCATGTTCCAATTATTTTATTATCTTATTTATGTTCATGTCAAGATCATTATATCATTGTTAATTGGAACATGGAGCTTAACTTGAGAAACACGTGCCACCACAAGGGAGGAAAGGGACCCCTTGGCTAACTAATTAGGAAAGCTAGTGGAAGACTACCTTACCCGAAAGGGGCAAGGGCAGTAGGGGAGTTGCATGCAAGGAGGTTCTCGGGTTGATTTTGCTGCGATGGCGGTCAGACGAGGGATTCTTGCAAGTGCTCTTCCCATAAACTGTAGCGGGTTTTCGGAAGCTAGTGGAACTTTGTAAAGGCCTCGTAGTGGATCCCTAGCCATTCACCTCGATAGTGTCTAAGGGCCTAGCTAACCCTGGCGACATGGGAAACATGACTTGTGGGTAAAGGGTACAACCTCTGAAGAGTGTAAAACTGGTATACTAGCCGAGCTCACGGTCATGAGCGGCTCAGGACTCTCCGATGATTAGTTTATGGAACTTAAATTCAATTTGTCATTTGCATATGCATGGGATTATTTATTAATTTTGTTCTATTATTTTATTATGGTTTGGTATTCACTTACACTTAGTAACTGCTAATAAAATTTTGACCAACTTATAAAAGCAATGCTCAGCTTTAACCCCTATTGTTGATAAGCCTTACACTTCATGATCTCCCACCTTTGGTAAGTTCATGTCACATTATTCCCCACAACTTGTTGAGCGATGAACATGTGTGAGCTCACCCTTGCTGTCTCACACCCCCCCCCCACAGGTCAAGAACAAGTATCACTAGAGGAGGCGCATGGAGGATGTGCGCTGTGTTCGTGTGAGGTCTAGGTCGTCGTCTCCCAGTTGACTTTCTCGCGCCAAGGTTGTATTTTTAGATCCTGTTATATTTATCTTTTATTTTGTAAGTCTTCCGCTATGTATTAAGTACTCTGATATTATTGTGACATTTATCTCTATGCACTCTGTTATTATATATGTTGTCTTCTTGGCGCATGTATGAGATGCACCTGGCTTTGTCCCTTAAAGCCAGGTGTGACAAGGGAGCTTCGGCTTCAAGATGAAAGTTTTCTCCCATGAGAAAAGCATACGAGGTGAAGATACAATTCGAAGATGATAAGGATGAACGCCGAAGCTATAGTCGAAGGATAATAACTTCGGTTTAGAAGGGTGATGAATGCCAAACATGATGCTGACCGAAAAGGAAAAAGACTAGTTAGTCCTTAATGATTTATGTCATGGTCATAAGTAAATGTCAGGGATACAAATGTACTTTTACCCGGGCTGCGTCCCGTGCCTATAAATAGATGAACAGTAGCACCATACTGTTCACGCTGGATTGTAATCATTCTCACGTCAACACCTTCAAGCAAGCCGAAGGTATCAATGTAATACAGATTCTGTTAATACTCATGTATATTGTATGGAATGTAAATATAAATGAATCAATGAGTTATACTCGCTATCTTCATCTTTATGTACTCTTGTTTATTTTTAAGATGATGAAGGCATGTCCTTCATGACCTTTATCTGATGATCATTATGTCCATGGAGAGATAATGCTTCGAAAGACGACGATCCTTAATTCTTAACAATTGTGTTGCCTTGTTCGTGACTCACATCATTTGAGAACAAGTGACCAACAAGTCACAAGCCACCCACATTCTCCAGCTCTCTAGATCCTCTGCAACCTGATGATTGGCTGAAGATAGTGGATAAAATGCTCAATATTGCTCAATGTACTGATTGGGAGAAGGTTCTCTATGCATCGGGTCGCCTCATTGGCCCTACTGTAGACTGATGGGACTCCTACTGTGCTGCCCATGCTGCTGCTAACACTATTACCTAGGTAAAATTTTCTACACAGTTCAGGAACTATCATATTCCTGCTGGCTTGGTGAAAATAAATAAGAAGGAATTCTTATCACTCAAGCTAGGCAATATGACAGTGAGTGAATACCATGATAAATTCATTCAGCTATCAAGGTATGCTCCAAAGGAGGTTGTCGATGACGAAAGGAAGCAGGAGCAGTTCATGGAGGGACTCATTGGGCCACTCCAGTACCAGCTGGTATCTCACACCTTCCCATCTTTCAAGAGGCTTCTGGACAAGGCCATAGCTATTGAACACAAATGTGTTCCGTTGGTCGAGATGAATGGAAGGCTATCACCCAGGGACAGGGGAGCAGTAGCATCCGCCCTTGCTATGTTCCACCCAGGGTACACCAGCTCGTCCTAGAGGAGGGCAACAGTCCTACCAACGACCTGCTCAGCATACACCACAAGCGACACTATAGACTCTGACGAGACCTACTGGCCAGGGTACTACTATAGTCACCACTTTCTTCAAGTGTGGTGAGGTTGGGCACTATGCCAATGCTTGTCCAAAGAGGAACCCCAACACACCCGCTTGAAGCAATGTTCAGGGCAAGCAACAGACTCCGGCTACCGGCAAGGGGTTCAATATTGCCAGAGTCAACCAAGTCAATGCTAATGGTACTTCTAATGGTGCTGATATTGCTATCCATACGTTCTTTATTAATTCAGTTCCTGTAGCTATATTATTTGATTCTGGAGCTACGCATTCGTTCATTTCTGCTCGTTGTGGCAATACAAATGAGTTACCACTTCAAACTATGCAAAAACCCATAATAGTAATCACCCCTAAAGGGCCTGTTGAAGCAAATTTTATGACCCACCAATTAACACTGACAATCATGGGAAGGGAATTCTTGTCTATGCCTATAGTATTAGAAGAGAGCAGTATAGATCTGATTCTTGATATGTCATTGTTAAGGAAAGCAAAGGTTGTTATACATTGTGCTAGTGGAACCGTAGAACTCACCAGTCCGAAAGGAGAAATATTTGAAGTCATGATTACCTTAACCCCCTCCACTAGACCTGCCATATATATAGTAGATCGTAAATTTGTGGGTAGACACATTCGTGTGGTTAGAGAGTTCCCAGATGTCTTTCCAGATGAGTTACCTGGAATGCCACCGAATAGGGAAGTAGAGTTTGTTATCGACCTCTTACCTAGAACCGCTCCTATTTCTAAAATGCCATACAAATTTTGTGGAAGAATTAAAAGAACTTAAGAAATAACAAATGGAGTTGCAGGAGGCGGGGTACATTCAGTCCGAGTTCCTCACCTTGGCGAGCACCGGTTCTGTTAGTACAGAAGAAGGATTGTTCACAAAGGATTTGTGTTGATTATAGATCACTTAATGATGTCACATTTAAGAATTAGTATCCTTTACCTCGTATCGAAGATTTGTTTGATCAAATGAAATGTGCCAGGGTATTCTCTAAGATTGATCTCAGATCGGGTTATCATCAAATGAAGATTAGGCTTTCTGATATTCCCAAGGCGGCTTTCTCTACCCGATACGGTTTATATGAGTTCACTGTCATGTCGTTTGACCTGACTAATGCAATAGCCTACTTCATGAATCTGATGTACAAGGTCTTTATGGAGTATCTTGATAAGTTCGTCATGGCATTCATCTACGGCATTCTGATTTATTCCAAGAATGATACTGATCATGTGGAACATCTGTGATTGGCACTACAGAAGTTAAGGGATAATCAACTCTATGTCAAGTATAGCAAGTGTGAGTTCTGGCTTGATGAACTACCATTCCTTGCGCATATAATCTCCAATGGAGGAATATCAGTGGATCCAGATAAAGTTAGAGAGATAGTAGGGTGGAAGATGCCAAGCTTGGTCACTGAAATCTAGAGTTTCTTGGAACTCGCGGGTTATTACCGACGTTTTATTGAGGGATTCTCCAACATAGAGAAGCCTATGACCTCACTACTAGAAAAAGGAAAGGGGTTTAAATGGACTCATGAATGTCAAGATAGTTTCAATCAACTGAAGTTTAGATTGATGTCACCCCCAGTGTTGATTATGCCAGATCTACAGAAGGGATTTGATATATATTGTGATGCGTGCCTCCAGGGCTTGGGATGTGTTCTTATGCAAGAACGACATGTCATTGCTTACACGTCTAGCCAGTTGCGGAAACATGAGCTGAACTACCCCACTCATGACTTAGAACTGGCAACCGTAGTGCATGCTCTCAAGATTTGGAGGCATTATATAATGGGGACTAAGTGCCAAGTCTATACTGATCATAAGAGCTTAAAGTATATCTTCACTCAGAAATATCTCAACCTTAGGCAACGCCGTTGGTAGGAGCTCATCAAAGATTATGACTTGGAGATCCACTATCATCCGGTCAAGGCGAATCTCGTGGCGGATGCCTTGAGTCGGAAGGAGCATGTTCATGCAGCTATAGTTACCCAACTACCTGATGAGTTAGCAGAAGATTTTGAAAAGCTCAACCTAGGAATGTTCGCTCAAACAGAAGGAGTTACCATAGAGGTAGAACCTATGTCACACCCGGTTTTGGAAGGTAAACCGAATGCGAACCATGTACGTGCCAGGATCAGAAATTCACATACACGACGATTACATAAATGACTCATCATAGCACAATGCTTCGAATAACAATAAAGAGTAAGTAATAATATGAAAGACTAGAGTCATTTACATAATATAATCAAAGTACATAGAATAGAAACATAGCCAACGTAAATAAACCCACCACAGGCAGCTGACTGTGGGAGGTCGCTAGCCTAAACCATGAACTCGTCGAAGTCCTGGAACTCCGGGAGATCTGCCTCGACACCTTCTTCTTTACCTGAGCATAGATTGCACCAAAGGCAACCTGGTGTTTTGTGAAAGCAAGGGTGAGTACACATCAACGTACTCAGCAAATGTCCCGTTTGGCTGAAGTGGACTAGCTTTATGTGGGGTTAAGGTCAAAGCAGTTGCTTTTAGTTGGTCCAGTATTTATTATTAGTGGGAGCCAAGTTTTAGCAATAACAAACCCGTGAACCATTTCCTCATCGAGGAACATCATGATCATCATCGAATCAAATCCATAAATTAAATAATAACATCTTGAACCATTTGTATCTCTAATCAAAGAGGATCCCAAGGCCTCTCATAACCGTGAGCACGGCTGATATATCAGTTTCATTCCCTCTGCAGAGGTCGCACACTTTACCCACGAGTTGCGATTCCCTTTCTGCCCGGAGAGAGCTACTCTCCATTGACCACTACCTAGGTGGCATAGCTGCTCGTTAGGTTTCGCCAGTCGTACAAATGCGATACACCTCCCTAAGGTGGGTGACTAACAAAACCAAATCAAATGAAACTCTACACCCCAACCTTGGCAGAGCAAGCACTACGCCCCGACCCCCATTGACGGCCCTCCGGCAAAGCCAACTATACCCCCAGGTTCATCTAATTAATCAGCTAAGGGCGTCCAATTCCACCCTCATGGTTGTATTGTTATCCCGGGTGGTCACTCCATGAACAGGTCCTTACGGAGAGGTACTTAGGAAAATGGCCCGAGCTCCCTAAAATATCACAATATCATCATCGGGATAACATCATGGTATCATAAATGTTCACATCATATTCATTGATTAAGTTAAAGCAATAGCATGAAGCTAACCATAATAACCCAAAAGGTAATCAAGGACAAGGTAAATAGGAAGCTAGTCAATCCTTATGTTTCAATTAAGTAATGCGGGAAGTTAATTATAAGTAGATAGGACATAATGGGTCAGAGGACACTTGCCTTCACCAAACAGATGCTCAGGGTCTTCAACTTTGTAGAACTCGAAGAGCCAGATCACTTGGTCGCCACGCTTGATCCTCGATTCCTCGAAGCACGGAAACAAATCGCGATCTAATCGCAACGCGTAGGGAATACAAACAGGAGTAAACAAACAAACATATATATACGCATAAGAACATTACACCATACAAGATAAAATATAATAAAACATGCAATATGAAAAGGAACACGTTACTACGGTCACGCGAGGAAAAAGAAACGCGACAGTCGAAGCTACAGTCGAGAAGTTATCACGTTTACGTTAAACAAATATTAATTATAACCTTTAATTCGACATTATCAAATATAAATCATATCTACCATTTAGTTTCGCTTAACCTGTTACACTAAGAACTATCAGTTAAACCAGTAATTTAATTAAAGCGAGATGAATTTATGATGCGTGAAACAGAACGACAGCGTGCAAACGACGCGCTGACACGCGCGACATAGCACGCTGACGACACACGAAACAGCACGCGCGACGAGCGCGAACGAGCACGCCATCACATGCGAAACAACACGCGTGAGAGGCAGGAACATGATAAATACAGATATTAAATAAATAAAAAGTATTTAAGTTAACATTAACCCTGGTAACTGTTTATTATCCAAGCGCAAGTCGAAAACTATACATAATCAAATTGGAATATTAATCTAATCAACATTAGTCGAGCAAACATTGAATAGAATTATTTAAAATATGTGATCCGATAGATTAACGTTATTAACATGAGTGTTCTTAAGCGGAAACAATTTATTATCACGTGCAGACCCCGTGCGACACACGTGGTCGACACGCGACACTGTACAAAACAGCGTGTGGACAACACGCAAAACAACGCGTGTGATGGTGCATGACACGCACGAGTCACATGACTATGCGCGCCAACAGCACACAACAACGCGTGTGACGCACGAGAACCACCAACAGATGTCGTGATTATACTAAGTAAATATTAATTCAAAACATCTAAGCATGGGATTAATCATGTTAACACGTCTTTATAAAGGCGCAATGTAGAAACTGTAAAATAGTTTTAACCAGAAAGCTATTTGAAATAACCAGCAGATTAAACAATTACTTGACTAATTAATTAATTAAAACTTGTGCCGCGACGAAATAGTGTTACTAATATGAGTGTGACGCTGTTACAGAGTTAGCGCGACTGAAACGATTCGAACAGTTTTGCGACGCATTATATATTTAATAACTAACAATTCGCGGCTAATAAATGACGCGACATACAAATACTACTAAATTATGATTAAACGCGAAAAACTATATTTCTAAGATGTTTTAGATAAATTGAATTATCAATTAGTCATGACTAAACAAGAATTAGTTAATAAGCATGAACGATTAGAGCGAAACGGTTAACTAATGTGTGCGGACAGCGTGCGATACACGCGAACGACACACGACATTGCTCGCGACACGCAAAAACAGCGTGCGCGACACACGCGAATGACGCGTGACGACGCGCGACAAATGCGAATTAGCGCCCAGACGACACGTGTGAAACAACACACACAACATCGCACGAACTACACGTGAATCAGCACGCGATAGCGTGCACGACAACGTTGGACCATGTGTGACTGACGCGTGACGACTCGCGTGAACAGCACGCCACATCACGTGAACCAGCATGCCACCACGCGCGGGACAGCACGCGCGACAGGCGAGAAAACTAAATAGGGGTCGCGTTTATACTAAACTAGTAGCAACTAAAAGGTAATTATATCAGTATTAACCATGTTAATGTTTATTTATAAAAAGCGCCAGTTGAAAACTATAAATTAGATTTAATTGTAACGCTAATTTAGTAGACATTGGTCAAGCAAGCATTTAATGAATTACTTAAACAGGCGACATAATGAAATACTATATAATTTTTTTAAACATGTGCACGACATTATTATGACTCTAATGCAACCGAGATGGTACAAAGTAGACTTATGACACAAAAGATAGCGAGTATTTTAATGAATCAAGAACCTACATGCACCTAAACGTATACTCGAAGGATCTTTTCGTACAATTGGCTTTCTTCTACCCCATGTTACAGAAAAGAATGGAAGAAGGGAGGAAGTTCCTGCCAGCTACAGAGATCGGCTGAGGGAATTCACGCAGGGAGGGAGGATCGGCCACGGCTGGCCATGCCAGGAGGTCGCCTGGGTGCGCACGCCAATGGGGAACAGAGCCCGGCCGGCGAGCAGGTTGCGGGCGGCCGCTGCTCGTCAGGCGCGAGAGCAGTTTTGGCTCTAAGGTCGTGGGCACGCACTGCCGCGAGGGGAGAAAAATATTGGGAGAACAACTGTCTGGGAGCGGCTGGGTGCTGGCGTGCATGGGCACTGGCCGCTGCATGCCTGCATGCGTGCGCGTGGGGACTGCAGGCGCGCTGCTGGGGTGCATGCGCGCGCATGGGCCGGCCGAGGAGGGGGCGCGGCAGTGGGGTGCTGGGCTGTGCGGGCGCCGCGCGCTGGGCCGTGGAGGAAGGGCGTGCTGAGCCTGTTGTGGCTGGCGGCCTGGCTAGCGGTGGGGTGGGCGACGTGCGCGCGTGGGCCGCGGGAGCAGGCCGGGCGTGTGACGGAACCTCCCAAGTAATTAGGCCCACCTACAGTTGTCCTTGTCCAACGGACCTCAGACAACCCTATAGGTGCCCCTGAACTACTTGACAAGCTCGGTATATTTCCTTACCTTTCCAGGAACGTCTCACCTGTCTTGCAGACATTACAGAACGTCGGAGATAAAGAAATGCGGAAGCGATTACATAAGCTTACATTTATTAAAAAGTAAGATCACGTTGTTTATTACAGACCAGGAATAAATAACGAGTGCAGAGTATTATTATTACACATACCAAGGGAGGCAAAAACTCCTCCCGACAGCTATCACACAAAAAGTCTTAATGGAGGATCCTTTCCTCCCGCACTTCATTCTTGCTTATCTTCATTAGGAACCACCTTGGTACAGAAGCAACAGAAATTTGCTGCTTCCTCACCTAAGAACAACAAGGGGATAAACCCTGAGTATGGAATTACTCAGCAAGTCTTACCCGACTAAGGAAAAGACTCTCAAGGGTATGCTGGCTAGAGGGACTCAAGGAGTGGCTTATCAAGAATCAAAGACTCTGTTTTGCAGAAAAGCTTACTACGAGTGGATCCTTAAAATCCAATTTTATTGTTAGGTTAAGTAAATTACCTGCAGCTAGAGTTCTTTCTACCCTAGATCAATCACTTTACCTGCACTAGCCAATTTTCTTATCAACCCTTCAACTTCACTGGATTGCTACGTGTAACTCAGTGGCCAAGTCTCCATAACCGCGGAGGTACGGCGATCCGAATCGATTATACTCAGCTGAGGATCTCCAATCACACGACATATGTAGCACTTAACCCTTGCATATGTCAACCCGCCACCAAGTTTCTTAAGACCAGATCAGGTTCACGCAAACCGAGAGCACAGATACACCACCGTCCAGCCTCTTGCCACGGAGGGTACACGCTACTCTCGCCACCGCTCCACGCCCATTTCGTGTTATCTTATTCTAGCCTTAGTCCACCCGAGGCAAAGCTTACCCTTGACGAGGCATGTGACCAGTTAAAGGGTCCTCGGTCAGCAGGCTTACATCGAGACGGACCCTTAATCGACTCAGACGGAGACACTACACCGAGACTCTCTTTCTCGTGCAAGTCACCCGCCCGGTCTCAGCTTAATCTTTTAAACCCAAAGGTTGGTACCTGGCAGAGGTACATCTTTTCCGATGTTGAATCCATCAAGGCCTTTGACAGATTCACCATCAAGTTTTATTTTGAAAACAACCCTCCCACTTTGCCAAACATCTTTTGTAAAACAAATCCTTTTGTTTTGCTAGAGCAATACTAAGCATCACAAAACCTTTTGTAAAACAGGGTATCAAGGAAGGTAATCAAATTCCAAGGAAAGTAATGCAGGAATTGTTTTAGCAATCAACACCTATCACCTAGTGCATCAAAACAAGTGAGAAAGATTTAAAACACAAGAGGGGTGGCAAATGCACCGGGGCTTGCCTTTGTTAACAGGTGAGTCTGGCTCGGATCCGCAAATATCAAAGTAGAAGCAGTTGCCTGCTTGAGAATCCGAGGGTGGTGGTGTCCTTTCTTCGGTGACTTCTTCTTCTTCTTCGTGTTCTAACATAACCATATATATGTATAAGAATGGATGCCATGGGATGCTCATGAGGGTGCAAAGATAATATAAACTTATTGTCGAAGTCTTGAATACAACTTTCCTTCACGGTACTCCGAGAACTTAGGGTTTCCGGAGTCAGTAAAGGAGTTCACAGGGCAGGGGGGTGTTTTAGGGTTTGGTGATCAAACAAGGTCCAAATCAACCCAAATTCTACCCAAGGCTTCTAAATAATATGAGGAACTCATATAAAAATTTTGAGTATTTTTGAGATTATAACTCATCTTTTAAAAATCCAAAACTACTACTTAGAACTACTTTAAATGCTTAAAAATTCCTTATTTAACCTAAAAATCATAAAACTATTTTTATTAAATTCTAGGGAAAATAACAAGCCTAGGAAAATTAGTTTCACAATTTTACCATTTTTCTGCATTTTTTTATAATTGTTTTAACTCTGGAGTAAAAAGAAAAAGAAAAGCTTATGAATAGTACTGGGCTGATTTCAGCCCAGTGGCCCAACTCAGAGGGAGAAAGCGCCCGCGCGCGCCCGCGCTCTGGCAGCTTTGCAGAAAGGGCCTTGGGGTTTTATCTATCTGGAGACAGGTTCTTCAACTGTTTTGATGTGTCACTGACAAATCACAGAAAGGCCCTTCCCCTTCTATTTCTTCACACGGCCAAGTGCCCCGACGACGCCGCGCACGGCAGCGCTCCGGCGAGCACCTGCACCGGCCGATTGGGGCAACGGCTGGGTTCTCCGAGCAGCAGACATGAAATCGGGGCTACCTAGATCGTTTTCCCCAACTTAATTTGGCTAATGATCAACTAAGGAGCTCTGGCCACGGTGGCCGAGAGCATGGCGGCTAGATCGATGTGTTCCCGGCGGCTGGGGGTCTCCTAGTCTCAATTGAAGGCTCGGCAAGCATCACAGAGTCATCAGAGTGCTTAAACGAGGGAGAGAGAGTGATGAGCTAACCTGGAAAGGGCTGGCCGCGCTGAGCTTGATTCTACGGTGGCGAAAAGTGGATTTGGGGAAAAACTCGAATTCGAGCTCACTGGTGGATGATTGCTAACGATTAGCGGGGGCTGGCTAGCTGATCACTTTGCGGAACTAGTGGAGGGCTCAATTTATAGACTCCAGAGGCGGCGGCCGTGAATTTTGAGCAAGACGCGCGGCGGTCGGAGGTGAGGAAGAACAGTGGCGCACGCGAATTAGTGTCCTACGCCGTGGCGACCTCACCGGCGTTGATTTGACAGCAGTAACAAGTTATGGCGACGCGGTGGAAAGGTTAAGCCACGCGGCGCACGGCCGGGAGGCGGCGGTCGTCGGTGAGCTTATCGGCTTCAGCCGCAAAGTAGGGGAGAAGGCCACGGTGAGTCACCGGAGTGACCTCCAGCTCACCGTCGTCGGCGAAGATCCTTACCCCGCGATGTTATCAATCCACCCTGCACGCGAACCTTGACGCCGGCGACACGTATCACGGCGGGGGAGATCACCAGGCGGTGGGATTCTTCTGCTGCGCTCATTCTGATCCGTGGCGGGCACTGTACCATCAGAAATTCAGTTTTTGATGCCTGACAGAGCAAGTTGGAGCAGAATTTGCTCTCAATTTCCAATGGCAACTCCACCCAAGCTCTGTAGCAAAATTGTAGAGTTATAAACCAGCAACAATTCGGCTATAGGACTTGAACACATTTGAGTACAAGATCACGGTTGAATTCATACTCAAAGTTGGCTCCATTACACTGAATCTCTGAATTTCAGACTGAATCAGCCTGACAGCCAATCTTTAGGCTTAATTATCTTCAAAATCTTCTTAACAACAATGCTCACACTCTTAAGCAAAGTTGTTCACCTATAATTGGGCTACAATTTTGATGTGGTGACCTAATATGAATTCTCACTATTTTGAAAGCTACACAGCCCCAAAGTTGGGCCTATAACCCTGTTTTCAGACTTAGCATAGGAATCAAAATTGAGGTCCTTTTTGCAAATGAGTCCAAAACTTAGGGTTTGGCTTTCAAGTCCACATATTTGTGAACCAAATGACATAAAATACTTATTTTACTTGGTTTTTGCACTTTAGCCCAAAAGTAGGACTAATTTTGCACATAGGTCCCTAGGATTTGGTTTTAGGGTTTTTCAGGGTTCTAATTGAAATTCTTGATGTCCCAGGGGCATAAATTTAATTCCACCTTGTTTTTGGGGATATTTTGTGACTCTTTTCCTAAAGCCTTTAGGTTTTCTCATCTTGGTTTAGGTCTTACCCCTTCAATCCCTGTTTAGGGTTAGGTCCCCTATCCAGGGTCCTATTTGCAAAGATACTTAAACAATACAACTTGATTGAAATTTTTGCCTAGTGAATGCACTCTAGGTATATCAAACATATACAATGCCAATGCTTAAGATGCCATGCTCAAGTTTTAGTTACAGTAACACTAGGGGTGTTACAGGGCGGAGTGGCGCCGGGCCGCGCAAGCGAGGAGGTGGGGAGGAAGAGCGGGGTGGGCCTCACGGTGGTAGGCCGAGGGAAGATCGAGTGGGCCGCGAGAGCTGGGCCGGCTAGAGGTTTTGGGGTTTATTTTCTCTTTTTTCTATTTCTTTCTCTTTTCTCCATTTGAATCTTATTTTAGATTTTGAATTCAAATTCAACACGTTCTGCGAGTTTAGATAGATGCACACTAAAGAAAATCATCATACAAAAATAGATGTATTTCGGCATGATGCAACAATTATTATTCCTTTAGGTTTTTATTTTTACTAGGCTACACATAGATAATAAACAAAATAATTCTTCACCCTTTAGGAAAAAGAAAAGAAAAGCAAGGAAAAGAGACGGTAACACCTGAATTTGGTGGATATTAGAAAAGAAATTTTATACCCCCAAATTCCGGGCGTTACAGATCTAACCCCCTTAACAGGAATCTCGCCCTCGAGATTCAAGAAGAGGCTAGCAAGAAAATGAGATTGGTTCATCGGTCTTTCATGTCTTCTTGTAACTCAACTTTGACTATCGCAACTTTAACTTGTGCACATGTTGCTTTGACCATTCAAATGTTCACGGTCCACTGAGATAATTCTTGAGGATCTCTTGGACCTGTGGGTTAGTGAAAGTCGCCTAGAGGGGGGGGGGGGGTGAATAGGCAAATCTGAAATTTCTAAAGTTTAAGCACAACTACAAGCCGAGGTTAGCGTTAGAAATATAATCGAGTCCGAAAGAGAGGGCGAAAAACAAATCACAAGCAAATAAGGCGGATGACACGGTGATTTGTTTTACCGAGGTTCGGTTCTTGCAAACCTACTCCCTGTTGAGGTGGTCACAAAGACCGGGTCTCTTTCAACCCTTTCCCTCTCTCAAATGGTCACTTTTACCGAGTGAGCTTCTCTTCTCAATCAATTGGGACACTTAGTCCCCACAAGGACCACCACACAATTGATGTCTCTTGCTTTGATTACAAAGAACATGGAAACAAGAAATGGGGAAGAAGAAAAGCGATCCAAGCGCAAGAGCTCAAAAGAACACGGCAAAACACTCTCTTCTAGTCACTATTGCTTTGAGTGGAATTGGGACTTGGAGAGATTTTGATTCACTCTAATTGTGTCTTGTATTGAATTCACTAGATCTTGTATTGAATGTGTTGGCTGAAAACTTGGATGCCTTGAAGTGTGGTGGTTGGGGGGTATTTATAGCCCCAACCACCAAAGTGGCCGTTGGGGAAGGCTGCTGTCGAAGAGCGCACCGGACAGTCCGGTGCGCCACCAGACACTGTCCGGTGCGCCAGCCACGTCACTCAACCGTTAGGGTTCGACCGTTGGTGCTCTGACATGTGGGGCCACCGGACAGTCCGGTGGTGCACCGGACAGGTCCTGTTCAGTGTCCAGTGCGCCATCTGGCGCCTGCTCTGACTCTTCACGCGCAGTCCGCACTGTTCACTGTACACTTTTGCAGTCGACCGTTGGCGCTGTAGCCGTTACTCCGCTTGGCACACCGGACAGTTCGCTGAATTATAGCGAAGGGAAATTCTAGAAACCCGAAGGTAGCAAGTTTGGAGTTGATCTCCCTGGTGCACCGGACACTGTCCGGTGGTGCACCAGACAGTCCGGTGCGCTAGACCAGGGCTACCCGGTTGTCTTTTGCTCTTTTATTTGAACCCTTTCTTGGACTTTTTATTGGTTTGTGTTGAACCTTTGGCACCTGTAGAACTTATAATCTAGAGCAAACTAGTTAGTCCAATTATTTGTGTTGGGCAATTCAACCACCAAAATCATTTAGGAAAAAGTTTGACCCTATTTCCCTTTCAATCTCCCCCTTTTTGGTGATTGATGCCAACACAAACCAAAGCAAATATATAAGTGCAGAATTGAACTAGTTTGCATAAGGTAAGTGCAAAGGTTACTTGGAATTAAACCAATTTACATTTTATAAGATATGCATGGATTGCTTTCTTCTAATTTAACATTTTGGACCACACTTGCACCACTTGTTTTGTTTTTGCAAACTCTTTTGGAAATTCTTTTCAAAGTCTTTTGCAAATAGTCAAAGGTATACTGAATAAGATTTTGAGAAGCATTTTCAAGATTTGAAATTTTCTCCCCCTGTTTCAAATGCTTTTCCTTTGACTAAACAAAACTCCCCCTCAATGTAATTCTCCTCTTAGTGTTCAAGAGGGTTTTAGATGTTAATTTTGAAAGAGGTTATACCAATTTGAAATTATATAAAAAATAAGATACCAATTTAAAAACTTCTTTAATACAAATTGAAAGACTGCATTTTTGAAATTGGTGGTGGTGCGGTCCTTTTGCTTTGGGCTAATACTTTCCCCCCTTTGGCATGAATCGCCAAAAACGGATACTTGTGAGTGAAATATGAGCCCTTTTACTTTCTCTCCCCCTTTGGTAAATAATATATGAGTGAAGATTATACCAAATTGGAGAGTGGTGCGGAGTGACGGCGAAGGATGAATAATTTGATGGAGTGGAGTGGAAGACTTGTCTTCGCCGAAGACTCCATTTCCCTTTCAATTTATAACTTGGTATAAAATACACTTGACAATACATTAGTCATAGCAAATGAAAGAGATGATCAAAGGTATATAAATGAGCTATGTGTGCAAAGTATCAATTAAAATTCCTAGAATCAAGAATGTTTAGCTCATGCCTAAGTTTGGTAAATGTTTTCTCATCTAATGGCTTGGTAAAGATATCGGCTAGTTGTTCTTTGGTGCTAACATATGCAATCTCAATATCTCCCCGTTGTTGGTGATCCCTCAAAAAGTGATACCGAATGGCTATGTGCTTAGTGCGGCTGTGCTCAATGGGATTACCCGCCATATGGATTGTACTCTCATTATCACATAGTAGCGGGACTTTGGTTAATCTGTAACCATAATCCCTAAGGGTTTGCTTCATCCAAAGCAATTGCGCGCAACAATGACCTGCGGCAATGTACTCGGCTTCGGTGGTGGAAAGAGCTACAGAATTTTGTTTCTTTGAAGCCCACGACACCAGGGATTTTCCCAAGAACTGACAAGTCCCTGATGTGCTCTTTCTATAAATCTTACACCCTGCTCAATCAGCATCTGAATATCCAATTAAATCAAAAGTGGATCCCTTAGGGTACCAAAGGCCAAACTTAGGTGTATGAACTAAATATCTCAAGATTCGTTTCACGGCCCTAAGGTGAACTTCCTTAGGGTTGGCTTGGAATCTTGCACACATGCATACGGAAAGCATAATATCCGGTCGAGATGCACATAAATAAAGTAGAGATCCTATCATCGACCGGTATACCATTTGATCTACGGATTTACCTCCCGTGTCGAGGTCGAGATGCCCATTGGTTCCCATGGGTGTCTTGATGGGCTTGGCATCCTTCATCCTAAACTTGGTAAGAATGTCTTGAATGTACTTCATTTGGCTAATGAAGGTGCCCTCTTGGAGTTGCTTGACTTGAAATCCTAGAAAATACTTCAACTCCCCCATCATAGACATCTCGAATTTTTGTACCATGATCCTACTAAACTCTTCACATGTAGATTTGTTAGTAGACCCAAATATGATATCATCAACATAAATTTGGCATACAAACAAATCATTTGCAATTGTTTTAGTAAAGAGAGTAGGATCGGCTTTTTTGACTTTGAAGCCATTAGCGATAAGAAAATCTCTTAGTCATTCATACCATGCTCTTGGGGCTTGCTTGAGCCCATAAAGCTCCTTAGAGAGTTTATAGACATGATTAGGGTATTCACTATCTTCAAAGCCGAAAGGTTGCTCAACATAGACCTCCTCCTTGATTGGTCCATTGAGGAAGGCACTCTTCACGTCCATTTGATAAAGCTTGAAGTCATGGTAAGTAGCATAGGCAAGTAATATACGAATTGACTCAAGCCTAGCTACGGGTGCATAGGTTTCACTGAAATCCAAACCTTCGACTTGTGAATATCCCTTGGCCACAAGTCAGGCTTTGTTCCTTATCACCACACCATGCTCATCTTGTTTGTTGCGAAAGACCCACTTGGCTTCCTACAACATTTTGGTTAGGATGTGGAACTAAATGCCATACCTCATTCCTAGTGAAGTTGTTGAGTTCCTCTTGAATTACCAACACCCAGTCTGAATCCCTTTATGCGTCTTCCACCCTGTATAGCTCAATAGAAGACACGAAGGAGTAATGTTCACAAAAATGAGCAACACGAGATCGAGTGGTTACCCCCTTTTGAATATCGCCGAGGATAGTGTTCACGGGGTGATCTCGTTGTATTGCTTGGTGGACTCTTGGGTGTGGCGGTCTTGGACCCTCATCATCTTCCTTGTCTTGATCATTAGCATCTCCCCCTTGATCATTGTCCTCCTCTTGAGGTGGCTCCTCTTGATCTTCATTTTCATCATCTTGAGCTTGATCCTCATCTTGAGTTGGTGGAGATGCTTGCATGGAGGAAGATGGTTGATCTTGTGCTTGTGGAGGCTCTTTGGATTCCGTGGGACACACATCCCCAATGGACATGTTCCTTAGCGTGACGCATGGAGCCTCTTCATCATCTAGCTCATCAAGATCAACTTGCTCTACTTGAGAGCCGTTAGTCTCATCAAACACAATGTCACAAGAAACTTCAACTAGTCCAGTGGACTTGTTAAAGACTCTATATGCCCTTGTGTTTGAATCATAACCAAGTAAAAAGCCTTCTACAGCCTTAGGAGCAAATTTAGATTTTCTACCTCTTTTGACAAGAATAAAACATTTGCTACCAAAGACTCTAAAATATGAAACATTGGGATTTTTACCAGTGAGGAGTTCATAGGATGTCTTTTGAGGATTCGGTGAAGGTAGAGACGGTTGATGGCGTAGCAAGCGGTGTTGATTGCTTCCGCCCAAAACCGGTCCGAAGTCTTGTACTCATCAAGCATGGTCCTCGCCATGTCAAGTAGAGTTCTATTCTTCCTCTCCACTACACCATTTTGTTGTTGTGTGTAGGGAGAAGAGAACTCATGCTTGATGCCCTCATCCTCAAGAAAGCCTTCAATTTGAGAGTTCTTGAACTCCGTCCCGTTGTCGCTTCTAATCTTTTTTATTCTCAATCCGAACTCATTTTGAGCCCGTCTCAAGCATCCCTTCAATATTTCTTGGGTTTGTGATTTTTCCTGCAAAAAGAACACCCAAGTGAAGCGGGAATAATCATCCACAATAACAAGACAATACTTACTCCCGCCGATACTTATGTATGCTATCAGGCCGAATAGGTCCATGTGGAGTAGCTCAAGCAGCCTGTCGGTCGTCATGATGTTCTTGTGTGGATGGTGAAAACCAACTTGCTTCCCTGCTTGACATGCGCTACAAACCCTGTCTTTCTCAAAATGAACATTGGTTAGTCCCAAAATGTGCTGTCCCTTTAGAAGCTTATGAAGATTCTTCATCCCAACATGGGCTAGTCGGCGATGCCAAAGCCAACCCATGTTAGTCTTAGGAATTAAGCAAGTGTCGAGTTCAGCTCTATTAAAATCAACTAAGTATAGCTGACCCTCTAACACTCCCTTAAATGCTACTGAATCATCATTTCTTCTAAAGACAGTAACACCTAAATCCGTAAAAAGACAATTGTAGCCCATTTTGCATAATTGAGAAACTGAAAGCAAGTTGTAATCTAAAGAATCTACAAGAAAAACATTGGAAATAGAATGGTCAGGTGATATAGCAATTTTACCAAGTTCTTTGACCAAACCTTGATTTCCATCCCCGAATGTGATAGCTCTTTGGGAATCATGATTTTTCTTATAGGAGGAGAACATCCTTTTCTCCCCAGTCATGTGGTTTGTGCACCCGCTATCAATGATCCAACCTGAGCCCCCGGATGCATAAACCTACAAAACAAGTTTAGGCCTCATTCTTAGGTACCCAAACAGTCTTGGGTCCTTTGACATTAGAAACAAGCACCTTGGGTACCCAAACACAAGTCTTTGTGCCCTTGTGTTTGGCCCCAACATATTTGGCAACTACTTTGCCTGATTTGTTAGTTAAAACATATGATGCATCAAAAGTCTTAAATGAAATATTAGGTTCATTTGATGCAATGGGAGTTTTCTTCTTAGGCAATTTAACATGAGTGGATTGCCTAGAACTAGATGCCTCACTCTTATACATAAAAGCATGATGAGAGCCAGAGTGAGACTTCCTAGAATGAATTCTCCTAATTTTGTGTTTGGGATAACCGGCAGGGTATAAAATGTAACCCTCGTTATCCTGAACCATGGGAGCCTTGCCCTTAACAAAGTTAGACAGTTTCTTAGGGGCATTAAGCTTGACATTATCTCCCTATTGAAAGCCAATGCCATCCTTAATGCTAGGGCGTCTCCCACTATAGAGCATGCTTCTAGCAAATTTAAATTTTTCATTTTCTAAGTCGTGCTCATTAATGTTAGCACTAAGTTGAGCTATGTGATCATTTTGTTGTTTAATTAAGGCTAGGTGATCATGAATAGCATCAACATTAATATCTCTACATCTAGTGCAAATAGTAACATGCTCAATGGTAGATGTAGAGGGTTTGCAAACATTTAATTTATCAATCTTAGCATGTAAAATAGCATTCTCATTCTTAAGATTGGACATAGAAATATTGCAAACATTTAAATCTTTAGCCTTAGCAATTAATTTTTCATTCTCAATTTTAAGGCTAGAGAGAGATGTATTCAAATTGTTAATCTTAGCAATTAAACTAGCATTATCATTTCTAAGATTAACAATTGAATCATCACAAACATCTAACTTCTCAACCTTAGCAATTAATTTAGCATTTTCATTTCTAAGGTTAGCAATAGTATCATGGCAAGTGCTTAGCTCACTAGTTAATTTTGCACATTTTTCTACTTCCTGAGCATAAGCATTTTTAACCTTAACACGCTTCTTATTTTCTTTAATTATGAAGTCCTCTTGGCTATCCAAGAGTTCATCCTTCTCATGAATGGCTCCTATCAATTCATTTAATTTTTCCTTTCGTTACATGTTGAGATTGGCAAAAAGGGCAAGTAAATTATCCTCATCATCACTAGAGTTCTCCTCATCACTAGATGTTGCATATTTAGTGGAGGCTCTAGATTTTACCTTCTTTTTGCCGTCTTTTGCCATGAGGCACTTGTGGCCGACGTTGGGGAAGAGGAGACCCTTGTTGGCGGCGTCCTCGTCGGAGGAGGATGTAACACCCTAGGTGTTACCCAGGGTGTCCACCCAGGGCTACCCCATTTAATCCTATTATCACCTGTCATTGGTTTGGGCAAAGTACATCAAACTTGGAATTCAAGGTCCTAAACAAGTGCCAACCATCTTGGATATCATGCCCTAGTTTGTCATGCACATCTGAGAGGGTAGTTTTTCCAAAACCCTAAAGCAAACCCCTCTTGAGCCATAGGAACCCTAATTGAAGCTAGGATCAAAAGGTCATGTAAACCTTATGATCATGGCTTGGGCCAAATATAAAAGTTGTAGTATGCTTCATAACCTACAAATAATAGTAAGGAAGTACCCCCAAAAAGATTTCAGAAAAGCCCAAAAAAGTTCACTAAGGGTTGAGCACAAGGGAAAATTCAGAATTTGCCTAAGTCTAAAAACTAACCCTTGAACAAAGATCCCACATGTTCACCTTAATCCAAAATTCAAAACACTTCAACCCAATTGACAAAGTGGCGCCAAATTAACCCTAGAATGCCCTGGAAAGATGTGACACCTACCCTAGGGCGTTTGACACGACTTGGCACCATTTTTGTCTCGGTTTGGACATGTCTGACACATCCAACTTCTCACCCCTCTATCTCCCTACCCCGACCATATCTTGACTTGGAACTCACAACAAAAAGGTAGGATATGGTGCAGAGAAGAGATTGTGTACGGGACGTTGGCCAAGATCTGCAAGCTAAGGCGCCCAAACAGGCCGTTGAACACGGGCAGAAGCAACGAGCCACGTGTTCGACGCGCTCTGAGCTCGCCAGAGAACGCCCACGCGCGCCCCCGCGTGCCCCGCGTCGCGCCAAACTGGCCAGCCGACGCCCTGGCCCGCGCCCGCGCCTATAAAGCCCGCTCGGGCGTCGACTGCACTCTTCCGCGCACACTCGAACCTCACCGGAGCTCAGCTCACCGCCGTTTGCCCGTGCGCGGCGTGTCCGCGGCCACCCGAGCCACTGCCGCCGTAGACCGGCCATCTCAGCTTTCCCCAACCCTGTCCAACCCTCGGAGACGAGTGTGCACAACTCAGTGTAGCTCCCCGAGCGAGGAATCGAAGCTTGGTTCGCCGGAGAGGCCAGTCCACGGTCGCCGGAGCTCACAACCCCGCCGGAGTACGTGGACCGGGTAAACCGCTCAACCACTTTCCGATTCCTCGTGCACACGGTCACTACGTTACCCCGTGAAGCTCACCGTGCCCTTGGATTGAACCAGATCGCCGTGGTTTGGCCGGTACACTCACCGCCGACGAGAACTCCCGCCTGCAGCGCGTGGACCGAGCGATTCCGGCCATCCCCGACGTCGAGCCGCACCTCGCTGTGACCGCCAGAGCCACTCCGAAGCCAACCCTGCCCTTCAGCCGGACCTATCTCGCCGCCGGTAAGCCACCCCATCCTTTTCTTTCCCGCGGATACTGTTTACATTGGGGGAAGGACCTCGGGGAAGAAGAAGGAAAGGTCAGGGGGCTTTTTGAACTGTCAGCGACCCAGGGGAATAGTGGCGCAGGGGTAGATCTGCGCGGGTTGATTTAGTTTAAACCCAGGGACCTCGGTGTAAACTGTTTTTTTCAGGAAACTCTTATTAAATCTGTTTTTAAATTGAGCAGAAACTTTGAAAATCCATAACTTCTGTTTAGTTCATCCAAATTTGGTCAAACAAATTTTGTCAGACTCTAAATAATGTAACCTACTTAAGAAAAATATAAACCCCCTATGTACTATGGAAAACTTTAAGGTTCTGATTTAATTATAGTTTTGGCCAAAAGCTCAATAATAGAAAGAAAAATAGTTGTGCTATTTGGCTGGGGTTAGAAAAATTTGGAGAAGTCTATGTCCACTTACTGACCTAATTAAAAATGTTGAATCTCTCTGTCCACCCCATTAAGTTAGTGTTTACCACTTATTTTACAATAGGCTTAAGGTTAAGAAAAATAGAAAATGTGATTTAAAAAATGAACCAGAGGGCACCTCTATTTTTGTTAGGGTACTTATTCAATATAGTTCACTGGAAAAATCTATCATACTCTGTTTAGTATAAAATAAGTAGGGTCCCTTTGTCACACCCGGTTTTGGAAGGCAAACCAAATGCGAACTATGTACGTGCCAGGATCAGAACTCACGTACATAGCGATTACATAAATGAACATCAATGCACATTGCTCGAATAATAACTTAAGAGAGTATTAACTTATTACATCACAAAGTCATAGACATTCACATAGTCATCAACTTAACAGTTAAATCAAAGTGCTAGCGAAACGCAGTAAAGATAAGGCCTTCACAGGCAGCTGACTGGGGGTTGCCGCCAATCCCACACCTAGAATTCGTCGTAGTCTTGGAACTCCTGGAAGTCTCCCTCCACGGCTTCGCCTTCTCCTGAACAGTGGTTACAATGCGGACAACCTGGTGTTTGGTGGTAAAGCAAGGATGAGTACACATCAACGTACTCAGCAAATGTCCCGTTTGGCTGAAGTGGACTAGCTTTATGTCGGGTTAGGCTCAAGCAGTTGCTTTTAGTTGGTCAGGTATTTATCATTAGTAGAAGCCAGATTTTAGTACTAACCAACCCATGAACCATTTCCTCATCGAGGAACAGCATCATCATATTCGAACCAAAACCATAACATAATCCTTGTATCTCGAACCATCTGTATCTCTAATCAAAGAGGATCCCAAGGCTGCTCTTAACCGTGAGCATGGCTGATATATCAGTTTCACTACCCTCTGCAGAGGTCGCACACTTTACCCATGAGTCATGATTCCCTTTCTGCCCGGGGAGAGCTAATCCCCATTGACCACTACCTAGGTGGTCCGGCAGGGTATCACTACGTAGCCTTTACTAAGATTCCCTAGAGATCCGGCAGGGTATCACTACGTAGCCTTTACAAAGATTCCCTAGAGATCGTAGCCGCCCGTTAGGTTTCTCCAGTTTGATAAACACAGTACCCCTCCCCGTAGGAGAGTGACTAACAAAAAGCAAAACGAAAGAACCTCGGCACTCAGCCTCGGCAGAGCAAGCACTGTGCCTGGACCCCATTGACGGCACGACGGCGAAGCAACTACACCTCTAGTTCCTCTAATTATTTAGCTAAGGGCGCCCCATTTCACCCTCATGGTTGCACTGTTATCCCGGGTGGTCTCTCAACGAACAGGTCCTTACGGAGAGGTACTCAGGAAACAGCCTGAGCCCCCTAGAGTATCACAAGATCATCAACATCATCAGGATAACAGTATCATAAATATTCACATCATGTTCATTGATTAAGTTAAAGCAGTAGCAAAATGCTAACCATAATAACCCATAAGGTCATCAAGGATAAAGTAAAGTGTAAAGCTAGTCAATCCTTAGGTTTCAAGTAAGTAATGCGGGGTAGTAAGTTATAAATGAATAGGACATCATGGGTCAGAGGACACTTGCCTTCACCAAACTGCTGATCAGAGACCTCCTCTGTAACTTCCTCGGGAAACACAGACTGCTCGTTGTCTACGTAAAGTAATTATTCACACTATGCACTTGGGAAGATAACAAACAAAAGCAACATACCAAACATATGCAGCAAAAGAGATCACAAGTTCATAGTGGAAAAGGGATAGGCACTCTGGTATTCCCTAGGTCTGGGGTAGAGGACTATACAAAGTGAGTCATTATCCACTAATCAGGTTTAAGTCAGTGGTGGGATTAAATCATTATCTGGTTTTAAGTTCCTAAACTTAGGTGTTTAAGTCCATAAACTTAAGTGCTCCAACTTTTATTAAAGTCTACTATCTTTTATTTACCTCAAATAGGGTTCCCATAACATTAATCCTATCCTAATGATTAACCATTAATTGGGACATAGAAACAGCAGGGAAACACTGCATAAACAGATAGATAATAATTTTATGAACATTTTGCAATTTGAAGCACCTAATTTGGAGTTCATATGACAAAGTTATGAATTTTACAAGTTTAGGGATTAAAAATATACCCTAAGGACCTTTTTTGAATTAACTAAAAGGGCTGAGGACCTAACTGCGAGAAACCAGGGACGGCGGGCGCAATTTCTAGAAAACCGGGGGGTTCTTTAAGAAAACGCGCGGGCGAAGGGGTATCGGGCGCTTACAGTCGTTAGATCTCAGATCAACGGCCAGGATTAGGTCCTGCGGCGGGCGCGCGGGCGCGCGGCGGCTTGGGTGGCTGACAGGCGGGGCCGGGCGGGCAGCGCGGGGCGCAGGCGGGGCGACTGACAGGCGGGGCCAGCGGGCAGCGCGGGCGCAGGCGGCTGGCAGGCGGGGCCCAGCGGCAGAGAGGCGGGGCGCGGGGGAAAGCGGCCCTGGGCCGTTGGATCTTGGGCGGACGGCTACGATTGAATTCGGGCTATTTAAAACGGGATCGTCCGATCTGAGATGGACGGCGGGGATGGGGTGGCTGGCTGCTACCTCCTTCGGCTAGCTGGGGCGGCGGCGCTCGTCCCCGCGGCGGAGGAGCTCGCCGGAGACGAGGGGCGCGGGGGCCCAGCGGGTCCCCGGGGCGACCTGAGTGGCCGGGGAGGTTGGGGAGGACACGGGGAACCTATTGGTGGGGTCTGGGTCGGGGCAGGGGCACCGGAGGGGGGCAGCCCACGGCGAAGCGGCTCGGCGGCGGCGCTAAGGGATTCCGGCGAGGAATTGCGCGCGACAGAGTGCAAGAGAGGGGAAGGGCGGGGGCATGGGAGGTTCCTTACCTCAAGGCGAACTCCGGGGACCCCTCGGTGGCGACGGAGTCGCGGCGGTGGCTCGGGGCGACGGTGGCGGCTGCACGGAGGACGGCGGGTGAGCGCGGGCGGAGGAATTCGGGGAAGGAGAGGGGAAATTGGGGCGCGTCCCGGGTTGTGGACGTCGGGGCGGAGCTTACCGTGGCAATGGACACGGCGGAGCTCCAACGGCGACGGGGGAACAAGCTCACACGGCGGCGGTTCGCGGTGATGGCGATTTGGCGTGCGCGCAGCGAGGGAGAGGGCGAGAGAGGGGGCCGGTTGGTGCGCAAATGAGGGAGGGGGAGATGGCGAGCAAGGCTCGGGGCTCAAGTGGCCGAGGGCGAGGTGGGGCGAGCCCCACGCGCGACGTGGGCGCGGAGACCGCGGCACGCGCGGCGGCGGTTACGCGAAGACGGAGAAGCTGACAGCCGGGGCCCGCGACGCAGAGAGAGAGAAGAAAGCGGGCGCGGGGCGGGGAACGCGGGGCTGACTGAGGGGGCCCACGGGCAGAGAGAGAGCGAGGGAGCGGGCGCACGCGCGGGGACGCGGCAGCACCGACAGGTGGGGCCGGGCGAGCAGGGAGAGAGGGAGGCGGGTGCGCGGAAGGCGGCCGCGCCGACAGGCCGGGCCCGCTGCGCAGAGATAGGAGGGGGGGGAGAGGCGCGCGCGCGCGAGGTGGGCCGACTGGGCCGAAAGGCCGAGGGGGCCGGGGTAGTGGGCTGTTTTCCTTTTTTCTTTTATTTTGGAATTGTTTTTCCCTTTTCTTTTTATTTTCTCTATTTGATTCAAATTCAAATGAGCCACAAATTCAAATTAGACTTTTTGAGAATTATGCACCAAACAAAAGTGAAATCTAGGGTTCAACATGATGCAACAATTCATACTCCCTTGGAGTTTAACCTATCACACTATTATTACAAATAAAATAAGCACTTTTCTCCTATAGAAATGAGAAAGAAAAGATTGGGGAAGGATGAGAAAAGGGAAGTAACACCTGAATTTGTGAATATGAGCAAAGAAATTTTATACCCCCAAATTCAGGGTGTTACAAACCTATCCCCCTTAAAAGAATCTCGCCCCCGAGATTCAGGGTTGGTCAGCAAAGAGTTCAGGGTATTTGGCTTTCAGATCATCTTCTCGTTCCCAAGTTGCTTCTTCCTCGGAGTGGTGACCCCATCTGACTTTGCACATTCTGATGGTATTCCTCCGGGTGACTCTGTCTGCAAACTCCAGAATCTGCGTTGGCTTCTCTATGTATGTCAGATCCTCTTGGACTTCCAAACCCTCCACTGGCAACTGTTCTTCTGGTACTCGCAGACATTTCTTCAATTGCGACACGTGGAACACATTGTGCACTGCCGACAAACTTTCTGGTAGGTCGAGTTGATAAGCCACTTCTCCACGCTTTGCTTGAATCTGATATGGTCCAACGTACCGGGGTGCTAACTTGCCTTTAACTCCGAACCTCCTGACTCCCCTGATAGGTGACACCTTCAGATAGACGAAATCTCCCACTTCGAAACTCAGTTCTCTTCTCCTTCGGTCCGCGTAGCTTCGCTGCCTTGATTGTGCTTGTCTTCAGATTCTCCCGAACCATTTTGATATTCTCTTCGGCTTCCAGCAAAATGTCGGGGCCAAACACCTGTCTCTCTCCAGGATGGTCCCAATGCAGCGGAGTCCTACAACTCCGCCCATAGAGTGCCTGAAACGGCGACATCTTCAAGCTGGCCTGGTAACTATTGTTATAGGAGAATTCTGCATAAGGTAACCTTTTGTCCCATCCTGACTTATCTTGCAACGCACAGGCTCTCAACATATCTTCTAGGATCTGATTAGTTCTCTCAGTCTGACCGTCTGTCTGCGGGTGATAAGCCGAGCTGAAGTTCAAATGGGTGCCCAAGGCTTCTTGTAGCTGCTGCCAAAAATGAGAGGTGAACTGCGTTCCTCGATCTGACACTATCTTCTTCGGCACACCATGAAGGCAGACTATCCGTGACATGTATAACTCAGCTAATGTTGCTCCGGTATATGTGGTCTTCACAGGTATGAAATGGGCCACCTTTGTTAATCGGTCCACAACCACCCAGATGGAATCATAACCGGCCCGGGTACGAGGTAGGCCAACTATAAAATCCATCCCGATCTCATCCCACTTCCACTGAGGAATTCGCAATGGCTGCAACAATCCGGCGGGCCTTTGATGCTCCGCTTTGGTTCTTTGACAGCTATCACAGATGGCGACATATTCTGCGATCTCTCTTTTCATGCCATACCACCAAAACCTCCTTTTTAAATCCTGGTACATCTTCTCACTTCCCGGGTGTATGGAGTAGGCTGTCTCATGAGCTTCCTTTAGGATCAGCTCCCGAATAGGTTTGAGGTCGGGGACACACAATCGGTCCTTGAACCATGTTACTCCCTCTTCATCCTCTCGAAAGTCTTTGCCTCTTCCTTCTAAGATTAGCTGCCGGATCTTGTTGATGCTTTCATCATCCTTCTGCCCTTCTTTGATCTCCCGCTCTAGGGTGGGCTCTAATTCCACTGTTACTCCTTGCGTACTGTTCAGGAAACCGAGACTCAGTCTGTCGAACTCCTTGGCTAACTCATATGGTATTGGGTACATGGCCAACATATTGACTTGACTCTTCCTGCTCAGAGCATCTGCAACAACATTGGCTTTGCCTGGATGGTAATGTATCTCCAACTCATAGTCTTTGATCAATTCCAACCATCTTCGCTGCCTCATGTTTAATTCTGACTGGGTGAATATGTACTTCAGACTTTTATGATCTGTGTAAATGTCGCACTTCTGTCCATACAAGTAATGTCTCCAGGTCTTCAAAGCATGAACTACTGCTACCAACTCCAGGTCATGTGTGGGATAATTTTTCTCATGGATCTTCAACTGTCGAGATGAATATGCTACAACTCTTCCTTCTTGCATTAGCACACACCCCAATCCGGTGTAAGAAGCATCGCAATACACTGAGAATGGCTTGTGAACATCAGGCAGGACTAACACCGGAGCTGTAGTCAATCTATTTTTCAGTTCTTCAAATGCTTCCTGACACTTTTGGGTCCACTTAAACTCAACTTTCTTCGCTAGTAATGCTGTCATTGGTCTAGCGATCTTTGAGAAGCCTTCGATGAAACGCCTGTAATACATAGCCATTCCAATGAAGCTCTTGATCCCACGAACATCCTTTGGTGCTTTCCAGTTTAGGATATCTGCTACTTTCTTTGGATCCACTGCCAACCCATCTTGATTTATGATGTGACCCAGAAACAAGACTTCATGAATCCAGAACTCGCATTTGCTCAGCTTGGCATACAACTGATGCTCTCGAAGTCTTTGCAATGCCATCTTCAAATGCTCTACATGATCTTCCTCACTTTGAGAGTATATGAGAATATCATCGATAAACACTACCACAAACTTGTCCAGATAATCCATGAACACACTGTTCATCAGGTACATAAAGAAGGCTGGCGCATTTGTCAAACCAAAGGACATAACTGTGAATTCATATAACCCGTACTTGGTGATGAATGCCGTCTTCGGTATGTCCGAGGGTCGGATTCTGAGTTGATGGTAGCCTGACCTCAGATCTATCTTCGAGAATACACTGGCACCTCTGAGCTGGTCGAACAAATCTTCTATCCTTGGCAGGGGGTACTTGTTCTTGACAGTGACTTCATTCAAGGCTCTGTAGTCTATGCACATCCTTTTGGTACCATCTTTCTTCTCTACAAACAACACCGGAGCAGCCCAAGGCGAGGTACTTGGTCTGATGTAACCCTTCTCTAACATCTCATCTATCTGCTTCTTGAGTTCCACCAATTCTGGTCCAGACACTCGGTAGGCTCTTTTGGAAATGGGGGCGGTACCAGGGATAAGCTCTATGGCAAATTCGACTTTTCTCTCGGGTGGCATGCCCGTTAGCTCCTCGGGAAATACATCCGGAAAGTCCGACACAACCGTGATAGTCTCGAGCGGGTTGGGCTCCTTACTATCAACTGAAATCTGGTGACAGACACCCTCCGCTGATTTAGGCATCCTTAGCTCGGCCACTACCTCTTCTCCTGACGGGGACTTCAATGTTACGGTCCTCTTGTCACAGCTAATATTCGCTTCATACTTCATTAACCAATTCATCCCTAGAATGACATCTATCCCAGGGGTGTCTATTACTATTAGATCACTGGGGAATCCTATCCCCCTTATTTCCACCCTTATATTTGAGCATATTTTATCTGTTTGCACCTTGCCACCAACCGAATTAATCCTCATGGGCAGCATCATTGCCTCTACTGAGATGTTATGCAATTCTACCCAGGTTGCAGTGACAAATGAATGAGTTGCACCAGTATCAAATAGCACTTTCGTGGGATGAGATTCGACTGAGAACATACCTACTGCCACATCTGGTGCATCCTGTATCGCTTCGGCCTCCAAGTGGTTCACCTTTCCACGGTTGTACGCTTGGTTACGATTGCCTGCTGTCGGCTGCAGTACACCTTGCCTTGTTGGAGCATTGGGGTTGGTCTGCTGCTGCGCCATCTTCTTTGGGCACTGCATCGCCCAGTGGCCTTGTTCTCCACAGTGGAAACACCCTCTGCCTCCTTCTTGTGCTGGGGCTGCTTGGTTGCTCTGGTTTGCTGCTGGGGCAGGAAGGCGAGGTGCCTGGTTGTTCTAGCTTCTGATACTGATTACCTCCCTGCTGGCTGTGTTGACGATACTGCTGCTGCTGCTGATACTGCCTCTGAAACTGCTGCTGATGCGGACGCTGGTTCTGATTCTGATATCCCTGTGGGTGACCGGGCCTGCCTTGCTGAGATGAACTGCCTGAGAAACGTGGACGGCTGATGCCTCCGGACTGGGGTCCACTCATCCTTGCGCTTCCGATCTTCCATATCCTGGCGCTTTCTCTCGGTCATGATCGCCCTATCGATCAGGTGCTGGAAGGTGGGGAAGGTATGATTCATCAGCTGGTAATGCAGGGGATCCACCAAACCTCTCATGAACCTGTACTGCCTTTTAGCATCAGTGTTGACATCCTCAGGTGCATAACGAGATAGCTGCAGAAACTTGTCTTTGTATTCACTAACAGACAGGGGTCCCTGCTTCAGAGCCAGAAACTCCTCCTTCTTCACAATCATCAGTCCCTCCGGCACATGGTACCTGCGGAAACTCTCGCTGAATTCTTCCTAGGTGATGGCTTCGGGGTGAGCATGGGTGGCGAGGTAGGACTCCCACCAGGACTGGGCTGCTCCCCTTAGCTGACGGGGGCCATACAGAACCTTCTCCCTGTCGTTACATTGAGCGGTGCGCAGTTCTCTTTCCACTGTGCGCAGCCAGTCTTCTGCATCCATGGGGTCGGTAGAATGGGCGAAGGTAGGAGGGTGCCCTCTCATGAACTCACCACGCTTATCTCGTGGCATCTGAGGCATCTGCACTTGCAGCTGGGGTTGAGGTTGCTGTTGAGCCTGCTGCATGGCTGCCAGAGTCTGCCCAATGGCCTGCACTGCCTGAGTCTGCATCAAGAACATCTGCTCCACTGACATCGGGGGTGGCGGGGGAGGCTGCCTCTGTTGTTCCTCCTGCTGGTCATGCTGCTCCTGCTGAGCACGCCTGTTGCATCGGCGCCTGTTGTCAGACATCTGTGGAAGACATTCATACATCAGCATTGATCTTACAACCCTCCAGCATAAGAAAAGAGAATACGGAATTCTTCATGACACTGAGTGAACAAAGAGCTTCACTGATCCTCATTACGATTCAACACAGCTTCTCAGATAAGAAGGAAAGTAGAAGTAAATGGCTTCCCAACTAAGTAACTGACTTTATTAACATTATAGCTAGGCCAAACTGCAGGAAAAACCCACAGGTTGGCAACAGTCATTACAAAGATTCAAATCCAGCACAAGTTCATCATAACAAGCATGCAAGCAACTGATAAGCAAACTAAGCTAATTGGAAGTAACTGATAAGCAAACTAAACTGACTATCTAAGACTGAGACATCTGATTTAAGGATTATTACAAACTTCGACGCTAACGATCTAAGGATCCAGATCTATCCTGGTCTTACAGGCAGGGGAACCATAAGTGTGGTGACCACGTGGCGGCGAGCGGTAAGGGTGCTGAGTCCCAACAGGAGCGGGAGAACCACCCTCCTGGTGATGGCGCTCTGCCAGCTCAGCACGCAACTCCGCAATCTCCGTTCGAGCCCTGCTCAGCTCGTCCAGAGAATGGTCCAGCTCGGTGTTAAGCACTGCGACTAGGATGACTGTGCTGCTCAACCTAGGGTTAGCCTCACCAACAGGTGAGACAACCACACTCTCTGTGCTGCCAGTAGGGCGGCGGGGGTAGTACCGAAGGTTAAGACCGTCGGCCACCCCACCGAACAAAGAACAGTACTGGGAGAGTGCACGTCATGCTGCATCCTGCATAGCCGCCTCTGTAGTGTCCCTCTCGGAGATGGAATAGTGCTCCAAAACGGCCTCCGCACCCCGAAGGTCATCCTCCGGACGGCGAACTAGGCAGGTAGCCTCCCAGCGGTCCGGGTACCTCCCGCGACTGTGCTGGTAGACTACACAACGATACTCGATCGACCAGGTGTGCCGGTCGAAAGCCTGGCGCAGCAAGGTGTCGAGTGCGTCGTGGAAGTGACAACCGCGAGCGGCGTCACGGGTGATGGGTCGGGCGACCCGTCCTTCCGCCTCCTGCGGCTCAGAAGACTCCGTGCTGTGGTTTGAGTCGTCGTCGTCGGGGTCTCCTCCAGTAGCTCCTCCAACAGCCGGGACATCCCGCGGTGGTGCAGGGGGCGCCCCCAGCTGGGCAACAGAGGAACAGGGCCTCACGGACTCCACCTCTTGCTGGGATGAGGAGGAAGAGCCCTACTGCTCTCTGTGCTGGCGCCGGCGTTCCTGCTCCTCACGCAGGCGGTGGTGCAGTCTCTCCAGGTGACTCGACTGGCCGGACACGGTGCGGTGCAGAGGACGCTCCGCAAGTCGAGACGGCAGGAAAGGAATCACCGACTTACGTGCTGTGTGTCTAAGACGAGCCATCTACAAAAGACACCGTAAGCATAAGAGTAAGAGCAGAACTAATATGACAAGTGAATAAACCATAGACAGAATAAGATAAAATTTTAACAAGGTATAATATAGTATATATATATGTAGTAAATCATAGGGTTGGTCGAGGTGACCGACTTTTGAAGTAACCTCAGAGGTCAAGGTGAGAGGGAAGGTCAATAGTCCTTAGTACGACCAGTGCTACTCTAGGTCAGCGGTCCTACAGTCAGCACGGCTTTGATACCACTTATGTCACACCCGGTTTTGGAAGGCAAACCAAGTGCGAACTATGTACGTGCCAGGATCAGAACTCACGTACACAGTGATTACATAAATGAACATCAATGCACATTGCTCGAATAATAACTTAAGAGAGTATTAACTTATTACATCACAAAGTCATAGACATTCACATAGTCATCAACTTAACAGTTAAATCAAAGTGCTAGCGAAACGCAGTAAAGATAAGGCCTTCACAGGCAGCTGACTGGGGGTTGCCGCCAACCCACACCTAGAATTCGTCGTAGTCTTGGAACTCCTGGAAGTCTCCCTCCACGGCTTCGCCTTCTCCTGAACAGTGGTTACAATGCGGACAACCTGGTGTTTGGTGGTAAAGCAAGGATGAGTACACATCAACGTACTCAGCAAATGTCCCGTTTGGCTGAAGTGGACTAGCTTTATGTGGGGTTAGGCTCAAGCAGTTGCTTTTAGTTGGTCAGGTATTTATCATTAGTAGAAGCCAGATTTTAGTACTAACCAACCCATGAACCATTTCCTCATCGAGGAACAGCATCATCATATTCGAACCAAAACCATAACATAATCCTTGTATCTCGAACCATCTGTATCTCTAATCAAAGAGGATCCCAAGGCTGCTCTTAACCGTGAGCACGGCTGATATATCAGTTTCACTACCCTCTGCAGAGGTCGCACACTTTACCCATGAGTCATGATTCCCTTTCTGCCCGGGGAGAGCTAATCCCCATTGACCACTACCTAGGTGGTCCGGCAGGGTATCACTACGTAGCCTTTACAAAGATTCCCTAGAGATCGTAGCCGCCCGTTAGGTTTCTCCAGTTTGATAAACACAGTACCCCTCCCCGCAGGAGAGTGACTAACAAAAAGCAAAACGAAAGAACCTCGGCACTCAGCCTCGGCAGAGCAAGCACTGTGCCTGGACCCCATTGACGGCACGACGGCGAAGCAACTACACCTCTAGTTCCTCTAATTATTTAGCTAAGGGCGCCCCATTTCACCCTCATGGTTGCACTGTTATCCCGGGTGGTCTCTCAACGAACAGGTCCTTACGGAGAGGTACTCAGGAAACAGCCTGAGCCCCCTAGAGTATCACAAGATCATCAACATCATCAGGATAACAGTATCATAAATATTCACATCATGTTCATTGATTAAGTTAAAGCAGTAGCAAAATGCTAACCATAATAACCCATAAGGTCATCAAGGATAAAGTAAAGTGTAAAGCTAGTCAATCCTTAGGTTTCAAGTAAGTAATGCGGGGTAGTAAGTTATAAATGAATAGGACATCATGGGTCAGAGGACACTTGCCTTCACCAAACTGCTGATCAGAGACCTCCTCTGCAACTTCCTCGGGAAACACAAACTGCTCGTTGTCTACGTAAAGTAATCATTCACACTATGCACTTGGGAAGATAACAAACAAAAGCAACATACCAAACATATGCAGCAAAAGAGATCACAAGTTCATAGTGGAAAAGGGATAGGCACTCTGGTATTCCCTAGGTCTGGGGTAGAGGACTATACAAAGTGAGTCATTATCCACTAATCAGGTTTAAGTCAGTGGTGGGATTAAATCATTATCTGGTTTTAAGTTCCTAAACTTAGGTGTTTAAGTCCATAAACTTAAGTGCTCCAACTTTTATAAAGTCTACTATCTTTTATTTACCTCAAATAGGGTTCCCATAACATTAATCCTATCCTAATGATTAACCATTAATTGGGACATAGAAACAGCAGGGAAACACTGCATAAACAGATAGATAATAATTTTATGAACATTTTGCAATTTGAAGCACCTAATTTGGAGTTCATATGACAAAGTTATGAATTTTACAAGTTTAGGGATTAAAAATATACCCTAAGGACCTTTTTTGAATTAACTAAAAGGGCTGAGGACCTAACTGCGAGAAACCAGGGACGGCGGGCGCAATTTCCAGAAAACCGGGGGGTTCTTTAAGAAAACGCGCGGGCGAAGGGGTATCGGGCGCTTACAGACGTTAGATCTCAGATCAACGGCCAGGATTAGGTCCTGCGGCGGGCGCGCGGAGCGCGCGGCGGCTTGGGTGGCTGACAGGCGGGGCCGGGCGGGCAGCGCGGGGCGCAGGCGGGGCGACTGACAGGCGGGGCCAGCGGGCAGCGCGGGCGCAGGCGGCTGGCAGGCGGGGCCCAGCGGCAGAGAGGCGGGGCGCGGGGGAAAGCGGCCCTAGGGCCGTTGGATCTTGGGCGGACGGCTACGATTGAATTCGGGCTATTTAAAACGGGATCGTCCGATCTGAGATGGACGGCGGGGATGGGGTGGCTGGCTGCTACCTCCTTCGGCTAGCTGGGGCGGCGGCGCTCGTCCCCGCGGCAGGAGGAGCTCGCCGGAGACGAGGGGCGCGGGGGCCCAGCGGGTCCCCGGGGCGACCTGAGTGGCCGGGGAGGTTGGGGAGGACACGGGGAACCTATTGGTGGGGTCTGGGTCGGGGCAGGGGCACCGGAGGGGGGCAGCCCACGGCGAAGCGGCTCGGCGGCGGCGCTAAGGGATTCCGGCGAGGAATTGCGCGCGACAAAGTGCAAGAGAGGGGAAGGGAGGGGGCATGGGAGGTTCCTTACCTCAAGGCGAACTCCGGGGACCCCTCGGTGGCGACGGAGTCGCGGCGGTGGCTCGGGGCGACGGTGGCGACTGCACGGAGGACGGCGGGTGAGCGCGGGCGGAGGAATTCGGGGAAGGAGAGGGGAAATTGGGGCGCGTCCCGGGTTGTGGACGTCGGGGCAGGAGCTTACCGTGGCAATGGACACGGCGGAGCTCCAACGGCGACGGAGGAACAAGCTCGGGCGGCGGCGGTTCGCGGCGATGGCGATTTGGCGTGCGCGCAGCGAGGGAGAGGGCGAGAGAGGGGGCCGGTTGGTGCGCAAATGAGGGAGGGGGAGATGGCGAGCAAGGCTCGGGGCTCAAGTGGCCGAGGCGAGGTGGGGCGAGCCCCACGCGCGACGTGGGCGCGGAGACCACGGCACGCGCGGCGGCGGTTACGCGAAGACGGAGAAGCTGACAGCCGGGGCCCGCGACGCAGAGAGAGAGAAGAAAGCGGGCGCGGGGCGGGGAACGCGGGGCTGACTGAGGGGGCCCACGGGCAGAGAGAGAGAGCGAGGGAGCGGGCGCACGCGCGGGGACGCGGCAGCGCCGACAGGTGGGGCCGGGCGAGCAGGGAGAGAGGGAGGCGGGTGCGCGGAAGGCGGCCGCGCCGACAGGCCGGGCCCGCTTCGCAGAGAGAGGAGGGGGGGGGGAGAGGCGCGCGCGCGCGAGGTGGGCCGACTGGGCCGAAAGGCCGAGGGGGCGGGGGTAGTGGGCTGTTTTCCTTTTTTCTTTTATTTTGGAATTGTTTTTCCCTTTTCTTTTTATTTTCTCTATTTGATTCAAATTCAAATGAGCCACAAATTCAAATTAGACTTTTTGAGAATTATGCACCAAACAAAAGTGAAATCTAGGGTTCAACATGATGCAACAATTCATACTCCCTTGGAGTTTAACCTATCACACTATTATTACAAATAAAATAAGCACTTTTCTCCTATAGAAATGAGAAAGAAAAGATTGGGGAAGGATGAGAAAAGGGAAGTAACACCTGAATTTGTGAATATGAGCAAAGAAATTTTATACCCCCAAATTCAGGGTGTTACACCCTTGTATTTTAAGAAAACAAGGAAAGCTTAGAAAAACCCTACAAAAATAACCCTAAGATGAAAACACCCCAACCCTTGGGATAACTAATGTTTTGTTATTATAAACATAAGAAAAATACAAAATCTGTTGTTTGATATTTTTCAAATGACAAGTTAGTTATAAGCACCTTTTGGACCTAAAACTTTAGAAAATCACAACTAAATAATCACCAATTAACTTTCTGTGAATTTTGGCACAGAGGTTTATTATTACTGTTAGATCCCAACAAAAATAACCCTTAGGAAGGAACTCAACTCTAATAAAGAGGTGTAGTGTAAAGTGGCCCATTTTGCACAACTCTTATTAATTTTGTCTAAAACATAGTCTTTATATTTTAAGCCTCAAATTCTTAAAACAGGCTTTAATAGCAGATAGCAACCCACTGTAATTTTTACAGAATTTTTTGAAAAATATTAAACCACTGTCGTAGTTCAAACCTACACTAGAAACCATGAATAGAGAATAAAAAAATGGAAATATGAATAATAGAAAATTAGTGTCATCCTAAAACTCTTTATGACTTGTCCACTGAGATATATATAAAGGCAATACCAATTACCTATGCCTATCCCTAGCAAAACCTAGACCTAGAAGTGATAAGCATAAACCATTAAAAGCCACATATGACCCGGAAACCCTAAGTTACTCATTAACTTAGTTTTTCTTCTCTTAGCATAATGTTATTAAATCCTGCATAATCATGACATACATGTTCATTGCATTTCGATAGACTGTAACCTTGCTGACGAAGAGTACGTCCTCGTGTCGTAGCAAGGAGCTGCTCAGGAGGTAGCCCCGGATCCCGCACCCGAGTCTGCACCAGAGGATCTGCCTGCCACAGCTTTGGAAGGCAAGCCCCGGTTTATGCATAACCTGTTATTTATGCTATTTTACTATACTTAATGATTGTAGGACTGAATGTGCACTTAGGTGTAGGAGTTGTTTGAAACCCTAGTTGCATGATCTCAGGAATCCTTTGAAATGAATACTAGTATGATAGGTCGAGTAGTTGCTTTATGTAATTAGGATCTTGGTAGAAGACGAGTGATTTTTCTAGCACTCGCGCGAGATCAGGAATTGGTTGTACCCACCTTCATGCTATTATCATACTAGTTGTGGACAACAATCCATGCGGATTGGTTGTTTACGAGATGGAAAATGGAATAAGGATTAACGTGCGGATACCTATGTCAAGCGTTTGAACGTACTAAACACATACCGAGAAATATGGTAAATCGGTAAGCCTAGTACCTGAGTGAACCTGCCCGCAGACTTTGCCCCTCACGTGACCTGAGACGTGGTCTCCCATTCTGGTTATGGTGGGTACAAGTGCGGTCACTGCACGACGGCAGTCGGGGTCAGTGAGGCATTGTACGCCAAGGCGGTGAGCCCTGCTCTGTTGCCAGGGAATCGATGGGGACGGTTGATGTGTGTGGGGACCGAGTGCCTCGCCACGTCGTGTGTTTAGGTTTACCTTGCAAGGATAAAAACTCGATTCGAATCGTCTGCTTCTCGCAGCTAATGAGACTGCTTGATCCATTGTACTGCATTGAGTAACAAGTGGAAATGTGATGAGTTGATAGAAGATGTTGATTGCTAAAAATGTTTGCTACTATGTATGAGTAGATAGTACATATTTACCCTTAAGAGAGTCACACTTAAATTTGACAAAGTTAAAACTTGATTTAGAAACTCAGCTAGTGCTTTTGGCAACAAAACCCCACAGCCAAACAACTGCATGTCTAGAGGTAGAGGAGTAGACTCCTCACACCGGGTAAGTCTAGCTGAGTATTAGTATACTCAACCTTGCTTGTGGCATAATTTTACAGGTTCTCTGGAGGACATGGTTGCTGGAGTGACTAGGCCGTCCGCCTTACCACCGGGTTGGACTATCGAGTGGGACCCTACCTCGGCTGAGGAGGAGCATGAGGAGTGATGGGACAGGCTTCCCCATCTCTCTGTTTATTTATCGTTAGTTTCATTCCGCTGCACTTCGAACAATGATGACTACTTTTGCAAAACTCTGATGGTGATGTAATAATTTTAATACTCTTACATGCATGGTTTTATGCTTTATTGTATTTGCTCTGTGACTCACCTTCGAGTGAGATTGTGGTACTTGATCCTGTCAGTGGCCTCGTCGGAATAGATCCGAGGGATTGACGGGTTATTCCCATTTAAGTGTGGTCTAGCCTTTAAGGTGGGACTTAGGCACTTAAGTTGGAATAATTCGGGCAGGTTCCGCCACAGCTGGTATCGGAGCTTGTACCACCACAGAGGAATCAATAAAATGTGAATACCATCATTTTTCCAAAATAAAACTTGATAGAAACAATGTTGGATAGATAGTAGGACGAGAAGGATAGACCTAGGACGTGAAGCCTCAAGGTGATAGAAGGGTAGCTAGGTGGCTACGTAATTAGGCCCTACAGGCCACCTTAAGGGATGGGAGTCCTTCCCTATCCCCTTATTTTGGTGAGGTCGTTCAGGACGAGCATGCATGCATTGTTAAATTAAACAAATGGATAATTGAGTAAAGACTTAAAAAAATAAGATGATAACCAACTAAGTCTCCAGTACCTTTTTATTTAACTAAAGAAAGGTTGAGTTTTATTTTTCTTGTTCTTTTTATAATTCTTTTTCTTTTACTTACGCTTAACCGTACACAGATGACTTCCCACGGATCCTCAGAGGACGGAAATGCACTAACCCACACTGACGGGCTTGCACGAGAGGGCTTTCCCCGCATTTTGTGGGAGGTACTTCAAGGGGCCGGGTACCTAACACCCCCTCAGTACGCGATGCAGCAGTTCGAGAAGCACCGGGTGCCCCGCTGTAGGGTGAGGATGACCTTGGAGCCTCATCCCCTGCAGCCAGGTTGGCGTTCACTGGACTCCGAGTCTTTCGGATACCAGGCGGAGGACACGATCGAGGCGATCGCTCTGCACGGGTTGACTACTTTTTGCAGATTCCATCCCTTGGAGCTCTCTACCCACCCCATTGGCTTGTTCCCCGCGGAAAAGGAGGATGACCCAATGTGGAAGGATCGGGTGGAGCATGCCAAGGACATCTGGGCTCTCTACCCAGGCCACACTGCTCACTTGTCGGTACGATGCATGAACGCCCTGTATCGTCTGCAAGTGATGCATGGAGAGGCAATGTCTCATCTGATGGCATTATTGGAGGCAACCAAGATCACCCTGGACAACAGGGAGGAGCTCGTGGTTGACTTGTCCCAGGAGCTGGTGGAAAAAGATTTACAAGTGGAGCAGTTGTCTGATGAGATCCATGAGCTGGAGGAATTGGTAGGGACGAGGGAGAACACCATCGAGGTTCTCGAAGATCAGCTCCTCAACACCTAGCAGCAGCTCGCAGAGGCTAATGAGCACCTGGATATGCATCATCAGGAGATCCATGATGGGGAGGCATGACGAGGACGTCGACATTGAGGGAGGGGAGGAGCCTGCTTCCAGCGTAGACACTGCTGGCTCAGGGAGGCCACCTTCCCCCGAGTCGAGTGTCGCCTCATTCGCTCATTAGGTGCCGGAGTAGGAATAGAGATTGGTAATGTAGGACTCCTCATAGCTAGCTTAGCTTTTGCACCCTTGGGGTACTAGGCTAGATAGAGTTGAGTCTTTTGGGGACACTGATGTAACCATGATAAACTCTTTTGGAAGCATGATTGATGGATGCTTTTAGTTCTTAACTTGGAAGAAAAATTTATGTCTTTTCAGAATCCTTTTTAGTTATGTCGAAATCTATCAATTCGCCCTTGACTCTTTCGCCGTGATTAAACCTTAAACTTGAAGATGTGTTATTGAGAATATATGTGGTTTTTCAGATGGCTGGGAGAGCGCGCCGTGGCCAGAATGAGCGCATTCCTCCACCGCCGCCACCGCCTCCCACTCTGCAGGAGCTAATGGCTCAGCAGAATGAGATCTTGAGGCAGCTGGCTCAGCGTCAGCCACCACCTCAGCACTATGGTGGTGGGGACCATCAGCCTCACCCCGCGGCAGCTACCTACCAGGAGTTCCTCAGTACCCAGCCACCGTTGTTCACCAGGGCGGAGGATCCACTTGATGCTGATGTATGGCTGAGGGTAGTGGAATCTAAATTCCCACTACTCAATGGAGCTTGTTCTGAGGTGACAAAGGTCCGGTTCGCCACCCAGCAGCTTCGCGGACCCGCGCGGACATGGTGGGACCACTATCTCGCTATGCAACCGACGGACCATGAAGTGGATTGGAGAGAGTTCAAGGTAGCTTTCAGAGGACACCATATCCCAGCTGGCATCATGGACCGTAAACTCAACGAGTTTCTGGCACTCACTCAGGGCAACAGGACAGTGTTGCAGTATGCTCAGGCTTTTAATGACCTGTGCCAGTATGCTGGATATCATGCAGATACGGACGAGAAGAAGCGAGACAGGTTCAGATGGGGGCTCAGCACTAAGCTCCGTGATCGTCTCAACACCTTCAGGGCCAATAGTTACAATGAGTTGGTCAACATGGCTATATCCCAGGAGGACTGCATTATGGCTCGACAGGCAGAAAAGAAGAGGAAGACCCCTGTGGCAGGACCCTCAGCTCAGCCACAGCGCTTCAGGATTGTGTCCGACACACAGAACAGGGGACCCCAGCAGCAGCAAGGAAGATGGGTGATCCGACCACCGCAGTAGCAGCAGCAGGCACCCAACCGCACCCAGTTTCCAGCTCAGAGGAACAATCAGCAGCAGCAGTACCGCCAGGCGAATGACAACAGGTGTTTCACGTGTGGCAACACCGGGCACTACGCCAAGAATTGCCCCCGGAACCAGCAGAGGCAGGGGCAGAATGTCAATCAGAACCAGAGCAAGAGGCAGAAGGTGCAAGTGAGGCAGGGCAGGCTAAACTTCACCACCATGGCTGATATTCCAGAGGGAGCACCCGTCTTGACTGGTATCTTTACAGTTTTGAATTATCCTGCTATTGTTCTTTTTGATTCTGGTGCATCGCACAGTTTTATCAGTACCAAATTTAGTGCCAAGTGTCAATTGCCTTTTCACCACACCAATGGGGGCATTACAATCTCAACAACAGGAGGCAGGGTTGCCACCTATCAGATCAATAGGCACGTACCAATTAAGCTGGGTAGTTTCATTTTCAAAACCACTCTCCTAATAATGGGGTTGGATAGTGTGGATATCATCCTAGGGACTGATTGGTTATCACAGCACCACGCGGTGATTGATGTCGCAGCCAGAGCCATAGAGATTCACTCTCCTTTGGATGGCGAGATTACCTTGTATCTACCCGACCAGGGTTGTACCCGTTCTTGTGCCTTCGTTATGATAGAGTCCCCAGTGGAAAAGATCCCAGTGGTCTGTGACTACCCGGATGTGTTTCCGGATGAGTTGCCAGGGATGCCGCTTGACAGAGACATTGAGTTCGCAATCGAGCTACAACCCGGGACTGCTCCTATCTCCAAGAGACCCTATAGGATGCCTCCCGCGGAATTGGCAGAACTGAAAAAGCAATTGCAAGAGTTGTTAGACAAGGGGTTTATTCGCCCAAGTACTTCACCATGGGGATGTCCAGCGTTATTTGTGAAGAAAAAGGATGAAAGTTTGAGAATGTGTGTTGACTACCGTCCTCTCAATGCGGTGACCGTCAAGAACAAATACCCACTGCCCTGCATTGATGTTCTGTTTGATCAGTTGGTAGGAGCCAAGGTATTTTCCAAGATAGATCTTCGTTCAGGGTACCATCAGATCAAGATCCGTGCCAGCGATATTCCCAAGACGGCCTTCTCAACCAGATATGGGCTGTATGAGTTTTTGGTGATGTCTTTTGGACTGACCAATGCCCCGGCTTATTTCATGTACCTGATGAACTTAGTGTTTATGCCAGAGTTAGACAAATTTGTGGTCGTTTTCATTGATGATATTCTGGTCTATTCCAAGAATGAAGCCGAGCACACCAAACATTTGCATACCATGCTTCAGAGACTGCGTGACCATCGATTGTATGCCAAGTTGTCTAAATGTGAATTCTGGCTAAAGGAGATTAAATTCTTGGGACACACCATTTCCCAGGATGGGATATCATTTGATCCTGAGAAGGTACAAGAGGTGATGGATTGGAAACCCCCAACTACAGTGAAGCAAATTCGAAGTTTTCTGGGTTTGGCCGGGTATTATCGATGATTTATTCCGGATTTCTCTAGGATTGCCAAACCAATGACTGAACTGTTGAAAAAGGGAGTCAAGTATGATTGGAGCCAAAGGTGTGAAGATGCCTTTCATACTTTGAGGCAGCATTTGACAACAGCCCCAGTGCTGGCTCAACCTGACAACACCAAGCCATTTGAAGTTTATTGTGATGCTTCTGGTACAGGTTTGGGATGTGTCTTGATGCAAGAGAACCGAGTCATTGCTTATGCTTCCCGAGTACTCAGACCCCATGAGCAGAACTACCCTACGCATGATCTGGAATTGGCAGCAGTGGTTCATGCTCTTAAGATATGGAGACACTACCTGATGGGAGCTCACTGTAACATCTACACAGATCACAAGAGTCTCAAATACATCTTCACTCAGGCAGATCTGAACATGAGACAGAGGAGATGGTTGGAGTTAATCAAGGACTATGATTTGGAAGTGCATTACCATCCTGGCAAAGCAAATGTTGTGGCCGATGCCTTGAGCAGAAAGGCCTAGTGCAATTGTATGAGCATGGATGCAAGAGTTACCACCCTGTGCGATGAGCTGCGCAAGCTGAACCTGGAAGTTGTTTCTTCCGGTGACCTAAGCTACATCTCAGTGGAGCCCACATTGCAAGAGCAAATAGTCAGGGCACAGATTGAAGATAAAGGTGTTCAGTTAATCAAGGAAATGGTCAAGCAAAAGGCAGAAAAATACAAGTGCTTCCGTCAGGACAGCAAGGGAATTCTATGGTTTGGAGATCGATTAGTTGTTCCCAAGGACCCTGAGCTCAGAAAGAAGATATTGGATGAAGCTCACCTTTCCAAATTCTCCATGCACCCTGGTAGCAACAAGATGTACCATGATCTCAGATCTTTGTATTGGTGGACCAGAATGAAGAGGGAAATTGCCAAGTACATATCCGAGTGCGATACCTGTCAGAGAATCAAAGCTAGTCATTTGAAGGCAGCAGGCCCTTTGCAACCCCTTCCCATACCATCTTGGAAATGGGAGGACATTTGCATGGACTTTATAGTGGGATTGCCCAATACCTCCAGGCACCATGATTCTATCTGGGTTATCGTGGACAGGTTGACCAAGACCGCTCATTTCTTGCCAGTGCACACCACCCACAAGACAGAGAAGTATGCAGAAATATATGTTGATCAAATAGTGCGATTGCATGGTATTCCAAAGACCATCATATCTGACAGAGGAGCACTGTTTGTGGCACGCTTTTGGGAACAGCTGCAAGAATCACTTGGGACCCAAGTAATACGAAGCTCAGCATACCATCCTCAAACAGATGGCCTAGACAGAAAGGGTGAACCAGATTTTGGAGGACATGTTGCGAGCATGTGCACTGCACTACGGAAAGGATTGCGACAAGTGTCTTTCCTTGGCAGAATTTTCTTACAATAACAGCTATCAGTCCAGTCTGAAGATGGCACCTTTTGAATGCCTTATATGGGAGAAGGTGTAGGACCCCGCTGAATTGGTCTCAAGTAGGAGAAAGGGAAATATTTGGCCCAGATTTGGTACTTGAGGCAGAGGAAAAGGTAAGAGTTATTACAAAGAACTTAGAAGCTGCTCAGGCCAGGCAAAAGAGCTATCATGACCAGAGGCGGAAGCCTCTATAGTTTGTGGTGGGAGATCATGTTTACCTTAGGGTGTCACCCACCAAGGGTATCTAGAGATTCGGGATCAAGGGCAAGTTAGCTCCTCGCTACATTGGACCCTATGAAATCAAAGCAAGTTGTGGACCCGTAGCCTATCAGTTGGAATTGCCACCTCACATGTCAGCAGTTCACAATGTGTTCCATGTATCTCAGCTGCGGAAATGTGTTCGCCTACCCACTGAAGTGCTGCCGGAACCAGACATTGAGATAGAACCAGACTTGTCCTATCAAGAGTACCCCGTCAAGGTATTAGATCAAAAGGAGAGATCAACATGAGCAAGGTCAATTAGGGTGTATAAAGTTCAGTGGAGTCACCATTCAGCAGAAGAAGCTACATGGGAGACGGAGGATTTTCTACGCTCTCGCTTCCCTGACTTTCTGCCCAAAGGAGTCGGTACGTAACCACAAAACCCCACCCCCACCTGCCCTTTGAAAATAATTATAAGAAAAACTTAGATAACAAGGATAGTCTAAGTTGTGGATTTGACTTAAAAAGGGCTTCCTTCTGAAGTTGCAAAGAGGATGACATTCGAAGAACAGTTAACAAGAGAAACTCAGATATAAGAAAGAATAGCACTAGCACACCTTCAAGCACCCCTCCAAGGAACTCTACCTAAAATCTCGGGACGAGATTCCTTTAAGGGGGAGGGATGTAACACCCTAGGTGTTACCCAGGGTGTCCACCCAGGGCTACCCCATTTAACCTATTATCACCTGTCATTGGTTTGGGCAAAGTACATCAAACTTGGAATTCAAGGTCCTAAACAAGTGCCAACCATCTTGGATATCATGCCCTAGTTTGTCATGCACATCTGAGAGGGGAGTTTTTCCAAAACCCTAAAGCAAACCCCTCTTGAGCCATAGGAACCCTAATTGAAGCTTGGATCAAAAGGTCATGTAAACCTTATGATCATGGCTTGGGCCAAATATAAAAGTTGTAGTATGCTTCATAACCTACAAATAATAGTAAGGAAGTACCCCCAAAAAGATTTCAGAAAAGCCCCAAAAAGTTCACTAAGGGTTGAGCACAAGGGAAAATTCAGAATTTGCCTAAGTCTAAAAACTAACCCTTGAACAAAGATCCCACATGTTCACCTTAATCCAAAATTCAAAACACTTCGACCCAATTGACAAAGTGGCGCCAAATTAACCCTAGAATGCCCTGGAAAGAGGTGACACCTACCCTAGGGCGTTTGACACGACTTGGCACCATTTTTGTCTCGGTTTGGACATGTCTGACACAGCCAACTTCTCACCCCTCTATCTCCCTACTCCGACCATATCTTGACTTGGAACTCACAGCAAAAAGGTAGGATATGGTGCAGAGAAGAGATTGTGTACGGGACGTTGGCCAAGATCTGCACGCTAAGGCGCCCAAACAGGCCGTTGAACACGGGCAGAAGCAACGAGCCACGTGTTCGACGCGCTCTGAGCTCGCCAGAGCACGCCCGCGCGCGCCCCCGCGTGCCCCGCGTCGCGCCAAACGGCCAGCCGACGACCTGGCCCGCGCCCGCGCCTATAAAGCCCTGCTCGGGCGTCGACTGCACTCTTCCGCGCACACTCGAACCTCACCGGAGCTCAGCTCACCGCTGTTTGCCCGTGCGCGGCGTGTCCGCGGCCACCCGAGCCACTGCCGCCGTAGACCGGCCAGCTCAGCTTTCCCCAACCCTGTCCAACCTTCGGAGACGAGTGTGCACAACTCAGTGTAGCTCCCCGAGCGAGGAATCGAAGCTTGCTTCGCCGGAGAGGCCAGTCCACGGTCGCTGGAGCTCACAACCCCTGCCGGAGTACGTGGACCGGGTAAACCGCTCAACCACTTTCCGATTCCTCGTGCACACGGTCACTACGTTACCCCGTGAAGCTCACCGTGCCCTTGGATTGAACCAGATCGCCGTGGTTTGGCCGGTACACTCGCCGCCGACGAGAACACCCGCCTGCGCGCGTGGACCGAGCGATTCCGGCCATCCCCGACGTCGAGCCGCACCTCGCTGTGACCGCCTAGAGCCACCCCGAGCCAACCCTGCCCTTCGCCGGACCTATCTCGCCGCCGGTAAGCCGCGCCATCCTTTTCTTTCCCGCGGATACTGTTTACATTGGGGGAAGGACCTCGGGGAAGAAGAAGGAAAGGTTAGGGGGCTTTTTGAACTGTCAGCGACCCAGGCGAATAGTGGCGCAGGGCTAGATCTGCGCGGGTTGATTTAGTTTAAACCCAGGGACCTCGGTGTAAACTGTTGTTTTCAGGAAACTCTTATTAAATCTGTTTTTAAATTGAGCAGAAACTTTGAAAATCCATAACTTCTGTTTAGTTCATCCAAATTTGGTCAAACAAATTTTGTCAGAATCTAAATAATGTAACCTACTTAAGAAAAATATAAACCCCCTATGTACTACGGAAAACTTTAAGGTTCTGATTTAATTATAATTTTGGCCAAAAGCTCAATAATAGAAAGAAAAATAGTTGTGCGATTTGGCTGGGGTTAGAAAAATTTGGAGAAGTCTATGTCCACCTACTGACCTAATTAAAAATGTTGAATCTCTCTGTCCACCCCATTAAGTTAGTGTTTACCACTTATTTTACAATAGGCTTAAGGTTAAGAAAAATAGAAAATGTGATTTAAATAATGAACCAGAGGGCACCTCTATTTTTGTTAGGGTACTTATTCAATATAGTTCACTGGAAAAATCTATCATACCCTGTTTAGTATAAAATAAGTAGGGTCCCTTGTATTTTAAGAAAACAAGGAAAGCTTAGAAAAGCCCTACAAAAATAACCCTAAGATGAAAACACCCCAACCCTTGGGATAACTAATGTTTTGTTATTATAAACATAAGAAAAATACAAAATCTGTTGTTTGATATTTTTCAAATGACAAGTTAGTTATAAGCACCTTTTGGACCTAAAACTTTAGAAAATCACAACTAAATAATCACTAATTAACTTTCTGTGAATTTTGGCACAGAGGTTTATTATTACTGTTAGATCCCAACAAAAATAACCCTTAGGAAGGAACTCAACTCTAATAAAGAGGTGTAGTGTAAAGTGGCCCATTTTGCACAACTCTTGTTAATTTTGTCTAAAACATAGTCTTTATATTTTAAGCCTCAAATTCTTAAAATAGGCTGGAATAGCAGATAGCAACCCACTGTAATTTTTACAGAATTTTTGGAAAAATATTAAACCACTGTCGTAGTTCAAACCTGCACTAGAAACCATGAATAGAGAATAAAGAAAGGGAAATATGAATAATAGAAAATTAGTGTCATCCTAAAACTCTTTATGACTTGTCCACTAAGATATATATAAAGGCAATACTAATTACCTATGCCTAACCCTAGCAAAACCTAGACCTAGAAGTGATAAGCATAAACCATTAAAAGCCACATATGACCCGAAAACCCTAAGTTACTCATTAACTTAGTTTTTCTTCTCTTAGCATAATGTTATTAAATCCTGCATAATCATGACATACATGTTCATTGCATTTCGATAGACTGTAACCTTGCTGACGAAGAGTACGTCCTCGTGCCGGAGCAAGGAGCTGCTCAGGAGGTAGCCCCGGATCCCGCACCCGAGTCTGCACCAGAGGATCTGCCTGCCACAGCTTTGGAAGACAAGCCCCGGTTTATGCATAACCTGTTATTTATGCTATTTTACTATACTTAATGATTGTAGGACTGAATGTGCACTTAGGTGTAGGGGTTGTTTGAAACCCTAGTTGCATGATCTCAGGAATCCTTTGAAATGAATACTAGTATGATAGGTCGAGTAGTTGCTTTATGTAATTAGGATCTCGGTAGAAGACGAGTGATTTTTCCAGCACTCGCGTGAGATCAGGAATTGGTTGTACCCACCTTCATGCTATTATGATACTAGTTGTGGACAACAATCCATGGGGATTGTTTGTTTACGAGATGGAAAATGGAATAAGGATTAACGTGCTGATACCTGTGTCAAGCGTTTGAACGTACTAAACACATACCGAGAAATATGGTAATTGGTAAGCCTAATACCTGAGTGAACCTGCTCGCAGACATTGCCCCTCACGCGACCTGAGACGTGGTCTCCCATTCCGGTTATGGTGGGTACAAGTGCGGTCACTGCACGACGGCAGTCGGGGTCAGTGAGGCATTGTACGCCAAGGCGGTGAGCCCTGCTCTGTTGCTAGGGAATCGATTTGGACGGTTGATGTGTGTGGGGACGGAGTGCCTCGCCACGTCGTGTGTTTAGGTTTACCTTGCAAGGATAAAAACTCGATTCGAATCGTCTGCTTCTCGCAGCTAATGAGACTGCTTGATCCATTGTACTGCATTGAGTAACAAGTGGAAATGTGATGAGTTGATACAAGATGTTGATTGCTAAAAATGTTTGCTACTATGTATGAGTAGATAGTACATATTTAGCCTTAAGAGAATCACACTTAAATTTGACAAAGTTAAAACTTGATTTAGAAACTCAGGTAGTGCTTTTGGCAACCAAACCCCACAGCCAAACAGCTGCATGTCTAGAGGTAGAGGAGTAGACTCCTCACACCGGGTAAGTCTAGTTGAGTATTAGTATACTCAGCCTTGCTTGTGGCATAATTTTAAAGGTTCTCTGGAGGACATGGTTGCTGGAGTGACTTGGCCGTCTGCCTTACCACCGGGTTGGACTGTCGAGTGGGACCCTACCTCGGCTGAGGAGGAGCATGAGGAGTGATGGGACAGGCTTCCCCATCTCTCTGTTTATTTACTGTTAGTTTCATTCCGCTGCACTTCGAACAATGATGACTACTTTTGCAAAACTCCGATGGTGATGTAATAATTTTAATACTCTTACATGCATGGTTTTATGCTTTATTGTATTTGCTCTGTGACTCACCTTCGAGTGAGATTGTGGTACTTGATCCTGTCAGTGGCCTCGTCGGACTAGATCCGAGGGATTGACGGGTTATTCCCATTTAAGTGTGGTCTAGCCTTTAAGGTGGGACTTAGGCACTTAAGTTGGAATAATTCGGGCGGTTCCGCCACAGAGGAGTCGGTGGAGCTCTCGTCGGAGTCCCACTTCCAACAAACATGGGCATCGCTGCCCTTCTTCTTGTAATACTTCTTCTTCTCCTTCCTTCTTCCCTTCTTGTCATCGCCCCTGTCACTATCACTTGATAATGGACATTTAGCAATAAAATGACTGGGCTTACCACACTTGTAGCAAACTTTCTTGGAGCGGGGCTTGTAGTCCTTCCCCCTCCTTTGCTTGTGGATTTGGCGAAAGCTTTTGATGATTAAAGTCATCTCCTCATTGTCGAGCTTGGAGGCGTCGATGGGGAGCCTACTTGACGTAGACTCTTCTTTCTTCTCCTCCATTGCTTTGAAGGCAACGGGTTGCACCTCAGGTGTGGACAAACTATCCTATCACTTCCTCGGGAGACATTAGTTTATATCTAGGATCACCACGAATTAATTGAACTTGAGTAGGGTTAAGAAATACAAGTGATCTTAGAATAACCTTGACCATTTCATGGTCATCCCATTTTGTGCTCCTGAGGTTGCGCACTTGGTTCACCAAGGTCTTGAGCCGGTTGTACATGGCTTGTGGCTCCTCCCCTTGGTGAAGCATGAATCGACCGAGCTCCCCCTCGATTCTTTCCCTCTTAGTGATCTTGGCCACCTCGTCTCCTTCGTGCGCGGTCCTTAGCACGTCCCAAATATCTTTGGCACTCTTCAACCATTGCACCTTATTATACTCCTCTCGACATAGAGAGGCGAGGAGTATAGTGGTGGCTTGGGAGTTGAAATGTCGGATTTGGGCTACCTCGTCCGAGTCATAGCCTTCATCCCCCACGGATGGTTCCTGCGCACCAAATTCAACAATGTCCCAAATACTAGCGTGGAGTGAGGTTAGATGGTGCCTCATTTTATCACTCCACATACAATAATCTTCACCGTCAAAAACTGGTGGTTTGCCTAGTGGGACGGAAAGTAAAGGAGTGCATTTGGAAATGCGAGGATAGCGTAAGGGGATCTTACTAAACTTCTTGTGCTCATGGCGCTTAGAAGTGATGGACGGCATGTCCGAGCCTAGAGGTGGAAGGCGACGAAGAATCGGTCTTATAGTAGACCACTTCCTTCATTTTCTTCTTCTTGTCGCCACTCCGGTGCGACTTCACGCTGGGAGGTGATTCCTCCCTCTTCTTGTTGCTGGACTCTCTCGATGGAGCTTTTCCGTGGCTTGTGGTGGGCTTCTCACTGGTCACCATCTCCTTCTTGGCGTGAGCTCCCGACATCACTTCTAGCGGTTAGGCTCTTAATGAAGTACCAGGCTCTGATACCAATCGAAAGTCGCCTAGAGGGGGGGTGAGTAGGCAAATCTGAAATTTATAAAGTTTAAGCACAACTACAAGCCAGGGTTAGCGTTAGAAATATAGTCGAGTCTGAAAGAGTGAGCGAAAAACAAATCACAAGCAAATAAGGCGGATGACACGGTGATTTGTTTTACCGAGGTTTGGTTCTTGCAAACCTACTCCCCGTTGAGGTGGTCACAAAGACCGGATCTCTTTCAACCCTTTCCTGTCTCAAATGGTCACTTAGACCGAGTGAGCTTCTCTTCTCAATCAATTGGGACACTTAGTCCCCACAAGGACCACCACACAATTGTTGTCTCTTGCTTTGATTACAAAGAACTTGGAAACAAGAAATGGGGAAGAAGAAAAGCGATCCAAGCGCAAGAGCTCAAAAGAACACGACAAAACTCTCTCTTCTAGTCACTTTTGCTTTGAGTGGAATTGGGACTTGGAGAGATTTTGATTCACTCTAATTGTGTCTTGTATTGAATGCACTAGCTCTTGTATTGAATGTGTTGGCTGAAAACTTGGATGCCTTGAAGTGTGGTGGTTGGGGGGTATTTATAGCCCCAACCACCAAAGTGGCTGTTGGGGAAGGCTGCTGTCGAAGGGCGCACCGGACAGTCCGATGCGCCACCGGACACTGTCCGGTGCGCCAGCCACGTCACCCAACCATTAGGGTTCAACCATTGGAGCTCTAACATGTGGGGCCACCAGACAGTCCGGTGGTGCACCGGACAGGTCCTGTTTAGTGTCCGGTGCGCCATCTGGTGCCTGCTCTGACTCTGCGCGTGCAGTCCACACTGTTCACTGTACACTTTTGCAGTCGACCGTTGGCGCTGTAGCTGTTACTCCGCTTAGCACACCGGACAGTCCGGTGCTACACCGGACAGTACGGTGAATTATAGCAGAGGGCAATTCCAGAAACCCAAAGGTGGCAAGTTTGGAGTTGATCTCCCTGGTGCACCGGACACTGTCTGGTGTGCCAGACCAGGGCTGCCTTCGGTTGTCTTTTAGTCTTTTTATTTGAACCCTTTCTTGGACTTTTTATTGGTTTGTGTTGAACCTTTGGCACCTGTAGAACTTATAATCTAGAGCAAACTAGTTAGTCCAATTATTTGTGTTGGGCAATTCAACCACCAAAATCATTTAGAAAAAGGTTTGACCCTATTTCCCTTTCAGTTAGGACCCACACACTCTTTCGTTGCACCACTTTGATCTTGTTGGTTGATGTTGGTCGCATTGTCTTCATTAGGGTTAGCGGCTAACCTCCTTAACAGGAGCGTTGATATCCACTTGGTGAAGATGTTGTCGACTCTGATCTTAATTGGTTAAAAGGAGCTAGAGGTTGTCAGCTACATAGGTGCAAGAGGAAAGAGTATAGGTAGAAAAGGTAAGCATAGATGGATTAAAGAGAAAAAAGGGAGAGCACCCAGCTACCAAACTCTATGACACTCAACTAGCAAACTGATGTCATTGCAGACCAAGGGCCACAACACATCAACACTCATCACAAAGAAGCAAATCAGTAATGACAGAAAGACAAACAGCACAAGCATGCAACAACAAACATCTCGTTGCTATACGTTCCTTTTAATTAAATTGTGGCCTTTCTTGAAAAGGGAATAGCTACTTTAAGGCCATCAAAAGACAAGGAGGGTGATAAGACATGCAGGATGGGGGCATGAGCACAATGATGGATGAAGCCCAAAGCATGAATTGTAATTAACACGGAAGAGGATACGACCGATGGCAGGATAGGTGCGACACCACTATCAAATTGAGATGGAAATGGGGAGATTTCGAAAGGTGTCATAAGATAAGTATAAAGTATGATATAGAGGCTATGAAGGTAAGGGTGATAACAAACCAAAGCACCACTAAGGGTGCAATTAGGATAATACAAGACTTACGAAGCAGCAAGGAACACGAAACAACCAAGGGCGTCATAGGTAACCTGCCACTCTCAAATTGAGGTGGAAGAGAGGGGATTTTGAAAGAGCAGGAATAAAGATGAGTATCAAGGCAAGATCGATGGACGACAAGGTGAGGGTGATAGCAAATAAAAACACCTCAAGGGATGGAATTAACACAAAAGTTGAAAAGAAATCAAGGGAGAGGTATGTAACTCACAACTCTCAAACTGGGTTGAAGGATAGGGGAGGCTTTTAAAAGATAAGTTCAAGGTGAGCATTTAGGTAGAAAACCTCAATATCGCAAGGGTCAAAGGCGAAAACAGACAAGGGGTATGAGAGAAATGATGAAGGCATTGAAGAGCCAGTGGTATGAGTACAACAAAAAATGGGGTCACGCCCAGGCTTACACGCGGAAAAGAAGAGTATATTGCCAAGGACGAGATAAGTAATACACCACTCTCAAATTGAGATAGGAGATTGGAGATTTTAGATAACGAACATGATGTAATCACAAGGTAGGATAGAGTGGTGGGAAGGGTAAAGGAAATAACAAACAAAAACACAACAAAGGATAGAGTTAAAAACTCGTAGGTAGCAAAGAAGAGGATGCAACCAAGGGAAAGTAGGTAAAGTACTATGCTCAGATTGAGATGGAAAAGAGGATATTTTAAAGGCCGGTGTAAGATAAACATCAAGGTAAGATATAGAGGTGATAAGGATAAATGTGATAATGATGGAAAGCATAATCCATGGACAGAGTTAAGGCAAGACTCGCAGAGTGAAAGTGGAGAAAACAATGAAGGATAAGATAAGTGAGGTTCCGACAAAAGAGTTGAAGTAAAAAAAATTCATTACCAAAGGAAGTTACAAGAAATTAACGAGATCACCAAGGATATGCGAAATAAAATGAATGCTCATGGATCATCGAGAAACAAGGGTGGTCAAGGACATGTAAACTGAAATGTTTTAAATTGACATTGGATATAAAGGTAAGCGTATAAAAAGATAAGAGCATGTAAGGTTTCAAGGAGATGAGCATACCAATACCAAGAGACAAGAAATTGTCCAAAGATAGCGACTTAACAACAGAAGAGGAAAGGGTCTCAAAAGATAGGAAGATCATGGACATATAAACTGAAATGTCTAAGTAGGTAGTAGAAATTTAGAGGCAAGTATTTGAAACAAGAGTATTGAAGAATCTAGGAGTACGAGCATGTCAATATTAAGGGAATAAAGATAGTCAAAGGGTAGCAACTTAATGACAGAGGTGGGAAGAGTCCCAATAGACAAAAGGTTATGGTCAGGAGCATATACAAAGCTGTCGCAAGCACAAGATTGAGATCAGATCTAATAGATTGAGAGAAGTATAGACCATACTAGAATAAAATACTTTTGGCGAGGAGGCATATAGGAGCACAACATAGGATTAGTCAAGGTGACTAATATTTTGAAGCAGCAACAAGGATGAGGTGAAGTAATAGTCAAAAAGTCCTTAAAATGACCAATGCTACTCTAGGATAGCGGTCCTACAGTCAGCAAGGCTTTGATACCACTTATGTCACACCCGGTTTTGGAATGTAAACGGAATGCGAACCATGTACGTGCCAGGATCAGAAATTCACGTACACGGCGGTTACATAAATGACTCATCATAGCACAATGCTTCGAATAACAATAAAGAGTAAGTAATAATATGAAAGACTAGAGTCATTTACATAATATAATCAAAGTACACAGAATAGAAACGTAGCCAACGTAAATAAACCCACCACATGCAGCTGACTGGGGGAGGTCGCTAGCCTAAACCACGAACTCGTCGAAGTCCTAGAACTCCTGGAGATCTGCCTCGACACCTTCTTCTTTACCTGAGCATAGATTGCACCAAACGCAACCTGGTGTTTTGTGAAAGCAAGGGTGAGTACACATCAACGTACTCAGCAAATGTCCCGTTTGGCTGAAGTGGACTAGCTTTATGTGGGGTTAAGGTCAAAGCAGTTGCTTTTAGTTGGTCCAGTATTTATTATTAGTGGGAGCCAAGTTTTAGCAATAACAAACCCGTGAACCATTTCCTCATCGAGGAACATCATGATCATCATCGAACCAAATCCATAAATTAAATAATAACATCTTGAACCATTTGTATCTCTAATCAAAGAGGATCCCAAGGCCACTCATAACCGTGAGCACGACTGATATATCAGTTTCATTCCCTCTACAGAGGTCGCACACTTTACCCACGAGTCGTGATTCCCTTTTTGCCCGAAGAGAGCTACTCTCCATTGACCACTACCTAGGTGGCCTGGCAGGGTATCACTACGTAGCCTTTACAAAGACTCCCCTGCTGCATTAACTGCTCGTTAGGTTTCGCTAGTCGTACAAACGCAGTACACCTCACCAAGGTGGGTGACTAACAAAACCAAATCGAATGAACCTCTGCACCACAACCATGGCAGAGCGAGCACTACGCCCTGGCCCCCATTGACGGCCCTCCAGCAAAGCCAACTATACCCCAGGTTCATCTAATTAATCAGCTAAGGGCGTCTCATTCCACCCTCATGGCTGCACTGTTATCCCAGGTGGTCACTCCACGAACAGGTCCTTACGGAGAGGTACTCAGGGAAAATGGCCCGAGCCCCCTAAAATATCACAATATTATCATCGGGATAACATCATCTTATCATAAATGTTCACATCATGTTCATTGATTAAGTTAAAGTAATAGCATGAAGCTAACCATAATAACCCAAAAGGTAATCAAGGACAAGGTAAACTAGCCAATCCTTATGTTTCAATTAAGTAATGCGGGACAGTGAATTATAAGTAGATAGGACATAATGGGTCAGAGGACACTTGCCTTCACCAAACAGATGCTTAGGGTCTTTAACTTTGTAGAACTCGAAGAGACAAATCACTTGGTCGCCACGCTTGATCCTCGATTCCTCGAAGCGAGGAAACAAATCGCGATCTAATCGCAACGCGTAGCGAATACAAACAGGAACAAATAAACATATATATACGCATAAGAACATTACACCATACAAGATAAAATGTAATAAAACATGCAATATGAAAAGGAACGCGTTACTACGGTCACGCGAGGAAAAAGAAACGCGACAGTCGAAGCTACGGTCGAGCAGTTATCGCGTTTACGTTAAACAAATATTAACTATAACATTTAATTCGACATTATCAAATATAAATAATATCTACCATTTAGTTTCGCTTAACCTGTTACACTAACAACTATCAGTTAAACCAGTAATTTAATTAAACCGAGATGAATTTATGACGCGTGAAACAGCATGACAGCGTGCAAACGACGCGCGGACACGCACGACATAGCACGCTGATGACACATGAAACAGCACGCGCGACGAGCGCGAACGAGCAAGCCATCATGTGCGGAATAGCACGCGTGACAGGCGGGAACATGATAAATACAGGACATGTTTACACTAAATAGATATTAAATAAATAAAAAGTATTTAAGTTAACATTAACCCTGGTAATGTTTATTATCCAAGCGCAAGTCGAAAACTATACATAATCAAATTGGAATATTAATCTAATGAACATTAGTCGAGCAAACATTGAATAAAATTATTTAAAATACATGACCCGACAGATTAACGTTATTAACACGAGTGTTCGTAAGTGGAAACAATTTATTATCACGCGTAGACGTCGCACGACACACGTGGTCGACACGCGACACTGTACAAAACAACGAGTGGACGACACGCAAAACAACACGTGCGACGTGCGACGGTGCATGACACGCACGAGTCACGTGACTATGCGCGCGAACAGCACACAACAACGCGTGTGACGCACGAGAACCACCAACAGATGTCGTGATTATACTAAGTAAATATTAATTCAAAACATCTATGCATGAGATTAATCATGTTAGCATGTATTTATAAAGGCACAATGTAGAAACTGTAAAATAATTTTAACCAGAAAGCTATTTGAAATAACCAGCAGATTAAACAACTACTTGACTAATTAATTAATTAAAACTTGTGCCGCGATGAAATAGTGTTACTAATATGAGTGTGATGCTGTTACAGAGTTAGCGCGACTAAAACGATTCGAACAATTTTGTGACACATTATATATTGAATAACTAACAATTCGCAGCTAATAAACGACATGACATACAAATACTACTAAATTATGATTAAACGTGAAAAACTATATTTCTAAGATGTTTTAGGCAAATTGAATTATCAATTAGTCACGACTAAACAAGAATTAGTTAATAAGCATGAACGATTAGAGCGAAACGGTTAACTAATGTGTGCGGACAGCGTGCGATACACGCGAACGACACACGACATTGCTCGCGACACGTGAAAACAGCGTGCGCGACACACGCGAATGACGCGTGACGACGCGCGACAAGTGCGAATTAGCGCCTAGATGACACATGTGAAACAACACATGCCACATCGCACGAACTACATGTGAATCAGCACGCGACAGCGTGCACGACAACGCTGGACCATGTGCGACTGACGCGTGACGACTCGCGCAAATAGCACGCCACATCACGTGAACCAGCATGCCACCACGCGCGAGACAGCACGCGCGACACGCGAGAACACTAAATAGGGGTCACATTTATACTAAACTAGTATTAACTAAAAGGTAATTATATCAGTATTTACCATGTTAATGTTTATTTATAAAAAGCGCCAGTTGAAAACTATAAATTAGATTTAATTGTAACGCTAATTTAGTAGTACATTGGTCAAGCAAGCATTTAATGAATTACTTAAACATGTGATATAATGAAATACTATATAATTTTTTAAACAAGTGCACGACATTATTATAACTGTCTGGGAATGGCTAGGTGCTGGCGTGCGTGGGCACTGGCCGCTGCATGCCTGCATGCGCGCGTGTGGGGACTGCAGGCGCGCGGCTGGGCTGCATGCGTGCGCGTGGGCCGGCCGAGGAGAGGGCACGGCAGTGTGCTGCTGGGTTGTGTGGGCACCGCGCGCTGGGCCGCGGAGGAAGGGCGTGCTGAGCTTGCTGCGGCTGGCGACCTGGCTAGCGGTGGGGTGGGCTGCGGGAGCAGGCCAGGCAGAGTGGCGCTGGGCCGCGCAAGCGAGGAGGTGGGGAGGAAGAGCGGGGTGGGCCTCACGGTGGCAGGCCAAGGGAAGATCGAGTGAGACGCGGGAGTTGGGCCGGCTAGGGGTTTTGGGGTTTATTTTCTCTTTTTTTCTATTTCTTTCTCTTTTCTCTATTTGAATCTTATTTTAGATTTTGAATTCAAATTCAACCACGTTCTGCGAGTTTAGATAGATGCACACTAAAGAAAATCATCATACAAAAATAGATGTATTTCGGCATGATACAACAATTATTATTCCTTTAGGGTTTTATTTTTACTAGGCTACACATAGATAATAAACAAAATAATTCTTCACCCTTTAGGAAAAAGAAAAGAAAAGCAAGGAAAAGAGAGGGTAACACCTGAATTTGGTGGATATTAGAAAATAAATTTTATACCCCCAAATTTCGGGTGTTACAACCTACCTTGGAGCAAGAAATACGAAAGGGTAAGATCAGTGTTGTTAAAATTCAAGAGATCAAAGATCTGATGGTGGAAAGTAGAGGTCCAGACTTCATGAAAGATGACTGTGGTAGAGCCACCCAGATTATTCCAGCTTAAGTGCCCGAGTCATGCCTGGAAGGCAGCAACACACTTAAATCGGAATAACCTGTCAGTTCTTCAGATCTCGTCCGATGGAGCCACTAACCAAGGATCAAGTACCATTAGCTCACGCGATGGTGAAACTCAAAGAGAATACAATAAACATGAAACCACAGATTAAAGTACTTGAGTTAATACATAAATCAAAGATTGATAAAAGGTAACAATGTTCTTTAGTAGTGCAGTGGATAACAAACGACGTCGATAACGAGGGATAGGGCAAGGCCTAGCCCACTACTCCTCCTGGTCCTCTCTAGCCAAGGCGGCATCCCACTCGACCGTCCAACCCGGTGGCAGGGTGTATGGCCAAGTCACACCATCAACCATGTCTTGTAGTTAACCTGTAAAAAATGATGCCACAAGTAAGGTAGAGTATACTAATACTCAGCTAGACTTACTCAGTGTGAGGAGTCTACACCTCTACCTCTAGACCATGAAGCTATTTAGCTGAGGGGGTTTGGTTTGCCAAAAGCACTAGCTGAGTCTAAAAACAAGTTTTAGCTTTTCCGGTTCTAGCATATCATTTTAAGCTAGGTTTGCTTCTTTCTAAGCATACATGGTAACAATCATTTAGTGCAATCAACATGTTACCTCAAGAAACCTCATTTCACTTTTTACACGATGCAGTACAAGGGGTCAAGCAATCTCATTAGCTGCGAGAAGCAGACGATTCGAATCGAGTTTTAACCTTGCAAGGTAAACCTAAACACACGGCATGTAGGGGCACTCTGTCCCCATCAATTCCCCGTCAACAGATCAGGGCTCACAGCCTTGGCGTACAATGCTCCAATTGTCTTTGGTTGTCGCTGTGCAACGACCGCACTTGTACCCACCACAGATAGCATGGGAGACTCAGTCTCAGGTCCAGTGTAGAGTAAAGTCTGCAAGAAGGTTCAATCAGGTACTAGGCTTATCGGTTACCATATTTCTCGACATGTGTCTAGTACGTTCAAAAGCTTGACTCAGGTATCCACACATTAATCCTTAGTCCATTCCTGTCTTATAGACAAGGCATCCACCCTTGATCCATGTCTATAGACCCTCATAGATCACGTTATCAAGATGAATACAATCAATTCCTAACCTCGCGCGAGTGCTAGAAAAATCATTCGACTTCTTCCGAGATCCTCAATTAGCACAGCAGCTACTCGATCTAGCACACTAGTATCCATCTCATAGGAATCCTGAGTTCATGCAACTAGGGTTTCAAGCAATTCCTACACTTAATGCACGATACAAGCCTACAAACATTAAGTGTAGTAAAGTAGCATATATATATAAATTGGTTATGCATAAACCGGGGCTTGCCTTCAAATGCGGGTGCAGTGGAAGGTTCTTCGGCGATGAGTTCGGGAGCTGGTTCCCGAACTTCTTCCTGTTGCGCTTCTTACTCTTGGATCAAGACGCACTATCTGTCCACGAGATTGCAATCTAATGAATGCAACATATTTATATTCCTTTGTACATGCTCAAGGTGCATACTAGGATTCAAGGATCTCTGTTCCCTTTTATTCTTAAGAGCTTTTATGGGGTGTGTTGATCTACGCTTACGATATAGGGATTTCCAAAAATCCTATGAAAATTACAGTGGCTTCGTATTGGCTTACATAAGTCTTTCTCGAAATTTGGGGCTTAAAAGGAAAGTGGTTATCTCTGCACAAAAATAACAAGGTCTAGGGCAAAGAGGGCACTTTGAACTACAGCCCTTGTGTAGAAGTGGCTTCCGCCCTAGAAATTATTTTTGCTGATGTTTATGGGTAATATTATGCTCCCATGCCAAATTGCAGTCAAGTATACCCAGTGGTTATTTAATGTTGATTTTATAAAGTTTGGGGGCTTAGTGTGTGCTTTCTACTACCACTCTTTTTGAAAAATGTCAAACAACAGATTTCCTAATTTTTCTAGTTTCTTCTTTGTGCAAGAGCAATCATTCCTAATGTTGGTTATTTTTCTTATAAGGGATGGGTTGTATGATTTCTTAGAATCTATAAACTTTCTCATGGGGCAGGGGTGGGGTGTATTCCACTGTGTAACTTCCTTATTTTTATATTTTTGCCTTATAGCACACATATCAAGTACTTAGGGAAAAATAAGGGTGCTTAATGTTTTCTACTTTTGGTCCCCTTTTTTATTTTCTAGAAGTATTGGCAAAATCCTAGTTTTATTTGTTTAACACACTTACTTTGATATCCTGGTTTGGTTGTTATTTTTGTAGTGGTACAATAGTGGTCAAGGGTGTGCTAAATTTTTTCTTAACATTATTTCATATGCCCTATTATTTTTAATATTTATCTCACTTAAATACTCAATACCTAAATTAAATCATAAATTCTAGAACAGTACTGGACTAGGGTTCCTTATATTTTTCCCTTGAATTTTATCCCTTAGTCATGCTAGGAAAAATAATATTGCTCTTTGGTTTCTATTTTTAGTGTTCTTTTCTATTTTTCCCAAGTTTGAGTAAAAACAAGTCCTAGAGGATAAAATTTGCTTAATCTTGGGTACTAGGGTGCTTAACATTTTTAAACCTTGTAACTACTGGTCAAGTATCTCCACAAATTTTTCCAACCCCAGTCTAAAAATTTTTCTACCATTTCCTTAATTTCAAGTTTTAAGTGTTTTTTCTATTTAAATTAAAACCTTAAAAAGTAATATAGGAAATATGGGGTCTACTATTTTTACTTGGTAGGTTATATTATGTAGAGTCCAGCAAAATTGGTTTGACCAAATTTGGATGAAAATTATTTAAGTTATGCTTTTCCTAAGCCTGTTGTGTTATTAAAAGAATTTGAATTTCAAAATGGAAAAGAAAATCCACTTTGTGCTTGGGTCCCTAGCTTATCTCTTCTATGGTGCCTTACAAACAAGTCCCTGGGTCACTATTCCTATGAGTCGCTGACAAGGCAGAAACCCCCTGGGTTTTGGGACAATCTAATCCGCACTCCCATTCTGGCCGGAACAGTAGTCGTGATAGGAAAAAGGACGGTGGGGCTCACCGGTGGTGGTCTAGCTCCAGTGAAGGGGTCTCGGAGATCGGGGAGGTCCTGGCGAACCCGTCGATGGTCGGATGGTGGTTGGAGGTGGTCAGAGTCGTCCTGGCCACGTGCGGGGGCGGAAGGGCTCGTCAGCGGTGAGGAGTTCGGCCTACACAGTGTGGTTTAGTTCGATTGGATGGCTCGGGGAGGTTCACTGGACGTCGTGGAAGCTATGCGCACAAGGAATTTAATAATGGTGCAACGACTTACCTAGTTCACCTGCTCCGTCGAGCGACAGATTCTAGGCGAGCGTGATCCGGCACTTTCGGTGAGGTCGTACTTGGTCCGGAGGCTTGGGAAGCTTCACGGGACTCTGGGGTGGCTAGCCGAGCAGTTGGCGCGGGCGAGGGATGGCTGGGGTGAGCTGACTGTGGTGGCCGGAGTTCGGGCGGCTCGGGAGGGCGGTGTAGAGCTCACTGGAGCTAGGGACTTGCTCGGGGAAGTGAGGCGGGGTGCGGATTGGTGTGCTGCGTGCCTAGGAGGGCTTTATAGGCGTGAGCGGGCGCAAGTGAGCAGTCGGTCTGACAGGCGCGAGCGGGCGCAGGCGTGCGCGGAGGAGCGCCAGTGCGCGCTCAGTCCCATTGGTACCGCGTCGAGCACGTGGCAGAGTCGAGTGTGGTCGTTTTCAAGCGCCCATTGGCTCCAAATCTTCGCGATTTTGGGCAAGATCCTATTGTAAGATTTCTTCTCCAAGTGGAATTGAAAGTAAATGAGCATTGGAGTTAACCGAAATACGAGAATAATCAAATGAAAAGTTTGAGTTAACCGGTTTCTTTTTCTCGTCGTCATCGTCTCTTGGGGAAGAAGAAGACTCGTCGCTGTCGTAGTAGACGATCTTCTTGATGCGCCTCTTCTTCTTCCCGTCTCTTTTCTTATGACTCGAGCCAGAGTCTGAGGGCTTATCATCTCTTGGCTCATTGACGATGGACTCCTTTGTCTTATCGTTGACCACCTCCCCTTTCCCTTAGGATCCATCTCTTCGAGCGATTAGTCCCTTGCATGAAGAGAACGGCTCTGATACCAATTGAGAGCACCTAGAGGGGGGGTGAATAGGTGATCCTGTAAAATCAAACACTTGTAGCCACAAAAACTTGGTTAAGTGTTAGCTCAATAGAATCAAGTGGCTAAGGACCGAGCCCTTGTGAAACACAATAGTCACGAAGAAAACAGGCACAAGAGACACGATGATTTATCCCGTGGTTCGGCCAAGTAGCACTTGCCTACTCCACGTTGTGGCGTCCCAATGGACGAGGGTTGCACTCAACCCCTTTCAAGTGATCCAATGATCAACTTGAATACCAAGGTGTTTTCCTTTCTTTTACTATCTCCCGTTCGCGAGGAATCTCCACAACTTGGAGCCTCTCGCCCTTACAAATGATGATCACAAAGAAGCACGGAAGTAAGGGTGGGAAGAGCAACACACACAAGACTCAAAGCACGAGCACAATCATGCACACAAGCCACAACTTGATCTCACAACACAACTCAAAGAGTTCTCTACTCAAATGGAGCTCAAGTCACTATCTCAAAGAATCGAATGCGCGAGAATGAAGTCTTGGTTCTTAGAAATGATCAAAGAATGCTTGGATGTCTTCTCCATGCGCCTAAGGGCCTCTTTTATAGCCCCAAGGCAGCTAGGAGCCGTTGGAGACAATCTGGGCAGGCAATTCTTGCCTTCTGTCGGGTGGCGCACCGGACAGTCCGGTGCACCACCGGACATCCACTGTTCATTGTCCGGTGCGGATCTCCTTCCTAAAATGGCATACCCAACCGTTGTAGAATTGTAGCCGTTGGCGCATCGCACACTGTCCGGTGCACACCAGACAGTCCGGTGCCCCCTGTCGACCGTTGGAGCGAGCTACGCGTCGCCCGCGGATTTGGCGGCTGACCATTGCGCTGGCGGCCGTTGGCTCACCAGATAGTCCGGTGCACCACCGGACAGTCCAGTGAATTATAGCCGTACAGCCGCCGATGAATTCCCTAGAGTGGCTAGTTCGCTAGAAGCCAGCCTGGCGCACCGGACAGTCCGGTGTGCCAGACTGCGCTGAGTCTTGGCTGCTCCAGCCAAATCTTTTCCTTTTTCTCTTTTCTCTGATTCTAGCACTTAGACAAATATATTAGTACACAGAAACCAATGTACTAAGTCTAGAATCATACCTTCTTGTAGATTTGCACTTCATTCATCATTTGGCACATAATAACTCACTCAATATGTGTTGAGCACTTAATCACCAAAATATACTAGAAATGGCCCAAGGTCACATTTCCCTTTCAGTCTCCCCCTTTTTGGTGATTTATGCCAACACATTAAAAAGCATCCAATAGAAGTGCAACATCCATACATTTGAGAACAAAAATTGTTTTTGATTCAAATTTGGCATATTTGGATCATTCTTTGCCACCACTTGGTTTGTTTTTGAAATCAAACTCATTTCCCTATCTCTAAGTTAAACACACTTGTTTAGGCAAAAAAAGAGGTATTCCAAGAGAAAAATTGATCAAGAGCCAAAAACTCCCCCTTTTTCCCATAATCAAATATCCTCCCACAAGAGACCAAATTTTGCACATACAAAATCAAAAGTGCTAACTCTACTATTTAAGTGCTAACTCTACTATTTTTAAATTTCTCAAGTGATAGCTGATCCATTTGCTTTGGCCTTTAATTGCCTTTAATTTCTCCCCCTTTGGCATCAAGCACCAAAACGGGATCATTCTTGGCCCTTTAACCTCATTGCCTCACCAAAATTGTCAATTAAGCGCAAAAAGGCAATAAGAGCATAGAGATGAACTTGGAGTTAATTACCCTCTCATCGGAGTGCAGTGGAAGTCTTTCATGGTCTAGGTCCACCTTTCCCTTTTAATCCACCTTTGAGACTCAAACAAGTAAACTCAAACACAAGGTTAGTCTCAAAGTGTCAAGTTGTAGCATGCCTCCCCCTAAATAAGTGCATTACATGCAAATGGACTTGTGAGGTCCGGGGATCATGTGTACAACTTGAGCACCACAGATGAACAAAATAGATGTGTACAACTTGAGCACCACAGATGAACAAAATAGATTGAAATGCAGAAATTACATGATCAAAGGCATAAAACACATGTATGCTATAGATCAATCCAAGTTACGCGAATCTAAGACATTTAGTTCACTACGCAGCCTGCAAAAGGTCTTTTCATCTAAAGGCTTGGTAAAGATATCGGCTAGCTGGTTCTCGGTGCTAACATAAAACACTTCGATATCTCCCTTTTGCTGGTGATCTCTCAAAAAGTGATGCCGGATGTCTATGTGCTTAGTGCGGCTGTGTTCAATAGGATTGTCCGCCATGCGGATTGCACTCTCATTATCACATAGGAGTGAGACTTTGCTCAGATTGTAGCCAAAGTCCCGGAGGGTTTGCCTCATCCAAAGTAGTTGTGCGCAACACTGTCCTGCGACAACGTACTCGGCCTCAGTGGTGGATAGGGCAACAGAAGTTTGTTTCTTAGAGCTCCACGACACCAGGGACCTTCCTAGGAATTGGCACGTGCCTGATGTACTCTTCCTATCAACCTTGCATCCAGCATAATCGGAGTCTGAGTATCCAATTAAGTCAAAGGTAGACCCCTTTGGATACCAGATCCTAAAGCAAGGTGTAGCAACTAGATATCTAAGAATCCGCTTAACGGCCACAAGGTGGCATTCCCTTGGGTCGGATTGAAATCTAGCACACATGCATACGCTTAGCATAATATCCGGTCTACTAGCACATAAATAAAGTAAAGACCCTATCATAGAACGGTATCCCTTTTGATCAACGGACGTACCTCCTTTGTTGAGGTCGACATGTCCGTCGGTTCCCATTGGAGTCTTTGCGGGCTTGGCGTCCTTCATCCCGAATCGCTTGAGCAAGTCTTGCGTGTACTTTGTTTGAAAGATGAAGGTGCCGACCTTGAGTTGCTTCACTTGGAACCCAAGGAAGTAGTTCAACTCGCCCATCATAGACATCTCGAATTTCTATGTCATCACCCTGCTAAACTCTTCACATGACTTTTGGTTAGTAGAACCAAATATTATGTCATCGACATAAATTTGGCATACGAATAAATCACCATCACAAGTCTTAGTGAAAAGAGTTGGATCGGCTTTCCCAACCTTGAAAGCATTAGCAATTTAGAAAATCTCTAAGGCATTCATACCATGCTCTTGGGGCTTGCTTAAGTCCATAGAGCGCCTTAGAGAGCTTACACACATGGTCGGGGTACCGTTCATCCTCAAAGCCAGGGGGTTGCTCCACGTACACCTCCTCCTTGATTGGCCCGTTGAGGAAAGCACTCTTCACATCCATTTGGAACAACCTGAAAGAATGGTGAGCGGCATAGCCTAATAGAATGCGAATAGACTCTAGCCTAGCCACAGGAGCAAAGGTCTCCTCGAAATCCAAACCTGCGACTTGGGCATAACCTTTTGCCACAAGTCGAGCCTTGTTTCGTGTCACCACTCCGTGCTCATCTTGCTTGTTGCGGAACACCCACTTGGTTCCCACAACGTTTTGCTTTGGACATGGCACCAGGGTCCAAACTTCATTACGCTTGAAGTTATTGAGCTCTTCTTGCATGGCCAACACCCAGTCCGGATCTAGCAAGGCCTCTTCTACCCTGAAAGGCTCAATAGAAGAGACAAACGAGTAATGCTCACAAAAATTAGCTAATCTAGAGCGAGTAGTTACTCCCTTGCATATGTCACCCAAAATCTAGTCGACGGGATGATTCCTTTGAATCGTCGCTCGAACTTGAGTTGGAGGGGTCTGCCGTGTTTCTTCCTCCATCTCTTCCATCCCTTGATCACACGCCTCTTCTTGATGAACCTGTTCATCATCTTGAGTGGGGGGATGCACCATCGTTGAGGAAGAAGGTTGATCTTGCCCTTTTTGTTCCTGTGGTCGCACATCTCCAATCGCCATGGTGCGTATTGCGGCCATTGGAACATCATCTTCTTCTATATCATCAAGGTCAACTTGCTCTCTTAGAGAGACATTAGTCTCATCAAATACAATGTCGCTAGAGACTTCAACCAAACCTGATGATTTGTTGAAGACTCTATACGCCTTTATATTTGAGTCATAACCTAGCAAAAACCATTCTATAGCTTTGGGAGCAAATTTAGAATTTCTACCTTTCTTTACTAGAATATAACATTTACTTCCAAATACACGAAAGTTTGACACTTTGGGTTTGTTACCGGTTAGAAGTTCATATGAGGTCTTCTTGAGGAGGCGATGAAGGTAGACCCGGTTTATGGCGTGGCAAGCTGTGTTCACAGCTTCCGACCAAAACCTCTCGGGTGTCTTGAATTCTCCAAGCATCGTCCTCACCATGTCTATAAGAGTCCTGTTCTTTCTCTCTACCACACCGTTTTGTTGGGTTGTGTAGGGAGCGGAGAACTCGTGCTTGATTCCTTCCTCCTCAAGGTACTCCTCCACTTGAAGATTCTTGAACTCGAACCCGTTGTCGCTTCTAATCTTTTTCACCTTTAGCTCAAATTCATTTTGAGCCCGCCTTAGAAAGCGCTTGAGGGTCGCTTGGGTTTTTGATTTATCCTACAAAAAGAATACCCAAGTGAAGCGGGAAAAATCATCAACAATAATAAGACCATACTTACTTCCCCCGATGCTAAGATAGGTGACGGGTCCGAAGAGGTCCATATGAAGTAGCTCTAGAGGTCTTGTCGTGGTCATCACGTTCTTGCTGTGATGAGTACTTCCCACTTGTTTACCTGCTTGACAAGCTGCACAAGGTCTATCTTTTTTGAAAGAAACATTGGTTAAACCTAACACTTGTTCTCCCTTTAGAAGTTTATGAAGGTTCTTTTTTCCAACATGTGCTAGACGGCGATGCCACAGCCAGCCCATGCTAGTCTTTGCAATTAAGCATGCATTTAGATCGGCCTCCTTCGAAAAATAAACTAAATAGAGTTTGCCGTCTAGTACACCCTTAAAAGCTAGTGTACCATCACTCCTTCTAAAGACAGACACATCTATATTGGTAAACAGACAATTATATCCCATATTACATAGTTGACTAACAGACAATAAGTTGTACCCGAGCGATTCAACTAAGAACACATTAGATATGGAATGCTCGGAAGAAATAGCTATCTTTCCTAGACCTTTAACCTTGCCTTGGTTCCCATCTCCAAAGATGATCGAATCTTGGGAATCTTTGTTCTTGACGTAGGAAGTGAACATGTTCTTCTCCCCCGTCATGTGGTTTGTGCATCTGCTGTCGATAATCCAGCTTGAACCCCCAGATGCATAAACCTGCAAGGCAAATTAGGCTTGGGTCTTAGGTACCCAACTCTTGTTGGGTCCTACAAGGTTAGTTACAATATCCTTTGGGACCCAAATGCAAGTCTTGTCTCCCTTACATTTGGCCCCCAACTTCCTAGCAACTACTTTCTTATTCTTACATGAAAGTACAAAATTAGTGTTGCAGGCATGAAAGACAGTAGCAGATTCATTAGGCACTTTCTTAGGCACATGATGAATAACATTTCCCTGCCTAGGCCTATTTCTACCATGCACAAAAGTAGAACTTGAAGCAATCATAGCATGTGAATCATAAGCACCATAACTCTTGTTATAATGAGTATTCCTAGAAACTTTTCTATCGTAAATGAACGCATGATTCTTTTGAATGCAACTAGCCATAGGGGCCTTCCCTTTCTCCTTGTTGAGAATGGGAGCCCTTTGGCCTGTTAAGTTCTTGGCTTCCTTCTTAAAGCCAAGCCCATCCTTAATTGAGGGGTGTCTACCAATAGTGTAGGCATCCCTTGCAAATTTTAGTTTATCAAAGTCATTTTTGCATGTCTTAAGTTGGGCATTAAGACTTGCCACTTCACCATTAAGTTTTGTGATAGAAGTAAGGTGCTCAACACATGCATCAACATAGAAATCCTTACACCTATTACAAATCACAACGTGCTCTACACAAGAACTAGATTTATTAACTACTTCTAGCTTAGCATTTAAATCATCATTAATACTCTTTAAGCTAGACACAGTTTCATGACAAGTAGATAATTCACAAGAAAGCATTTCATTTCTTTTAACCTCTAAAGCAAGAGACTTTTGCACACTTACAAATTTATCATGCTCTTCATATAAAAGATCCTCTTGCTTTTCTAAAAGTTTATTCTTTTCATTTAGAGCATCAATCAATTCATTGATTTTTTCTACCTTGGCTCTATCTAAACCTTTAAATAATCTAGAATAGTCTACTTCATCATCACTAGAATCTTCATTGCTACAAGTAATATATTTAGGAGTTTCTCGAGCGCTTACCTTCTTCTCCTTTGCCATTAGACAAGTATAGTGCTCGTTGGGGAAGAGAGACGACTTGTTGAAGGCCGAGGCGGTGAGTCCTTCGTCGTCGGAGTCGGACGAAGAGCAATTCGAATCCCACTCTTTGCCGAGGTGCGCCTCGCCCTTCGCCTTCTTATAGGACTTATTTTTCTCTCTCTTCCCGCTCTTTTCTTGTCCCTGGTCACTATCATTATCGGGACAGTTAGCAATAAAGTGACCAGTCTTACCACACTTGAAGCAGGAATGTTTTCCCTTTGTCTTGCTTTTGTTGGGATGCTCCTTGCGTCCCTTAAGCGCCATCTTGAAGCGCTTGATAATGAGGGCCATTTCATCCTCATTTAGCCCGGCCTTCTCAACTTGCGCCACCTTGCTAGGTAGCGCCTCCCTACTGCTTGTTGCTTTGAGAGCAACAGTTTGAGGCTCGTAAATGGGCATTAGGCCATTCAATGCCTCATCAACGTATCTTGCTTCCTTGATCATCATTCGCCCACTTATAAATTTTCCGAGTATTTCCTCGGGCGTCATCTTTGTGTACCTAGGATTCTCACGGATTGAGTTCACAAGATGAGGATCAAGAATAGTGAAGGACCTAAGCATAAGTCAGACGACGTCGTGGTCCATCCATCTAGTGCTTCCATAGCTCCTGATCTTGTTGACCAGGGTTTTGAGCCTGTTGTATGTTTGCGTTGGCTCCTCTCCCCTGATCATTGCGAACCTTCCTAGTTCGCCTTCCACCAACTCCATCTTGGTGATCATGGTGGCGTCGTTCCCCTCATGAGATATCTTGAGGGTATCCCAGATTTGCTTGGCGTTATCCAAGCCGCTCACCTTGTGGTACTCGTCTCTGCACAAAGATGCTAGCAAAACAGTGGTAGCTTGTGCATTTTTATGGATTTGCTCATTAATGAAAACGGGGTTATCAGTACTATCAAAAAGCATTCCATTTTCAACTATCTCCCAAATACTTGGATGGAGAGAGAATAGGTGACTACGCATTTTGTGACTCCAAAATGAGTAATCTTCTCCATCAAAGTCCGGAGGTTTCCCAAGTGGAATTGAAAGTAAATGAGCATTGGAGTTAACCGGAATACGAGAATAATCAAATGAAAAGTTTGAGTTAATCGGTTTCTTTTTCTCGTCGTCGTCTCTTGGGGAAGAAGAAGACTCGTCGCTGTCGTAGTAGACGATCTTCTTGATGCGCCTCTTCTTCTTCCCGTCTCTTTTCTTATGATTCGAGCCAGAGTCTGAGGGCTTATCATCTCTTGGCTCGTTGACGATGGACTCCTTTGTCTTGTCATTGACCTCCATCCCCTTTCCCTTAGGATCCATCTCTTCGGGCGATTAGTCCCTTGCGTGAAGAGAACGGCTCTGATACCAATTGAGAGCACCTAGAGGGGGTGAATAGGTGATCCTGTAATATCAAACACTTGTAGCCACAAAAACTTGGTTAAGTGTTAGCTCAATAGAATCAAGTGGCTAAGGACCGAGCCCTTGTGAAACACAATAGTCACGAAGAAAACAGGCACAAGAGACACGATGATTTATCCCGTGGTTCGGCCAAGTAGCACTTGCCTAATCCACGTTGTGGCGTCCCAATGGACGAGGGTTGCACTCAACCCCTTTCAAGTGATCCAATGATCAACTTGAATACCACTGTGTTTTCCTTTCTTTTACTATCTCCCGTTCGCGAGGAATCTCCACAACTTGGAGCCTCTCGCCCTTACAAATGATGATCACAAAGAAGCACGAAAGTAAGGGTGGGAAGAGCAACACACACTAGACTCAAAGCACGAGCATAATCACGCACACAAGCCACAACTTGAGCTCACAACACAACTCAAAGAGTTCTCTACTCAAATGGAGCTCAAGTCACTATCTCAAAGAATCGAATGCGCGAGAATGAAGTCTTGGTGCTTAGGAATGATCAAAGAATGCTTGGATGTCTTCTCCATGCGCCTAGGGGCCTCTTTTATAGCCCCAAGGCAGCTAGGAGCCGTTGGAGACAACCTGGGAAGGCAATTCTTGCCTTCTATCGGGTGGCGCACCGGACAGTCCGGTGCACCACCAGACATCCACTGTTCATTGTCCGGTGCGGATCTCCTTCCTAAAATGGCTCAGCCGACCGTTGCAGAATTGTAGCCGTTGGCGCACCGGACACTGTCTGGTGCACACCGGACAGTCCGGTGCCCCCTGCCGACCGTTGGAGCGGGCCACGCGTCGCCCGCGGATTTGGCGGCCGACCGTTGCGCTGGCGGCCGTTGGCGCACCGGACAGTCCGGTGAATTATAGCCATACGCCGCCGACGAATTCCCGAGAGTGGCTAGTTCTCCAGAAGCCAGCCTGGCGCACCGGACACTGTCCTGTGCACCACCGGATAGTCCGGTGTGCCAGACTGCGCTGAGTCTTGGCTGCTCCAGCCAAATCTTTTCCTTTTTTCTCTTTTCTCTGATTCTAGCACTTAGACAAACATATTAGTACACAAAAACTAATGTACTAAGTCTAGAATCATACCTTCTTGTAGATTTTCACTTCATTCATCATTTGGCACATAATAACTCAATATGTGTTGAGCACTTAATCACCAAAATATACTAGAAATGGCCCAAGGGCACATTTCCCTTTCAGGGCTTTATAGGCGTGAGCGGGCGCAAGTGAGCAGTCGGTCTGACAGGCACGAGCGGGCGCAGGTGTGCGTGGAGGAGCGCCAGTGCGCGCTTAGTCCCATTGGTACCGCGTCGAGCACGTGGCAGAGTCGAGTGTGGTCGTTTTCAAGCGCCCGTTGGCTCCAGATCTTCGTGATTTTGGCAAGATCCTATTGTAAGATTTCTTCTCCCGACTACTGTTTATCATTTGTGTGTGGAGGTCAAGGCATTTCTTGGGCTATGCAGTGAGTAGTCGCGTCCCCAAGATTGTTTTGTCTGACAGCCCCAATCCGAGAGAAAAAGCGTGCCAAACCGTGTCAAATGGATTTGGTTTGACCCCAAATTTTTCCAGGGAGTTCTAAGGGTATTTTGGCTCCATTTTGTTAATTGGGCCGAGTGGTTTTGAGTTAAGGAACATGGTGAACATTTTCGAATTTGGTGAGGGGGCTGAATTTCAGAAATATGAAATTCTGATTTCTATAGGAAGCCCCCACTTGAGTAGCTTGTTTGGAGATTTTGCAAAACCCTTTTCGCAAAACCATCTAACTATTTTTTGTAGGTTATTAAGTGTATCACAACTTTTATAATTGGCCCAAGTCATGACAATGTGATTTACTTGGTCTTTTTATTGAGTTTCTTTTTAGTGTTCCATTGTTCTAAAGAGAGGACTTTTAGGGTTTTAGCATTTCACCTTCTTCCTTAAGCTTGATAAGGTTAAGGTATAATCTCTTAGGGTGATGAAACCTGGTTAGGGCTTGGCTCATCAGTTTTGTGTGCCTTTTTCTTAGTTCAAAACACATGTGATGATAGGTCACATATGGGGCACTAAGGAAAAACCCTAGGTAACACTTGGGGTGTTATAACCCTCCCCCTTAAAAGAATCTCGCCCCAAGATTCTAGTCGAGGTCCTTCAGGGGCGAGGAGGTGGGTATGGCTTACTTGCGTAGTATTTGTTAGCTTATTAAGGTTTATGAGAAAATCTGCTCTTCGAATGTCATCCTCTTTGCAACTTCAGATGGAAGCCCTTTTTGACATAATTTCATATCTTAAATCGGTTTTCATTAAGAGCATCTTTCTTATATTTGGAATCAGAGGGTAGGGGTGCTGGGGCATGGTTACGTACCGACTTCCTTAGGTAGACAATCGGGGTAGTTCTTGCATAGATAATCCTCAGTCTCCCACGTAGCCTCTTCTTCCGTATGGTTGCTCCATTGGATCTTATACATTTTGATCGTCTTCGCACGAGTGGATCTTTCCTTGCAGTCCAAAATCTTGGAGGGGTGTTCTTGGTGTGATAGATCTAGTTCTATCTCCATATCCGACTCGGTTCTGACTTCTGTTGGTAACCGAATACACTTCTTTAGTTGGGATACATGGAACACATTGTGTATGACAGACATTTTCGGAGGTAACTTCAACTTGTATGCCACGAGTCCACACGCCTCTATGATTTCATACGGTCCAATGTAGCGAGGTGCTAACTTGCCTTTGATGCCAAATCTTTGCACTCCATTTGTGGGTGATACCTTTAGATATACGTAATCTCCCACTTCAAACTGTAGGGGTTTCCTCCTTTTGTCGTGGTAACTCTTTTGCCTAGCCTGAGTGACTTCGAGGTTCTTCCTGATTACTTTGACTTTTCTTTTGGCTTTTGACACCAGGTCGGGCCCAACAATTTCTCTCTCTCCGGGTTGTGACCAGTTTAGGGGTGTTCGACACCTCCTTCCATTTAGGGCCTCAAAGGGTGTCATCTTCAAAATGGATTGATAACTGTTGTTGTAAGCAAATTCTGCTAAGGAGAGTCACTTGTTCCAGTTCTTACTGTAATCGATTGCACAAGCCCTCACCATATCCTCAAGGGTCTGAATTACCCTTTCTGTCTAACCATCAGTTTGAGGGTGGTAAGCCAAACTTCTTATTAACTTGGTTCCCAAGGACTCCTGTAACTGTTCCCAAAATCTGGCTATGAATTGGGCTCCTCGGTCAAAGACAATGGTCCGGGGTAATCCACGCAAACACAAAATTCGGTCGATATATAATTCTGTGTACTTTCGCGCCTTATCTGTGATGTGCACTGGAAGGAAATGAGCCACTTTCGTTAGTCCGTCCACAATGACCCAGATTGAATCATGATGTCGAGAGGTGTTGGGTAGACCCACAATGAAATCCATGCTGATGTCATTCCATTTCCATGAGGGTATTGGTAGGGGTTGCAAGGCACCAGTTGACTTTAGGTGACTTGCCTTTATCCTTCGACATGTATCACATTCCGACACATACCTGGCTATCTCTTTGTTGGTCACTTGTTGTCAAATGTTGTGAATCCAGAACAAGGCAGCACAATCGTTAAGGATTAAGGACCTTCGTCTTCCGAAGCATTATCTCCACATGGGTATAATGCTCATTAGACGAAGGTCAAGAGGGACATACTTTCATTATTTAATACGTGAATAAGAATGCAAAAGGATAAAGATGATAATTGCATCTCATTAATTCATTTATATTGGCATTCCATAAAACATTAATGAATATTAATAGATTTCATAGTGCATTGGTACCTTCGGCTTGATCGAAGGTGAGGATATGGGAGAGCGATTACAATCCAGCGTGAAAAATATGGTGCTACTGTTCATATATTTATAGGCACAGGACGCAACCTGAGTAAAAGTACATTTATGTCCATGTCATCCGTCTACAATTATAATACGAAACATTATGGACTAAATAGTCTTTATCCTTTTTTGGTCACTGTTGTATTTGGTCTTCGTCATCAGCCCGAGCCAAAGTCCGTTGACTATAGCTTCGTTGCCCATTTTTGTCACCTTTGGGTTACACCTCTACTCTTGTCATAGAAGATCTCTATCCCGAAGCTGAAGCCTCCTGCAATAATCTATGTCATGCTGAAGACATATGGTTAGTTATGTTTTTAGAACCTTCGGAGGAGGAAGGCTCCCAACAGTAGCCCCTCGCAGTATTGATTTGTTTCTTTGTAACAAATTTAGACTGCGATGTGAACGAAGGCCTTTATCTGAAGGTCTGAAAAAACACCTTCCCTTCGCAAGAATACCGAATGACAATGACATGCGAGACCCACCAAACTATGGGGCTCTAGACATATAAATTGGAGCTTGCATTGTAAGCACTTCTTGTGCCATTTCAGTTGCTTACATTGCGCTTATCGTTTTAAACTTTCTTGCTTTGTCGAGTTTAATTGGATTTAAAGCTTCGAAATTTCAACAACCATCGACTTAATGGCTGACGAGAAGAAAATTGTTGATCCGACGCTGTTCGAGTTTTATGAAGCTATGGAAAAAACCAACGCAGAGAAGATTGCAAACGAGATGCTAGCTGGGATATCTGAGAACTCTAGCGATAGTGAAAGTTTCGATGTAGAAAGTGGGAATGAAGGTGCCGAAGATCGGCCCTGGAGACCAAGCCATGTTGTCTTCGGGAAATCAACTACTAAGCAAGGGCATATTGATGCAATGAGGGGAGGTACTTTCTTTATATCTCAATTGTGAGGGTTGGAGGGGAAAATAATGTCCCTCTACGCGAAGCCGATGAAGTGGTAGTTTACAGAAGTTTCATGAATGCAAGGCTTCGGTTCCCTCTGGATAAATTGCTGGTCGAAGTCCTGAAAACCTTCGAAATTTACATTCATCAACTTACTTCCGAAGCTATTGTTAAGGTGGGGATCTTTATATGGGCCGTGAGGAGCCAGGGACTGGAACCAAATGCAAAATGTTTCTGCAACATCCATGAGCTGTCTTATGAGACGAAGGCTACCGGAAAGGAGCAATATGACAACAACTTTGGTTGTTACATCTTCGTGCCTTGCTCTGAGGCGAGCTACCTAGTTCCCACATTTCAGAAGAGATGGCCGGGGGCCTGGATGCAGGAATGGTTCTACGTGAAGGATGACCTAAGTGAAAGGGAGGATATTAAGGGGATTATTCAACGTCATATATGGTCTCGCTTCTATGGCAGAACCTCCCAAGTTATTAGGCACACATGCACCTGCCCTTTTCTCAAAGTCCTCAGACGGCTATGCATGTACACTGGATAACTTAACAGGATCTGTTCGAGTGTCCCAAGGACCCTGGATAAACCACTTACAACCATGATCGCAAAATTAAGTAAACACAAATCACACACCAACATTTGCAGCGGAATTTCTTTGTTACAAAAAGTTACAAGTTACAACAAATTTATATTATCTTGATCGGAGTGATTACAAAAGTGATTCAAAGAAATATACTTTGAAATGTTATAAATTATTTATAAGTTTGAAATATATGCTAGCTCAATGAAAATCCTCAATAAGAAGCATAGAAGAGCTACTTTAACCTATAAGAAGGTCGTGCCCACCGCCGCTTAGCACCATCCACAGCAGCACAAATCTAGTACCTGCAACAACATGGGTTCGAAAACCCTGAGTATGGAGTGTACTTTCGCAAGTCTTACCCGACTAAGGAAAAAGACTCTCAAGGATATGCTGGATTTGGGAATCAAGGAATGGCTTTTAGCAAGAATCAACTTTAATAGTTTTGCAGAAAGCTTACTAAAATGGGTCCTTACTTTCAACATTTTAATGCTAGATTAAGTATTAATAGACCTTGATTGCATCTAGTCTAATTTCATCATCACATTAATCAATATAACATGATTTTTGCTCATTATGATTCCATCCATGACGTAGATTGTAGGGCAGTGACCAAGTCTTCATATCCGAGAAGTAACGGCGATCCGAATCGATTAATACCCAGCTAGGGATCTCCAACCACATGACATATGTAGCACTTAACCCTTGCGTATGTCAACTCACCACCGGGTTTCTCAAGACCAGACCGGGTTCACGCCAACCGAGAGCACAGATACACCACCGTCCAGCCTCTTGTCACAGAGGGTACACGCTACTCTCACCATCTCTCCACTCCCATTGCGTGTTGGCCTTTCTGGTATTGGTTCGACCAAGGCAAACTTACCCATGATGAGGCATGTGGCTAGTTAAAAGGTCCTCGATCATCAAGCCTACATTCGCTATAATCCTTAATCAACCTGGGTAGAACATCACCTGTTCCTAGCCCAAGTCTCAATTTAAGTTCTTCCATCCTTAGGATTGTTTGTGTTCCATAGGATGATTAAAACATCATAGGGAACGTTGCATTAGATCTCCCAATGATCCTGGTGAAAATATTCTTGTAGGTAGAGCCATCCTTCCTCAGGATAAACCTGAGCTAGGCATTAGTGCAAAGGACAAATTCTATCTGCGAGATTTACCTCTAGGCAGGGCTAAGCAATTTTGTAAATCATATTTGATACTTAACCAGAAGTATCTATAAAAGGAATGGATTCCAAGGTAGCCAATGCATCAAAGGGTTATCGAGCAACTCCTATAAACCTAATGCACATTTCGCTAGACTTAAAGTGTGTAAAAATCATTTAAAAACACAAGGAAGGGGTTGCATGCACCGGGGCTTGCCTGGAATAAACACTATGTTACTGTTTGTTAGACGATGTCAACTTGGCGACCATCCTTTGTCTTGGCACTCGTTCAGATTATCCATCTTCAGGTTAGTCCGACTGACGACATCGTCTTGCGGAGATATCCAATCTCTGCATTATCCTAGGGTCAACTTGGGTCGTCTTCCACATCACGTGATGACTTAACGTACCTAAATGATATGCATAATGCACAGGAATGAACATATAGAGGAATAGCATACTACAACATAATACTATATGGAAGAGGATTAAACACTTAAAGCATGCGTTAAAACTCTTATACGGAAACACTAGATACCTATGACGTTCTAACACAACAATGAGGATCTTCCAGTTTTAATCGGACCTAATTCAAACATCACAATAACAAACCATACATAATTCCTATACTTTCTTTAGCTAGATCATAACATCGAAAATCTAGCAAAATTTAGACTCATCAACACTAGACACTTAGGACTAAAATATAGATAGAGACAATTTATTACTTTCTAAACCACTATCTCTAAGCTACCTCATATATCATACCAATTAAACAAAGTAGCACACTAAATATTCTAACAAGTAGAGCATTGAGAAAGAAAAGAAATAACCATATGCAACTACAAGACTTTATTAATCAAGACAAGAACTAACCAAATCTAGTTATCCACACAAAAGAAATTCCAAGCAATCATTTCATACTTGCTGAATTTTTGGACAGCAGAACAACAGCTATTCGTTTATCTCATAAATCACAAGCTATTAATCCGAATAAAGTGAACTAAGACTTTCTACAAAGCTTATGAAATCCCCTATAACTTTGGTATTATCATCACAACAGGATTCGACCTTTAGAAAGGTCAAACAGTGGTAAACGTAAATTCTGTCCAGTTTTGGACAGAATTCAACTACTCAGTTCAAAAATCCATAACTGGAGTTTCAGGCCTCCAAATCAGGTGATCCTAGACTTTTTGGAAATCTAGTAGAATTGTCTACAATTAATTTATAATCATCTCAAGGTGATTCAATATGTATCGAAGTCACTTAATACAAACAAACATTGCTGTCCAGACTTTGGACAGATTCAAACATCACATTTCAAAAAGCCATTAACTTGACTTTTAGATTACCAAAAAGGGTGATCCAAAATTTGTTGGAAAGATTAAGGAAAATACTACAATTCTTTTATAATTACTAAGGGCTGATTCTCAGTTTAATTTAGTCAAACAAGGCAATTTTCGAAATCAGTACAGAATTTGGACAGATTCTAAAACTGGACTTGGAAAAATCATAACTTACAAATTACTACACTTATGGTCATGAAATGTTTACACAATTAAGATAAAGAAGTTATCTACAACTTTCCTATATGACCTTTCTACACAAAACATAATTTAGTTCATCAAACAATTGGCACGACAAAAACAGTACATGCAACCCAAAACAACAACTATTCTGTTTTAGTTCAGACTTAGCTCCTGCACATTATTTAACTAGTTCTCTAAATCATCTTTCTAGATTACTTGCTTGACGCCTAAATAAACATCACATCTTCCTTTGATCTAACACATAGAACATTATCAAATGGCTTAGAACTCTACAAATCTAGTCTTTAACACCTACGGACCCAAAATATTCATATGCATACTTTATCGAATTGTTGTCCGACTTCAAAAGAAATCAAAGTATCGACACTACTCGCTTCCAAGTAATTTTTGGGCAGCGATAATACTCTTTTAGAATCTCGACTCCATTAACATGACGATCATTTACCCACTATGCATAGAATGTGTGGACTATCTTAACAAAGCATTGATTCACCACACAACAAAATTGACACCATACACTTGCCACATACTACCAACTAACCATTCGAAACACTAACTTATTCCGCATCCACCAACACAAGCACACATATAAGCATGACATCGATCAAATAATATTTAGAACAACTATAAATCACATACATCAAACAACCTAGCGGAATCTGATTCGGGTTGTGCATGTCGTCTATTCGCTCAGACATTTCATCGCATTGGTGAAGCGTGAGACTCAACATCGATGGTAGTGGCGATTAGCGACACACAACGGTTCAACCACCTTTCTCCAGGTTCTGACCAATTTAAGGGTGTCCGGCACCGTCGCCCATACAATGCTTCAAATGGTGCCATTTTAATGCTCTCTTGATAGCTGTTATTATAAGAAAACTCTGCCAATGGCAGACAATCATCCCATTTTTGTAGAAACTCCAAGACACATGCCCGCAACATATCTTCAAGTATCTGATTTACTCTCTCAGTTTGTCCACTTGTTTGAGGATGATAGGTCGAACTATGGAGCAACTTAGTACCCAGAGATTTGTGGAGCTCTTCCCAAAATTTGGATACAAATTGTGGTCCACGGTCCGACATTATTGTTTTTGAAACCCCGTGCAAACTGAGAATACGAGCAATATAAAGTTCCGCGTATGTGGCCACTGTATACTTTACTTTGACTGGAAGAAAGTGGGCAATCTTTGTAAGCTGATCAATTATAACCCACACAAAATCAAAACCTTTGGCTGTTTTGGGCAATCCCACAATAAAATCCATGCTAATGTCTTCCCATTTCCAAACTGAGATGGGTAAAGATTGCAGTGGTCTAGCTGTCTTCATATGCACTGCCTTGACACGTTTACAGGTGTCACATCTTGCCACATAGCGTGCAATCTCAATCTTCATTTTTTCCACCAATAGTGTTGCTTTAAGACTTGATACATCTTAGTACTTCCGGGATGAATGGAATATCGACTAAGATGAGCTTCATCCAAAATTTGTTGGCGGACTTCAGCATCTTTAGGCACAACTATGCGATCATTGAACCATATTATTCATTGGACATCTTTTCTGAAGCAATTTGCCTTGCCGGCTTCTATTTTCTCATGAATACGCTTCATACCCTTGTTGGTTCTTTGGGCATCAATAATTCTCTGTTGAAGAACTGACTCAAGCTTTAATTGTGTCAAAGTTCTGTGTTGTATCATACCCAGGTTCAACCTTTCCATTTCTTAACATAGGGTGATGTCAGGGGTCTTCACTGTAAGACAATGACAGGAAGCCTTGCGACTCAATGCATCTGCCACCACATTGGCTTTTCCTGGGTGATAGTGGATTTCCAAGTCATAATCTTTAATTAGTGTGACACCCCAGTGTCACTCAGGGTTTTTCTCAAAAAGCCAAACCAAGAGCCATCATTTTATGTGAACCAAAGTAAGCATGAGCATCAAAATAACTTAAGTAATAATGAAGTCACCAAGTTCATACTTAAAAGTGTCATGATCAAAGAAATTAAGTCCCTTAAAAGATCAGATTGTACAACCCTAGTTTAAAAACCCTAAATGAGCCCCATGAGCAAAATTCAAAAAAATAAGAAAAAGGGAGTGAAAAGTTTAAAATTTTGAGTTGAGCCAATTATAAAAATTAAAGTATATTTAATGGGCAACAAGAAAGGTTGAGAAAGCTTAGCCAAAATAACTCAAATAAAACCCCAAATCAAGCTTTCCATGTGTGGACTTAATGAGAATTCTGAAATTCAGATTTCTGAAATTCAGACCTTGAGCCAAAGATCAGGGATGTTCACCTTGATCCCTAACTCAAATCCTAATGGCCCCATTGACAAAAATGTGTCTAACTAACCCCTCTGTCGTGTGCCAGAAGATGGCATTGGGACGCGAGCCCTAGACACGACTAAACCTTGGATTTGCCTCGGATTTGCGCTGGGAGACAGACCAGATTTCCTGGCTCCATATCTCTGCAACCAGTAGGCAAAATCCTATGACCCCCACACAAGATTGGTAGCTTGTAGGGAGGGGAAGAGGTTTTGTGCATTGACCAAGGCGAGAGCAGGCTCGGATGAGCGACTACACGCGCCAGAGCTTGGGCAGAACGCGCGCTCACACGTGTTCGACCCTGGTCGGCACGCCAGAGCTCGCCCAACCCGCGCGCGCGCGCTCCCCGGCGACCAGTCAAGTCCGTCGCGCGCTCACGCCCTCGGCCGTGCCCGCCCGCACCTATAAAGCCTCCCCAGGCGCGCCTCACTTCGCCCCGCACTCACCCTCGTCGGCCAGCCGCTTTCCTTAGCTCCGGCGAGCTTGTTTTCCGCCCGCCATTGCCGCCCGAGCTTCGGCCACCGTGGCCAGCTCCCTCCAGCCACCCTCAAGTCAAGCCAGTGCTTCGGCCAGCTCCACCAGCAGCCCGTGAAGCTTGCCAAGCCCTCGGACCCAGCCGGACTTCACCGGAGGCCCGAGATCGACTTCACCGGACTTCGGTCTTCCGCCGCCGCGCGTGGACCGAGCTATCCAGTGAGTCTCCGCCCAATTCCTCTCGCTCATGTCTTCTCTGGCATCCCGTGGACCTCCCTGACCCATTTGATTGAACTATCTCGCCGTGACCAGGCCGGTCTCCTCGCCGCCGACGAGCATCCCCGCCTGCGCGTGTGGACCGACCGACTCCGGCCATCTCCGACGGCGTTCCGCACACCGTTGTGATCCCCAGGACCTCCCCTTCATCCTCGACCTCTTCACTGGACCAGTCTCGCCGCCGGTAAGCCCCTCCGCCCTTTTCCCCGCCGCGGCTACTGTTTACGTTAAACTAAGGACCTCGGGTTAGGAGATGAAGAACCCGAGGGGTTTTCTATAATGTCAGAGACTCTGGTGAATAGTAGCCTAAGGACTGATTCGCGAGGAAAAACTTAGAAAACCGCCAGGGACCCCAGTGCAAAGTAGATTTTCATTTAAACCGATTCTGATATTCTTTTTAAATAACCAGGGAACTTGTAAAATTCATAACTTGATGAATTCTTAATCAAAAAATGTCAAACCAATTTTGCTAGCCTCTGTATATTATAATCTATCATTTAAAAATAGTAGACCCTATGCCTTCTGTTCAAAATTTTAGAGTTTAAAATTAAAAACAGAAACCCACTAAACCTTATTTAATCAAGGAAAATTAGTTTTTCTTCTGTGCTAGACTTAAGAAAATTTGTAGATGTTTATACCCTATTTAGACACTGTTTAAAAATAATAGGAACCCCAGCTTTAGAAATTATGATGTAGTTCCTCATTTAATGATGTTTTGTCCAAAACTTAGAGAAAATCAGAAAGGTATCAGAAATTAATGAACAGTGATTAATATTATTTTTCCTAGTTTACTTATGTAACAAAGAACTTAGGAAAAATACAGAGACCATTAATGTGGATCAATTTTAAATTAAAATGATTTGTTTAGCCTAAACAAGACTGAAAATCAATTACTAAAGAGGCAAAACTATAACCAAAATGCTTAACAAAAATCCAGTGAACTTATAACCACTAGAGCCCCACTACAAAAATACAGAGCACCTCAGCCCAACTTTTTAAGTAAGGAAAATAAATACAAGGTGATAATAAGGCATTTTCCAACTAAATCATGAACAACCTCAAATAATGTGATGATGGGCAACCAAAAATTAGCTAAGTCCATGATGAGGTAAACTACCAGAGAAAATGCAAACCCATGAAAAGGGGCAAAACTCTTACCAACTACTAATAATTTAAGAGAAAAGCCATTTAATTCAAATAATGCATACCACCCCTTCCCTTAAGCAAAAGATGCCAAACTTCAGAATGATTGCTCTTGCACAAAATAATAACCAAGAAAAATAAGAACTCTGTTGTTTGATATTTTTCAAGTATAGTGGTAGTAGAAAGCACCCATTTGGCTAGAAACTTGAGAAAACCGTAGAAAAATAATTAAAAGGTATTAATGACTAGAAATTTGTATCAAGTCATGTTATAACACCTAAAAGCCAGCAAAAATAAGTTCTGAAGAATTACCCACTGTTAAATAGTAGTTGTAGTTCAAAGCACCCCTTCTACCTTAGAATTTAGTAATTTTGTGCAGAGAAAACTATTCTCTTTCTGATCCCCAAATTTTAAGAAAGAGAAACACACACCAGTATCAAGCCACTGTAATTTTTACAGAATTTTTAGAATTTGTTTTAGGCAACTTGTAGTTCAAACCTACTCCAAAACATTAAAGAGAATAAAGAAAAAGGAAAGAAGAAATAAACCCCACCTCAATCAGTCTAACTTGAGTACTTATCATTTGTCCCTAAAGACTTAAAAAGAATTCAGTGGAACCCCAAAAGTAAACCTACCATTTACCTTAGCTAAATTTGAACCAGTTTACCAAGTATACCACCCAAGGGTCTTGCATAAGTAAAGTTAACTTTGTATAACTCAAGAAAGATCATACACCTTTTAAGTTGTGATTTCTAAAAGCACATATCATATCATGCATATATCTTACGCATTGCATTCATTAGATTGTAATCTAGCCGACGAAGAGTACGTGCTCATCCCCGAGCAAGGACCTGTCCAAGAGGAGGACCAGGAGCAGGCTTCCGAGGCTGCCATTGAGGATCTCCCCGCAGCCCCAGCAATTGAAGGCAAGCCCCGGTTTTATGCATAACCTATTAATTATGTTATTTTACTACACTTAATGCTTGTAGGAATGTAATGTGCACTTAAGTGTAGGAGTTGCTTGAAACCTCTAGATTGCATGAACTTAGGATTCCTTTTTGAGATGAATACTAGTATGCTAGGTCGAGTAGCTGCTTGCTAATCAGGATCTCGGTAGAAGTCGAGTGATTTTTCTAGCACTCGCGCGAGGTCAGGAATTGATTGTATTCATCTTGATAATGGGATATATGTTGGTCTATGGACTTGGATCCAGGGAGGATGCCTTGTCCATGAGACGGGAAAATGAATTAAGGATTAATGTGTGGATACCTGAGTCAAGCTTTTGAACGTACTAAACACATGCCGGGAAAAATGGTAACCGGTAAACCTAGTACCTGAGTGAAGCCGGGCGCGGACTTTATCCCTCATGCGACCTGAGACTGGTTCTCCCATGCTAGCTATGGTGGGTACAAGTGCGGTCACTGCACGGCGGCAGCCGGGGTCAGTGGAGCATTGTATGCCAAGGTGGTGAGGCCTGGACGCGAACGGGGAATCGATGGGGACGGTTGTCATGTGCAGGGTCGAAGTACCCTGACATGCCGTGTGTTTAGGTTTACCTTGCAAGGTTAAAACTCGATTCGAATCGTCTGCTTCTCGCAGCTAATGAGACTGCTTGATTCCTTGTACTGCATCGAGTAAGAAGTGAAATGTGGTTACATGAGATAACTTGTTGATTGAACTAATTGATTGTTACCATGTATGCTTAGAAGGAGCAAATCTAGCTAAGTTAATGATGGTAGAAATTGAAAAGCTAAAAGATGATTTTAGAAACAGCTAGTGCTTTTGGCAAACCAAACCCCTCAGCCAAACAGCTGCATAGTCTAGAGGTAGAGGAGTAGACTCCTCACACCGGGTAAGTCTAGCTGAGTATTAGTATACTCAGCCTTGCTTGTGGCACCATTTTTGCAGGTACCATGCAGGATTTGATTGATGGTGTGACTTGGCCTACCACCATGCCACCGGGTTGGACGGTCGAGTGGGACGTTGCTCCGGCAGGAGAGGAGCATGAGGAGTAGTGGGCTAGGCCTTGCTCATTTCCTCACTACCGACGACATCGATTATCCGCTGCACTTTACATTGTGAACTTTAATTGCTACTCTAGAACTCCGATTTATGTAATAATTCAGTACTTAATTTGAGGTTTCCTGTTTTATTGTATTTCTTCTGTGACTCACCTTCGAGTGAGATTGTGGAATTTGATCCTGGTTAAGTGGCTCTATCAGACTAGATCTGAAGGACTGACGGGTTATTCCGATTTAAGTGTGTCACGGCCCTTGAGGCATGACTTAGGCACTTAAGCTGGAATAATTCGGGTGGTTCTGCCACAGCTGGTATCGGAGCAAATTTCACCACAGAGAAGGACAATAAACCATGAATACCAATTTTCAAAACCTAAAACTTGCTTGGAAACTGCTAAGGATCGTCAGGACTAGACCGCTAGACCTAGGACGAAAGGCCTTAGGCATAGAGGGAAATAGGTGGCTAATTAATTAGGCCCCGTGGGCCAATACTTATATTTTAGGATGCCCTAAAAAGGCACCCTATTTTCTTTTTGAGAGGCAACGTTTCTTCCAGCATGCATGCATTATAAAACATAAAGAGGAATTAAAATTTAAGCTAACCCCTTTTTCTTTAAAACCATCCGGGCTCTCTTTTTCTTTTTCCTTCCACCATAATCTTTATCTTTGATTCCCTTCCGCAGATGAATTCACCCACCCCCGCCAGTGGAGGAGATTCTCGTTTCAGTTCTGACTTCCTTTCTCGCGATGGCTTTCCTTCCATCTTGTGGGAAGTGCTTAACTCCGCCGGTTACCCTACGCCCCCTTTGTACATAGTGCAGTTGTATGAGGAGCATCGGGTACCTCGTTGTCGGGTCTGGCTGACTTTGGAGGCTCATCCCCTTCAGCCGGGTTGGCGTTCTCTTGACTCTGAGACGATTGGACTCAGGACGGACGACACCGTTGAGGCAGCAGCCATGAAGGCTCTGACGACTTTCTGTGGCTACCATCCCCTGGAGATGGTGATGCACCCCTTGGGACTCTTCCCTGCTAAGAAGAAGGATGATCCCATGTGGTGTAACCGCGCGAGCCACGTGAAGGATGTGTGGGCCATGTATCCTGACTTGGTTGGGAGGGTCACTGTTCAGTGCATGAGTGCGCTGTACCGCCTTCAGGCCCTTCAGAGCGATGCTATGACACTTCTTGCTAACACCGCTCGGACTGCCAAGCTCACTCTCGACAGTCGGGAAGATTTTGTGGTCGACCTATCCACAGAGTTGGTGGAGAAGGATCTACAGGTGGAGAGGCTGAACCAGCGTATCGCTACCCTGGAGCAGCAAGTGGAGATCCGAGACAACACTATTGATGTCTTGGAGAACCAACTTCACGATGTGCAGAGGGAACTCGAGGAAGCAAATGACCACTTGGACATGCACCACCTGGAGATGGAGGCCAATGAAGCAGGAAGCGAGGGAGAAGAGGCTCCCGAGGAGCTAGGACCAGCCCCTGGTGCCAATGGGACTACCTCCGCGATGCCCCCTTCACCCGTATCCAGTGTCGCTTCCACCGCTCAGGGTTAAGCAGTCGCTTTGACGTTTTTAGGTGGATAGAAACCTATGCGAGCTTAGTAGTATCACATTTTGGACTAGGCTTGTGGGTACTTTCCCCTGATTAATGTAACCCTGTGAACTTTTGAAATCGGTGGGATATTTGTCACCATGTTATCTTCATTTCGAACCTAATATTATGATTATGGCATTTTTCCTTCCATATGAGATGATATTTTGCCGTTCGAAATTGTGAGTTGGGATAACGATGGCGACAATCTCTGTTTTCAGATGGCAGCTAGGCAGCGTCGCGGGCAGAACGAGCAGGTTCCCCCGCCACCTCCTCCAGCTCCCACAGTGCAGGAGCTGATGGCCCAGCAGAATGAGATTCTGCGACAGCTCTTGCAGCGCCAGCCCCACCCCCAGCAGCATGGTGGAGGCCAGCCTCAGCGACCTCCGGCTATGGCAACATACCAGGAGTTTCTGAGCATGCAGCCGCCCTTGTTCGCCAAGGTAGAGGATCCGTTGGACGCCGACGTATGGCTTCGCGTCGTCGAGTCCAAGTTTCCCCTCCGCACGGGAGACTGCCCTGATGCTACCAAGACCCGCTTCGCCGCGCAGCAGCTTCGCGGATCTGCTCGGACTTGGTGGGATCACTTCCGTGCTATGCTCCCCGCTGATCGTGAGGTATCTTGGGAGGAATTCAAGACTGCCTTCAGAGGACACCACATTCCAGCTGGCATTCTTGATCGGAAGTTGAATGAATTTCTGGCCCTCAATCAAGGAACCCGCACGGTACTGCAGTATGCGCAAGCCTTCAATGACTTATGCCAGTATGCAGGGTATCATGCTGATTCTGATGAGAAGAAGAGGGATCGCTTCCGCAGGGGTCTCAATACCAAACTGCGGGAACGCCTCAACACTGTCCGGGCTGATAGCTTCAATGAGTTGGTCAATATGGCCATCTCCCAGGAGGATTGCATTGTTGCTCACCGGGCAGAGAAGAAGAGAAAGGCACCAATGGCAGCACCATCTGCTCAGGCTCAGAGGTTCCGGATTGTTTCCCACAATCAGAGCAGGGGTTTTCAGCAGCAGGCAGGCAGATGGGTGATCAGGCCACCTCAGCAGCAGCAGCAGCCGGCACCCAACCGCTACCCAGCTCCCGCCCCAAGGAACAATCAGCCTCCGCAGCAGCAGCAGTTCCGCCAGGGCAATGGGAACAAGTGTTTCACTTGTGGCAATGTGGGCCACTATGCCAAGAATTGTCCCAGGAACCAGCAGAGGCAGATGCCAGCACCAAATCAAGACAAGGGAAGAAAGCAGAAGGTGCAAGTCAGGCAAGGGAAGCTCAACTTCACTGCTCTTGAGGAAGTGCCAGAAGGAGCTCCTATCATTACTGGTATCTTTTCAGTTTATAATCAACCTGCTTTAATTCTGTTCGATTCTGGTGCATCTCATAGTTTCATTAGCCAAAAGTTCAGTGCTAATTGCAAACTGCCATTCTCTCACTCAAAAGGGTCATTCATGATAGTCACACCTGGGGGTAAAATTACAACTAATCAATTAAACCAAAGTGTGCCTATTCAACTGGGAAGCCACATTATCAAAACCACTCTTCTTGTGTTGGGATTGGAGAATGTGGATATTATTCTAGGGGCAAATTGGATGACCTTGCACCAAGTTGTGCTTGATGTAGCCAGCCGTACCGTGGAAGTTAATTCTCCTTTCTGCGGGAATTTCACTTTGATTTTGCCTAGTCAGGGTTCTTCTCAGTCATGTGCTTTCTCTATGACGGAGATACCCCTGAAGAAGATCCCAGTGGTCTGTGAGTATGCAGATGTCTTTCCTGATGAATTGCCAGGAATGCCACCGGACCGGGATATTGAATTCGCCATCGAGTTGCAACCGGGAACGGCCCCAATTTCCAAAAGGCCCAACCGAATGCCACCCGCTGAGTTGGCAGAGTTGAAGAAGCAATTGCAAGAGTTGCTGGATAAGGGTTTTATTCGCCCAAGCACTTCGCCTTGGGGATGTCCAGCACTGTTTGTGAAGAAGAAGGATGAAAGCTTGAGGCTGTGTATAGATTACCGCCCTCTTAATGCGGTAACTATCAAGAACAAGTATCCTTTGCCTCGTATTGATGTTCTCTTTGACCAATTGGTCGGAGCCAAGGTGTTTTCTAAGATAGACCTTCGCTCTGGCTACCATCAGATCAAAATACGAGCGAGTGATATTCCGAAGACGGCATTCTCAACCAGATATGGGCTATATGAATTCTTGGTGATGTCATTCGGGCTGACAAATGCACCAGCATATTTCATGTATCTGATGAATTCTGTTTTCATGCCGGAATTGGATAAGTTCGTGGTGGTTTTCATCGATGATATTCTGGTGTACTCAAGGAACGAAGAAGAACATGCCGGGCATTTGCATGTAGTGCTTCAACGTCTGCGAGAGCACCACCTTTATGCCAAGTTATCCAAATGTGATTTTTGGCTAAAGGAAATCAAATTCTTGGGTCACACTATCTCTCAAGCTGGAATAGTTGTTGATCCTGATAAAGTGCAAGAGGTGATGAACTGGAAGCCACCAACAACTGTTCGCCAGATTCGGAGTTTTCTGGGATTAGCCGGTTATTACCGAAGATTTATTCCGGATTTCTCTCGAATTGCGAAGCCTATTACTGAGTTGCTGAAGAAAGAGGTCAAATTTGTGTGGAGTCAGAAGTGCGAAGATGCCTTCCATGCATTAAGGCAACATCTGACCACAGCACCAGTATTGGCGCAACCCGACAGCAGCAAACCTTTTGATGTATATTGTGATGCCTCGGGCACCGGGCTAGGTTGTGTCTTGATGCAAGACAACCGAGTCATTGCTTATGCTTCAAGAGCACTCAGGCCTCATGAGCAAAATTATCCCACTCATGACCTTGAGTTAGCAGCAGTGGTTCATGCATTGAAGATGTGGAGGCACTATCTAATGGGAACCCACTGCAACATCTTCACTGATCATAAGAGCCTTAAGTACATTTTTACTCAGGCTGATCTTAACATGAGACAGAGAAGATGGCTAGAGCTGATCAAGGATTATGACCTGGAGGTACATTATCACCCAGGAAAAGCTAATGTGGTAGCTGATGCCTTGAGTCGGAAGTTGCAGTGCAACTGTGTTCTGATGGATTCTCGCATTAACACCTTGTGTGATGAGTTGAGCAAGATGCAAATTGAAGTGATTTCTTCTGGTTCTTTGTCTCATACTCCTGTTGAGCCAGCTTTGCAAGACCAGATTATCATGGCCCAGCTCAGTGACAAGGGAGTGCAAATTATCAAGAAGAATCTCCATCAGAAGGTTGAAAAATATAATTGTTTCCGCCAGGATGAGAAGGGTGCGTTATGGTTCAAAAACAGATTGGTAATTCCTAAAGACCAGGATCTCAAGAGGAAAATTTTGGATGAAGCTCATCTCTCCAAATTCTCTATGCATCCGGGAAGCACCAAGATGTACCATGATTTGAAGCCTTTGTACTGGTGGACCAGAATGAAGAGGGAGATAGCCCAGTATGTATCAGAATGTGACACCTGTCAGAGGATAAAGGCAAGCCACTTGAAGTCAGCTGGAGCTTTGCAACCACTACCCGTACCTTCGTGGAAGTGGGACGACATCAGCATGGATTTCATTGTGGGTCTGCCCAGCACCTCTCGTCATCATGATTCAATTTGGGTTATTGTGGACCGATTGACGAAAGTGGCACATTTTCTTCCTGTGCACACCACTGATAAGACTCAGAAATATGCAGAATTGTATATCGACCGGATCGTGTGTTTGCACGGATTACCTCGGACCATTGTTTCTGACTGAGGAGCCCAATTTGTTGCCAGATTTTGGGAACAATTGCAAAAGTCTTTGGGAACCAAGCTAATCAGGAGTTCAGCTTACCACCCACAGACTGATGGTCAGACGGAAAGGGTAAACCAGATTCTGGAAGATATGCTGAGAGCTTGTGTGATCGATTGCGGAAAGAACTGGGATAAGCACCTCTCCTTGGCAGAGTTTGCTTATAACAATAGTTATCAATCCAGCCTAAAGATGGCACCTTTTGAAGCTCTCTATGGAAGAAGGTGCAGGACACCACTCTTGGTCTCAGTTTGGTGAAAGAGAAGTTTTTGGACCTGATTTAGTGACTGAAGCCGAAAGGAAGGTCAAACTAATCAGGAAGAATCTAGAAGCTGCTCAGGCCAGACAGAAGAGTTATCATGATAGAAGAAGGAAACCTCTCCAGTTCAAGGTGGGAAGTTTTGTATACCTCAAGGTATCACCCACCAAGGGAATGCAGAGGTTTGGGATCAAAGGCAAGCTAGCCCCTCGTTACATTAGACCTTATGAGATCATAGAAGCATGTGGACCCGTGGCATACAAGCTGAAGTTACCTTCGAGGATGTCTGCCATTCACAATGTTTTTCATGTATCTCAACTGAAGAAGTGTGTTCGATTGCCGACTAAAATCTTAGCAGAGCCAGAATTGGAGATAGAGCCAGATCTCTCGTACCAGGAGTACCCCTCCAAGATTCTGGATTGCAAGGAAAGATCAACTCGGGCTAAATCGATCAAGATGTTCAAGGTCCAGTGGAGTAATCACTCAGAGGAGGAAGCTACTTGGGAAACCGAGGAATTCCTGAGATCCAACTTTCCCGATTGCCTACCTAAGGAAGCTGGTACGTAATCACCCCCAACCCCTCCTCCTGCCTTTCGAATCTAATTTCCAAAAATATGATCTTAATTCAGAATGAAGTAACTATAAAGTAAAACTTAAAAGGACTTCCTTCTGAAGTTGCAAAGAGAATGACATTCGAAGAGCAGTTTATCCTAATAATGGCAATTACCACCCTTTTTCCTATAAGTCTCACCCTTCGCTTTACCCCGGGAGGACTCTGGCCCGAATCTCGGGACGAGATTCCTTTAAGGGGGGAAGGCTGTGACACCCCAGTGTCACTCAGGGTTTTTCTCAAAAAGCCAAACCAAGAGCCATCATTTTATGTGAACCAAAGTAAGCATGAGCATCAAAATAACTTAAGTAATAATGAAGTCACCAAGTTCATACTTAAAAGTGTCATGATCAAAGCAATTAAGTCCCTTAAAAGATCAGATTGTACAACCCTAGTTTAAAAACCCTAAATGAGCCCCATGAGCAAAATTCAAAAAAATAAGAAAAAGGGAGTGAAAAGTTTAAAATTTTGAGTTGAGCCAATTATAAAAATTAAAGTATATTTAATGGGCAACAAGAAAGGTTGAGAAAGCTTAGCCAAAATAACTCAAATAAAACCCCAAATCAAGCTTTCCATGTGTGGACTTAATGAGAATTCTGAAATTCAGATTTCTGAAATTCAGACCTTGAGCCAAAGATCAGGGATGTTCACCTTGATCCCTAACTCAAATCCTAATGGCCCCATTGACAAAAATGTGTCTAACTAACCCCTCTGTCGTGTGCCAGAAGATGGCATTGGGACGCGAGCCCTAGACACGACTAAACCTTGGATTTGCCTCGGATTTGCGCAGGGAGACAGACCAGATTTCCTGGCTCCATATCTCTGCAACCAGTAGGCAAAATCCTATGACCCCCACACAAGATTGGTAGCTTGTAGGGAGGGGAAGAGGTTTTGTGCATTGACCAAGGCGAGAGCAGGCTCGGATGAGCGAATACACGCGCCAGAGCTTGGGCAGAATGCGCGCTCACACGTGTTCGACCCTGGTCGGCACGCCAGAGCTCGCCCAACCCGCGCGCGCGCGCTCCCCAGCGACCAGTCAAGTCCGCCGCGCGCTCACGCCCTCGGCCGTGCCCGCCCGCGCCTATAAAGCCTCCCCAGGCGCGCCTCACTTCGCCCCGCACTCACCCTCGTCGGCCAGCCGCTTTCCTTAGCTCCGGCGAGCTTGTTTTCCGCCCGCCATTGCCGCCCGAGCTTCGGCCACCGTGGCCAGCTCCCTCCAGCCACCCTCAAGTCAAGCCAGTGCTTCGGCCAGCTCCACCAGCAGCCCGTGAAGCTTGCCAAGCCCTCGGACCCAGCCGGACTTCACCGGAGGCCCGAGATCGACTTCACCGGACTTCGGTCTTCCGCCGCCGCGCGTGGACCGAGCTATCCAGTGAGTCTCCGCCCAATTCCTCTCGCTCATGTCTTCTCTGGCATCCCGTGGACCTCCCTGACCCATTTGATTGAACTATCTCGCCGTGACCAGGCCGGTCTCCTCGCCGCCGACGAGCATCCCCGCCTGCGCGCGTGGACCGACCGACTCCGGCCATCTCCGACGGCGTTCCGCACACCGTTGTGATCCCCAGGACCTCCCCTTCATCCTCGACCTCTTCACCGGACCAGTCTCGCCGCCGGTAAGCCCCTCCGCCCTTTTCCCCGCCGCGGCTACTGTTTACGTTAAACTAAGGACCTCGGGTTAGGAGATGAAGAACCCGAGGGGTTTTCTGTAATGTCAGAGACTCTGGTGAATAGTAGCCTAAGGACTGATTCGCGAGGAAAAACTTAGAAAACCGCCAGGGACCCCAGTGCAAAGTAGATTTTCATTTAAACCGATTCTGATATTCTTTTTAAATAACCAGGGAACTTGTAAAATTCATAACTTGATGAATTCTTAATCAAAAAAATGTCAAACCAATTTTTCTAGCCTCTGTATATTATAATCTATCATTTAAAAATAGTAGACCCTATGCCTTCTGTTCAAAATTTTAGAGTTTAAAATTAAAAACAGAAACCCACTAAACCTTATTTAATCAAGGAAAATTAGTTTTTCTTCTGTGCTAGACTTAAGAAAATTTGTAGATGTTTATACCCTATTTAGACACTGTTTAAAAATAATAGGACCCCAGCTTTAGAAATTATGATGTAGTTCCTCATTTAATGATGTTTTGTCCAAAACTTAGAGAAAATCAGAAAGGTATCATAAATTAATGAACAGTGATTAATATTATTTTTCCTAGTTTACTTATGTAACAAAGAACTTAGGAAAAATACAGAGACCATTAATGTGGATCAATTTTAAATTAAAATGATTTGTTTAGCCTAAACAAGACTGAAAATCAATTACTAAAGAGGCAAAACTATAACCAAAATGCTTAACAAAAATCCAGTGAACTTATAACCACTAGAGCCCCACTACAAAAATACAGAGCACCTCAGCCCAACTTTTTAAGTAAGGAAAATAAATACAAGGTGATAATAAGGCATTTTCCAACTAAATCATGAACAACCTCAAATAATGTGATGATGGGCAACCAAAAATTAGCTAAGTCCATGATGAGGTAAACTACCAGAGAAAATGCAAACCCATGAAAAGGGGCAAAACTCTTACCAACTACTAATAATTTAAGAGAAAAGCCATTTAATTCAAATAATGCATACCACCCCTTCCCTTAAGCAAAAAGATGCCAAACTTCAGAATGATTGCTCTTGCACAAAATAATAACCAAGAAAAATAAGAACTCTGTTGTTTGATATTTTTCAAGTATAGTGGTAGTAGAAAGCACCCATTTGGCTAGAAACTTGAGAAAACCGTAGAAAAATAATTAAAAGGTATTAATGACTAGAAATTTGTATCAAGTCATGTTATAACACCTAAAAGCCAGCAAAAATAAGTTCTGAAGAATTACCCACTGTTAAATAGTAGTTGTAGTTCAAAGCACCCCTTCTACCTTAGAATTTAGTAATTTTGTGCAGAGAAAACTATTCTCTTTCTGATCCCCAAATTTTAAGAAAGAGAAACACACACCAGTATCAAGCCACTGTAATTTTTACAGAATTTTTAGAATTTGTTTTAGGCAACTTGTAGTTCAAACCTACTCCAAAACATTAAAGAGAATAAAGAAAAAGGAAAGAAGAAATAAACCCCACCTCAATCAGTCTAACTTGAGTACTTATCATTTGTCCCTAAAGACTTAAAAAGAATTCAGTGGAACCCCAAAAGTAAACCTACCATTTACCTTAGCTAAATTTGAACCAGTTTACCAAGTATACCACCCAAGGGTCTTGCATAAGTAAAGTTAACTTTGTATAACTCAAGAAAGATCATACACCTTTTAAGTTGTGATTTCTAAAAGCACATATCATATCATGCATAGATCTTACGCATTGCATTCATTAGATTGTAATCTAGCCGACGAAGAGTACGTGCTCATCCCCGAGCAAGGACCTGTCCAAGAGGAGGACCAGGAGCAGGCTTCCGAGGCTGCCATTGAGGATCTCCCCGTAGCCCCAGCAATTGAAGGCAAGCCCCGGTTTTATGCATAACCTATTAATTATGTTATTTTACTACACTTAATGCTTGTAGGACTGTAATGTGCACTTAAGTGTAGGAGTTGCTTGAAACCTCTAGATTGCATGAACTTAGGATTCCTTTTTGAGATGAATACTAGTATGCTAGGTCGAGTAGCTGCTTGCTAATCAGGATCTCGGTAGAAGTCGAGTGATTTTTCTAGCACTCGCGCGAGGTCAGGAATTGATTGTATTCATCTTGATAATGGGATATATGTTGGTCTATGGACTTGGATCCAGGGAGGATGCCTTGTCCATGAGACGGGAAAATGAATTAAGGATTAATGTGTGGATACCTGAGTCAAGCTTTTGAACGTACTAAACACATGCCGGGAAAAATGGTAACCGGTAAACCTAGTACCTGAGTGAAGTCGGGCGCGGACTTTATCCCTCATGCGACCTGAGACTGGTTCTCCCATGCTAGCTATGGTGGGTATAAGTGCGGTCACTGCACGGCGGCAGCCGGGGTCAGTGGAGCATTGTATGCCAAGGTGGTGAGGCCTGGACGCGAACGGGGAATCGATGGGGACGGTTGTCATGTGCAGGGTCGAAGTACCCTTGACATGCCGTGTGTTTAGGTTTACCTTGCAAGGTTAAAACTCGATTCGAATCGTCTGCTTCTCGCAGCTAATGAGACCGCTTGATTCCTTGTACTGCATCGAGTAAGAAGTGAAATGTGGTTACATGAGATAACTTGTTGATTGAACTAATTGATTGTTACCATGTATGCTTAGAAGGAGCAAATCTAGCTAAGTTAATGATGGTAGAAATTGAAAAGCTAAAAGATGATTTTAGAAACAGCTAGTGCTTTTGGCAAACCAAACCCCTCAGCCAAACAGCTGCATAGTCTAGAGGTAGAGGAGTAGACTCCTCACACCGGGTAGGTCTAGCTGAGTATTAGTATACTCAGCCTTGCTTGTGGCACCATTTTTGCAGGTACCATGCAGGATTTGATTGATGGTGTGACTTGGCCTACCACCCTGCCACCGGGTTGGACGGTCGAAGTGGGACGTTGCTCCGGCAGGAGAGGAGCATGAGGAGTAGTGGGCTAGGCCTTGCTCATTTCCTCACTACCGACGACATCGATTATCCGCTGCACTTTACATTGTGAACTTTAATTGCTACTCCAGAACTCCGATTTATGTAATAATTCAGTACTTAATTTGAGGTTTCCTGTTTTATTGTATTTCTTCTGTGACTCACCTTCGAGTGAGATTGTAGGAATTTGATCCTGGTTAAGTGGCTCTATCAGACTAGATCTGAAGGACTGACGGGTTATTCCGATTTAAGTGTGTCACGGCCCTTGAGGCATGACTTAGGCACTTAAGCTGGAATAATTTCGGGTGGTTCTGCCACAATTAGCTCAAGCCATCTTCTTTGCCTCATGTTCAGTTCTGACTGGGTAAAGATATATTTCAGACTTTTTATGATATATATATATGACATATAGTCCCCAGCAGAAAATGACGCCATATTTTGAGGGCATGAACAACTGCAGCAAGTTCCAAGTCATGAGTTGGATAGTGCTCCTCATGCCGACGTAGTTGCCTTGAAGCATAAGCTATGACTCGGCCCTCCTGCATTAGGACACATCCGAGTCCACTGCCTGATGCGTCACAATACACATCGAAAGGCTTTTCTATATCCGGTTGAGCCAATACTGGAGCAGTGGTCAATAACACCTTCAGCTGCTCGAAGGCTTCATTGCATTTGGAGGACCAATCAAACTTGGTATCATTCTTCAATAAACCCATAATAGGTTTAACAATCTTGGAGAAATCCGGAATGAACCTGCGGTAATATCCATCCAGTCCAAGGAAGCTCCGAACTTGATGTAATGTAGTTGGCAATTTCCATTCCAGAATATCCTTGACTTTACTAGGATCGACCGCAATTCCTTTTGCAGATAATACATGTCCAAGAAACTGGATTTCCTCCAACCAAAACGCGCATTTGCTGTACTTAGCATACAAATGGTGCTCCCTTAAGCGCGTTAGTACGATCCATAAGTTCTTAGCATGCTCCTCTTCATTTTTGGAATAGATCAGGATGTCATCAATGAAGACCACCACAAATTTATCTAACTCGGGCATAAACATCGAGTTCATTAAGTATGTGAAGTGGGCTGGAGCATTTGTTAATCCTGAAAGACATGGCTAAATATTCAAATAATCCATACCGCGTAGTGAACGCAGTCTTGGGTTGTAATGCCCAAAATTTTACATGAGAAAAAAATATAATGATATAAATAAATAAATCCATTTAGATTAGTGTGTTGGGAATTTTTCTTTTGAAACCTTTGAAGATTTATTAGTTTCCTTTTTCTTTTCATAAATCAGATAAAAATAGTTAAATAACCAATAAATAAATAAAGAAAATACATATCACACTGAAGAAATTAGTTGTGATACATTTTATTGGAATAAATAATCATAGTTTAAATTTGACCTCAAAATTTCAAATGAAAACATAGAAGAGAAAATAGAAAGGAATTCCTTCCATGAGTAAATAACAAGGAAAATAATATGCAAAGAAAAATATATATGAGTGCTTATAACTCTTCCTACTGGAACATTATTTGGGAATTTAACCTGGGTTTGAAATTACAATCAAATTTGAATTCAAATACTAGAGTTTGAAATGTAGGGAGAAAAGATAAAAAGAAAAAAAAGAGAATAAAATAGCACTGGGCCGGCGTATTCGTTTTTGGCCCACTTCCGAATCACCACCGCGCGGCCCACGATACTCTATGCACCGCGCATGTCCACTCGCTGACGACCAGGCCCCACCGGGCAGCCTCCCGTGCGCGCTTGCCTGCCCTCCCCGTGTCGCCGACCTGCGGGACCCGCTTGGCAGAATCGCCTTCTCCACGGACTCGGTCATCGCGGGCGCCGCCGTTAACTCCGCGCGATTCCGGCCAAACTTCCCCCATCGCGGACTTGATTCCAGGCTATAAATTACTCGGCCCCGCACCCCCCCATCATCCAAATAGGCCTGGTCAGGGCTCCATCCATCATAAGCTGTGAAGAACAACGAGAGCAGAGAAGGAGAGTTTAGGGATGTCGGTGTCGCCGCTTGGGACTCTCGCCTGCACCGTCGCTTTGCACCAGTGAATCGATTCTAGGCACTAGGGCGGGCTCGTGGGTTGTGCTCGGGGAGAAATCCGGGGGCGCGAGGCCCCACGTCGACGTGAATTTCTCATCGGCGCTCCATTTCTTTCGCGGAACCAAGCCTCACCGTGGCCAGCATCGACGAGTTATCGATCCTCGGTAATAAGTGTACCCTCGTCCTCATTTTGTCTTCCACATCAGGAAACTTAGCCGAATTAGAAAACGGGCGTGGGAGTATGGGGATTAACTTCGCCGGTCAGGGCTCGCCGCCGCGGCTGTCCTGTTTACCGCCGTCGTCGTTGGGTCGAGGGTAGGAGACGTGCCCTGGGCCGTTGGATCGAGCGTGTTCGGGCAGGATTACAAGTAGTCGTACCCTTTCGCTTGGACGAGTATTGATCATCGATTTGATATCGTGCGGGTGAGATGAGATAGGACTATAATTAAATCGGGACCTTTGGTCTCCAATCCTGTGGACCTGGGCGAGTTTTAGTCTGGGCCGTTGATGGATCATCCTGCGGCCCTTACTGCGTACCGGTTCGCTTCACTCTAGATCTAATCTGGACCGTACAATGTGGATCGGGCGACTCAAATGCAATCGTACCCTTTCGGCCGGCCACCTTTCTAACAAGCCCCTCTGGTTCTTAGAATTTAACCCGCGGTCCGTTGCGTGGTTAAGCCTGAGTCTTAGGAAGGTTTCTGTTTTAATCCCTGCCCTTTTACAAATTTGAGGCCCAGTCCAGAATATTATAAAACAGAGAAAATAATTTATAAATGGATTTTTAATAGATAAATAAATGCTAGAACTTGTTTACCTCATAGAAAATCCATTTTTAGTCCAAATTAATCCATTCCACTTCCTAAAATTTTGTAATTTTATTCTCTACCACCTAGAGCCTCTGTTTTGTCATGAAAACAATTAGAAATTTAATCTCTCACTTAATCCATTATAAACACATAAAACCTTTGAAAATTCATAACTTAAAATCTATAACTCCAAAATTAATGATTCCTGTTCCTATGATCTTATTTTAATATGTATATTATTAATGTGTAATTTGTTCTTATGTTTGGTGTAATGTTAATTTTGCCTATACCATGTTTGTTTGAATCGCTACGACTAGCAGTGAGGTCACGAGTCACCTGAAGATCATCCTGGTACCTGGAATCTCAAGTCCCAGGCAAGTTGTGCCCTTGATCACTTCTTTTTACCCACTCATGTTCTAATTAATCATAATGATCTGCATAGGTTAATTTTGATGGGACCCAATAGGTTACCCTAGTTTGACTATCTTTATACCTTGTTCACCACTGAATCTTTGGGTAGTACTTGCTATCGCTTTATGTGGATTTGGGTATAGAGATACACATTACTATTCATGATTATACTTTCATTGTCAGCTGTTATTTACTGTTCATGTTAAGATCATTATGTTAATTGGAACATGGAGAACCACCCGGGAAAACAGTGCTACCACAAGGGAGGAATGGGACCCCTTGGCTGATTAATTAGGAAAGCTAGTGGAAGACTACCTTACCCGAAAAGGGCAAGGGCAGTAGGGGAGTGGTCTGTGTAGGGAGGCCCTCGGGAGGATTTTGCTGCGATGGCGGTCCTGCAAGGGATTCCTGCATTGGAACTTCCTATAAACTGTAGCGGGTTTTCTGAAGCTAGTGGCACTTTGTAAAGGCCTCGTAGTGTTACCCTGCCTCGCCTCCTCGGTAGAGGTGTATGGGATTGGCCGTCTCTTGGCAGATGGGTAACACGACTTGTGGGTAAAGATGCGCAACCTCTGCAGAGTGTAAAACTGGTATACTAGCCGTGCTCACGGTCATGAGCAACTCGGACACTCACATGATTAATCTATGGAACTTAAATTCAATTTGTCATATGCATTGCATCGCAGGTGATGTTGTTACTTCTGTTCTACTATTTAATTGGGTTGGTATTTACTTATACTTAGTAATTGCTAATAAAATTTTGACCAACTTTAAAAGCAATGCTCAGCTTCAACCATCCTCTTTGGTAAAGCCTTACACTTCACATGAGCTCCCACCTTTGGCGAGTTCATGCACATTATTCCCCACAACTTGTTGAGCTATGAACGTATGTGAGCTCACTCTTGCTGTCTCACTACCTCCCCCACAGGTCAAGAGCAGGTACCACAGGATGAGGCGCTTGAAGGATGCTATGAGGTGTTCGTGAGAGGTCTAGGCCGTCGTCTCCCAGTCAACTTTGGGTTGCTGGACCGTTGTCTCGTTATTATGTAATTATTTATTTTGTATAGAACTCCTGTTATATATAAATATGTGACATTCGATCCTGTGCCACTATACATCATATGTGTGAGACTTGGTCCCAGCATACCTGGTGTTTATGTTCGCGCCCGGGTCTTGGTGCTCCGAAACCCGGGTGTGACATGGGTATATCTTCGCGTCGAATGCGGATCTAATGATAACCTGATCTGAGGTCAATCTTGGAGAATACCCAAGCTCCAGTGAATTGATCGAATAAGATATCGATCCGGGAAAGAGGATACTTATTCTTGATGGTGACCTCATTAAGGGGTCTGTAGTCCACGCACATTCGAAGTGTCTGATCCTTCTTAACGAAAATTGTTGGACATCCCCATGGTGCTGAACTAGGCCTAATGAACCCCTTCTCAAGCAAGTCTTGTAATTGAGTCTTGAGTTCTGCTAATTCATTAGGCGGCATTCGGTACGACCTTCTAAAAATAGGAGCAGTACCGGGCTTTATTTCAATCACAAATTCCACATCCCTTTCTGGTGTCAACCCAAGAAAATCGTCAGGAAAGACATCCGGGAATTCACATACCACCAGAATATCCTGAATTTCTTGTACTATAGCTTCCTAAACTCGTCTAGATGGTTTGGCTATGACAGCTACAGGGATGCACAATTGATTCTCTTCATGGCCATGGCTCCATTTGATGGTCCTTAAGTCGGTATTGATGATGGCCTTATGCTGGGCTAACCAGTTCATGCCCAGGATTACAGCTATGTCTTGACCCTTTAAAACAATCATGTTGGTAGGAAATTCTTTCGTCCAACGTTACTGGTATGTGGAAAACTACTTCCTTAGTAAATATCTGTCCCCTAGGTGAGTGGATAATAAATCCTACCCTTGATTCAGTGCAAGGAATGCAATGCTTTTCCACAAAATTCTTGCTTATGAAGGTATGTGATGCACCAGAATCAAAGAGGATAACTGCTGTGTAATTGGCAATAAGGAATGTACCCATCATTACCGGCTCGCCTTCCGGTGTTGTAGCCACTTGGGTATAATAAATCCGTCTGGTTTTCTTGAAGTTCTTGCCCGTTGAAGTATAAGTCGTATTGCCCTTTCCATGGTTGGTGTTCTCAGAGTTGTGTTGGAAATTGGTTTTATTTTGCTTCGGGTAGGGGCAGTCCTTAATGAAATGTCCGGAAGTAGGAGACCGTTCGTCCTTTGTTGCTTCATTTCCTGCTGTAGGAGACCGTTTGTCAGCAAGGTTCATAGAAGGAGGGGGCCTGAAAAGGTCTAGCTCCCCATCAGGTGCTTCATTTGGTGTACCCGAGGGTCGGCTCCCATTGCAGCAATGTCAGAAGGCATGTTCGGGTGCAGTCGAGCATACAATACATGTACTTCTTCATGTAAAGTATTATAGTACACTTGCAGGCTTTCGAGGGACGCACTAAGCTCTGCCACACGAGTTAGAGCTTTCGCTTCGCAGTCCCAAGCGAATGAACGCCAGTTGACGGCCCAATCAATGGTCGTATCCCGTTCTGAGATCTCATATTGCAAGCAGCTGACTTTGGCCGACAATTCCGCTATACGGTGACTGTCCTGCTCCCGTGCCCTATTTATTTGGCGTAACTCTGTCCGGAGTTGCTCCACCCTGGCTTCCAGGTCCCCAATTGGGTCATTGCTGCCACTACTACTTCCTTCGTGCCTGGAAGCTAGCTGATGTCGTGGCACTCCAAAAGGTCCAGTAGATTTGCGCGCTGTTTTCCTAGAATGCGCCATATCTCCATAAGAGGGGAAGATTTATTAGTATATTTTAAACATGATGCATGCATAACCTGATAATTATGGAATCAACTTTCGTTGATCCCCAACTTCCAATATATTGCACTTTGTTACCCAACTGTACAAGATAAGGGACTACCAGAAAGTGGTAAGGTAAGAATGAAAGAATATTTCTAGGTAAGTGTTTAAAATTTCATTTTGAAGTACTACATAATATCTGAAGAGATGGGCTTCGCTCCGATACAAGCTATGACGGAACCTCCCAAGGTATTAGGCCCACCTACAGTTGTCCTTGTCCCAAGGACCTTGGACAACCCTGTAGATGCACATAATCACTTGACAAGTTCGGTAATTGTATTCTCATCATTTCACCCAAGAGCGCTTCACCCGTCACGCAGATATTACATCACATCGGAGGAATGAATAAATGGAAGCAAATTACAATAACTTAATTTACATTCATCCAATATATAGAGAGAGTATTATTATTACAATATCAGGGTATTACGAGTGCATAGAGTATTATTACAGACCAGGGAGGCAAAACACCCTCCCGCACACAAGTTTATTGTTTTCAAAGTGGGAGGCAAACATCCTCCCGCGACCAACTTCACTGCTGGGGCTCTTCCTTGGGTACCACCTTTGAACAGAAATAGCAAAACTTTGTTGTTTCCTCACCTACAACAACATGGGTTTGAAAACCCTGAGTACGGAGTGTACTTTCGCAAGTTTTACCCGACAAAAGAAAACGGCTCTCAAGGATATGCTGGCTTGAGGGAGTCAAGGTAAGGCTATTCAAGAAGCAAAGACTCAGTTTGCGGAAATGCTTACTAATAGTGGATCCTTAAAAATCCAGTTTTATTACCAATGTTAAGTCATTACCTGTAGCTAGAGTGCTTTCTACCCTAGTTCAAGCACTTGGCCTCCACTAGCCGTCTTTTATCACCATTTTTCTTTATTGGATTACTACGTGTAGGGCAGTGACCAAGTATTCATATCCAAGAAGTAACGGTGATCTAAATCGATTAATACCCAGCTGGAGATCTCCAACCACACGACATATGTAGCACTTAACCCTTGCATATGTCAACTCGCCACCGGGGTTCTCAAGACCAGACCAGGTTCACGCCAACCGAGAGCATAGATACACCACCGTCCAGCCTCTTGCCACGGAGGGTACACGCTACTCTCTCCATCTCTCCACTCCCATTGTGTGTTGGCCTTTCTGGTATTGGTCTGCCCAAGGCAAAGCTTACCCATGACGAGGCATGTGGCCAGTTAAAGGGTCCTCAATTAGCAAGCCTACATCGGTACGGTCCTTAATCGACTCAGACGGAGACACTACATCGAGACTCCCTTCTCGTGCAAGTCACCCGCCCGGTCTCGTCTTTATCATTTTCAATCCCAAAACTTGGTGTGACAAAACCTCCCAAGTCATTAGACCCACCTATAGTTCTCTTTGTCCAGCTGACCTCGGACAACCCTGTAAATGCACCTGATCACTTGACAAGTTTGGTATCTGTATCCTTTACCCTTTCCAAGAGCGTTTCACCCGTCACACAGATATTACAACACATCGGAGGAACGAATAAGCGGAAGCTATTACAGTAACTTAATTTACATTAAAATATAGAAAGAGTGTTACTATTACAGATCAGTGGTATATGAGTGTAGAAGTAATATTATTACAAACTCGGGAGGCAAAAACCCCTCCCGCTCAAAATATAATGTTTTTAAATGGAGGACAACATCCTCCCGAGGCTTCATTCTTGAGATTCTTTCTTTGGCACCACCATAGAGCAAGAGCAACAAAAGCTTGCTGCTTCCTCACCTACAACAACATGGGTTCGAAAACCTTAAGTATGAAGTGTACTTTCGCAAGTCTTACCCGTCAATATAAAAGACTCTCAAGGATATGCTGGCTTGAGGGAGTCAAGGTAAGGTTTAATCAAGAATCAAGACTTTGTTTGCAAAATTGCTTACTAACAGTGGATCCTTAAAAATCCAGTTTTATTAGCCAGTTAAGTCATTACCTGAATCTAGAGTTCTCTCTACCCTAGCTCAAGCACTTGGCCTATACTAGTCATCTTTTATCTTCCCTTTAAGTTCACTGGAATGCTACGTGTAGGTCAGTGACCAAGTCTTCATGTCCGAGAAATAACGGCGATCCGAATCGATTAATACCCAGCTGGGGATCTCCAATCACACGACATATGTAGCGCTTAACCCTTGCATATGTCAACTCGCCACTAGGGTTCTTAAGACCAGATCAGGTTCACGCCAACTGAGAGCACAGATACACCACCGTCCAGCCTCTCGCCATAGAGGGTACACGCTACTCTCGCCATGTCTCCACTCCCATTGTGTGTTGTCTTATTCTGGTAATAGTCTGCCCAAGGCAAAGCTTACCCATGATGAGGCATGTGACCAGTTAAAAGGTCCTCGATCATCAAGTCTACATCAACAAGGTCCTTAATCAACTCAAACGGAGACACTACACTGAGACTCTTTTCTCGTGCAAGTCACCCGCCCGGTCTCAGCTTTATCATTTCAACCCAAAGTTTGGTACCTGATAGAGGTACATCTTTTCTGATGTTGAACCCATCAAGGCCCTGATGGATCCGCCATCATGTTTTATTTTTGAAAACATCCCATCCCACTTGAAGCATCATATTTTGTCAAAACAAAACATTTTGTTTTTCTATAGCAAGACTAAGCATCAGAAAAACCTTTTCATAAAACAGGTGATCAAGGTAAGGTAATCAATCTTCCAAGGAAGGAAATACATCAATTGTTTAGCACACGACTCCTATCACCTAATGAATCAAGCAAGTGACAAAGATTTTAAAATAGCAAGGAGGTGGCAAATGCACTGGGGCTCGCCTTGTGTTATAGGAGAGTCGGGCTCTGCTCCACAAATGTCAAAATAAAAGCAGTTCCCGGCAGGTGGGTCTTCAGGTGGTGGTGTGACTCCTTCTTCAACCACTACTTCTTCCTCGTTCTCTATATATAATCATATATAACCATGAATGCTCATGTAATGCTTATCAAAATGCTACTACAAATAATAATTGGAATTGAATTCCAATCTAATAATAATAATTTAGGCATATATTAATTAAGCTAATTCGATTTTATACAAAATATATCTGTATACTATTATTAGTAAGATGTCGGAGATATTTATGTGTTATATTTTTACTATAGAGGAGTGAGACGAAGAGTGTCATATAAGTTACAGAGTAGAAACAAATTCTACTACTGTATAAAATCAATTCCCATCCCCCACCCTATGAATTTGAGATAGGCTTATATCTAAACTTTGGAAAGTGGTGGAATGTCAAATTCCAAACTAAATAAGTTACTTTAGTGAGTGAATTCCAATTCCTTTAAAATGAAGGGATCCAAACACCCCGTAATAGAAAAGGTTTATCAAGTTGTATCTTGAATACAATTTTCCTTCACGGTATTCCAGGAAACTAGGGTTTTTGGAGTCAGTATTTTACTTCATAGGGCAGACACTACTTAGAATATTAGGGTTTTGGGGTTTAGGTATCAAACATTGTCCAAAGCAAGTCAAACTTCACATAAGGTTTCTAAATATTATTTTAAGCTTATCATATTTTGGCTAAAATTCCTAAAATTCCAATAGACTAGGTTTTGGCTATTTTAAATACTTCATAATTCCTAGTTTGGACTAAAAATCTTGGAACCATTTTTATTAAATACTATAGAAATTTTATTATTCCAACAAAATTGGTCTCGTATTTTTAGTATTTTTCTCGAATTTTCTATAGATTTCTAAATTCTGGTAGAAAAAGAAAAAAGAGAAAAGGTCAACAGTACTGGGCTTAATCTGACCCGAGAAGGCCCACGATTGGCGAAATGGCCCCGTGCGCGCGCCCGCGCTGATGACTTTGCGCAAAGGCCCCTAGCGTTTTAAACAACTTGAAAAGAGTCTGAAGCACTATTTCCTGAGTCACTAACAATTGTACTGAGACCCTCGCACTTCTATTCCTTCACAACGCCAGGTCCACGACGCTGAACTGCGGAGCAGTGGCTCTGGCGAGACTATACCGGCGAAGATACGCAATGACCGGTGCTCAAGAAGTGGTTGACACCTAATTCGACCACTAATAATCACTTCCCCTCAACCAATTTCAAGATTCTAGGCCCCAATCTCTCTGCCCGCGGTGACAGTGCGATCAACAGACAACTTGAAGCGTTCCCGGTGATCCTATGAGTTCTAGCTTAATCAGCCGGGTCAGGGAGTATCAATAGCACATCAGAGTACTGAAACGAGTGAACAGAGGGCATGAACGGACCTGTGGATCGCTGACCGCGACGAGCTCACACACGCGTTGTTTTTGACAGATTTGGGGGAAATCCCAAATTGGAGCTCATTGGTGAACAATCTGAGACACGAGTGGGTGCGTTGGATGCTTGAATACCTCGCGGAGCAGATGGCACGCTCAATTTATAGGATTCGAGGGCGGTGGCCCATGAATTGGAGATGGTGCGGTGTCAGCCACAGAGGGATGAGGTTACTGGCGCAAGCAATTCGTGGATGTTACCGTGGCAAATTCTTGGGCGACCAATGGGCTATGTATTGTGACTAATTGCGACATGGTGAGATGGCCGACGGCGTGTCATGACCGCGAGGAACGGTGGTACGACGGTGAGGGTCGCGCGGCCATGTCGCAGGTAACCGGATACGCGACAAAGCGTTCACTGTGCCTCAAGTTCACCCATGGCGAGATCTTTTTACCCGGGGATTGTTATCTGTGCTTAACGGAGTGTGAATCGCGACGCTGGCATGAATCCAAATGCAAGGTCGCCGGCGGCGAGGTGCTCTGCACCAAAGATATTTCTGGCACTACACCATCAAGGGGACATTGAGAGCATTTGAATGCACGGTTTGTAGTGCCCTAATCTCAAATTTTTCTGTGAGAATGTGTTAACCTCTCTGTAACAAAATTGTAGCCCTATAATCCAGCTACAATCTTGCTATAGTAACTATACTCAATTGATCACTAGATCTCACTCCAATTCGACCTCAAAGTCCTGCCAATGTCACTGGTAACCATAATTCAGTTATTAATGCAACTGACAGCTCAACTTTGTGCTCATTTTACTCTAAACTTTGTATGTGATCAAGGCTTAGTTACTTAAGCAAAGTTGCACTCCTATTATAGCTCTATAAGTTTGATGTGTTGACCCTAGGCAAATTCCTTGTATTTTTAGAAATACAGAGCTCCAAAGTCAGCCCTATTCAACTGATTTTGGACTTAGGCACATGAGAGGTATAGGGTGTCTTTTTGCAAATAAGCCCAAATCTCATAATTTGATTTGCAAATCCTCAAATGTGTGAAACATATGGTTTGAGGTGCCCTAATACCTTGGTTTTTGCTCTTTGGTCCAAAAGTGCACCAATTATACACCTAGCCCCCTAAGGTTCTAATTTAGGGTTTTCCAAGGGTCTTTTCAGGGTTTTTAGCACTTTAGGGTTTGGATGCCACTCAAGTCATTCCAAGAGGATATCTTAGGATCATTCCTCATATCTTTTGAAGTTTTCTCATGCTTGGGCTTCCCTTATATCCATAAGCCCAGATTTAGGGTTAAGTACTTTACACTAGAGTTAACCACACATCAAGTCATATCAGTACAAAATTTTTGAAATTTTTACCAAGTGAATGCACTCTAGGTGTGACAAACACATGATATGCTAATGCTCATGATGTTATGCTCAAGTTTTAGTGACAGTAACACCAGAGGTGTTACACTTGGTACCTGACAGAGGTACATCTTGTCCGATGTTGAACCCATCAAGGCCAGGATGGATCCACCATCAAGTTTTATTTTTGAAAACATCCCATTCCATCTAGAGCACCATCTTTTGTCAAAACCAAAACATTTTGTTTTCTAAAGCAAGACTAAGCATCAGAAAACTTTTTAACAAACAGGTAATCAAGGAAGGATAAATAGTTCCAAGGAAGGAAATGCGGCAATTGGCTTAGCACAGAACTCCTATCACCTAATGCATCATTCAAGTGATAAAAAGTTTAAAATCACAAGGAAAAGGTAAATGCACTGGGGCTTGCCTTGTGTTGTAGGGGATTCAGGATCTGTTCCACAGATTTCAAAATAAAAACTATTCCTGGCAGGTGGAGTCTCACTTGGTGGTGCAGTTTCTTCTTCCTTGACTATTTCCTCTTCGTTTTCTAAACATAACAATATACATACATAAATGCCCATGTGATGCTATGATTATGCAGTTATGATAGAACATAGTAAGTTATATCTTGAATATAACTTTCCTTCACGGTACACCTGGTTGACTAGGGTTTTCTGAATCAGTACTCTATTAGGATAAGGCAATTATTACCTAAGGAAGCTAGGGTTTTGGGTTTGGGAATCAAACAATGTCCAAAACATACCAAACTTTACCCAAGGGTTCTAATTATCAAATTGAGTTTACCCAAAAAGTTTTATGATTTTTGGAGCTAGTAATTAAAGACTAGGTTTAAGCACCTTTAATTGGTAAATAATTCCTAGTTGGGACTTAAAATCTTGGAACTATTCTTATTAAATACTAGAAGAATTTAGTAGTCTAGTAAAATTGGTCCCATATTTTTAGCATTTTTCTAGAATTTCTTATAAATTCCCTAAGCGTGGTAGAAAAGAAAAGGGAAAATGATGAATAGTAATGGGCTGAAACCAGCCCGAGTCAGCCCACGTCTAGGCGAAACGCACCCACGCACGCGCCCGCGATGCTAACTTTACGTAGAGGACCTCGGTCATTCAAATAACTGGAAAAGAACCCTACGCACTATTCATCTGTGTCTCTGACATTCACAGTTAGGCCCCTGCACTTCAGTTTCTTCGCAGCGCCAAGTCCACGACGGTGAATGTCGACGAGCATGCCTCTGGCAAACTTGTACTGGTCGGAATATGCAACGGCTGGTGCTCTAACTCGGCTAACACCAAATCCTACCCTAGGCGACTCTAATCCCTCAACTAATTGCACGAATCCAAGCCGGAATCTCACTGTCCACGACGACGACGAAAATCAGAGACAATCCGAGGTGTTCATGACGATTTGGTGCAGTCTAGCTTAATCAAATGGGTCTTTGAGCAATAGGAGGCTTGAGGGAGGCTAGAACACTAATCAAAGAAGCTTGAACTGACCTGCAGGGGGCTGGCCACGGCGAGGCGTTCACGGTGACGCGGAAAACAATTTTGGGGGAAATGCAAAATTGGGAGGCTCTGGTGGATGATCAGAGGTGCGAGTTGGTGTGCTGGGTGCGTAATAACCTAGCAGAGCTCACTGGGGCAGCAATTTATAGACTCCACCGGTGGTGGCGTCCAATTCGAAGAAAGCGCGCTAGCGGCCGAAGAGAGGGGAAGTTACTAGCGCGAGTGTTATCGTGGCTTTCACCGTGGCAAAGCATCCGGCGATGGACGAACTCACTACTATGGTTCACTGCAACGTGTTAAAGCTCCTAGGCACGTGGCGCACAGACGGTAAGCGGCTAACGCAGGCGAGGATCATCACAGCCGACCATAGAGCAAGTGGCTACGGTGAACCATCCAATGACCGGGTCTGAGCTTATCTAGGCGCCAAGATCTTTTACTCCCCTCGGTTATCCACTTTGCGCCGAGCATGAATCGCGACACCGGCGAGGATCGTGGCACGGAGTTCACCGGCGGCTCGATACACTGCATCTGAAGATCTTTTCATGCACTGTACCACGGCCATCTTCGTTAGTCGTTCTGACATAGCACATTTGGGGGCAATTTACTTCAAAATTTGCACAGCACTAGGTCAAGCGTAATACAACAAATTTGTTTACCAATGTTAGGGCTTGAACTTTGCCACAATGACCTTGACCTTATCTCCATCGAATTAACCATGAACTGCTTCCAAAGTTACCCAAATGTCACTGAACATAGGTTTTCAGAGTTAAGGTTGTCTGACAGGCCAGTTTCAGGTCTCTTTTTGTCCCATTTTCATGTAGTACTAGGGCTTACTCACTTAATCAAATTTGTACCCCTAACATATCTCTACAAGTTTGATGTATTGACCTAGGGAAAATTCCTTATGAATTCAGAGATATAGAGCTCTAAAAATGACTCAACTTCATTGAATTTCAGACTTAGTCACATAGTGTTCATGTGACCCTTTTGCAAATAAGTCCAAATTTCATCACTCAACTTGAAAATTCTCCAATGAGAAAGTTACTTGGTTTGTGGTGTTCTATTACTTTGATATTTGCACTTTGGTCCAAAACTGCATAAAATCTGCATTTACCTCCTTAGGGTTCTAATTAGGGTTTTCTAGGGTTTCTTTTAGGGTTTTGAGCACACTAGGGTCTTTGTGCCATTCAAATCCATCACTCTTAATCTCTTTTGGGTGTTTCCAAAGACTTTTGAGATTTTAATTACCTTGGCTTCATTTCCGTCCATAGGTCCTAATCCCAGGGTTAAGTACCCTACTCTAAGGTTAAACACTCTTCAAGTCACATCATCACAACTTGTTTGAAAATTTTACCTAGTGAATGCATTCTAGGTGTAACAAACAATCATGAAATGTTAATGCACATGATGTTATGCTCAAGTTTTAGTGCCAGTAACACCAGGGGTGTTACATGTTCCATTTAACATAATTGTCTTATCATGAACAAAAATAGAACAGTAATAAAGAATGATCATGTGTAATAGTTATCTCAACACCCAAAACCATATATAGCAATCGCAAAGACTACCCAAAAGTTTAGAGGTAAACAATGTTAAAAGATAACTAGACTAGGGTGGCCTATTGGGTCCCATCAAAATTAGGCCTATGCATGGTAAAATAATTATATAGAACGCTACTGCTCCCTTGCCCCTGGGTCATAGCCTTCCTATTCATTTCCCCCAGCTGAACACACTTGTATTCAATAGCTAGAGCCTTGTCTAGAAGCCATTGGAATGATGGAAAGGTGTGAGCAACCAGTGAATACTAAAGTGATACATTAAGTCCTTCTATGAAGTCTTCCAGCTTCCTTTCATCATTAGCCACTTCATCTGGAGCATATCTTGAAAGTTGAATAAATTTGTCTCGATATTCGCTGACTGGCATATTGCCCTACTTCAGCGATAGAAATTCCTTCTTCTTCTTGATTTTCATGAGTCCAGCAGGAATATGATAGTTTTTGAACTGTGTAGTGAATTCTACCCTAGTGATATCATTGGTAGCATCATGAGAAGTAGTGTAAGAATCCCACCAATCAGTAGCGGGACCAGTAAGACGACCAAAAGCATAAAGCACCTTCTCCCAGTGAGAGCATTGGGCGACATTCAGCATCTTCTCCACTGACTTCAGCCAATCATTAGCGTGCAGAGGATCTGGAGAGCTGGCGAATGTTGGTGGCTTGTGGCTCATGAACTCCTAGTGCTTGTCCCGGGGTGGAACTAGTGGTGGTGGTGGAGGCATTGGTGCTTGTTGTTGTCGTACCATCCTTTCTTGCCTCATTTCTTCTCTCATCTCCTGCCTTTCCTGGTGCATCTCTTGACGTTCCTATCGCATCTGAGCTTGCATATCCGTCATAGTATTTGCCATCTATTGCAGCATCTGCATCTGAGCTGCAACAAATGTATCTGTCCTAGCCGGTGGAGGATTTGGAGGATTCATTTCTTCTTGTTGTCTAATCACCCTTTGGTTGTGTGGGTTGGCAGGTAGATCGATTCTGCCTCCCTTCCTGGTATTGACCTTCTAAGTTAGAAACACATGGTAAGAAAGAATTGTAGATAAGACGAGTAACTACGAGACAAAATCCTTTGGGGGTTTTATTAGCTATGTTGATTAGTGTGTCACCTTCTAATGCTAATATATTACCTTATGGTGGTACATACTAAAATTCCCTGCTATACTATTTGAATCAATCAAAGAAGCAAATCAGGCATTTACCATCAGAACAATCACCCAAACACTTTAGATAGAGAAAATAATTTTACATTTTGTCTTAGGTCTCCTATCTCTTTAGAGGGTCATAAATGTAGGATTCCAAAGTGTGAAATCCTCCTTGTGTTAGAATATAAAAGATAAGAATAGTCAGAGTAGAACTACAAAAGTTGAGACAGGATCAAGATAAGTATAGAAAGAATCAGAGTAAGGTAAGTAGGTAAGGTTTTGTCCAGTTTTATCTAGGTTTCGTCCTACAGTCAACATTTCCTCTGATACCACTTCTGTCACACCTGGATTTAAGGGATAAAGCCGTGTGCGTCTCATATGTGCGCCAAAGAAGAACATCACATATAATAACGAAGTGTATAGAGATAAATGTCACAAGTATCATTATTACATAGCGGAAGTCTTACAAAATAAATGATAATAATAAAGCAAACTAAATATTATTCCTTGGCGCCAACAAGCTAACTGGGAGACGCCACCTAGATTAGCTCGAACTCTTCATTATAAGGCTCCTCCTGGACTACCTATTCTTCTCATGTGGGGGGTTTATATATCGCAAGGGTGAGCTCACAAAATATCATAGCTCAACATGTTGTGGGGAATAATGTGCATGAACTCACCAAAGGTGGGAGCTCATGAGAAGTGAAAGGCTGATCAAGAAATAAGGGTTAAAGCTGAGCATTGCTTTTAATAAGTTGGTAAAATTTTATTAGCAGTTACTAAATGTAAGTAGATACCAAACTAGAGTAATAATAGATCAAAAATGAATAATAAATCCCAATGTGATGCAAATGACAAATTGAATTTAATTCCATAAATTGATCATGCAAGAGCCTTGAGCTGCTCTGGAACCTGAGCACGGCTAGTATACTAGTTTTACACTCTACAGAGGTTGTACCCTGTACCCACAAGTTGTGTATCCCGTCTAGCCAGAGTTTGCAAGGCCCTTAGACACTGCCGAGGTGAATGGCTAGGGATCTACTACGAGGCCTTTACAAAGTTCCAGTAGCTTCAGAAAACCCGCTACAGTTTCTAGGAACAACAATGCAGGAGTCCCTCGTCTGACCGCCATCGCGGCAAAATCAACCCGTGAACCTCCCTAACGCCTAATCCCCTACTTCCCTTGCCCCTTTCGGGTAAGGTAGTCCTCCACTAGCTTTCCTAGTTAGTCAGTCAAGGGCGTCCCTTTCCACCCTTGTGGTGGCACGTGTTTCTCAAGTTAAGCTCGAAGTTCCAATTAAAATAATTGTCTTATCAAGAACAAAAATAGAATAGTAATAAAGAATGATCATGTATAACAGTTATCTCAGCACCCAAAATCATATATAGCAATAGAAAAGACTACCCAAAAGTTAAAGGGTAAACAAGGTGAAAAGATAACCAGACTAGGGTGGCCTATTGGGTCCCATCAAAATTAAGCCTATGCATGATTAAATAAATATAAAGAACACTATTGGGTAAATAAAAGTGGTCAAGGGCACAACTGGCCTTCAATGAGCTCCTACTCACCAATTTCTACCTGCTGAACACCCGGATCATCGGCCACTGGTTTGTTTACTCGTCACAATACAAACATACATGGCACAAGGGATAAATTAACATCACACCAAACATTAGTACATAATACATATTAATAATTTATGCATCGAAACGAGATCGTAGGAATAGGAATCACTAAATTCGGAGTTACCAATTTTAAGTTATGATTTTCCGAAGATTTTATGTGTTTGGTTAATGTTCATGTGTACATTGTGAAATACAAATGTGAATGAGCCAACAGTTTACATTCATTATCTCCGTATATTCTTATTCATTCATTAAGTGGTGAAGGCAGGTCCTTCGTGACCTTCGTCTAAAGATCATTATATCAAAGGGAGATAATGCTTCGAAGGACGAGGGTCTTTAATCCTTAACAACTGTGTTGCAGTGTTCTTAATTCATAGCATTTGAGAACAACTGACCAACACCCAGCATGTATATTTTATTTATATATTAATTACTTATTCACTTATTCAGAAATATATATTTCAAATGTGAAGAACACGTATTATTAGGACATACCATTTTTAATATAAATTTAAAAGTTCTTCCACAATTCAACATTTACTACTTATTATTATTTATTTAAGTTAAAGTGATATGTTTTATATAGGTACAAAATCATTTATAGGAGTAATTTTATCTCAAATCCCTTGGAGAACTTTTTACACATCACAAAAAATGATTTTGGGTGTTACAACAGCGTGTCCTGCACTAGGAAAATGGGCAGGTACGCTGTCATGACTTCCCCCGTCACTCCAGCAGCCTAGGCGGCGGTCGTGTAGACTGCCAACCAGCATCCCAGGTCTTGCTTGGGCTCATACTTATCGATGTTGGAAACTTTGAAGTTAGGAGGCCACTGGATTGCTCGGAGCCGAGGGGTGAGCGAGGAGACCCCGCACGTTTCCCTCTTCTCCTGTCGATGATGATGTCGCCGGTTCCAGGGAGGTGAGCGAGCATCATGTAGCCTCGACTGTCTCAGGGCTAGGCTGCTAGTGGAGGCTATCGCTGACTCGGTCCTGGTCGCACGGCTACTTGTCGGTGCCCCATGATCTCGGTTGTATTATTCTCGGCACCTTATCTCATTCTCATGTCGGCGATCATGCAAAGCGCTGATGTTGCTTCGCGCGTCTCGTCGGCTGTTGATGGCGTGACACAGATCATTTGGTGGGTGGGCGAGAGGTAGAAGATGATTAGTCGCTTGGGTGGGCACTCGCCGATAGCCCTCCACGTCTGGGGTTCACGGCAGGCCGTTGGCTATCTGCGCTAGGACCCCTCCAACCTCGCTCGGCATGTTTTGTGCTCGAGCGAAGTCAGGGTATAGGTTCTAGGCGAGGAGCGGGTTCTCGCACTAGAGCCTAGCGACTTGTTCTACCTCCTCCCGCTCATGTTCCTAAGCCTAGCGACGATCACGGCGATGGAAGTTGCGCCGTTCTTGTTGTGTTCTTTCGCCGGGGGCCTCCCCCATCTCAGAAGCTTCATCCCGAGAAACGGGCTGAGCCGGATCATGTTCTCCAACTTCGTGGTGTCATCGTCGTATGTTTCAGTGCCTGTTTCGCCGTCATCGCGCATCGCGCTGGGGGGCTCCTCCCCCAGCATGGTGGGTTCGTCATCGGAGATAGGCGATGTTTCCAGTCTCCCCTGAATGAAGATAATGTCTGGGAAGAAAGGTGTGGGTGTAGCGGTGCGTTCCTTCCCGTTGTCCCTTGAGGGCGGAGCAATTGGGACGACTGGCCTGCAATGCTTCTCGTCCTCAGTTTGGAGCGTTAATCTCCTTCTGTCGGGTGACCCATTTCCACACCTTAGTGGGCGAGGTGGACAACGGAGTTCGCCAAGTCAGGGGGCCATGGACAACTGGCCTTCAGCTACCCGAGGAATCTCGAGCCTAGCCTCATGCGGGACCATGCCCTGTCACGTCATCGGCGGGGTTTTTGCTGGTGTGGTTTGTGGTATCATCATGGCTTCCTTTGGTGATCTCGAGGGAGATTCCCTCTCGTGTGGAGTCGTTATGTGATGCAGAATCCTCTCTGTGTCTGCTACGCAGGAGATGGTTTCCAAGAAGAAGACTACTCCTGGGTTGATGGTGATCATGCTCTTGAAGACGACGGCCATGGAGCCAGCGTTGATCGATGACGCATCCCCTACCTAGCACCCTAGCCATCGGTGTTTGTTACCCGACCGCAGCCCCGGGGTTACCCTCGTGGTGCTTTTGGGTAGGACAACATCGTTGATTGTGACTCGATGGTTCGTGCGGTGGCACGATGGAAGAAACACACAAGCTTGAGCAGGTTCGGGCCGCTTGAGGGGCGTAATACCCTACATCCTGTGATGATTTTTGGTATTCAGGCGAGATTACAAATTGTGGACTATGAGAATGGTGGGCTGAGGGTGAGATGAAAACGGTAGGGGTGCCTCCTTGCATTATATACACAACCAAGGATACCCCCCTGTACAGATGATGATCGCAATCCCATTGCTAATCTCCTGATTTGTAGCGAACAGTCTTCCTTTATCCTCGGGAATTCTTATGTTCTCGCACTAAATTATCGCCGGCGGTTCAGCCTGTCAGGTGGGCACAACCAACCCCGCCCAACATACCCGTGCTCCTGTAGCAGCTAACTCAGACGTGGGCCTCTTTCGTATCAGAACAGGCTTGCCTCTGTTGGTTTCCTTCATCCAGCCCACCACAAGACGCCCAGGAGCGCGCCTGCTAGGTGGCCCCAGACGTGTTTTCATGCTCGTGTGGACCCGGGTGATATCCATCCCACACAGATGAGCTTTGATGAATTTGAAATGTGATGCATATGATGTATGTGAATTGTGAATGATGTATATGATGTATGTGAATGGATATGTATTATATGTGTCTTGTTATGTTTACACTATGTCACACCCGGTTTTAAGGGCAAAACTGAATGCATAGCATTTGTGTGCTAGGATCTATTTCCACACATATGTTGATGTCACAAGTATAATATATCAAATGAACAATGCATAAAAGTGTAAATAAATATTATATTAACATATTATAGTTCAAGCAGACGTAATGTCGTAACCTTTATTCATCAATGTACATGCGAAATATGGGCATCCTTCCACAGGAAGATAACTGGGGGTATCACTAGACTAGCATCCATCAAGTTCACCATCATATCTTCATCTGCAAACTTCTGATCAAAATTAAGCAAGGGGTGAGTTCACTTATTGTGGGGGGATCAGTAAATGGGGTAAAAATTCAAGGTTAACAAGGTAAGGCTAAAGTTTAATGATGTTAGCATTTTAGTTGGTCAACATTTTATTATCAACACCTGATTACTAAGTATAAGCATATACCAACCCCATATTAAGCATAAGCAAAATTCATCAGCATATATATCATTTGCATAAATCTCAGAACCACTTGAGCCAAAAGGACCATGATTTATTTCCATCTTCAAGTTTAATTATCATGTGAGGGTCATGGCTGCTTAACCGTGAGCACGACTGATATATCAGTTTTACACTCTGCAGAGGTGGCACAACTTTACCCATGAGTCACAATTCCTTTCTAGCTCGGGTTTGCATGTCCCGTATTCACTTCCGAGGTGACTGGCTAGGGTCTCACTACGAGGCCTTTCCCTAGAGTCCTCGTTATGCAGATGTTGGAAATGGTCACTGCATAGAGTCATCTGATGTAACCTAAACTTATAGTCCAGACTGTAGGGTAAAGCTTAGGAGCCATGCCCGTATCCAATCCACCTGAGCCAGAAATATAAGCGCATGGAAGATGCCCCGTTCCAGTCGACCAAGACCAGCACTCAACATAAGACTTCCCTAGTTATTTAGCCAAGCGCGTCCCATACCACCCTCATGGTAGCACTGTTTTCCTGGGTGGTCACTCCATGTTCCAATTAAATCATATGATCTTGTTTAATCATCGGATTAACAAAAATAATGTAAACTTACAATTTGGAACATTAATATCATAAGCAGAAGTACTAGCATAAAGTAAGTTGTAGTAATAGCATAGCTACTAAAGTAAAGTACAATTCCCAGGTTTGGTCAAGGAATAAGGTTTGGAAAGGTTAGGCGTATTGGAATAGGTAACCCATCAAATTATGCATATCTTGAATGTAAACTTAGTTATCATGTGTTGATTAGGTTCAAACAGAATATGCAGGGAAGAAGACCAGTTGCCTAGCTTATAGAAAACTTGAGATTTTTGCACGGAATAGATCTTTATTCTCAACTACTAGATCAATCTCTAAATATCACATAACAAACAAAAAGAAACAAACACCACTCAATAACATACAACATTCACCATAGACAAAGTTAAAAGCAAACATAATGAAAGGAGCATTTGCTTTCAAAAACGTCACAAACAATGATTATAACATAAGGACACCCTTTTTGAAAAGGTTTGATTTATATTTTTAAAACAAGAGCTAAGCTTGAAAATATTTTAATTATAAATTTACAAATATTATGTTTACCATTTTAATCCTTTATAAAAGCATATGTGGTTTGTCTAAGATTAAGAGTTCATAGGATAAAACACATTATAACATTATTAAACCTTTTAACATTTTTAAAAAAGATATATGTTATATATCTAAGGTTAATGAGTTATGAAACACATTATTAAACATTAAATGATGATAAGCTAATATATAAACCTAAATATGTTTTATATGTAAAGATAATGAAACAAATAATTTTCTTTATTTTTATTAAGAAAACACATGGCTTATATTATTATTAAGAAAGCTATATTCAAAGTCAATATATGTAGTAACATTTTAGTTATTACTTTATTTTACCCTTTAGGAAAAACTAAGTGATATATATATAATATATATATATATATATATATATATATATATATATATATATATATATATAACATGGACTAAATTCCATAAAATGATTAATCATGCCATATATCTAGTTATTAACAAATTGACTATATGTTTGATTAATAAATTATGACAAAGGATAATTAACCTATTAATTATCTTTAGTTGTAAATTAGGAACAAACAATCTAATCATTAAAAGGAAACTAAGTTCAATAATATTTAATCTATCATTTTAGTTATGTGGGTGAATTAAGGTATATTAATATTGTTATAAATTCCTATCTAACATACACATATTTAAATATAAAATACTTGAGTATAATCTAAATCAAATTTATGGAAAAAGATATATAATTAACTTTTAATGTTATTGAAAAAACATTTGGTCTACATTTTCTTTTAAATTTCTATTTAAGAAGGCTATACTTAAACAACTATAATGTACATTGTTAAATTATGAAAACATGATATGTATTGAAAAGGCCATTTTAATATTTCTTATATAACAATAGTAAATCACATTAAACTATGAAAATATGTTAACTATTGGCAACACTAATTAAAATGCTTATCATATAATTATGAAACTAATAAAATCATTTCTATTTTATTTGAGTTCCTAATATTCTTAAAAACTGTAACAAGAACTTAAACGTAATTAAAGGTAGACTATGAGTGGCTAGCCGATATATTTATATTTTTTATACATATGTTATTATAAAAAATTATCTCTTATTTTCTTTGTTATAAAACATAAGGCTATAATTCTTTTTTATTTTCTTAACTTGAAAACTGCACATTACAACAAACATCATACAATTTAATTTAAGAAAACATGTTGCAACAATCAATTTAAACTAGCTACTACACTAACATAATCTTAACAAAATATTATTTAATTTTACTTAGATATCGAATACACATTTTCAAATAGAAAATGTCATCACATAGTTAGATTCTCTATTATACATAGTCGAAATGGACAGATTGAAAATATGCTATCTTCTATCTTCGGATGATACACGAGGAGAGCAGAGCACGGTACCGATGGGGACGCAGGGTAGCAAGGCACCGGCGAGGTCTCAACAACGGCGACCTGAATAAACATGGGCAGCGTCGCGACGTGGGCGCAACAGCGACTCGACGGTTGGCGAGAGTTGAACACAGGGGTATGTCTCCATCAAGCAAAAGGGACGGTGAGGCCTTGATGACGGGCATCGATGGATCGACGACGGTGATGAAGCACTCCGTCATCAAAGCACAGCACGGTTAGCGGCAAACAACATGACACGACGGCGGTGGTGAGCGGTTCAGAGGATGGTGCTACATACTTGAACAAAGGCATGACAGCAGGAGAGGAACTCAGAGCTCCAAAGTGCAGAGTAGCAGCACACCAGTGAGCGACACGTGGCAGCAACAAGCACTTTAGCAGTAGCAAGTGTCGCAGCGAGGGGATCAGGTAGAGAAACCGTGTGTGGCACAGGACAATTGTGTGTCTGTGCGTGAGCAGCGACATAAAAGCATGGGGAGAGATGGCGAGCTAGAGAAAAGGTTCGGTGAGACGCTGAGCTAGATTTTATATGCCGAGAGGGAGGTCAAGCGATGCCGAGAAGAGAAATCACAATCGACAACCATTAGGGCTTGTTCGGTTAGCTCTCAATCCATGTGGATTGAGTAGGATTGGGAGGTTCCGTCACATGTATGGACGGTGTTCGCAGCCTGTCAGGCGGGGCCTGCATGAGCGACCTTCGTTCTGTGTAGTTCCGAGGTAGATGTCATCGAGCGAAGGGTGGCGTGTTGGCCTTCGCCCCAACATTTGCCCTCCGAGGGGCCAGTTCGACCAAGTCAGCTAGTGCCGAAGACTACTATGAGACGGTGAAAATGCTGCCCTCGCTCGAAGTGGCCCGTGGGGGTTTTTGAAATGTGACCGTTGATGGACGTGTTACTTTTGGACTGTGGGTCTCCCAAGGCGTTACTCCATGCCTATAAAAACCCGACCTCGACCGAGTCCGCTGCCTGCTTGAGTTTGCGCTGCAGAAACCCTAGCTTTTACAGTTGCTCACCTGCCCTCCATGCTCATTCTATGTCGGAGATCTAGCTCGTATCAAGCAAACCGTGCGCAACCGCCGACGGTACGTTGCAATGTCTTCTTCCTCGTCTGCTGTGAGCGCGTCGCCGGCCACGCCGTCATCCGAGGAGACGTTGAGTGACTTGGCAGTGGTTGAGCTGCAGCCCGGCCACACCGTGGAGTTTGGGACCTCAAGGATTTTCTTGGGCCTCGTGCTGGAGCTGCAGCGGCTGTGTTACTTTGGTAACGGTGTCGGGCAGGCCCTACGTGCATAAGAGGTGCCCGAGCCGGAGGGCTAGTTGATAGTTTTTGAGGCCTTTTTCACTGCCGGTCTTCGCCTCCCGACACATCGGTTCGTAGTAGAGGTGTTGCGAACGGAGTGGTGGCGCTTGCGAAGTACGTCTGGGCAGTCTCCTCGTACGACGGGCAGCCGTCTATGGAGGTCTTCACCAAAAATTATTGCCTACACTAGCAGAAGTGAAAGATAGGTGGTAAGATAGCCCAATTTGGATCATGCACCTTCACACCAAGCACTGGGAAGACCTCGGTCGAGGTTGTCGAGATAGTCCCCTGTGCTAGGAATAAGTGGGGCAACTGGTGGGATTTTTGGTTCTATGTAGCCCCTAGGGATGTCGAAGGCTTGTCGAGTCTGCCTCTTGCCATCCTGTGCACACATTGATATGTGGCGTTTCAACGATTCGAGGTGGCAGAAGAAGATGAAGATGAAGGGGCCCTCTGATATGTGGCCCGCCTGAGTAGCGGGTGCGACCTGGTGGAGGAATTCATTGCCTACGGGGTGTGGCCCTTAGCACATGGTTGGGCATTGGGTGAAGTGACTCCCCGCCGAATGCCTACCCTAGGGTGGCCAGATGGTGCGAAGTTCGGTCTTCGCTGTGGATCTTCGCAGTCGTGACGCAGCCGCGTTTGTGCGTGAGGTCGAGGTCGAGGCCGTGAAAATTGTTGGGAAGTATGTGCCGAAGACGGAGACTTTAAGGAGTTGGGATATTCGTGGTTCAAACATTAGGTTGTATCGTGTTTTTGAGTTAATCCATTTGTCGTATGGTGGTTACCTGGAGGGGGACTGTGCCGACGTTGCTAGCCGTCGGGGGAAACATGCGATGTCATTGGCCGAGGAAGGCCCCTCACGGGACAAGGCTCCGGGTGCGGCCGCCAGGAAAAGGAAATTAGGTACGACAGCTGAGGATTTGGGGTTGAGGGCTTCTGATCATTTTGTTGTGGATTTGCTGGAGACATGCACAGCTCCCAGGGAAACGATGTCTTCGCCTGAGCTCCGGGAATCCTCTGTGCGAATGCTAAAGGTTACTAGGTGTCACTGGCCTAGGAACATTCCGATACCCTGGGCTGCCGGTAAAGACATATTTACGTCTCGATTAGCTCATGACATAAAGATTTTCCCTTACGGAAGGAATGTTGGTGCTGTTGTATCAGTAGTGATGGAGAAGGATCGCCAAGATGCGCAGCGGAAGAAGCGCCAGGCTCACGTCAAGTTGGCGGACCCGAGGCGGGAGGTGAAGATGGCGCGACCGAGCACGAAGCCCTCCACCCCTGACACCGGTATGCCTCTGCCTGCCGCGCCTGCCGTTGAGCGGAGGCCCCCTCGCCACCGCGTGCTGCTGACGCAAGTGGTGGTGGGGGCCGAAAGAGTCTCCATGGAGCTTTCCATGGACGACTACCTGGTGGGGGTCGCCATGTTCAATGCCCAGACGGGGCTAGCTCCTGTTAGTGAGTTTTTTACGAGGTCTGCGTTTCTGACTTGACCATGGTGTAGGGGCGGAGTCTGGGCAGCTGGCTATTGTTCCAGCGGCGCTGTCTTCCGTCCCGGTGGCCACGACGACCGGGACAAAGGGTGACACGGGGGCCCCCGAGGACCCGTGGTCTAAGTTCCGCGCCGGCGGCGAGATTACCTCTGTTGGCGCTGCGAAGGGCGTGGACACATTAGTTGCGCAGCAGCCGAAATATGTGAGTGTGACTAGTGCTTGCATTTGTGTCGTTTTCGTAGTTCTGCTTTGACAATCTTTGTGACAAGCGACTGCCTTCGCTGAACACATTGCTTAGGGGGCGTTGACCTTGGAGTTTTCCGCTGAGAGGCGGCGACTTGAGGGGAGAATGGAGCGCCTCCAGGCACAACATGCGGAGGCAGTCAGGGACAAGTCAGCGGTGGAGAATAAGAGCCGCAACTTGCTTGAGAAGATGACGACAGTGGAGACAGAGAAAGAAGACCTCAGTTGTTGGCTTGCGGAGGAGAGGGAGGGCGCGGAAAAGGCTCGCCTAGAGGCCTAGGTTGCCCGCACTGAGGCTGACGCCGCGCGTGCTGAGGCCAGCCTTGCCCTCAAGCGTGCCGCCGACGCTGAGTCGGGGCTGAAGAGCCTGCGTAGCTACACCGAGAAGATGGAGGCCTCCACCCGCGCTGGGGTTGAACAGGTGCACACGCTTTTCGTGGATGTGTACTGCGAGCTCGGTGCGCGGACCGCCCCTTTTTATAGGTCTGGCAAGGAGGTGGGTCTTTGATTTCTCGGGTAGCTGCAGGAGGAGCTGGAGTCGCTCCCGTCTATCACGACGAGCCTCATGTCCTATGCCTCGCTTGTTACCTGTGAGGGGGCGGTGAATGCCTTGACCCATGAGGGATGCAGGCATTTCGCAGTCTTCGACTGGGAAACCGAGGACTTCGACTGTGGAATATTCTAGGTCGAAGACAAGGTGCTAAAGCGGTCCACTGGATCGCTTTATGATAGGATGTGGGGTCCTCACGGTCGTGACACTGTCCGGGAGAGGGCTGATCGAGCACTAGCGCAGGTATTTTTGTCTCTAACTTTTTTTATTGAATTTTTTTGTATTCGTAGATGATGAATGAAGAAGAAGTTGAGGACTTCACCGGTCGTGACAGCTCGATGACCCGGACAGATGGAGCAGAGGCGGGAGCTGAAGGGCACTCAGCGCCTCAAGCTGGCCCTAATGAAGACCCTGCAGCGGTGTCTGCTGTGGTGAGGTGGAAGGGACACGTTAGGGTTTGTTCGGTTTTGGGTTTCTTTTTGTGATACTGAAGTTCGGTTGCTGCACAGGTTCCGACGTCTGGGCCTGCGCAAGCAACCCACGATGATGTTGATACTAACATTTTGACGGCTATGAATGCAACGCCTTTTAATGGAAATATGTCTGAGGGTTCTGAACTTGGGTTGTGGTCCTCGGACGGGGATGATTTTGGGAGCCCTTTTTCGTGGATTGAGGAGTCTTCTGAGGAAGATATAGACTACTTTGCTGCATTGGATTTGGCTGCATTGGAGTCTCCACCGCAACCTGATGCGCGTGAAGTGTCTGCCACCCCTGCCAGGGCGATGGCCGAAGACCTGTGCAGACGAAGAGTGGTGTCGAAATAGAGCATTGGCAGGACGTCATGAAGTGGGAGACGTCGCCGGATGGGTATGGAGCGTTCCCGTTTTTTACTAGATCAGGGTAGTCAACACGATCTACTGCCCTCGACGTCCAGAACATGTATTGGGGAGGGGGACATGTGGAATCTATTTGAGGGAAAAGAGTTAAGGATAAAGTTGTTTAATTTCCGAGACGTGGGTCTTATTCCGAAGGCGGAGCCTATGTAGCATTTTTGCTGGCCTCGCTCTCGTGTTGTGATAGTGAGTGAAAACGCTGCCCTCCCCCTCTTTGCAATAGAGAGTGAGGGCAACAAAATGTGATTTGTATTATTGTGTGATGTGGCCGCCGGGCGTTGCACTTTATGTATGTAACCTACGATGGCATATTGCGTGCTGCACTTATTGCGAGATTACTTCGATTTGTAATCGTGTTTGCGTGGCACTTAGGTAGGATAAGGACTTCACTTCCTGCGAGTGATGTCGCGCACTTGTTGTTCTTGCCCGGCTGCACCCTTAGGCGGCTTTTGCTCAGACGTGTCTTTTAGTAAAGACTTTGCACCTTGTGGGTGATGTCACACACTTATTGTGCATTCCTGGTTGCACACTTAAGCGGCTTTTGATCGGACATGTCTTTTAGTAAAGACTTCGCACCCGGTGGGTGATGTCGAGCACTTGTTGTGCATGCCCGGCTGCACCCCTAGGTGGCTTTTGCTCAGACATGTCGCACGGGAGGGCAGTCTAGGCTGCCTCTTGCGATGACTATTTTGTGCATCGAATGTCGAAGACTGTTGCTGCGGTCTTTTTCGACACCCATGGCCATGATGCCAGCTGAATTGCTTGTGTGGGGCTTTGCGGTATTATATTACATGGCTCCACCTCGTTAAAAACCTCACCCTCGGGAGGAAAATAGTGCAGGCCTGATTGACATTGTTTGAAGAATTACAAAGGCACTTGGGCCTTGGATCTTAGATAAAGAATTTGCGCAGGTTATCTATATTCCATGAATGCTCTAGGTCTTCGCCGGATGATGTGGCGAGCCTGTAAGCATTTGGTGATGGTTCTTGTGAGTACTAGGTCTCCTTCTTTGAATTCTCTTGGGACGACATTGTTGTCACGCCATGCCTTAGTCTATGCTTGATATTTGTTCAGAGCTTGCAAGGAGAGGACACGGTCTCTGTCGATAAGATCTTTGGAAGTTGATTCATCGACTCCAGGGATGGCTAATTGGTTTGTTCGTGGGGATCCGTGCTTTAACTCTTGCAGTGTCATTGCCTCGGATCCGTACATCAGACGGAAGGGTGTGAACCCGGTTGCTCTGGACTCTGTTGTGTTCAACGCCCATATGACTTCGGGTAGTTGGTCTGCCCATTTGCCCTTTTTGTTGTCGAGGAGCCTTTTCTTGATAGAGCTGAAGATCTTGTCGTTGACGCGTTCGACGACACCATTGGACTGTGGGTGGTAGACAGAGGCGAACACTGCCTTGGTGCCGATGGAGCTGCAGAATCCTCGGAAGTCCTTGTTGTTAAAGTGCTTGCCATTATTGACTGTCAGCTCGGATGGGACTCCGAACCGACAGACGATATTCTGCCAGAAGAATTTTTGCACGGTCTTTGCTGTTATTGTGGAGACTGCTCTGCCCTCGATCCATTTGGTAAAGTATTTGATGGCGACGAAGGTGAATTTTAGGTTCCCTTGTGCCGTAGGTAGTGATCCGACGATTTCTAGCCCCCATCGCTGAAGCGACCAGGTGTGGGCGATGAGCTTGGTAAGTTGCGAAGGGGCACCTGATCGAGGAGAGAATTTCTGGCATGCTTCGCATGATCTGCTGACTCGGTTGGCTGTACATATTATTGCGGGCCAATAGAATCCCTGACGAATTACATTGGCTGCGAGGGCCCTTAGACCTGAGTGTGATCCGCAAGTTCCACGATGGACTTCGCGGAGGATCTCTAAGCCTTCAGTTTCATCTATGCATTTCAGCATAGGCTGGCTGATTCCCTTTTTGTAAAGCTGGCCCTCGACTATTGTGAAGTCTTTGCTCCTGTGTTGAAGCCTTTTGGCCTCGTTATGATCAGATGGATGGTAATGGCCCTAGAGGTATAGTGTTATTGGGGCCCGCCAGTCTTCATCCATTATTAGGTTGATGATCCGATGGCCGTCGAGGTCTTGCGTTATTTGCAAGCCTTCGGGATTACAGACGGCTGGTGTGCCGATGACATGGTAGAACACGTCAGAGGGCAGGGCCTTGCCTTTGGCTGCTGCTTTGGCCAATGTATTGGCCTCTTCGTTTTTGTTTTTCTCAACGTGTTGTAGAGTGAAACCCTTGAACTGCTTTTCGAGGCTACGGACAACGGTGAGGTACTCCATCAGTACATGCTCTTTGGCAGAGTATTCCTTTTTGATTTGGCCGGTGACGACCTTGGAATCTATTTTGATGATGCATGTGGTCACGCTGAGGGCTCGCAGTTTGTGAAGGCCGAGGATGACTGCTTCGTACTCTGCTATGTTGTTTGTGCATCTGTCGGACTCTAGAGCGAAACTGAGGCACGTGGAGTATCTGTATTTGACTCCAGCGGGTGATGTGATGATCGCCGCGGCGCCTTCCCCTGCATGACACCATGCGCCATCGCAGTGGATAGTCCAGACTGTTTCTATGTGCTCCTGCTGCGGCCCCACAGGTCTTGTCCAGTCTACGATGAAGTCTACCAGGACTTGCGACTTGATTGTTGTTCTGGGCTCGAAAATGATGTTATACCCTAATAGCTCCACTGCCCACTTTGCAATTCTGGCGGATGCTTCCGAGTTCTTGAACAATTCTCCAAGAACCCTGTCCGAAGTAGCTCATACTTTGAATGCCTCGAAATAATGTCGCAGCTTGCACGAAGCCATGATCACTGCATATGAGATCTTCTCGAGTTCAGTCATGTTGCATTTGGAAGTTGTGAGGACTTTGGAGACGTAGTATACTGGGCATTGCTGATTATTACCATCCTTGTCCTGTTCTTAGACTAGCGCTGCGCTGACTGTGCTGTGCGAGGCCACGATGTAGAGGAGTAGGGGGAGCGAGGGGTCTGGACTTGTCCAGGTTGCTAAGTCAGACAGATGTTGTTTGAGTGAATCGAAGGTCGTTGCCTGTTCTGGGCCCTAGATGAAGTCTTTTGCGCCGCGCAATGTTTTGAGGAATGGCAGGCTTTGTTAGGCAGATTTGGAAATGAATCTATTCAGGGCCGCTAGTCTTCCTGTTAGCCGCTGGATGTCTTTGGTAGATTGCGGTGGTGCCATGTCCATAATTGCTTGGATTTGGTTGGGTTGGCTTCGATCCCTCGGTACGATACCAAGTAGCCAAGTATTTTTCCTAGACGTACCCCAAAGACACACTTCTCTGGGTTGAGCCATAATCTTGTGTCGCGCATATTGGCGAATGTCTCTGCGAGGTCAGTCAGGTGGTCCTCTTTGCTTTTATTTGCTATGACGATGTAGTCCACATAGGTGAAGATGTTGCAGCCTACATGGTTTTCGAGGACCTTCTTGGTGAGACGAGAAAAGGTTGAACCGACGTTCTTGAGTCCCTCAAGCATCCGTACAAAATAGTACGTGCCAAAGGGTGTGATGAAGCTGGTGCTAGCCTTGTCCTCCTCTTTCATGTAGATCTGGTGGTAGCCCGAGAAGCAATCTAGGAGGGACATGACTTCACAGCCTGCTGTGCTGTAGATAATTTTGTGGATTCGCGGAAGAGGGAAGTTGTCCTTGGGGAATGCCTTGTTGAGGCTCATGAAGACAATTGCACATGCGTCATTTGCCTCTCTTCTTCTGCACCATTACAACCTTGGTGAGCCATGTCGGGTAGGCGATTGGTTCGATGAATCTGGCTTCCAACAGGCGATGCACTTCGGCCTTGGCTGCCTCCGTTTTTTTGTTGGACATTTTCCGTAGCCGTTGCTTTTTTGAGCGCACCAAGGGGTCGATGCCCAGACTATGTTCAATGATAAAGCGGCTAAACCCCACTAGATCAAGGGCGGACCAGGCGAAGACATCCTTGTTACAGCTGAGACAGGAAAGGAGTTTTTCCTCGTCTCGCGATGTCAGGTCTTCGCTGATCATGACTGTTTGCTTCGGGGTTTCGGAATCGAGGGGTACTATCTTCGACCAGTCGTTACTCTGTAGCTAGGCGTTGACTTTTTTGCCTTTAACTGGACGCTGGATGTCGATGCCTTCGCATTATGTTGTGAGGCAGTGAACATTACGTTGCCCTGGAATGAAGTCTCTTTCAATGTTCCGTGCTGTCTGCTGGTCTCCATAGACAGTGATTACGCCCTATGGGCCTAGGATTTTCATGTAGAGATAGAGCCCATGAATGGCCGCCTCAAACTTGTTGATCGAGCCATGCCCCACTATGGCATTTTACGGGTAGACCATGTCCACAATGTCGAATGTGACTTGCTCACTCCGCACATTGGGCGCTGCACCGAATGACAAGAGTAGCTCTATCTTGCCAACATGGAATGTGCCCTTGCCGCCGAATCCATACAGAGGATTATCTGCATGCTTGAGGAGGCTATGGTTGATTCCCATACGATCGAAGGCATGTGGAAAGATGATGTCAGCTTAACTGCCATTATTGACCAACACTTTGTGCAAATCCCATCCTGCTACCCTGCAGTTCATTACCATGGCGTCTGCATGTGGAGCGCTGTGCAAGTCGACATCCCTGGCGTCAAAAGTGAGCGGTACATGGGACCACTTCATTTGCACCACTGGGCCGATGAGAGCGACGTGGTTCACACTGCGATAATGGTCCTTTTTCTATCGCTTGGTGTCGAAGTCCACGCTGGATCCCCTAGTGATCATGTGGATGACTCCGCAGCAAGGTGGCTCGGCAAAGTCTTCTTGTTTGGGTGCAGGCAGTGGGAGTTGTGATGTGGAGGATTTGGATGGTGTGGAGGCGGTGGGGATAGGACCTGCACCTCTTGATGGTGATGGTATGCACGATTGGGTTGATGTTGGAATTGCTCGCTATGGTAGGGTTGTCGGTGGTGTTGCTGGGGGTGGTAAGTGTACGCGATAACCCGCTGGTTGTCGACTGGTTGGGCTCTGAACATTCTGTCCTTGGTGGCCTTGGTCTCTGGACAATCCCTTGTGGGATGCACGAAGTCCTCACCGTGAAATAAACAGTAAAATCTTCGCGACTGTTGGGTCCATCCTCTGCCCCTTCCTCTTGCGCTGTTGCCACGACCTTGAGGGGGGTATTCCTGACGGCGTGTGGGCTCTCTAGTTGGGTGTTGATTGGCTATATGGTGTGCACCTGTTGCTGGTTGTGATTGTCCCTGCCGGAGTCTGACTGTGCCGGCCTAACCCAAGTTCTGCTGGACTGGGAAGGGTCCTTGGGCTTCCTCTGATATTCGACTTTGCGCTGATGGAGCTCCTCAGACCTGGCATACTTCTCAAACAGTTGGTAGAGCTCCTGTAGATGCTTGGGTGGGTCCCTAATACAATGACTGTACATGACACCAACACGAAGACCGCTGATGGCGTAATGGATTGCTATGTGATCGTCAATTGATGGCAGTTGCGATTTAAGCGTGAGGAATTTTCTGTAGTATTCGCGAAGGGTTTCCTTCTCTTACTGCTTGTAGAGGGATAACTCGGTCAATGCATCTGTGTCGGGCCGGTATCCTTGGAAATTGAGTAGGAACTTGTCGCGAAGTCCTTTCCAAGACTCGATTGAAAGTGGCGGTACCCTGGTATACCAAGTTAAGGCTGGGCCTTCGAGTGCGATGATGAAGGACCTGGCCATAGGGCGTCGTCCCCTCCGGATGATGCAACGATGACTTGGTAGCTCATGATGTACTGAGCCGGGTCGGTGCTGCCGTTGTATTTGGGGTAGTTACCGGCCCTGAAGTTGGCTGGCCAGGGTGACGCTTGGAGCTATGGAGCTAGAGGACTTCACTCCTCGAGATAGTTGATTCCCTGGAAAGCAGCAGCTGGGGGACGATGGGGCCGCAGTGTGGGTGGAATGGGTCTCCCGCCTATGTGTTTTGCTGGAAAGCCACTAGCGGTGCGAGGGGGCCGCGTTGCAGGTTGTATGGGCCTTCGCCTTGCATGAGCGTGATTTATTCCTCTGGCTTCCGATCCTTATGCTCTTCATCTAATATCATCTGTCGCACTTTGGCTTGCATGATGATTCATTGACGCTTGGCTTCAAGTATCTCTTTTTGCTTTTGCTGGTGGTTGTTTTTGATGCGCAGGGCTCGCAGCTTCAGCTGGTCTTCGGCCGAGATGCCTATGACTTCTCCATCTTCTATGGTGTATTCGCCATCTGGGGGAGCCAAGCCTGGTGGTGGTGCCTACGGTGCGCCCTCGGAACTGCTAGTGCGCATAGTGCCGTCTAGGGTGGGTTATCCTGGCGCTGTATATCGCTGTTGACGGTGTCATCTTCGAAGGCCTCCTGGGAGTGTTGTCCACGAGGGCTTTGCCTTTCTTCTCCGCCAGGAATGCTGCCTTCGCCGCGTCATCGATGGATGCGGCGGCCTTCGAGGTTGCTCTCTTGGGGGCCATCGCGGGGTGTTTTTTCGTCACACAAACGGTGGGCGCCAAATGTTGGAACCTGCCTCTCAGGACAGCTAGATCCAATGGGGAATGGGGAAATGGGATTCGTTGCACTAACACGGGGTGTCAAAGCCACAATGTTTTTCTCCTCCTCCGTTTGGCACAGTATGGGGGTATTTATAAGTAATTGAGGGACCGCTCGACCGTGTCAAGGACATTTAGGCCCTCAATTACCTAGTTAATCCCGGAATATTCTCTCGTGGGGGGTTACAGTGAGTCATTACGGCATACTTTATTACAGACACGGCCCAACCCACTCTTCCCACATGGTGTCCGAGGGCGGGGCCCTACAACATGGGCCGAATTGCACACGGGCCCCTCCCTGCGCTGAGGGGGACAAGGCCTTATGTTCTTCGTGGTGTCTTCGTCTTGGCTGGTCGACGCAAAGTGGGGCGCATAGGCCTCCATATGGATGGTGTTCGCAGCCTGTCCGGCGGGGCCTACAGGAGCGGCCTTCGTTCTGTGCAGTTCCGAGGTAGATGTCGTCGAGCGAAGGGTGGCGTGTTCGCCTTCGCCCTAACAGAGACCATGCTTGAGACACCATTTTAAATGCCTATCTCTATGAGGTCTACATATCTCAAGATGATTACCTATACGTGCTATCCAAAATAACGGGATATGGAGTTTTTAAATTTTACTTTGATAGTTAGTCGAGCATGGGTAGTGGAGACCTAAGCATTAGCTGCGGTTTGTTCATCCGCGAACTTAACAGCCTAGAGACAGTGCTTTTAGGCAGCAAGTTTCTTGCCCACTACTAGGAGATCTACCTCATTAATTTGAGGATTATCTATACAGTGCTCACTAATATTCTAAGTATTTATTCGATTAGAAGGTTTGGAACCTTCAGGAAACTCATATCACATGTAATTATAAGGGTTTTGCATTTGAGCTTACAACATCACCATTGTGAATATTAATTTATGCGTAAATTAATGGATGTCCATGGTCATGACTGTAGAAACATGTCAACCAAAGAGTTCGAGGAACTTGCCCTTGATGGGCATAACTACCCAACTTGGGCTTCAGATATTGAAATAACTTTTGCTTCTCGTGGGATCATTGATGCTATAGCAGCACCTATTATTGGTACTACTCTAGATAATGAAATGAAAAAGAACACATCACTTTTACTTTTGAGACTTTATATCCATAAGGACCTTAAGCAGGAGTACCTTATCGAGAGATGCCCTCACAACTTGTGGAAAGCTCTTAAAGAGTGCTATGAACAGCAGAAGGAACTCATATGGCCGTTAGCCAACCATGAGTGGAACCACCTTCGACTGCAAGATTTTAAATCTATTACAGAATATAACCATGCTCTTCATACACTACAAGAAACTAATAAATGTTCGTGGGTTTTGTTAAGAATGTGGGTACCGACGTTCTTACATTAGATAAGCTCATGGGTTTTTTAAGAACGTGGGTACCCACGTTCTTAAATTAAGTTCATGGCCCTAGCCAAAACCGTCGAACTTAACCTATTAGGAACGTGGGTAACTAAAAACGCACGTTCTTAATGTTAAGTTCGACGGTACGCACGTTCTTAATGTTAAGTTCGACGGTACCCACGTTCTTAATGTTAAGTTCGACGGTACCCACGTTCTTAATGTTAACTTCGTCGGGGCTGTTTGAACTTACTTCTCTAAGTTTGTCCAAAAATCGTTGTCGGCTATATTCGTCGGTAAACCCACGTTCTTACTGTAAGTTCATCAGCTTATTAAATTAAGTTTAAAGGTTTGTCACCCATGTTCTTTAACTAGTTTCCTGTAGTGATAGTATTTGTTCTAGATTGAAGTTTTGCGAGAAAGAGCCCTCTAAAGAAGACAAGATAGAGAAGACTCTATCTACCATGCTCCCATAGGATAGGATATTGCATCAGCAGTATCGCTCTAGCAATTTCCAGAGATATTCTCAACTTATGCACACATTGACCCAAGCATAAAAACATCATGAGCTTCTTCTCAAGAATGCTCATCAGCACCATCTTGGGTCTGCTTGACTACCTGAGGTGCATTTCAATGTGCATAAGACTGAGAATAAGAAAGGATTCAAGAAAAATTTTAAGAATCCTCCTGGACCGCGCAAATTCAATAAGTGCAAATCCACAAGAAAGGGAAAGGAAAGGGCAAAGGCAAGCCTCTACCATCTAAGGGCAATAGAGTTTGCCATAAATGTGGTACCGAGGGCCATTTTGCTAGGGACCGCACTTGCTCTAAGAACCTTGTTCTTTTGTATCAACAATCCCTAATGAAGGAAAAGTCAGATAAGCCTGGTTTTGAGGCTCATTTCAATTCTGCTTAAGCATCAACTGAGGTTGGATGTTCTTCACTAGCTTCTAATGAACTGAAGACACTCTTGCTAAACAGGACCTCAATGTTGTTGACAACAAGCCTCTCCTTCTACAAGAAGATGAAACTGAGGATATGATCATTGAGTATATGTCAAAGGATCCATTTGAAGATTTTGCATAATCTCTCACTGCTTGGAGACTTGATTCATGATCACTGTGGCTTGTGTGGTTGTCCTATATTGTCTTTATAATGTTGTTGTAATAAGTAGAGGTATACAAACTCATGTTCTAAGATGTAACATACTCTACAGACCAGTGTTGGGTCCTGTGAGTAGTGCGAACTCATTGGTTGAGTCGCCATACCATTATTGTAATATTGTTTCGACATTGTGATACTTAATATCATGTTATGTATAGTACTAAGTTGCATCACAAATTCTTATTCAGAATTTTTTTATTTATAGATGCATAATGATGACAACTCGACGGAAGAGGAATTATGCCTTGTGGACATTTGTACCACAAACTCTATACTTAGGGAGATCAAATACTTTCAGACTCTTAAGAAAAGAGATGGGAAAGTTTTGACCATCGATGGACGCGATGCAGTGATAGTTGGCTCTGGACGAGAAAATATTACCCTCCCCATGGGTACTGAAATTATTATCAAGGATGCATTATTGTATCCTGATTCTACTCATACCCTCCTAAGTTTTAGAGATATCCGGCAGAATGGATTGTAACACCCCAGGTGTTACCCAAGGCCCTAACTCCATACATGCACTTATGAATTGTTATCACATGTGCTTAAGTAAAGGGGGAAGAGCACCAAAACCTTGGAAATCATGGGTTAGCTAAGGGATGTTAATGACAACAGCATTACCCAAACATTTTGAGCAAATATCACCTTGGGCAAAAGAGTCTCAAACCCTAGACCCTCCTCCTTTAGCCTTTAGCTCCCCAAAACCCTAGGTTAAGGGAAAGGTTAAGCAAATGCACAAGTCATGACTTAAACCCATTACCAAAGTTGAAGTACACTAATGTATCTACAAAATATAGAAGGGAAACATTACAAAAAGGCCCCTTAAAGATCCCAAATTAATTCACTAAGTGGAGAGCACACTAGAGCTCTCCATTTCTCTCTAAGTCCCCAAAACTACCCTAATCCAATGATCCAAAGCGTTCACCTAGTTAATGGCACCAAAACCACTTGGTCTAAATATCAAAAAGGAGCCAAACTACCTAAGGAACCCACTGGAAAAATTTGAACCCGAGCCAAAACCATTTGACATGATTTGACATCCCTTTTGTCTCAGGGTGAACAGTGTGACAACCCCGATTTGGTTTTCGCATATCTTCTGAACTAGGGCGTATCCTCCATCAGAACTCACATATAAGAGATAGCCATATGTGCCAGGAAGAGGTCTGCGCAAGACTCATGGCAAGATTCGCACGCTTGCGATCTCTGCAGACGTTTGAATAGGGGCAGAAACAAACGTCCACGTGTTCGACGCGCCCTGGCATCACCTAGAGCACTGCCCCGGCGCTAAGCCCCACGCGCACCGCACCGCGCCAAGCCAAACCTGTGCTCCGCGCCCATGCCTATAAAGCCAGCCGAGGCTTCAACCGTACGCCCCCGCTCGCTCTCAACCTCGCCGGAGCGCCAGATCACCGATGTTAGCTCTGTGCACGCCGTGCCAGCGGCCGCCCGAGACCCGACCACTGTAGACCGGCCAACCGAGCCATTCCCCGCCCCGTCCGACCCTCGAGTGAGTCTCCTCGTGTCTTGGTGAAGCTCCTAGAGCCAGGAATCAAGCTCTGCCTCGCCAGAGACACCGGATCAGCGTCGTCGGACTTCGCCCGATCGCCGGCGAACGTAGACCGAGCTCCACGGTGAGTCTTTCTTCGATTCCTTGCACGGGTAGACTCCTGAGCACCCCATGAAGCCCCCTGTGCCCTTGGATTGAACCCTACCGCCGTGAGCAGGCCGGAACACACGCCGTCGACGAGCCCGACCGCCTGCGCACATGGACCGACCGATTCCGGCCATCACCGACGACGAGTCGTACCTCGACGTGACCACAAGGACTTCCCGGAGCTAACCCTGTCCTTCGCCGGACCTCCCTCACCGCCGGTAAGCCACTCCACCCTGTTTACTTCCGTGGATACTGTTTAAAAGGGGGGAGGGACCTCGGGGAAGAAGGAAAAGAAGTCAGGGGGTTTTTGAATGGTCAGAGACTCAGGTGAATAGTTGCACATGGGCATAAGTTAAAGGATTGTTTTAGGAAAAGCCTAGGGTCCTCGGTGTAAACTGGTTTTTCAGAAAACCTTTAAAACATTATTCATTTAAATACAAACAGAGCTTGTAAAATCCATAACTTCAGTTTTATTCAACCAAATTTAGTCAAACCAATTTTGCTAGGTTCTAAATAATGTGAACTACTTAGGAAAAATACAAAACCCCTAAGTATTGCAAAAGATTTTAAAGTTTTGATTTAAATAGTAATCTGACCAAAAGCTAAATAAAAGATGGAAAAATAGCTACACTGTTAGACTGGGATTGAGAAAATTCAGAGAAGTACTTAACCACTCCCTAATCTGTTTAAAAATGGTACACCCATCAGTACACCAAATTAAGGCAGGGTTTACCATTTAAACTCTTTTTAGCCCAAAGTTAAAGAAAATAGAAAAGGTAGTTTAAAATAAGAACCAGGGGGCAACCACATTTTTGCTAGCTCACTTATCCAGCATAGTTCACTGGAAAATTTTGTTAGACCCTTGGTTAGTACAAAAGAAATGAGATATCTTTATTTTTTGAAAACAATGAAAACTTAGAAAAACCTTAGAAAAATAATCCTGAGGAGAAACCACCCCAAACCTTGGGATAGCTTATAATATGTTACTATGAATCTAGGAAAAATTTATGTTCTGTTGTTTGACATTTTTCAAATAGCAAGTTAGTTATAAGTACCTTTTTGGAATTAAACTTTAGAAAATCACAACTAAATATTCAGTAGGCCTTTTTCTGTGATTTTTAAAACAAAGACCTATTATTCCCTAGAAATCTTGGCAAAAATAAATGTTGACCCAGAAACCCCACAGAAACTAGAGCTATAGTGTAAAGTGCCCTTTTTCCCTTACTTTTGTTAATTTTGCACAAGTAGTATCTGAATTAATTTCAAACTCAAATTTTTAGAATAACCCATAGAGGTAATTATTTAACCACTGTAATTTTTTATAACATTTTTGGAAAATGTTAACTGACCATGATAGTTCAAAAATGCTTAATAAGAAGCACAATAGAAAGAAAAAGGGAATTTTGGGAGAAATAGATAATGTACGACCAAAACCTTCCAAGGATCTCATGGAACATAAAAATATAATTAAAGAGTGTAATTTCATTCAAAATCTCAAAGGTGAAAGTATAAAACCCTTAAGTATACCCAAAAAAACCCTAGAGTCCCACTAAACTTAGTACTATTTTACTGTGCATAGCCTTTACAAATTACCATGTCGTTAATATGCATCTATCTTATTCATTGCATTCGATAGACTGTAATCTCGCTGACCAGGAGTACATCCTCGTTTGGGAGCAAGGAGTTGCTCAAGAGGTAGTCCAGGAGCCAGCACCAGAGTCTGCCATTGAGGATCTGCCTGCCCCAGCTTTGGAAGGCAAGCCCCGGTTCTATGCATAATCATTCTATATGTTATTTTACTGCACTTAATGACTGTAGGTTTGTACTATGCACTTAAGTGTAGGAATTGACTGAAACCTAAGTTGCATGAACTCAGGTTTTCCCTTGTGATGGATACTAGTATGCTAGGTCGAGTAGCTGCTTTACTAATTAGGGATCTCGGTAGAAGTCGAGTGATTTTTCTAGCACTCAGGCGAGGTCAGGGATTGGTTGTATCCATTTTCATATCATAATGATGTTGGTCTGTGGACATGGATCCATGGGGATGCGTTGTTTACGAGACGGAAATTGGAATAAGGATTAACGTGTGGATACCTGTGTCAAGCGTTTGAACTGTACTAAGCACATGCCGAGAAATATGGTAAATCGGTAAGCCTAGTACCTGAGTGAACCTGGCAGCACACTTTACCCCTCACGCGACCTGAGACGTGGTCTCCCATTCCGGTTATGGTGGGTACAAGTGCGGTCACTGCACGACGGCAGTCGGGGTCAGTGAGGCATTGTACGCCAAGGCGGTGAGCCCTGATCTGCTGACGGGGAATCGATGGGGATGGTTGATGTGTGTGGGGACGGAGTGCCTCGCCACATCGTGTGTTTAGGTTTACCTTGCAAGGATAAAAACTCGATTCGAATCGTCTGCTTCTCGCAGCTAATGAGACTGCTTGATCCATTGTACTGCATTGAGTAACAAGTGGAATGTGTTGATTGACAAAATATGTTGGTTGATAAAATGTTTGATACCATGTATGATTAGATGGCTTCACATTTAGTCTTAAGAGAGTCACACTAAAACTTGAAAAGCTAAACTTGATTTTAGACTCAGCTAGTGCTTTTTGGCAAACCAACCCCCTCAGCCAAATAGCTGCATGTCTAGAGGTAGAGGAGTAGACTCCTCACACCGGGTAAATCTAGCTGAGTATTAGTATACTCAGCCTTGCTTGTGGCATAATTTTTACAGGTTCTCTGGAGGACATGGTTGCTGGAGTGACTTGGCCGTCCATCTTTCCACCAGGTTGGACAGTCGAGTGGGACCCTACCTCGGCCGAGGAGGAGCATGAGGAGTGATGGGACAAGCTTCCCCATCCCTCCGTTTATTTATCGTTAGTTATATTCTGCTGCAACCCGAACAATGATCACTGCTTTTGCTAAACTCCGATGATGATGTAATAAATTTTAATACTCCTTAATGTATGGTTTTATATTTTATTGTATTTTCTCTATGCCTCACCTTTGAGTGAGTACGTGGTACTTGATCCTATTACTGGCCTCGTCGGACTAGATCCGAGGGACTGACGTCTTATTCCTATTTAAGTGTGGTCTAGCCTTTAAGGTGGGACATAGGCACATAAGTTGGAATAATTCGGGCAGTTCCGCCACATGGATTTCGTATTGAAACCCATGATGAAAATCAAGAAGAGTTTCTCTTCTTGACCAAGCTGAACAAATACGACAAATGCATATGCGAGAAAATTCCATCGCTCACATCTAAGTTGCACTATACATATATTAAGACCATTGCACATGTTGCATATAAGGTAATTTTCCAAAATGTTGATCCATTCTAGATTTGGCATGATCGACTTGGTCATCCAGTCATAGAGATGATGAGGAAAATTACAGGCAATTCTATTGGTCATAATTGTGGCGGAACTGCCCGAATTATTCCAGCTTAAGTGCCCAAGTCACACCCGCAAGGGCAGCAACACACTTAAACCGGAATAACCCGTCAGTCCCTCGGATCTAGTCCGATAAAGCCACTTACTAGGATCAAATACCACTAGCTCACTCGAAGATGAGGCATAGAGAAACTTCAATAAAGCATAATACCATAAATTAAGAAAGTATCATTAGTGATTACATTATCGGAGTTTCGGAAATAATAACGATAAATTTTAATGCAGCGGAAATAACTAAAGGAGAAAAACTGAGTAACATGGCAAAGCCTGGCCACACTACTCCTCCTGGTCCTCTCCTGCGAAAGCAATAACCCACTCGACCATCTATCCCGGTGGCAGGGATGAAGGCCAAGTCACACCAGCAACTAAATCATCCATGGAGTACCTGCGAAAATTGTGCCACAAGCAAGGCTAAGTATACTAATACTCAGCTAGACTTACCCGGTATGAGGAGTCTACTCCTCTACCTCTAGACCATACAGCTGTTTGGCGGAGGGGTTTGGTTTGCCAAAAGCACTAGCTATGTCTAAAATCAAGTTTTAGCTTTTCAAGTTTTAGTATGATCCTTTTAAACTAGATGAGTACCTAGCTATTCATGCATGGTATCAAGCATTTTATCAATCAACATCTTTTGCCAGTCATCTCATTTCCACTTATTACTCAATGAAGTACAATGGATCAAGCTGTCTCATTAGCTGCGAGAAGCAGACGATTCGAATCGAGTTTTTAACCTTGCAAGGTAAACCTAAACACACGACGTACCGAGGCACTCCGTCCCCACACACATCAACCGTCCCCATTGATTCTCCGTCAATAGAACAGGGCTCACCGCCTTGGCGTACAATGCCTCACTGACCTCGACTGCCGTCGTGCAGTGACCGCACTTGTACCCACCATAACCGGAATGGGAGACTACGTCTCAGGTCACGTGAGGGGTAAAGTCTGCGGGCAGGTTCACTCAGGTACTAGGCTTACTGATATACCATATTTCTCGGCATGTGCTTAGTATGTTCAAACGCTTGACACAAGTATCCACACATTAATCCTTATTCCAATTTCTATCTCATGGACTAGCGCATCCCCATGGATCCGTGTCCACAGGCCATCATTATTCTGTTATCAAAATGGATACAACCAATTTCCTGACCTCGCGCGAGTGCTAGAAAAATCACTCGACTGCTACTGAGATCCCTAATTAGTAAAGCAACTACTCGACCTAGCATACTAGTATCCATCTCAAAAGGAATCCTGAGTTCATGCAACTAGGGTTTCAGGCAACTCCTATACTTAGGTGCACAGTACAAGCCTACAAACATTAAGTGTAGTAAAATAGCACATATAAATGGTTATACATAAAACCAGGGCTTGCCTGGAATTCAACACTTCGTGTTTGCTGGGGGGTACTCGCTTGGCGAGCATCCACTGGATAAGTCCATCATTCTTCAGGTCGTCCACCAACTGCATCTTGTGGTTAGCATCACATCACTTGCACGATCATCATCTCTCAGTCCTAAATGAGATGCAAGATGCATATGTATGAATATAATGAAAGTAGCACAAAAGTGGCACAAGATATAGAAATACATGGTAGTGAACTAAACATTAAATTGGAAGACACCGTAGACAACCACATGTTAGCTTTAGTTATCTACACAACATCGGCGTTCAACATTAACACCACTGGAAGGACGACGATTACTACCTATAATTAACCAACACAACATGACATCACGAGTACAAGCATTTATTTAATTGTATACGGCTTTTCATTAGTCCTTCCATTGATCGCACAAAAGCATCCCAAACACAAGTTTAACAGAGGACATAGGCATCGATAACTACGAAACTCCTATATCACAATCAACTAGAGAAAGAAACATATAACATAAGACACATATGTTATTTCAAGCTTAGCCATGGCAAGTCTACATTAATTAAGAGTTAACCAAACATTTTTAGCAAAAAGGGTGAACTAAACAATCAAATGCGCACTTGCAGATTTTTGGGACAGCAACACAGCAGTCACTCCTTTTAATCATAACTCTTCAAATATTAATCCAAAACGAGCAAACTAGGACTTTCTGGAAAGCTTAAAAAGTGAACTACAACGTTGGTATTTTTACCTCAACAAGATTCAACACTTAGCAAGGTCAAAAAGTGCTAATATAACAGCTCTGTCCAGACTTGGACAGATTCAGACTTGCGACTTTAAAAATCCGTAACTAGAGATTCAGGCATCCAAATAAAGTGATCCTAGATTTTCTGGAAAGCTAACGAAATTTTCTACAAATCATTTATAAACATTCCAAGGTGATTCAATTCGGCTAACAATTTTTAGCTAACAATTTTATAGAGATTCAGGCATCCAAATATAAATTCTTATATGGCTTTTCTACAGAAAACATGATTTAATTCATCAAACATACAACACGAGGAAATCATTGCATGCAGTCCAAAACAGCAACTAATAATTTTTAGCTCTTATTTACTTCAAGGATTGTCATGTTCTAGAGAATGGAATTAATCTAACACTTTACCATTTGTTAGAGTTAAATTAATAAAATGAGGACTAACAAGTAGTCTTACTAATTTTTATCCATGTCATTCCGAGCACTAGAAGTACCATACTCAATTAACAACGCATTCTCCCCGATAATCAATATTGAAGCACTTTTCATCCAATAATTTTGCATTTTAACTTAGACATCACATGAGCATTAATAGTTTTTATCCGCGACCATAACCATACGCATTTAGACCACAACAAGAAATTCATCGTGACTACGAGCTTAACCAAACCCATCTATCAATTCGGCTAACTAGCGCAACAACATAGGCCGCTATACATCCTACACGTCGGCTTGCCTATTATTATCGCAATCCGAGATAGCACATATATAACAATCACTTAATGAAATCAACTCCTACTTAACATGAGTTGGCTAATCACAGTACAAGACTTAGCGAGCCATTTTAGACATCGTAACTCAAAAACATGGGTTGGAGCCGATTAATCAGTGTTTCTTAACCATTGCTCAACTTAAATTAGTTAACACACAAGTCACCTAAAATAGCACATTGTTGGGGTCTAACATAGAGGCATGTACACATGGCGTAAAACTCCATAAGACTACATTGGCTACTGAGGGACCTAAACCACTTATGTGCATATCTTATCGGATTGTTCTTCAATTTTAACAAGGACCGACTTATAAACGCTACTCGCCTCCAATAATTATTGGGTGGTGATAACGCTCATATAAGACCTCTAATCAATCAACAAGATATTTATTTATCCAATGGGCATGGAATGCAATAGTTGGCAAAGCGAAGCATCGATCCGCCATACAACAAAAATCATGACGATGCCGATAGGTGCTATCAACTAATCGTTTAAAAATATTAAACTTACTTCTCGCTTTGCCACTACAACACCCTTTAGTCACATGACCATCGGGAGCATCCTTCACATGGTTATACGACAGCAACCTAAACATTGTGTTACACAATACATACATCTTCCTTCGTTGCAAATATAACCATATTACGGCATATACACGCACACCTCAACCAATTATCTTACTCCACCACCACTATAATACACCACGACACACACACACATACGTGTCCCCATATTACGCACAAGACATCCACCGCACCAGTGACTCCAACAGGATTAATCATACTCCCCATTCGCCTCAACTATCCCAATCATCGATCACATGCATAAAACAATTACACTTTTTAGATAGACGCCTATCGATGCTTCCCTAAAACATAATCCGCATTTTGTAACCTAGTCTTCACATCAAACAACACACCGCATATTTTCCTAACAAAATATAAAAACATCGGAGTCCTTTTCTACTTCATTTTCTTCTCTACACGCTTCCATTCATGCAAATAAATTTTTCTCACACATAATCACACATACACATCATCGACCAATTTATATGAATCGTCAACCACCAATCTCTAGCTCGAAATCATGAACACAACCATAGTACGACCTAACGCCGAAATATTTCAACCACATCTATATAATTTATTAATCGAGTCAATCGAGAGCGACATGCATCGGCTCACCATAAACAAACCCAATCGGTGTTTGCAAGAACAATGGTGATTCTGATTTGTGCATCGCTCCGAACTTCCGACAAGCATTGAGCGGCTTGCCTTCTCCATCACACAAAACACGGGGTTCCACTCCTCCACAAAACAAAAACAAAACAACACACATACACAATTAATCACAAGGAAACAACGTCGATGCGGAATCGAACAAGGATCGTCGTGGTCTCACAGGGGGTGAACAACGTCGATGTTGGGGCTGCGCAAAAACAGCAAACACCCGGCGGGCATCCCGACATGCTGTCCACTGGGCTTCACAAAACAGCGAGCCAGCAGCGCGCGGAGACGTCGGGGCTGCTGCGCAAAACATTGAACATGTAGCGCGCGACTTCCTATCGCAGACCATGACCATGGGTAGGCCATGGCGCGTTAGCTGAAGGCAAGTTCGCTGGTGATGCGGCGGCTAGGGCGTCCCACAGCGAGCTCGCGCGCAGGGAACAAACGCGGCTTGTTCGAGGCAGGAAGCCAGCTAGTTTTCCATGGGAGAAGTAGGGGCACGCTAGAGAGGGGCTGCTGCTGGCCATAGAGCAGGGGAGGCGCGCTGCGCAGTAGAGCAAAGAGGAGCAGGGGCGTCGGCTTGCTTGCTTGAGAAAGAATAAGGGGAGGAGGGGTGCACGGCCATGGAAGACTAGGGGAGGGAAGGGATGCTCGGCCCTGGTAGGGCTCCAAGAAATGGGGCCCAGGGAGAAGGGCACCATGGGAGGAGAGGAGCCGAGCTCCCTGCTGCATCCGTGGGGAAGAAGGTCTCCCTGCTGCCGAACGCCGTGGCGAAGGGGAGGAAGAAGGGGAGTCGGCTGGAGCAGGCCTGCACGAGGGAGAAGGAGCAGGGAGGGCGCTCGAGCATGGAGGCCGCTGCCCCTACGCTGGCGTGCTACTGCCGTGAAACAGGGAGGAAGATGGCGTGGGGAGTGTGGGGGACAGATATCCCCCTGGTCCACCAGAAGGATAAAAGACCTGACGAAAGGCCCAAGGGCCCCATAATTCGTAAGGTCATCCCCCTCGTGGGCCTGGGAAGGAACGATCAATGAAGTGAATCGACACAATCCCAAGACGGCCCAACGATTTTGAGCAGTAATCACAACAGAGGCCCGACCTTCCCGTGCAGGAGCCCTGTACAACGAGACCAAGCGAGAATGGGTTGGCAGGATTATAGGAGGATAGACTCAGTTGGTTCACTATTTCTTAGGTACGCGTCGCTGTAATATCCACATGTACCGCCCCACGGTCGAATATATAAGGCCTAGAGAGCACCCCTTCAGATCAGATACTCTCTACTTAGCCTCCCACCCAACTCTCTACGTTCTCAACGCTAGAGAATCCCCTTGTAACTCACCACATAAAACACTCTCGACTGGACGTAGGGTGTTACACATCTCAAAGCGGCCCGAACCTGTAAACCATCGTCCACTATTTCTCGTGCATCCAGCACGAACCATCGAGCTACAGTCGATAACACCATCCTACTCCTAAAAGCACCTTGAGGGGTAACCCCAGGTGCGCGGTCGGACCCTAAAACACCGACAGCTGGCGCGCCAGGTAGGGGGTGTGTCATCGATCCAAGCTAGCTCAATGGCCATCACCTTCCAGCACAAGATCATCCTCCGTCCTGGGTCCACATTCTACTTCGGAACTATCTCATCTGTAGCAGATGAGGAGGGAACTCTGCATCGCATCGCGGATCCACCGGAGAGATAATCTTCCTCATAAATCCCCGGGAAAATCGGGGCAAAGCAGGAAAAGGCGCAACCTACAGTGCCCCGGAAAAAGATCACCTTCAGTAAACTAGGAGTCCAGGGTTCGTCAACCTGGAGAACAGCCGTTGTCCACCTCTCCGACGGGAGAATGGACACGGATCACGAGGAAGAAAGAAACGAATGAGATCGAAAGGTGGCAAGCTGGCCTTTCTGCACCTTCGTCCTCAAAGGAGGGCAGAAAGAGGGTCGCCATGACAACTGCTCCATTCTACCCTGACATCCTCTTCATTAGAAGGGCAGAGTCGCCCCGATCTCCGACGACGAGCCGACCGTACCTATAGAGGAACCTCCTCATCGGGAGTCCTGCCGACGAAGGAACCGACGCCGAAATATCTGACGACATCACAAGGCCGGAGAACTGGACCCAGCGCAACCTGTATCACAAGACGAGGTCTCGGAGATAGGAGAAACTCTGGAGGAACGTGTCTTCAGGGAAAGAAGGAATTCTCGATGACACGATCATTGGCGGGCTCAAGAACAGGCCGAGCAGGAAACAAGGCAATGCCGGGAAAATCCACTCTTCGGACACAACCTAAACCCCGATTTCGCCCGAGCCATGAACACGCCGAGTGAAGTTGGTGGAGTATTGGCTCGGATAGCGGATGGCCTCCCGCGGACTCCCAACGCCGAGGGCTATCGGCGGCTGTTTACTCAAGCAGCCAATCATCTCCTGCCCCTCGCTCACCCGCCGAACGATCTACGACATGCCATCAACAGTCGACGGGACACACGGAGCTCCATCAACGCTTCGCGCGAACAACGACACGAGAACAAAATTCGTCGCCGGGAAGAGTACGACCTGGGATCACGGCGTCCCAGTGCGAAGTCAGGCTACCAGGACCGAGTCGGCCACGGCTTCAACTGGTGGCACCGCCCGGGGACGGTCGAGGCACCACGACAACCACTCTCCTCCCTAGGACAGGCATCATCATCAATGATAGGAGGACACGTGCGGAGTATCAGCACTTACTCCACGCCTCAGGGCCATTCAATGGCCCCCTAACTTCAAGGTCTCCAATGTCGACAAATACGAACCTAAGCAGGATCTGGGAGGTTGGCTGGCCGTCTACACCACCGCTGCCCGGGCAGCTGGGGCAACCGAGGACGTGATGACCGTGTACTTGCCTATTGTCCTTGGGCAAGACGCGCTGCAATGGCTGCGATACCTACCCCGACACTGCATCGACGACTGGAGCGATTTCAGTCGGCGCTTCACCACCAACTTTCAGTCACTCTCTGACAAACCAGCGCAACCATGAGACCTCAAATCCATCAAGCGCCAAGGGGACGAAACTCTTCGGTCGTACCTAAAATGATTCCAGACCATGAGAAATCGTATCCCCGAGGTCGCGGAAGCAGCAGTGATCGAGGACTTCTACAGGGGATCCAATGACTCGACATTCGTCCGAGCCATATTACATAAGGCGCCGATTACCTCCGAGCAACTGTTCCGGGAGGCTGACCTCTACATCATCGCAGGACGAACGAGCTTAGGACCTCATTGGAGGAGCAAAACCTACACCAGCGGCGCCACGACACGACACGAACCAGCAACCCGACAAGCGCTGGGAGAAGAGGCCTCGTGAGGAGGTCCACGCCCCCCGACCACCCGCCTCTCGCACCCGAGGAGGACCTCGTGGAGGCGAACGCACTGTTGGACGACATCCTCGATGCCGAGTGCCCATATCACAAGGACATGCGCCACACCCTCCAGAACTGCAGGGACTACAAACACTCCAGTCGGGCACGGTCGACCTTTTCAACCTCTACCTCCTCTCCCCGCCGCGAGGAGGACCAGGAGAACCGCAACAACCCCGGCATCAGGAGGAGAGAAGAGGAGGAGCCTTCCCGCGCGTCGACGGAGAGGTCAACGTCATCTTCGGCGGACACGGGTCACAAGAAAGCAAGAGACAACAAAAGCTCAACGATCGTCAGATACTGGTGGCGGCCACCGGTCCTCCCGCCCCGTACTGATGGTCTGAGCACCCGATCACCTTCACCCGAGCAGACCAATGGCTTAACTTCGACCACCCAGGCAAATACCCACTCCTTGTTGATCCGGTGATCCGAGAGAGCAGGGTAAAGAAGGTACTAGTGGACTGGGGGAAGCAGCATCAACGTCACCTTCCCCGGACGCTCCAAGCTTGGGAGTTCCCCTCAAAGAGCTCCACGAGTCGGACACACCCTTCTTCGGCATCGTGCCGACTGAAGGAGAGTACCTGCTGGGCCACATCTACATGCCAGTCACCTTCGGAACTTCGGAAAACTACAGAACCTAGTTCCTGAGGTTCGAGGTGGCAAACTTCGACTGTGGATACAATGTCATCATTGGGAGGCCCGGATTAGCGAAGTTCATGGCTATTCCACATTATACGTACATGATATTGAAGATGCCTGGACCGCAAGGGATCATAACTGTGCGCGCCGACTTCCAAGGCGCCGCAGAATGTTTTCGAGTGGCTATTCAGGCGGCCCTCTCCACCAAACCATCGGCGATTTCCTCTGCACGGGCAAACTCAAAGCCTGAGGAAGACCTCGCGGTCCTCGCGAACGAAGCACAAGCCGTGACCTCTATACGGCCGACTGAAGAAACCAAAAGGATCAACCTCGGGTTCGCTGACGAGCGCAAAACCGCCATCATCAGCTCCAGCCTGGACGACAAATAGGAAAGCGTGCTCGTCCAGTTTCTGCAAGATAACCGAGACGTATTCGCATGGCAACCTGCGGATATGCCGGGAGTCCCAAGAGAGTTGGCCGAGCACAAATTGAAGGTCTACCCCTAGGCGAGGCCAATACGCCAAAAATTACGTCGCTTTACGCCCGACAAGAGAGAAGCCATCCGTGCTGAGCTGGCTCGCTTGGTCGCGGCCGGATTCATTAGAGAGGTGTTACATCCTGAATGGTTGGCCAACCCTGTTCTTGTACTCAAAAAGAATAAAGTGGATTAGCGCATGTGCGTTGACTATACGGATCTCAACAAACACTGTCCGAAGGGTCCCTTCGGGCTTCCTAGAATCGACCAGGTGGTGGACTCAACCGCCGGATGCTCTATGCTATCTTTCTTGGATTGGTACTCTAGGTATCATCAGATTAGTTTGGCAAAAGAAGACGAGGAAAAAACGGCATTTATCACCCTGTTTGGAGCCTTCTGCTATACCTCCATGTCGTTCGGCCTCAAAAACGCTGGAGCGACTTATCAGAGGGCTATTCAGACATGCTTAGCCGATCACTGGGGCAAGCGTGTGGAAGCCTACATGGACGACGTGGTGATCAAGACAGAGGATTCAGAAAATTTCATCAAAGATTTACAGCTGGTCTTCAATAGTCTACGACGATATAGATGGAAGCTTAATCCCGAAAAGTGCATTTTCGGAGTGCCGGCAGGAAAGTTGCTAGGGTTTATTATTAGCCACCGGGAATCGAAGCCAATCCAGAAAAGATCGAAGCTATCATGAGGATGGAAGCACCACGATCACAAAAGAAAGTTCAAAGACTCATCGGGTGTATGGCAGCCCTAAGTAGGTTCATATCAAGGCTGGGAAAAAAAGGCTTACCATTCTATAAATTACTCAAAAAGGTGGACAAATTTCAGTGGACTTCAGAAGCACAAGAAGCTCTAGACACGCTGAAAAAAATTCTTGACGACACCACCAGTGGTGAAACCGCCACGACGGGCCACGCCGACTCAACCGGCAGAAGATCTGTTATTGTACATCTCTTGCACAACTCACGTGGTGAGCACCGCATTAGTAGTCGAGCAAGCGAAAGAAGGGCATGCATACCCAGTACAGCACCCTGTCTATTTCATTAGTGAATGTAACACCCAGTTGGTAATATATAATAATAGAGGAGAAAAGTCATTTCCTATATTTTATGTGTATGCTGAATCTACTTGTCATCACATGCGAATACCATATTCAATCAACAAATAAATAATAAAAAGATAAACCACTAAATTATGCATCATGCTGGATTTTATTTTGTGTGTGCATTCTGTGACAATATAAAAGTAATATAAAAAGAAATATATTAATACCAAAATTTGGGAATTTCACCCTAGTTTGCAAATTAGAGGTTAGAGAAGAGAAGGAAAATGTTATACAAAAAAAATAATAATAAAGAAATAGATATAGAAATAATTGGATCCTTTCATATTATTAGGTTCAATGTGTACATTTAAAATGAGTATAATCTTACAATTTGAATTGAATTCAAATTTGAATTCAAAAAAAAAGGAAAGTAGATTTGAAAACTAGAAATGAGAAATAGTAATGAACAAAAGAAAAAAACAAAACAGTTCTCCTCAATTGGGCCAATTTTGGCCTCCCTCGGCCCATTTATCGCCAAAACCCATCTCCTGCGCTCCTTCCACCTCCACGCGGGGCCCGCAAGTCAGCCAACTCGCGCCTGCGTACAATCTTCCGCAGCCCCTTACGCGTGGGACCCACTTGTCTGGATCTTCCCCTTCCTCGCTCGGTCTTGAACTGGAGCCGCGGATGACGGCTTACCGCGGATCTCGCGGGGCGCTGCAACCACCTAGAAGCATGACTGGCGGTACATATACGGAGTCAGAGACTGCCCTAGCCACAACCGTAAACCAGGATGCTCCGCGCCCTCCTCCTTTTTCTCTCCCACCTTTGACCGGATCTCAATAGAGCGCGCGGCGCGGAGCGTGGCGATGGCCGTCTTCAGCCCAGCTTGGCGGACCCAGTGATTGGTGGCTGCTCCATGTATTTTGCCTGCACGTGGGCCAGCTGACCAGGTCCCCGCCCCCCATGATTTCATGCCGCGCATGGCGGCCGAGCGATGTGCCAGTTATCGCGCGTTCGGGCGAAACGAACTCCGCGACCTCCCCTCGCTCCGGACCTCTTCTCGAGAACTATAAGACCCGTGCCTCTGCTCCTTCTGGCCGACCAACGCTCAACCATTTTCGCCGCGAACTGAGAGATCGAGCCATAACCACACGCCCTGTGCCACCCAAAGAACACCGTCGTCGGGGGGAGCTTCGGAAGCCGCCGATGACTCCTTGCAGTGGCGTATTCCCGTCCTCAGGGCACGACCGTGGGGGTGCGCTTGCGCATGTGGATGTTGTCCGCGTCGGCAATTGGGTGTGAAGACCAACATTTCGAGGTGAATCGCTCGCCGACGTAGCTGCTCCGCCGTGGAGCCGCGTCTCATCGTCTCCGGGGGTCTCCGCACCGAAATCGCGGGTGAGAAGTCCCTCATCTCGTTAATTTTGCCCCCACCAACTTATAGCACCTTTCTCCATCGAAATTATCACGCTAGGGCGAGGGTTGGCCCTACTCCGGCGCGCCTCCGCCGCGGTTTATGGCGGCGCCGTCGTGTTCCTGTTTCTGAGAAAGAATATTGGGTTTGTGGCGTGAATCAGAAAATGGACGGGTAGGATTGTCGAAGCGATGAGAGATGTTGTTCGCCGTAGGATCTTCAGGGACGGTTGCGATTAGATCTGGTGTCATCCCTGCGTCGGTTGATCTGAACCGGAGATCGGGGGATGGACGGTCGGCGTTAGTGTCCAGTTATTTAAATCTGGGCCATCGATCTCTCGTTGGATGGCTCGAATTGCATACCGGTTCGATTACGACCGGATCTAATCTGTACCGCTCGATCGAAATCCAGCGGCCAATAGTTATCTATACCCCTTCAGCCAGTGAATATGCAAAAGAGACCCTCTGGTTTTCTAGATTCAACCCGCCATCCGCCAGGGTGGTAACTTGAGTCTGGGGAACACTTATGATTTCGCCCCCGTATTTTTATAGATTTAGTGCTTGGTCCAGATAGTTAGAAAATCAATAAATTCATTTAGAAAATACTTATTAATGCAAAAATAAATACAAGAGTGTGTTTAATTCATAGAAAATGCATACTTAGTCCAAATTTAGTCATTCCAATTCCTATAATTTCGTAATAATGTTGTTTATCACATAGTGTCTCTGTTTTGACATGAAAGTCACATTAAAATTTATTTCTTAGTTAATCTGATGCCAAACACATAAAACCTTAGGAAATTCATAACTTGAAATCTATGACTCCAAATTTAGTGATTCCAGTTCCTATGATCTTATTTTAATGTATAGATTGTTACTGTATATTTTATTTGCATGTTTGATGTGATGTTAATTTATGCTATACTATGTATGTATTGTATTGATGCGAGTAGACGAGCAAGCCACTGTGGATTCTGAGGTTCAACAAGTAGAAGTAGCTGAGCAGGAGCTCATTGAAGGCAAGTTGTGCCCTTGATCACTTACTTTTCCTAGCCATGTTCTTATTAATTTTAATGATCTGCATAGGTTAATTTTGATGGGAGCCTTTATGTTACCCCAGTTTTGATTACCTCTATACCTTGTTCACCCCTGAAATATTTTTGGGTAGTACTTGCTATTGCTTTATATGGATTGGGTATGGAGATACACTATTCATGATTATTCTGTTATTATCTTGTTATTATTACTGTTCATGTTAAGATCATTAAATTAATGGGAACATGGAGCGACCACCCGGGAAAACAGTGCTACCACAAGGGTTTAATGGGACGCCCTTGGCTGATTAACTAGGAAAGCTAGTGGAGGTCTTCCTTACCCGAAAGGGGCAAGGGCAGTAGGGGAGTGGTCAGTGTAGGGAGGTCCTTGTGCTGATTTTGCAGAGATGGCGGTCAGGCAAGAACCCTACACTGGAGCTTCCTATAAACTATAGCGGGATTTCTGAAGCTAGTGGAACTTTGTAAAGGCCTCGTAGTGTTACCCTGCCTCGCCTCCTCGGTAGAGGTGTATGGGATTGGCCGTCTCTTGGCAGAAGGGTAACATGACTTGTGGGTAAAGATGCGCAACCTCTGCAGAGTGTAAAACTAGTATACTAGCCGTGCTCACGGTCATGAGCGGCTCGGACCCTCACATGATTTATTATGGAACTTAAATTTAATTTGACATTTGCATCGCATTTGGGATTATTTTACTATTACTTTTCTTTATTATTATTAAGGTTTGGTATTTACTTACACCTAGTAAATGCTAATAAAATTTTGACCAACTTATAAAAGCAATGCTCAGCTTCAGCCTCTATTTCATTGATCAGCCTTACACTTCATGAACTCCCACCTTTGGTGAGTTCATGCCACATTATTCCCCACGACTCGTTGAGCTATGAACGTATGTGAGCTCACTCTTGCTGTCTCACACCCCCCCACAGGAGAAGAACAGGTGGTCGAAGAGGAGCCGCCTAACACTGAGGCATTCGACTTGATCTAGGTGGCGTTCCTCAGTTGACATTGGCGCCGACGATACTTAGTTCGTTTTATATTTATCTTTATTTTGTAATAAGTCTTCCGCTATGTAATAAATACTCTGATGTTTTCTGACATTTATCTCTATACACTCTGTTATTATATATGTTGTCTTCTTGGCGCATGTATGAGATGCACCCGGCTTTGTCCTTTAAAACCGGGTGTGACAGAAGTGGTATCAGAGGAAATGTTGACTGTAGGACGAAACCTAGATAGAAATGGACAAAACCCTTACCTACTTATCTTATTCTGATTCATTCTATACTTACCTTACTCTGATTCTTTCTACACTCATCTTGAACCTGTCTCACCTTCCACTGTTCTACTCTGATCATTCTTATCTTTTCTATTCTAAGACAAGATGGATTTCAAACCTTAGAATCCCTACCTCTATGACATTTTAAGAGAATGGAAGCCTAAGACAAAATTAAAAAAAAACTATTTTCCCTATTAAAAATGTTGGATGATTGTTCTGATGATCAATGCCTGATTTGCTTCTTTGATTGATTGAAACATTATAGTGGGGCATCTTAGCATGTACCACCATAAGGTAATGTATTAGCTTTAGTGGATAACACACTAATCTACTTAGCTAATAAATCCCCTGCAGTAACATTTCTCGTAATTACTCGTCTTGTCTACAATTCTTCCTTTCTTACCCTGTGTTTCCTAACCCAGTTGGGCTACCCCTATAGTGTTAGAAGAGAGCACTATAGACGTGATCCTTGGTATGTCATGGTTAAGAAAGGCAAAGACAGTTTATACACTGTGCTAAGGGAACCGTAGAACTCACCAGTTCCAAAGGACAAAGATTTGAAGTTGAAGTTGCAGCAACTACCACCATCAGACTAGCGTCATTCTTAGTAGATGAGAAGTTTATTGGTGACAACATCCATGTGGATTAGGGATTTTCCGGATGTCTTTCCAGAGGAGTTACCAGGGATGCCACCAGATAGGGAAGTTGAGTTTGTTATTGATCTCTTACCTGGTACTGCCCCTATTCCCAAACAGTCATACAGGATGTCTATAGAAGAGTTAAAAGAAATAAAGAAGCAGTTAACTGAGTTTCACGAGGCTGGGTACATTCGTCCGAGTTCCTCACCTTGGGGAGCATCCGGTGTTATTTGTGCAGAAGAAGGATGGATCACAACGGATGTGTGTGGACTATAGATCACTCAATGATGTCACGGTGAAGAACAAGTATCCATTACCCCGTATTGAGGATTTGTTTGATCAGATGAGAGGAGCCAGGGTATTCTCGAAGATTGATCTCCGATCGGGATACCATCAGATGAGGATTAGACCATCGGATATTCCCAAGACAGCATTCTCGACTCGATATGGATTATATGAGTTTACTGTTATGTCATTCGGATTAACCAATGCACCGGCTTATTTCATGAATTTGATGAACAAGGTGTTTATAGAGTATTTGGACAGATTTGTCGTGGTGTTCATCGACGATATTCTTATCTATTCTAAGGATGAAAGTGATCATGAACAACATCTAAGGTTGGTTCTACAGAAGCTGCGAGATAATCAACTCTATGCCAAGTTCAGTAAGTGCGAGTTTTGGATTGACAAGGTGCCATTCCTTGGTCACATTATTTCTAATGGAGGAATAGCAGTGGATCCTGCTAAAGTGAAGGAGATAATGGAGTGGAGAGTGCCCACTACAGTTACTGAGATTCGGAGTTTCTTGGGACTCGCAGGATATTATCGGAGATTCATTAAAGGGTTCTCTAAGATTGCCAAGCCTATGACCTCGCTTTTGGAGAAAGGAAGAGAATTCAAGTGGGATGAGAAATGCCAAGAGAGTTTTGATCAATTGAAGGAGAGATTGATGTCACCACCAGTATTGGTTATGCCAGATCTACAGAAAGGATTTGACATTTATTGTGATGCATGTGGCCAAGGACTTGGATGTGTGCTCATGCAAGAAGGACATGTGATCGCCTATGCATCTCGTCAGTTGCGGAAACATGAATTGAACTACCCCACTCATGACTTGGAGCTGGCTGCCGTTGTGCATGCACTTAAGATTTGGAGACACTACATCATGGGAACTAAGTGCCAAGTATACACGGATCATAAGAGTTTGAGGTACATATTCACTCAGAAGGATCTCAACCTTAGGCAACGCCGTTGGTTGGAGCTTATTAAGGACTATGATTTGGAGATTCACTATCACCGGGGCAAGGCAAATTTGGTTGCAGATGCCTTGAGTCGGAAGGAGCATGTTCACTCCGCTTTCGTTGTCCAGCTACCTGATGAATTAGCAAAAGATTTTGAGAGACTCAACTTGGGAATTGTTACACACAGTGAAGGAGTCACCATCGAGTTGGAACCTACCTTGGAGCAAGAGATTCGTAAAGGTCAGGTTGGTGTGCAAAAATCCAAGAGATCAGGGATCTGATAGCAGAGGGTAGAGGCCCAGAATTCACGGAGGATGAGCAAGGCACGATATGGTTCAAGAGTCGGATCTGTGTTCCTGATATTGATAGTCTTCGGGAAACCATATTGAAGGAGGCACATGATTCAATTTATTCTATCCATCCTGGGAGTACTAAGATGTATCAGGATTTGAAGCAAAAGTATTGGTGCTATGGATTGAAGAGAGATGTGGCTGCACATGTGGCTATGTGCGATTTGTGCTAAAGAGTTAAGGCTGAACACCAGAGGCCAGCCGGACTGCTACACCCACTAAAGATACCTGAGTGGAAATGGGAAGAGATTGGCATGGACTTCATTGTTGGATTACCCCGCACGTCTGCTGGATATGATTCTATATGGGTGATTGTGGACAGGCTAACTAAAGTAGCCCACTTTATTCCAGTGAAGACCACGTATTCAGGAGCTAAGTTGGCAGAGTTGTACATGACACGGATTGTCTGCCTGCATGGTGTGCCAAAGAAGATTGTATCAGACCGGGGATCACAGTTTACCTCTCGGTATTGGAAGAAGTTACACGAGTCAATGGATACGAGATTGAATTTTAGTTTGGCTTACCATCCCAGACTGACGGGCAGACTGAGAGGACTAACCAAGTGCTGGAAGATATGTTAAGAGCTTGTGCTCTTAAACATGGTGGAAGTTGGGATAAGAGTCTACCATATGCTGAGTTCTCTTACAATAATAGCTATCAGGCCAGTCTGAAAATGTCGCAGTTTGAGGCTTTGTATGGCAGAAAGTGCAGGACCCCATTGTATTGGGATCAAACTGGTGAAAGGCAGCTGTTTGGGCCTGAGATTATACAAGAAGCAGAGGAACAAGTCCAACAAATAAGGGAGAATCTGAGAACTGCGCAGTCAAGGCAGAAAAGCTATGTTGATACTCGGAGAAGACTGCTGGAGTTTAAGGAGGGAGATTATGTCTATTTGAAGGTGTCACCACTCCGGGGTATGAGAAGATTTAAAGTCAAAGGAAAGTTGTCCCCACGCTTCATTGGACCCTTCTTGATCTTAAAGCGAGTGGGAGAGGTTGCATATCAATTGGAGTTACCAGATCATCTCGCGGATGTTCATGATGTATTCCATGTATCTCAGCTGAAGAAATGTCTCAGGGTCCCTGAGGAACAGTTACCAATGGAAGAGCTCAGTGTTCAGAGTGATTTAACCTACACAGAGTATCCTACCAAGATTCTTGATGCTTTGACTTGAGTTACAAGGAATAAAGTGATAAAGATGTGCAAAGTGCAATGGAGTCACCATGGAGAAGATGAAGCTACTTGGGGAAGAGAACAAGAGTTTCGTATAGATTTTCCCCATCTTTTCCCTCGTTCTTTCCTAAATCTCGAGGACGAGATTATTTTTAAGGGGGGTAGGATTTGTAACACCCAGTTGGTAATTGTCGGCGTTTCGAGACCGGGGGGTCCCTCAGGCCGACGAGTGAGTGCCGTGTGTCCCAGCCCAGATGGGTCGAGCGCGTGGGCGAGCGCGAAGGGGGGAAAGGAGCGAGGCGGCCGGAGACCGGCGTGAGAGAGGTGGGAATCCCGCGGCCTTTGTGTTCGTCCCGCGCCCAGGTCGGGTGCGCTTGCAGTAGGGGGTTACAAGCGTCCACGCGGGTGAGGGAAGCGAGCGGCCCTGAGAGAGCGCCTGTCCCGTCCTCGTCCCGCGCGGCCAACCCTCTCTAAGAGGGCCCTGGTCCTTCCTTTTATAGACGCAAGGAGAGGATCCAGGTGTACAATGGGGGTGTAGCCGAGTGCTACGTGTCTAGCGAGGGAGAGCTAGTGCCCTGAGTACATGCCAATGTGGCAGCCGGAGAGATCTTGGAACCCAACTAGTGTGATGTACATGGCCGTCGGAGGAGCGGCGGAGCCTGGCGGAGGGACAACTGTCGGAGCGGTTATGTCCTTGCTGACGTCCTCCTGCTTCCGTAAGAGAGATGAGAGCCGCCGTCGTCACAGGGCATGCGGGGCGCCATCATTGCCTATCTGGTGGAGACAGCCAGATGGGACACCGGTCTTGTTCTCTGCGGCCCGAGTCAGCTCAGGGTAGGGTGATGATGGCGCTTCCTATTGACGTGGCTGGCCTGCGCCCTAGGTTGGGCGACGTGGAGGCTCCTCCGAAGCCGAGGTCGAGTCTGTCCTTCATGGCCGAGGCCGAGTCCGAGCCCCTGGGTCGGGCGAGGCGGAGGTCGTCGGCAGAGGCCAGGGCGGTGTCCGAGCCCTAGGGTCGGGCGAAGCGGAGTTCGTTGTCTTCTGGGGCTGAGCCCGAGTCCGAGCCCTGGGTCAGGCGGAGCGGAGTTCGCCGTCTTCCGGGTCTTAGCCCGAGTCCGAGCCCTGGGTCGGGCGGAGCGGAGTTCGCCGTCTTCCGGGTCTTAGCCCGAGTCCGAGCCCTGGTTCGGGCGGAGCGGAGTTCGCCGTCTTCCGGGTCTTAGCCCGAGTCCGAGCCCTGGGTCGGGCGGAGCGGAGTTCGCCGTCTTCCGGGTCTTAGCCCGAGTCCGAGCCCTGGGTCGGGCGGAGCGGAGTTCGCCGTCTTCCGGGGCTGAGCCCGAGTCCGAGCCCTGGGTCGGGCGGAGCTTCCTTTGCGTTCAATGCTCCTGCGACTTGGTCGGTCGGTGCGGCGATTCAGTCAGGGTTGCTTCTTAGCGAAGGCAGGGCCTCGGGCGAGCCGAAGATGTGTCCGCCGTTGGAGGGGGGCCTCGGGCGAGATGGAAATCCTCCGGGGTCGGCTGCCCTTGTCCGAGGCTAGGCTCGGGCGAGGCGTGATCGAGTCGCTCGAATGGACTGATCCCTGACTTAATCGCACCCATCAGGCCTTTGCAGCTTTATGCTGATGGGGGTTACCAGCTGAGAATTAGGAGTCTTGAGGGTACCCCTAATTATGGTCCCCGACAGTAGCCCCCGAGCCTCGAAGCGAGTGTTAGCACTCGCTTGGAGGCTTTCGTCGCACTTTTTTGCAAGGGGACCAGCCTTTCTCGGTTGCATTTTGTTCTGGTGGGTGCGCGCGAGCGCACCCGCCGGGTGTAGCCCCCGAGGCCTCGGAGGAGTGGTTTCACTCCTTCGAGGTCTTAATGCCTTGCGTAATGCTTCGGCTGGTCTGGTTTTTCCCTCATGCGAGCTGGCCGTAGCCCGGGTGTACGGTCGGGGCCCAAGTTCTCGGGCTGGTATGTTGACGCTGTCAACGGTTTGGCCAGAGCCGGGTTTGCGAGAGCAGCCCCCGAGCCTCTGCACAGGGCAAGAGGGCGATCAGGGACAGACTCGGCTTTTTTTGCATACGCCCCTGCGTCGCCTTTCCGCAAGGAGGAGGGGGGGAGAGCGCCATGTTACCCTCGATGGGCGCCAAACATGGTGTCTCCGGTGAGCTGCCAGCGGGTAATCCGAGTGGACGTCTGTGCCCCGTTCGTTAGGGGTCGGCTAGGGGCCCAGAGGCACGCCCAAAAGTACCTGCGGGTGATCTGCCGGACCCGGTCCCCTGGCGACGGGGTCCGAGGGCTCGATGCCTCCCTCCGATGGGATTCCGTTACAAGATCGCTCCCGCTGGTCTCGGAAATGTCCTAGGGTACCTCGGGAGCGCTAGCCCGAGCCTTGGTTATGTATCGAACGTACCCCTGGTCATCCCTCGCTCGGCATCTGAGGCGGCTGTGAACCCTTCGGGGGCCAGCCTTCGAACCCCTGATCAGTAATGGGCGCGGAGCCCAAGTAGCCTGAGGCGGCCGTGGAACCCTTCGGGGGGCCGGCCTTCGAACCTCTGACCAGTAGTGGGTGTAGGGCCCACGCGATTTGAGGCGGCTGTTGAACCCTTCGGGGGGCCAGCCTTCGAACCCCTGATCAGTAAGGAGGCTCGGAGCCTGGTTCCTTCACGGGGAAGGATCCCTTTCGGGGTATCCCCCTTTCCCGGTCCCTGTCGCAAGAGATAGAGAAAGAGGAAAAAAGGAAAAAGGATACAAAACCGAACGACGCGACGTACCTTTTTTGGCGTGGTTGTTTCGGCGAAGGCGAAGCGTCGCCCGCTGCTCCTGCCAGAAGCGCTGCCTGTCCAGCCGTGGAGTTAATGTGACGGGGCGAGTAGTTGGCGGGGCGGCCGTTGCGCGTGCGCGAGCCGTTCAAGGAATGGATCACGGGCGCGTTGTCTTCACGCCGTGGGAGGGGGTTCTCTTGCTGCCCCCGGATAGGACGTGAGCTTGGCTGACGACGTGACCGCTGCTCCCGCGCGCCTGCCACCGTCATTATTGCCGACCCACTTTTGGCCACGTTGACCGTTCGCGTCAGGCTGGCGCTGCTGGGTCGCGCGCTGGGTCGCCTCGAGTCACGGTATTGGTTTCGCAATCGAGGAGGCGCGGTGGTGGCACAAGCGGCGGTGCAGTTGCTTGCATGCAGCATCCGGCGCGCCGGTTGCGCGACGCGTGGGCCTGGGCCTCCATGCTGGCGTGTCAGGAGTCGGAGAAGCGCGTCCACTTGGCGCGGTTGCATGCCGCCTGCATGGCTGTCCGCCTCTTTCGCCCGTTGGTCTGGGCAAAAGTGGAGGGTCACTTGTAACCGCTGGGCGGTTGCGTGCACCACACGCGGCGGTTTGGCTTCTTCTGCTCGGAGCTAGTCTGCATGACATGCGGGACCCAGCCCCCGCGCCGCAGGGGAGGGCTTTGGAGCGTGTTGGAGAAGACTCAGCCCGTGACGGTTGGGGGTGCAAGCAGGGGGAGTTGCCTTTAAAAGGAGGGTGACCCCTTTCGAAAGGCGACCGTGCTCCCTTATGCACCGCGTCTTTCCACCTTCCAAGCCCCCGGATGGGGGAAACCCGCCGTCTTTTTGCCTCGTCGTTGGAGGGACGCAACTCCGTGGGAGTTGGCACCTTTCAGCCATCGTTCGGCTTCAAGGATTTTCATCATGCAGTCCCGGCCGCACCCCTCCACCGGCGGTCACCCAAGATGGTGACCTCCAGCTTGATGGTGGGGGAGTGCGAGCCGGGCTGTGGCTTCTGTCCCTACCTCGGCCTCAAGGATTTTCGTCATCCAGGCCAAGATGGAGGATGAGGCGAGTCGGGGGGCTGCCTCCGTGGGGGTCGGTTGCCCTCTTCTTCCCCTGGCGTCTGGGGGAGAACGACATCCTCCAGCTTCGCGGAGACTTCCTCCAGCCATGCCGGGAGAGGCGGGCCACCGCCACTCAGCCAGGGCGCAAGCACTACGTCCTCCGTCCGGACTGACGGTTGCGCCGCGCACCATGAGGGCAGCGCCCACGCTCTGGGTGGTCCTAGCAAGGGCGGAGACCTGCCGGCGCGCTTCGAGGCGTCAGCAGCCGGAGATGGCTTCTCTACCGATGAGATTGCCAACTCCGCCAGTAGCCCTGGGTCTCCGTCTCCCAGCCTGAATGGCTGGCTCTCGTCCTCGGTGGGTGAGAGTCCTTCTGCCATAGCACCTGCCCTGAAGCCGCTGCTGAAGCTGCTTCGTCGCTCGGGCCGAGGGTAGTCATCGCTGTTGCCGGATCGGGCGCCGGCGGGCCACCCGTCGGCCCGCGATCGTTCCGCGGGCTCCCCAATCTTGTGGGGTTGTTCGTGCCCGTGGGGACGGAACCGGAGTTCCGTTTGTAATGGCACTCCGAATGCCAGTGTTTTTGTTCATTACGGCTTTTGGGGCCTGAACATGTATGTAATTTCGGCACGGAGCCGTGTTTTTTCCTCATTTTCGAGCGCTAAGACTCGTCTGTTGATTATCTGAACCGCTTCACCAAGCATGAGTCGCCCAGTGTCAAGGTGACGAGTGAGGTATCCGTATCCCGGAGGCGTAGGAGTCCCTCGGCTCGGTCGGCCTTGCTGTCCGAGGCTCCTCTAGCTTAGTTAAAGGGACCCCTCGGCCGCTCTTCGATGAGCCGAGGCCAGGGGTAGCGATATCAGTATGAACAGAGACAGAGTCGGCTCGAAAATGAAACCTGGTTGGCCGGAGCCTAGCCGGGTTGTCCGTTGGCGGGACCGACGTCGGAGTTGATCAGCCGAGGCCTCAGGTCGGGCTGGCGCCCTTGGGAGATGGTCGGCCGAGGCCCAGGGGCAACCGGCCGAGCCGCCTGCTCGGGCCGGATTCCCGGAGAAGTCCCTGGCAGCGATTGCCCGGGCGTGGTGATGACGTCGTCCTTCGGAGCGGAGATCCTCGGACCTGCGTTGCCGTCCGAGGTTAGGTCGGGCCTCGCCGAAGGTGTCGTCGATGCCGAGGGTGTTGCTGCCCCCTTCCTAGCGTCAAGACCCGAGCCTTTTTTCGAGGAAAATTTCGACGCAGAGGGGGTTCCCTCCCTTTTAGCCCCCGAGGGAGGGTTGGGCTTTGCCGAGGCGAGGCCGACCCTTCCTTGATGACTAAACTTTGTGTGGGTGCGAGGTATATGAACGACTTGAAAACATCTTAAGGGTAGAAGCGACGTAGCTGTTGGATGTTCCAAGCGTTGCCGTAGACCTCGCCTTGACTGTTGGCCAGCTTGTACGTTCCGGGCTTCCGAACTTTGCCGATGACGAATGGCCCCTCCCAGGGGGGCGTGAGCTTGTGCCTCCCTCGGGCGTCTTGCCACAGCCGAAGCACCAGGTCGCCCACCTGGAAGTCTCGGGGTCGGACCCCTCGGGCGTGGTAGCGCCGCAGGGACTGCTGATACCGCGCCGAGTGTAGTAAGGCCTTGTCCCGAGCCTCTTCCAGCTGGTCCAGCGAGTCTTCTCGGCTAGCTTGGTTGCTTTGATCATCGTAGGCCCTCGCCCTCGGGGAGCCGTATTCCAGGTCAGTGGGCAAGACGGCCTCGGCCCCGTAGACCAGGAAGAACGGAGTGAAACCCGTGGCCCGGCTTGGCGTCGTCCTCAGGCTCCAGACCACCGAGGGGAGTTCCTTCATCCATCGCTTGCCGAACTTGTTGAGGTCGTTGTAAATCCGAGGCTTGAGCCCTTGTAGAATCATGCCGTTGGCACGCTCTACTTGCCCATTCGACATGGGATGAGCTACGGCGGCCCAGTCCACCCGGACGTGGTGATCCTCGCAGAAGTCCAAGAATTTTCTGCCGGTTAACTGGGTGCCGTTGTCGGTGATGATGGAGTTCGGGACCCCGAAGCGATGGATGATGTTGGTGAAGAACGTCAGCGCCTGCTCGGACCTGATGCTGTTCAGAGGTCGGACCTCGACCCACTTGGAGAATTTGTCGATGGCGACCAGCAGGTGCGTGTATCCCCCGGGCGCCTTCTGCAAAGGGCCGACGAGGTCCAGACCCCACACAGCGAAGGGCCAGGTGATGGGTATCGTCTGCAGAGCCTGAGCGGGCAGGTGGGTCTGCTTCGCATAGAATTGACACCCTTCGCAGGTGTGGACAATTCTAGTGGCGTCAGCCACCGCCGTTGGCCAGTAGAAGCCTTGCCGGAAAGCATTCCCGACGAGGGCTCGAGGCGCTGCGTGATGGCCGCAAGCCCCCGAGTGTATCTCTTGTAGGAGTTCCTAACCTTCGGCGATGGAGATGCATCGCTGGAGGATGCCCGAAGGGTTGCGGTGGTAGAGCTCCTTCTCATCGCCCAGCAGGACGAACGACTTGGCGCGTCGCGCTATCCGCCGAGCCTCGGCTCGGTCGAGGGGTAGCTCTCCTAGGCGGAGATATTGCAGGTACGGGGTCTGCCAATTTCGATCAGGCGTGGCCCCGCTTCGCTCCTCCTCGACGCGCAATGCCTCGCCCTCGGAGACCGAGGGTACCTCGGGTTGAGCTGAGGGTGCCTCGGGCCGTGCCGAGGGTACCTCGGGCTGGACCGAGGGCGCCTCGGGCTCGGGAGGGTCGTCGATCTTGATGGAGGGCTGATGCAGATCCCGGGAGAAGACGTCCAGGGGGAACCGTTGTTCGCCCCGAGGCTATTTTTGCCAGCTCGTCCGCAGTCTCGTTGTAGCGCCGAGCGATGTGGTTAAGCTCGAGCCCGTAGAACTTGTCTTCCAGGCGCCGAACCTCATCGCAGTAGGCCTCCATCTTCGAGTCGCGGCAGTGGGAGTTCTTCATGACTTGGTCGATGACGAGCTGCGAGTCGCCGCTAGCGTCAAGGCGTCGGACCCCTAGCTCGATGGCGATTCGCAATCCGTTGATCTGAGCTTCGTACTCAGCCACATTGTTGGACACCGGGAAATGGAGGCGTAGCACATAGCGTAGGTGTTTCCCGAGGGGTGAGACGAAGAGTAGGCCCGCGCCGGCTCCCGTCTTCATTAACGACCCGTCGAAAAACATGGTCCAGAGCTTCGGTTGGATCGGAGCCGTCGGTAGCTGGGTGTCGACCCATTCGGCTACGAAGTCCGCCAAGACCTGGGACTTGATGGCCTTCCGAGGCGCGAACGAGATGGTCTCGCCCATGATTTCCACCGCCCACTTCGCAATCCTGCCCGAGGCCTCTCGGCACTGGATGATCTCCCCCAGGGGGAAGGATGACACCACAGTTATCGGGTGAGACTCGAAGTAGTGTCGCAACTTCCGCCTCATCAAGATCACTGCATACAGCAGCTTCTGAACTTGTGGGTAGCGGATCTTGGTTTTGGACAGTACCTCGCTGACGAAGTAAACCGGCCTCTGAACGGGCAATGCATGCCCCTCTTCTTGCCTCTCGACCACAATCGCGGCGCTAACCACCTGAGTGGTCGCGGCGACGTAGACCAAGAGGGCTTCTCCATCGGCTGGGGGCACCAAGATAGGCACCTTGGTGAGGAGCGCCTTTAGGTCCCCGAGAGCTTCCTCGGCCTTAGGGGTCCAAGTGAAGCACTCGGCCTTCCTTAAGAGGCGGTACAGAGGCAGGCCTCTTTCGCCGAGGCGCGAGATGAAGCGGCTCAGGGCCGCGAGACATCCCATGACCCTCTGTACACCTTTTAAGTCCTTGATGGGCCCCATGCTAGTGATGGCTACGATCTTCTCCGGGTTGGCTTCGATGCCCCGCTCGGAGACGATGAACCCCAAGAGCATGCCCCGGGGCACCCCGAAGACACACTTCTCGGGATTGAGCTTGACGCCTTTTGCCTTGAGACATCGGAATGTCACTTCAAGGTCGGAGAGGAGGTCGGAAGCTTTCCTTGTCTTGACTACGATGTCATCGACGTAGGCCTTGACCGTGCGACCGATGTGTTCGCCGAACACATGGTTCATGCACCGCTGGTACGTCGCACCCGCATTCCTCAAACCGAATGGCATGGTGACATAGCAGTACATGCCAAAGGGCGTGATGAAAGAAGTCGCGAGCTGGTCGGACTCTTTCATCCTGATTTGATGATACCCTGAGTAGGCATCGAGGAAAGACAGGGTTTCGCACCCAGCAGTGGAATCCACTGATTTGATCGATGCGAGGTAGAGGGTAGGGAACCTTCGGACATGCTTTGTTGAGACCAGTGTAGTCTACACACATCCGCCATTTCCCCCCTTTCTTTCTCACAAGCATAGGGTTGGCGAGCCATTCGGGGTGGAATACCTCTTTGATTAACCCGGCTGCCATTAGCCTGTGGATCTCCTCGCCTATCGCTCTGCGCTTCTCCTCGTCGAATCGGCGCAGAGGCTGCTTGACCGGTCGGGCTCCGGCCCGAATATCCAGCGAGTGCTCGGCGACATCCCTCGGTATGCCGGGCATGTCCGAGGGAGTCCACGCGAAGACGTCGGCCTTCGCGCGGAGAAAGTCGACGAGCACTGCTTCCTATTTGGGCTCGAGCCCGGAACTGATCCGGATCTGCTTGGAGGCGTCGCCACTGGGGTCGAGGGGGACGGTCTTAGCCGTCTCCACTGGCTCGAAGTTGCTGGCATGACGCTTCACGTCTGGCACCTCTTTGGAGAGGCTCTCCAGGTCGGCGATGAGGGCCTTGGACTCGGCGAGGGCCTCGGCGTACTCCACGCACTCCACGTCGCATTCGAACGCGTGTTTGTACGTGGGGCCGACGGTGATGACCCCGTTGGGGCCCGGCATCTTGAGCTTCAAGTAGGTGTAGTTGGGGACGGCCATGAACTTCACGTAGCATGGCCTCCCCAGCACCGCGTGGTAGGTTCCTCGGAACCCGACCACCTCGAACGTCAGAGTCTCCCTTCGGAAGTTGGAGGGTGTTCCGAAACAGACAGGGAGGTCGAGTCGTCCGAGGGGCTGGACGCGCTTCCCGGGAATAATCCCATGGAAGGGCGCAGCGCCTGCTCGGACGGAGGATAGATCGACGCGCAGGAGCCCGAGGGTCTCGGCGTAGATGATGTTGAGGCTGCTGCCCCCGTCCATAAGGACCTTGGTGAGCCTGACGTCACCGATGACAGGGTCGACGACGAGCGGGTATTTCCCCGGGCTTGGCACGTGGTCGGGTGATCAACTTGGTCGAAGGTGATGGGCTTGTCGGACCAGTCTAGGTAGGCTGGCGCCGCCACCTTCACCGAGCAGACCTCCCGGCGCTCTTGCTCACGATGCCGAGCCGAGGCATTCGCCGCGTGCCCGCCATAGATCATGAAGCAGTCGCGGACCTCGGGAAACTCTCCTGCTTGGTGATCTTCCTTCTTGTCGTCGTCGCGGGTCCTGCCACCCTCCGCGGGTGGCCCGGCCCTGTGGAAGTGGCGCCGAAGCATGACGCACTCCTTAAGGGTGTGCTTGACGGGCCCCTGATGATAGGGGCACGGCTCCTTGAGCATCTTGTCAAAGAGGTTGGCACCTCCGGGGGGCTTCCGAGGGTTCTTGTACTCGGCGGTGGCGACAAGGTCCGCGTCGGCGGTGTCGCGTTTCGCTTGCGACTTCTTCTTGCCCTTCTTCTTGGCGCCGCACGGAGTAGACGCCTCGGGAGCATCTTCCGACGAGCGGCCCTGGGGCTGCTTGTCCTTTCGGAAGATAGCCTCGACCGCCTCCTGGCCAGAGGCGAACTTGGTGGCGATGTCCATCAGCTCGCTCGCCCTGGTGGGGGTCTTGCGACCCAACTTGCTCACCAGGTCGCGGCAGGTGGTGCCGGCAAGGAACGCGCCGATGACATCTGAGTCGGTGATGTTGGGCAGCTCGGTGCGCTGCTTCGAGAATCGCCGGATGTAGTCCCGAAGAGACTCTCCCGGCTGCTGTTGGCAGCTTCGGAGGTCCCAAGAATTCCCAGGGCGCACATACGTGCCCTGGAAATTTCCGGCGAAGGCTTGGACCAGGTCATCCCAGTTGGAGATCTGCCCCGGAGGCAGGTGCTCCAACCAGGCGCGAGCGGTGTCGGAGAGGAACAGGGGGAGGTTGCGGATGATGAGGTTGTCGTCGTCCGTTCCATCCAGTTGGCAGGCCAGGCGGTAGTCCGCGAGCCACAATTCCGGCCTCGTTTCCCCCGAGTACTTTGTGATAGTAGTCGGGGGTCGGAACCGGGTCGGGAACGGTGCCCGCCGGATGGCCCGGCTGAAGGCCTGCGGACCGGGTGGTTCGGGCGAGGGACTCCGATCCTCCCCGCTGTCGTAGCGTCCCCCATGCCTGGGGTGATAAGCCTCGGCGCACCCTCTCGTCGAGGTGGGCTCGACGGTCGCGGTGATGGCGCTCGTTGCCGAGGTGGCCCGGGGCCGCAGGAGCGGTGTTGCGCGTGCGCCCGGTGTAGACCGAGGCTTCCCGCATGAATCGGGAGGTCGCGGCATGAGGTTCCGAGGGGTATCCTTGCCTTCGGGAGGCAGTGCTCTCGGCCCGTCGGACTGCGGCGCCTTCCAGGAGATTTTTGAGTTCTCCCTGGATTGGCCGACCCTCGGTGGTGGATGGCTCCGGCATCGCGGGGAGGAGCATCGCTGCTGTGGCCAGGTTCTGACCGACCCCACTGGATGCAGGTGGTGGCCTGACCCTGACGACATCGGCGACGCGGTGCTGGAGACCCTGGGGCAGGTGACGTATTTCTCAGGCCGGGGGTTGGCCCACCCATGCCTGCCCGACGTCCCGGCGGATCGGCTCAAGCGCTCCTGCTCCCTCGTCGATCCTGGCCTGCGCCCCGCGGACTTGCTCAAGCTGTGGGTCGTAACTCCCCGCCGGAACGGGGACCACAGCTAGCTCCCGCGGGATGTCAGCGCGAGGCACCGGCCCAGGGGGAGCAATGTCCTCCGGCATGCCGAGATGATTGCCTTCGGAGGGACCCCTAGATCGACGTGGAAACATTCGCGGCTTGGGCCGCAGTCCTCGTCGTTGAGGCTACGGCTACCGTTGGAACAGTCGGAGAGGCAGTAGTCACATGCGGTCATGAAGTTCCGCATGGCACTGGGGTTGCCAAATCCAGAGAAATCCCAACAGATGTTGGGGTCGTCATCTTCCTCGGACCCAGAGGGCCCGTAGGTCGAGACGTCCGTTAGCCGGTCCCAAGGCGACCGCAAGCGAAACCCCAGAGGGTTTGTACTTGCCCTCTACAAGGGCGCCCGCCAAAGCAAGATTGCTAGGCGGGTTGAGGCTGAGTACAAATGACGTAGGATGGGGATCGGTTGGTACCTTTTGGTCGTCGAGCGGCGATGAAGTCACATCAAGGACTGACTGCATCGTCGCCTCCGGTACGAGGGCGACGTCCTACAAGCTTTTCGCAAGCGCGCTGGCGTCGTCCACTTGCTTGGGATTGGCGTGTCGCGGGGAGACAGCGCTCGCCTTCGTCTCAAACGCGAGGTCGACGCCCAACGCTTCCCCCGTTGGGGTGCTAGGGACGTCGACTCGCTCAACAGCCGACGAGGCGCGGCCTCCTGCTTGGCCTTGGTTGCCCCTGTCTCCTCCTTCGTTGGCGGGGGAGAGGACGGGGCGAGCTCGAATGTTGTTCTTCCGCCACGCGGGGAAGACGTCGTCGATTCCGCCGGCGGCGGGCGGGCTGTCGGCCGCAATTGTCGTTGTCGCGCGGCGGTGGAAGGAGTATCATGTCGTAGCTGCCGTCGAGGGACATGAACTCAAGACTCCCGAAACGGAGCACCGTCCCGGGTTGGAGAGGTTGTTGGAGACTGCCCATCTGGAGCTTGACGGGAAGCTGCTCGTCAACACGCAGCAGGCCCCTACCTGGCGCGCCAACTGTCGGCGTTTCGAGACCGGGGGGTCCCTCAGGCCGACGAGTGAGTGCCGCGTGTCCCAGCCTAGATGGGTCGAGCGAAGTGGGCGAGCGCGAAAGGGGGAAAGGAGCGAGGCGGCCGGAGACCAGCGTGAGAGAGGTGGGAATCCCGCGGCCTTCGTGTTCGTCCCGCGCCCAGGTCGGGTGCGCTTGCAGTAGGGGGTTACAAGCGTCCACGCGGGTGAGGGAAGCGAGCAGCCCTGAGAGAGCGCCTGTCCCGTCCTCGTCCCGCGCGGCCAACCCTCTCTAAGAGGGCCCTGGTCCTTCCTTTTATAGACGCAAGGAGAGGATCCAGGTGTACAATGGGGGTGTAGCAGAGTGCTACGTGTCTAGCGAGGGAGAGCTAGTGCCCTGAGTACATGCCAATGTGGCAGCCGGAGAGATCTTGGAACCCAACTAGTGTGATGTCGTGGCCGTCGGAGGAGCGGTGGAGCCTGGCGGAGGGACAGCTGTCGGAGCGGTTGTGTCCTTGCTGATGTCCTCCTGCTTCCGTAAGAGAGCTGAGAGCCGCCGTCGTCACAGGGCATGCGGGGCGCCATCATTGCCTATCTGGTGGAGACAGCCAGATGGGACACCGGTCTTGTTCTCTGCGGCCCGAGTCAGCTCGGGGTAGGGTGATGATGGCGCTTCCTGTTGACGTGGCTGGCCTGCGCCCTAGGTTGGGCGACGTGGAGGCTCCTCCGAAGCCGAGGTCGAGTCTGTCCTTCATGGCCGAGGCCAAGTCCGAGCCCCTGGGTCGGGTGAGGCGGAGGTCGTCGGCAGAGGCCAGGGCGGTGTCCGGGCCCTGGGGTCGGGCGAAGCGGAGTTCGTTGTCTTCTGGGGCTGAGCCCGAGTCCGAGCCCTGGGTCGGGCGGAGCGGAGTTCGCCGTCTTCCGGGTCTTAGCCCGAGTCCGAGCCCTGGGTCGGGCGGAGCGGAGTTCGCCGTCTTCCGGGTCTTAGCCCGAGTCCGAGCCTTGGGTCGGGCGGAGCGGAGTTCACCGTCTTCCGGGTCTTAGCCCGAGTCCGAGCCCTGGGTCGGGCGGAGCAGAGTTCACCGTCTTCCGGGTCTTAGCCCGAGTCCGAGCCTTGGGTCAGGCGGAGCGGAGTTCGCCGTCTTCCGGGGCTGAGCCCGAGTCTGAGCCCTGGGTCGGGCGGAGCGGAGTTCGCCGTCTTCCGGGGCTGAGCCCGAGTCCGAGCCCTGGGTCGGGCAGAGCTTCCTTTGCGTTCAATGCTCATGCGACTTGGTCGGTCGGTGCGGCGATTCAGTCAGGGTTGCTTCTTAGCGAAGGCAGGGCCTCGGGCGAGCCGAAGATGTGTCCGCCGTTGGAGGGGGGCCTCGGGCGAGATGGAAATCCTCCGGGGTCGGCTGCCCTTGTCCGAGGCTAGGCTCGGGCGAGGCGTGATCGAGTCGCTCGAATGGACTGATCCCTGACTTAATCGCACCCATCAGGCCTTTGCAGCTTTATGCTGATGGGGGTTACCAGCTGAGAATTAGGAGTCTTGAGGGTACCCCTAATTATGGTCCCCGACAGTAATATATAATAATAGAGGAGAAAAGTCATTCCCTATATTTTATGTGTATGCTGATTCTACTTGTCATCACATGCGAATACCATATTCAATCAACAAATAAATAATAAAAAGATAAACCACTAAATTATGCATCATGCTGGATTTTATTTTGTGTGTGCATTCTGTGACAATATAAAAGTAATATAAAAAGAAATATATTAATACCAAAATTTGGGAATTTCACCCCAGTTTGCAAATTAGAGGTTAGAGAAGAGAAGGAAAATATTATACAAAAAAAATAATAATAAAGAAATAGATATAGAAATAATTGGACCTTTCATATTATTAGGTTCAATGTGTACATTTAAAATGAGTATAATCTTACAATTTGAATTGAATTCAAATTTGAATTCAAAAAAAACAAAAAGGAAAGTAGATTTGAAAACTAGAAATGAGAAATAGTAATGAACAAAAGAAAAAAAACAAAACAGTTCTCCTCAATTGGGCCAATTTTGGCCTCCCTCGGCCCATTTATCGCCAAAACCCTATCTCCTACGCTCCTTCCACCTCCACGCGGGGCCCGCAAGTCAGCCAACTCGCGCCTGCGTACAATCTTCCGCAGCCCCTTACGCGTGGGACCCACTTGTCTGGATCTTCCCCTTCCTCGCTCGGTCTTGAACTGGAGCCGCGGATGACGGCTTACCGCGGATCTCGCGGGGCGCTGCAACCACCTAGAAGCATGACCGGCGGTACATATACGGAGTCAGAGACCGCCCTAGCCACAACCATAAACCAGGATGCTCCGCGCCCTCCTCCTTTTTCTCTCCCACCTTTGACCGGATCTCAACAGAGCGCGCGGCGCGGAGCGTGGCGATGGCCATCTTCAGCCCAGCTTGGCGGACCCAGTGATTGGTGGCTGCTCCATGTATTTTGCCTGGACGTGGGCCAGCTGACCAGGTCCCCGCCCCCCATGATTTCATGCCGCGCATGGCGGCCGGGCGATGTGCCATTATCGCTGCGTTCGGGCGAAACGAACTCCGCGACCTCCCCTCGCTCCAGGACCTCTTCTCGAGAACTATAAGACCTGTGCCTCTGCTCCTTCTGGCCGACCAACGCTCAACCATTTTCGCCGCGAACTGAGAGATCGAGCCATAACCACACGCCTTGTGCCACCCAAAGAACACCGTCGTCGGGGGGAGCTTCGGAAGCCACCGATGACTCCTTGCAGTGGCGTATTCCCGTCCTCAGGGCACGACCGTGGGGGTGCGCTTGCGCATGTGGATGTTGTCCGTGTCGGCAATTGGGTGTGAAGCCCAACATTTCGAGGTGAATCGCTCGCCGACGTAGCTGCTCCACCGTGGAGCCGCGTCTCATCGTCTCCGGGGGTCTCCGCACCGAAATCGCGGGTGAGAAGTCCCTCATCTCGTTAATTTTGCCCCCACCAACTTATAGCACCTTTCTCCATCGAAATTATCACGCTAGGGCGAGGGTTGGCCCTACTCCGGCGCGCCTCTGCCGCGGTTTATGGCGGCGCCGTCGTGTTCCTGTGTCTGAGAAAGAATATTGGGTTTGTGGCGTGAATCAGAAAATGGACGGGTAGGATTGTCGAAGCGATGAGAGATTTTGTTCGCCGTAGGATCTTCAGGGACGGTTGTGATTAGATCTGGTGTCATCCCTGCGTCGGTTGATCTGAACCGGAGATCGGGGGATGGACGGTCGGCGTTAGTGTCCAGTTATTTAAATCTGGGCCATCGATCTCTCGTTGGATGGCTCGAATTGCATACCGGTTCGATTACGACCGGATCTAATCTGTACCGCTCGATCGAAATCCAGCGGCCAATAGTTATCTATACCCCTTCAGCCAGTGAATATGCAAAAGAGACCCTCTGGTTTTCTAGATTCAACCCGCCATCCGCCAGGGTGGTAACTTGAGTCTGGGGAACACTTATGATTTCGCCCCCGTATTTTTATAGATTTAGTGCTCGGTCCAGATAGTTAGAAAATCAATAAATTCATTTAGAAAATACTTATTAATGCAAAAATAAATACAAGAGTGTGTTTAATTCATAGAAAATGCATACTTAGTCCAAATTTAGTCATTCCAATTCCTATAATTTCGTAATAATGTTGTTTATCACATAGTGTCTCTGTTTTGACATGAAAGTCACATTAAAATTTATTTCTTAGTTAATCTGATGCCAAACACATAAAACCTTAGGAAATTCATAACTTGAAATCTATGACTCCAAATTTAGTGATTCCAGTTCCTATGATCTTATTTTAATGTATAGATTGTTATTGTATATTTTATTTGCATGTTTGATGTGATGTTAATTTATGCTATACTATGTATGTATTGTGTTGACGCGAGTAGACGAGCAAGCCACTGTGGATTCTGAGGTTCAACAAGTAGAAGTAGCTGAGCAGGAGCTCATTGAAGGCAAGTTGTGCCCTTGATCACTTACTTTTCCCAGCCCTGTTCTTATTAATTTTATTGATCTGCATAGGTTAATTTTGATGGGAGCCTTTATGTTACCCCAGTTTTGATTACCTCTATACCTTGTTCACCCCTGAAATATTTTTGGGTAGTACTTGCTATTGCTTTATATGGATTGGGTATGGAGATACACTATTCATGATTATTCTGTTATTATCTTGTTATTATTACTGTTCATGTTAAGATCATTAAATTAATGGGAACATGGAGCGACCACCCGGGAAAACAGTGCTACCACAAGGGTTTAATGGGACGCCCTTGGCTGATTAACTAGGAAAGCTAGTGGAGGTCTTCCTTACCCGAAAGGGGCAAGGGCAGTAGGGGAGTGGTCAGTGTAGGGAGGTCCTTGTGCTGATTTTGCTGCGATGGCGGTCAGGCAAGAACCCTGCACTGGAGCTTCCTATAAACTGTAGCGGGATTTCTGAAGCTAGTGGAACTTTGTAAAGGCCTCGTAGTGTTACCCTGCCTCGCCTCCTCGGTAGAGGTGTATGGGATTGGCCGTCTCTTGGCAGAAGGGTAACATGACTTGTGGGTAAAGATGTGCAACCTCTGCAGAGTGTAAAACTAGTATACTAGCCGTGCTCACGGTCATGAGCGGCTCGGACCCTCACATGATTAATTATGGAACTTAAATTTAATTTGACATTTGCATCAGCATTTGGGATTATTTTACTATTACTTTTCTTTATTATTATTAAGGTTTGGTATTTACTTACACCTAGTAAATGCTAATAAAATTTTGACCAACTTATAAAAGCAATGCTCAGCTTCAGCCTCTATTTCATTGATCAGCCTTACACTTCATGAACTCCCACCTTTGGTGAGTTCATGCCACATTATTCCCCACGACTCGTTGAGCTATGAACGTATGTGAGCTCACTCTTGCTGTGTCACACCCCCCCACAGGAGAAGAACAGGTGGTCGAAGAGGAGCCGCCTAACACTGAGGCATTCGACTTGATCTAGGTGGTGTTTCTCAGTTGACATTGGCGCCGACGATCCTTAGTTCGTTTTATATTTATCTTTATTTTGTAATGAGTCTTCCGCTATGTAATAAATACTCTGATGTTTTCTGACATTTATCTCTATACACTCTGTTATTATATATGTTGTCTTCTTGGCGCATGTATGAGATGCACCCGGCTTTGTCCTTTAAAACCGGGTGTGACAGTGAAGTTCTGGGCTTTTCAAAGAAGAAATATCCTCAGGTTCAAAAGCTATTGTATGCAGTACTTCTAACTGCCTGCAAGCTTCGGCACTACTTCGACGACCACAAAGTCATAGTAGTCACTGGATTTCCAATAGGGGATATTCTCCACAACAAAGAAGCCATCGGAAGAGTAGCCAAGTGGGCCTGTGAATTGGGATCTCATGACATCGAATTTCGACCTCGCACTGCTATCAAAACTCAAGCACTGGTTGACTTCGTATCAGAGTGGACCGAGCAACAGGTACCGGATAACCCCGAAATCGCAGAAGTATGACAAATGTATTTCGATGGCTCATTGAAGCTACAGGGAGCAGGTGCAGGGATCCTCTTTATTGCACCTGGAGGCGAACAACTCAAGTACGCTCTTCAATTGTTATTCCCGGCATCTAACAACGCAGCCGAGTACGAAGCTCTGATTCATGGGCTGAACATTGCCATATCACTGGGCATCAAGAGACTGATGGTGTATGGAGACTCTCTGGTGGTCATAAGTCAGATAAACAAAGAATGGGATTGCTCGGATGATTCCATGGGAAAATATTGCACTGCTGTCCGGAAACTAGAAGATAAATTTGAAGGATTGGAGTTTCATCATGTGGAGAGAGACCGCAACACGGCGGCTGATGCATTGTCTAAGCTAGGGTCCAGTCGGACTCAGGTCCTGCCTGGAGTTTTTGTCCAAGAAGTGTCGCGCCCGAGCATTTCAGCGGATCGGGTAGAAGAATGCAATACTCTGAGCCAACCAGAATCAAATCCTGATGACTGGAGGGAGCCGATCATCAGATATATAAGGAATGAAGAGGAACTAGATGACAAAAATACGGCCGAGCGTATCGCAAGGCAGTCAGCTCACTATACGCTCATTGGGGACACGCTATATAGAAGCGGCGCGTCAGGAGTCCTCATGAAGTGTATTCTTTTAGATACTGGAAAGCATCTTCTAGATGAGGTCCATGCTAGGCCAATGTGGAGTGCAAGCAGCATCCAGGACCATGGTTGGGAAAGTCTTCAGGTCGGGCTTCTACTAGCCAACACCAAAAAGTGACGCAGCCAAGTTAGTTCAGAGGTGCGAAGCCTGCCAATACTTGTCGAAACAGCAGCATCTACCGGCATAGCAACTACAAACCATACCCGTAACTTGGCCATTTGCATGCTGGGGATTGGATATGATTGGACCTTTCAAAAAAGCTCAAGGAGGATACACTCATGTACTGGTTGCTATCGACAAGTTCACTAAGTGGATAGAATTCAAACCCATTGCTTCCTTAACTTCAGCTAAGGCAGTGGATTTTCATACAAGATATAATATTCAGGTTTGGAATACCAAACAACATCATAACTGACCTGGGATCCAACTTCACAAGCTCAGAGTTCTTCGACTTCTGTGAGCAAAAGGGCATTCAGATCAAATATGCCTCCATGGCACATCCAAGAGCCAACGGGCTGGTAGAAAGAGCCAACGGGATGATATTGGAGGCGCTCAGAAAGAAAGTTTTCGACAAAAATGAAAAGTTCGCAGGAAAGTGGATCAGGGAATTGCCGTACGTCCTTTGGAGCCTGACAACTCAACCTAGTCGAGCCCTGCATGGAAACACTCCTTTCTTTATGGTCTATGGTTCGGAGGCAGTGCTACCTGCTGATCTCAAGTTTGGGGCACTAAGGTTGATCTTTGAAAACATAGCAGAAGCTGAGGCTACTAGGCTGGAGGATGTCGATGTACTCAAAGAAGAACGACTAAACACGATGATTCAATCAGCAGGGTATCAGCAAACTCTGAGGTGCTATCACGATAAGGCCATATGGCATCGATCCTTCGCAGTGGGAGATCTCGTCCTCCGCCGAATTCTAACGGGAGAGGGCCGGCACAAATTGTCACCTCTATGGGAAGGACCATTCATAGTAGCTGAAGTCACTCGGCCTAGATCATATCGTCTCACACAGATGGATGGCACAGAAGTTGGGAACTCATGGAACATAGAACATCTCAGGAAGTTTTATCCTTAGCTATATTTCAAAAGCTATCGGGGTGGCAATGTATTCTAGTAAACCGGGAAACGCATCATCAATAAAAAGACTTCAGGAATTGTTCGTTGTCAATTTGCATTCTTGCTCAAATCGGGGTGACCACTATACCCTACTAACAGAGCAATCGGCTTAAGTCGGTGATGACTTAAGATGGTGCGACATGCTCACGCTTACTTAACTCGGGGTGACCACTATACCCTATTAATGGAGCAATCGGCTTAAGTCGGCAATGACTTAAGACGGTGCGACATGCTCACGCTTACTTAACTCGGGGCGACCACTATACCCTACTAACGGAGCAATCGGCTTAAGTCGGCGATGACTTAAGACGGTGCGACATGCTCACGCTTACTTAACTCGGGGTGACCACTATACCCTACTAACGGAGCAATCGGCTTAAGTCGGCGATGACTTAAGACGGTGCGACATGCCCACGCTTACTTAACTCGGGGTGACCACAATACCCTACTAACGGAGCAATCGGCTTAAGTCGGCGATGACTTAAGATGGTGCGACATGCTCGCACTTACTTAACTAAGGGTGACCACTATACCCTGCTAACGGAGCAATCGGTTTAGGTCGGCGATCACTATACCCCTGACAGCGGAACGATTGATTTAAGTTGGCAACGACTTAAATTGGCGTGGCACATTCGGCACGTCCGCAACTATTCATCCTAGGGCGATCTCTATGCCCCACGAAAAAATTCAAAACCATCATAATGCACTTACTTTTACGACTGTAGATACCGTTGAACTCTAACAACGGGAAAACAATAACAGTATTAGATACCGAAAAGTGTTTTCTAACGAAACATCCAAGCACACTAACCATATACTCAAGGCATTCAGTGTTTTCTATCTAGAAATGTTTTTCTTAGGAGAAACTGACGAGGAAGGACGACTCGAAGAATCGGGAGCGGCATTCACATCCGCCACTATGTCGTCGGGAACAACCACGCCGGGTCTCCTCATCAGAATTCGCCCCGCGCGAACGGCTTTGTCCATGGCTTTGTCGCGCTGGGCCTTCAGAGTAGCAGAAGTATCTTCAGCGGCCTTGACAGCCAACCGAGCGGCTTCTAGCTCCTGGACTACCGACTTTTTGGAAGCACGCAGATCCTTGATGACAGTATCCTTGTTCGACACCAATTGCCTGAGGCGAATCATATCATCCAGAGACTCTTGCAGCTTGGACCGATGGTTATCCAAGTCCTCCATGGTAAAACGATGACTCCTCTCCAAGATAGTCAACGAGTTGCTGGCATCACGGTATAGCTTTTCCAGATTGTCGCGAGAAGTAGCAAGAGCACATTTCTCTTCCTGCAGACAAGAGCCGATTTCTCAACATCAAGCAAGCACCAAAAGCATAGCAGACAAGGGCAAGCGGAAGTTCAATTCAGTAGCCACCTTTTCAGAATCAAGTTGAGCACGGAGAGTGGAGTTAGCATCATTCAAAGAGGCAGAAACCTGGGCCAGTGCAGCCTGAATTTGAGAATACCTTTCTTCAAGGTCAGAATATCGCCGGGCTATGTCTATCAGGAAACAGTCAAGCAAGGGCGTTCAGCTATAAAGCAGATTACTCAAATAGCCAATGAAGACAAAAAGGGCACTAACCAGCATTCGCCATCTCCAAGTCAGATACCCGCCGCTGAAGTAACACTGGATTCAAATGCGTTAGGGACAAAGCCCCTTCTGGGACAGAGGTCCCTTGTGATTTCAACCGGCTAGCCATTTCATCCACCAATGCCTGACGTTAAAAACAGATGAGCATAATAACAGCAGTCTACCTGAAGTAAAAGTCAGGGCAGAAGAAACCAAGTTACCTGGAGGTTGGAGAAGAATGAGGGAACCCCCAAGTCATGGGAAATCAACTGATGGCTTGCTGAAGGGTCACCAACTGGAACAACCTGCAATGCATCATTGGAAACGAAATCAGTGTCACCAGCAGAAGTCGGAACTCTGTCATCAGGAACGTTGACCTCTAAAACGACCTCTTGACACAAAACCCGTACTGCTCCCATACAATCAGAGTGCGGAGGAGAAGATCCCACGTGAACATCCAAGGAAGTGTTAGAGGGAGAACAACTCGAACACCCTCAGGGGCTGGGTTATCGCTCGCGTTACCCATCTGAGCCGGATCATCCTCGGCAACACCCTCGGGGGCTGGGTAAGCACCAGCGCTATTTTTGAGGGCCGAGCCCTCTGAGGCAGCCACCTCTAAGGCTGAAGGACCCTTGACCACTTCCATAGGAATAGTGCAATCCGGGCCGGCCTCCTGACCCTTAAGACTGTGCTCCAAGGTCGACGAGGTGCGGGACACCGCCCGAGACAATTCCAGCCCAGCATCAGGCACATCAGGGCAAACATCCATCAAGCCACCATCTGCTGGTTCGGACAACAGATCTTCTGGGACCATATCCTCAAGAGCTTGATCAAAGTTGGCCAGAGACAATTCTTGTAGACCAACAAGAGCAGACGGGGCTGGAGAAGAAACACCACTGCTTTCGCCACTAGCAATATAGCGTCGGTTGTTCTTCCGAGTTAGAGGGATTTCATCCTCTTCTTCCTCACCACCATCAACAACGCGGATAGTACACCCATTGGGGTCAGCGTCATCCAGGTCACACCCATTGGGGTTAATAGCAGGCAGGCTACACCCACTGGGATCAGTTTCAGCAAATGCAGGCATCGGCACTTCTTCAGTAGCAGGAACAGAAGGACCAGTATCCTGATCCAAACTAGACACTCGACGAAGACGTCTCTTCTTCTATTTCTTCCCGTCAGCAGGAGAAGCAGGCTGATTGGCTCGGCGAGAACTGCTTCGGACGAACGTTGTTAGACTTCTGAATATCTAAAGCTTTGCTAGCCTCTAGGATGGGCGCTACCGCCAGTGTTTCAGTAGGGACTACATCAGAAGAATCTTCAGCTAACATATCTAGCATGGCACTTATTTCTGCATCACCTGGGATTTAAAGGCACCTCAAAATGAACCTGCCTCTCATCATCAGGAATTTCTTCAAGTCAGACAACCAAAGCACTAACCTCTTCGGGAGAGGGTCGCACTCTAAGGCCCAAACCGCTATCGCCAGCAGGAGGATTTGACACAAAACTAGTAAAGGCCTTGGAAGGAGGCAGATTCCAAGCCGAGTATGCAACAGGAGCACCGATGTTCGACACCTTGCCTCTGAGTATCATCTTAAGGCCCACCAAGTCCACGGCAGGAATTCTTCTGTTGGTTACCCGAGTCGAATCAGCAAAGCCTCAATAAAGATAGGCTGGATATGCTCTGTCTTTCAGCGGTTGGATGTTCTTGAAAACAAAGTCAGCAACCACAGCTTCTGCAGTCAGACCCCTTTCTTTCAGCAATCCAATTTCAGCTAGCAAAGCCCCTACTTCAGTTACTTCCTGGTCTGTGGGGGATTCGGTCCAGCTCGGAGTGCGAACATCCGGCTGTCTTCCTAACCGTGGGGGGAGAAAATTCCCATGATTCTCCACTGATGATCCATTCCAGATGCCATCCCTTGATACTATCCTTGAGCAGGATGTCGAGGTAATCAGCCTTCCTCCCACGGCGCATCTCCAAGCTCGCGCCCCCCACCAGCTGGTGCTGCCCTCCGGCCATCCCAGGGCGACAGTGGTACAAATACTTCCATAGGCCAAAGTGTGGCAGAACTCCGAGAAAAGCTTCGCATAAATGAACAAAGATAGAGACTTGCAGAACAGAATTGGGATTCAGATGGGTCAGATTCAAGCGATAGAAATCAAGGAGACCGCGGAAAAAATGAGAAATGGGAAGAGCAAGGCCGCGGAGGAGAAAAGGAACGTAGATGATGGATTCGTGAGTGTCCTGTGTTGGAACAGTGACCCCACGGTGGATCCGCCAGGAACAGAGCTCCTTCGGAGGAAGAACCCCGATAGATACAAGGTGGAGAAGGTCGGATTCAGAGACAACTGACATATGGTTACCTGCAAAAGGCAACTGACTGTTGGGGTCGATGGGAGGGATGACCGCGACGGACGAACTCGAAGCTTTCCGCTTGGCGCCATTTCAACCTTGCCGGCGAATGGAGCGGAAGCAGCGTTGCAAGAGAGCGGAGAAGGCCTGGGTGCAGAAAAGCAAGAACTAGGGCATGGAATGTGGAGGCGCACAACAGTACAGTGCATATGGGGTTTTCCGAAGCCAGATGTTGAATCTAGAAAGCGCCCAGTCATCACCCAGCTGTTATCTCTAAAGCGCTGGCGTGCCACGTCATCGCCCGGCCGTTATTTCTAAAGCGCGGGCATGCCACATCATCACTCGACCGTTATTTCCAAAACGGCCGACGAGGTCCATTCTAACTCAGCGGTTATTTCTAAGAGCACTGACGTTACCAGACTCCACTCGGCCACTATCTCCAAAGCGGCCGGCGTGGCCCGTTATCACTCGGCTGTTACCTCTAAAACGCCGACGTTGCCATCGATCACTCGGCTGTTACCTCTAAAATGCTGATGTTGCCATCGATCACTTGGCTGTTACCTCCAACATCACCAGTAACCGCTCGGTCGTTATTTCTAAAACACTGACGTGGCCGCTATCGCTCAGCCATTACTTCAAAAAGTGCCAACGTCGCCAGTAATAACTCGGTCGTCACTCCTAAAGCAACGACATGATTTCAGATGACTCGGCTACCATCACTAAAGTGTCGACATCGCGAAGAAAACAGTCAAAAGCGTGATTCGTTGATTCCAAACATCCCTCAGGCATTAATGAGAGCGGCGAATCACAAGAAAGCAAAATAAAAGTGCACAAAGTGAGGCGAAACCACTCTTCATTATAAGGGAAGCATTACCGAACTTACAAATCAACATATTATGAGTTGATGACCTCCCTACTACTACACTATACTTCACTACTCTATACTACTAACTACTACTACATTATTTCATTATACTACTACTAATCTATACTAATAATTAAAACCAGTGGCATCTAGCCACTGGCCTTGTTGCTGCCCTTGCTGCTACCCCTGCTGCCACCCTTGCGTCGTCGCCGCTGCCACCCTTGCCGCCGCCGTCGCCATCGCCTTCGCCGCCGTCACCGTTGCCGTCGCCGTCGCCTCTATCGCCGTCGCCGTCACCGCCATCACCGTCGCCACCGCCCTCCTCGAATGAGTCCGAGGAGTTCTCCTCAGTCCGAGGAGTACTCCGACTCATCCGAGCCCGCGAGCCCAGTGCGCTCGACGGACCGGATGTAAGTCCAGACCTCTGCGGCAATCCCCTGGGAGTCGTCTGAATCATCAGACGACGCCGAGGGAGAGGCAGGAGCCGGAGAGACCTCGGACTCGGAGGAGAACTCCTCCTCCGAGTACTCCGAGTCGCCGAAGTCCTCCGAGGGAGGAGTCGGCTCACGCTTGCGTTTGTCGCCTGGGCGATGCGAAGAACTACCAACTTCCTTACTTTTGCCCATGTTGGAAATGGAAGGAAGAAGAGGAGGGTAAAATAGCAAGCAGCAGTAAGAGATGTGAAAATGCCGGAGAAGCAAGACCACTATTTATAGAAGAAGAAGGAAACCGCTCACCTCCTACCACGGCCACTGAACAGTCGCAAAAATTCAATATGCAATTCAAACCGTCTGAAGACACGTCAGGCGGCTGACGCTGTTTCACATAACACGACACCCATTGGGACTCCAGTCAACTGCGCGGGCGATATGATTACGCTCGCGGTCACATCAAGTTACTACTCAGAAGCAGTTTGCTAAACGCTCAGCGTACCAAGCCGTCCCTTGCCTACACCCATTGGGGGGGACGCCCAGGAATTATCAGTATATTTTCAACACTGTCACATCCGAACAGTATAATGCAATGAATACTTCAAGACAGAAGAAAGATATCAGCAGGGATCAAAGGAAAGTCAAATATAGCCGATGAGGTACAAGTCTAATCGATAGAAGCATCAAAGCACGAAGTGACATGAAGACTAGCCAAGGGCCATCTATTGAACGTCCAATCAGTCGCAGATCAAATAAATGGCAAGACCTATCAAGATATGGGCAGACCGCAGTACTCGGCCATAAAGACAAAATGTACGCTGACCTCTAAAGTGTAGTATCAATAATAATATGCTGATCTCAAAGGCATTCGGCAAAGGGGAAGGATGATTCCCAGGAAAAGACACGAAATGAAGACCTTCGAGTGGATTATTTTCAAAAATCCACTCGAAGCTCGGGGGCTACACCCATTGGGTGCACCTTCGGTGCACCCAATAGGTCATCATCCCCGAAGAAGTAAAGTGCTGACCTCTAAAGCATAAGGCAAGATCAAGACAAGGCTGACCCCTGAAAAAGCACAAGAGGAAGATAAAAATGATCTCGGATAATACTCGAAGTAAAGACCTTCGAGCGGATTATCTGCAAAAATCCGCTCGAAGCTCGGGGGCTACACCCATTGGGTGCACCTTCGGTGCACCCAATGAAATTTGAAGTCCTATGGTACAAAGATGCTGACTTTCGAAGCATGAGTCTGAGATAGAACACCTAATTTCAAGTAATAAAGGCAGGAAAAGACGGTGAAAAAGTGTTTCTACCGGATCATTCAGAACTCAGAAGCAGTGGCCCGGCAAGCTTATTTCCAAAGCATCCCTCGTTAAAGTCAAAAACTGCAAGCTGGACCTAGGATCTTTGGGCCGTTTGTTTTAGAATCGACCCAAAGATCAAGGGCTTGTGAGGGACAGATATCCCCCGGGTCCACCAGAAGGATAAAAGACCTCACGAAAGGCTCAAGGGCCCCATAATTCGTAAGGTCATCCCCATCGTGGGCCTGGGAAGGAACAATCAATGAAGCGAATCGACACAAGCCCAAGACGGCCCAACGAATTCGAGTAGTAATCACAACAGAGGCCCGACCTTCCCGTGCAGGAGCCCTGTACAACGGGACCAAGCGAGAATGGGTCGGCAGGATTATAGGAGGATAGACTCAGTTGGTTCACTATTTCTTAGGTACGCGTCGCTGTAATATCCACATGTACCGCCCCACGGTCGAATATATAAGGCCTAGGGAGCACCCCTTTAGATAAGATACTCTCTACTTAGCCTCCCACCCAACTCTCTACGTTCTCAGCGCTAGAGAATCCCCTTGTAACTCACCACATAAAACACTCTCGACAGGACGTAGGGTGTTACGCATCTCAAAGCGGCCCGAACCTGTAAACCATCGTCCACTATTTCTCGTGCATCCAGCACGAACCATCGAGCTACAGTCAATAACACTGTCCTACTCCTAAAAGCACCTTGAGGGGTAACCCCAGGTGCGCGGTCGGACACAAAACACCGACAGGGAGGAAGAGAAGGTTGTTGGCGGCTAGGAAAAATTGAGGGGTGGGTGTTAAAAATTGCAAAGTGCAAGGGGAGAGGGATTCATATTTATAGAGGAGCTCTAGGGTTAGGGTTTTAAATGGGCCCAACGGGCTGGACTGGATTTGGCCCAAAACACTCAATCGGACTGCGCTAAATAATTCTCGGAATAAAAAAGCTCCCGTGGAATTCGTCTGTGCAAAGACAGAGCGAGCTAGTCCTCGGTCGGACAGAACGAAGGATTATCCGTACTAGGAATTTGATTTTTTAGTGTCGCTCGGAAAATAATTCCTCGCACCCAATTTGGAACAAAATAAATTGAGACCGATTGGTTTCGGATTCGTGATCGAGATCAATCGGGTCGGGTTAATAAAAATCATTGCCGTTGTTGATTTTCGAATTTCGAATCGAACGCAGATGTATTAAGCCGAGTCGGATAAGAATTTATTTGACGACAACACATTGGAGATTCCACTTTGAAATTTTCTCGCGCATTATTTTAGAAACAATATTTCTCTCAAACTTTTGATCGGCTTTGGATTTTTAGTCGGAGAAGGCGAATCGTGACATTTTAATAAGCACTGTCGATGTGGGTTTTGAGTTTGGTTCGGACATAGAGATACTAGGCTGAGTCGAGTAATAATTAATTAGAGGATGGCATACTGAGTATTCCGTTTGAGAGTACGAACTCGGATAAATTTTTGGACATAGATCGAACCTCGAGACATTGGATTCGGACACAGCTCGACTAGCAACTTTCGAGCGTTTGATTAAATGAGCTTTAGACGATATTTATAAATCAAGATTGATTATCGAGTTTGCGTTCGTGCCAAGAAATAAAAGTTTTAATAGGCTCCAAATTCGGCCTTCTGTGAGATCGAATAAAATCAGAAATCGATGAGACCTTCACAAGTAACTTGATAAATGGAGATAAACGTGATCGAGAAATAGAATTCTTCACTGAGTGTCCGAGATTAGGATAAATCTCCAGTCATAACACGAAACAGACACATGGGGTGTCACAGCCTTCCCCCCTTAAAAGAATCTCGTCCCAAGATTCAAACAAAGACTCTTAAGGGTGGAGAAGCATGTAACTCCTAGGCTGGAGATAGATGCAAATTCATGAGATGGGATTTGATAAGATACTGAAGATAGGTTTGGGTAGAATATCGCGACATATTGAGATAAAATACAGTGATCACTTTGAGAGAATGTCCACAAAAGATAGCACATCGGTATAGTCCCATAATGGATCACGACTATTAACCGCGATACCAGCGCGTGCTGAGCAGCTCAACCATGTGTGCGCGCCCACAGGAGGCTCTCGGTTTCATTGCGGCACCATCAGTTGTTAGCCATCATTCCATTACCAAACGCAAGCAACGACAAATCCACGTGGCATAAATAGATGGAGCCCATGAGAGTATGGCTGGAAAAATAAGATCAGGACAGGAGTTGAAACATAGATTTTTGGCAAAAAGAGCAACACATGAGAATCTTCTTCAACTCCATATACTCTTTTATGATCATCACAGAGATTACCAAGTTAGAGATTTATACGAGAGTGGATATGAGGAAGAACCAACCGTGAGATCAGGATTGATGAGCTTTTAGAGACATCAGAAACCCAAAGACAACAACAACATCCATTGAACTACATGGATACACTGTTTAGAGACAAAGTTTGATAAAACAACGTCATGATCCTCGAAGAAGGGGGTATGAGACTAACCAGAAATGAGAGATTTAGGCAGATCAACATCCGATACTTGAGAATGGGTTATAGCAGATAACCAGATAACGGGGCAGAATCATTAAGGGATCCAAAGATTCGGATGATAAAGCCACAACATGATTCACAAGGAAAAAGAGTACTAGATCCAGGTGAAAAGAGAGGTCGTCAACCCAGATGGCTTCTAGGTTGAGCAGAAGATAATTTAATGAGGATTTTTGGGAAAAGGTTTCCAAAAAGAATTTGAGGTTGGACCTGGTTTGCGTGAACAGACAATAAACCATTTTTTTACATACACAAGTGCACAAGGAAGCATTGGTCTATTAAGGTGGGTCAAGCTATGGGTGTCTATAAGTTGTGCAGGTTTAACTTCAAGGGTAAAACACTCAAGGGCTAGAAAATACCAAAACAAGCAGGATTTTTTTAAAAAAAGAGGTTTCACTTGCTAACCACTAGGTTGGTTAAAGTGGGGGGTCTTTTCATGAGCAGAACAGACAACATTTTTTTTGTTGGTTAGAGGCAAAATGGACTAAGTGGTTACCATACCACCTAGATAGCAAGGCAAGAGAAACACTTAACACAACCTAGCAAGACTTACCAATTAGACAAGAGATAAGGCATTTCTTATATTTCATAACATAGCAATACAGCACATTATTCACAATTTCTTATTATTGGAATAAAGGAGAGAGAAGCATGTTGATGCACAAGAGACAATTATAATGCGACAATCATGATGCATGCTCATTCTAGTCGACTTTTTAGACCTAACTACTTTTTCGGGTGCTTCTACAGCATCCTAATAGTAGTAGTAGCATTTATGGCCTATATAAATATAGCCACCTAGCTACCCATCTATTTCCTAAGGCTTCACGTCCTAGGTCTAACCTTATCGTCCTGATATCTATTCAACTTTGGTTTCTAAGCAAGTTTTACTTTAGAAAAGGTTGGAAATCATGAATTATTGACTTCTCTGTAATGGTATTCGCTCCGATACCAGCTATGGCGGAACCGCCCGAATTATTCCAGCTTAAGTGCCCAAGTCACACCCGCAAGGGCAGCAACACACTTAAATCGGAATAACCCGTCGGTCCCTCGGATCTAGTCCGATAAAGCCACTTACCAGGATCGAATACCACTAGCTCACTCGAAGGTGAGGCACAGAGAAATACAATAAAGCATAATACCATAAATTAAGAAAGTATCATTAGTGATTACATTATCGGAGTTTCAGAAATAATAACCATAAATTTTAATGCAGCGGAAATAACTAACGGAGAAAAACCGAGTAACATGGCGAAGCCTGGCCACGCTACTCCTCCTGGTCCTCTCTTGCGGAAGCAATAACCCACTCGACCATCTATCCCTGTGGTAGGGAAGAAGGCCAAGTCACACCAGCAACTAAATCATCCATGGAGTACCTACAAAAATTGTGCCACAAGCAATGCTGAGTATACTAATACTTAGCTAGACTTACCCGGTGTGAGGAGTCTACTCCTCTACATCTAGACCATGCAGCTGTTTGGCGAAGGGGTTTGGTTTGCCAAAAGCACTAGCTGAGTCTAAAATCAAGTTTTAGCTTTTCAAGTTTTAGTATGATCCTTTTTAAACTAGATGAGTACCTAGCTATTCATGCATGGTATCAAGTATTTTATCAATCAACATCTTTTGCCAGTCATCTCATTTCCACTTATTACTCAATGCAGTACAATGGATCAAGCAGTCTCATTAGCTGCGAGAAGCAGACGATTCGAATCGAGTTTATAACCTTGCAAGGTAAACCTAAACACATGACGTGGCGAGGCACTCTGTCCCCACACACATCAATCGTCCCTATCGATTCCCCGTCAACAGAATAGGGCTCACCGCCTTGGCGTACAATGCCTCACTGACCCTGACTGCCGTCATGCAGTGACCGCACTTGTACCCACCATAACCGGAATGGGAGACTACGTCTCAGGTCGCGTGAGGGGTAAAGTCTGCGGGCAGGTTCACTCAGGTACTAGGCTTACCGATTTACCATATTTCTCGGCATGTTCTTCGTACGTTCAAACGCTTGACATAGGTATCCACATGTTAATCCTTATTCCAATTTCTCATCTTATGGACAGCGCATCCCCATGGATCCGTGTCCATAGACCATCATTATTCTGTTATCAAAATGGATACAACCAATTTCCTGACCTCGCGTGAGTGCTAGAAAATTCACTCGACTTCTACCGAGATTCCTAATTAGTAAAGCAGCTACTCGACCTAGCATACTAGTATCCATCTCAAAAGGAATCCTGAGTTCATGCAACTAGGGTTTCAGGCAACTCCTATACTTAAGTGCACAGTACAAGCCTACAAACATTAAGTGTAGTAAAATAGCATATATAAACGGTTATGCATAAAACCGGGGTTTGCCTGGAATTCAACACTTAGATAGTGTTTGCTGGGGGGTACTCGCTTGGCAAGCATCCACTGATTAAGTCCATCATTCTTTAGGTCGCCCACCAACTGCATCTTGTGGTTGGCATCACATCACTTGCACGATCATCATCTCTCGGTCCTAAATGAGATGCAAGATGCATATGTATGAATATAATAAAAGTAGCACAAAAGTGGCACAAGATATAGAAATACATGGTAGTGAACTAAATATTAAATTGGAAGACACCGTAGACAACCACATGTTAGCTTTAGTTATCTACACGACATCGGCGTTCAACATTAACACCACTGGAAGGACGACGATTACTACCTATAATTAACCAACACAACACAACATCATGAGTACAAGCATTTATTTAATCGTATACGGCTTTTTATTAGTCCTTCCATTGATCGCACAAAAGCATCCCAAACACAAGTTTAACAGAGGACATAGGCATCAATAACTACAGAACTCCTATATCACAATCAACTAGAGAAAGAAACATATAACATAAGACACATATGTCATTTCAAGCTTAGCCATGGCAAGTCTACATTAATTAAGAGTTAACCAAACATTTTTAGCAAAAAGGGTGAACCAAACAATCAAATGCGCACTTGCAGATTTTTGGGACAGCAACACAACAGTCACTTGTTTTAATCATGTTGGAACTTGCTCTCTGTTGCAATGGGATCCAACAGGGGCGAGTAGTGACGTTAACAGGGTTCTCGCGCTAGATGGCAAAATCTCTGTTAATCTAGCCTCTCAAGGGCACTGTGCGGGGGTATTTATAGGTATCTGAGTGCCCAGCGTCCTGTGTTAAGGACGCATGTGCCCTCAGACACCTAGGTTATCCCCAGAATATTCCCAAAAAGCGGGGTTACAGACTGTAATTACAGGGACGCCTTTACAAATTAGGCTCGTAACACGCAGCGGCCACGCAGGGCCCGTTACAATGGGCCGGATCACACGTGCGCCTCCATGCTGGACAAGGCCGCGCAGTGGGATGACCTCATCACGGGTCTTCGTCCGATGTCGTATGGGGCGAAGGGTGTCCCTGCCCGTTGTCTTGTCTCCGTTGGACCAACGACTACGACGAAGGTCTCGAGCGAAGGGCGGCGTCTTCGCCTTCGCCCCAACATTTGCCCTCCGAGGGACCAGTTCGACTAAGTCATCTGGTGCCGAAGACGTCGCTAGATGGCGGAGACGCTGCCCTCGCTCGAAGTGGTTCCGCGGGGTTTTTGACATGACCGTTGATTGACACCGTACTGTTGGACTGCGGGTTTCCCGAAGCACCGCGTCCTGTGTATAAAAGGGGGCGGGGGGCGGCGTGTTTTGAACTTTATCCTTCCGCGCTCTGTGAAAACCCAAGCCATCTTTTCCACCGTCTTGCTGCTCGTCTGCCCTCCTTGCTCTTGTTCGCCGGAGATCTGGCTCGAGTGAAGCAGACCGCCCGCCGCCGCCGACGGTACGTAGCGATGCCGACCTCTTCTTCTGCTACCGCTACACCACCGGTCGACGCGTCGTCTGAGGAAACGCTGAGTACTGTGGTGGCGGAGGAGTTGTGCGCCGGCGATACGGTGGATTTTGGTGTGTCGCGGATGTCGTCGGTCCGCGTGCAAGATATGCAGCGGCTTGGTTACTTTAGGCAGCGGAGTCGCTCGTGTCCCGGGGACGGAGGAAGTCCCCGAGCCGGAAGGCGAGTTGGTTGTGTTCGAGGCGTTCTTTGCCTCTGGTCTCCGCCTGCCTGCTGCACCGATTTGTTGGAGAAGTCCTGCGCAGATTTAACGTTCAGATCCATCAGCTGACTCCGAATGTCGTGGTGGCTCTGTCGAAGTATGTCTAGGGCGACGACTTCGTACGGCGGACAGCCATCAGTCGAAGTCTTCGTGAAGTACTATTGCCTGCACTGGCAGAAGAGGATGATTGGAAATGAAGTTGCCCAGTTTGGGTCCTGTACATTTACGCCGAAGACCGGCAAGACCACGATGGAGGTAGTTGAGTTGGTTCCTTGCGCCAGCAACAAGTGGGGCAATTGGCATGAGTTTTGGTTCTACATCGCGGAGGGTACAGTCGAAGACCATCCGGGGCTCCCCGTGTCCGAGATGTGCTCGCATTTTTACTCAGCATACCCGCCTTTTGAAATGGCGGAGGAGTATGCGGACGAAGGGGCCCTTCGGTGCGCCGCCGGCCTGAGTAGCGGGCGCGATTTGGTTGAGGAGTTTGTGGCGTACGGGGTGTGGCCTTTGGCGCATGGCTGGGCGTTGGGCGAAGTGTGCCCTCGCCAGATGCCTTCCCATGGTGGGAAGCTGGTGCGAAGTCCTGCCTTCGTGCTGGATCTGCATAGTCGCGATCCCGCCGCCTTTGTGCGTGAGGCGAAGGATGGGGCGGTGCGGATCGTTGGTCGGTACGTGCCGAGGACAGAGGGCCAGCGTAGCTGGGACATTTGCGGGTCAAATGACCGCTTGAACAGGGTTTTTGAGTTGAATTGTCTGCCGTATGGCGGTTATCCCGGCCAAGACGATGTGGATCGTCGCGGGAAGAAACCAGTGGTAGAGTCTGGAGATGACCCCGCGCTGGCGGCCGCCCCGTCCTCTATGAAGAGGAAACTAGGTACTGCTGTGGGAGGACTTGGGGTTTCCGATGGTTTTGCTAGAGAATTGATGAGGACATGCGCGGCCCCGGGGGGAAGGATGTCTTCGCCCGAGCTCCGGGAGTCTTCGGCGCGGATGCTGAGGGTTACCGGGGGTTGGTGGCCTAAGAATGTTCCTATCCCCCGCGCGGCCGGCGAAGACTTTTTTACATCTCGCATGGTTCGTGATTGGAAAGTGTTTCCTTACGGGTGGAATATTGCTGCTGTTGTGTCGGCAGTGATAGACAAGGATCGCTAGGGAGCTGCACAGAAGCGCCAGGCGGTCGTCAGGCTTCATGAAGCCAGGCCGAAAGAGGCAGCGGGGGGCTGCGAAGGCTACTGCCCCCGACGGAGGCCAGCCACCGCTGACGGCGAAGTCGGCCGTCCCTGCATCTAGCAGGGCTGCCAGGAGGCTGCAAAGGCGGCTGCCGCCGGTGGTTCCAAGTCTGTGAAGGCCGCCCCTGTGCCCAGCGGGGTGCCGGAGGCTGCGAAGGCGGCCCGAGAGTTGCCGCCGCCGGGCAAGCGCATCGCCGACTTCGCCACCGACATTAGTGTGGAAGATTATCTTGTTGGTAAGTCGCTGGCTCGAGTTTTTTTTTGTTAATAAGTTGATATGTTGCAGGGTCGGACGAAGGCCAACTTGTTGTTGCTCGGCCTGCCGGGGCGAAGGGCGGTGCTTTTAGTGCCGGTGGCGAGATTCCGGCGCTCGCTGCAGTCAGGGACGAGGCGGGTGCTGTGTCCCGCCGGCTGAAGGAGCTGAAGGAGGCACTAAGTCAGGTACGTGGAGCTGGACTTCGGTTTTTTACCAGCTTTGCTTGGTCTGTGGTCTTATGTGTGTCTTGTAGGCGGCTGACTTCGCTGACCGCACGGCATCAGGGGCCCTGACGGCAGTTGTGTCTGCCGAAGTCGAGAGACTTCGGACACAACATGCTGACGCCGTCCGGGAGAAGTCGGCCGTCGACAGTAAATGCCGCAAGCTGGCGGATAAGGTGGCCGCGCTGGAGGGTGAGAGGACTGACGTCCGGCGCCAACTAGCGGAGGAAAGGAAGGAGGCTAATGAGGCCCTCGCCAAGGCGCAGTCTGTGCAGGCGGAAGCCAATTTGGCGCGGGTGGAGGGCAGTCTTGCCAGGCAACGCGCCGAGGAGTTGGAGGGGCGGCTCAACGCTCTGCAGACCCGAGTGGAGAGGGCTGAGGCTTCGACGCGCTCAGAGGTTGAGCGGACACGCAAACAGCTTGTGGATTCATACCATGAGCTGGGCACGCGGACCGCTGACTTCGAAGTGCCGGACCGAGAGCCCGGACTTCGCTGCTTCGAGTGGATACAGGAGGAGCTGCTGGCGCTCCCCACTATTGTGGAGGGGTTTTATGTCCTATGCCTCCCTGGTCACCTACGAGGGGGCGATGAACGCGCTATCTCGCGAAGGGTGCCGGCACTATGAGGTCTTCGACCAAGCTGATGAGGATTTCGAGCGCGATATTTACAAGGTCGAGGACCCTGTGGTGAAGGAATCCGCAGGAGCCCTCTACGACCGGATGTGGGTCCCCCACGGTCGGGAGGTGGTCAGGGAGCGGGCTGAGACGGCGAGGGGTCAGGTAATGTTTGGCTTTTGTTTGGTGTTTGTTGAATGTGGGTTAAATGTGGGTTTGCTGAATCTATGTGCTGTATCTCAGGCGGCACGTGGCGAGAGGGTGGATGACTTTGGGGCTTTGAACAGCGCGCTGCCTGACCCGGAGCCGAACCCGGCGGCGGCTGTGCCCGAGGCCGCCCTGGAGCCGCCCCCGGAAGCCGCCGAAGGCGTTCCTGATGCCCCTGCAGCCACTGCGAACCGGCGGAGGCCCGTCGCCAACTGCTGCGCCGAGGTCTGAGGATCCTGTGACGGTGGCTGAGGAGGCGACAGCGGAGGCTCCCGCGACGGCTGGGTCTTCGCAGGTGGCCTAGTGGGTGTGGGTAGTTAGGAAATTTTGGATATTGTTGCTGAACCTTGGTTGCTGCGTAGGTTCAAGATTTTGGGCCTGCGCACGCAACCGCTACTACTAATTTTTTGGTGGCTTCGACCGTTGATGATGGGAATAAATCGGATGAGTCTGCATCTAAATTTTCCGAGTTTGGTGACTCTGGGAGCTCTGTTGAGTGGACCGAAGAGTCGTCGGATGAGGACTTGGACTATTTTGCGGCCTTGGATGTGGCAGCGTCGGAGGCTTCGCCGCATGCTGCGGATGCTGATGTTGTGCCTGGTTCGAGTGCTGGGCGTAGGCGGCGAAGGGCGGTCGCGAAGAGTAGAGTGAGTGAGGTGGATGGTGGTCGGCTTCGTGTGAGTAGGGCTGGCAGGCAGGAACTGTTGTCCTTGCCGGCCGCTGTGAGTGTAGGTGAGGGGGAGCTGCGAAGTCTTTTTGCGGGTGAGGAGCTGAGGATAATGTTGTTTAACTATAGGGAGATGGGAATTATTCCGAAGGTTGAGCCGATGTAAAGTGTGATGCCCTCGCTTGTGCATAAGTAATGGCTTGTATGATGGGGTTGTGTGCCTTCGCACATTCGGTTATGCGCACGAAGGCGTTACGTGCTGGGTCTGGTGTGTTTGTTATGTTGGTCTGGTGCGCGTGCAGTCGGTCTTTTTGCGGACAGTTTTGGTGTAGTCGTTTTCGCACTTGCTGAGCTTCGTCCAGCTGCACCCGTAGGCGATTGTTGCACGGGTAGGTCTCGCGGAAGACCTCGATTTTTCGTATTTGTAGTGACTTCTGCGCGGATAGCCTTCGCGGAAGATTTCGATTTTTCGCACTAGTTGAGCTAGTCCGGCTGCACCCTTAGGCGACTTCTGCGGGGATAGTCTTTGTGGAAGACTTCGGTGTTTCGCACTTGTTGTGCTAGATCGGCTGCACCCTTGGGCGACTTTTGCGCGGATGGTCTTCGTGGAAGACTTCGAATTTTCGCACTTGTTGTGCTAATCCGGCTGCACCCTTAGGCGACTTCTGCGCGGATAGTCTTCGTGGAAGACTTCGATTTTTCGCACTTGTTGTGCTAATCCGGCTGCACCCTTAGGCGACTTCTGCGCGGATAGTCTTTGTGGAAGACTTCGATTTTTCGCACTTGTTGTGCTAATTCGGCTGCACCCTAAGGCGACTTCTGCGCGGATAGTCTTCGTGGAAGACATTCGATTTTTCGCACTTGTTGTGCTAATCCAGCTGCACCCTTAGGCGACTTCTGCGCGGAGTTATCGCACGTGAGGGCGGCTGCCACTGGTCCTTGCGGTGACTTTGTATTGGTCGAATGTTGAAGACCGTCGGTGCGGTCTTTTTTCGACGTAGATTTTGCGGGGGATTTTTCCCTTGTATATTACATGACTCCGCCTCGTTAAAAACCTCACCCCCCGGGAGGAAAAGAGTGCGGGCCAGAACAAAATTGTTTTTGCAAATTACAAGGGCGAGCTGGCCCTGATGAGTCAAAAAAAAACTTGCGAAGATTATCAATGTTCCAGGAATGCTCTAAGTCTTCGCCGTTTGGCGTTGCGAGCCTGTATGCGCTGGGGGAAGCCTTCGACTTGACAATGTAAGGGCCTTCCCACATGGGTTCCAGCTTGCCTCTGGACTCTGTTCGAGCTGTCCGGACAAGTACGAGGTCCCCTTCGCTGAATTCTCTTGGGATGACTGCTTGGTCGCGCCATGCTTTTGTCTGGGCTTGGTATTTGTCCAGAGCCTGTAGGGCGAAGACGCGGTCTCCGTCGATGAGATCCTTCGAAGTCGGCTCGTCTACGTCTGGGACGGCCGACGCCGCTGTCCGAGGTGACCCATGCTTTATTTCTTGCGGAGTCATGGCCTCCGATCCGTATAATAGGCGGAAGGGGGTAAACCCAGTCGCCCTGCACTCGGTTGTATTCAGTGCCTAGACCACTTCGGGTAACAGGTCAGGCCACTTGCCTTTTCGGTCGTCGAGGAGCATTTTCTTGACAGCTGTGAAAATTTTGTCGTTGGCGCGCTCCACGACTCCGTTGGACTGGGGGTGGTACACGGAGGCGAAGGCAAGCTTGGTGCCAATGGAGAAGCAGAAGTCTTTGAAATCTTGGTTGTCGAACTGCTTGCCGTTGTCGACCGTGAGTTCGGATGGTACTCCGAAGCGGCAAACAATATTTTGCCAGAAGAATTTCTGGGCCATCTTTGATGTGATGGTGGATACTGCCCTCGCTTCAATCCATTTGGTGAAGTATTCAACGGCTACAAAGGTGAACTTGAGGTTCCCCTGAGCCGTGGGCAGGGGCCCGACAATTTCTAGGCCCCAGCGCTGAAGGGGCCACGTGTGGGCGATCAGCTTCGTGAACTGCGAGGGGCGTCCCAAGCGTGGGGAAAATTTCTGACAGGCCTCGCAGGATCTGACAACCCGATTTGCGGCGCAGATAATGGCGGGCCAGTAGAAACCTTGGCGTATCACCTTTGCCGCTAGGGCCCTGGGGCCTGCGTGGGAGCCGCAGGTCCCCTTGTGGACTTCGCGCAGGATTTGAACGCCTTCGGTCTTGGTGACGCACTTAAGCATCGGCTGACTGACCCCCTTTTTTTAAAGTTGGCCCTCGATCAGTGCGAAGTCCCGGCTTCGGTGGTGGAGGCGCTTGGCCTCATTGCTGTCGATTGGGTGGTAGTACCCCTGCAGGTACAGGGTTATTGGCGCCCACCAGTCTTCGGTCATGATAAGGTTGATCATGCGGTGGCCCTCGCTGTCGTTGGTTATTTGGAGCCCTTCAGGGCTGCGGACGGCTGGCGTGCCGATGACGTGATAGAACACGTCGGAGGGTGGGGCTTCACCCCTGGCGGCTGCCTTGGCCAATGCGTCAGCTTCTTCATTCTTGGCCTGGTCCACATGCTGTAATGTGAATCCCTTGAATTGTCTCTCGAGACTTCGGATGGCCGCGAGGTACTGCATAAGTGCGGGGTCCTTTGCTGCATAGTCTTTCTCGACTTGGCCAGCGACTACCTTGGAGTCTGTTCGGACTATGCAGGTGGTGACACCGAGGGCTCTTAGTTTGCGGAGGCCGAGGATGACAGCTTCGTATTCTGCTATGTTGTTTGTGCATCTGTCAGATTCCAGAGCGAAGCTTAAGCGTGCTGCGTATCTGTGCCTGACCCCAGCGGGTGAGGTGATGACTGTAGCAGCGCCTGCCCCCGCATGGCACCAAGCGCCGTCGTAGTGGATTGTCCAAACCTTCTCTGCGGACGGATGCAGCTGTGTTATTGGCCCGGTCCAGTCGACGATGAAGTCTGCTAGAACTTGTGACTTGATCGCTGTCTTGGGCTCGAAAGTGATGTGGTAGCCGGAGAGTTCGGCCGCCCATTTGGCGATCCGTACCGATGCCTCCGGGTTCCTAAATAAATCGCTGAGTCCCCTATCCGAGGTGACGCAGACCTTGAATGCTTCAAAGTAGTGGCGCAATTTGCGCGAAGACATAACAACTGCATATGCAATCTTTTCGAGTTCCGTCATGTTACATTTTGACGGTGTGAGCACTTCGGAGACATAATAAACTGGGCACTGCCTGATCACGCCCTCTACTATCTGCTCCTGAACCAGTGCCGCGCTGACCGCGTGCGGTGAAGCCACAACGTAAAGCAACAGTGGTAGCGAAGAGTCGGGGCTCGTAAGAACGGCCAACTCCATCAGGTACTGTTTTAGTGAGGCGAAGGCCGCAGCCTGCTCTGGTCCCCAAGCGAAGTCTTTTGCTGCCGTGGAGTGTTTTGAGGAAGGGAAGACTTCGCTCGGCAGATTTGGAAATGAATCTGTTGAGGGCGGCCAATCTGCCCATCAGACGCTGGACCTCTCTGGCTGACTGCGGGGGCGTCATGTTGATAATGGCCTGGATTTTGGTTGGGTTGGCCTCGATGCCACGGTGTGATACCAGATAACCCAATATTTTCCCCTGGCGAACGCCGAAGACACACTTATCGGGGTTCAGGCGAAGTCGTGCATCCTGCATGTTCGCGAATGTCTCGGCGAGGTCTGCGAAATGGTCCTCTTTGTTCCTGCTGGCGACGACGATATCATCCACGTATGTGAATACGTTTCTGCCGACTTGCCCTTCGAGCACTGTTTTAGTGAGCCGGGAGAAGGTGGACTCGGCGTTCTTGAGTCCCTCCGGCATTCTGATAAAGCAATATGTGCCGAAGGGTGTTATGAAGCTGGTGCTGGCCTTGTCCTCCTCCTTCATGTATATTTGATGATAACCAGAGAAGCAGTCGAGGAGTGACATGACCTCGCACCCGGCCGCGCTATCGACTATTTGGTCGATCCGGGGCAACGGGAAGTTGTCCTTTGGGCAGGCCTTGTTGAGACTGGTGAAGTCGATGCACATTCGCCACTTGCCGCTCTTTTTCTGCACCATTACCACGTTGGAGAGCCAGGTGGGGTAAGCCACTGGCTCGATAAATTTGGCTTCCAGGAGGCGGTGTACCTCTGCCTTGGCGGCCTCTGTCTTCTCGTCAGACATTTTGCGAAGCCGCTGTTTTTTCGGTCTCACCGAGGGGTCGATTCCCAAGCTGTGCTCAATTATGGATCGGCTGACCCCGACTAGGTCGAGGGCTGGCCAAGCGAAGACGTCCTTGTTCATGGACAAGCAGCACAGGAGTTTTTCCTCGTCATGCAAAGTGAGGCCTTCGCTGATCATGACTGTTTGCTTGGGCGTGGCCTGGTCGAGGGGGACAGTCTTGGTCCCGTCGATGCTTTGCAGCTGCGCCTTGTGTTGTTTTTCAGTTGGGCTGGCGGGCGCTGGCACCTCGCGCTGGGACGTGAGGCAGTGGACATTTCTTTGCTCGGGGACGAAGTCCCGCTCTATATTGCGCGCAGTCTGCTGATTGCCGTAGACCGAGATGGTGCCTAATGGACCTGGTATCTTCATGCATAGGTACAATCCGTGAATGGCTGCCTCAAACTTGTTGATGGAGCCCCAGCCCATGATGGCATTGTACGGATACACCATGTCGACGATGTCAAAGGTTATTTGCTCACTTCGGGCATTGGGCGCTACACCGAAGGAGAGAGGCAACTCTATTTTGCCGATAGGAAAAGTGCCCTTGCCGCCGAAGCCGTACAACAGATTGTCCGAAGGCTTGAGCAAGATGTGGCTTATGCCTATGCGGTCGAAGGCATGGAGGAAAATGATGTCTGCCTGACTGCCATTGTCGACGAGGACTTTGTGCAGGTTCCAGCCTGCCACGCTGCAGTTGATGACCATGGCGTCGATATGGGGGGCGCTGCGCAGGTCGACGTCTCGGGCGTCGAAAGTTAGCGGTACATGGGACCACTTCGTCTGCACGACTGGACCGGTGATGGCGACGTGGTTGATGCTGCAGTAGTGGTCCCACTTCTGTCGCTTGGTGTCGAAGTCGACACTAGACCCCCCACTGATCATATGAATGACTCCGCGATACGGCTGATCGGCGAAGTCTTCTTGCTTGGGGGCGTGGGGGTGGGGGATGTTTTGTTGTTGCTGGTGTGGAGGCGGGGGTGGGGGAGGTACGATTTGTACTTCCTGATGGTGTTGGTAAGCGTGGTGCGGTGGATGCGGGGCAGGGGCGTGGATGTATGGTGGAGGGTGTTGCTGATAAGTGTGCGCGACGACTCTTGGGTTGTCGGCCGGTTGCGTCCGTGCCATCCTGTCTCTTGTGGCCTTCGTCTCTGGGCAGTCTTTGGTTTGGTGGGCGCAAGTCTTCGCCGTGGAAGAGACAGTAGAATCGGCGCGGCGGCTGCGCGCGTCCCCGGCCCCTACCGCGAGTTCCACTTCCGCGGCCCTGGGGGGATATTCCTGGCGGCGAGGGGCATCACCAGCGGGGTGCTGGTTGGCAATGTTGTACACCTGCTGCTGATTACGATCGTCTCGACCGGAGTCTGGCTTCGGAGTCCTCGTCCACGTGCGGCTGGACTGTGGAGCATCTTTGGGTTTCCTCTGAGACTCAACCTTGCGCTGGTGGAGCTCTTCGGATTTGGCATATTTTTCAAATAGCTGATATAATTCCTAGAGGTTCTTGGGCGGGTCCCTAATGCAGTGGCTATAGAGGACGCCGGCGCGAAGGCCACTAATGGCGTAGTGGATGGCGATCTGGTCATCGACTGAGGGCAGTTGTGACTTGAGTGTTAGAAATTTGCGGTAATACTCCCGCAGAGTCTCCTTTTCCAGCTGCTTGCAGAGTGAGAGTTCGACCAAGGCGTCGGTGTCTAGGCGGTACCCCTGGAAGTTGAGCAGGAATTTGTCCCTTAGGCTTCTCTAGGAGTCAATGCACAGCGAGGGCAACCTGGTGAACCAGGTGAGAGCTGGGCCTTCGAGGGCGATGATGAAAGACTTGGCCATTGTGGCGTCGTCCCCTCTAGATGATGCAACGGCGACCTGATAACTCATGATGTACTGTGCTGGGTCCGTGCTGTCGTTGTACTTGGGATAGGTCCCTGCCCGGAAGTTGGCAGGCCAGGGTGTCACTTGCAGATGTGGCACCAGGGGACTTCGCTCGTCGAGGTAGTTGACCCCTTGAAATGGCGCGGCGTGTGGGAAGGCGTAGTCGCGCTGGGGGAAGTGCGGGTCTTCCACTTGTGCGCGCTGTTGCAGGGGTGGCCCGTGCTGCAGGCCGAGGTGGCCTTCGCGTATGTCTTCCACTTGTGCGCGCTGTTGCAGTGGTGGCCTGTGCTGCAGGCCGAGGTGGCCTTCGCGCTGCATCAGCGCGATCTCCCGCTCGAGGTCCTGGGCCTTCTGCTCTTCGTCGCGTATCATTTGCCGCACCTTGGCTAGTGCAGACACGCGCTAGCGCTTGGCCTCCAGTATCTCTTTTTGCCTCTGGAGATTGCGGTTCTTGAGGCGCAGGGCGCGCAGCTGTAGCTGTTCTTCCGCTGAAACGCCGAGGACTTCACCGTCCTCGGTGAGGTCCGCGCCCTCTGGTGGGGCGAAGCCTGGGGGAGGTTGCGGTTGTCCATCAAGGCCGCAGGTGCGGAGAGCGTCGTCTTCGCAGGTGCGGGGAACATCGTCTTCAGCAGCCTCTTGGTGGGTGGAATGGGTGAGTGCGAGGGCCTTGCCCTTTTTTGCGTCCAGCAGTGCAGCCTTCGCAGCCTCGTCAGCCTTCGAGCTAGCTTTCTTGGGTGCCATCGCGGGTGGTTTTTTCGTAGCACGAACGGTGGGCGCCAAATGTTGGAACTTGCTCTCTGTTGCAAGGGGATCCAACAGGGGCGAGTAGTGACGTTAACAGGGTTCTCGCGCTAGATGGCAAAATCTCTGTTAATCTAGCCTCTAAAGGGCACTGTGCGGGGGTATTTATAGGTATCTGAGTGCCCAGCGTCCTGTGTTAAGGACGCATGTGCCCTCAGACACCTAGGTTATCCTCAGAATATTCCCAAAAAGCGGGGTTACAGACTGTAATTACAGGGACGCCTTTGCAAATTAGGCCCTGTAACACGCAGCGACCACGCAGGGCCCGTTACAATGGGCCGGATCACTCGTGGGCCTCCATGCTGGACGAGGCCGCGCGGTGGGATGACCTCGTCACGGGTCTTCGTCCGATGTCGTATGGGGCGAAGGGTGTCCCTGCCCGTTGTCTTGTCTCCGTTGGACCAACGACTACGGCGAAGGTCCCGAGCGAAGGGTGGCGTCTTCGCCTTCGCCCCAACAAATCATAACTCTTCAAATATTAATCTAAAAAGGAGTAAACCAGGACTTTCTGGAAAGCTTAAAAAGTGAACTAAAAGTTTAGTATTTTTACCTCAATAAGATTCAACACTTAGCAAGGTCAAAAAGTGCTAATACAACAGCTCTGTCCAGATTTGGACAGATTCAGACTTGCGACTTTAAAAATCCGTAACTAGAGATTCAGGCATCCAAATAAAGTGATCCTAGATTTTATGGAAAGATAATGAAATTTTCTACAAATCATTTATAAACATTCCAAGGTGATTCAATATGCAATTTAGGATAAAAGACATTAGAAGGCTTTGTTGTCTAGAACTGGACAGATTCAGACTTCACACTTCAAACGCATGTAAATTAATCTTTAGACCACCAAAAAGAGTGATCCAAGACTTTTTGGAAAGCTTAGCAAAATTACTACATAACGTTTATAATCACCAAGAAGTGATTCTATGTTTAACTAAATCAAACAACACAGTTTTCGAAATCTGTTCTGACAGTGGACAGAATACAACAACCAGTTTGTAAAATTCATAACTCCTAAACTGTCAGGACTATGGTTATGAAATTTTAACACAAGCAAGATAAGAAAAGCATCTACAACTTTCTTATAACGACCATGAACAGATTGTAAAATTCAATTGAGCAAACAATGCAATTTCTGAAATCTATACAGAATATGGACAGATTCAGTTACTGAGTTTGTGAACAGCATAACTTATAAACGATCAGACTTATGGCTGTCAAATTTTAACACAAGTAAGATAATAAAGTTATCTATAACTTTTCTATATGGCTTTTCTATAGAAAACATGATTTAATTCATCAAACATACAACACGAGGAAATGACTGCATGCAGTCCAAAACAGCAACTAATAATTTTTAGCTCTTATTTACTTCAAGGATTGTCATGTTCTAGAGAATGGAATTAATCTAACACTTTACCATTTGTTAGAGTTAAATTAATAAAATGAGGACTAACAAGTAGTCTTACTAATTTTTATCCATGTCATTCCGAGCACTAGAAGTACCATACTCAATTAATAACGCATTCTCCCCGATAATCAATATCGAAGCGCTTTTCATCCAATAATTTTGCATTTTAACTTAGACATCACATGAGCACTAATACTTTTTATCCGTGACCATAACCATACGTATTTAGACCACAACAAGCAATTCATCGTGACTACGAGCTTAACCAAACCCATCTATCAATTCGGCTAACTAGCGCAACAACATAGGCCGCTATACATCCTACACGTGGCCTTCCCTCTTACTATCGCAATCCGAGACAACACATATATAACAATCACTTAACAAAATCGACTCCTACTTAACATGAGTTGGCTAATCACAGTATAAGACTTAGCGAACCATTTTAGACATTGTCGAAGAGGAAATTCTCCGGCCGGGTGGCGGAACGCACCCGCCCTAAATCCTAAGATGAGGAGGGGCCTAAGCGTTTTGCCTATCTACTAAGCGAAGAATGAACACAAGAACACACAAGGATTTAGAGTGGTTCAGGCCACCGGAGCGTAATACTATACTCCACTGTGTGATGTATTGAGCTTGAGAGCTTGTAAGAACTTGTGAGCCTGAGCTGGATCTAAGTGAGCTTGAGTTGTAACGTTGCATGCCTCCCCTTTTATAGTTGAAGGGGGTACGTATAAGGGTGCTGAGCCCCGACATGCGGGCCTAGGGACATAACGGATGTAATACTTGGAGCAACTAATGCTGGTCGCCAGTGCAATCTCCTTGCGCCCTGATATCTGCAGCCTGCGTAGTATCGGTGTGCAGTGGAAGCTTCACTGGCAACGTAGGAGTGATGATGAGCACAGTGTATGCCGCAGCACGGGCGTACTGCCTGCCACCGGAGCGGACGGGCACGCCGCCTGCAGGATGGCCTGGCCGCTGCCCGTCAGCAGAGTGGACAGGGCACGTTAAATGCTGAGATGGCACATCGCTTGTCAGCGGAGTAGACAGGGTGTATTTAATGCTGAGGCGGCACATCACCTGCCAGCTTGACAGGCGACGTGCCTCCTCCGCAATAAATGCGCGGCCCAGAGGCCCTACGTCTGGCTCCGCCCACTGTCTTACGTCATGGGCAGTAGGCCACGTGGTAGCATCAGGTCTCCGCCTGAGCGGGGAGTGGGAGCGCTCGCGGTATGGTCCGGACACGTGTTAGCACCGGACCCCCGCCTAGCCTTGATTAAGGTCTGGGTATTCTTTTCCTTGGAATCCCGGGACCCTACTACGAGTGGCCCGGACCCCTTCTGAGGGGTCCGAGACCCATCCCAGGGGTCTGGTTTGTACCTGTGGAGGTTTTGAACCTCGCCCGAAGGTCCGGGCTATGCATCCAGGGCTCCGACACTTTCCCACGGGGGTCCGGACCCACTGTCGCCACCTTGGAGTATATCATCTGCTCTGGCTACGTGGCGGCACTGGAGCCGTCCACATTTTGGTCAGGTACTGTTCGCCACGTGACTAAGTATAGCCGCATGGACACCGCACCTTCATACTGTAGTAACGGGTACCCCTGCTCCAGGGTACTGACAGACATCATAACTCAAAAACATGGGTTGGAGCCGATTAATCAGTGTTTCTTAACCATTGCTCAACTTAAATTAGTTAACACACAAGTCACCTAAAATAGCACATTGTTGGGGTCTAACATAGAGGCATGTACACATGGTGTAAAACTCCATAAGATTACATTGGCTACTTAGGGACCTAAAGCACTTATGTGCATATCTTATCGGATTATTCTTCAATTTTAACAAGGACCGACTTATGAATGCTACTCGCCTCCAATAATTATTGGGTGGCGATCACGCTCATATAAGACCTCTAATCAATCAACAAGATATTTATTTATCCAATGGGCATGGAATGCAATAGTTAACAAAGCGAAGCATCGATCTGCCATACAACAAAAATTATGACGATGCCGATAGGTGCTATCAACTAATCGTTTAAAAATATTAAACTTACTTCTCGCTTTGCCACTACAACACCCTTTAGTCACATGACCATCGGGAGCATCCTTCACAAGGTTATACGAAAACAACCTAAACGTCGTGTTACACAATACATACATCTTCCTTCGTTGCGAGTATAACCATATTATGGCATATACCCGCATACCTCAACCAATTATCTTACGCCACCACCACTATAATACAGCACGGCACACACGCACATACGTGTCCCCATATTACGCACACGACATCCACCGCACCAGTGACTCCAACAGGATTAATCATACTCCCCATTCACCTCAACTATCCCAATCATCGATCACATGCATAAACAATTACACTTTTCACATAGACGCCTATCGATGCATCCCTAAAACCTAATCCGCGTTTTGTAACCTAGTCTTCACATCAAACAACACACCGCATATTTTCCTATCAAAATATAAAAACATCGGAGTCCTTTTCTACTTCATTTTCTTCTCTACACGCTTCCATTCATACAAATAAATTTTTCTCACACATAATCACACATACACATCATCGACCAATTTATACGAATCGTCAACCACCAATCTCTAGCTCGAAATCATGAACACAACCATACTACGACCTACCGCCGAAACATTTCAACCACATCTATATAATTTATTAATCGAGTCAATCGAGAGCGACATGCATCGGCTCACCATAAACAAACCCAATCGGTGTTTGCAAGAACGATGGTGATTTCGATTTGTGCATCGCTCCGAACATCCGACGAGCGTTGAGCGGCTTGCCTTCTCCTTCACGCAAAACACGGGGTTCCTCTCCTCCACAAAACAAAAACAAAACAGCACACATACACAATTAATCATAAGGAAACAACACCGATGCGGAATCAAACAAGGATCGTCGTGGTCTCAATGGGGGTGAACGACGTCGATGTTGGGGCTGCGCAAAAACATCAAATACCCGGCGGGCATCCCGGCGTGCTGTCCACTAGGCTTCACAAAACAGCGAGCCAGCAGCGCGCTGAGACATCGGGGCTGCTACGCAAAACATCAAACATGTAGCATGTGACTTCCTGTCACAGACCATGACCATGAGGAGGCCACGACGCGCTAGCTGAAGGCGAGTTCGCCGGTGATGCAGCGGCTAGGGCGTCCCGCAGTGAGCTCGCGTGCAGGGAACAAACGTAGCTTGCCGGTGGCAGGAAGCGAGCTGGTTTTACATGGGAGAAGTAGGGGCACACTGGAGAGGGGCTGCTATTGGCCGTAGAGTAGGGGGAGGCGCGCAGCGCAGTTGAGCGAAGAGGAGCAGGGGAGTTGGCTTGCTTGCTTGAGGAAGAAGAAGGGGAGGAGGGGTGCGTACCCATGGAAGGCTGGGGGAGCTGCTGCTTGCCTGTAGGGAGCGAGTGTCATGGGGAATCTTGGCCAGCGTCCATTGCAGGGGGAGAGCTCCTGCTCTGTGGCAAGGAACAAAGGAAGGCGGCTGGAGGGAAGGGATGCTCGGCCCTGGCAGGACTTCGAGCAATGTGGCCCAGGGAGGAGGGCGCCATGGGAGGAGAGGAGCCGAGCTCCCTGATGCAGCTGTCGGGAAGAAGGTCTCCCTGCTGCCGAACGCCGTGGAGAACGGGAGGAAGAAGGGGAGTCAGCTGGAGCAGGCCTGCGCGAGGGAGAAGGAGCAGGGAGGGCGCTCGGCCATGGAGGCCGCTGCCCCTGCGCTAGCGTGCTGCTGCTGTGAAACAGGGAGGAAGATGGCGTGGGGAGGAAGAGTAGGTTGTTGGCGGCTAGGAAAAATTGACGAGTGGGAGTGAAAATTGCCAAGTGCAAGGGGAGAGGGATTCATATTTATAGAGGAGAGACAGGGTTAGGGTTTTAAATGGGCCCAACGGGCTGGACTGGATTTGGCCCAAAACACTCAATCGGGCTACGCTAAATAATTTCCGGAATAAAAATGCTCCCGCAGAATTCGTCTGTGCAAAGACAGAGCGAGCTGGTGCTCGGTTGGATAGAACGAAGGATTATCTGTACTAGGAATTTGATTTGTTTAGCATCGCTCGGAAAATAATTCCTCGCACCCAATTTGGAACAAAATAAATTGAGACCGATTGGTTTCGGATTCGTGATCGAGATCAATCGGGTCGGGTTAATAAAAATCATTGCCGGTGTTGATTTTCGAATTTCGGATCGAACGCAGAGGTATTAAGCCGAGTCGGATAAGAATTTATTTGAGGACAACGCATTGGAGATTCCTCTTTGAAATTTTCTCGCGCACTGTTTTAGAAACAATGTTTCTCTCAAACTTTTGATCGGCTTTGGATTTTTAGTCAGAGAAGGCGAATCGTGACATTTTAACAAGCACTGTCGATGTGGGTTTTTGTAACACCCTGAATTTGGGGGTATAAAATTTCTTTGCTCATATCCACAAATTCAGGTGTTAATCCTCTCATCTCATCTTCTCCAATCTCTTGTTTTCTCTTTTTCTATAGAAGAAGAATGGATATTTTCAAGTGTAGATGCAAGTAAAATTTAATAGGTTAAACCCTAAGGGAAACAATGGTTGTTGCATCATGTTGGAGAACATTTATTTTGTTTGTTTGTTGTTTGATGAATGGTTTGTTTGACCTTTCAATTAATCAATTGTTTGTGCATAGAGTTAAACTGAAATAAAAAGAAAAGAAAAGGAGAAAACAGAATTCAGCCCAAACCCCTTCCTTGGCCCAGCTCGGCCGGCCCAGCCGTCCCCCCCCTTCCCCCTCTTTCCCCCCCCCCGCCAGCCCACCGCGCCAATCCCCCCGCGCGGGCCCGCGAGCAGCCCAGCAGCCAGCGCTGCTAGCGCCCAGGCCGCAGCCCAGCGCGCGCCTGGTGGCCAGCGTGAGCCCTGCGCGCAGCTGCTCGCCCGCGTGGACGCCCGCCGCCGCCGCCTGCTGCGCTCGCTCGACCGCGCGTCGCCCGCGTGCATCTGTATGCGCGCCCACGTCCGCACGACTGCGCAGGAGCGGTTCCGAGCCCGTGGTCGCCTGTTCAGCTGGGCCCGCACGCCAGGGAGCAACTACTGTATGTCTTCCCCAACCGCCTGTGCGAACTTCCCGTGGAGCAATCGCGCACGCCGTTTCCAAAACCAATCGATCCCGCACCCGTCGTCCAGTTTCTTCGCCTTGACCTCGCTAGAAATCGCCTCGCCCTGCTGCGCTCGCCGAAGTCGGCTCGCTGTCCTCGCCCCGCCCTGCTGTGCCGTCCGCCGGAGCCCGCGGTCCGCGCAGCCCGCCGTTGCACAGCGCCTCCTCGCGCCGAGCAGCTCCGTGGTCGATCCCCGCTCGCCGCGCGACCGCCGTCGTCAACCTCCGCTCGCCGACCTCGCTGCGTTCCGCCCGGAGTCGCCGCGCCGTCGAGGTGAGCTCACGTCCTCTCTCCCCTTTTCCCCCTGCACAGTGCCGTCATTAGATTAGCGCGCGCAGCGCCTCGCGATACGCCGCCGAGGCGAGCTCGCCCCATTCTCTCTCTTCCCCCGCCGTGTAGGTTCGTCGTGTCCCTGCAGTCCCTCGTCGGCGCCTAGCGCAGCGACAATCGCGGCACCTCCGACCAGCAGACCCTGCGCGCGGCTGTTTCCTTGCCGTCGCGAATCGCAGCACGCAGCAAGCCGATCCCGCGCGCCCTCGCCCTGCTCCTTCGCGCAGCCACGTCGACGTAGCAGCAGCGTCCCCTCGCCGGCGAGTCTAGCCCCTGCGTGCCGTGGCGGAGTTGCTGCGCGCAGCACGTCCAACCGTGTTTATATTTAGCGCCGTAGCGGCCGTTCACCGTCGAACCTCGCCCCTGCGTGTCGCAGCTGTGTTGCTGCGTGCTCGCCGCTGCCCAGCTCGCCCCGGTCGTTAGTCTACCGTCGTCGTGCCTCGCTGCAGTCGCCTAGCGCATCGCGTACTCGTCAGTCTCGCGTGCGCAGTTTAGCACGTGATCACGGGTATCGCGCGCGCCGTCGTCGTTGTTTGTAGTGCCCTCGCGCTATTTCGCGCGTGTCGCGCGCGCAGTTTGCGCGCAATAATTATTTACTCCATTATAATCGTCCGTATGCATTAGCCAACTAGTTCCCGTATTAGTCACCGATTAATTGATAATTCTTTTTGTTATCTAAAATATCCCACGCAAGTAGTTGCGTCAACTAAATTGAAATTAGAAATTTAATTGTCGCGTTTAAACGTAATATAGGTTGTTCGTCGTCACGTAAATAATTAGCCGCGGTTTGCTAATTATTTAATGCGTTGTGCGTCGCGCAACTAGTGCGCGCGCTCGCGTTTGCTTGCGCGCAGTGCGCCGACGGGACTCCGTCTACGTTCGCCTACCCTTCGTCTACCCCTAGACGACTTTCGTCTACCCCCGTCTACCCCCCCCGTCTAACCCCGTGCGCGTTCGTGTCGTTCGCCATCGCCCGCGCGTCGCGTAATAAATCGTCGCGTGCTGTCCGCGCGCGTCGTGTGTGCTGTTCACACGTGTCGTCGTGCGTTTTACGCACACTAATGACTCATCTCACCTAGAATAGCTCGCGCTAATTAAATATATATTTAAGCAACGGTTGTTCGAACAACACTCTAATCAGGACTAAGTAGTAATTTTACTCGGCATGTGATTATTGTCTGTTAATATGATTAAGCCGAATTAAATATTATAATTCACATTCGCTTAGTATACATGTGATATCTCTCGACGTAGTATCAGTCGTCTCGGTTCCAGTCTCGCGTAGTCGTAGATACGAATTCTTTGTCGCGTGCATATTTATTTGATCTATACTGTTGTATGGTGTACTGTTTTCTACCATTTCAAGAATGTTGGATGTATGTTTGCACTCGCGTAGATATCGGGCCGTTCGTGGAGTCTGAGGGAATTGCAGGAAAAGACCCTGAGCAGCAACAGCTTGGTGAAGGCAAGTGTCCTCTGACCTATTATGTCCCATTCACTTATAATTTATTGTCCCGCATTACTCAATTGAAACCTAAGGATTGACTAGCTTTCTATTTATCTTACCCTTGTTTACCTTTGGGTTATCATGGTTAGCATTCTGCTATTGCCTTAACTTAATCAATGAACATGATGAGACTATTTATGATACTGTTATCCTGATAATGTTGATGATCTTGTGATACTCTAGGGGGCTCAGGCTGTTTCCTGAGTACCTCTCCGTAAGGACCTGTTCGTTGAGAGACCACCCGGGATAACAGTTCAACCATGAGGGTGGAATGGGACGCCCTTAGCTAATTAATTGGAGGAACTAGAAGTGTAGTTGCTTCGCCGTCGTGCCGTCAATGGGGTCCAGGCACAGTGCTTGCTCTGCCGAGGCTGGGTGCCGAGGTTCTTTCGTTTTGCTTTTTAGTCGCCCTCCTGCGGGGAGAGGTACTGTGTTTATCAAACTGGAGAAACCTAACGGGCAGCTATGACTTCTAGGGAATCTTTGTAAAGGCTTCGTAGTGAATCCCTGGCCATTCACCTTGGGAGTGAATAAGGGTCTTGCAAGCCCGGGCTAGAGAGGGAATCACGGCTCATGGGTAAAGTGTGCGACCTCTGCAGAGGGTAGTGAAACTGATATATCAGCCGTGCTCACGGTTAAGAGCAGCCTTGGGATCCTCTTTGATTAGAGATACAGATGGTTCGAGATACATGGATTATGTTATGGTTTTGGTTCGAATATGATGATGTTGTTCCTCGGTGAGGAAATGGTTCATGGGTTGGTTAATGCTAAAATCTGGCTTCTACTAATGATAAATACCTGACCAACTAAAAGCAACTGCTTGAGCCTAACCCCACATAAAGCTAGTCCACTTCAGCCAAACGGGGCATTTGCTGAGTACGTTGATGTGTACTCATCCTTGCTTTACCACAAAACACCAGGTTGTCCACATTGCCACCATTGCTCAGGAGAAGACAAAGTCGTGGAAGGGGACTTCCAGGAATTTCAAGACTACGACGAATTTTAGGTGTGGGTTGGCGGCAACCCCCAGTCAGCTGCCTGTGAAGGCCTTATCTTTACTGTGTTTCGCTTAGCACTTTGATTTAACTGTTAAGTTGATGACTATGTGGATGTCTATGACTCTGTGATGTAATAAGTTTATACTCTTTTAAGTTATTATTCGAGCAATGTGCAATGATGTTCATTTATGTAATCGCTGTGTACGTGAGTTCTGATCCTGGCACGTACATAGTTCGCATTCGGTTTGCCTTCCAAAACCGGGTGTGACAGTTTTGAGTTCGGTTCGGACATAGAGATACTAGGCTGAGTCGAGTAAGAATTAATTAGAGGACGGCATACTGAGTATTCCGTTTGAGAGTACGAACTGGAATAAATTTTGGACATAGATCGAAAAACATCGAGAAATTAGATTCGGACACAGCTCGACTAGCAACTGTCGAGCGTTTGATTAAATGAGCTTTAGACGAGATTTGTGAATCGAGATCGATTATCGAGTTTGCGTTCGTGTCGAGAAATAAAAGTTTTAACAGGCTCCAAATTTGGCCTTCTATGAGATCGAATAAAATCTGAGTTCGATGAGACCTTCACAAGTAACTTGATAAATGGAGATAAACGCGATCGAGAAATATAATTCTTCACTAAGCATCCGAGATTAGGATAAATCTCCAGTCATAACACGAAACAAACACCTAGGGTGTCACAATAATTTGTCTACAACAAATTTTCTCAAATCTAAAGATTTTATTTGTACTGCATGTGCAATTGGGAAACTTATTTTTAGACCATCATATCTCGAAAATTAAAGTTGAACCGCTTAAATTCCTTAAAAGAATTTAAGGAGATATTTGTGGGCTAATTACACCAACTTCTGGGCCGTTCAGGTATTTCATGGTACTGATTGACGCATCTACAAGATGGTCACATGTGTGTTTATTATCAACACACAACCATGCATTTGCCAAGATAATGTCTCAAATTATCAAGTTAAAGGCAAATTTCCCTGAACATCGGATTAATTCAATCCAGATGAACAATGCTGCTGAATTCACATCTCAGGCATTCAATGATTATTGTATGGCGCTGGGTATTCAAGTACAGCACTCGGTACCGTATGTCCACACCCAGAACGGTTTGGCTGAGTCACTGATCAAGAGGATTAAACTTATTGCAAGGTCATTATTGATGAATTGCAAATTGCCTTCGTCGTGTTGGGGTCATGCAGTTCTGCACGCTGCCGACCATATAAACTACGACCAACTTCATATCATTCTACTTCCCCAATACAAATGGTACGTGGAAATCCTCCAAGTATTTTCCATTTGCGTAAATTTAGATGTTGTGTATACAGTCCAATCTCACCACCTCAGAGAACAGCTATGGGCCCACACAGGAAAGTGGGGATCTATGTGGGATTTCAATCTCCGTCGATCATTAAGTACTTAGAACGCTTGAAAGGGGATCTATTTACAGCCCGTTTTGCTTACTCTATTTTTGGTGAGGAACATTTACTGGCATTAGAGGGACTTTAAGTACCAAAAGGAATGCCAGGAAATAAATTGGAATACTCAAAGTGTTCAAGGTTCTGATCCACGTACTACAGAAACTGAACTGCAAGTTCAAAAAATATACATTTGCAGAGACTTGCAAATGAACTGCCAGATGCATTCACTAATTACAAAGGTGACACTAAATCATTCATTCCTGCTAGGAATGCACCAGAAAGAGTGGAAGTACCGAGTAAAACCACTCAACTCCTAGAGAGGAGAAGTACGGTGAATAAGTGCTATTCTGTTGCTAAGAAGCAAAGAACAATAGTGAATGCAAATAGACACAAAAATGATACAATGTATCAAGTGGATGGTGATGATCCACTACCTAGATCGGATGTGCACATAACCGAGGCTTGGACATCAAAAAACCCTAGACACATCAATTTGGGAAATTCTGATGAGTCTCTAAGGAGTGATGAAATTGCCATCAATTATGTTGAGACTGGTGAAACTTATGATAGAAAAGCTACCAATGTCGACATATATTTCTCCGAGAAGATTGATGAGGACCTTCAAAATGATCTAGATCCTAAGACCATAGCAGAGTGCACTAAGCGCTCGGATTGGATCAAGTGGAAGACAGCAATTGAAGCGAAGTTAGCCTCGCTTTACAAAAGAGAAGTTTTCTCGGCTGTAATACCTACACCACGTGATATCTTCCCTGTGGGATATAAGTGGGTTTTCATTCGGAAACGAAATGAAAATGGTGAGGTAGTGAGATATAAGGCAATGCTAGTAGCACAAGGGATTACGCAAAGACCCGGCGTTGATTTCAACGAAACTTATTCACCAGTTATGAGTGCAATAACATTCTGATATTTAATATCTTTGGCAATACAAAATCGTTTATCTTTGCAGTTGATGGACGTAGTGACCGCATATCTCTATGGGTCACTGGATTCTGATATATACATGAAGTTCCTAATGAAATAGATGTACCGAATTCAAAGGCAAAGCGCAACATGTATTGTGTGAAATTGCAGAAGTCATTATATGGCTTAAAACAATCGGGCAAAATGTGGTACAACCGATTGAGTGAATTCCTTTTGCGTAAGGGATACACGAAAAATGATGATTGCACGTGCGTCTTCATCAAAAGATCCAAAGTGGGATTCTGTATAATATCAGTTTATGTTGATGATCTTAACATCATAGGAAATAAACTTGATATTGATGAAGCACGTCATCATTTAACGACGGAACTTGAGATGAAGTATTTGGGTAAAACCAAATTTTGCTTAGGTCTTCAACTTGAGCATTTACCTTCTATAATCCTTATACATCAAACTACATATACCCAAAAGGTATTGGAAAAAATCAATATGCATATGTTTTATCCTTCAAAAACTCCTATGGTGGTCAGATCTTTGGATTTAGAGAAAGATCCATTCAGATCACGGGATGATGAAGAACAGATATTGGGACTGGAGTTCCCATATCTCAGTGCTATTGGTGCTTTAATGTACCTTGCTAACAATACCCAGCCGGATATTGCTTTTGCAGTAAATTTGCTAACAAGGCACAGCTCTGCTCCAATAAAGCGACACTGGGTTGGCATTAAGAATATTTTCCGATAACTAAATGGCACAAAGGATCTAGGAATCCTTTACAAAAGAAGTAATGATCCTAGTTTAATTGGGTATACCGATGCTGGCTATTTATCTGATCCCCACAATGGTTGATCACAAACAGGATTCGTATTTTTACAAGGTGGAATTGCCATCTCGTGGAAATCGTCTAAGCAGACTTTGGTGACCACGTCCACCAACCATTCTTGAATAATTGCATTATTTGAAGCGTCACGTGAATGTGTATGGCTTCTTAGAATGGTGAATCATATACTCAAAACTTGTGGCATTGGTTCTCTTGACTCATCGACTATTATCTATGAAGATAATTCAGCTTGTGTTGCTCAGATGGATACATGTTATATCAAGAGTAATATTAATAAGCATATTTCTCCTAAATTGTATTATCCCCATGAACTTCAGGAAAATGGGGATATAAACATCTTGCAAACAAAGTCTTGTGATAATCTTGCTGATTTATTCACAAAGTCTATCACATACTCCACGTTCCAGAAATGTGTTGAGGGGATTGGTATTAGAAGACTTAGGTGCTTGCAAAGTTCAGGGGGAGTAATTCTCCGTCATATATGACATGTATTGTGCCATCATATTACACTATTTTGTTTGTATGAGTTTTGTCTTGCTAAGCTTTTCTTATCCAAAGTTTTTAACGAGGTAATATCAACTAAGCTATATGCTTCATCATTGATTTTTCCCCACAAGGGTTTTTATGCATGATGACTACAAGCATATTTTCTTTTAGAAACCAAGTGAGATTATTCTCATTATCCAGAAGACATTGTGTACAGGGATTTTGAGTAGGGATGAAAACGGTCAGAAACGGTATTTATTCGGTAATCAGTTTTTTAGTCGTTTTTCTTTGATTGCGAATAAATAGGATATATAATATACAATACAAATTTGTATTCTTGTTTTTAACATCCAGCTTGTTAAGATTCATAAAACGTAAACCTCAAATTCATCCTATATTTTCTCAAATAATAGATATAAACTTCGGTATGGATTCGGAAACAAATTCGGTAATTTTTTCAACTTTTTGTGTTGTAGGGAGCAAATAATACATAAAACAATTTATATAATATTTTATTCATATTTGTACTAATGTGCTTGATAACATAAGAAAAGATCAACATCAAATTTTGTACATATCTATTTTAAAATATTAAATTTGTTCTAACAGTTCGGATTACCACTTTCATCCCTATTTTTGAGGAGATCATATGTTAGATGACAGCTTGCAGATGATCAAATGGATTTGGATTGATAAAGGGGGAGTGTTACCAAACATTGTACAGTGATAGTGATCAAATCTCATCTATCCATTTGTGACAGTTATTCCCAAGAGACACGCCCCTTCAGAACACTCTCTATCACTTTTCTCTTTTACCACTTAGCACTGCAAAATACTTCAACATGATGGACGAGTGAGAGCAGAGAGCTCTGCGTGCTGCATAGAAAGTGCTGACCGGTGGTGCTGGCTTGTAAGCGAGATAGAGTGAGGGGAGAGAGGGAAAAACGTGGGATGGATGGGGCCTGGGGCCGAGCGACGATTTTTTTTTTATTTTCTTTTGATTTTTTAATTATGAACATATATATATATATAATATTGTATTTAAATATTACAAAAAAAATATAATAAAGTTAAAAATAATGTTTACAGTAATAAAATATCTAATGATTAGTTAATAAAATGTTATTTTTGCAAATAATTTCAAACAAAGCTGATAACACATCAAAATGCATATCAAATTCAAATCATTATTATTTTATAAAACAAGATTTTTCTAACACAACTAAGTCCAAGAATTGAATATGTCAAACAAAATTTATGTCTCGGCATGAATCATCAAATACTTTACAAAGTTTTATCGAATCAAGAAATTGTTCAATTGATTTATATTACCTTTTTATTATTTGAAAATATAAATATTTTCCTTTCTACTAGAAATTAATAATATAAACTATGTTACCTTTAATTGATGGACTTAGGATGTTACACCCTAGCATGTTAAAACGAGGAGGTGAGAGATCGACGACGGGGGCGCAAGTGGAGGGGTTGACAGTGGCGGCGGTGCAATGAGTGAGGGGGGACGGGGAGGGGACGCAGGGGAGGGAGGGTAGGCTGGGGGTGGCTGGATCACGGGGGAGAGTGAAGAGAGATGGTGGATGATTTAAATAATATTGTTCATTAGATTTGAGTGAATAAGGAGGATGGAGTTATCTAGCGATCGAAATTGTTGGTTTTGATGGTGTGTTAAGTCAGTATGGGTGTATTTTGTTTAGTGAATTTAGTGGAGGTTATGGGTGTTGGTGATTTGGTTGGGTGGGTCTAGCAAAGTTTAAACTTGTAGATTATATAGTGGTATAGATATAGATGAAGATGATATATCCAATACATAACATGCAGGTGTTTTTGTTGTATAAAATCAAAATTTTCATCAGCGCACACGTGTATTAGATGGAGCATGCACTAGTACAATTTGGCTCTATACAAGCGGTAGGCTTTTTACATCACAGGCGGTTCGGATAGAAAACCGCCTGTGATGTCCCAGGCGGTTCAGTACGCCTGTGATGTAATAGTATCACAAGCGGTTTTTGTTTAGGACCGCCTGTGGTGCTCTATCCTTTTCACAAACGGACCCTAAGAAAAAACCGCCTGTGATTGTAAAAATATGAAAATACAATTTAAATATGAAAATAATTTTAATTTTTAACACAAATACGCAAATACAATTTAAATGGATTAATATTTAATTTTTAAGAATAATATGCAAATACAATTTAAATGAATTATAATAGCACACATAGATAACTAGAGAGATTTTAAATTAATTGGCAACCACAATTCATAGTCGATCATACATGATAACAAATACAATTTGATTCATATAATTTTTCATGAACTACCATTTTTCCGCATGTATGGCTTTAAGTTCTTATCAATTTTCTTTTCCACACGCTTGATTCTCTCTGGACCGTTAAAGAAGAACATCTCTTCATACTTATTGTATTCCTCATCTTAGTCTCCCACATTCTCAACTCCAACAATTTTTTGCTTTCCAGAAATAACTACATGCATCTTCTCATCTGCTGGATCGAGTACATAGAACACTTGTGCAACACATTCGGCGAGAACCCATGGGTCATCTTTATATCCTACTTTCTTTAAGTCTACCAGTGTGAGTCCGTAGTTATCCACTATCACCCCCACGGGATGTTGTACCCATTGGCACTTAAATAAGGGTATTTTCATGCTTGGGCCATAATCAAGTTCTCATATTTCCTCTATGAATCCAAAATATGTGGTCTTCTGTCCATGTAGGTCAAAAGCATCGATACGAACACCGCTATTTTCTGCAACACTTTTCATGTCTTTTGATTTAGTGTAGAATGTGTACCCATTGATGTCATATGCTTGCCATGATGTCACAAAACACGATGGCCTAGAAGCTAAATTCTTCATTGTTTTCTCTTCCAAAGAGTCTCCGAATGGGATGTTTTTGTCCATTAACCATTCGCTGAAACGATGTTTGTGCTCCCTCATGATCCAGTCCTCTGTGCGGTTCTGATTTTCTTTACGAAGCTCATCCAGGTGTTCCTCTATGTAAGGCTTGGCTATCGTGAGATGTTGTAGTACACTACCATGAGCACAATGTACTAGCTTGTAATCCTCAACGCGAAAAGTTTTCTTACCCATTCTCCCTCTCCCACATAGTTTACCCTCATGTTTAGGTACAGGCACACCTATCATTGTTCCATCACTGATGTAATCTATACAGCTCTCAATCACTTCTTCTGTAGTGTATCCCTCCATGATTGAACCCTCTAGGTGAGCGCGATTTCGCACATAACCTTTTAATACTCCCATGTATCGCTCCAACAGGAAACATATGATGTAAATATAGTGGCCCTAATATTTTTATCTGATCCACGAGATGTATGATTAGGTGTACTTGCATATCAAAAAATGATGGAGGAAAACACATTTCAGGCTTGCACATAGTCTCGGATGATGTATGCCTTTAGATAGTCCAAGTCTTCTAAAGCTATTACTTTTTGTGAAACCGCATTGAAAAAGTAACACAAGTGTGTGATGACAACTTTGACATGCTCTGTTTTGAGGGCTCTTACTGCAATTGGGAGGAACACCGTCATCATCACATGGCAGTCATGAGAGTTGTAGCCAAATAGAGACAAGTTCTTCATCCTGACTAGTCTGCTGATATTGGATGAGAAACCTGTGGGCACTTTGACCCCACGCAAACATTTGCAAATCTTTGTTCTCTCCTCAACTGACAAGTTGTAGCTAGCTGGGGGAGGTAAGGCTTCCCTTTGCCACTATCCATTGGATGAAGTTCCGGCCTGATTTGAAGATCTACTAGATCATTGCGTGATTTGAGTCTGTCTTTTGTCTTACTCGGCATGCCCAGCAAGGTTCCAATGATGCTGTCAAAAACATTTTTTGTTACATGCATCAAATCAATGCTGTGGCAAATTTCCATATCCTTCCAGTATGGGAGGTACTTGAAAAAAATTGATTGCTTCTTGAAAGTTGTGTAAGTTGAAGGGTCAGTTCTCTTTCTCTTTTCTCCTTTGTTTTTTCCCTTTCCGAATACAACATGAAAGTTGATGAAGACGCGAACAAACTTGAATGGCAGACAACGAGCAGCTTCGGTGAAGGGAGAGGGGAGGATAGTTCTAGTGACGACAATCCTTGTACTCCTATACCTCCAAGGAAGAAAAAAACATCAGATGAGCTTGATGCAGACTATATTCCCAACGATGAAGAGGTAAATAGAAATATGCCGACTATATTCTAAAATAATGTTCATATATGAAAGGCCATTAATTGTTTCACTATATAGATTTCAAATGAAGAGAAGAAAGAGGATGCATGTTCTACACGAAACACGGAGGATGCTCCGATGCCTGAATCATCCGTTTCACATAAGCGGAAACGAGGGCGACGAGGTCCGAATCAGATGAAAGAAGGTGCAGTTATGTACATAACAAAACTAAATGCAGAGGGGTTTCCTGAAGAACCACTTGACGTGGTTACAAAGTTTCGAAATTCCTGCGGGTCTACTGTTAGAGATATAGTGCCAATCACACTTCAAAAATGGAAGGATTTAGATGAAGATACCCGCAATAAGCTATGGGCTAAGTTGTCTGAGTCATTCAAGTTCCCAAAAGGCACAGAGGATGCAGTAAGGAAGTCGATGCTCTCTGCTATGGCCAAGATGTTTCGTGGGTGGAAGGCCGAGATGAATAGGGAATTTGTTAAGAAGAATAAGGTTCCTCCGCCCAAGAAAATGGGGAAAATCACTCAAGCTCAGTGGGAGGAATTTGTTCGTCAGAAGACCGAACTGAAGGCCAAAGAACTGGGCGAAACTAATTCTCAGAGAGCGAAGATGAACAAACACCCCCATCGCCTGGGGTCAACCGGATATCACCGTAAAGTTGTGCAGTGGAACAGGATAATCGAGGAAGCTATAGCTAACGGCACTTTGGACCCAATATTAAAAGATATCAATGAGCGAGCTATTTGTTGGATCTTAGGTCGGGCAGGTTTGAGTGAGGACGGCAAACTTTTGCATCCAGAATTGGTAGGCGAAGTTTCGACAAAAATTCAAGAATATGCAGATAAGAGAAAAAAAGGAGAATTTAAGCCTCGGAGGGAGAATGACATACTAACTGCAGCACTAGGCAATCCTAAACACACTGGACGGGCTCGGGGAATCTCTTCTAAGATTTCCTGGAGAGAGGCAGTTTCCAGAGTATGCGTCATCATATAGGAAACACGAGAAGTCGAAAAGGACCCTTGAAGAGACTATTGATGAAAGGGTACAAAAGGCTATTAATGACGTGATGAACAAAATGAAGAAAACAGAAAGCATATCATTTGAACTCAAGCCAAGCCACATGAGTCCACATATAGTCCCTAGCAGCGTAGGATCTGTGCAAGACTTGACCAAGTACCCTGTAGACGATATTGTTGAGGACAAGCCTTGCTTTCTTCATATTCCAATCAATCGATCTGGGACAAAAACAAAGCAAGCTGCTACTGGTTTGGTAAAACCAGGACTTGTTAACTACAAGGATAATCCTGTCTCGCCACTATTGGAACTTGCTCACTGGCGCAAGTTGGTCCAACGGGGGGGGTGTAATAGCGCAAACAGGGTTTCAGCACGTGATGGCAAAAGCTCTGTTCACCTAGCCTTTCACGGGCACTGTGCGGGGGTATTTATAGGTATCTGAGTGCCCAGCGTCCTGTGTTAAGGACGCATGTGCCCTCAGACACCTAGGTTATCCCCAGAATATTCCCATAAAGCAGGGTTACAGACTGTAATTACAGGGATGCCTTTACAAATTAGGCCTGTAACATGCAGCGGCCACACAGGGCACAGTTACAATGGGCCGGATCACAAGTGGGCCTCTATGCTGGACAAGGCCGCACAGGTGGGATGACCTCGTCGTAGGTCCACGTCTGATGTCGTGTGGGGGTGCCTTCGCCCGTTGTCTTGTCTCTGTTGGACCGACGACCACGGCGAAGGCCTCGAGCGGAGGGCAACGTCTTCGCCTTCGCCCCAACATTTGCCCTCCGAGGGACCAGTTCGACTAAGTCATCTGGTGCCGAAGACGTCGCTAGATGGTGGAGACGCTGCCCTCGCTCAAAGTGGTTCTGCGGGGGTTTTTGACATGACCGTTGATTGACACCGTACTGTTGGGCTGCGGGTTTCCCGAAGCGCCGCGCCGTGTGTATAAAAGGGGGCAGGGGGGCGGACGCGTTTTGAATTTATCCTTCCGCGCTCCGTAAAAACCCTAGCCGCCTTTTCCACCGTCTTGCTGCTCGTCTGCCCTCCTTGCTCCTGTTCGCCGGAGATCTGGCTCGAGTGAAGCAGACCGCCCGCCGCCGCCGACGGTACGTAGCGATGCCGACCTCTTCTTCTTCCACTGCCGCTACGCCGGCGGCCGACGCGTCGTTTGAGGAAACGCTGAGTACTGTGGTGGCGGAGGAGTTGCGCGCCGGCGATACAGTTGATTTTGGCGTGTCGTGGATGTCATCGGTCCGCGTGCAAGATATGCAGCGGCTGGGTTACTTTGGCAACGGAGTCGCTCGTGTCCCGGGGACGGAGGAAGTCCCCGCGCCGGAAGGTGAGTTGGTTGTGTTCGAGGCGTTCTTTGCCGCCGGTCTCCGCCTGCCTACGCACCGATTTGCTGGAGAGGTCCTATGCAGATTTAGCGTTCAGATTCATCAGCTGACTCCGAATGCCGTGGTGGCACTGTCGAAGTATGTCTGGGCGACGACTTCATACGGCGGTCAGCCATCAGTCGAAGTCTTCACGAAGTACTATTGCCTGCATTGGCAGAAGATGATGATTGGGGATGAAGTTGCCCAGTTTGGGTCCTGTACATTTACGCCGAAGACCGGCAAGACCACGATGCAGGTAGTTGAGTTGGTTCCCTGCGCCCGCAACAAGTGGGGCAATTGGCAGGATTTTTGGTTCTACATCGCGGAGGGTACATCCGAAGACCATCCGGGGCTCCCCGTGTCCGAGATGTGCTCGCATTTTTATTCAGCATACCCGCCTTTTGAAGTGGCGGATGAAGATGCGGACGAAGGGGCCCTTCGGTGCGCCGCTGGCCTGAGCAGCGGGCGCGATTTGGTTAAGGAGTTTGTGGCGTTCGGAGTATGGCCTTAGGCGCATAGCTGGGCGCTGGGCGAAGTGTGCCCTCGCCAGATGCCTTCCCACGGTGGGAGGCTGGTGCGAAGTCCTGCCTTCGCGCTGGATCTGCAGGGTCGCGATCCGGCCGCCTTTGTGTGCGAGGCGGAGGATGGGGCGGTGCGGATCGTGGTCGGTATGTGCCTAGGATAGAGGGCCAGCGCAGCTGGGACATTCACGGGTCAAATGACCGCTTGAACCGGGTTTTTGAGTTGAATTGTCTACCATATGGCGGTTACCCCGGCTAAGACGATGTGGATCGTCGCGGAAAGAAACCGGTGGTGGAGTCTGGAGACGACCCCGCGCCGGCGACCGCCCCGTCTAAGAAGAGGAAACTAGGTACTGTTGTGGGAGGACTCGGGGTTTCTGATGGTTTTGCTAGAGAATTGATGAGGACATGCGCGGCCCCGGGGGGAAGGATGTCTTCGCCCGAGCTCCGGGAGTCTTCGGCGCGGATGCTGAGGGTTACCGGGGGTTGGTGGCCTAAGAATGTTCCTGTCCCCCGCGCGGCCGGCGAGGACTTTTTTACATCTCGCATGGTTCGTGCTTGGAAAGTGTTTCCTTACGTGCGGAATATTGCTGCTGTTGTGTCGGCAGTGATGGACAAGGATCGCTAGGGAGCTGCACAAAAGCGTCAGGCGGTCGTCAGGCTTCATGAAGCCAGGCCGAAGAGGCAGCGGGGGGCGGCGAAGGCTACTGCCCCCGGCGGAGGCCAGCCACCGCTGGCGGCTAAGTCGGCCGTCCCGGCACCCAGTAGGGCGCCGGACGCTGCGAAGGCGGCTGTCACCGGTGGTCCCAAGTCAGCGAAGGCGGCTCGAGGGTTGCCGCCCCCCGGCAAGCGCGTTGCTGACTTCGCCACCGACATTAGTGTGGACGATTATCTTGTTGGTAAGTTGTTGGCTCGATTTTTTTTTAATTTGTTGATGCGTCGCAGGGTCGGACGAAGACCAGCTTGTTGTTGTTCCGCCTGCCGCGGTGGCCGTGGCGGCTGCCGTGGTGTCAAGGGCGAAGGGCAGTGCTCTTTGTGCCGGTGGTGAGATGCCAGCGCTCACTACCGTCAGGGACGAGGCGGGTGCCATGTCCCGCCGGCTGGAGGAGATGAAGGAGGCACTAAGTCAGGTGCGCTTGAGCTAGGCCTCGGATTTTTTTTTCCTCGATGGCTTCGCCGGGCTGTGGTCTTATGTGTGTCTTGTAGGCGGCTGACTTCGCAAACCGCGCGGCGTCGGGGGCCCTGACGGCAGTTGTGTCTGCCGAAGTCGAGAGACTTCGGACGCAATATGCTGACGCCGTCCGGGAAAAGTCGGCCGCCGATAGTAAGTGCCGCAAGCTGGCAGACAAGGTGGCTGTGCTGGAGCGTGAGAGGGCTGACCTCCGGCGCCAACTGGCGGCGGAGAGGGAGGAGGCTACTGAGGCCCTCGCCAAGGCGAAGGCTGCTGCAGGCGGAGGCCAATCTGGCGCGGGCGGAGGGCAGCATTGCCAGGCAGCGCGCGGAGCAGCTGGAGGAGCGGCTCAGCGCGCTGCAGAGCCGTGTGGAGAGGGCCGAGGCCTCGGCGCGCACGGAGGCTGAGCGGACTGCGCAAACAGCTTATGGATTCATACCGTGAGCTAGGCGCGCGGACCGCTGAATTTGAAGTGCCGGACCGAGAGCCCGGACTTCGCTGCCTTGAATGGGTGCAGGAGGAGCTGCAGGCGCTCCCCACCATCGTGGAGGGGTTTATGTCTTATGCTTCTCTGGTCACCTGCGAGGGGGCGATGAACGCGCTTTCTCGCGAAGGGTGCCGGAACTATGAGGTCTTCGACCAAGCTGACGAGGATTTGGAGCGTGATATCTACAAGGTTGAAGACCCTATAGTGAAGGAATCCGCCGGCGCCCTCTACGACCGGATGTGGGGCCCCCACGGTCGAGAGGTGGTCAGGGAACGGGCCGAGACGGCGAGGGGTCAGGTAATGTCTGGCCTTTGTTTGGTGTTTGTTGGATGTGGGCTGTGTATGGGTTTGCTGAATTTGTGTGCTGTCTCAGGCGGCGCGTGGTGAGAGGGTGGATGACTTTGGGGCTTTGAACAGCACGCTGCCTGACCCGGAGTCGAACCCGGCGGAGGTTGCCCTGGAGCCGCTCCCGGAGACTGCCGAAGGCACCACTGAAGCCCCCGCGGCCGCTGCGGCCGGCGAAGGCCCACCCCCGGAGGCCGCCGAAAGTGTTCCTGATGCCCCCGCAGCCGCTGCAGCCGGCGAAGGCCCGCCGCCAACTGCTGTGCCGAGGGCTGTAGATCCTGCGACGGCGGCGGTGGAGGCGACGGCGGAGGCTCCCGCAACAGCTGGGTCCTCGCAGGTGGCGTAATGGGTGCGGGTAGTTACGGGAATTTTAGATATGTTGCTGAATCTTGGTTGCTGCGCAGGTTCAAGATTTTGGGCCTGCGCACGCAACCGCCACTACTAATTTTTTGGCGGCTTCGACCGTGGATGATGTTAATAAATCGGATGGGTCTACATCTAAGTTTTCTGATTTTGGTGACTCCGGGAGCTCGGTTGAGTGGACTGAGTAGTCGTCGGATGAGGACTTGGACTATTTTGCGGCCTTGGATGTGGCAGCGGCGGAGGCGTCACCGCGCGCTGCGGATGCAGAAGATGTGCCTGGTTCCGAGTACTGGGCGTAGGCGGTGAAGGGCGGTTGCGAAGCGTAGAGTGAGTGGGGCGGACGGCGGTCGACTTCGTGTGAGTAGGGCCGGCCGACACGAACTGTTGTGCTTGCCGGCCGCCGTGAGTACGGGTGAGGGGGAATTGCGGAGTCTTTTTACGGGTGAGGAGCTTAGGATAATGTTATTCAACTATAGGGAGATGGGAATTATTCCGAAGGCTGAGCCGATGTAGAGTGTGATGCCTTCGCTTGTACATGTGTAATGGCTTGTATGATGAAGTTATGTGCCCTCGCACATTCGGTTATGCTAGCGAAGGCGTTACGCACTTGGTCGGGTGTAATTGCTATGCTGGACTGGTGTGCGTGTAGGCGACATTGCACGGATAGTCTCCGCGGTAGACTTTGGTTTTTCGCACTTGTTGTGCTAGTCCGGCTGCACCCTTAGGCGACTTCTGCACGGTGAGTCTTCGCGGTAGACTTCGATTTTTCGCACTTATTGTGCTAATCTGGCTGCACCCTTAGGCGACTTCTGCATGGTAAGTCTTCGCGTTGGACTTCGGTGTGTCGCACTTATTGTGCTAATCCGGCTGCACCCTTAGGCGACTTCTGCACGGTGAGTCTTCGCGGTAGACTTCGATTTTTCGCACTTATTGTGTTAATCCGGCTGCACCCTTAGGCGACTTCTGCACGGTAAGTCTCCGCGGTAGACTTTGGTTTTTCGCACTTGTTGTGCTAGTCCGGCTGCACCCTTAGGCGACTTCTGCACGGTGAGTCTTCGCGGTAGACTTCGATTTTTCGCACTTATTGTGCTAATCCGGCTGCACCCTTAGGCGACTTCTGCATGGTAAGTCTTCGCGTTAGACTTCGATGTGTCGCACTTATTGTGCTAATCCGGCTGCACCCTTAGGTGACTTCTGCACGGTAAGTCTTCGCGTTAGACTTCGATGTGTCGCACTTATTGTGCTAATCCGGCTGCACCCTTAGGCGACTTCTGCACGGAGTCGTCGCGCGCGAGGGTGGCTAGCGCTGAGCCTCGCGGTGACTTCGTATTGGTCGAATGTCGAAGACCGTTGTCGCGGTCTTTTTTCGACGCATGTTTTTGCGGGGGATTTTTCACTTGTATATTACATGGCTCCGCCTCGTTAAAAACCTCACCCCCCGGGAGGAAAAGAGTGCGGGCCAGAATAAGATTGTTTTTGCGAATTACAAGGGCGAATCAGCCCTGATGAGTCAAACAAAAAATTTGCGGAGGTTGTCGATGTTCCAGGAGTGCTCCAGGTCTTCGCCGTTTGGTGTTGTGAGCCTGTAAGCGCTGGGGGAAGCTTTCGTCTTGACTATGAAGGGGCCCTCCCACCTGGGCTCCAGCTTGCCTCTGGACTCTGTCCGAGCTATTCGGATGAGTACGAGGTCCCCTTCGCTGAATTCCCTCGGGATGACTGCGTGGTCGCGCCATGCCTTTGTCTGGGCTTGGTATTTGTTTAGAGCCTGAAGGGCGAAGACTCGGTCTCCATCGATGAGATCCTTTGAAGTGGGCTCGTCCACGTCGGGGACGGCTGACGGAACTGTTCGCTGGGACCCATGTTTTATTTCTTGTGGGGTCATGGCCTCCGATCCGTATAGGAGGCGGAAAGGAGTGAACCCTGTTGCCCTGCACTCAGTCGTGTTTAGTGTCCAGACCAGCCTCAGGTAACAAGTCGGCCCACCTGCCCTTTTTTCATCGAGGAGCATCTTTTGACAGCTGTGAAGATTTTTCCATTGGCGCGCTCCACAACTCCGTTGGACTGCGGGTGGTAGACTGAGGCGAAGGCGAGCTTGGTGCCGATGGAGAAGCAAAAATCCTTGAAGTCTTGGCTGTCAAACTGCTTGCCGTTGTCGACTGTTAGTTCGGACGGTACTCCGAAGCGGCAAACGATGTTTTGCCAAAAGAATTTTTGGGCAGTTTTTGATGTTATTGTGGAGACAGCCCTTGCCTCGATCCATTTGGTGAAGTATTCGACAGCGACGAAGGCGAACTTGAGGTTCCCCTGAGCCTTGGGTAGGGGCCCGATGATGTCTAGACCCCAGCGCTGGAGAGGCCATGTATGAGCAATCAGCTTTGTGAATTGCGAAGGGCTGCCTAATCAGGGGGAAAACTTCTGGCAGGCTTCGCAGGACCTTGCGACCCGATTTGCGGCGCAGATCATTGCAGGCCAGTAGAAGCCTTGGCGAATTACCTTAGCAGCTAGGGCCCTTGGCCCTGCGTGAGAGCCGCAGGTGCCACTGTGGACTTCGCGTAGGATCTGGAGACCTTTGGTTTTGGTGACGCATTTGAGCATTGGTTGACTGACCCCCTTCTTGTAGAGTTGGCCCTCAATCAGTGCGAAGTCCCAGGCTGCGATGTTTGAGGCGCTTGGCCTCATTGATGTCGGTTGGGTGATAATACCCCTGTAGGAACAGAGTTATTGGTGCCCGCCAGTCTTCGGTCATGATAAGGTTGACTATGCGGTGGCCCTCGCTGTCATTGGTTATTTGGAGCCCTTCGGGGCTCCGGACGGCTGGTGTGCCAATGACATGGTAGAACACGTCGGAGGGCAGGGACTCGCCTCTGGCGGCAGCCTTGGCCAATGCATCGGCCTCTTCATTCTTGGCTCGGTCGACATGCTGCAAAGTGAATCCCTTGAATTGTCTCTCGAGACTTCGGATGGCCGCGAGGTATTGCATGAGTGCGGGGTCCTTTGCTGTATAGTCTTTCTCGACCTGGCCGGCAACTACCTTGGAGTCTGTTCTGATGATGCAGGTGGTGACCCCAAGGGCCCTCAGCTTGCGGAGACCGAGGATGACTGCCTCGTATTCTGCTATGTTATTTGTGCATCTGTCGGATTCCAGAGCGAAACTGAGGCGAGCCGCATATCTGTGCTTGACTCCGGTTGGTGAGGTGATGACTGCCGCGGCGCCTGCCCCCGCATGGCACCAAGCGCCGTCGCAATGGATTGTCCAAATCTTCTCTACGGACGGGTCCGGCTGTGTTGTTGGCCCAGTCCAGTCGACGACGAAGTCTGCCAGGACTTGTGACTTGATGGCTGTCCTGGGCTCGAAATTGATGTGGTAGCCGGAGAGTTCAGCCGCCCACTTGGCAATCCTCACCGATGCTTTCGGGTTTCTAAACAATTCGTCGAGTCCCCTGTCTCAGGTGACCCATACCTTGAATGCTTCAAAATAATGGCGCAATTTGCGCGAAGACATAACGACTGCGTAGGCAATCTTCTCCAGCTCTGTCATGTTACATTTGGACGGTGTCAGCACTTCGGAGACGTAATAAATTGGGCATAGCCTGATCACGCCCTCAACTGCCTGCTCCTGCACCAGTGCCGCGCTGACTGCGTGCGGCGAAGCCGCGACATAGAGCAGCAGAGGTAGTGAAGAGTCGGGGCTTGTAAGGACTGCCAACTCCGACAGGTACTGTTTTAATGAGGCGAAGGCCGCTGCCTGCTCTGGTCCCCAATCGAAGTCTTTTGCGCCACGGAGAGTTTTGAGGAAAGGGAGACTTCGCTCAGCGGACCTGGAGATGAATCTGTTGAGGGCGGCAAATCTCCCCGTCAAGCGCTGGACATCTCTGGCGGACTGCGGAGGCGTCATGTTTATGATGGCTTGAATTTTGGTTGGGTTAGCCTCGATGCCACGGTGTGATACCAGGTAACCCAATATTTTGCCTTGGCGAACGCCGAAGACGCACTTTTCCGGGTTTAGGCGGAGTCGTGCGTCTTGCATGTTCGCGAAGGTCTCGGCGAGGTCAGTGAGATGGTCCGCCTTGCTCTTGCTGGCGACGACGATGTCGTCCACATATGTGAATATATTTCTACCAACTTGCCCTTCGAGCACTGTCTTGGTAAGCCTGGAGAAGGTGGACCCAGCGTTCTTGAGTCCCTCCGGCATTCTAATGAAGCAATATGTGCCGAAGGGTGTTATAAAACTAGTGCTGGCCTTGTCTTCCTCCTTCATGTTTATCTGGTGGTAACCGGAGAAGCAGTCGAGGAGGGACATGACTTCGCATCCGGCCGCGCTATCGACTATTTTGTCGATCCGCGGCAACGGGAAGTTGTCCTTTGGGCAGGCTTTATTGAGACTGGTGAAGTCGATGCATATTCGCCACTTCCCGCTCTTTTTCTGCACCATCACGACGTTGGAGAGCCACGTGGGGTAAGCCACCGGCTCGATGAATTTGGCTTCCAGGAGGCGGTGCACTTCTGCCTTGGCGGCCTCTGTCTTCTCGTCGGACATCTTGCGAAGCCGCTATTTTTTCGGCCTCACCGAGGGGTCGATTCCCAAGCTGTGCTCAATTATGGATCGGCTGACCCCGACCAGGTCAAGGGCTGATCAGGCGAAGACATCTTTGTTCTTGGACAGGCAGCAGAGGAGCTTCTCCTCTTCTTGCAAAGTGAGGTCTTCGCTAGTAGTGACTGTCTGCTTGGGCGTGGCTTGGTCGAGGGGGACAGTTTTGGTCCCATCGTTGCTCTGCAGCTGTGCCTTGTCGTGCTGTTTATCGGTTGGGCTGGCGGGCGCGGGGACCTCGCACTGGGCTGTGAGGCAGTGCACGTTTCTTTGACCGGGCACGAAGTCCCGCTCTATGTTGCGCGCAGTCTGCTGATTGCTGTAGACCGTAATAACGCCCAACGGACCTGGTATCTTCATGCATAGGTACAATCCATGAATGGCTGCTTCGAACTTATTGATGGAGCCCCGGCCCATGATGGCGTTGTATGGATATACCATATCCACAATATCAAAGGTCACTTGCTCACTTCGGGCATTGGGTGCTACACCGAAGGAGAGAGGCAGCTCTATTTTGCCGACAGGAAAGGTGCCCTTGCCGCCGAAGCCATATAATGGATTATCCGAAGGCTTGAGTAGGCTGTGGCTTATGCCCATGCGATCGAAGGCGTGGAGGAAGATGATGTCCGCCTGACTGCCATTGTCGACGAGGACTTTGTGCAGGTCCCAGCCTGCCACGGTGCAATTGATAACCATGGCGTCGCTGTGGGGGGCGCTGCGCAGGTCGACGTCTCGTGCGTCGAAGGTTAGCGGTATGTGGGACCACTTTGTCTGCACGACTGGGCCAGCGATGGCGACGTGGTTGATGCTGCGGTAGTGGTCACGCTTCTGCCACTTTGTGTCGAAGTCAGTGTTGGACCCCCCAGTTATCATGTGAATGACTCCACGATACGGCTGATCGGCGAAGTCTTCCTGCTTTGGGGCATGGGGGTTTTGATGTTGCTGGTGTGGTGGTGGGGGTGGGGGAGGTACAATTTGTACTTCCTGATGATGTTGGTAAGCGTGGTGCGGTGGATGCGGGGCGGGGGCGTGGATATATGGTGGAGGGGGTTGCTGATAAGTGTGCGCGACAACTCTGGGGTTGTCGGCTGGCTGCGCCCGTGCCATCCTAGCTTTGGTGGCCTTCGTTTCTGGGCAGTCTTTGGTTTGGTGGGCGCAGTCTTCGCCATGGAAGAGGCAGTAGAATTGGCGCGGCGGCTGCGCACGCCCCCGACCCCTACCGCGAGTTCCATTTCCGCGGCCCTGGGGTGGATATTCCTGGCGACGAGGGGCCTCAGCAGCGGGGTGCTGGTTGGCGATGTTGTGCACTTCTTGTTGATTGCGGCCGTCTCGACCGGAGTCTTGCTGCGGAGTCCTCGTCCACGTGCGGCTGGACTGTGGAGCATCTTTAGGCTTCCTTTGGGACTCAACCTTGCGCTGGTGGAGCTCTTCGGATTTAGCGTATTTTTCAAACAGCTGATATAATTCCTGGAGGTTCTTGGGCGGATCTCTGATGCAGTGGCTATAGAGGACGCCGGCGCGAAGGCCACTAATAGCGTAGTGAATAGTGATCTGGTCATCGACTGATGGCAGCTATGACTTGAGTGTTAAAAATTTGCGGTAATACTCCTGCAAAGTCTCCTTTTCCAGCTGCTTGCAGAGCAAGAGTTCGGCCAAGGCGTCGGTGTCTGGGCGGTACCCTTGGAAGTTGAGCAGGAACTTGTCCCGGAGACTTCTCCAGGAATCAATGGACAGCGGAGGCAACCTGGTGAACCAGGTGAGAGCTGGGCCTTCGAGGGCGATGATGAAAGACTTGGCCATTGTGGCGTCGTCCCCTCCAGAAGACGCAACAGCGACCTTATAACTCATTATGTATTGCGCTGGGTCGGTGCTGTCGTTGTACTTGGGATAGGTCCCTGCCCGGAAGTTAGTGGGCCAAGGCATCACATGCAGGTGTGGTGCCAGGGGACTTCGCTCGTCAAGGTAGTTGACCCCTTGGAATGGCGCGGCGTGCGGGAAGGTGTGGTCGCGCTGGGGGAAACGCGGGTCTTCCGGTTGTGCGCGCTGTTGCAGGGGTGGCCCATGCTGCAGGCCGAGGTGGCCTTCGCGCGTGTCTTCCGGTTGTGCACGCTGCTGTAGGGGTGGCCCGTGCTGCAGGCCAAGATGGCCTTCGCGCTGCATCAGCGCGATCTCCCGTTCGAGGTCCTGGGCCTTCTGCTCTTCGTCGCGTATCATTTGCCGCACCTTGGCTAGTGCGGACACGCGCTGGCGCTTGGCCTCCAGTATCTCTTTCTGCCTCTGGAGGTTGCGGTTTTTGAGGCGCAGGGCGCGCAACTGTAGCTGTTCTTCCGCTGAGACGCCGAGGACTTCACCGTCCTCAGCGAGGTCCGCGCCCTCCAATGGGGCGAAGCCTGGGGGTGGCTGCGATTGTCCTTCAGGGCCGCAGGTGCGGAGAGTGTCGCCTTCGCAGGTGCGGTGAGTGTCGTCTTCAGCGGCTTCTTGGTGGGTGGATTGGGTGAGGGTGAGGGCCTTGCCCTTTCTTGCAGCAAGTAGCGCTGCCTTCGCAGCCTCGTCAGCCCTCGAGTTAGCTTTCTTGGGTGCCATCGCGGGTGGTTTTTTCGTAGCACGAACGGTGGGCGCCAAATGTTGGAACTTGCTCACTAGCGCAAGTTGGTCCAACGGGGGGGTGTAATAGCGCAAACAGGGTTTTAGCACGTGATGGCAAAAGCTTTGTTCACCTAGCCTTTCACGGGCACTGTGCGGGGGTATTTATAGGTATCTGAGTGCCCAGCGTCCTGTGTTAAGGATGCATGTGCCCTTAGACACCTAGGTTATCCCCAGAATATTCCCATAAAGCAGGGTTACAGACTGTAATTACAGGGATGCCTTTACAAATTAGGCCTGTAACATGCAGCGGCCACGCACGGCCCGTTACAATGGGCCGGATCACACGTGGGCCTCTGTGCTGGACGAGGCCGCACGGTGGGATGACCTCGTCGTAGGTCTTCGTCTAATGTCGTGTGGGGGTGCCTTCGCCCGTTGTCTTGTCTCTGTTGGACCGACGACTACGGCGAAAGGCCTCGAGCGGAGGGCGACGTCTTCGCCTTCGCCCCAACAGCCACACTATGCTGTGGTCCAAGTTCTAGAAATCACAGACAGTGGTTGTGAAGATTGGGAGATAGATTTTCTAGTTGAGGGGATCATAACTTTGCAGGAGGCAATGAACGAGTTGGTCCTTTGGCATCGACGCAACATCAAGTTGGGTGATGAGCCGAATTCAACACCAATGCAACAAAAAGATAGTTCGATCATTCCACACCCCATGATGCAGGAAAATATGACACCGACCTCCAAAAAAATCGTTGAAACAATCATATCGCCTCTTGCGAAGGAACTCGACGAGGGGGACGTAGACAAAATTGTTCCTCAGAATGTCGACGTCAACATCAAAAAGGAACCAAAGGTTGGCACCAATGTTGAAGGGCCAACTATTTCAAAGAAAATTCATAAGCGAATCGCCACTGACGATGTCAAGAAACCGTCAGAATCAGTGGCACGCTACCTGCATAAATTGCAGAGAGTTATGACAAATCAATCAAAAGCGGAATCAGCATCTCATGGAGTAGGCACACGTTCCCAAATAGACAATTTCGAAGTATGGGAAGAAGATGGAATGATTCATACTCGAGAATCATTACGTCTTAAAACCAATATCTCGGTATACAAGAAGGAGGATGTTCCTCCAAAATTTGTGAATGGGAGGTCGTTCTTGACGATGGTGCAACTTTCTAAGTTGTCGACTCCGGAGATTAGAATGCATGAGTGGTACATGGTGGCTAGCAACAAATACAAACTCGAGGACTTCACATTTGTTGTGCCAGAAGATGCATTTTGGAGCAATAATCATATAGATCCTGTGCGGCATTTATTCTTTGACGATCTCTGGTCGTTGTACCACCGACAAAGGATGGAAACCAACTACTTAACCCTCTTTTGCTTGTAAGTACCTCTAAACTTTCATATTTGTTAGTTTTGTACACGCACACATAAACGAGAGTCTAACGATTAACACTATTACACGTAGGATGCAATACATGGATGATAAGAAGAAACAACTTAAGACAGGGTTTCTTGACCCGTTGATGATATCCCAAGCTCGCTACAAAGTAGTTGCTCGGAGGCATGGAGAAGAATACAAAGACTTGGACGATGCTGAATTTGAGAAAGCCGTCAAACAGAATCAGAGAAAGAAAATGAAGGTAATGGAGGCATACATTGGACGAGCCATGTATAATCATGTACAACATGGCAAGGACTTAATAATAGCTCTGCACCACTTTAAGTAAGTTATCGACATGGTTTAATTTTGAACTATAAATTATGGCAATCGTGATCTTAACATGTGTTTTCGTCTATGTCTATATAGTGACCACTACATTTGTATCATGATCTTTCCAAAGGATGGTAAAGTTGTGGTCTTCAACTCACTGAGAATGGAAAAGGCTACGTATAATGACTTCTTGAAGATTTTAGAGAAGTATGATTATTATTGCACACTTGTACTTATTACAACTTAACAAATGTATTCTTAATCTCACAATGCTATTCTTATATGCAGTGCATACCGTTTTTATTGGAAAGATCTTGGCGGCGAACATCCAGAGGACAAGCCTAATTTGTCAATATCATTATTTCCATATGGTGACAAACAACCTCCGGGTACTGTCCTATGCGGTTATTATGTATGCGAATGGTGTCGTGTCACCTTCCATTACATGGTCAATCGTGAGGATGTAAGTTCGCTATCATTGTCTATGTTGCAATTTTTATGTTATATTGTTGCTCATCACATTACTCTTAGCACTGCTTGCTTTTTGCTTTCATTGCAGGTTCCTAAATACAAGATCAATGCTGAATGGTTAGAAAGAGATATGGTTTCCGTCGGTGTGGCTAAGGTTGTAAGAGACTTGCTTTACTTTATGCGCCGTGAAGTTCTTCATCAACAAGGGCTATTCTACAATACAAATGAAAATTTGCAAAAATTCCCAGAACTAAGTTTGTACACGATATCACACAGTGTTTAGGTCTTTAGTTAGGAACTTTAGATGTTTAGTTGTCTATGGAACTTTGAGATATTTAGTTGTCTATGGAACTTGATATGTGTATAAATCTGTGTATGACGATGGAACTTGATATGTGGATGAATCTGTGTATAGAACCTGTTATGGAACTTGATATGTATAAATCTGTGTATGCAATCTGTGTGAATCTGTGTATAATCTATGTATGAAATCTGTGTATATTCTGTGTTTGAAAATTCTGTATATAAATCTGTATATTGAAAACCATCTGTGATTTATATTGTATGCAGTCGGACTTATATAAAAAACCGCCTGTGATGTGTGGCTAACACAAGCGGCTAGGATAAGAAACTGCATGTGATGTGTGTCTATCACAGGCGGTTTCTTTGAACTGGACCGCCTGTAATGTGTGTCTTTCACAGGCGGTTTTTGATTGACCGCCTGTGATGTTGTTTTACATCACAGGCGGTGCACCACAAGCGGTTCCTGGAACCGCCTGTGTAGAGGTAAACCAAACCGCCTGTACAGAGGTTTGCTGTAGCAGTGATAAGCTGATGGTTTCGTCCGGTCGAGATTAACCACCCACCCCGTACCATTGCCCATTGCTAGGTGATTCAGCAACGTGCACTTGTGCTTGCAGACAAACAGCGCCAAACGCCACGTACGGTGCCAGGCAGCTCTAGGCGCAACCTAGATCTCGATGCACTGCGGCATATACAAAAACCATACTGGTGGCAGTACTGCGTGCGTGCATGCATACAGAAACCGTGCCATGGGCAGCTGCAGCTTGCTAAATATCTTGGCATCAGAAAGCACATGCACGCATGCATCCATGTATCTACGTTATGATGCATATCTTGGCATATCTCCAAGATACAAGCTTCTCTCTTATGATGAAGGCACATAAGATGAAGTCAGATCCAAAGAGGATAAAAGTAAATATTGAAGCTATCATTATATGGATAGCTTCGGCTCGCAATAAGGACGATGGACAATGATGATAACTGGAGGAGGAAAAGACTATTTAGTCCTTAATAACTTGTATTACGATCATGTGTAATTTTTGAGGACATAAATATACTTTTTCTTGATCTGTATCCCGTGCCTATAAATAGATGAACAGTAACACAGTACTGTTCACGCTGAATGATAATCACTCTCTCGTATCCTCGCCTTCGAGTAAGCCGAAGGTACCACTGTAATGCTAATATTCACTAGTAGAAAAAGACTCAAAGCCTGCGGTGCGATACATTTTTACAGGCGGATTCAGTTATCAACCGTCTGTGCTATTTTTAGTGGCAGTTTCTTAAGAAAACCGCCACTAGCACTACCGGAATCCTAGGCTTTACCGAGCGTTGTATTCTTTGCCGAGTGCCTTTTGTCGGGCACTCGGCAAAGAAGGCTTTGCCGAGTGCCGCACTCGGTAAAGTTAGGATCTCGGTAAAGAGCCCCTTTACCGAGTGCTGAACACTCGGCACAGGACGGCACTCGGCAAAGGGGGCTCTCGGCAAAGGGCCGTCAGCGGCCGTCCCAAAGATGACGGCCGTCAGTCTTTGCCGAGAGCCAACGGCTGGCACTCGGCAAAGAGGCTTCTTTGCCGAGTGCCACATAGTAGGCACTCGGCAAAGGACGCTTTGTCGAGTGTCATCTCTAGACACTTGGCAAAGTATATTTTTATTTTTTTTATTTTGTCTCCCAAACTTTTTGTGGTATGTTCCTACACTATGTAGACCTACATGTATCATTTGTGGACAATTATAACAGAGTTTTCAATCGTTAGTAGATTTAGTTCGTTTATTTGAAATTCTTCGGAAAATTCAAATTTGAACTGCAGGTCACTCGAAACTTAGAAAACCATGCATGAAAAAATGATATTCATGTTACTTAGCATAAGTTACGACCGATTTCAGAAGCGTACCGAAACTTCGAGCAACATGCTCACTAAACATGGCCGTGAACTTGGCATCCACATGTTTAAAAATTGTATAAAACACAAACAAAGTCAGAAAATCATGAAACTTGTCCATGTGTCATGACATCATATATACATGCTGTGATAAAAATTTTAGAATGTTTGGAGAAAGTTGTGAGACACTATGTGTAGAAACCTAAGAGATCCACATTAAAACTCTATGATTTCATGTGTAGTCCTCTAGGTTTCTACACATAGCGTCTCACACCTTTCTCCAAACATTCTAAAATTTTTATCACAGCCTGTACATATGATATCATGACACGTGGACAAGTTTCATGATTTTCTAACTTTGTTTGTGTTTTATATAATTTTTAAACATGTGGATGCCAAGTTCACGGCCATGTTTAGTGAGCATGTTGCTCGAAGTTTCTGGTACGCTTCTGAAATCGGTCGTAACATATGCTAAGTAACATGAGTATCATTTTTTCATGCACGGTTTTCTATGTTTCGAGTGACCTGCAGTTCAAATTTGAATTTTCCGAAGAATTTCAAATAAAGGAACTAAATCTACTAACGATTGAAAACTCTGTTATAATTGTCCACAAATGATACATGTAGGTCTACATAGTGAAGGAACATACCACAAAAAGTTTGGGAGACAAAATAAAAAAAATAAAAATATACTTTGCCGAGTGTCTAGAGATGACACTCGGCAAAGACAGCTTTGCCGAGTGCCAGTTGCGAGGCACTCGGCAAAGAATAGGGAAAGAGTCTTTGCCGAGCGTCCCCTGGGCGACACTCGGCAAAGACAGCTTTGCCGAGTGCCAGCGATCTGGCACTCGGCAAAGACAGCTTTGCCGAGTGTCAGCGATCTGGCACTCGGCAAAGCGTATTTTAAAATTAAAAAAAACTTTGCCGAGTGCCAGATCACGAGCACTCGGCAAAGCGCCCTACATACCAACGGCCGAAGGCTTCTTCCTCACTCTCTCTCTCACTCACTCACTCAAACGCCACTGCCGCCGCGCCCTCACCGTCAGTCGCCGCCGCCGTGCCCTCCCTCGCGCCCGCGCCGCGCCGCCCCCGTGCGCCCCCGCCCTCGCCCACGCCCGGGACCGCGCCGCTGCCGTGCGCCCGCGCCCGCGCCGCTGCCGCGCTCCCAAGCTGCCGTCGTGTGCGCCCGCGCCCGCGCCGCCGCCGTGCGCGCGCGCCGCCGTGCCCTCGCGCTCGCCGCAGCCGCGTCCGCCGTGCCCTCGCGCTCGCGACGCCGTGCCCGCGCTCGCCGTGCCGTGCCCGCGCTCGCCCTCGCGCTCGCCGCAGCCGCGCCCGCCGTGCCCTCGCGCTCGCCATGCCCGCGCTCGCCGTGCCGTGCCCGCGCTCGCCGTGTCGTGCCCCTCGTTTGTCACGCCCTCGCCCTCGCCCGTCGTGCCCCTTGCCCTCGCCCCCGCTGTTTCCCTGTCGTGCCCTCGCCCGCCCGGCGCCTCGCCCGTGACCCGTCGTCTCGCCCGCGCCCCGTCGCCTCGCCCGCGACGAAACCTCCAAGGTGATTGCTTTATTTATGTTATACGTGTATGATTTATATGAAATGATTAGTTTTAATATTGAGTTAATTATATACGTGTATGATTAGGTTAATATGTAGTATTGTTGATTCCGGCCATCGTGCCGTTGAATTATGCGTGGATGTCAGCCATCGTGCTGATAGTTTCATTTGCAGGATTTTGAAACCTCTCCGTGCAGGGGAGGTGCTGCCGAAATTTTCTGTTGCTAGGCTTCTGTTAGAGGATGGAGGACCGTGAGTGGATGTACATGGGCCGTAGAGGAAGGAACGATGTCACCACTAAATGGATTAGAAAGACCGATGATTTCGTGGAACGGGCATATGGCGAAGCTGCTAAAGGAGCGAGTCTAGTCCCATGCCCGTGCAGCAAATGTGACAACCAGAAAAGAAAACCAAAGAAGACCATGGTAGAACATATTTGGAAGAATGGATTTACGCTGGGCTATACTCGGTGGATATTTCATGGTGAAGTGCATCGTACGAGAGAGGAGGTGCTGAGACAACGTGTCGAGGATTATGACGCGGACGCGGGGGTAGCGGATATGTTGAACGACTATCAGGAGGCACAGTACACGGGAGGATGTATGGATGACGAGCCAGAGCCGACTGCAAAGGCGTTCTATGACATGTTTGACGCGGCACAGAAGCCCCTTCACGGCCAGACAAAGGTTTCTCAACTGGATGCCATTGGGCGTGTAATGGCGTTCAAGTCGCAGTACAGCACGAGTAGAGACGCATTCGATGGCTTGTTGACGGTTATTAGGAGTCTGCTTCCGGATGATCACGTTCTGCCAAAGAGCATGTACGAGGCACAGAAACTACTTCGTGCACTCAAGATGACGTATGAGCAGATTCATGCTTGTCTAAAGGGTTGTGTGCTATTTAGGAAAGAATACGCGAAGGCAAAGTACTGTCCCAAGTGTAATTCGTCTAGGTTTATGGAGGTAGACTCTCGTGATGGACAGAAGAGGCAGCTCGACATCCCCTTGACAATCCTACGACACCTTCCGTTCATACCGAGGATCCAGCGTCTTTACATGACAGAGGAATCCGCGAAACAGATGACATGGCACAAAAATGGAAAACGATACAATCCTGACAAGATGGTGCACGCATCAGATGGTGAAGCATGGAAACACTTTGATGACATTCACCGTGAGAAAGCCGAAGAGGCTCGTAATGTACGTGTTGCGTTGGCCACAGATGGGTTCAATCCCTATGGAATGAGCGCTGCCCCGTACACATGTTGGCCCGTGTTTGTTATCCCAATCAATCTCCCCCTGGTGTGTGCTTTCAAAGGCAGAATATATTCGTGTCGTTGATAATTCCTGGACACCCGGGGAACAAAATGAGCGTGTACGTGGAGCCTTTGATCGATGATTTGGTACGTGCCTCGGAGGAAGGGGTATGGACATATGACCGAGCTACGAAGACAAACTTCAGAATGCATGTTTGGTACCAGTACTCCATGCATGACTTACCGGCGTATGGGCTATTCTGTGCCTGGTGTGTTCACGGTAAGTTCCCATGCCCTAGTTTGCAAGGAAGCTCTCAGGTTCATTTGGTTGAAAAAGGGTGGCAAATATTCGTCCTTCGATAAACATCGACAATTTCTTCCTGCTGACCATCCATTCCGCGTAGACATCAAGAACTTTACGAAAGGTGTCGTAGTGACAGACTACCCACCTGCAACGATGGATGGTGCCAAAATTCGTCAACAGATAGATGGGCTCGTGGACAATACAGAAGGTGGTTTTGTGGGATATGGTGAGCAGCATATGTGGACACATAAGTCTGGCTTGACTCGGCTCCCCTATTATAACGACCTGCTCCTTCCACACAACATTGACGTGATGCACACTGAAAAGAATGTTGCCGAGGCACTGTGGGCAACAATTATGGACATTCCTGATAAGTCAAAGGATAATGTGAAGGCAAGAGTGGATCTGGCAGCGTTATGTGATAGACCAAAACTAGAGATGAAGCCGCCAAGTGGCGGAAAGACGTGGAGAAGGCCTAAGGCCGATTTCGTCCTAAGCAGGGCCCAGAGGAAGGAAGTACTTCAGTGGATCAAGATGTTGATGTTCCCTGATGGATATGCAGCTAACCTGAGTAGGGGGGTGAACTTATCTACTATGCGAGTCTTAGGGATGAAGAGTCATGACTTCCACATATGGATTGAACGGATTCTTCCTGCAATGGTTCGAGGCTATGTCTCTGAGCATGTCTGGCTAGCGCTTTCAGAGTTGAGCTATTTCTTCCGTCAGCTTTGTGCAAAAGAGCTATCTCGGACCGTGGTTGCAGACTTGGAAAGATTGGCCCCCGTGTTACTGTGTAAGCTTGAGAAGATATTTCCACCCGGCTTCTTCAATCCAATGCAGCATTTGATTCTTCATCTCCCCTATGAGGCACGAATGGGGGGCCCCGTGTAGGGACGTTGGTGCTATCCAATCGAGAGATGTCTAAAGACTATTCGAAAGAAATGTAGAAATAAATGCAAAATCGAGGCTTCCATTGCAGAGGCATACATTCTAGAGGAGGTCTCAAACTTCACAACAACTTATTATGGTGATAAACTGCCGAGCGTGCATAATCCACCCCCTCGTTACAATGATGGCGATAATGAATCGAACCTTAGCATATTTCGAGGCCAACTCGGAAGCGCAAGTGGCTCGACCACCAAGACCCTGACACATGAAGAGTGGCGGCATATCATGCTATACATATTGACCAACCTTGAAGAGGTGACGCCATACATGGAACAATTTCTTCATGAATTCTGGCGTCGATCAAGGGACCCCACTCCACAGGAATATGACGCTCTTCTTAGAAAGGGTGCGAGAAATGGGTTGCCCGATTTTATTTCCTGGTTCAAACATAAGGTATGTCCTTAGTTTGTAAAAGAGATACGTCTTTAAACTCAATTTAGCGTCTTTTAACTTGCGAATACTTGCAGGGCCAAAGAGATCCGTCTATGAGTGCCGAGTTGAGACAAGTAGCCAACGGCTTTGCTTATAGGGTCAAGAAATATTCTGGGTATGACGTCAATGGATACCGTTTTCGCACAACACACTACGACAAAAGTCAGCCCAATCGGAAAACAACGTGTTCTGGAGTCTTTACACCGGGCCTTGACAATGTCGATTATTTTGGACGAATCGAAGAAATATATGAGCTCAATTTTTATGGTTCCAAACCTCTTACTCCAGTGATATTCAAATGTCATTGGTTTGACCCTCAAGTGACGAGACGGACACATTCTAATCTTGGGATAGTCGAAATTCGACAAGATTCCACCTTAGCAGGAGACGATGTCTATATCATGGCCCAACAGGCCACACAAGTGTATTATCTCCCATATGCGTGACAAACGAAAGAACATCTTAAGGGTTGGGATGTTGTGTATAAGGTATCGCCGCATGGGAGGTTACCTGTTCCTAACGATGAAGATTACAACTTAGACCTGGACACATATGATGGAGAGTTCTTCCAAGAAGATGGGCTAGAAGGGCGATTTGAGATAGACTTAACCGAAGGTATCGGAATGGACGTAGATATTGAAATGGTTGTTGATGAGGAGGATGATGAGGTGCAAAATGATAATGACTTAGTAATCCTTGTAGGCAATGACATTAATGACGAACTTGCGTCTTCCGATGGTGTTGAGATTGAAATGCTTGATAGTGATGATGAGAGTTATGATCCGGCTAACCCCGACACATATGAAGATTATTTTTAATCGATGTAATGCTATATGACTTTTTATTTTGCACCTGTTTTTAAATACATCTTTTTATATGTGCTTATTTGTTTACTCTTAATTGCAGGTTGTTGGACAAATATGGTGGGCGGTTTCCTGAGGAGGAGGAGGGGGAGGAGGAGTAGGACGGCGGACAATGCAGAGCAGGCAGCGCAGCAGGACGAGGCAGCGCAGCAGCAGGCGGCGCCTCAGGACGACGACGACCAACAGCAGGACGACGACGACCAGCAGCAGGACGCCTCAGGTTCAGGCGGCTCTAGTTCGAGGAGCATCTACCTGCGAGGCCTCGCGAGTCTCCCGCCACATGTCATGGTCATAACACTCGGCAAAGAGCACAGACCTGGGCACCGGCTTAGGTTCTTTGCCGAGTGTTATGTCGCTGGCACTCGGCAAAGAGGTCGGCTTTGCCGAGTGCCGTACAGAACACTCGGCAAAGAACCTGACATGGGGACCCTCCCTGGCGGGTTCTTTGCCGAGTGTCCCACGTGGCACTCGGCAAAGATGGATTTTTTGCCAAGTGCTACCTGGAAGACACTCAGCAAAGCTAACTTCTTTGCCGAGTGTCACAAGAGACACTCGGCAAAGCCGCCGTCTCCGTCACCCGGCGCCGTAACGGCCGCTTTTCTTTGCCGAGTGCTATCTGGCACTCGACAAAGAGCTTTGCCGAGTGCCCGAGAAAAAGCACTCGACAAAGAAGGCTTTGCCGATGCACTGTTCGCCGAGCCTTCTTTGCCGAGTGTTTTTAAGGATTCGCCGAGTGCTCTAGGCACTCGACAAAGCTATTGATTCCGGTAGTGTAGAAATCGTATTTCTAGAGGCGGTTCCTTATGAAAACCGCCAGTAGAAATCCATGATTTCTAGTGGCGGTTTTCTTAAGGAACCGCCTGTAAAAATCAATTTCTAGTGGCGGTTCCTTAAGAAAACCGCCACTAGAAATCATTTTTATACTTAATTTTTTGAGTTTTTCAAACGACCTCGTATGATGAAATCACCAAAATAAAAGTTGTAGATCTTTGAAAGTTATAAAACTTTGTAGTTGATAAATTTTTTATTTGAAATCATTTCGGCTCTCAAAAATTGTATCTAAATTTGTCAAATTTAAAATTCAAATTTTGTAAACGACCTCGGATGAAAAAAGTGTCAAAATGAAAGTTGTAGAACTTCAAAAATTATTCAACTTTGTAGTTGATAACTTTTTATTTGAATTCGTTTACGGTCTCAAACAAGCAATTTACACTCATTTGGTTGTAATATGTGGGCAACAAAACTACAAACTAGATACAAAGCATGCCATAGGCAGGGTGGTAGAGGAGGGTATGCGTGAAGATGAGGTCAGGGGTTCCATTTCTAGCAACCACGTAGTGCACCAAAAATGATGTGACTTGCGACTTCGACGGAGACGGGCATGTGGGATGGGTGGGCCGAGGCCTCCCCTAATAAAAATAAATTTTTTTGCTATTTTTAAAATCTGTTTTATGTTTCCTGGAAACGATTTTCACTGACGGTTTTACTGCGCCGACCGATTTTCACTGGCGGTCTTCAGTTACCCGTCTGTAAAAATAATGATTTCTACTGGCCTCTAGTACTGGCGGTTACGAAAAATGCCACTGTAAATAGGTTTACGACCGCCACTATAGAACTTCTCTGTACTAGTGATTGTTGAATATTCATTTATATTTTGTGGGACATGAATATAAATGAATTAATGAAGATCCACTCTCCATCTCTACCCTTTTGCATTCCCATTGACATATTAAATAATGAATGTTCGTCTCAAGTGGTCTTCGTCTGATGAATATTATCTTCATGTGGAGATAATAGTTCGGAAGACGAAGACCATTAATCTTTAATAATTGTGTTGAATTGTTCTTGATTCATAACATTTGAAAACGAGTGAACAACAAAATAGGTGCAGTCCATGCAGCTCTCCCTACTGTTTGTACCTTCCCTTTTTGGGTCAAAATGTAAGCTGTGATGAATGGACGCTGCATATGCTTCAGTCAGTTCTACCTTATTGTCAGTATGTGTACAGTAAGAGCTTGTGATCGCTATCCGAAATGCAGTAAAGGTGCCCAAGTTGAGATGGCCAGCAGATTACTCAGAAGTTCCTGCGGAATATGCCAGTTTGTTATTTATCTGACGTACAGGGGAAAAATATGTTGTATAGTGGAAATGTCAAACTGATTTACCTTGAGTCGTGACTAGCATGAGATGCTTAGCTGTTTAGTGCTCCGTCGGTAGGCTACACTGTCAGGATAAGACAGACGAATGCGACGGACGCGATGGCGACTAGTGCAAAATAACGAATCAGCTGCCAAACACAGAATGCACATTTCAGACGACAGCATATGGGATCTATTAGTCTGTGTGTGAATTTGTGCTAATGCAACTAGCTGTGATTATGCATGCCACTGGGCATCTCGATCACTCATCACTCCCTCTCAGCTCCACTAAATTAAAACGTGATTGAAGACTCATCCATCAAGAATATTACCTGTCGTGCTGCAGTCGACGACACCAGCATCGGCGGGAGGTATCCGTGCAGGCCGACGTTGTACACCGGTGTGCCGTCGGGGTAGAAGAGGCCGTAGTTCCTCTCCGACGCCGGCCCTGGCTTGAGGTTCTCGTTGAAGAGCGCGAACACGTAGACGTCGACGGGCGTCGCCGGGCGCAGCGGCGTGCCCTGCTTCATCTCGATCCGCTGCAGCAGGTTCCGGATGTAGGTCCCCGCGTACTCGGGCGTGGCGCCGGGCTCGTCGGCGTCGCCTCGCGACGGCCACCCGGTCTCCGACACCTTGACCTCCACGTCCGTGTACCCGAGCCCCTGGATGGCCGCGTACACGGCGTCCACCTGCGCGTACAGCATGTTGTCGTAGCGGAGCCCCGTGCGGGCGTCGGCGACGCCGGCGTTGGGCCGGAAGAGCACGTAGTCCAGCGGCACCCGCGCCGGGTCGTCCTTGTACGCGAAGTAGGGGTAGCAGTTGATGAGGAACGGCGACCGCGTCGCCGACAGGAAGCTCAGGAACGGCTGCAGGTGCGCCAGCGCCGCGGGGGCGAAGGCGCCGGCGGAGGGCGGGAAGGAGACGCGCATAACGTCCAGCGAGTGCGCCGTGGTGACGTTGATGCGGCCCTGGAGGCCGAGCGCGCCCAGGGCCATGTGCACGGACTGCATGGCGGGAAGCACCGCCGCCTGGAGGGCGGTGTCGTTGCCCTTGAACACCTCGTTGCCCACGGTGACGCAGGTGATGCGCGCGCCCGAGCGGAGGTACGGCACCACGTGCTGCTGCAGCCACGCCTGCGCCACCGCGGGGCTCACCATCGCCGGTACGTACTCGTTGCCGATGCCGACCACGAACTCGACGCCCGTGCCGAGGAACGCGCGCAGGACGTTGGGGTCGGCGTCGTACAGCTTCACCTTGCTGACCCGCATCGACCGGAGCAGCCACGACACCTGCGCCGGCGATGGCAGGTTGTTGGCGATCTGCCCGTAGTTGACGCCGATCGACAGGGACTCGGCGACGGCCACATGCTCATCTACAATTATATATTGTGTCGATTGTTTTAATTGTTTTTGTTACATGTCCAAATCGAGCACCAGTACAAACTCATCCGATCGATCTAGATTGTGGTCCATGTACATTCCGGTGAAGTGTTACTGTGTTAGCGACAGACAGACTGACAGTGAGTGGTGATCGTATGTATGTGTGGCCATTGAAACAAGGGAGATCGAAGAAACATTTGATGCATCCATATATGCGATAATTTGACCATGCTTGGTAACACTGCGCTAGACGTAACTTTCCGTGTAAGGAGTTGGATGAACGAAGCACAGCACGTGATCCAATGGAAGCAAGATCTCAGTGGACCACATGGGCACATGAATATGTGGCTCTGCCATCACTAGTACTGAGAGCTGCTGCCTCTAAATATAATCGGCCCAGATCGCCGGGTCTACACTGACTGGATGGTAGCTGGCCACTGCAACTTGTTGGTGTGGAGATAATCCAGGAGCGAGGCTGGTCAGTGGGCATTTTATTTGCGCTTCGGAAAGGGGCCGCGAAAAGCTGGTATGGCGATTCGGAGCTGAGATTTGCCGCCATATAGTGGGCGGCGCCTTACGCCACGGCGCACCTGGCAAGCTTAGCGAAAAGATTCCATTTCGCCTTTGGATTAATAAATGGTAATGTACTACATGAGCATAACAAACGTGCCTTCTACACTCTAGATAGAACCTTAGCAAAGGGTCCTCTACTCTAAACCATATGCGAGCTGCAACACTGCACTAGGCAGCGCATAAACGTAGGTGAGCTAATAAGTTTGCGGGCTATAATTTGGCAAACAACAGTACACAGACAGGAGCAGCACTCCACTACTACCTGCATGGCTGTTGCTAATTACAAACTCACCCGTGAGGAGGATGGGGACGATCAGGACGAAGCAGCAGGCGGCGGCGAGCTTGCAGGACGACGGAGCTGGCGGCGACGACGGCAGCGCAGTTCTTGATGGGCTACCGGCTGTTGCCATCCAATTTCCACGCACCTCCGAAAACCAGGCGCTCTCGAGACAGCGGGACGAGACGAGCACGCGCAGGGCCGCCGCAGAGGATCGGTGGAGCGACCAAGCAATTTCCCAATCAGACGCACAGAGCCACAAGCTGGGGTGCTTGCCTTGCGTAGTTGCGTTTAGTCGATCGGTAGAGAATGGCTCTGTTGGCTATATACGCAGTGGATGCTGCAACGCAAGCCTGCAATGTCAGAGAGAGTATGCATATAAATAGGCTCTCGCTAAGATTTGTGGCTCTCACTGTCTGGCACCGGCAGTCGCGACTCGCGAGACTGCGAGGAAGCAGACGAACCAGACCAGCCGAATGAAGGAGGGCCCGGGCCCGGGCCCGGGCCGGGAGTCATTGGTTCATACAGTACCACCACACTTTTGGCACTTCCGGCAGAGTGGCACCTGCCACCTTCCATGCTTTCTTTCGGCTGCTTATTCTCTCTGACCGCTCCACTGCAGGCCCGCGTATCATTTTCTGTGTTTGTAGTAAACGCACAACTTCCGGAGAGAGTTAGTTAGACTGCATTTAAACACACACATATATATAAAGCATAACAATGTGCAAGCAAGGATACAAGATTATGTATGTAAAAAAATAAATTTATACTCATCATATATAACATATCAGTTTAAACTTTATAAAACCCACTCATGAGGACATCAACACCAACACAACTACATCTACACCAGCAGCACCTTTTCCAGTCCAGGCGCCACCCCTTCCACCTGGGCTAATGACTCGGGCCCGTGCAAGAGAATTGAACTACATCATGCTGTTAAAGAACGAAGGCCATGAAGAATAGACGACCAGCCCAACTGCGGCCCATAATGGACGACCTAAGGTTGGCTGCCCCTAGGGGCTGCGCCTCCTCTCTATTTATCCAGGAGCTGCGCCTCCTTTGTTTTTCGAGTTTTGTTTTACATCTAGCTTTAGCTACCCCAGAACACGCACAAATACGTGCTGTCCTCTGTGATTCAGAACTCCACCTCGAGTGATATTAAGATTGCTCGCATCTTTTTCTTGTTCGTTCTTCGATTGCGCACAGGAAACGATCTTCGTGATCAGGCCGATCTCGCATCAGCAAGGTCGGTAACCATTGGGAGTTGGTTCAGCGATTGCATTGGCGCTTCGGATTCGCTCGTCGTAGTCGGATCGCGAGGGTCTACTTCCACCAAATCGGAATTATCTCCACTCACCGAAAGATCGGGCACTCCAGCTCTATCAAGTGGTATCAGATTTCCAGGTTGATCGGTAAGTTTATCGAGTGTTTTTTTTCTCCTACAGTCCACAAAACCAAAAAAAATTAGGTTAGACCTTATCCCAGCACCCTTTTGAGCCTCGCACTTTCTTTCAATAATCTGTATTGTTGAATTTGTGTGCTTTCACGTCATTTGTTGTTGGTTGCATTATGTTATTGCACCATTCAAAACCTAGCGCACCGCCACCATATTCCGTTTGATCACGCTACAAACCGAGTCAACGCCGCTTCCTTATTTTTCTCCTTCGGTTACGTAAAAAAACAGAAAAAAAAACAAACCGAGTCAACGCCGCTTCCTTGTTTTTCTCCTTCGGTTACGTCAAAAAAAAACAGAAACAAAAAAAAAGAGAAAACAAAGAAGAAATGATACAAAGCGGTTGTCTCATCTCGGTCGTTTTAAACATACCTTCCTTAAACCGGACATAACTTTTCGCTCGGTTGTTCAAAAAATCTGAAATTTTTACAGGAGCTTGTTGACACCATTCTGAGGCCGGCCAAACTAGACTACGGCCTGTTTGGTTTGGATAAAATTGTCAAAAAAATTCAGAAAAATAAAGAAAAAAAATTCGTCAAAGTTCTCGTACGCTTTTTAGAGAACTTCCTGATTTTCTGTAGACCACATCTGAACTCTGTTTTAGGTGAAACTTCGTGTAGCTCCTATTTTGTTGCTCCTTGTGCTGAGAAAAATATCAAAAAATCATACAAAAAAGAAAAACAAAATCACCTATGATTCCTACTAGTGCCTTTTTGGCCTCGCTAGTACAATATTTATGGTACTGCCATTCTGCTAGTTCCATCCGTCCTTTGCACTTGTGGCCAGCAATATAGTTTCGTGTTTTGCACTATAATTCAACTTTGCATTATTGTTTGATCGTGCTAATCCTTGACTTGAGTGCAGCCTACCCAAAACTCCACATATTTCTACGACGAGAAGTTTCCTGTTTCTCCAGGCAATCGTTCATCCAATCTTTCACCAGTTCCACATATTGGTTGCAGTTCACCACTGTGGCTTGGTAAGAACGGATAAGAACCTGATAACAGCATTCCATTGAGCGAGTTATCACCACCATTTCCCTGTTATCGTCGGTTTTTCTCCTTTTGGTGTATTGGTGTTTTGGTGTTTGCACTAACTATGGAGGAGCACATGACACGGTGGATGCCCAGTTGCTGGAAGTAAGGGGACAAGTTGATGGACTTGCTGCTGACATTAGGACGATGCATGAATGGCTTGATTCAACGGTCACTTCGACGACCGAGCGTTTCAACCAGCTTGACCTTGCTCAAATGACGACTCGCACCACACTCGACACCATCCTGGCACGCCTTGATGCGTTGACCACAAAGATGGAGCAGGACTTCGGCGGTGACACTGAGCAGGACGATGGAGATCGCCGTGGTCGTGCACGTCGTGTGGTTTGTCATCCCCCTAATGACTTATTTTCTAAGATTAAATTTAAAATTCCACCTTTTAATGGCAAATATGATCCTGCTGCATATCTTGATTAGGAGTTAGAGGTTGAACAAAAATTTTCATGCCATGATATTGCTGCACATTCTCAGGTTAAAGCTGCTATTAGTGAATTTACTGATTTTGCTTTAATTTGGTGGCGTGAGTATAAAATAAAACATCCCACTGCCATTCCAACCACTTGGGATCAGTTGAAAGCTGCGATGCGACATCGATTTGTGCCTTCGTATTATGCTCGTGATTTGCTTAATAAAATGCAGCGTTTTCAGCAAGGTTCTCAATCTGTTGAGGACTATTTCCAGGAGTTACAAAAAGGTATGACTCGTTGTGGGATATTGGAGGACAACGACGCTGCTATGGCACGTTTTCGTGGTAGTTTAAACCGCGAAATTTAGGATATACTTGATTATAAGGAATATTTTGATATGACTACTTTATTTGAATATGCTTGCAAAGCTGAACATGAAGTGCAGGGACACCGCTCGAAGCCATATTCTAACCCTTTTGTAGGACGAAGCTCGACACCAGTTCCCCCTACGCCATCCACGTCCACCACTACTCCACGCGAGAAGACGACCAAACTAGCCAGCACTGCCCCACCCACAGGTCGTACACGGGATATTCAGTGTCATCGCTGTAGAGGATTTGGCCATGTGATTCGGGACTGCCCAAACAAGCGCACTTTGCTCATTCGTGACGATGGTGAGTACTCTTCCGCTAGTGATTCTGAAGAAAATGAACATGCACTACTTGCCACTAACCATGCAGCTCAGGCAGAGGTACATGTCAACCCGGGCGACGCTGATAGGTATGAAAGTCTTGTTCTGCAGCGTGTTCTTAGTACACAGGTCGCTTTGCCCGAGAAGAATCAGCAACACACTCTGTTCCATACAAAGGGTGTTGTGCAGGAGCGGTCAATTCGCATCATTATCGACAGCGGCAGTTGCAACAATTTGGCGAGTACCATGCTGGTCGAAAAGATGTCGTTACCCACTCATAAGCATCCAAACCCATATCACATTCAATAGCTTAATGATGGTGGTAAAATAAAAATCACACGTTCCGTGCGTATTCCTTTCTCCATGGGTGCTTATTCTGATTTTGTTGATTGTGATGCTATTCCCATGGAAGCATGCTCTTTGTTACTTGGTCGACCTTGGCAATATGATACTGATAGCTTGCATCATGGTCGTTCGAATCATTATTCTTTCATTTTTAAGGGTCAGAAAATAATTATACATCCAATGACACCTGAACAAATTGTTAAAGATGATCTTGCCCGAGCTGCTATAACTGCTAAACAACTTGATCCATCGCCCTCTGTTCCGTCTGAAATCAAGATGAAGGCTCCTGTTTTACTTGCCACACGTGCTGATTTTGATGATCTACACGGTGCTCATTTGCCATGCTATGCACTTGTATGCTCTAGTGTCCTCATTTCACTTGATGATGCACCATCTTTGGCTATTCCCCCTATGGTTGCTAACCTTTTGCAGGAGTACCACCGGGTCTCCCACTGCTTCGTGGCATTGAGCACCAGATCGACCTCATCCCCGACGCACAACTTCCGAACCGCGCACCGTACCGTACAAATCCGGATGAGACGAAGGAGATTTAGCGCCAGGTACAGGCGTTGCTTGACAAGGGATACGTTCGTGAGTCTCTTAGCCCTAGCTCTGTTCCTGTGTTACTTGTTCCCAAGAAAGATGGGTCATGGCGTATGTGTGTAGACTGTCGTGCTATTAATAACATCACTATTCGTTATCGATATCCTATACCATGCCTTGATGATATGCTAGATGAGCTTAGTGGTGCCATTATTTTCACTAAGATTGATTTGCGTAGTGGTTACCACCAGATTAGAATGAAACTGGGTGATGAATGGAAAACGGCTTTTAAAACGAAATTTGGTTTATATGAATGGTTGGTTATGCCGTTTGGATTGACTAATGCTCCCAGCACTTCTATGCGAGTGATGAATGAAGTTCTGAGGCCCTTCATAGGATTGTTTGTGGTTGTTTATTTTGATGATATCCTTATTTATAGCAAATCTAAGAAAGAGCATTTGGAACATTTAAGTGCTGTTTTTGATACTTTGCGTGCTGCCCAGTTATTTGCTAACATGGAAAAATGCATCTTTTGCACACGACGTGTCTCGTTTCTTGGTTATGTTGTTACTCCACAGGGCATTGAGGTGGATAGCAGCAAGATTGCTGCCATTCGGGAGTGGCCTACACCGACGACGGTCACACAAATTCGGAGCTTTCTTGGACTTGCCGGTTTCTACCGCAGATTTGTTCGTGATTTTAGCTCTATTGCAGCGCCTCTACATGAGCTTACAAAGAAAGATGTGTCGTTTGCTTGGAGTGATTCGCAGGAGGTAGCGTTCAGCACTTTGAAAGATAAGTTAACCCAAGCTCCCCTATTGCAATTGCCTGATTTTAATAAAGTGTTTGAGCTTGAATGCGATGCTAGCGGTATTGGGCTAGGTGCTGTTTTGTTACAAGAAGAAAAACCAGTTGCTTATTTTAGTGAAAAATTAAGCGGTGCTAGTCTGAAATATTCTACTTATGATAAGGAGCTTTATGCTTTAGTGCGCACTTTGCATACATGGCAGCACTATCTTTGGCATCGTGAGTTCATAATCCATTCTGATCATGAGGCTTTAAAACATATGCGTACCCAAACAAATCTGAACCGTCGTCATGCTAAATGGGTAGAATTCATTGAGTCCTTTCCTTACATTATTAAACACAAGAACGGGAAGGACAATGTTATTGCTGATGCTTTGTCTCGTCGCTATACCATGCTGTCTGAAAGTCGCCTAGAGGGGGGTGAATAGGGCGAAACTGAAATTCTCAAAAATAATCACAACTACAAGCTGAGTTAGCGTTAGAAATATAATCGAGTCCGCGAGAGAGGGTGCAAAACAAATCGCAAGCAAATAAGAAGTGTGACGCGCGGATTTGTTTTACCGAGGTTCGGTTCTCGCAAACCTACTCCCCGTTGAGGAGGCCACAAAGGCCGGGTCTCTTTCAACCCTTACCCTCTCTCAAACAGTCCCTCGGACCGAGTGAGCTTTCTCTTCTCAATCACTTGGAACACAAAGTTCCCACAAGGACCACCACAAGTTTGGTGTCTCTTGCCTCAATTACAAGTGAGTTTGATCGCAATGAAAGAATCAAGAAAGAAGAAAGCAATCCAAGCGCAAGAGCTCGAAAGAACACAAGCAAATCTCTCTCTCTAATCACTAGGGTGTTGTGTGGAATTTGGAGAGGATTTGATCTCTTTGGTGTGTCTAGAATTGAATGCTAGAGCTCTTGTAAGTAGTTGAGAAGTGGAAAACTTGGATGCAATGAATGGTGGGTGGTTGGGGGTATTTATAGCCCCAACCACCAAACTAGCCGTTTGGTGAGGCTGTCTGTTCGATGGTGCACCGGACAGTCCGGTGCACACCGGACATGTCCGGTGCGACAGCCACATCACCAAAAGCCGTTGGGTTCGACCGTTGGAGCTCTGTCTTCTGGGCCCGCATTGATGTCCGGTGTGACGGAACCTCCCAAGTAATTAGGCCCACCTGCAGTTGTCCTTGCCCAACGGACATCAGACAACCCTGTAGGTGCCCCTGAACTACTTGATAAGTTCGGTATCTTTCCTTACCTTACCAGGAACGTTTCACCCGTCTTGCAGACATTACAGAACATCGGAGATAAAGAAATGCGGAAGCGAATTTCATAAACTTACATTTATTTCAAAAGCAAGCTCGAGTTATGTTATTACAGACCAGACTAAAAGTGAGTGCAGAGTAGTAATATTATACAAACCAAGGGAGGCACAAACATCTCCCGAAAGGCTATAAACAACAGATCCTATGTGGAGGACCGAGTCCTCCCGCACTTCAGTCTTGTTTTTCTTCTTTGGGAACCACCTTGGCACAGAAGCAGCAAAAGTCTGCTACTTCCTCACCTAAAAACAACGAAGGGATAAACCCTGAGTATGGAATTACTCAGCAAGTCTTACCCGACTAAGGAAAAGACTCTCAAGGGTATGCTGGATAAATAGGAGTCAAGGAGAGGCTTTAGCAAAAATCAACTTATACTTTTGCAGCAGTAGCTTACTAAAGTGAGTCCTTACTTTCAATCTTTTAACGCCATATTAGGTATTAATAGACTCTATTTGCATCTAGTCTAATTTCACATCACATCAAGACAACATCATTTTTATCCATAGTGTTCACGTCCTGACTTTAGGTTGCAGGGAAGTGACCAAGTCTTCATAACCGCGAAGGTACGGCGATCCGAATCGATTATACTCAGCTGAGGATCTCCAATCACACGACATATGTAGCACTTAACCCTTGCATATGTCAACCCGCCACCGGGGTTCTTAAGACCGGATCAGGTTCACGCAAACCGAGAGCACAAATACACCACCGTCCAGCCTCTTGCCACGGAGGGTACACGCTACTCTCGCCACCGCTCCACTCCCATTTCGTGTTATCTTATTCCGGCCTTAGTCTGCCCGAGGCAAGGCTTACCCATGACGAGGCATGTGACCAGTTAAAGGGTCCTCGGTCAGCACGCCTACATACGCTTTAATCCTTAACCAACCTGGGTAGAACATCACCTGTTCTTACCCCCAAGTCTCAATTTACGTATTTCCATCCTTAGGATTGTGTCTGTTCCTTAGGATAAAAGAGCATCACAGGGAACTTTGCAGTAAGATCCCATCATTGCTCCAAATGAAAATATTCTTGCAGGTAGAAGCCGTCCTTTCTCGAGTTAAATTAAGGACAACCTCTATCCACAAGATCTAAGCAAGGCTAAGCATTTTTGTAAATCATAATTTTGATACTTCACAGAAGTATCTATAAAGGTATGGATATCAAGGAAAGCAATGCATCAAAGGGTTTCAAGTAACTCCTATGAACCTAATGCACATTTCACTAGACTTAAATGTGCGAAAAGTATTTGAAAACACAAGGAAAAGGGTTGCATGCACCGGGGCTTGCCTTTGTTATCAGGTGAGTCCTGCTCGGATCCACAAATATCGAAATAAAAGCAGTTGCCTGCTTGAGGATCTGAGGATGGTGGTATCCCTTCTTCAGAGACTTCTTCTTCTTCTTCGTGCTCTAATATACATGCATAAGAATGGATGTCATGGGATGTTCATGATGATGCAAAGATAATATAAACTTATTATCTAAGTCTTGAGTACAACTTTCCTTCACGGTACTCCGAGAACCTAGGGTTTCCGGAGTCGGTAAAGGAGTTCATAGGGCAGGGGGGGTGTTTTGGGGTTTAGGTGCCAAACAAGGTCCAAATCAATTCAAACCCTACCCAAGGCTTCTAAATATTGTTTTAAGTTCACATAAAAATTTTGAGCATTTTTGGGATTACCATTTATCTTTTAAAAATCCAGAATTACTTCTTTAGGCTATTTTAAATGCCCTAAAATTCTTTGTTCAAACTAAAAATCATAAAACTATTTTTATTAAATACTATGGAAAATAACAAGCCTAGGAAAATTGGTCTCATATTTTTAGGATTTTTCTGTAATTTTCTACATATTTCTAAAGCTTGCTAGAAATAGAAAAAGGAAAAACAATGAACAGACTCGGGCCGAAATTAGCCCGAGTCGGCCCAACTACAGCAGAAGCGCGCCCGCGTCCACGCACGCGATGGCGGCTTTGCAGAAAAGCCCTCGGAGTTTTCACTATCTGCGAACGGGTTTTCTTACTGTTTAACAGAATCACTGACACTTATAGACAGACCCCCGCACTTCTATCTATTCTCTGTTTCAAGTCCACGACGGCGGCAGCGCGGGGGAACGAACTCCGGTGAGATTGTACTGGCGGATTTACACTACGATCGGTGCTCCCGAGCGACACACACGGGATTGAACCCCTACCGATCATTTCCCCCAACATAATTGCACGAATGACCAGCTAACGAGCTCTGACCACGGTGACCGTGAACGGTGTGGCCAAATCGTCGTGTTCCCGGCGACTGGGGGTCTCCCGGTTCAATTCGGTGGCTCGGCAAGCATCACAGGGTTACTAGAATCCTCAAACGAGGGAGCAGTTGGTATGAACTGACCTGGTTCACGCTGGCCGCGACGAGCTCAGTTCTACGGTGGCGGGAATTCGATTTGGGGGAAATAAGAAATTCAAGCTCGTCGGTGATCGACTGGAGACAATACTGGTTGGCGAGATACTTGAGTACCTTACGGAGCGTGTGGTGGCTTCAATTTATAGAGCTAATGGGCGGCGGCCACGAATTTGAGGAAAGACGCGCGGCGGTCAGAGGTAGAAGAACGCACTAGCGCGCGCGGTTGCGTGTCCACAGCCGTGGCGAACTCACCGGCGGCGATGGGACTGTCCTAGAGAGTCACGGTGACGAGGTGTAAAGACAGAGCCACGCGGCGGACGCCGGTGATGGCTCAACGGCGGTGAAATCCTTATCCCCGAGCGGAGAGCAAGGGGGAGGAAAGCACTACAGCTGGCCGGAGTGGCTTACAGCTCACCGGCGGCAAGGATTCATACCGGCTGTGATTATCCGATGACCACTGAGCACGAATCGTGATGAGCCGCGATCAACGGCGATGGCTACCGGCGACGAGCAAGGATAGGATCTTCTTCAGTATACCTGTTACTGTACCATGGTGAATACCAGTTCAGAGTGACTGACAGAGCACATTGGAGCCCAGTTTTCTCAAATTTTTGTGTGAAACCTAAGCCAACTCTCTGTAGTAAAGTTGTAGAACTATAATCCCTCTACAACTTTGCTGCAATGTGTATTCACAAAAAGTCACTGGATCAAGGTTTAATTCTCCCACAAAGTCGACCCTGTTACACTGAAAGGCTGAATTTCAGAATGAACTAGCCTGACAGTCAGACTTTGATTGGGTTTTTCTCCAAATTTCTCATAACAACTGAGCTCACACTCTTTAGCAAAGTTGTTCTCCTATAAATGGTCTACAAGTTTGATGTGGTACCCCAGGGCAAAAACCCTATATTCTGAAAGATGCAAGGCTCCAAGGTTGAGCCAATATTACTGAAATCCAGACTTAACCCCAAAAAGGTTAAGTGGGGCACTTTTGCACCTAAGTCCAAATTTCAAGTTTTGGATTGCAAATTCTCATATAAGTGACCCAACTAACTCAAGATACTTATTTAACTTGATTTTTGCACTTTAGTCCAAAAGTGGACTAATTTTGCACTTAGGTCCCTAGGGTTTAGTTTTAGGGTTTTCCAGGGTTCCAATTGGGGTTTCTGGTATCCCAGGGGTATAATTGTGATTCAACTTTATTCTTGGAGTCATTTTATGACATTTACCCTAAATCTTTTAGGTTTTCTCAACTTAGGTTAAGTTTTACCCCTTTAATCACTATTTAGGGTTAAGTCCTTTAACCAAGGTCCTATTTGTAAAACATTAAAGCAATACAACTTGTTTGAAATTTTTGCCTAGTGAATGCACTCTAGGTGTGTCAAACATATGCAAAACCAATGTTATGATGTCATGCTCAAGTTTTAGTTATAGTAACACCAGGAGTGTTACATCCTTCCCCCCATAAAAGAATCTCGTCCCGAGATTTAAAGTCCTAGGGTGAGTAATGGAAAAGGAAATGTGTCACATTTTTATTTCCTTATTTCTGGTACAAGGCAGGGGTGGTGTGGGGGTTCATTCCTTTATTATACAGCTATACAAACTTTACAACTTACAAGAGGCTAGAAAGCCTGGGAAATTCTTATCTAAGAAATCTTGGGTTTCCCATGTAGCCTCATCTTCAGAATGCTGGTTCCACTGTATCTTATAAAACTTGAGAGTCTTTCTCCGAGTAACCCTGTCCTTTTGATCCAGAACTCGAATGGGATGTTCCGAGTATGTTAAATCTGGTTCCAGGACAACATCAGTCACTTCAATGGTTCGATCGGGAACCCGAAGACACTTCTTCAATTGTGACACGTGGAACACATTATGCACAGCAGACAATGTTTCGGGTAGTTGGAGTCGGTACGCCACTGGTCCACATTGTTCAAGCACCAGGAATGGACCAATGTATCTGGGTGCAAGCTTCCCTTTAACCCCGAAACGCGATACACCCTTCATTGGTATCGTCTACCAGAAAACATAAGGGTTGTCGTCGTCGGTCTGCATAACTCTTTTGTCGAGTCTGAGCTTCCTTCATATTATGAATAATTTTCTGAACCTTTTCTTCGACCTCTTTCACCATATCAGGCCTAAAGAAGTATCTTTCTCCAGGTTCAGACCAATTTAGCGGAGTTCGACACCGTCGCCCATATAAAGCTTCAAAAGGTGCCATCTTGATACTTTCCTGATAACTGTTATTGTATGAAAACTCCGCTAGGGGCAAACATTCATCCCATTTTTGCGAGAAGTCCAGAACACATGCCCGCAGCATATCCTCGAGTATTTGATTCACTCTCTCAGTCTGTCCACTGGTTTGAGGATGATAGGCCGAACTGTGGAGCAATTTGGTACCCAAGGATTTATGAAGTTCTTCCCAAAACTTGGATACGAATTGAGGTCCACGATCCGACACTATGGTCTTTGGAATACCATGCAAACTGAGAATACGGCTGATATATAATGCTGCATAAGTGGCTACCGTATATTTGGCCCTGACGGGTAAGAAGTGGGCAATTTTTGTGAGTCGGTCAACGATAACCCAAATAGAATCATACCCTTTGGCCGTCCTGGGCAGTCCCACAATAAAGTCCATGCTGATGTCTTCCCATTTCCATGTTGGGATTGGTAAAGATTGTAATGGACCAGCAGTTTTTATGTGTATGGCCTTGACACGTCTGCAAGTGTCACATCTAGCCACATAGCGTGCAATTTCAATCTTCATCTTTGTCCACCAGTAATGTTGCTTTAAATCTTGGTACATCTTAGTACTTCCGGGATGAATAGAATAACGACTAAGATGTGCTTCATCAAGAATTTGCTGGCGGAGTTCTTCGTCCTTTGGCACTACTATGCGGTTGTTAAACCATATCACACCTTGATCGTCTTCCTTGAAACATTTGGCTGTTCCAGCCCTTATCTTCTCCCGTATGTGCTTCATACCCAGATTATCCTTTTGAGCATCAGTTATCTTCTGTAGAATGATTGACTCAAGCCTTAACTGATTTAAAGTCCCATGCTGGATTATCCCCAGGTTTAGCTTTTCCATTTCTTGACATAAAGTGTTCTCGGAGGTCTTTGCCATAAGACAGTGGCAGGAAGTCTTACGACTCAATGCATCTGCCACCACATTGGCCTTGCCTGGGTGATAATGGATCTCCAGATCATAGTCTTTAATGAGCTCAAGCCATCGTCTTTGCCTCATATTTAACTCTGACTGGGTGAAGATGTACTTCAAACTTTTATGATCTGTATATATGTGACAGATATTTCCCAGCAGATAGTGACGCCATATTTTCAGGGCATGAACCACCGCAGCTAACTCCAGATCATGAGTTGGATAATGCTCCTCATGTCGGCGCAGCTGCCTTGAAGCATATGCAATTACTCGGCCTTCTTGCATCAGTACACAGCCGAGCCCACTGCCACATGCATCACAATATACATCAAAAGGCTTAGTGATGTCCGGTTGAGCCAATACCGGAGCAGTGGTTAATAATATCTTCAATTGCTCAAAGGCTTCATTACACTTAGAAGACCAATTGAATTTAATGTCATTCTTCAACAAACTTGTGATTGGCTTCACAAGCTTAGAAAAATATGGTATGAATCTGCGATAATATCCAGCTAGTCCAAGAAAACTCCGGACTTGGTGAACAGTTGTTGGGGGTTTCCACTCCAGAATATCTTTGACCTTGCTAGGATCTACCGCAATTCCTTTAGCTGATAACACGTGCCCCAAAAATTGAATTTCCTCCAGCCAGAACGCGCACTTGCTGAACTTGGCATACAGCTGATGTTCCCTCAGGCGTGTCAATACAATCCGTAGATGCTGAGCATGGTCCTCTTCATTCTTAGAATATATCAAGATATCGTCAATGAAGACCACCACAAACTTGTCCAACTCGGGCATGAACACCGAGTTCATCAAATAAGTGAAGTGGGCAGGAGCATTTGTGAGCCCGAAAGACATTACCAGGTATTCAAACAATCCATACCGCGTAGTAAATGCGGTCTTCGGTATATCCTCGGGCCGAATACGGATTTGATGATAGCCCGACCTGAGATCAATTTTGGAAAATACCCTCGCCCCAGTCAGTTGATCAAATAAGATATCGATCCTTGGAAGAGGGTACTTATTCTTGATGGTGACCTCATTCAGGGGCCGATAGTCCACGCACATGCGCAAGGTTTGATCCTTCTTCTTGACAAAAATGGCGGGACAACCCCATGGGGAGGAGCTTGGCCGGATAAATCCCTTATTCAGTAGATCTTGTAATTGAATCTTCAATTCTGCTAACTCATTAGGGGGCATATGGTACGATCTTCGGGAGATGGGAGCCGTACCGGGTTTTAGCTCAATTACGAATTCTACATCTCTTTCAGGGGGTAATCCAGGCAAATCTTCCGGAAATACATCTGGAAACTCACATACTACCGGAATGTTCTTGATCTCCGGTACAATGGCTTCAAATACTCTACCAGAAGTTTTGGCTGGATTGGTTTTGGGGAGAGACAAAAGAATTTCTTCTTGATTATAACTCAACCTGACAGTTCTGAGTTCAGTGTTGAGAATTGCCTTGTGTTGAGTTAACCAGTTCATACCCAAAATTACATCTATATCCTGGCCTTTCAGAACAATCATATTAGCAGGAAAGTTCCGTCCGGCCATTGTTACTGGCACTTCATAGGCCACTTCTCTAGTAAAAATGTGTCCCCCAGGTGAATGAATTTTAAATCCCTCTTTTGATTCATGACATGCAATGTGATGTTGCTCCACAAATTTCTTGCTAATGAAGGTATGCGAAGCACCAGAATCAAAAAGAATTATTGCAGGGTGACTGGCCACGGGAAACGTACCCATCATCACCGGCTCTCCCTCCGGTGTAGTGGCCACTTGGGTGTAATATACTCGCCCCGTCTTCTTGGTATTCCTCCCCACAGCATTTCCCTTGGGCTGAGTGGACTTCCCAGTTCCTTGCTGAGCATTGGATTGATTTTGCTTGGGGTACGGGTAGTCTTTGATAAAATGTCCCGACTTGCCGCAGTTGAAACACCCAGTTGAAGAGCTGGGCAAGGCAGGGAATCGAGTGCCTGGGGCACCCGGCTGATTTGGGGAAGTAGAGGTATTGTTGGGGCGGATAATAATGGGCTGTTTGAAAGGGAATGCTGGTGGACGAGAAAAAGTTTGGTTTTGGCTAGAAGGCCGGATGACGAACCGTTGCCTCTTCGCCTGGCCCTAATTAGGCCTCTCACCACTGAATCCCTTATTCTTCCCAGAACTTGCGTATTTTGCTTCCATAGATAAGGCTGTACTGACAGCCTTTCCATATGTGAGATCAATACATGTGGCCATTTTTCGCTGCAACCGGTCATTTAGACCTCTCATAAAACAGTTCTTTTTCTTCAAATCAGTATTCACCTGATCAATGGCATACTGTGACAGGTGATTAAACTTGTTAAGATACTGATTGATGGTGTCTCCTCCTTGTTTCAGCTTCATAAATTCCTCTTGTTTCATATGCAGCACTCCTTCAGGTATGTAGTGCTCGCGGAAGGCTGCTTTAAATTCGTCCCAAGTGATTTGATGGTTGTCAGGTTGGATTGCCACAAAGTTTCCCCACCAAGTACTGGCAAGGCCACGGAGTTGCTGTGCCGCGAACAATGGCTTCTGCGTTTCAGAACAACGAAGAAGGCCAAACTTCTGTTCAATGACCCGTATCCATTCGTCGGCTTCTAGCGGGTCTTCTGCTTTGACGAATAGAGGTGGACGAGTTTCGGAGAAGTCCAGATAAGTGGTTTCACGGGGACCTTGCTGAAAACCTCTCCCTGCCTGCTGCTGGAACTGTTGCTGACCCACCATTTCCCTAAGGAAGCGGGTATTGTCGGCGGTGGCATTTACCAAGGCGGCAATCGCCTCGGCAAGCGTGGGTGGAACCGGAGGGGGATTTGGGGTGACATCCCGACCCCCAGAAGTTCCGGCTGCGTCCTATCCGCGAGTCCTGGTCGGCATCTGAGGCAAAAAACATTTGAATAAACATAATGTGCCAAAGAAAACCTTCCATTTTACATTACTATAAAGAGTAATGATACAGACTCGACACTACATAACAGAATACATTACCCATTTTACAAAAGTTCAACCTATTATACAACAGTACACCCTACAATACACTACTCTACTTTTATTTCACCATTAGTCCTGCTTTCCATTACTTTTGGCGGCCTCATCATCAGGTGTGGGAGTCCAGACGTCAACCAACCTCAAAGAAGGAGGGGGTTCAAAAAGGTCTAACTCCCCACCCAGCGCGCGTCCCGCAACGTGAGAGGGTCCGGCTTCTGACTCAGCAGAGTGTACAGGCTCACTAGAGTGTAATTGTGAGTATAACACATGGACTTCCTCATGCAACATATTGCAGTAGACCTGCAGGTTGTCGACAGCTGAGCTAAGTTCTTTAATTCGGGCCTGAGCCCTTGCTTCCTTAGCACATGCCAACATACGAGACTGTACTGCCAGTCAAGTGCTAAGTCCCGATCAGCCAGCTGATCCTGCAGGTGACGGATATCCCTTCTTAGTTCATTGATTCTATCTCCGTCTGCAATCCAAGCATTGGTCCTATGTTGCAGCGTTGCTTGAAGTCGACTCACTTCGGCTTCCAAGTCTCCTATAGGATCATTACTTCCGCTGCTACTGCTTTCGTGCCGAGGGGCTAGTTGATGACGGGGTACTCCAATTGGTCCCGTTGACTTACGTGCTGTTAGCCTTGTGCGTGGCGGCATCTTTCTAAGGGGGAAAATTTATTAGCATAATTCTTAGCATGATGCATGAATAAGTACAGAATCAACCTTAGTCGATTCAACCTTCTATACATTGCACTCTTCCTATCTGGTCTTTAAGATAAACTCTTCAGAGTACTTAGGTAAGAAGAGAAAAGAGTTTTTAGGTAAGATTTTCGAAAATCCTTTTGAAGATGCCTCATAATATCTGCAAAGAAGGGCTACGCTCCGATACCAGCTGTGACGGAACCTCCCAAGTAATTAGGCCCACCTACAGTTGTCCTTGCCCAACGGACATTAGACAACCCTGTAGGTGCCCCTGAACTACTTGATAAGTTCGGTATCTTTCCTTACCTTACCAGGAACATTTCACCCGTCTTGCAGACATTACAGAACATCGGAGATAAAGAAATGCGGAAGCGAATTTCATAAACTTACATTTATTTCAAAAGCAAGCTCGAGTTATGTTATTACAGACCAGACTAAAAGTGAGTGCAGAGTAGTAATATTATACAAACCAAGGGAGGCACAAACATCTCCCGAAAGGCTATAAACAACAGATCCTATGTGGAGGACCGAGTCCTCCCGCACTTCAGTCTTGTTTTTCTTCTTTGGGAACCACCTTGGCACAGAAGCAGCAAAAGTCTGCTACTTCCTCACCTAAAAACAACGAAGGGATAAACCCTGAGTATGGAATTACTCAGCAAGTCTTACCCGACTAAGGAAAAGACTCTCAATGGTATGCTGGATAAATAGGAGTCAAGGAGAGGCTTTAGCAAAAATCAACTTATACTTTTGCAGAAGTAGCTTACTAAAGTGAGTCCTTACTTTCAATCTTTTAACGCCATATTAGGTATTAATAGACTCTATTTGCATCTAGTCTAATTTCACATCACATCAAGACAACATCATTTTTATCCATAGTGTTCACGTCCTGACTTTAGGTTGCAGGGAAGTGACCAAGTCTTCATAACCGCGAAGGTACGGCGATCCGAATCGATTATACTCAGCTGAGGATCTCCAATCACACAACATATGTAGCACTTAACCCTTGCATATGTCAACCCGCCACCGGGGTTCTTAAGACCGGATCAGGTTCACGCAAACCGAGAGCACAAATACACCACCGTCCAGCCTCTTGCCACGGAGGGTACACGCTACTCTCGCCACCGCTCCACTCCCATTTCGTGTTATCTTATTCCGGCCTTAGTCTGCCAGAGGCAAGGCTTACCCATGACGAGGCATGTGACCAGTTAAAGGGTCCTCGGTCAGCAAGCCTACATACGCGTTAATCCTTAACCAACCTGGGTAGAACATCACCTGTTCTTACCCCCAAGTCTCAATTTACGTATTTCCATCCTTAGGATTGTGTCTGTTCCTTAGGATAAAAGAGCATCACAGGGAACTTTGCAGTAAGATCCCATCATTGCTCCAAATAAAAATATTCTTGCAGGTAGAAGCCGTCCTTTCTCGAGTTAAATTAAGGACAACCTCTATCCACAAGATCTAAGCAAGGCTAAGCATTTTTGTAAATCATAATTTTGATACTTCACAGAAGTATCTATAAAGGTATGGATATCAAGGAAAGCAGTGCATCAAAGGGTTTCAAGTAACTCCTATGAACCTAATGCACATTTCACTAGACTTAAATGTGCGAAAAGTATTTGAAAACACAAGGAAAAGGGTTGCATGCACCGGGGCTTGCCATTGTTATCAGGTGAGTCCTGCTCGGATCCACAAATATCGAAATAAAAGCAGTTGCCTGCTTGAGGATCTGAGGATGGTGGTATCCCTTCTTCAGAGACTTCTTCTTCTTCTTCGTGCTCTAATATAACCATATACATGCATAAGAATGGATGTCATGGGATGTTCATGAGGATGCAAAGATAATATAAACTTATTATCTAAGTCTTGAGTACAACTTTCCTTCACGGTACTCCGAGAACCTAGGGTTTCCGGAGTCGGTAAAGGAGTTCATAGGGCAGGGGGGGTGTTTTGGGGTTTAGGTGCCAAACAAGGTCCAAATCAATTGAAACCCTACCCAAGGCTTCTAAATATTGTTTTAAGTTCACATAAAAATTTTGAGCATTTTTGGGATTACCATTTATCTTTTAAAAATCCAGAATTACTTCTTTAGGCTATTTTAAATGCCCTAAAATTCTTTGTTCAAACTAAAAATCATAAAACTATTTTTATTAAATACTATGGAAAATAACAAGCCTAGGAAAATTGGTCTCATATTTTTAGGATTTTTCTGTAATTTTCTACATATTTCTAAAGCTTGCTAGAAATAGAAAAAGGAAAAACAATGAACAGACTCGGGCCGAAATTAGCCCGAGTCGGCCCAACTACAGCAGAAGCGCGCCCGCGTCCACGCACGCGATGGCGGCTTTGCAGAAAAGCCCTCGGAGTTTTCTCTATCTGCGAACGGATTTTCTTACTGTTTAACAGAATCACTGACACTTACATACAGACCCCCGCACTTCTATCTATTCTCTGTTTCAAGTCCACGACGGCGGCAGCGTGGGGGAACGAACTCCGGTGATATTGTACTGGCGGATTTACACTACGATCGGTGCTCCCGAGCGACACACACGGGATTGAACCCCTACCGATCATTTCCCCCAACATAATTGCACGAATGACCAGCTAACGAGCTCTAACCACGGTGACCGTGAACGGTGTGGCCAAATCGTCGTGTTCCCGGCGACTGGGGATCTCCCGGTTCAATTCGGTTACTAGAATCCTCAAACGAGGGAGCAGTTGGTATGAACTGACCTGGTTCACGCTGGCCGCGACGAGCTCAGTTCTACGGTGGCGGGAATTCGATTTGGGGGAAATAAGAAATTCAAGCTCGTCGGTGATCGACTGGAGACAATACTGGTTGGCGAGATACTTGAGTACCTTACGGAGCGTGTGGTGGCTTCAATTTATAGAGCTAATGGGCGGCGGCCACGAATTTGAGGAAAGACGCGCGGCGGTCAGAGGTAGAAGAACGCACTAGCGCGCGCGGTTGCGTGTCCACAGCCGTGGCGAACTCACCGGCGGCGATGGAACTGTCCTAGAGAGTCACGGTGATGAGGTGTAAAGACAGAGCCACGCGGCGGACGCCGGTGATGGCTCAACGGCGGTGAAATCCTTATCCCCGAGCGGAGAGCAAGGGGGAGGAAAGCACTACAGCTGGCCGGAGTGGCTTACAGCTCACCGGCGGCAAGGATTCATACCGGCTGTGATTATCCGATGACCACTGAGCACGAATCGTGACGAGCCGTGATCAACGGCGACGGCTACCGGCGACGAGCAAGGATAGGATCTTCTTCAGTATACCTGTTACTGTACCATGGTGAATACCAGTTCAGAGTGACTGACAGAGCATATTGGAGCCCAGTTTTCTCAAATTTTTGTGTGAAACCTAAGCCAACTCTCTGTAGTAAAGTTTTAGAACTATAATCCCTCTACAACTTTGCTGCAATGTGTATTCACAAAAAGTCACTGGATCAAGGTTTAATTCTCCCACAAAGTCGACCCTGTTACACTGAAAGGCTGAATTTCAGAATGAACTAGCCTGACAGTCAGACTTTGATTGGGGTTTTCTCCAAATTTCTCATAACAACTGAGCTCACACTCTTTAGCAAAGTTGTTCTCCTATAATTGGTCTACAAGTTTGATGTGGTACCCCAGGGCAAAAACCCTATATTCTGAAAGATGCAAGGCTCCAAGGTTGAGCCAATATTACTGAAATCCAGACTTAACCCCAAAAAGGTTAAGTGGGGCACTTTTGCACCTAAGTCCAAATTTCAAGTTTTGGATTGCAAATTCTCATATAAGTGACCCAACTAACTCAAGATACTTATTTAACTTGATTTTTGCACTTTAGTCCAAAAGTGGACTAATTTTGCACTTAGGTCCCTAGGGTTTGGTTTTAGGGTTTTCCATGGTTCCAATTGGGGTTTCTGGTATCCCAGGGGTATAATTGTGATTCAACTTTATTCTTGGAGTCATTTTATGACTTTTACCCTAAATCTTTTAGGTTTTCTCAACTTAGGTTAAGTTTTACCCCTTTAATCACTATTTAGGGTTAAGTCCTTTAACCAAGGTCCTATTTGTAAAACATTAAAGCAATACAACTTGTTTGAAATTTTTGCCTAGTGAATGCACTCTAGGTGTGTCAAACATATGCAAAACCAATGTTATGATGTCATGCTCAAGTTTTAGTTATAGTAACACCAGGAGTGTTACATCCGGTGGCGCACCGGACATGTACTGTAGAGTGTCCAGTGCGCCAGCATGGGCGTGCCTGACCTCTGCGCGCGCAGCATGCGCATTTAATGCGTCGCTGGTAGCCGTTGGCGCCGAAATAGCCGTTGCCCCGCTGTGACACCGGACAGTCCGGTGTACACCGGACAGTCCGGTGAATTATAGCGGAGCAGTCGAAGTGTATTCCCGAGGCTGGCGAGTTCCGGAGGCCGCTCTTCCTTGGAGCACCGGACATGTCCGGTGTACACCGGACAGTCCGGTGAATTATAGCGGAGTTGCCTCTGGAATTTCCCGAAGGTGAGCAGTTCGGAGTTGGAGTCCTCTGGTGCACCGGACATGTCCGGTGGCACACCGGACAGTCCGGTGCGCCAGACCAGAGGTGCCTTCGGTTGACCCTTGCTCCTTTGTTTGAACCCAATACTTGGTCTTTTTATTGGCTAAGTGTGAACCTTTGGCACCTGTATAACTTATACACTCGAGCAAACTAGTTAGTCCAAATATTTGTGTTGGGCAATTCAACCACCAAAATAAATTAGGGACTAGGTGTAAGCCTAATTCCCTTTCAATCTCCCCCTTTTTGGTGATTGATGCCAACACAAACCAAAGCAAATGTAAAAGTGCATAATTGAACTAGTTTGCATAATGTAAGTGCAAAGGTTGCTTGGAATTGAGCCAATATAAATACTTACATGATGTGCATGGATTGTTTCTTTGTTTTTAACATATTGGACCACATTTGCACCACATGTTTTGTTTTTGCAAATCCTTTTGTAAATTCTTTTCAAAATCCTTTTGCAAGATAGTCAAAGGTAAATGAATAAGATTTTTGCAAAGCATTTTCAAGTTTTGAAATTTTCTTCCTTTGTTCCAAATGCTTTTCCTTTGACTAAACAAAACTCCCCCTCAAATAAATTCTCCTCTTAGTGTTCAAGAGGGTTTTAAGATATCAAGTTTTGAAAATACTACTTGCTCCCCCTTTAGAACACAAAGAGATACCAATTTGAAATTTTCCAATTGAAAACCATTAATTTTAAAATTAGGGTGGTGGTGGTGCGGTCCTTTTGCTTTGGGCTCATACTTTCTCCCCCTTTGGCATGAATCGCCAAAAACTGATACTTTGAGTGAGATATAAGCCCTTTCCTAACTACTTTCTCCCCTTTGGCAAAGAAAACATATGAGTGAAGATTATACCAAAGACGGAGAGTGATGTGGAGCGACGACGAAGGATGAGTAGTAGAGTGGAGTGGAAGCCTTTGTCTTCGCCGAAGACTCCAATTCCCTTTCAATATACCTATGACTTTTGATCAACGAATTTACCTCCCGTGTCGAGGTCGAGATGCCCATTGGTTCCCATGGGTGTCTTGATGGGCTTGGCATCCTTCATTCCAAACTTGGTTAGAATGTCTTGAGTGTACTTCGTTTGGCAAATGAAGGTGCCCTCTTGGAGTTGCTTGACTTGGAATCCTAGAAAATATTTCAACTCCCCCATCATAGACATCTCGAATTTCTGTGTCATGATCCTACTAAATTCTTCACATGTAGATTCGTTAGTAGACCCAAATATGATATCATCAACATAAATTTGGCATACGAACAAATCATTGTCAAGAGTTTTAGTGAACAAAGTAGGATCGGCCTTGCCGACTTTGAAGCCATTAGCAATAAGGAAATCTCTAAGGCATTCATACCATGCTCTTGGGGCTTGCTTGAGCCCATAAAGCGCCTTAGAGAGCCTATAAACATGGTTAGGATACTATCTTCAAAGCCGGGAGGTTGCTCAACATAGACCTCCTCCTTGATTGGTCCGTTGAGGAAGGCACTCTTCACGTCCATTTGGTAAAGCTTGAAGCCATGGTAAGTAGCATAGGCCAATAATATACGAATTGATTCAAGCCTAGCTACGGGTGCATAGGTTTCACCAAAATCCAAACCTTCGACTTGGGAGTATCCCTTGGCCACAAGTCGAGCTTTGTTCCTTGTCACCACTCCATGTTCATCTTGCTTGTTGCGGAAGACCCACTTGGTTCCTACAACATTTTGGTTAGGACGTGGAACTAAATGCCATACCTAGTTCCTAGTGAAGTTGTTCAGCTCCTCTTGCATCGCCATCACCCAATCCGAATCTTGTAGCGCTTCCTCTACCCTGTGTGGCTCAATAGAAGAAACAAAAGAGTAATGCTCACAAAAATGTGCAACACGAGATCGAGTGGTTACCCCCTTATGAATGTCGCCGAGGATGGTGTCGACGGGGTGATCTCGTTGGATTGCTTGGTGGACTCTTGGGTGTGGCGGCCTTGGTTGTTCATCCTCTTCATCATTTGCATCTCCCCCTTGATCATTGCCTTCATCTTGAGGTGGCTCATTTCTTTGATCTTCCCTTTCATCAACTTGAGCCTCGTCCTCATTTTGAGTTGGTGGGGATGTTTGCGTGGAGGAGGATGGTTGATCTTGTGCATTTGGAGGCTCTTCGGATTCCTTAGGACACACATCCCCAATGGACATGTTCCTTAGCGCGATGCACGGAGCCTGTTCTTCACCTATCTCATCAAGATCAACTTGCTCTACTTGAGAGCCGTTAGTTTCATCAAACAGAACGTCACAAGAAACTTCAACTAGTCCTGAGGACTTGTTGAAGACTCTATATGCCCTTGTGTTTGAGTCATATCCTAGTAAAAAGCCTTCTCCATCTTAGGAGCAAATTTAGATTTTCTACTTTTTTTTAACAAGAATAAAGCATTTGCTACCAAAGACTCTAAAATATGAAATATTGGGCTTTTTACCGGTTAGGAGTTCATAGGATGTCTTCTTGAGGATTTGGTGTAGATATAACCAGTTGATGGCGTAGCAGGCGGTGTTAACCGCCTTAGCCCAAAACCGATCCGGCGTCTTGTACTCATCAAGCATGGTTCTTTCCATGTCCAATAGAGTTCGATTCTTCCTCTCCACTACACCATTTTGTTGTGGGGTGTAAGGAGAAGAGAACTCATGCTTGATGCCCTCCTCCTCAAGAAAGCCTTCAATTTGAGAGTTCTTGAACTCCGTTCCATTGTCGCTTCTAATTTTCTTGATCCTTAAGCCGAACTCATTTTGAGCCCGTCTCAAGGATCCCTTTAAGGTCTCTTGGGTATGAGATTTTTCCTGCAAAAACAACACCCAAGTGAAGCGAGAATAATCATCCACAATAACTAGACAGTACTTACTCCCGCCGATGCTTATGTAAGCAATCGGGCCGAATAAATCCATGTGTAGGAGCTCCAGTGGCCTGTCACTTGTCATGATGTTCTTGTGTGGATGATGAGTGCCAACTTGCTTCCCGGCTTGGCATGCGCTACAAATCCTGTCTTTCTCAAAATGAACATTGGTTAGTCCTAAAATGTGTTCTCCCTTTAGAAGCTCATGAAGATTCTTCATTCCAACATGGGCTAGTCAGCGGTGCCAGAGCCAACCCAAGTTAGTCTTAGCAATTAAGCAAGTGTCGAGTTTAGCTCTATCAAAATCTACCAAGTATAGCTGACCCTCTAACACTCCCTTAAATGCTATTGAATCATCACTTCTTCTAAATACAGTGACACCTACATCAGTAAATAGACAGTTGTAGCCCATTTGACATAATTGGGATACGGAAAGCAAATTGTAATCTAAAGAATCTACAAGAAAAACATTGGAAATAGTATGGTCAGGTGATATAGCAATTTTACCCAAACCATTGACCAAACCTTGATTTCCATCCCCGAATGTGATAGCTCGTTGGGGATCTTGGTTTTTCTCATATGAGGAGAACATCTTCTTCTCCCCTGTCATGTGGTTTGTGCACCCGCTGTCGAGTATCCAACTTGAGCCCCCGGATGCATAAACCTACAAAACAATTTTAGTTCTTGACTTTAGGTACCCAAACGGTTTTGGGTCCTTTGGCATTAGAAACAAGAACTTTGGGTACCCAAACACAAGTCTTAGAGCCCTTGTGTTTGCCCCCAACAATCTTGGCAACTACCTTGCCAGATTTGTTAGTAAGCACATATGATGCATCAAAAGTTTTGAATGAAATAGCATGATCATTTGATGCACTAGGAGTTTTCTTTCTAGGCAACTTAGCACGGGTTGGTTGCCTAGAGCTAGATGTCTCACCCTTATACATAAAAGCATAGTGAGGGCCAGAGTGAGACTTCCTAGAATGAATTTTCTTAATTTTGCTCTCGGGATAACCGGTAGGGTACAAAATGTAACCCTCGTTATCCTGAGGCATGGGAGCTTTGCCCTTAACAAAGTTAGACAAGTTTTTAGGAGGGGCATTAAGTTTGACATTGTCTCCCCTTTGGAAGCCAATGCCATCCTTGATGCCAGGGCGTCTCCCATTATAGAGCATACTTCTAGCAAATTTAAACTTTTCATTTTCTAAGTTATGCTCGGCAATTTTAGCATCTGATATTGCTATATGATCATTTTGTTGTTTAATTAAAGCCATGTGATCATGAATAGCATTGATATCAACATCTCTACATCTAGTACAAATAGAAGTGTGCTCAACGGTAGATGTAGAGGGTTTGCAAGATTTTAATTCTACAACCTTACATGCAACATATCATTCTTAGTTCTAAGGTCGGAAATAATAGTATTGCAAACATCAAAATTTTTAGCCTTAGCAATCAAATTTTCATTTTCTACTCTAAGGCTAGCAAGAGAATCATTCAATTCCTTAATCTTAGCAAGCAAATCATCATTATCATTTCTAAGATTGGAAATTGAAGCATCACAAACATGAGAGTCAACCTTAGCAATTAATCTAGCATTTTCATTTCTAAGGTTGTCTATAGTCTCATGGCAAGTGCTTAGCTTACTAGACAATTTTTCACATTTCTCAACTTGTAGAGCATAAGCATTTTTAACCTTAACATGCTTTTTGTTTTCCTTAATAAGGAAGTCCTCTTGAGAGTCCAAGAGATCATCCTTCTCATGAATAGCACTAATCAATTCATTTAATTTTTCCTTTTGTTGCATGTTTAGGTCGGCAAAAAGGGTACGCAAATTGTTCTCCTCATCACTATTATTATCATCACTAGAGGATTCATATTTAGTGGAGGATTTAGATTTAACCTTCTTCCTTTTGCCGTCCTTTGCCATGAGGCACTTGTGGCCGACGTTGGGGAAGAGGAGTCCCTTGGTGACGGTGATGTTGGCGGCGTCCTCATCGGAGGAGGACTCGGTGGAGCTCTCGTCGGAGTCCCACTCCCGGCAAACATGGGCATCGCCACCCTTCTTCTTGTAGTACTTCTTCTTTTCTCTCCTCTTTCCCTTCTTGTCGTCGCCCCTGTCACTGTCACTAGACATAGGACATTTTGCAATAAAATGACCGGGCTTACCACATTTGTAGCACACTTTCTTAGAGCGGGGTTTGTAGTCCTTCCCCCTCCGTTGCTTGAGGATTTGGCGAAAGCTTTTGATGATTAAAGCCATCTCCTCATTGTCGAGCTTGGAGGCATCAATTGGTTGTCTACTCGATGTAGACTCCTCCTTCTTTTCCTCCGTCGCCTTGAACGCCACCGGTTGTGCTTCGGACGTGGAGGGTTCATCAAGCTCGTTGATCTTCTTTGAGCCCTTGATCATACATTCAAAGCTCACAAAATTCCCGATTACTTCCTCGGGAGTCATTAGTGTATATCTTGGGTTACCACGAATTAATTGTACTTGAGTAGGGTTAAGGAAAATAAGTGATCTCAAAATAACCTTAACCACTTCGTGTCATCCCATTTCTTGCTCCCGAGGTTGCGCACTTGGTTCACCAAGGTTTTGAGCCGGTTGTACATATCTTGTGGCTCCTCCCCTTGGCGAAGACGGAAGCGACCGAGCTCCCCCTCGATCGTTTCCCGCTTGGTGATCCTGGTGAGTTCATCACCCTCGTGCGCGGTCTTGAGTAGGTCCCAAATCTCCTTTGCATTCTTCAACCCTTGCACCTTGTTGTATTCCTCCTTGCTTAGAGAGCCGAGGAGTATGGTTGTCGCTTGGGAGTTGAAGTGCTCGATTTGGGCCACTTCGTCCGTATCATAATCTTCATCCCCTATGGACAATACCTGTACACCAAACTCAACAACATCCCATATACTTTTGTGGAGTGAGGTTAGATGAAATCTCATTAAATCACTCCACCTAGCATAATCTTCACCATCAAACATTGGTGGTTTGCCTAATGGGACGGAAAGCAAAGGTGTATATTTAGAAATGCGGGGGTAGGGTAGGGGGATCTTACTAAACTTCTTGCGCTCTTGGCGCTTAGAAGTTACGGACGGCGCATCGGAGTCGGAGGTCGATGTTGATGACGTGTCGGTCTCGTAGTAGACCACCTTCCTCATCCTCTTGTGTTTGTCGCCTTTCCGATGCGACTTGTGGGAAGAAGATTTTTCCTTCTTCTCTTTGTGGTGAGAAGAAGAAGATCTTTTCTCCTTCCGTTTGGAGGAGTCCTTGTTCTTCTCCTTCCTCTTGGTGCGGGACTCTTCCGATGAAGTGCTCCCTTGGCTTGTAGTGGGCTTGTCGCCGGTCTCCATCTCCCTCTTGGTGTGATCTCCCGACATCACTTTGAGCGGTTAGGCTCTAATGAAGCACCGGGCTCTGATACCAATTGAAAGTCGCCTAGAGGGGGGGTGAATAGGGCAAAACTGAAGTTCTCAAAAATAATCACAACTACAAGCCGGGTTAGCGTTAGAAATATAATCGAGTCCGTGAGATAGGGTGCAAAACAAATCGCAAGCAAATAAGAAGTGTGACGCGTGGATTTGTTTTACCGAGGTTCGGTTCTCGCAAACCTACTCCCCGTTGAGGAGGCCATAAAGGCCGGGTCTCTTTCAACCCTTACCCTCTCTCAAACAGTCCCTCGGACCGAGTGAGCTTTCTCTTCTCAATCACTTGGAACACAAAGTTCCCACAAGGACCACCACAAGTTTGGTGTCTCTTGCCTCAATTACAAGTGAGTTTGATCGCAATGAAAGAATCAAGAAAGAAGAAAGCAATCCAAGCGCAAGAGCTCGAAAGAACACAAGCATATTTCTCTCTCTAATCACTAGGGTGTTGTGTGGAATTTGGAGAGGATTTGATCTCTTTGGTGTGTCTAGAATTGAATGCTAGAGCTCTTGTAAGTAGTTGAGAAGTGGAAAACTTGGATGCAATGAATGGTGGGTGGTTGGGGGTATTTATAGCCCCAACCACCAAACTAGCTGTTTGGTGAGGCTGTCTGTTCGATGGTGCACTGGACAGTCCGGTGCACACCGGACATGTCCGGTGCGACAGCCACGTCACCAAAAGCCGTTGGGTTCGACCGTTGGAGCTCTGTCTTCTGGGCCCGCCTTGATGTCCGGTGGCGCACCGGACATGTACTGTAGAGTGTCCGGTGCGCCAGCATGGGCATGCCTGACCTCTGCGCGTGCAGCGCGCGCATTTAATGCGTCGCAGGTAGCCGTTGGCGCCGAAATAGCCATTGCCCCGCTGTTACACCGGACAGTCCGGTGTACACCGGACAGTCCGGTGAATTATAGCGGAGCAGTCGAAGTGAATTCCCGAGGCTGGCGAGTTCCAGAGGCCGCTCTTCCTTGGAGCACCGGACATGTCCGGTGTACACCGGACAGTCCGGTGAATTATAGCGGAGTTGCCTCTGGAATTTCCCGAAGGTGAGCAGTTCGGAGTTGGAGTCCTCTGGTGCACCGGACATGTCCGGTGGCACACCGGACAGTCCGGTGCGCCAGACCAGAGGTGCCTTCGGTTGACCCTTGCTCCTTTGTTTGAACCCAATACTTGGTCTTTTTATTGGCTAATTGTGAACGTTTGGCACCTGTATAACTTATACACTCGAGCAAACTAGTTAGTCCAAATATTTGTGTTGGGCAATTCAACCACCAAAATTAATTAGGGACTAGGTGTAAGCCTAATTCCCTTTCACTGTCACAGTTAGATTTTAAAATCTTTGGTTTGCACACTGTGAAAGATCAATATGTTGACGATGCTGATTTTAAAGATGCTTTCGGCCATTGTATTAATGGGAAACCATGGGGCAAATTTCACATACAGGATGGGTTCCTGTTTCGCGCTAACAAGCTGTGTGTTCCAGCTAGCTCGGTTCGTCTTTTGTTGTTACAGGAAGCGTATGGAGGCGGTCTCATGGGGCACTTTGGCGTCTACAAGACACATGAGGTGTTGGCTGCCCACTTCTTTTGGCCTCGGATGTGCGCTGATGTTGAGTGCCTTGTTGCACGCTGCACTACTTGTCAGAAAGCTAAGTCACGGTTGAACAACCATGGTTTGTATATGCCTTTGCCTGTTCCTACTTCCCCTTGGATTGATATTTCGATGGATTTTGTTTTGGGATTGCCTAGAACTAAGAAGGGGAGGGATAGCATTTTTGTGGTTGTTGATCGATTCTCCAAAACGGCTCATTTCATACCTTGTAATAAGACTGATGATGCTAGCAATGTTGCTGAATTGTTTTTTAGAGAGATTATTCGTTTGTACGGTATTCCCAATACAATAGTCTCGGATCGTGATGCTAAGTTTCTGAGTCATTTTTGGAGATCTCTATGGAATAAATTGGGAACTAAATTGCTGTTTAGCACCACTTGTCACCCTCAGACTGATGGTCAAACTGAGGTAGTTAATCGAACTTTGTCTACCATGCTTAGGGCTGTTTTAGACAAAAATTTGAAACGTTGGGAGGATTGCTTGCCTCATGTTGAGTTTGCTTATAATCATGCAACACATTCTTCTACAAAGATGTGCCCTTTTCAAATTGTTTATGGTTACATTTCTAGGGCGCCTATTGCTTTGTTTTCGCTTGATGCTGCGGACGCCCCACACATAGATGTTGTTGCACATGTTGAACAAATGATTAACCTCCATGAACAAACTCAACAAAACATTGCTGCTGCTAATACTAAATATCAGATTACTGGTAGTAAAGGCCGGAAACTAGTTACTTTTGAACCTGGTGATATGGTTTGGTTGCATTTGAGAAAGGATAGTTTTCCTACTTTGCGTCGTTCTAAATTGATGCCTCGTGCTGCTGGTCCTTTTAAGATACTAACCAAGATTAATGCTAATGCTTATATCCTTGACCTTCCTACGGAGTTTGGTGTTTCCACTAGTTTTAATGTTGCAGATTTGAAACTGTATGCGGGAGAAGATGAGGAGTTGCCGTCGAGGACGACTTCAGTTCAAGAAGGGGAGGATGATGAGGACACCAACACCAACACGAGTACATCTACACCAGCAGCACCTTCTCCAGTCCAGGCGCCACCCCTTCCACCTGGGCTAGTGACTCGGGCCCGTGCAAGAGAATTGAACTACATCATGCTGTTAAAGAACGAAGGCCCAGAAGAATAGACGACCAGCCCAACTGCGGCCCATAATGGACGACCTTGGGTTGGCCGCCCCTAAGGGCTGCGCCCCCTCTCTATTTATCCAGGAGCTATGCCTCCTTTGTTTTTCGAGTTTTGTTTTACATCTAGCTTTAGCTACCCTAGAACACACACAAATACGTGCTGTCCTCTGTGATTCAGAACTCCACCTCGAGTGATATTAAGATTGCTCGCATCTTTTTCTTGTTCGTTCTTCGATTGCGCACAGGAAACGATCTTCGTGATCAGGCCGATCTGATGAGGACATCAACACTGCAGGCCCGCGTATCATTTTCTGTGTTTGTAGTAAACGCACAACTTCCGGAGAGAGTTAGCTAGACTGCATTTAAACACACATATATATAAAGCATAACAATGTGCAAGCAAGGATACAAGATTATGTATGTAAAAAAAAATTTATACTCATCATATATAACATATCAGTTTAAACTTTACAAAACCCACTGATGAGGACATCAACACCAACACGACTACATCTACACCAGCAGCACCTTCTCCAGTCTAGGCGCCACCCCTTCCACCTGGGCCAGTGACTCGGGCCCGTGCAAGAGAATTGAACTACATCATGCTATTAAAGAACGAAGGCCCAGAAGAATAGACGACCAGCCCAACTGCGGCCCATAATGGACGACCTAGGGTTGGCCGCCCCTAGGGGCTGCGCCCCCTCTCTATTTATCCAGGAGCTGCGCCTCCTTTGTTTTTTGAGTTTTGTTTTACATCTAGCTTTAGCTACCCCAGAACACGCACAAATACGTGCTGTCCTCTGTGATTCAGAACTCCACCTCGAGTGATATTAAGATTGCTCGCATCTTTTTCTTGTTCGTTCTTCGATTGCGCACAGGAAACGATCTTCGTGATCAGGCCGATCTCGCATCAGCAAGGTCGGTAACCATTGGGAGTTGGTTCAGCGATTGCATTGGCGCTTTGGGTTCGCTCGTCGTAGTCGGATCGCGAGGGTCTACTTCCACCAAATCAGAATTATCTCCACTCACCGAAAGATCGGGCACTCCAGCTCTATCACCCACCCAATCAAACCACTCCACCCCCACAACAACCCATAAATCTCCCAAACAAATTGTAGTCACACATAACATATCATCGAAACCAACGGTTCAAATCGCTGCATAACGCTATTCTCTCTTATTCACTAAAATCCAATGACCAATGTTATTTGGATCATCATCCTTCCCCCTCGTCCCTCACATGCACAATAACCCCCTACACTACCGGAATCGCGTTCTTTGCCGAGTGTCTAAGACACTCGGCAAAGGCTATTTTACACTCGGCAAAGCATTTGCTGAGTGTTACACTCGGCAAATATTTTATCGGTAAAGGGTTCTTTGTCGAGTACTTTTTTTGGACACTCGGCAAAGACTTTGCCGAGTGTCGAAAAGAACTCGGCAAAGAAAACACTCGGCAAATTAATAATCGAAAAAAATAAAAAAATAGCAAAACATTTTTTAAAATTATAAGAATTCTCCAACCCTACCCTATTTTACCTTACCCATTAACCTATTGTTTTTCATTATTATTTTGAAACAAATTTATATGTTTTGTAAATGGTGAGATTCGAACTCACAACCTCTCTCGCGCGCATACCCTCATATATAGAGATGGCAACGGGGACCCGATCCCTGATTCCCCGCGGGGAATTTCTCCATTAGGGGATGGAGATGGGGAAACTTCCACCGCGGGGATATAAACGGGGAAAGTTCATCCCCAGACGGGTAAACGGGGATGGGGACGGGGAACCATTCCCCGTCCCCGTTCCCCGCAAGGACCCGTTAAACTTGCATGTGACTATATTTTTGTGTACCGGTTAACAACAAAAATAAATAATTACCTTGTCAAGAGGTCACTAATTGTACAAATGTGTTCATTTTGATGTATGCATAATTATTTCTTACATCTGACAATGTGTATAAGTGATAATGTTTAACATTAATAACAAAGAATGTATGTCTTAATTATAATTTAAACGGGGACGGGGATCCTCGTTGGGGATTTATCCCCGTGGGGAACGGGGATGGGGAAGAAATGTTCCCCGCAAGCGTTCGTGGGGATCCCCGCGGGGAAATTTTTCGTCGCGGGGACGGGGATGGGGAGCTATTCCCCAGCGGGGAATTCCCCGTTGCCATCCCTACTCATATACCACTATACTACTATACCAATTATGTCTATATTACGTTTTTATTTCCATGTACTATAACAAACCGAGAGTAATTTGATTATTTAAGGCACTAAATGAGTTCATTTTAAAATGTGACAAACTATAAAGTTGCATAACTTTTTGAGATCTACAAGTTTTATTTTAATAGTTTCTACATCCGAGACCGTTTACAAAATTTGTATTTTAAATTTGAAAACTTCACACGAATTTTTCAATGATAAGATGATTTCAAATAAAAAAGTTGTCAATTACAAAGTTTCATTACATTTCAAGACCTACAACTTTTATTTTGGTGGTTTTTCCATCCGAGATAGTTTGAAAAAAATTTAAATTTCAAAATTCAAACATAGTTTTGCATAACAAGATGATTTCAAACCAAAACATTGTCAACTACAAAATTTCATAACTCTTCAATACCTACAACTTTCATGTTGGTGGTTTTTTCTTTCGAGGTTGTTTTCAAAATTCAAATTTTAAATTTTTTTAATTCAGACGTAGTTTTCGTTGACAATATGACTTCAAATGAAAAAGTTGTCAACTAAGAAATTTTATAACTTCTCATGATCTATAAAGTTTATTTTGGTTGTTTCGTCATTTATTTATCTCACATGATGGTTCTAACAATATGCACAAATTCTATACATCTCTCTCGTAGTTTCATAAACTACGAGAGAGATATAGGTTTTATGAACAAATTTATTTTTATTTTGTCATATGAAGAAATGTTCAATATATAAATTATATATTATGATGAGTTATACAAATTTGTAGTTGAAATTTTTTTTTCATTTGAATTAATTTACTGCTTTAAAATGTGATTTTGAAATTGTCTTTGCCTAGTGTTGGAAAAAAACACTCGGCAAGGAGCTCTTTGCCGAGCGTTGTATTTGTGACACTCGGCAAAGAGCCCTTTGCCGAGTGACAAAAATAAAATACTTGGCAAAGAGCTTCTTCGTCGAGTGTTTTCTTTTACCGAGGGTTTTTTGCGTGGCACTCGGCAAAGAGCTTCTTTGCCGAGTTCCCGAAAAAAAACACTCAGCAAATAATATGGCACTCGGCAAAGAGCCGAATTCCGGTAGTGCTACCTCCCTCTCTCCTCGCGACCCCATCGTCCTCTCCCCTTCCTCCTCACTCGGGTCGCTGTCGCTGGCCCCTTCCTGCCGGGGACTGTAGTGTTAGCATAGACGTGTAGGCTAGTTCTAGCAAATAAAAAATGAAGAAGGAAACTAAATCCCACTTCCTGTGGTGTTTAGAGATGCCAATTAGTTGGGTTCTAAATTGGTTTATGAACACCTATCAACTAAACATCGCCCTCAGTACCATTTTGGTTGTATAGACCGTACAAATGGTGAATGCATTTCACGAATTATTTAGGGCATAAACGACATGTTTGGTCTTCATTGGCTGTTTAAATGGTCATTTAGCTGAATAGTGCTTGCAACATGGTCAAGGTCAAAGCTAGTCTCTAGTGTTATAAAGCACTAGTTGTCCCGGTTTTCATTGTCATCACTTTTACATAAAAGTCTCTATACTCTCTAATACTATAAAACACCACTTTTCACTGTCATCTATTTTACAGAAAAGTCCTTGTAAATATTTCTGATCCATCTCACAATCCAAACATCAACGCAAATATACCTAATGTATGATGTAGATTTCAAAAACCAAAACAACCTCTAGAAGGATTGTATAGTGTTGTCCTCAATTACCAAAAACGGGGAGATTGTGAAGCATCTAGAGCCCTAAGTGATGTTTTGGTAATTAATTACAAACATATGTGGACAAAACGAACTCTTGGAGAAATAAGAATGCAGGTTGGATCACAAAGAAATGAGCTTTATTGAAGTCTTGGAGACTTAGATATTGGTTGTGGAATGGATGAAGGCAAAGGTATTATGTAGGATTTTACTTTTGACGATCACAAGGTGTTTAGAGAAGAGAATTGACCGGGTTAGTAGGCTAGATTGCCATGCTATCAAGAGGGGTCGAGACAATTTCTTGTGTGAAACTTAGTGCATCATAGATCATTTTTTATGTTGCATTTGCATGAGGACTAACAACGCTTCCGACTCATGAGTTAAAATCTTTTCAAAAGCGTGTTTTGGAAAGTAGACTAAGTGTCATGTCATGGACCATCCAAGCCATGTGGCCAAACCGTCCGCAATCCACTCAAAGAGATCTGAAGAGTTGACAAGTTTCAGAATGGTCAGAAGTTTTTATACTACAGATTGTCTAGGTCTTATGGTTGGACCGTCAGCTGTCCTGACTAGAGAAGTTGGAGATTTGCACAAGTTCCTACGTGTTTGTGCAGACAATCCGACCGGGGTTGGTGGACCGTACACAAGTGCTAAATGAGGATTGGGCAGGGACTGTGTGTTTTTGGTTATTTGTGTTGCGGGTTGTCCGAGGTTTAATCTTGGATAGTACTATCTCCTACACCACGGGTCGTACGACCATGATTGGCGGACAGTTCGCATGTGTTAAAGCCAGATGAGCAAGGCTCGGGTTGCTAAAGTGCCATGTCACGGACTGTCCGACCAGGGTCGACGAACCATCCAGCCCTAGGGTGTGGATCGTCTGCAAGTATGCAGGAAGGGGGCAACTTGCTCATAACGGCTAGTATTGAGTGGATAGGTATAAATATAAGTGGTTCTCTTGTATGAGAGCTCTCCTAGCCATTCCTAGCATACATTGAGAATATTTGAGGTCTTCCAACACTCTCACTCACCACATTGCTTGAGATTGCATTCTAGCGAGTGATTGAGTGAATCAAGTGTGTTGCATCATTTGAGTGATCTTAAGGCACTAGGTGGACCATCAAGTGATTGTCATCAGCTTGTTACTATTGGAGGTTGACGCCCCCTAGACGGTTTGGTGGTGACTCCATCAAGCTCTTCATGAAGATTGTGAAGGAGCTGTGGCGGAACCGCCCGAATTATTCCAACTTAAGTGCCTAAGTCCCGTCTTAATGGCTGGACCACACTTAAATAGGAATAAACCGTCAGTCCCTCGGATCTAGTCCGACGAGGCCACTTATCCAGGATCGAATACCACTAGCTCACTCGAAGGTGAGGCACAGAGAAATACAATAAAGCATAATACCATAAATTAAGAAAGTATCATTAGTGATTACATTATCGGAGTTTTCAGAAATAATAACCATAAACTTTAATGCAGCGGAAATAACCAACGGAGAAAACCGAGTAACATGGCGAAGCCTAGCCACACTGCTCCTCCTGGTCCTCTCCTGCGGAAGCAGTAACCCACTCGACCGTCTGTCCTGGTGGCAGGGACAAAGGCCAAGTCACACCATCAACCAATCATCCTAAGGAGTACCTGCAAAAATTATGCCACAAGCAAGGCTGAGTATACTAATACTCAGCTAGACTTACCCGGTGTGAGGAGCCTAGTCCTCTACCTCTAGACATGCAGCTGTTTGACTGACGGGTTTGGTTGCCAAAAGCATTAGCTGAGTCTAAAAATCAAGTTTTAGCTTTTTCAAGTTTTAGTGTGATCCTTTTAATTAGATGTGTACCTAGCTATTCATACATGGTATCAAACATTTTATCAATCAACATCTTTTGCCAGTAATCTCATTTCCACTTATTACTCAATGCAGTACAATGGATCAAGCAGTCTCATTAGCTGCGAGAAGCAGACGATTCGAATCGAGTTTTTATCCTTGCAAGGTAAACCTAAACACACGACGTGTCTAGGCACTCCGTCCCCACACACATCAACCGTCCCCATCGATTCCCCGTCAACAGATCAGGGCTCACCGCCTTGGCGTACAATGCCTCACTGACCCCGACTGCCGTCGTGCAGTGACCGCACTTGTACCCACCATAACCGGAATGGGAGACCACGTCTCAGGTCGCATGAGGGGCAAAGTCTGCTGCCAGGTTCACTCAGGTACTAGGCTTACCGATTTACCATATTTCTCGGCATGTGCTTAGTACGTTCAAACGCTTGACACAGGTATCCGCACGTTAATCCTTATTCCAATTTTATCTCGTAGACCATGCATCCCCATGGATCCTTGTCCACAGACCAACATCATTCTGTAATAAAAATGGATACATTTAATTCCTGACCTCGCGCGAGTGCTAGAAAAATCACTGACTTCTAGCGAGATCTCTAATTAGCAAAGCAGCTACTCGACCTAGCATACTAGTATCCATCTCAAAAAAGAATCCTGAGTTCATGCAACTAGGGTTTCAGGCAACTCCTACACTTAAGTGCACAGTACAAGCCTACAAACATTAAGTGCAGTAAAATAGCATATATAATGGTTATGCATAAAACCGGGCCTTGCCTTTTTTTTAACACTTAGATAGTGTTTGCTGGGTGGCACTCGCTTGGCGAGCATCCACTGGTTAAGTCCATCCTTCCTTGGGTCGTCCACCAATGACATCCTGTGGTTGGCACCATATCACGTGCACAATCATCATCTCTCGGTCCTAAATGAGATGCAAGATGCATATGTATGAATATAATAAAAAATGTCACAAGATATTCCAACACATGATAGCGAACCAAACACTAATTAGTAAGACACTGCAACGACTATACGCAAGCGCTAGCTATTCGTACGTTATCGGCGTTCAACATTAACACCATTAAAAAGACGACAACATTTTATTTATTTATGCAACACGAATACGACTTCACAAGTACGCGCATTTTGTTTGTTTGGATAGGCTTTTCATTAGTTCTCCTATTGATCACGCACAAGCATCACCAACAACACAAATTCAATAGAGGACATCAGCGTCAATGTCTATGGAACTCCTATATCGCAATCAATAGAGAAAGGAACATATAAAACAAGACACACATGTCATCTCTAGCTTAGCCATGGCAAGTCTACATTACTTAAGAGCAAACCAAACATTTTTAGCGACAAGGGTGAACTAAACAGTCAAAAGCGCACTAGCAGAATTTTTGGACAGCAATACAGCAGTCACTAGTTTCAGTCATAACTCACAAGATATTTAACCAAATATAGTAAACTAGGACTTTATAGAAAGCTTAAAAAGTGCTTTACAACTTTGGTATTGTCATCACAGCATGATTAAACGCTTAGCAAGGTCAAAAGGTGTTAACACAACAGCGCTGTCCAGATTTGGACAGATTCAGACTTGCAACTTCAAAAATTCACAATTGAAGATTCAGACAGCCAAACAAAGTGATCTTAGACTTTATGGAAAGGTAATAAAATTGTCTACATATCATTTATAAAAATCTCAAGGTGATTCAATATTTAACTAAGGATAAAAGACACTAGAAGGCTTTGCTGTCCAGAACTGAACAGATTCAGTCTTCACACTTCAAACATATGTAACTTAATCTTCAGAACACCAAAAAGAGTGATCCAAGACTTTTTGGAAATCTTAGCAAAAGTACTACATAACTTTTATAATCACACAGGAGTGATTCTAGGTTTAACTGAATCAAACAATTCAGTTTTCGAAATCTGTTCTGACGGTGGACAGAACACAGCAACCAGTTTGTAAAATTCATAACTCCCACACTATCAGGCCTATGGTTATGAAATTTTAACACAAACAAGATAAAGAAATCATCTACAACTTTCTTTTAACGACCATGAACTAATTGTAACATTAAATTAGACAAACAATGCAGTTTCTGAAATTTATACAGAAAATGGACAGATTCAGTTACTGAATTTGTAAAAATCATAACTCCTAAACGATCAGACTTATGGCTGCCAAATTTTAACACCAGCAAGATAATAAAGTTATCTACCACTTTTCTATAGCACATATCTACAGAAAATACAATTTAGTTCATCAAACATACAGCACAACTAAAACAGTGCGTGCAGTCCAAAACAGCAATTAATAAATTTCAGCTCATATATAATTCGAGAATCGCCGCGTTCGAGAGACTTGAATTACTCTAACGCTTTACTATTTGTTCGAGCTAAGACAATCAATTTAGAACCAACAATTCGACTTGCAAATTTTATTCAAGTCATTAGTGCACTAAAATTACTACAACTAATTAACAACGCATTCTCCACGATAATCACCCAACAATTTGCGTTTTAAATTAGATATCACATGAGCATTACTACCTTTCATCCGCGACCATAACCATGCGCAATTTGGCTACAACATCCCAAACGGGTGCAAGAACACTTAACTCAATCATTAAGTACAATCAGGGACAGTTACTACAAATTCCCATTTCCAAATTGCAATGATTTGGTTATCGAACACAACTATCACATGCTTATGTTATGTAAGTTGGTTACCATGAAAGAGACATTTTAATAATGTAAATTAGCATGTGACAATAAGTTAATTCTAAACTCTTTACCTCTCGCAACACATGATCATTTTAATGTCATCAAGGTACCACAACATCATACGAGGGCATATGCATACCAGTTTCTAGTTTTACATCTACAACTTCTTTACTAGTTATTTTCAGCCACTTAATCGGCATTGATCGAATTACACCTCTAATTGACAATTTGGGGCACCATAAATTTCAGAATTCTACCTAGACATCTAGCGTCACATAGAGAGTCTACTAATTAACTTGCAACCACTTGAAGTACTGGAAACACCTACATATAATAACAGTTACTTAACGCAATTGAATTCCTCTATTTAACAAGAGTTGGCTAACACAGCATGAAAAAAAATAGTAATTCATACAGATTGTTCATATTTTTCTCAACCATAACACCATGAGACCAACAAAACTAGTTTCACCATTTTAGACATCTTAACTTAAAATATAGCTAAAAGTAATTCGATTAGTTTTCTTAACTACTTTTCTATATTAGGTCACTTAGCTCCTATTAATCAACGCACCATATTTCCTTTGACGCAATAGGTAGAGCACGACTACTTGTTTCTAACAATCTTTGGGTATCAACAATTAATTGCCTACGGTATTTATCCGACTCGAAAACATAGAGAAGGCGACGACTACTATGACATGTCGTCACCTCATCTTAATCGCATAATCAACTTTAGCTTTACTGATCGAGTCTGCCGACTAACTGTTTAACTAGTGAAACCTATCCTTCGCATCAAACAACACATCGCACATCTTCCTATCGAAACGTAAAAACATCCGAGTTCTTTTCTACTTCTTTTTCTTTCGCCACAACTTCAATCCATACCAATAAAATTTTTAAACACGCACCACATCGACCAATTTATACGAATCGACAACCACCAATCTCTAACTCGAAATCATGAGCACAACCATATTACGACCTACCGCCAAAACATTTCAACCACATCTATATAATTTATTAATCAAGTCAATCGAGAGCGACATGTATCGGCTCACCATAAACAAACCCAATCGACGTTTGTAAGAACGATGGCGATTCCGATTTGTGCATCGCTCCGAACATCGACGAGCGTCGAGCGGCTTGCCTTCTTCTCCACGCAAAACACGGGGTGCCTCTCCTCCACAAAACAAAAACAAAACAACACACATACACAATTAATCATATGGAAATAACGTCGATGCGGAATCAAACAAGGATTGTCGTGGTCTCACAGGGAGTGAACGACAACGACGACGGGGCTGCGCAAAAACAGCAAACCACCGGCGGGCATCGATGGCGTGCTGTCCACTGCTCAACACCCCGCTTGGACAGATCGCCGAACACGTGGCACGCGCGCACCGCTAGCAGCGAGGAAGCCAGGGAAGGTGCCGGGGCTGCAGGAACAGCGGCGTTTCGCCAAGAAGCTGCGCAGCGAGGGGAGGTGGGGCGATCTGCTGCTGTGTCCCACCGTGAGGAGGAGATGGAGCTGAGCTCCCTGTTTGCTGCACACCGTGGACAACAGAGGGAGGAAGAAAGACTCGGCTGCTGCTGCGCGACGGAGAAGGAGCAGGGGAACAGGGGCGCCCTGCGCAGAGGAGGAGAGGTCGGCCATGGAGGCTGCTGCCCCTGCGCAAGGGAGGCCAAAGAGGAGGGGTGAAAAAAATCTGGGCGTCCTCCATGGAAGCTGCTACCGCTGCTGGGTGTGGTGAAGGATGGGCTGCTACACCATGGGGAAATCAGTAGGAGGAAGAAACTAGGGCTTGGGCGCCACGGCTGGGGGCGCGATGGAGAGGGAGAGCTGGGCGTCTGCTCTTCCCTACGCGATGGCGAGGCCGAGCTAGGAGAGGGAAGCCGATGCTCCATGCTATTGGGGAAGAAGGGCGTCGCTGCAGGGGTGCCGAGCGCAGGGAGCAGAGGGCCAGCCATGGGAGAGAGGCCAGCGCCCTGGGAGGACCTCGACGGTGTGGGAGCTTGGAGCTCGGCTCCCTTCGAGCGCCATGGAGAGGAGCGCGGCTCCCTGCTGCTGCTGCCGTGGGAGGAAGAAGACAGGGAGGCTGTGGCGGCTGGAAATTTTTGAGGGGTGGGAGTGCAAAATAACCAAGTGCAAGGAGAGAGGGCTGCTATTTATAGGCATGAGGTAGGGTTAGGGTTTCCTTAGTGGGCCTATTGGGCCTGAATGGGCTTGGCCCAAAATACCCAATCGGGCCGCGCTAACTTATTTCCATTTTATTTTATGGCGTTTTGATTAAACATGGATTATTTGATCGCTCATTGTTTCCCAGAATACAAATGCTCCTGCGAAATTCGTCTCTACGGAGAACAGAGCAAAATAGATTTCAGAAGATCGGGCGATTAACCCGGCTGAGAGATTGATCTGACTTGGCTCGGCAAAAATCCCCTATGCATGATTCGAAAATAAATTGTCTCGGGATACGACTGGCTTTCGGATTTTTAGTCGGAGAAGGCGAAGCGTGATATTTTTAAAAGCATTGTCGATGCGGGTTTTGAATTCAATTCAGACATAAGATATTAGGCTGAGTCGAGTAAGAATTAATTAGAGGACGATATATTGAGTATTCCGTGTGAGAGTACGAACTCAGATTAAAATAGTCAGACATAGATCAATGTTCGAGGAATTAAACTCGGGCTCAATCCAAATAACAACCGTCGAGAGTTTGATTTAACAGGCTTCAGATGAGATTTATAATTCGAGAATGAATTTCAAGTTTGCATGCGTTCCGAGAATTAAAAGTTTTAACAGGCTCCAAAATTGGTTGTTTCTCGCGATCGAATAACTCCGACTTCGGTGAGCTTCCATGAATAATCCTGATAAACTGAGATAGACACGATCGAGAAATAGGAAATTTTCACTGAGCATTCAAGATTAGGATAAATCTCCCGACATAACACGAAATAGACACCTGGGGTGTCACAGGAGCGATGAGGAGATTGTGAGGGTTCACGCCTACCTCGTAAGAGCGGCAAAGGCGACGCTAGTGGAACTGAGGTATTCAGTGTTTCCTTGTCCGCTTGGCTTAAAGATCAAGCCGTGTATTGATAGAGGAGCATGTGAGAGCTTGGAATACACCTCAATGTGGATTACGGGTGATCGGCAAATCACTGAGACCATATGAAAAATTCGGTGTCTCTCTAGTGTCCATTACTTGTTCTCTTGCAATAGCTTATGATTAGTGAATCATTGTTCTTCCTAGATTGCATACATATCTTAGCTCAACATAGGCTAGAGAATTTATATATCTTGTCGTACTGATTAAATTTCTCTATTGTTTGTGTTTTTAGTCAAAATCGTCTATTCACCCCTCTAGCTGGTGTCCTAAATCTTACACTAGAGTGCCAGCTATCGATGTTTAGCACCGGCAACACACTATGAGATGTATCACGTAGTGATTTTGTGGTTGGCGAGATCGACGATTAGCTCAATGGTTCATGTAAAGCATAACAGAACACAAGGATCTATACAGGTTCACGCCACAGAGATGCGTAAAACCCTACGTCATGTGTGCTGCTGAGATGGAATTACTCCTAAGTTCGAGGTTACAGAGTACCTAAGAACTATGCTCTAGTTATGCCTATCCGAGGATCCAATCATTTTGTAGGGATCCCTAATGAAAGTTGCCTAGCGGGGGGGTGGATAGGCGGAATCTGAAATTTATAAACTTTAAGCACAACTACAAGCCAGGTTAGCGTTAGAAATAAAACCGAGTCTGTTAGAGAGGGCAAAAACAAATCACAAGCAAATGAAAGCGGATCACACAGTGATTTGTTTTACCGAGGTTTGGTTCTTGCAAACCTACTCCCTGTTCAGGTGGTCACAAAGACCGGGTATCTTTCAACCCTTTCCCTCTCTCAAACGGTCACCTAGACCGAGTGAGCTTTTCTCCTCAATCAAATGGGTCACTTAGACCCCACAAGGACCACCACAACTTGGTGTCTCTTGCTTTGATTACAAAGGTGTTGAGAACAAGAATGGGGAAGAAGAAAAGCGATCCAAGCGACAAGAACTCAAATGAACACTAAAATCTCTCTCTCACTAGCCACTAATTGTTTGGAGTGATTTTGGACTTGGGAGAGGATTTGATCTCTTGTTTGTGTCTTGGAGTGAAGTCTAGAGCTGTTGTATTGAATGCAAATGGCTGAAAACATGGATGAAATGAATGGTGGTGGTTGGTGTTATTTATAGCCCCAACCACCAAACCAACCGTTGGGGTTGGGCTGCTGTCGATGGGCGCACCGGACAGTCCGGTGCGCCACCAGACACTGTCTGGTGCGCCAGCCAACTCACCCAACCGTTAGGGTTCTGACGGTTTCGACCGTTGGAGCTCTGACATCTTGGTGCACAGGACAGTCCGGTGCCACACCGGACAGGCACTGTTCACTGTCCGGTGCGCCTCTGGTGCCTGCTCTGACTTCTACCACGAACTGTAGCTCTGTCAGGGCACTGTGCAGTCGACCGTTGCGCTGATAGCCGTTGCTCTGCTTGGTGCACCGGATAGTCCGGTGAATTATAGCGGAGTGCGCCTGGAGAAACCCGAAGGTGAAGAGTTTGAAGTCGATCCTCCCTGGTGCACCGGACACTGTCCGGTGGCACACCGGACAGTCCGGTACGCCAGACTAGGGTTCTCTTTGGTTTCTTTTGCTCCTTTCTTTTGAACCCTAACTTGGATCTTTTTATTGGTTTGTGTTGAACCTTTGGCACCTGTAGAACGTATAATCTAGAGCAAACTAGTTAGTCCAATTATTTGTGTTGGGCAATTCAAACACCAAAATTATTTAGGAAAATGTTTGGCCCTATTTCCCTTTCAATCTCCCCCTTTTTGGTGATTGATGCCAACACAAACCAAAGCAAGTATATAAGTGCATAATTGAACTAGTTTGCATAAGGTATGTGCAAAGGTTGCTTGGAATTGAACCAATTTATACTTTCATAAGATATGCATGGATTGTTTTCTTTCTTTTAATATTTTGGACCACATTTGCACCTCTTGTTTTGTTTTTGCAAATTCTTTTGAAAAATCTTTTCAAAGTCTTTTTGCAAATAGTCAAAGGTACATTAATAAGATTTCGAGAAGCATTTTCAAGATTTGAAATTTTCTCCCCCTGTTTCAAATGCTTTTCCTTTGACTAAACAAAACTCCCCATAAATGAAATTCTCCTCTTAGTGTTCAAGAAGGTTTTTAGCATTTGAAAGAAGATCAAATATTTTAGATACTAACTTTTGAAAAACTCCTCCTTAAAATATAGATACCAAGTGGGATAGAATTTCTTAGAGGAATACCAATTGAAAACATTAAAAACTTTATCTCGAAAAAATTTGAAATTGGCATGGTGGTGCGGTCCTTTTGCGTCCTTTTGCTTTAGGCTAATACTCTCTCCCCCTTTGGCATTAAACGCCAAAAACGGAGTCTTTAGAGCCCTTTTTTTACTTTTCTCCCCAATGGTACAAATGAATATGAATGAAGATTATACCAAAATGGAGAGCGATGCAGAGTGATGGCGAAGGTTAAATAATACCGATAGAGTGGAGTGGAAGCCTTGTCTTCGCCGAAGACTCCATTTCCCTTTCAATCTATGACTTAGCATAAGAATTTACTTGAAAATACATTTTTCATAGCACATGAAAGAGATATGATCAAAGGTACATAAATGAGGTATGTGTGCAAAGTATCAATCAAAATTCCGAGAATCAAGAATGTTTAGCTCATTCCTAAGTTTGGTAAAGGTTTTCTCGTCTAGTGGCTTGGTAAAGATATCGGCTAATTGTTATTTGGTGCTAACATAAGTAATCTCGATATCCCCCTTTTGTTGGTGATCCCTCAAGAAGTGATACTGAATGACTATGTGCTTAGTGCGGCTGTGCTCAACGGGATTATCCGCCATGCGGATTGCACTCTCATTATCACAAAGGAGAGGGACTTTGCTAAATTTGTAGCCATAGTCCCTAAGGGTTTGCCTCATCCAAATCAATTGCGCGCAACAATGGCCTACGGCAATATACTCGGCTTCGGCGGTAGAAAGAGCTACTGAATTTTGTTTCTTTGAAGCCTAAGACACCAGGGATCTTTCCAAGAACTGACAAGTCCCTGATCTGCTCTTTCTATCAATTTTACACCCTGCTCAATCAGTATCTGAATATCCTATTAAATCAAAAGTGGATCCCTTGGGGCACCAAAGACCAAACTTAGGTGTATGAACTAAATATCTCAAGATTCTTTTCACGGCCCTAAGGTGAACTTTCTTAGGATTGGCTTGGAATCTTGCACACATGCATATGGAAAGCATAATATCTGGTCGAGATGCACATAACTAGAGTAAAGATCCTATCATCGACCGATATACCTTTTGATCTACGGATTTACCTCCTGTGTCGAGGTCGAGATGCCCATTGGTTCCCATGGGTGTCTTGATGGATTTGGCATCCTTCATTCCAAACTTGGTGAGTATATCTTGAATGTACTTAGTTTGGCTGATGAAGGTGCCCTCTTGGAGTTGCTTCACTTGAAATCCTAAGAAGTACTTCAACTCCCCCATCATAGACATCTCGAATTTTTGAATCATGATCCTACTAAACTCTTCACAAGTAGATTTGTTAGTAGACCCAAATATGATATAATCAACATAAATTTGGCATACAAACAAATCATTTGCAATAGTTTTAGTAAAGAGAGTAGGATCGGCTTTTCCGACTTTGAAGCCATTAGTGATAAGGAAATCTCTTAGGCATTCATACCATGCTCTTGGGGCTTGCTTGAGCCCATAAAGCGCCTTAGAGAGTTTATACACATGGTTAGGGTACTCACTATCTTCAAAGTTGGGAGGTTGCTCAACATAGACCTCTTCCTTGATTGGTCCATTGAGGAAGGCACTTTTCACATCCATTTGGTAAAGCTTAAAGCCATGGTTAGTAGCATTGGCAAGTAATATATGAATTGATTCAAGCCTAGCTACGGGTGCATAGGTTTCACCGGAATCCAAACCTTCGACTTGTGAATATCCCTTGGCCACAAGTCGGGCTTTGTTCCTTGTCACCACACCATGCTCATCTTGCTTGTTGCGGAAGACCCACTTGGTTCCTACAACATTTTGATTAGGACGTGGAACTAAATGCCATACCTCATTCCTCGTGAAGTTGTTGAGTTCCTCTTGCATTGCCAACACCGAATCTGAATCTCTTAATGCGTCTTCCACCCTGTATGGCTCAATAGAAGACACAAAAGAGTAATGCTCACAAAAATGTGCGACATGAGATCGAGTAGTTACCCCCTTATGAATATCGCTGAGGATGAAGTTCACGGGGTAATCTCGTTGTATCGCTTGGTGGACTCTTGGGTGTGGCGGTCTTTGACCCTGTTCTTCTTGATCATCTTCCTTGTCTTGATCATTGGCATCTCCCCCTTGATCATTGTTCTCCTCTTGAGGTGGCTCATCTTCTTGATTTTCTTCTTCATTGTTTTGAGCCTGATCCTCATCTTGGGTTGGTGGAGATGCTTGAATGGAAGATGATGGTTGATCCTGTGCTTGTGGAGGCTCTTCGGATTCCTTAGGACACACATCCCCAATAGACATGTTCCTTAGTGCGACGCACGGAGCCTCTTCATCATCTAATTCATCAAGATCAACTTGTTCTACTTGAGAGCCATTAGTCTCATCAAACACAATGTCACAAGAAACTTCAACTAGTCCAGTGGACTTGTTAAAGACTCTATATGCCCTTGTGTTTGAGTCATAACCAAGTAAAAAGCCTTCTACAGCCTTAGGACCAAATTTAGATTTTCTACCTCTTTTACCAAGAATAAAACATTTGCTACCAAAGACTCTAAAATATGAAACATTGGACTTTTTACTGGTTAGGAGTTCATAGGATGTCTTCTTGAGGATTCGGTGAAGGTAGAGCCGGTTGATGGAGTAGCAAGCAGTGTTGATTGCTTCCGCCCAAAACCGGTCTGAAGTCTTGTACTCATCAAGCATGGTCCTCGCCATGTCAAGTAGAGTTCTATTCTTCCTTTCCACTACACCATTTTGTTGTGGTGTGTAGGGAGAAGAGAACTCATGCTTGATGCCCTCATCCTCAAGAAAGCCTTCAATTTGAGAGTTCTTGAACTCCGTCCCGTTGTCGCATCTTATCTTTTTGATCCTTAATCCGAACTCATTTTGAGCCCGTCTCAAGAATCCCTTTAAGGTCTCTTGGGTTTGTGATTTTTCCTACAAAAAGAACACCCAAGTGAAGCGAGAATAATCATCCACAATTACAAGACAATACATACTCCCGCCGATGCTTATGTAAGCTATCGGGCCAAATAGATCCATGTGGAGTAGCTCAAGCGGCCTGTCGGTCGTCATGATGTTCTTGTGTGGATGGTGGGTACCAACTTGCTTCCCTGCTTGACATGCGCTACAAACCCTGTCTTTCTCAAAATGAACATTTGTTAGTCCCAAAATGTGTTCTCCCTTTAGAAGCTTGTGAAGATTCTTCATCCCAACATGGGCTAGTCGGCGATGCCAGAGCCAACCCATATTAGTCTTAGCAATTAGGCAAGTATCGAGTTCAGCTCTATTGAAATCAACTAAGTATAGCTGACCCTCGAGTACTCCCTTAAATGCTACTGAATCATCACTTCTTCTAAAGACAGTAACACATATATCCGTAAAAAGACAGTTGTAACCCATTTTGCATAATTGAGAAACAGAAAGCAAATTGTAATCTAAAGAATCTACAAGAAAAACATTGGAAATAGAATGGTCAGGAGATATAGCAATTTTACCAAGTTTTTTGACCAAACCTTGATTTCCATCCCCGAATGTGATAGCTCTTTGGGGATCATCGTTTTTCTCGTAGGAGGAGAACATCCTTTTCTCCCCTGTCATATGATTTGTGCATCCACTATCAATGATCCAGCTTGAGCCCCCGGATGCATAAACCTACAAAACAAGTTTAGGTCTTGTTCTTAGGTACCCAAACAGTCTTGGGTCATTTCACATTAGAAACAAGCACCTTGGGTACCCAAACACAAGTCTTGGAGCCCTTGTGTTTGCCCCCAACATATTTGGCAACTACTTTGCCTGATTTATTAGTAAGCACATATGATGCATCAAAAGTCTTAAATGAAATGTTAGGTTCATTTGATCCAATAGGAGATTTCTTTTTAGGCATTTTAACATGGGTAGAATGCCTAAAGCTAGAAGCCTCATTTTTATACATAAAAGCATGATGTGAAACATTATGAGGTTTCCTAGCATTAATTCTCCTAATCTTATGCTCGGGATAACCAGCAGGATCTAAAATATATATCTCGTTATCCTGAGCCATGGGAGCCTTACCCTTAACAAAATTAGACAATTTCTTGGGGGGCATTAAGCTTAACATTGTCTCCCTGTTGGAAGCCAATGCCATCCTTAATGCCAGGGGGTCTCCCATTATAAAGCATGCTACGAGCAAATTTAAAATTTTCATTTTCTAATTCATGCTCGGCAATTTAAGCATCTAGTTTAGCTATATGATCATTTTGTTGTTTAATCATAGCAATGTGATCATGGATAACATCAACATTAATGTCTCTACATCTAGTACAAATAGTAACATGATCAACACTAGATGTAGAGGGTTTGCAATCATTTAATTCATCAATCTTAGCATGTAACATAGCATTTTCATTTCTAAGATTGGAAATAGAAATATTGCAAACATTTAAATCTTTAGCCTTAGAAATTAGTTTATCATTCTCATTCTTAAGGCTAGAAATTGATTCATTCAACTTGTCAATCTTAGCAATCAAACTAGCATTATCATTTTTAAGGTTGACAAGAGAATCATCACAAACATTTGATTTCTCAACCTTAGCAATTAATTTGGCATTTTCAATTCTAAGGTTAGAGATAGTGTCATGGCAAATGCTAAGCTCACTAGTTAATTTTTCACATTTTTCTACTTCCTGAGCATAGGCATTTTTTACTTTAAAATGCCTTTTGTTTTCCTTAATAAGGAATTCCTCTTGGCTATCCAAGAGTTCATCCTTCTCATGAATATCACCTATCAATTCATTTAATTTTTCCTTTTGTTGCATGTTTAGGTTGGCAAAAAGACTAAGCAAGTTATCTTCATCATCACTAGAACTACTCTCATCACTAGATGTAGTATATATGTGAGTGGTTCTAGCTTGTACCTTCTTTTTCTTGCCGTCCTTTGCCATGAGGCACTTGTGGCCGACGGTGGGGAAGGGGAGTCCCTTGTTGACGGCGATGTTGGCGGCGTCCTCGTCAGAGGAGGAGTCGGTGGTGCTTTCGTCGGAATCCCATTCCCGACACACATGGGCATCACTGCCCTTCTTCTTGTAGTATCTCTTCTTTTCTTTCCTCTTTCCCTTCTTGTCGTCGCCCCTGTCACTATCACTAGATAATGGACATTTAACAATAAAATGACTGGGCTTACCACATTTGTAGCATACTTTCTTAGAACGGGGTTTGTAGTCTCTCCCCTTCCTTTGCTTGAGGATTTGGCGAAAGCTCTTGATGATGAGCGCCATTTCCTCGTTGTCGAGCTTGGAGGCGTCGATGGGGAGCCTACTTGATGTAGACTCTTCCTTCTTCTCCTCCGTCGCTTTGAATGCGACGGGTTGCACCTCAGGTGTGGAGGTGCCGCCTTGCTCAACGATTTGTTTGGAGCCTTTGATAATCAACTCAAAGCTCACAAATTTTCCTATAACCTCCTTGAGAGACATTAGCTTATATCTAGGATCACCACGAATTAATTGAACTTGTGTAGGATTGCAAAAAACAAGTGTTCTTAGAATAACCTTGACCATTTCATGGTCATCCCATTTGGTGCTCCCGAGGTTGCGCACTTGATTCACCAAGGTCTTAAGCCGGTTGTACATGGCTTGTGGCTCCTCTCCTTGGTTGAGGACGAATCGACCGAGCTCCCCCTCGATCGTCTCCCGTTTGGTGATCTTGGTCACCTCGTCCCCTTCGTGTGCAATCTTGAGGACGTCCCAAATTTCTTTGGCCGTCTTTAACCCTTGCACCTTATTATACTCCTCTCAACACAAGGAGGCGAGGAGTATAGTTGTTGCTTGGGAGTTACAGTGCCGAATTTGGTCGGCCTCATCCGAATCGTAGTCCTTGTCCCCCACCTTAGGTACCTACACTCCATACTCAACAATATCCCAAAGACTTTTGTGGAGAGATGTTAAATGGAACATCATTTTATTACTCCACATAGAATAATCCTCACCATCAAAGGATGGTGGCTTGCCTAAGGGAACGGAAAGTATTGGAGTGCGCTTAGAAATGCGAGAGTAGCGGAGGGGCATCTTACTATACTTCTTGCGCTCATGGCGCTTAGAAGTAGTGGACGACGAGTCGGAGCCAGAGGTGGAGGGCGACAAAGAGTCGGTCTCATAGTAGACCACTTTCTTCATTTTCTTCTTCTTGTCACCTCTCCGTTGTGACTTGATGGAGGAAGAGGATTCCTCCTTGTGCTTGTGGTCGGACTCCCTCAAGTGAGTTCTTCCCAAGCTTGCGGTCTTGTCGCCGCCGGTCATGATCTCCCTCTTGGCGTGATCTCCTAACATCACTTCGAGTGGTTAGACTCTAATGAAGCACCGGGCTCTGATACCAATTGAAAGTTGCCTAGAGGGGGGTGGATAGGCGGAATCTGAAATTTATAAACTTTAAGCACAACTACAAGCCGGGTTAGCGTTAGAAATAAAATCGAGTCCGTTAGAGAGGGTGAAAACAAATCACAAGCAAATGAAAGCGGATGACACGGTGATTTGTTTTACTGAGGTTCGGTTTTTGCAAACCTACTCCCCGTTGAGGTGGTCACAAAGACCGGGTCTCTTTCAACCCTTTCTCTCTCTCAAACGGGCACCTAGACCGAGTGAGCTTTTCTTCTCAATCAAATGGGTCACTTAGCCCCATAAGGACCACCACAACTTGGTGTCTCTTGCTTTGATTACAAAGGTGTTGAGAATAAGAATGGGGAAGAAGAAAAGCGATCCAAGCGACAAGAACTCAAATGAACACTAAAATCTCTCTCTCACTAGCCACTAATTGTTTGGAGTGATTTTAGACTTGGGAGAGGATTTGATCTCTTGTTTGTGTCTTGGAGTGAAGTCTAGAGCTCTTGTATTGAATGCAAATGGCTGAAAACTTGGATGCAATGAATGGTGGTGGTTGGGGTTATTTATAGCCCCAACCACCAAACCAACCGTTGGGGTTAGGCTGCTGTCGATGGGCGCACCGGACAGTCCGGTCCGCCAGCCACGTCACCCAACCGTTAGGGTTCTGACGGTTTCGACCGTTGGAGCTCTGATATCTTGGTGCACCGGATAGTCCGGTGCCGCACCGGACAGGCACTGTTCACTGTCCGGTGCGCCTCTGGTGCTTGCTCTGACTTCTGCCGCAAACTGCAGCTCTGTCAGGGCACTATGCAGTCGACTGTTGCGCTGATAGCCGTTGCTCCGCTTAGTGCACCGGACAGTCCGGTGGCACACAGGACAGTCCGGTGAATTATAGCGGAGTGCGCCTGGAGAAACCCGAAAGTGAAGAGTTTGAAGTCGATCCTCCCTGGTGCACCGGACACTGTCTGGTGGCACACCGGATAGTCCGGTGCACCAGACCAGGGTTCTCTTCGGTTTCTTTTGCTCCTTTCTTTTGAACCCTAACTCGGATCTTTTTATTGGTTTGTGTTGAACCTTTGGCACCTGTAGAACGTATAATCTAGAGCAAAGTAGTTAGTCCAATTATTTGTGTTGGGCAATTCAACCACCAAAATTATTTAGAAAAAGGTTTGACCCTATTTCTCTTTCACCTAACCCGCCTTATATATCTCGACGAGGTTAGGGTTACATGGGATCAAACATATTACTATTGCTACGTCTATATCTGTGGCACCGACTCTGACTAACATGCAAGCATGTGATTCTGTTGACTTATCTTCTCTGCCTGTGCGGAAGTTAGTTACAAAATAGTCACACCATTGTCTTTGAGCTCTGCATTGTTATCCTCTAGTTTGAACTGACTGGTTAGCCTACAAGGCCTGCTCATCTGACGTGTTGAGGTCGTTTGGAGGCCCATAAACTGAATCTGGCCCATGGATACCTAGGGGATATCTATCCCCACAACCCCGTGTTGAGTGTAGTCTCCATTCTAGCATCGTCGTGTCACCCCTATCGCCCTCACACATCCACTCTGCCATCACACTCTTCGCGACCTCATTTTTCCAGAGACAAGGTCTAACCATAGGAATGTTGGATCCAATAGAATGATAGGATATAAACCAGAGAATCGCCATCCCGCCACCGACAAAATAATCAGCCACACCAACAACGACGACTCAAGGCAAGGTTATAGAACCAACCAAGTGAACGATGGTTTAACACGAAGGTATGGTGGATCTAACCATCGGAACGCTGAACCAGGTGTAGCAATGCTGGCGAAGACGCCGGGACAACGACGCTCCTTCGAAGCGTGTGTGTCGCCCCTCAGATTATTTCATCCAACATTGATGGAACATTTCATTCATCATTCTTCTATTTATTATTAGCTTACAAGGAACAAGTTAGCAAAAGAATCTCCTCTAATTCATAAACCCTGATAAAAAAGAGGAAGATAATCTTGGACTGGTTTGTTTGGTTTCCTACTTAAAGCGCCACAATCTACCTAAGCTTAGTCGTTCGAATTGAAGAACTAAGCTTATGCAGAAAAGTTAGGCATGTTGTGGTGCTTTATGCAGCAAACCAAATAGCCCCTAGATGCTTCTATTGCTACTGAATCTATTTCACAGGCAGTGGCGAAAAAAGAGGTAACTACACCCTGCCCGCACATTCCTTCACTGTCGGATCTGGAGGTTAAAGATCTCGGGACTCTTAGGATTGGGGGTTTTCACGTGCCTTCCTGCAAAAAAGAGGTGAAACCGTGAAAGCCTGCAATGCATTCTCCGGCCGAAATGATGATCAGAAATAGGCAAAGAGAGTTTTGCAAGTCACTCGTAAATAGGGATGGCAAGAGGAAGCTCCCCATCCCTGTCCCTGCTACAAAAAAAATTTTTCCCGCAGTGATCCCAACAAACGCTTGCGGGAGACATTTATTCTCCATCCCCATTCCCCGTATGGATAAATCTCCAATGGGAATCTTCGTTCTAGCTTAAATTATAATTAGGACATACTTCCTTTGTCATTAATTTACTCACTTATATGTTGTCAGATGTAAAAAATCATTATATGTACATCAAAATGAAAACATTTGTATAATGAATGATCTCAATCACTCGCTAAACAGGGATAAGTAATTATCTTGTCACATAAAAGTTTAACGAGTTCCTGCAGGCACAGGGATAAAAAAATGCTTCCCCATACCGTTTACTTGTCGGAGAAGAATTTTTTCTCGTTTACATCACTCTAGGAATGAAACTTCTCCGGCGGTAAGGAGTCAGGATTGGGTCCTCTTTGCCATCTTACTCGTAAAGCGCTTTCCAGCTGGTCAAATAAAATTACTTTTCCAAATCCGGTGCAACGGCTAGGGGCCGGGTGGCTTCCCTTGTTGGTTGGTGCCGAATCCGGCGCGTCGGTGCGATCTGCGTCTGATGGGCGTGGGCGCCGGACCCAGAGGAGCGCGTGACGAGGATCCGAGTCACCCACCGTCCGGCTTGGCGGCACGTGCTGCCTCGGTTCCTGACACTGCTCGGGGCTCGGGTGGTAGAAGAGACGAGCAGGCGCAGCGACCAATGGTTAGGTGAGGTTCGTGTCCAAAGCAGGCACGCATTCCGGGCGGATCCATCGCGTTTGCTCGCCGCGTCCGATTGGAAGCTGCTATGTTCCTACTGCCATGGCTTCGTCGGCAGTTGGGCACGCGGCACTAACCGCAAAACTAGGAAACCCTCGAAACAGAGAGTTGTTTAGAGCACGTGCAATATACGATGGTTAAACAGGATTTAACAATATTGTTGCTATAGACACCATACTCATCCATACCAAATCAGCAAGGTCCTGTTTTGTTCTATCCGAGCAAAAAATTAGCTAATAGTAGAGTGTTTAGTTCCCTAGATAATAGACTAGCTAGTGTACCTTTTCTATTTGAGCTACCACTAAAAAATTATACAGTATATAAGCAGTGTTATCCTAAACGGTAAACAATTGGTCATCATTTGATTAGCGTTTAATCGGACTACACAGACGTTGAAACAGACTAAAACCGGATTATACTAGAATAAACGGATTAAACGGCATAAACTGATTATACTGAGTAACATTTAAACAGCGCTTAAACGGTCTAAACGGCCATTTATGATAACAGTATATAGGTTATAGGTCAATCACCTAGTATTAATTGTCATTAGCTGATGTCTAAATTATAATATAATAATGAAATTCAGGCTGCATACTTTATATAGTCCATTTGTTGCATAATTTTCTATGGCCAACATGGCACGGTGTCGCAGATGCATTGTTTCATCCTTGTTTGATTGGGCTTGGACAAAACAAGCTTGAAACACAGATTCTAATTACAATATTTGACTCATGTCTTGTCTTTCTTGATCGGAGTTGGAATTAATTCACCCTTTGAATTAACTGCTTACTTAACTTTGTGGCATGTTGTCGGCATAAGCACATGGATCACCAGCACTTATTTGCATCAGCTGAGGCAATGATCAATCATGACATGATGATGAGGGCTGCTGCAGCTTACCAGGGATTAAATCTGTTTGGTATTTCTTGGATTATGTCCATTTTTATGCCAAAGCTTAAGTTTAGCTCATGTCACATTGAATATTTAAATAAAAATTACGAGTATTAAATATAGTCTGATTATAAAACTAATTATACAGATTAAAACTAAAAGATGTGACGAATTTATTAAAATTAATTAAGTCTATATTTTATACTTCTAATTGATATTCAAATTTTTTTGATGTGATACGAACTAAACTTTAGTCATGAAAACTAAATACCTCCGGAAATTTATAGGACTTTGCTGGAGATGACTTACTTCAGTACAACCTTTTGTGCTTGACCACCAGAGCTTTGACATATTTCGGTACAACGGTTGTATCCATGATGTACATGTTTTCATTTGATGGGAAAAATGCTAGGCCTACATAGGCGTGTCTACAAGCAAAAGGTGCCCGAGTGTACACCAAAAGTAAGGAGCTTAATATCAAGCGTCCTAAATTTATTATCGAACTGATGTGTGATTTAGGATATTTGGAAATTATTTACCAGATTAATTATGTCATAGATTATGGTATATGCATGTGTTACTTGAAGTTGTTTGTCAAAGCAAAAGGCGCATTATGATAATGTTGCCTTTGCGGTGTGCCGGTGTCGTTCTGTCCGTTGGATCCCATTGTCTTTTTTATGTGTAATGTTTTATATCCAATAGTTTTTTGTTCTTTCATTGTATTAGGGTTAGTTTGAAAACCTCATTTTCCTAAGGGATTTATATTTTCTCAAGGAAAATTAGTTTATTTTCCCTGGGGAAAATAGAAATCCCTTCAGAAAATGGAGTTCCCAAACTAGCCCTTACACTAAAAACTTGCAAGAGTTCTGAGGCACTGGAACGCGCACCCAATGTTCTATTAACTAAAAATCAGATTAGTTTTGCCCCCTTTCCAATCGAAGCGCGCCTCAAATCCAAGTAGAGGCGATAATGGACTCTAATTTTACAATATAAAATTTAAGAAACGAATCGGATTATGATCGGACTCTATTACTATTCATTTTTGAACTAAAATTTATGAAGGACCCTAACTTATTGCAAATAAATATTTGGATCGTGATCCATTGGTACGCCAAATCCAAGCCCTCTACAAGCCACGGTGGTGGCCTCGGGAGGAGGCTGCTCGCTTCCATTCCCCTCCCCGACACCTCTTTGTCGCCAACGGCCGCGTCTCCGGTCCCAACTCGCTGGCTTCCAATACGGCTCTCGTTGTCACACCGGGATTTAAGAACAGATCCAGATGCATCTCACATGTGTTCTAGGATCAAGTCTCACAATATGATGACTCAGTGTACATAAAACAATGTCATATCTTTATTAATTAATATAATTTCTGTACAAAATAATTAAATAAATTACACCATATGATGACAATGGTCCTCCACATCCATAGTTGACTAGGAGATGATGGCTTAGACCTTTCCAAACTCATATTCATGGTCTTCCTCCTGCGATAAATGTTCTTTACCTAGTGTGATTAAAGCAAGAGTGAGCTCTCATACGGTCATCGCTCAACAAGAGTGGGTAATAGTGTAGTGTATGGCTTACTAATGAAAATGGTTAAGGGTGAGCATTACTTTTAATGTTATTAGTAAAAAAATTTATTAGCAATTACTAAGTATAAGTAACTACCATCTCAATTAAATACTTGATCAATATTGAAATCCCTTGATGCAATGCATGACAGACTAACTTTAATTCCATAAATTACTAATGTGAGGGTCCAAACCGCTCATGACCGTGAGCATTGCTGATATACCAGTTTTACACTCGACAGAGGTTGCACATCTTTGCCCATAGGATGTGTTCCCTTTTAGCCTAGGCTAGCTAGACCCTTAAACAATTCCAAGGTGAATGGCTAGGGATCCACTACAAGTCCTTTACAAAGTTCCACTACCTTGAGAAAACCCACTACGATTTCAGGAAGAAGGGAGCATAGGCCTTGTTCTACATTCTGTAACCCGGTCACAGGAATTACAACCAGCACTATGCTCTGTAGCGATGCACACCCCGCTTGACCTTTCGAGTAAGGTAATCGGTTACTAGCTTTTCTAATTAATTGGCAAAGGGTGTCCCATTCCACCCTTGTGGTAGTACTGTTGTCTCATGTGGTCACTCCATGTTCCAATTAACAAAATGATCTTATCATGAACAATAAAAAATATGTTAGCAATAATAATAAAGCATGACCATAATTCATATATAGCATTAATCTCAAAAACTAAGTAGAGCAATAACAAGATAACCCAATAATTCATTTGTATACAAGGTACAAGGTAAACAAAACTAGGTAACATATTAGATCCCATCAAGTTAACTTAACAGTGCAAGTATTGGTGAGATCATAAATATTATTAGGTCAAAGAAAGTGATAAGGACACAACTTGCTTTATACTTATAAATCCAAATGCTCAGGTGCTTCCCCAAACTTGGGCTTTAGGTTCTTTGCTTCTATTGGCAGCAACCACACGTGCGCGCGCGCGCGCGCGCACACACACACACACACACACACACACACACACACACACACATATATATATATATATATATATATATATATATATATATATATATATATATATATATATATGTTATATAGTTATGAGATGGAGGACGATATCCACGAGCCGTCCGGGATGACGTCGAAGATAAACTCGGGCCTGCGATGCACGGTCACTCACCTAGTAGTGTATTATATAAGATTTAACAAGAAAATTTAATGCAAAAAATTCAAAAATGGTCTTTCATAGAACGTCATAGTTTAGATATTCAAATCAATATACATAAGCATAACTTTCTATTTAATCTAAAATTTTTCCATAATACAGTTAAGGTACTCTTGTATATTTCCAGAAATGTTAAATCGATATGTGTTCCCCTCATATGTCAATAGAGCAATAAATAAATTCCTACACAGAGTCGCACCATCCAGTAAAAAAATGTTATAAGCAATATTACCCTCAACTACAAATTACATATATGCTATTATTCTCACCACACTAAGTTGAGCTTTCAAACTACTGTCCCACCACGCCATAAAGTGTAGAGCAACATGACCAGTATTAAGACTGAAAAAGTTGCCAACTTTGTTATATTATAAAATTATAAACATAACATCTATATATATGTTGGTCTTTGTGATCCGACAACACACCAGGGGGTTACCCACGTGATGCTTTTGGGTAGGACGACGTAATTGATCGCGACTCGATGGTTCATGTCGTAGCACGCTAGGATAACTTGCAGACTTATATAGGTTTGGGTCGCGTAGTGTTGCGTAATACCCTACTTCTTGTGGTGGTTTTGGTATTGATATGAGGATTACAAGCTGAGAGTTGTGGGTAAGGTGGGCTAAGGTGAAATGAAATGGCAGGGGTTCCCTCTCGGTCTTATATACATGATCAGAGAGAATTATCTCATTACAAGGTGTGAATTCTATCTACTCGCTTATCTACTTCTTTGTCGCAGACCGTATCCCTACATATCCAGAGTCCTCCTCACCTATCTGTATGAGTTACCGCCGAGGGTTTAGCCCATCGGGTGTTCCCAACTACACCACCCGATATATCTGTGCTCCCATGGCGCTTAACTAGGGCGTCAGTCTTTGCCAGCTTAGATTGGGCTCGCCTAGCCGGGCTACATCTCGCTGGCTCATCCCGTAGGACGACCTAGTAGAAGGCCTGTCAGGTGGCCCATGACACGTTTTTGTGTTCATGAGGACCCGAGGGATATCAATCCCCCACAAGCCCTCGAGGCCCAAGTTGACTTTTGAGAGTAGTTGGTTTGAGACTCTAAACGAGAACAGCATGCCATATGATGGCTGGGCCAAGGGTGACCTATTTGCAGCCCTTGGAATTGGAATAAAGAAAATATAAAACTGATAAATAGATTTGATTTAATCGATTGTGGGGGTGCCATCGGCCGTAGCCCTTCATCTATATAAAGGGGGGAAGTCTGGACCCATTACAAGTCGTTTCCCGAGTTAATCCCACGGTTTTAGCTAGCAAACCCCGCAAGAAACTCGAAACCCTAACTGATTCTGCGCACGCGCGGACCGTCCGTGCCACCACTGTGGACCGTCCAGACCGCGGACCTTCAAGCATCAGGGCCATACCGTCCGCATGGCCAATTTGTGTCCTCAACACAAGACTTATGGATAAGCCACACAATTACTTCAAAGTTGGAAAAACTCACTAATTCTACTTCAGTGCACTGTTCACTATCTAAAATCTCAGAATTCTGCCAGTCTCACTTTGGATCACCCTTTTCTCCAAGTTCCAGATGCTTCTAAGGTTAAGTGACTTAACCAAGTTGAGACTGCTAAAGTTGCTCTACATGTTTAGTACAATGATCCTTAGCTAGAACCTCATGGATTCCAAACTACCAAAGCCCAAAGGTTGCATCAAACACACAAATTCAGACTCTGGTTTTTTACTAAGTCTGAAATCCAGAACAAAACATTGTATCTTTGGACCACTTTTACTACCAGTTCCAAATGACTTTAAGGGTATCTACCTTGAGTAAACTTATACACCAACATGTGGTATTTTACTTTGTTACAATACCCTTAGTCCATAACTGTATGTATTGGCCACTAACAGGCCTCCAAAGTTGCTTCACACTGCAAGAACTGGAGTTCTAAAATTTCACTAGTCAGAATTTCGAGATTTAAGATTCTACTTTGGATCAAGGTTTACAAACAGTTCCATATAGTTTTAGGGACGAGTAACTTAATCAAGTTTGTGCACCTAGTGTAGCTCTACAGCTTTGTTACAATAAGCATCCCCAAACTATCCATAGATTGAAAGTTATAAAGACCCAAATACAGTTAGTTCATAATATTTTTTAGAACTCAAAACCCGAGGTCAAAACTTAGTTTTGAGTTTTTCTCCATTTCTTCCTATAAAACCTGGAAATCTCTACACATGAAAGTTGTTTGGTTTAGAAAACTCTATAACTATGGTATTTTGTCTTTTGGCAAAATATTGCTAGATCACAAAAATCCACTATTGGGGTCAAACTGAAGTTTCTCAAACAAGGTTTTCTACTCTCTACTGATCACCACATCAAAATTGGATGGTTTTTATTCTAGTGAATGCATTCTAGGTATATTACAACACAAAGTCGACCTCTATATAACACAGGCGAGTGTTTGAGCCTCCTTGGGCTTGTTACTACATCACTCGCATGCATATCATAGTGTTGGATGCAGGAGATTGAGATTTGAGAACTCTATCATCTCATGACTCTCTGACACCGCTATCCTCCTACGCTGCTTTGGTCATCAATGCTGCTCGGAGAGCTTTGTGGTCCCTCAGCCATACCTATCAGCAGTTGCTGCACGACACGACGTACATGCACCTTCCCCTACTTCCTCATGGAGAAAGCCAAACAAGTGTTGTTCCAGGTGAAGCAGGAGAAGATCGCCTGAACACCCTTGTAGGTGTGGTGGTAGGTCTTAACACTGATCTGGATAGTGCTACCCTAGATCTTTTAAGGGTACATGAAGATGCACATGCAAGTATTGCAGCACTCGAAGGTCAACTTGAAGGGAGGAATCCACCCGAAGCACAAGTCCCCGCCATAACTATGTCCCCGCCCCGCAAGAGGATTCACTATGGAGCCCTAGGATCTATTACTAGGTTACTTTAAAGTTTTATGAGTCATAATGTAATAAGTTCTATTTTTCGTTAGACGACAAAACTCCTTATGATACTATGATTATAATAACAACCATGTGATGCTGATGTTTGCATAATGTTTAATTTGGATTTTTGCTTGAGTGTAATGATCTCATGGAATGATGGCCATAAGAACATTTAAAATTAATAAATTAGCTTAACTTTAGTTAAAAGCAATTCCCCCTAGAATCTTTCTCTACTCTTCACTTATGTAATGGATGCACTTTCTAACCAATTAGATGGTGACCACTCGCTTAGGTCCCAAACAAACACACCCGATGGTTAAACAAGATCATTTCATATTAAATGGAACGTGGAGTGACCACCCAAGATAACAGTGCAACCACGAGTGCTATCATGACTCTGGCTTTAGTAATTAGCTCTATAGACTTAGTGCTTAGCAACCCTACCTAAAAGATGGGAAAGAGGGGCGGCAGTGGTTTTGTGGCAGCTGATGTTAACATGGGGTGGTAGTCTTGGCTAAGTTACCTCGCCTAGAGAGCCATCAATACTGATGTGAAAACCTTAGCAGGTGGCTTTGTACTAAGGATATTTTTTGAAAGCCACATAATGGATCCCTAGCAATTCACCTCGATAGTATTTACGGGTCCTTACAACCTAGGCTAGATGGGATACATGGCATGTGGGTAAAGTTGTACCACCTCTGCGGAGTGTAAAACTGATATATCAGTCGTGCTCACGGTTAAGAGCAATCTGGACCCTTACATGATAATTAAACTTAAAGATGGAGAATAAATCGTGATCCGGTGACTTTAAAATGGTTTGCTTAAGTGGTTTCACTTAAGTGCTTTTGGGATATAATCATATTCTTATGATTAATTGGAATTTTGGGATACACTTACAATTAGTAAGTTAGGCATTGTTAATAAAATATTGACCAACTAAAATGCTTACCGCTTAAACATAGCCTACCTTGTTAACCTTGCATAATTCCTCCCAATTGCTGAGCCCCCACCACAAGTGAGCTCACCCCTTGCTAAATTTTTTATTAGAAGCTGATAAGGAAGACTTTGACGATGGTAGCTGTGGCGGAACCGCCCGAATTATTCCAACTTAAGTGCCTAAGTCCCACCTTAAAGGCTAGACCACACTTAAATAGGAATAAAACGTTAGTCCCTCGGATCTAGTCCGACGAGGCCACTAACAGGATCAAGTACCACATGCTCACTCGAAGGTGAGGCACAGAGCAAATACAATAAATCATAAAACCATATATTAAGGAGTATTAAATTTATTACAACATCATCGGAGTTTAGCAAAAGTGGTGATCATTGTTCGGAATGCAGCAGAATAAAACTAACGACAAATAAACGGAGAGATGGGGAAGCCTGTCCCATCACTCATCATGCTCCTCCCCTGCCAAGGTAGGGTCCCACTCGACTGTCCAACCCGGTGGCAAGATGGACGGCCAAGTCACTCTAGCAACCATGTCCTCCAAGGAACCTGTAAAAATTATGCCACAAGCAAGGCTGAGTATACTAATACTCAGCTAGACTTACCCGGTGTGAGGCGTCTACTGCTCTACCTCTAGACATGCAGCTGTTTGGCTGAGGGGTTTGGTTTGCCAAAAGTACTAGCTGAGTCTAAAATCAAGTTTTTGTGTGACTCTCTTAAGACTAAATGTGTACCTATCTAGTCATACATGGTATCAAACATTTAGCATTCAACATCTTTTGCCAAATCAACACATTTCCACTTGTTACTCAATGCAGTACAATGGATCAAGCAGACTCATTAGCTGCGAGAAGCAGACGATTCGAATCGAGTTTTTATCCTTGCAAGGTAAACCTAAACACACGACGTGGCGAGGCACTCCGTCCCCACACATATCAACCGTCCCCATCGATTCCCCGTCAGCAGAGAGGGGCTCACCGCCTTGGCATACAATGCCTCACTGACCCCGACTGTCATCGTGCAGTGACCGCACTTGTACCCACCATAACCGGAATGGGAGACCACGTCTCAGGTTGCGTGAGGAGGGCAATCTGCTGCCAGGTTCACTCAGGTACTAGGCTTACCGATTTACCATATTTCTCGGCATGTGCTTAGTACGTTCAAACGCTTGACATAGGTATCCGCACGTTAATCCTTATTCCAATTTCTGTCTCATAAACAACGCATCCCCATGGATCCGTGTCCACAGACCATCATCATTCCAATATAAAAATGGATACAATCAATTCCTGACTTCGCGCGAGTGCTAGAAAAATCACTCGACTTCTACCGAGATCCCTAATTAGCAAAGCAGCTACTTGACCTAGCATACTAGTATCCATCTCAAAGGTATCCTGAGTCATGCAACTAAGGTTCCAAACAACTCCTACACTTAAGTGCGCATTACAAACCTACAAACAATAAGTGTAGTAAAGTAGCATAATAAGTAGGTTATGCATAAAACCGGGGCTTGCCTTCCAAAGCTGGGGCAGGCAGATCCTCGATGGCAGGCTCTGGTGCTAGATCCTGGGCTACCTCCTGAGCAACTCCTTGCTCCGGCACGAGGATGTACTCCCCGTCAGCGAGATTACAGTCTATCGAATGCAATGAATAAGATATATGCTTATTAATGACATGATAAATTGTAGGTGTTATGCATGGTAAAATAGTACTAAGTGTAGGGGTACTCAAGGGTTTCTTGTGGGTATACTTAAGGGTTTTGCACTTTCATCTTTGAGATTTTGAATGAAGTTACACTTTTTAATTATATTTTTATGTTCCATGGGGTACTTGAAAGGTTTTGGTTGTACATTATCTAATTATCCCAACATTTCCCTTTGACTTTCCACTGCTTCTAAATAAGCATTTTGAACTATCATGGTCAGATTACATTTTTCAAAAATGTCATAAAAATTACAGCGGGTAAACATTTACCATTGTGGGTTATTCTAGAAGTTTGAGGCTGAAATTAATTCAGACACTACTTGTGTAAAATTATCAAAAGTAAGGGGAAAAAGGGCACTTTATACTATAGCTCTAATTTAGGTGAGGTCTCTGCACTAAATTTTATTTTTGTCAAGATTCGTAGGTGATATTAAGCCTCTGTGTTAAAAATCACAGAAAAAGTCCTACTAGATATTTAGTTGTGATTTTCTAAAGATTAATGCTAAAAAGGTACTTATAACTAACTTGTTATTTGAAAAATATCAAACAACAAAACTCATAGTTTTCCTATATTCATAATAAAAAAAATATTTGTTATCCAAAGGTTTGGGGTGCTTTCTCGTTAGGATTATTTTTCTAAGATTTTCCTAAGTTTTCATTGTTCTCATAAAATAAAAGGTAATGCATTTCTTTTGTACTAACAGAGGGTTTAACAACATTTTCCAGTGAACTATACTAAATAAGTGAGCTAGCAAAAATGTGGTTACCCCCTGGTTCTTATTTTAAACTACTTTTTCTATTTTCTTTAACTTTGGACTAAAAATGATTTAAATGGTAAACCCTACCTTAATTTGGTGTACTGAGGGGTATATTATTTTTAAACAGGTTAGGGAGTGATTAAGTACTTCTTTGATTTTTCTTAACCCCAGTCTAATAGTGTAACTATTTTTCTCTCTTTTATTTTGCTTTTGGCTAGAGCACTATTTAATTCAGAACTTTAAATTCTTATACAACACTTAGGGGGTTTTGTATTTTTCCTAAGTAGTTTACCTTATTTAGAATCTGGCAAAATTGGTTTGACTAAATTTGGTTGAATAAAACTGAAGTTATGAATTTTACAAGCTCTGTTTGTATTTAAAAGAGAAATGTTTAAAAGGTTTTCTGGAAAACCAGTTTACACCGAGGACCCTAGGCTTTTCCTAAAACAATCCTTTAACTTATACCCCTGCGCAACTATTCCTCTGAGTCTCTGACAATTCAAAACCCCCCGACTTCTATTCCTTCTTCCCCGAGGTCCCTCCCCCCTTTTGAACAGTACCCACGGAAGTAAATAGGGTGGTGTGGCTTACCAGCGATGAGGGAGGTCCGGCGAAGGGCGGGGTTGGCTCCGGGAAGTCCTTGCGGTCACGGTGAGGTACGGCTTGACGACGGTGATGGCCGGAATCGGCCGATCCACGTGCGCAGGCGGGCGATCTCGTCGGCCGCGGGTGCTCTAGCCTATCCACGACGATACAGTTCAATCCAAGGGCACGGGAAGAATCACGGGGTGCTAAGGAGTCTACCCGTGCAAGGAATTGAAGAAAGGCTCACCGTGGAGGTTGGTCCACGTTCGCCGGCGGTCGAGTGAAGTCTGTGACCTTGATCTGTTGTCTCCGGCGAGGCAGAGCTCGATTCCTCGCTCTAGGAGCTTCACCGAGGCACGTAGAGTCTCTCTCGAGGGTCGGACGGGGCTGGGGATGGCTCGGTTGGCCGGTCTACGGTGGTGGGTGCTCGGGCGGCTGCTGGCACGCTGTGCGCCGGGCAAACGCCAGTGATCTTGCGCTCCAGTGAGGTCGAGAGCGAGCGGGGGCGTACGGTTGAAGGCTTGGCTGGCTTTATTGGCGCGGGCGCAGGCAATGGCACGGGCTCGGCTTGGCGCGACGCGGGGCGCGCGGGGTCGGGCGTGCTCTAGCGAGTTCAGGGCACGTTGAACACGTGGAGGTGTGTTTCTGCCCTTGTTCAAAAGCTTGCTGAGATCGCAAACATGTGAATCTTGGCAAAAATCCGGCGCAGACCTCTTCCTGGCACCTAGGGTTGTCTCTTGTATGTGAGTTCTAGTGGCAGATATGCCCTTGGTAGGGAGATTTGCGGACGCTAATTCTGGGTTGTCTCACTGTTCACCCCGAGACAAAAGTGCTGTCAAATCGTGTCAAACGAATTTGGCTCGGGTTCAAACTTTTCCAGTGGGTTCCTTAGGTGTTTGGCTCCTTTTTGATATTCAGGCCAAGTGGTTTTGATGCCATTTACTAAGTGAACACGCCTGATCTTTAGATTAGGGTTTATTTTTGACTTAGAGAGGATTAGAGAGCTCTAGTGTGCTTTCCACTTAAAGAATGGATTTGGGGTCTTTAAGGGGCCTTTTTGTATTGTTTCCCCTCTGCATTTTGTAGATTATAATGTTACTTAAACTTTGGTTAAGGATTAACTCATGATTTGCACATTTGCTTAACCTTTCCCTTAAACCAGGGTTTTGGGAGTTAAGGGCTCAAGAAGGGTCTAGGGTTTAATCTTCTCTTGCCCAAGGTGACAATTGCTCAAAACATTTGGGTAAAGCTTTTGTCATTAACATTCTTAGTTAACCCATGGTTCCAAGGTTTTAGAGCTCCCTCTCCTCCACTTAACCACATGAGATAACATGTCATGAGTACAAGTAGGGAGTTAGGGCCATGGTAACACCTGGGGTGTTACAACCCTCCCCCCTTAAAGGAATCTCGTCCCGAGATTTGGGTAGGGTTCCTTTAGAGGGGTCCAAGAAGGTGTGCTTGGGTGTTGTAGATCCCTTTTTCCATGTTGTTCTAATTAACTACTCTTCGAATGTCATTCTCTTTGCAACTTCAGAAGGAAGCCCTTTTTGATTTCTTTCCACAACTTTCTCTACTCTTAACAACTAGGTTTTTCTTATATTTAGATTCAAGGGTCGGTGGGGGTGGGGGTTTTGGATTACGTACTGACTCCTTTGGGCAGAAACTCGGGGAAGCGAGAATGTAGAAAATCCTCAGTCTCCCACGTAGCCTCTTCTACTGAATGGTGGCTCCACTGAACCTTATACATCCTGATCGACCTTGCTCGAGTTGATCTCTCCTTTTGGTCCAATACCTTGACGGGGTGCTCTTGATAAGATAAGTCTGGTTCTATCTCCACTTCTGGTTCCGGTAGCACTTCCGTGGGTAAGCGGACACACTTTCATAGCTGAGATACGTGGAACACATCATGAACTACTGACATATGGGGTGGCAACTTCAATTGATATGCTACAGGTCCACAAGTCTCTTGGATCTCATAGGGTCTAATGTAGCGAGGAGCTAACTTGCCCTTGATTCCAAATCTCTGAACACCTTTGGTGGGTGACACCTTAAGATAAACATGATCTCCCACTTCAAACTGTAGAGGCTTCCTCCTCTTGTCATGATAGCTCTTTTGCCTGGCCTGAGCAGCCTCTAAGTTCTTCTTAATGACTCTGACTTTCTCCTCTGCTTCATGTACCAGGTCAGTTCCAAATATTTCCCTTTCTCCAGCTTGTGACCAATTTAGCGGTGTCCTACACCTTCTCCCATACAAGGCCTCAAAAGGTGCCATCTTTAGGCTGGACTGGTAGCTATTATTATAAGAGAACTCTGCCAATGTAAGACACTTGTCCCAATTCTTCCCATAGTGCAACACACATGCCCTCAACATGTCTTTGAGAATTTGATTCACTCTGTTAGTCTGACCATCTGTCTGAGGATGGTATGCTGAGCTCCTAATCACAGTGGTTCCAAGTGACTTTTGGAGCTGCTCCCAAAAGCGTGCCACAAACAGTGCTCCTCTGTCAGATACAATAGTCTTCGGAATTCCATGCAAACGCACTATTTGATCAACATAGATTTCTGCATATTTCTCTGTCTTGTGGGTGGTATGCACTGGCAAGAAATGAGCGGTCTTAGTCAGCCTATCCACAATGACCCAAATGGAATCGTGGTGTCGAGAGGTATTGGGCAATCCTACAATAAAATCCATGCAAATATCCTCCCATTTCCAAGATGGTATGGGAAGGGGCTGTAAGGTGCCTGCCACCTTCAAATGACTGGCCTTGACTCTTTGGCAAGTGTCGCATTCAGATATATACTTAGCAATCTCCCTCTTCATTCTGGTCCACCAGTACAAGGATTTGAGATCATGATACATCTTGTTACTGCCGGGGTGCATGGAGAATTTGGAAAGGTGAGCTTCATCCAATATTTTCTTTCTGAGCTCGGAATTTTTAGGAACAACCAATCTGTCTCCAAACCATAGAATTCCCTTGCTGTCTTGACAGAAGCATTTGTACTTGTCCACCTTTTGTTCAATCATTTCCTTAATGACTTGAACACCCTTGTCACCGATCTGTGCCATGACTATTTGCTCATGCAAAGTGGGCTCCACTGAAATATAACTCAAGGCACCTGAGGAAACAACTTCTATGTTTAGCTTGCACAACTCGTCACACAGGGTGGCAATTTTGGAATCTATACTCACACAGTTACACTGGGCCTTCCGGCTTAAGGCATCTGCCACAACATTGGCCTTGCCAGGATGGTAATGCACTTCCAAATCATAGTCCTTGATTAATTCCAACCATCTTCTCTGTCTCATATTAAGATCAGCCTAAGTGAAAATATATTTGAGACTCTTGTGATCAGTATAGATATTATAATGAGCTCCCATTAAGTAATGTCTCCATATCTTCAGAGCATGAACGACGGCTGCTAACTCTAGATCATGAGTGGGGTAGTTCTGCTCATGAGGCCTGAGTAATCTGGATGCATAGGCAATAACTCTGTTGTCTTGCATCAAGACACATCCCAATCCGGTGCCTGAAGCATCACAATAAACTCGAAGGGTTTGGTGTTTTCAGGCTGAGCTAACACGGGTGCTGTTGTCAAATGCTGCCTCAATGTATGAAAGGCCTCTTAACATTTCTGACTCCATTCATACTTTATCCCTTTCTTCAGCAACTCAGTCATTGGCTAGGCAATCCTGGAGAAATCCGGAATAAATCACCGATAATACCCTGCCAATCCTAGAAAACTCCGAATCTGCCATACAGTGGTAGGAGGTTTCCAATGCATCACTTCTTGTACTTTCTCAGGATCAACTGATACCCCTAATAGAGCTGGAGTGCCCGATCTTTCGGTGAGTGGAGATAATTTCGATTTGGTGGAAGTAGACCCTCATGATCCGACTACGACGAGCGAACCCGAAGCGCCAATGCAATCGCTGAACCAACTCCCAATGGTTACTGACCTTGCTGCTGCGAGATCGGCCTGATCATGAAGATCGTTTCCCGTGCGCAATCGAAGAACGAACAAGAAAAAGATGCGAGCAATCTTAATATCACTCGAGGTGGAGTTCTGAATCACAGAGGACAGCACGTATTTGTGCGTGTTCTGGGGTAGCTAAAGCTAGATCTAAAACAAAACTCGAAAAATAAAGGAGGCGCAGCTCCTGGATAAATAGAGAGGGGCACAGCCCCTAGGGCGGCCAACCCTAGGTCGTCCATTATGGGCCGCAGTTGGGCTGGTCGTCTATTCTTCCGGGCCTTCGTTCTTTAACAGCATGATGTAGTTCAATTCTCTTGCACGGGCCCGAGTCACTGGCCTAGGTGGAAGGGGTGGCGCCTGGACTGGGGAAGATGGTGCCTGGGCTGGAGAAGGTGCTGCTGGTGTAGATGTGGTCGTGTTGGTGTTGATGTCCTCATCATCCTCCCCTTCTTGAACTGAAGTCGTCCTCGACGGCAACTCCTCATCTTCTCCCACATACGGTTTCAAATCTGCAACATTAAAACTAGTGGAAACACCAAACTCCGCAGGCAGGTCAAGGATATAAGCATTATCATTAATCTTGGTTAGTATCTTAAAAGGACCAGCAGCACGAGGCATCAATTTAGAACGGCGCAAAGTAGGAAAACGATCCTTTCTCAAATGCAACCAAACCATATCACCAGGTTCAAAAGTAACTAGTTTCCGGCCTTTACTACCAGTAATCTGATATTTAGCATTAGCAGCAGCAATGTTTTGTTGAGTTTGTTCATGGAGATTAATCATTTGTTCAACATGTGCAAGAGCATCTATGTGTGGGGCGTCCGCAGCATCAAGCGAAAACAAAGCAATAGGCGCCCTAGGAATGTAACCATAAACGATTTGAAAAGGGCACATCTTTGTAGAAGAATGTGTTGCATGATTATAAGCAAACTCAACATGAGGCAAGCAATCCTCCCAACGTTTCAAATTTTTGTCTAAAACAGCCCTAAGCATGGTAGACAAAGTTCTATTAACTACCTCAGTTTGACCATCAGTCTTAGGGTGACAAGTGGTGCTAAACAGCAATTTAGTTCCCAATTTATTCCACAGAGATCTCCAAAAATGACTCAGAAACTTAGGATCACGATCCGAGACTATTGTATTGGGAATACCGTGCAAACGAATAATCTCTCTAAAAAACAATTCAGCAACATTGCTAGCATCATCAGTCTTATGACAAGGTTTGAAATGAGCCATTTTGGAGAATCGATCAACAACCACAAAAATGCTATCCCTCCCCTTCTTAGTTCTAGGCAATCCCAAAACAAAATCCATCGAAATATCAAACCAAGGGGAAGTGGGAACAGGCAAAGGCATATACAAACCATGGTTGTTCAACCGTGACTTAGCTTTCTGACAAGTAGTGCAGCGTGCAACAAGGCGCTCAACATCAGCGCGCATCCGAGGCCAAAAGAAGTGCGCAGCCAACACCTCATGTGTCTTGTAGACGCCAAAGTGCCCCATGAGACCGCCTCCATGTGCTTCCTGTAACAACAAAAGACGAACCGAGCTAGCTGGAACACACAGCTTGTTAGAGCGAAACAGGAACCCATCCTGTATGTGAAATTTGCCCCATGGTTTCCCATTAATATAATGGCCGAAAGCATCTTTAAAATCAGCATCATCAACATATTGATCTTTCACAGTGTGCAAACCAAAGATTTTAAAATCTAACTGTGACAGCATGGTATAGCGACGAGACAAAGCATCAGCAATAACATTGTCCTTCCCGTTCTTGTGTTTAATAATGTAAGGAAAGGACTCAATGAATTCTACCCATTTAGCATGACGATGGTTCAGATTTGTTTGGGTATGAATATGTTTTAAAGCCTCATGATCAGAATGGATTATGAACTCACGATGCCAAAGATAGTGCTGCCATGTATGCAAAGTGCGCACTAAAGCGTAAAGCTCCTTATCATAAGTAGAATATTTCAGACTAGCACCGCTTAATTTTTCACTAAAATAAGCAACTGGTTTTCCTTCTTGTAACAAAACAGCACCTAGCCCAATACCGCTAGCATCGCATTCAAGCTCAAACACTTTATTAAAATCAGGCAATTGCAATAGGGGAGCTTGGGTTAACTTATCTTTCAAAGTGCTGAACGCTTCCTCCTGCGAATCACTCCAAGCAAATGGCACATCTTTCTTTGTAAGCTCATGTAGAGGCGCTGCAATGGAGCTAAAATCACGAACAAATCTGCGGTAGAAACCGGCAAGTCCAAGAAAGCTCATGTAGAAGTCCAAGAAAGCTATCCACCTCAATGCCCTGTGGAGTAACGACATAACCAAGAAACGAGACACGTCGTGTACAAAAGATGCATTTTTCCATGTTAGCAAATAACTGGCCAGCACGCAATGCATCAAAAACAACACTTAAATGTTCCAAATGCTCTTTCTTAGATTTGCTGTAAATAAGGATATCATCAAAATAAACAACCACAAACAATCCTATGAAGGGCCTTAGAACTTCATTCATCACTCGCATAAAAGTGCTGGGAGCATTAGTCAATCTAAACGGCATAACCAACCATTCATATAAACCAAATTTCGTTTTAAAAGCCGTTTTCCATTCATCACCCAGTTTCATTCTAATCTGGTGGTAACCACTACGCAAATCAATCTTAGTGAAAATAATGGCACCACTAAGCTCATCTAGCATATCATCAAGCCGTGGTATAGGATATCGATAACGAATAGTGATGTTATTAATAGCACGACAGTCTACACACATACGCCATGACCCATCTTTCTTGGGAATAAGTAACACAGGAACAGAGCAAGGGCTAAGAGACTCATGAATGTATCCCTTGTCAAGCAACGCCTGTACCTGGCGCTGAATCTCCTTCGTCTCATCCGGATTTGTACGGTACGGTGCGCGGTTCGGAAGCTGTGCACCGGGAATGAGGTCGATCTGGTGCTCAATGCCACGAAGTGGTGGGAGACCCGGTGGTAAGTCTTTGGGAAAAACATCAGCGTACTCCTGCTTAAGGTTAGCAACCATAGGGGGAATAGCCAAAGATGGTGCATCATCAAGTGAAATGAGGACACTAGAACATATAAGTGCATAGCATGGCAAATGAGCACCGTGTAGATCATCAAAATCAGCACGTGTAGCAAGTAAAACAGGAGCCTTCAACTTGATTTTAGAAGGAACAGAGGGCGATGGATCAAGTTGTTTAGCAGTTATAGCAGCTCGGGCAAGATCATCTTTAACAATTTGTTCAGGTGTCATTGGATGTATAATTATTTTCTGACCCTTAAAAATGAAAGAATAATGATTCGAACGACCATGATGCAAGCTATCAGTATCATATTGTCAAGGTCGACCAAGTAACAAAGAGCATGCTTCCATGGGAATAACATCACAATCAACAAAATCAGAATAAGCACCCATGGAGAAAGGAACGCGCACGGAACGTGTGATTTTTATTTTACCACCATCATTAAGCCATTGAATTTGATATGGGTTTGGATGCTTACGAGTGGGTAACGATAACTTTTCAACCAGCATGGTACTCGCCAAATTGTTACAACTGCCGCTGTCGATAATGATGTGAATTGACCGCTCCTGCACAACACCCTTTGTATGGAACAGAGTGTGTCGCTGATTCTTCTCGGGCAAAGCGACCTGTGTACTGAGAACACGCTGCACAACAAGACTTTCATACCTATCAGCGTCGCCCGAGTTGACATGTACCTCTGCCTTAGCTGCATGGTCAGTGGCAAGTAGTGCATGTTCAATTTCTTCAGAATCACTAGCGGAAGAGTACTCACCATCGTCACGAATGAGCAAAGTGTGCTTGTTTGGGCAGTCCCGAATCACATGGACAAATCCTCTATAGCGATGACACTGAATATCCCGTGTACGACCTGTGGGTGGGGCAGTGCTGAGGTGGATGTCGAGCTTCGTCCTGCAAAAGGGTTAGAATATGGCTTCGAGCGGCGTCCCTGCACTTCACGTTCAGCTTTGCAAGCATATTCAAATAAAGTAGTCATATCATAATATTCCTTATAATCAAGTATATCTTGGATTTCGCGGTTTAAACCACCACGAAAACGTGCCATAGCAGCGTCATTGTCCTCCAATATCCCATAATGAATCATACCTTTTTGTAACTCCTGGAAATAGTCCTCAACAGATTGAGAACCTTGCTGAAAACGCTGCATTTTATTAAGCAAATAACGAGCATAATACGAAGGCACAAATCGATGTCGCATCGCAGCTTTCAACTGATCCCAAGTGGTTGGAATGGTAGTGGGATGTTTTATTTTAAACTCACGCCACCAAATTAAAGCAAAATCAGTAAATTCACTAATAGCAGCTTTAACCTGAGAATGTGCAGCAATATCATGGCATGAAAATTTTTGTTCAACCTCTAACTCCCAATCAAGATATGCAGCAGGATCATATTTGCCATTAAAAGGTGGAATTTTAAATTTAATCTTAGAAAATAAGTCATTAGGGGGATGACGAACCACACGGCGTGCACGACCACGGCGATCTCCATCGTCCCACTCAGTGTCACCGCCGTAGTCCTGCTCCATCTTTGTGGTCAACGCATCAAGGCGTGCTAGGATGGTGTCGAGTGTGGCGCGAGTCGCCATTTGAGCAAGGTCAAGCTGGTTGAAACGCTCGGTCGTCGAAGTGACCGTTGAATCAAGTCGTTCATGTATCGTCCTAATGTCAGTAGCAAGTCCATCAACTTGTTCCCTTACTTCCAGCAACTGGGCATCCACCGTGTTGTGTGCTCCTGCCATAGTTAGCGCAAACACCAAAACACCAAAAGAAGAAAAAAACCAACGACAAAAACAGGGGTGTACTGCTCACAAGGCGCTCACACTAGTGCTGTTATCAAATTCTTATCCGTTCTTACCAAGCCACAGTGGTGAACTGCAACCAACAGGTGGAACCGATGAAAGATTGGATGAGCGATTGCCTGGAGAAACAGAAGCCTGCTCGTCGTAGAAATATGTGGAGTTCTGGGTAGGCTGCACTCAAGTCAATGATTAGCAGAATCAAACAATAATGCAAAGTTGAATTATAGTGCAACACACGAAACTATATTGCTGGCCACAAGTGCAAAGGACGGATGGAACTAGCAGAATGGCAGTACCGTAAATATTGTGCTAGCGAGGCCACTAGTAGGAATCAAAAGTGATTTTGGTTTTCTTTTTTGTATGATTTTTTTGATATTTTTCTCAGCACAAGAAGCAACAAAATAGGAGCTACACGAGGTTTTACCTAAAACAGAGATAAGATGTGGTCTACAGAAAATCAGGAAGTTCTCTGAAAAGCGTGCGAGAACTTTGACGAATTTTTTTCTTTATTTTCCTAAATTTTTTTGACAATTTTGTCGAAACCCAAAGAGACCAAAGGTCAGTTTGGCCGGCCTCAGAATGGTGTCAACAAGCTCCTGTAAAAATTTCAGATTTTTTGGACACCCGAGCAAAAAGTTATGCCCGGTTTATGGAAGGTAACTCAAGTTATGTTTTAAAACGACCGGGATGAAACAATCGTATCCTTTCTCCTTCGTTTTCTTTTTTTTTGTTTCTGTTTTTTTGTCGTAACCGAAGGAAAAAAATAAGGAAGCGGCCGTTGACTCGGTTTGTTTTTTTCTGTTTTTTTCGTAACCGAAGGAGAAAAACAAGGAAACGGCCGTTGAATCGGTTTGTTTTTTCTGTTTTTTTTGACGTAACCGAAGGAGAAAAACAAGGAAACGATGTTGACTCGGTTTGTGGCATGATCAAACGGGAGATGGTGGCGGCGCTAGGTTTTGAATGGTGGAAGAACACAATGCAACCAGCAACAAATGACGCGAAAGCACATAAATTCAACAATGCAGATTATTGAAAGAAAGTGCGAGGCTCAAAAGGGTGTTGGGATAAGGTCTAACCTGAATTTTTATGTGGTTTTGTGGACTGTAGGAAAAAAACACTCGATAAACTCACCGATCAACTTGGAAATCTGATACCACTTGATAGAGCTGGAGTGCCCGATCTTTCGGTGAGTGGAGATAATTCTGATTTGGTGGAAGTAGACCCTCACGATCCGACTACGACGAGCGAACCCGAAGCGCCAATGCAATCGTTGAACCAACTCCCAATGGTTACCGACCTTGCTGCTGCGAGATCGGCCTGATCACAAAGATCGTTTCCTGTGCGCAATCGAAGAATGAACAAGAAAAAGATGCGAGCAATCTTAATATCACTCGAGGTGGAGTTCTGAATCACAGAGGACAGCACGTATTTGTGCGTGTTCTGGGGTAGCTAAAGCTAGATCTAAAACAAAACTCGAAAAATAAAGGAGGTGCAGATCCTGGATAAATAGAGAGGGGGCACAACCCCTAGGGGTGGCCAACCCTAGGTCGTCCATTATGGGCCGCAGTTGGGCTGGTCGTCTATTCTTCCGGGCCTTCGTTCTTTAACAGCATGATGTAGTTCAATTCTCTTGCACAGGCCCAAGTCACTGGCCCAGGTGGAAGGGGTGGCGCCTGGACTGGGGAAGATGGTGCCTGGGCTGGAGAAGGTGCTGCTAGTGTAGATGTGCTCGTGTTGGTGTTGATGTCCTCATCAACCCCCTCCTAAGAAATGGTGTGACCCAAAAACTTTATTTCTTTCAGCCAGAAATCACATTTGGACAACTTAGCATATAGGCAATGATCACGCAGTCGTTGAAGTACGATGCGTAGATGCTTAGTATGCTCATCTTCATTTTTGGAATAAACCAGAATGTCATCAATAAAGACCACCACAAACTTGTCCAGCTCTGGCATGAACACTGAGTTCATCAAATACATGAAATAAGCTGGGGCATTGGTCAGCCCGAAAGACATCACCAAGTACTCATAGAGTCCATATCTGGTAGAGAAAGTTGTCTTCGAAATATCACTGGCCCTAATTTTTCTGATGATAGCCAGAGCGAAGGTCTGTCTTGGAGAATACTTTGGCTCCCACCAACTGATCAGACAATACATCAATGCGGGGCAATGGATACTTATTTTTGATTGTTACCGCTTTAAGAGGGCGGTAGTCCACACACAATCTCAGACTCTCGTCTTTCTTCTTTACGAACAAAGCGGGACATCCCCATGGAGAAGTACTTGGGCGAATAAATCCTTTGTCCAACAATTCTTGCAAAAGCTTTTTCAATTCTGCCAACTCTGCTGAAGGCATCCTATAAGGTCTCTTGGATATAGGGGCAGTTCTGGGTTGTAGTTCAATCGCGAACTCTATGTCTCTGTCAGGTGGCATCCCTAGTAATTCATCCGGAAAAACATCTGGGTAGTCACAGACCACTGGGATTTTCTCAACAGGTGACTCTATCATAGTGAAGGCATAGGAACGGGTACAACCCTGGTCAGGCAAATATAATGTGGTTTCACCACAAGTAGGTGAGTGTACCTCAATGGCCCTTGCTGCAATATCAATTACTGCCTGATGCCTTGATAACCAGTCAGTTCCTAATATGATATCCGCACTATCCAATCCCAAAATGAGGAGGGTGATTCTAATGACAAGACTACCAAATTTTATAGGCACCTGCCTGTTGATTTGATAAGTGGCAACCCTGCCTCCTGGTGTTGAAATCGTAATACCCCCATTGGTGTGATGGAAAGGTAACTGGCATTTGGCATTAAATTTTGCACTGAAAAAACTGTATGATGCACCAGAATCAAAAAGAATGATTGCAGGATAATTCAAAATGGAAAAGATACCAGTCATGACGGGTGCTCCCTCTGGAATGTCAGCCATGGTGGTGAAGTTTAGCCTGCCTTGTCTCACTTGCACCATCTGCCTCTTGCCTTGGTTCTGATTGGAATCTGTCTCTGCCTCTACTGATTCCTGGGGCAATTCTTGGCATAGTGTCCAGTGTTACCACAAGTGAAACATCTGTTATCATTTGCTTGACGGTATTGCTGCTATGGCTGATTGTTGTTCCTCTGAACTAGGGGCTGAGAGCGGTTGGGTGCCTGCTGCTGCTATTTTGGTCGGATCACCCAACGTCCTTGGTGCTGCTGAGGTCCCCTGTTCTTAGTGTCAGATACGATCCTAAAGCGTTGAGGCTGAGCTGAAGGTCCTGCTAGAGGGGTCTTCCTTTTCTTTTCTGCCTGGCGGGCTGTGATGCAATATTCCTGGGAAATGGCCATGTTGACTAACTCATTGTAGCTGTTGGCCCTAACGGTATTGAGACGGTCGTGGAGCTTAGTACTGAGGCCGCTCCTGAACCTATCCCTTTTCTTCTCATCAGTGTCTGCATGATAGCCTGCATACTGACATAGGTCGTTGAAAGCCTGAGCGTACTGCAACACTGTCCGATTCCCCTGAGTGAGTGCCAAAAACTCATTGAGCTTGCGGTCCATAAATGCCTACCGGGATGTGATGCCCTCTGAAGGCTGCCTTGAACTCTCTCCATTCCACCACGTGGTCAACTGGCTGTATAGTGAGGAAGTGGTCCCACCATGTCCGCGCGGGTCCGCGAAGCTGCTGGGTGGCGAACCTGACCTTAGCCACATCTGAACAAACTCCATTTAGTAGTGGGAATTTGGATTCCACTACCCTGAGTCATACATCAGCATCAAGCAGATCCTCTGCCCGAGTGAACAATGGCGGCTGAGTGCTGAGGCACTCCTGATAAGTGGCTGCTGCTGGGGGACGCTGATGGTGATCACCACCACCATAATGTTGAGGTGGCGGCTGACGCTGAGCCAACTATCACAGAATCTCATTCTGCTGAGCCAACTATCACAGAATCTCATTCTGCTGAGCCATCAGTTCTTGCATGGTAGGAGGCGGTGGCGGGGGTGGAGGAATGCGCTCATTTTGTCCACGGCGCGCCCTTCCTGCCATCTGAAAATTCAGGATGTTCTTTAATATCATACGCGCGATGTCAGGGTTCACATGTGGTAAAAGATTCGGAAGGACAAGATTTGCAAAATGCCAAAATTTCTTTGCATACTTCAATAAAAGATACCATAAGACATAAAATTTTCCTTCATAAGTTAAGATTGACATCATCCATCATGCATAATTCCAAAAGAGTTTGCTATTGGTTACATCAGTGCTCAAAAGACTCAACTCTGTCTAGCCTAGTACCCCAATGGTGCAAAAGCTGAGCTAGCTTTGAGGAGTTCTACCGCCAACCCTAACCCTGTTACTTAATGGACAAACGAGGCAACGCTTGACTCGGGGGAAGGGGGTCTCCCTGAGCCAGTAGTGTCCAGGCTAGATGCGGGCTCCGGCTCAACTCCTCCGTCGATGTCAACATCCTCGTTGGCCTCCATGTCCTGAATCTTTTGATGGTGCATATCCAAGTGCTGGTTAGCTTCCTCAATTTGTTGTTGAGTGTTTATGAACTAATCCTCGAGAACCTCAATAGTGTTCTCCCTGGCTCCCACTAGCTCCTCGATCTGGTTGGCCATCTGTTCAACTTGCAGGTCATTTTCCACCATCTCAGTCGATAGGTCTACCACAAGTTCCTCTCTGTTATCTAAGGTGATCCTGGTAGCCTCCACCAAGGCCATTAGTTGAGACATTTCCTCACCTCGCACTGCTTGCAGGCAGTACAGGGCATTCATGCATCGCACCGTCAAGTGAGCAGTCTGCCCTGGGTAAAGAGCCCATATATCCTTGGCATGCTCCACTCGGTCTTTCCACCTTGGGTCGTCCTCCTTTTCAGCGGGGAACAAGCCAATGGGATGAGTAGATAGCTCCAAGGGTTGAAAACCACAGAAGGTCGTCAGCCCGTGGAGAGCAATGGCCTCGATAGTGTCCTCAGCCCTGTATCCAAAAGATTCGGAGTCCAATGAACGCCAGCCTGGCTGCAAGGGATGAGGTTCCAGGGTCATCCTCACCCTACAGCGGGGCACCCGGTGCTCCTCGAACAACTGCACCGCGTACTGGGGAGGCGTCATATAACCGGCTCCCTGATGTACCTCCCACAAGATGCGGGGAAAACCCTCTGGTGCAAGTCCATCCGTGTGGGATTGTGTGTTCCCTTCTTCCGAGGATCCGTGAGAAGTCATCTGTGTACGGTTAAGCATAAACGAAAAAGAAAAAGAATTACAAAAATAAAAGGGGATCAAGGCTTGGCCTATCGAAGGTTACGATAAGGTCACTAAGTCTACTTAATCTTTCATTATCAAGTATTTAAAGTTTTTACCCAATTATCAAGTAGTTTAAGTAAATGATGCATGCATGCTCATCCTAAAACGACCTCATTTCAACTTAGAGGGAATAGGGAAAAATTCCCATTCCTTATAGTAGCCTGTAGGGCTTACTTAAATAGCCACCTAGCTACCCCTCCATTATCCTAAGGCTTCACGTCCTAGGTCTATCCTTACCGTCCTGACGATATATCCAATATTTGTTTCTAACAAGTTTTACTTTTGAAAAGGATGGTATTTACAGTTTATTGATTCCTCTGTGGTGGTACAAGCTCCGATACCAGCTGTGGCGGAACCGCCCGAATTATTCCAACTTAAGTGCCTAAGACCCTTTAAAGGCTAGACCACACTTAAATAGGAATAAAACGTTAGTCCCTCGGATCTAGTCCGACGAGGCCACTAACAGGATCAAGTACCACATGCTCACTCGAAGGTGAGGCATAGAGCAAATACAATAAATCATAAAACCATACATTAAGGAGTATTAAATTTATTACAACATCATCGGAGTTTAGAAAAAAATGGTGATCATTGTTCGGAATGCAGCGGAATAAAAATAACGACAAATAAACGGAGAGATGGGGAAGCCTGTCCCATCACTCCTCATGCTCCTCCCTTGCCGAGGTAGGGTCCCACTCGACTGTCCAACCCGGTGGCAAGATGGACGGCCATGTCACTCCAGCAACCATGTACTCCAAGGAACTTGTAAAAATTATGCCACAAGCAAGGCTGAGTATACTAATACTCAGCTAGACTTATCCGGTGTGAGGAGCCTACTCCTCTACCTCTAGACATGCAGCTGTTTTGCTGAGGGGTTTGGTTTGCCAAAAGCACTAGCTGAGTCTAAAATCAAGTGTTAGCTTTTTCAAATTTTTGTGAGACTCTCTTAAGACTAAATGTGTACCTATCTAGTCATACATGGTATCAAACATTTAGCATTCAACATCTTTTGCCAAGTCAACACATTTCCACTTGTTACTCAATGCAGTACAATGGATCAAGCAGTCTCATTAGCTGCGAGAAGCAGACAATTTGAATCGAGTTTTTATCCTTGCAAGGTAAACCTAAACACACAACGTGGCGAGGTACTCCATCCCCACACATATCAACCGTCCCCATCGATTCCCCGTCAGCAGAGAGGGGCTCACCGCCTTGGCGTACAATGCCTCACTGACCCCGACTGCCGTCGTGCAGTGACCGCACTTGTACCCACCATAACCGGAATGGGAGACCACGTCTCAGGTCGCATGAGGAGGGCAATCTGCTGCCAGGTTCACTCAGGTACTAGGCTTACCGATTTACCATATTTCTCGGCATGTGCTTAGTACGTTCAAACGCTTGACATAGGTATCCGCACGTTAATCCTTATTCCAATTTCTGCCTCATAAACAACACATCCCCATGGATCCATGTCCACAGACCATCATCATTCCAATATAAAAATGGATACAATCAATTCCTGACCTCGCGCGAGTGCTAGAAAAATCACTCGACTTCTACCGAGATCCCTAATTAGCAAAGCAGCTACTCGACCTAGCATACTAGTATCCATCTCAAAGGTATCCTGAGTCATGCAAATAAGGTTCCAAACAACTCCTACACTTAAGTGCACATTACAAACCTACAAACAATAAGTGTAGTAAAGTAGCATAATAAGTAGGTTATGCATAAAACCGGGGCTTGCCTTCCAAAGCTGGGGCAGGCAGATCCTCGATGGCAGGCTCTGGTGCTAGATCCTGGGCTACCTCCTGAGCAACTCCTTGCTCCGGCACGAGGATGTACTCCCCGTCAGCGAGATTACAGTCTATCGAATGCAATGAATAAGATATATGCTTATTAATGACATGATAAATTGTAGGGGTTATGCATGGTAAAATAGTACTAAGTGTAGGGGTACTCAAGGGTTTCTTGTGGGTATACTTAAGGGTTTTGCACTTTCATCTTTGAGATTTTGAATGAAGTTACACTTTTTAATTATATTTTTATGTTCCATGGGGTACTTGAAAGGTTTTGGTTATATATTATCTAATTATCCCAACATTTCCCTTTGACTTTCCATTGCTTCTAAATAAGCATTTTGAACTATCATGGTTAGATTTCATTTTTCAAAAATGTCATAAAAATTACAGTGGGTAAACATTTACCATTGTGGGTTATTCTAGAAGTTTGAGGCTGAAATTAATTCAGACACTACTTGTGCAAAATTATCAAAAGTAAGGGGAAAAGGGCACTTTATACTATAGCTCTAATTTAGGTGAGGTCTCTGCACTAAATTTTATTTTTGTCAAGATTCATAGGTGATATTAGGCCTCTGTGTTAAAAATCACAGAAAAAGACCTACTGGATATTTAGTTGTGATTTTCTAAAGTTTAATGCCAAAAAGGTACTTATAACTAACTTGCTATTTGAAAAATATCAAACAACAGAACTCATATTTTTTCTATATTCATAATAACAAAATATTTGTTATCCCAAGGTTTGGGGTGTTTTCTCTTCAGGATTATTTTTCTAAGATTTTCCTAAGTTTTCATTGTTCTCATAAAATAAAAGGTAATGCATTTCTTTTGTACTAACAGAGGGTTTAACAAAATTTTCCAGTGAACTATACTAAATAAGTGAGCTAGCAAAAACGTGGTTACCCCCTGGTTCTTATTTTAAACTACTTTTTCTATTTTCTTTAACTTTGGACTAAAAATGATTTAAATGGTAAACCCTACCTTAATTTGGTGTACTGAGGGGTATATTATTTTTAAACAGGTTAGGGAGTGATTAAGTACTTCTTTGATTTTTCTTAACCCCAGTCTAACAGTGTAACTATTTTCCCTCTTTTATTTTGCTTTTGGCCAGAGCACTATTTAATTCAGAACTTTAAATTCTTCTGCAACACTTAGGGGGTTTTGTATTTTTCCTAAGTAGTTTACCTTATTTAGAATCTGGCAAAATTGGTTTGACTAAATTTGGTTGAATAAAACTGAAGTTATGAATTTCACAAGCTCTGTTTGTATTTAAAAGAGAAATGTTTAAAAGGTTTTCTGGAAAACTAGTTTACACCGAGGACCCTGGGCATTTCCTAAAACAATCCTTTAACTTATACCCCTGCGCAACTATTCCTTTGAGTCTCTAACAATTCAAAACCCCCCGACTTCTATTCCTTCTAACCCGAGGTCCCTCCCACCTTTTGAATAGTACCCGCGGAAGTAAATAGGGCGGCGCGACTTACCAGCGGCGAGGGAGGTCCGGCGAAGGGCGGGGTTGGCTCCGAGATGTCCTTGCGGTCACGGCGAGGTACGGCTTGACGACGATGATGGCCGGAATCGTTCGGTCCACGTGCGCAGGCAGGCGAGCTCGTCGGCGGCGGGTGCTCCGGCCTATCCACAGCGATACAGTTCAATCCAAGGGCACGGGAAGCTTCACGGGGTGCTAAGGAGTCTACCCGTGCAAGGAATTGAAGAAAGGCTCACCGTGGAGGTTGGTTCACGTTCGCCGGCGGTCGGGTGAAGTCCGGTGACCTTGATCTGGTGTCTCCGGTGAGGCAGAGCTCGATTCCTCGCTCTGGGAGCTTCACCGAGGCACGCAAAGTCTCTCTCGAGGGTTGGACGGGGCTAGGGATGGCCCGGTTGGCCGGTCTACTGTGGTGGGTGCTCGGGCGGCCACTGGCACGCTGTGCGCCGGGCAAACGCCGGTGATCTTGCGCTCCAGCGAGGTCAAGAGCGAGCGGGGGCGTACGGTTGAAGCCTTGGCTGGCTTTATAGGCGCGGGCGCGGGCAATGTCACGGGCTCGGCTTGGCACGACGTGGGGCGCGCGGGGTCGGGCGCCGGGCGTGCTCTGGCGAGTTCAGGGCACGTCGAACACATGGAGGTGTGTTTCTGCCCTTGTTCAAAAGCTTGCTGAGATCGCAAACGTGTGAATCTTGGCAAAACTCCGGCGCAAATCTCTTCCTGGCACCTAGGGCTGTCTCTTGTATGTGAGTTCCAATGGCAGATATGCCCTTGGTAGGGAGATTTGCGGACGCCAATTCTGGGTTGTCTCACTGTTCACCCTGAGACAAAAGTGCTGTCAAATCGTGTCAAACGAATTTGGCTCGGGTTCAAACTTTTCCAGTGGATTCCTTAGGTGGTTTGGCTCCTTTTTGATATTCAAGCCAAGTGGTTTTGGCGCCATTTACTAAGTGAACACGCCAGATCTTTAGATTAGGGTTTATTTCTGACTTAGAGAGGATTAGAGAGCTCTGGTGTGCTTTCCACTTAAAGAATGGATTTGGGGTCTTTAAGGGGCCCTTTTGTAATGTTTCCCCTCTGCATTTTGTATATTATAATGTTACTTAAACTTTAGTTAAGGGTTAACTAATGATTTTCACATTTGCTTAACCTTTCCCTTAAACCAAGGTTTTGGGAGTTAAGGGCTCAAGAAGGGTCTAGGGTTTAATCTTCTCTTGCCCAAGGTGACAATTGCTCAAAACATTTGGGTGAAGCTTTTGTCATTAACATTCTTTTTTAACCCATGGTTCCAAGGTTTTGGAGCTCCCTCTCCTCCACTTAACCACATGAGATAACATGTCATGAGTACAAGTAGGGAGTTAGGGCCTTGGTAACACCTGGGGTGTTACAGTGATGACGAGTACTGAGTCTAGCGATGCGCTAGTCATCTTCCTATGGAAGATTGCCCATGTTGTATATTCGCTGTACTTCGATGATGATTCTATTTAAGACTTTTATGTCTGGATGTCATTATTGCATTGTCTTTTGATATATTACACTTGTGACGTCAACATATGTGTGGAAAATGGATCCTAGCACACATATGCTATGGATTCGGTTTTGCCCCTAAAACCGGGTGTGACAATAAGTGATAAAAGTTTTGAAACACAAGGAAAGGCTTAAATGCACTGGGCTTGCCTTGATGAGGGGGAGAGTCAGGGTCTTCTACCAAAATGTTGATGTTGGCAGCAAAACCTACTTGAGCACCTTCGGAAGGACCTTCAGTAACAACTTCAGTTGGAGAAGCTTCAGATGGAGGAACTGGTTCCTCTTCCACTTCCACTTCAAACTCTTCTTCTAGGTGTTCTACAAGTCAATCACATGTATATGAAAGCTCATGTAATGATATGTCATGCAAACTCTCAATTAGGAGAGGTGGAAAATTTAAATACTTTTAAATAAGCATATGGTGATTATACTCATAGTTCTAGGTTACTTAAGGTTGGCTCAAAGTGATCAAACTAAACTTACTTCAGACAATTAGAGAACTAAATAGACTAAAGTTTACCAAACTAGTTGCTTAAGATTCTTCATGACTTAAGTTTTATCCAACCCTATATTAGTATCAAGGTTTAGGGTTTTAGATACTTGTTGGGGGCCTTCGTCTTCCGAAGGTCCTCAAAAACATGATTTAACAATGTTTCCCAAGTGTAATATATGAACAGGTACCTTCGGACTTGGGTTAAAACAATACACGATGTCAAAAGCATGGTCGAGACGAAGGCTGATGTTGCTCTGAAGCTACGCGCAAGGGAGCTTCGGTCCAATGGCGGAAAAAGGAACCGAATTAAAGGGGAAAAGGTTATCTAGTCCTCGTTGGGTTGTCCATAAGTCAATAGTAAATATGAAGGGCATGAATGTAAATTTACACAGGCTGCGCCCTGTGCCTATAAGTAGATGAACAGTACCCCGTACTATTCACGCTGACTTGTACTCGATTGTGCGTCACGCTTGTACTTTTACCTTCTATCAAGCCGAAGGTACACATGTAATCTTGTGTTATTCTTATTCATTCATGATTATATAATAAAAGATATATTATGATGTCACATGATTATCCATGTTGTTTCCCATGTTTCATATGCTTCGTCTTTCATTGTTATATGTTGTGATTATGATGGTAAGTCCTTCATAACCTTCATCCGAAGATCATTATAAAAATTAACATCGCACCAAACATGTAAACAAAATACATAATAACAATCTACACATTAAAATAAAATCCTAGGAACAGGAATCATTAATTTTGGAGTCATAGATTTGATGATATGAATTTCTAAAGGTTTTATGTGCCTAAAATAGGATTAAATGGGAAATTAATTTTCTTACTGTTTTCATGACAAAACAGAGCATTTAGACAATAATATTACAAAATTTTAGAAACTGGAATGAAGTAATTTGGACTAGAGATGAATTTTCTATGAATTTTATAAGTTCTAGCACTTATTTTTATATGAAAAATCTATTTCCCATTTGTTTTCTCTGGTTTTTGAGTTCTCTGGACTAGGCCTCAATTACCAGAAAGGTCAGGGGTGCCTGGGTAAAATTTCCAAGACACAGTGCACAATACCCACACGACGACGGGTTGATTATATAAAAACAGAGGGGCCAAAATGTAAATCCGCGCCCGCGAAGGGGTATCAGCCGGTCTGAGCCATCAGATCAGAATTGGATGCCCCAGATTAGACTAGTTTTAACTCGAATCAGTACGCTCCGCTGACCGTTTGATCAAATATCTACGGTCCCCCGCGCTAAACGATCTACACACTCTCATGACCGCATGATGGTGGATCTGCGGTCGAGTAGCAACTCCGAACCGGTACCGTGCGGATTGGATCTCAGTCGTTGATCCGAGGATCTACGCCCTAGAGCCATCTCCCTTCCTAACGCCGACGGCCATGGCTGAGGTCACACAAAATGCGGCAGAGCTTCGCCGGAGTGCGGCCAATCAGCGAACAGGGGCTCCGATCATACTTCTAATTGGTCTTACACAATCCATAAGCGAAAACGGACTATCTGAACTACTTATTACCTGAAAACTTGATGTCGGAGGCTATGATCATGCACCACGGCGGAAGACGGGACACTTGCGGTGACGGCTTGAGTTGCGGCATAGCGCGATTTTACCGGAGGTCGAGGATGACCTGCGGGGCCCTCGCGACAGAGGTCGTACGCGAGGTGGGCGCGTCTGGCAAATGGGCCCATCACGTCGGTGAGGGCTTGTCCGTGGCGTTCTTGATCCGGGGACTGGCGAAGTGGGGTCGGCGCGGCAGAGTGTGGTACGGAGACTGGGAAGCGCGGCTGACAAGGCGGGCCTGCCTGTCTGTGCCACGGTGAAGGATGAAAGCTGGGCGCACGGAAGGGAAACCCCTGATGGGCTGAAAAGCGATTGAGCGAGCCCAGTTACTGTTTTTCTCCTTTTCTTTTGTATTTTATTTTCCCCTTTAGATTTTCAAATTCAAATTTGAATTCAATTGTAATTGTGAACTTATACTCATTTTAAATGTACAAATTGAACCCAAATATGGAGGGTCTAGTTATTTTTATGTGTATTTCTGTATTTTTGTTTAGCATTTTTCTTTCTTTTCTCTAAACTCTAATGTGCAAGTTAGGGTTAAATCCCCAATTTTGGATATTAGTATATTTTTTACATTATTTTTATATTAACACAAAATGCACACAAAATAAACATCATCATGATGCATAATTTTAGTGGTATGCCTTTTTTGAAATTATTTGTTCTTAAATATGGTGTTCACATGTGATGGTACCTAAAGGTCACAAAATATTGAGCTCACCTCTATCTTCACTTTTACACTTTTGGGTATTACAGTAAGCCGCCCCACTGCTTTTTCTCTCTACGGCTACTGTTCTGGCGAGGAGGGAGCTCGGGTTAAGAGAAGGAAAAGCTAGGGGGGTATTCGCGAAGTCAGTGACTCGGTTAAACAGTTCCCCAGAGGCACGGTTTGAACGGTTTAGTTAAGGAAGAACCCAGGGACCTCGGTGCAAAGCCTATTTCCTTTAAACTTTAAGATTTATTCTTTTTAAATGAACACAGAATTAGAAAAATTCATACACTGAGTTTTATTTAACAAAATTTGGTCAAACCAATTTTGCTAGGTCCTAAATATTATAAAATACCCAGCAAAAATGATAAACACTATGGTTTTAGCAAAGCTTTTTAGAGTTTGGATTTAAACAAATATAATGCCCAAACCTTAATAAATAGAGGAAAAATAAAAATACTTTTGGACTAGGGCTAACAAAAATTGGAGACACACTTAACCAGTAACTACACTGTTTAAAAATATTAAACTCCCCAGTATGCTAGATTATGAAAAGATTATCCATTAAAACTTGTATTGGCCAAACCTTAAGAAAATAAAAAAGGGAACTTAAAATGAGGACCAGAGGGCAAGCGTATTTTTCCAAGCTTGCTTAGGTAATCTAATTCATAAGAAAATTTTGTTGAACCCTCATTTAGTACAAAGAAAATGCACCACTTTTTATTTAATAAAAACAGTGAGAACTTAGAAAAATCCTAGAAAATAACCCTAAGGAGGAACCACTCCAACCTTAGGAATAACTACTATTATGCTAGTATGAATCTAGGAAAAATATAAGTTTTGTTGTTTGATATTTTTCAAATAACAAGTTAGTTATAAGTGTCTTTTTGGCATTAAACTTTAGAAAATCACAACTAAATAACCATTAAGTCACCTTCTGTGATTTTTGGCACAGAAGCATGTTATTACCCATAGATGCTAGCAAAAATAACTTTTAGTGTAGAACCCCCACCCAAATGAGAGTTGTAATACAAAGTGACCATCAACCGTCACTTTTGTTATTTTTTCCTAGAGTTTATCCTAATTATTGTTAACCTCAAATTTCTAAAATAGACTACAGTGACCAATATTAACCTACTGTAATATTTACAACATTTTTGGAAATTTCTAAATCATTATGGTAGTTCAAACCCACCTTAAAAGCATAATAGAAAATAAAAAGGGGAATAGTGGAAGGAAAGAATGTAACACACACCCTACAACTAGATTTCCCTAAGTGCCCATTAAAACTTTGAGGGATGTCCAAAAATCCTAATTCCACTTGAAGCCTAGACTAGGCAAGTATAAAACATTTAGAGCATCTACGATAAAGAAACCCTAGTTTACCACTGCCTTAATATTACTTCACCATACATCGTGTTTACTAAGATTGTATATCATTAACATACATGTATCTATTTCATTGCATTCGATAGATTGTAACCTCGCTGACGGAGAGTACGTCCTCATTCCAAAGCAAGGAGTTGCTCAGGAAGGAGTCCAGGAGCCAGCACCAGAGCCTACCGTCGAGGATCTCCCTGCCCCATCTTTTGAAGGCAAGCCTCGGTTTTATGCAGAACCATTTATATATGCTATTTTACTAAACTTAATGTTTGTAGGCTTGTACTGTGCACTTAAGTGTAGGAATTGCCTGAAACCCTAGTTGCATGGACTTAGGATTCCTTTGAGATGGATACTAGTATGCTAGGTCAAGTAGCTGCTTTGCTAATTAGGGATCTCGGTAGAAGTCGAGTGATTTTTCTAGCACTCGCACGATGTCAGGAGTTGGTTGTATCCATTTTTATATCGGAATGATGATGGTCTGTGGACAACGATCCATGGGGACGCGTTGTCTACGAGATGGAAATTGGAATAAGGATTAACGTGTGGTACCTCTGTCAAGCGTTTGAACGTACTACACACATGCCGAGAAATATGGTAAATCGGCGAGCCTAGTACCTGAGTGAACCTGCCCGCGGATTGATCTCCTCACGCGACCTGAGACGTGGTCTCCCATTCTGATAATGGTGGGTACAAGTGTGGTCACTACACGACGGCAGTCGAGGTCAGTGAGGCATTGTACGCCAAGGCTGTGGGCCTCTTTCTATTGACGGGGAATCGATGGGGACGATTGATGTGTGTGGGGACGGAGTGCCTCGCCACATCGTGTGTTTAGGTTTACCTTGCAAGGATAAAACTCGATTCAAATCCTCTGCTTCTTGCAGCTAATGAGACTGCTTGATCCCTTGTACTGCATTGAGTAAGGAGTGGAATGAGGTGACTCGCAAAAGATGATGATTGATAAAATGTTTGATACCATGTATGAATAGCTAGGTACTCACCTAGTTTAAAAGGGACCATACTAAAACTTGCAAAGTAAAACTTGATTTTAGACTCAGTTAGTGCTTTTTAGCAAAACAAACCCCTCAGCCAAACAGCTGCATGTCTAGAGGTAGAGGAGTAGACTCCTCACACGGGGTAAGTCTAGCTGAGTATTAGTATACTCAGCCTTGCTTGTGGCATAATTTTTTACAGGTTCTCTGGAGGATATGGTTGCTGGAGTGACTTGGCCGTCCATCTTGCCACCGGGCTGGACAGTTGAGTGGGCCTCTACCTCACCAGGATAGGAGCATGAGGAGTGATGGGCCAGGCTTCCCCATCCTCCATTTTCTTTACCGTTAGTTAATTTCCGCTGCATCGAGAACAATGGTTACTACTTTTACAAAACTATAACATTCAGTACTCCTTTAATATATGGTTTTATGCTTTATTGTATTCTCTCTATGCCTCACCTTTGACTGAGTATGTGGTACTAGATCCTGTTAGTGGCCTTGCCGGACTAGATCCAAGGGACTGACGGTTTATTCCTATTTAAGTGTGGTCTAGCCTTTAAGGCGGGATTTAGGCACTTAAGTCGGAATAATTCGGATGGTTCCGCCACACGGAATATCCTAGATTTCATGTACTATGGCCTCAAAAATTAGTATTAATGCTTTCACTGGGACAGCTACAGGGATGGACAATTGGACTTCTTCATGACCATAACTCAATTTAATGGTCCTTTGATCCGCATTGATGATGGCCTTATTCTGGGCTAACCAGTTCATGCCTAGAATTACATCTATATCTTGTCCCTTTGTAACAATCATGTTTGTAGGGAACTCACGTCCGGCCATGGGTACGTGGAAGACTACTTCCTTAGTAAATATTTGACCCCCAAGTGAGTGAATAATAAATCCCTCCCTTGATTCAGTGCTATGTATGCAATGCTTCTCCACAAAAGTCTTGCTCATAAAGGTATGTGATGCACCAGAATAAAAAAGGTTAACTGCTGGGTGGTTGGCAACGAGAAACATAACCATCATCACCGGTTCTCCTTCCGGTGTAGTCGCCACCTGGGTATAATAAACTTGCCCAATTTTCTTCATATTTTTTCCCGCTAGAGGGTTGACCGTGTTTCCCTTTCCTTGTTTTGTGTTCCTAGAAGTCTGTTGAAAGTTTGATTTGTTTTGCTTTGGATAGGGGCAGTCTTTGATGAAATGCCCAGACTTTCTGCAATTAAAGCAGCCACTTGAGGAACTAGGAAGGGTAGGGAAACAAGCACTAGGGGCACTTGGCTGATTATTTTGAGCTAGGGTAGGAGTGGGACGGATGAACAAGGGTTGTCTAAAGGGATATGTGGGTGGACGAGGAGAAGAACGATTTGGGTTGAAGGGACGAATTACCAACCTTGTCCACTTTTCAGACCCCTGAGATGATCCTTCACCCACATATCTTTTTGACTTTCCTTGTCCCGAATTTTTGGCTTCAACTGATAGTGCTGTGCTAACAGCCCTGCTATACGTGAGATCTAGACACGTGGCCATTTTGTGCTAGTGTCCGTCATTCAACCCTCTCATGAAGCAATTTTTCTTTTTTAGATCTGTGTCCACTTGGTCAATAGCATATTGGGAGAGGTGATTAAACTTGTTGAGGTATTGCATCATGGAATTTCCCCTTGCTTCAGACATATGAACTCCTCCAACTTTATCTGTAGCACACCTTCTAGAACGTAATGTTCCCTGAACGCCTGTTTAAATTCTACCCACGTGACCAGATGTCTAGCAGGCTGAATAGCTGAAAAATTTGCCCACCAAGTGCTGGCAGGACCTCTCAACTGTTGAGCAGCGAATAGGGGCTTCTATGTTTCAGTACATCGGATCAGCCCGAACTTTTGTTCCATAACCCGTACCCCTTCATCAGTTCCAGAGGTTCTTCCGCCTTGACAAAAAGCGGTGGACGAGTTTCAGAAAATTTCATGTAAGTGATGTCTCGTGGCCCTTGAGGTTGACCTCTTCCACCATGTTGCTGAAATTGATTTCCCACCAATTCACGCAGGAAACGCGTGTTGTTGGCGGTAGCATTGACTAAGGTAGCGATAGCCTCAGCTAGTGTAGGAGGTACAGGTGGCGGGTTGGGAGTTTCCTCCCTGCCGCGAGAAGTTCCCGCCCCGTCATGAGCACGAGTTCGTGATGGCATCTGAGGAAGAAAAACATCCTGAATTATTACATGCCAAACATACACCATCTTTATTACATTGTGCTGAACTGTAATAATTATACATACTCAGTAGTACAACTCGACTTCCTTATTTATTTTACATAAGGACATTACTTAAACTATACTACTCTAATTCTCTTCGTCCTTAGCGTCTCCACTGCTAGCCTCAGGAGAACGTTCATCTGCAAGGTTCATGGAAGAAGGGGCTGCAAAAAAGTCCAACTCCCCATCAGGTCCTCCATTAGTTGTTCGAGATGGTCCGGCTCCCATTGCTGCAACTTCTGGTGGCACGTTTGGATACAGCTGGTCGTATAACACGTGCACCTCTTCATGTAGGGTGTTACAATACGCTTGTAGATTCTCTAGGGATGTGCTTAGTTCCGCTACCCGGGCTAGGGCCTTGACCTCACAATCCCAAGCGAAAGAGCGCGAATTTACGACCCAGTCAATGGCTGTGTCTCGTTTCGCAATTTCCTACTGCAAGCGATGAACATCCGCTGACAGTTCAGCAATGCGGCGACTGTCTCGCGCACGCTCCCTACTTCCATCGCGTAGCTCTGACATGAGTCGCTCACCCTAGCCTCCAGATCCCCTATTGGGTCGTTGCTTCCACTGCTGCTCCCCTCATGTCTAGGAGCCAGCTGATGCCGGGGTACACCATGAGGTCTGGTTGCTTTGCGCAGGGTGGTCTTGGTGCGCCACCATATCTCTATGAGTGGGGGAAAATTTTATTTAGTGTAGTTTAAACATGATGCATGCATAACCTAATAATCATGGAATCAACTTTTCGTTGATCCCCTATTTCCTATGCATACAATTATTTAGCACTCTGTTAACCGACTTCAAAAGGTAAGTTACTATCAAGAAAGTGGCAAGATAAGAATGAAAGAATGCTTTAAGGTAAGTATTTAAAAATTCTTTTGATGTACTACATAAAGTCTGAAGAGACGGGCGTCGCTCTGATACCAGCTGTCACAGAACCTCCCAAGGTATTAGGCCCACCTCTAGATGTCCTTGTCCTAATGACCTCAGGCAGTCATGCAGGTGCGCGTAATCACTAGGCAAGTTCGGTTATCTGTATCTTCATCATATCGCCCAAGAGCGCTTCATCCATCATGCAGACATTACACGCATAATCAGAGAAAAGAATAAGCGGAAGGATTAGAATAATATAATTTACATTCATACCAAATATAGACAGAGTATTTATTACATAATGGGTGTTCGAGTGCATCAATTAATATTACATAACTGGGAGGCAAAACACCCTCCCACCAACAAACTTAGTGATCTTCCTCCTGCTTTGGCCCCACCTTAGAGCAGAAACAACAAAACTCGGCTGTTTCATCACCTACAACAACATGGGTTTGAAAACCCTGAGTACGAAGTGTACTTTCGCAAGTCTTACCCGATAGAGGAAAAAACTCTCAAGGATATGCTAGCTTTTGGGAATCAAGGTCAAGCTTATCAAGAATCAAAGACTCTGTTTGTAGAAAAGCTTACTATAAGTAGATCCTTCAAAATCCATTTTTATTATCAGGTTAAGTAGTTACCTGCATCTAGAGTTCTTTCTATCATAAATCAAACACTTGGCCTACACTAGCCATCTTTTATCACCCCTTGAGTTCACTTGATTGCTACGTGTAAGTTAGTGACCAAATCTTCATTTCTGAGAAGTAACGACGATCCAAATCGATTAATACCCAGCTAGGGATCTCCAACCACACGACATATGTAGCACTTAACCCTTGCATCTGTCAACTCGCCACTGGGTTTCTCAAGACCAGAATGGGTTTACGCCAACCGAGAGCACAAATACACCACCGTCCAACCTCTTGCCACGGAGGGTACACGCTACTCTTGCCATCTCTCCACTCCCATTGCATGGTGGCCTTTTCTGGTATTGGTCCGATCGAGGCAAAGCTTACCCATGACGAGGCATGTGGCCAGTTAAAAGGTCCTCGATCATCAAGCCTACATCGGTTCGGTCCTTAATCGACTCAGACGGAGACACTACACCGAGACTCTCTTCTCGTGCAAGTCACCCGCCCCGTCTGGTCTTTATCATTTACAACCCAAAGTTTGGCACCTGACAGAGGTACATCTTTTCATATGTTGAACCCATCATGGCCATGATGGATTCACCATCACAAGTCTTTTCTTTGTAAAAATTCCCATCCCATATGAAGCATCACCTTTTGTTTAAAACAAAACATTTTGTTTTCTAAAGCAAAGCTAAGCATCAGAAAACTTTAAGCAAATCAGGTAACAAGGGATGGTAATCAGTTTCCAAGGCGGGGAATGCAGCAATTGTTTTGTACCCAACTCCTATCACCTAACACATCATCTCAAGTGATAAAGAGTTTAAAACAACAAGGAAAGGGGTAAATGCACCGGGGCTTGCCTTGTGTTGCAGGAGGTTCCGGGTCTGTTCCACAGATGTCAAAGTAGAAGTTGCTCTCGACTGGTGGATTCGCAGCTTGAGGGACAACTTCTTCAACTACAGTTTCTTCCTCGTTTTCTATACATAATAGTACTTATACATGAATGCTTATGTGATGTTATGAATATGCAGTTACATAATAGAAACATACTAAGTTGTATCTTGAATACAACTTTCCTTAACGGTACACACTAGTCACTAGGGTTTTCTAAGTATTCTATCAGTATTAGGCAATTAAACCCTAGGAGGCTAGCTTATTGGGTTTGGGACCAAACAATGTCCAAATCATTTCAAACATCACCCAAGGGTTTAATCATCAAACTAAGCTTACCCAAAAAGTTTATCATTTTGGAGCCATACATTATTTTTAAAATTCTAAAGGGCTTGGTTTAAACAACTTTAAAGGCTACATAATCCTAGGTTTTAAATAAAAATCTTGGAACTATTTTTATTAAATACTAGATAATTTTAGGAGTCTAGCAAAATTGGTCTCATATTTTTATCATTTTCTACTATTTTCTATGCATTTCTTAATCTGTCAGCAAAAAGAAAAGGAAAAACAGTGAATAGGACTGGGCTCATTCCAGCCCGAACCGGCCCACGACCAGGTAAAACGCGTGCGCCCGCGCTCGTGTTGGCAATTTTACGCATGGACCATCGGCTATTTGAAAACCGGTAAAGAATCCATATACCCTATTCACATGTTTCACTAACATGTGCACTTAAGTCCTTCCCTTCTTTCTTCGCATGACCAGGTCCCTGACCATGGACGGCCGCGTGGGTTGCTCCGGCGAACTTGTATCGGCCAGTATACCCTATAATCCTTGCTCGAATTTGTTCTACACCGAATTCCACCCTTGGCGCTCCACTAGGGATCAACAATTAAGCATGGACGCCATCCAAGAGCCCGGTCTACGGGCATCCGCGGATTAGAAGCTTTCCCGGCCCGTTCCCAATGACACAATGCGATAGAGTTCAATCGGCTGAGCCGATGACCATCACAAGCATACGAGGGTGTTGAGACACGAACAAGAAGGACGAGGATGTTCCGGTAGGTCGCTAGCCACGGCGTGATGTCACACGGCAGCGCAGACAACTGATTTTAGGAAAAAACAAAATTCTCCGGCTACGGGGGCTAATCAGAGGCGAGAGGCAGTGCTCTAGGTTCGTAACAAACTAGTGGAATAGGCGAGGGCGTTAATTTATAGGGACCAATAGCGGTGGCTCCGAATTTGGAAGAGGTTCGGATTATGGTGGCGTTGAGGTGTATCACCAGAGTCCACCAAACGTGGCGCACGTCGGCGCAATGACTCCAGGACAGTAATTCTAGGCTTGCCACGGTTATGACGACGTGGTAAAGGGATCACGGCGTGGTGCACTCATGAAGAACAGCGTCCACCTCGGTGATGGCTGCTCGGCCACGTCGCCGGCAAGAGGGTATGGTGACTGAGCAGTATAGTGCCCCAAGCTCATCCCCGCGCGAGATCTTTTCACCCGCCATGGTTATCCACTTCACATAGGCACAAATCGCGGCGGTCAGCATGAATCATGGCGCGGAGATCACCGGTGGCGACAGGTTCAATGAATCAGTGATCTGATTCAGGTTACTATACCATGGGAGCTCCATTCAGTGTGCCTGACCGAGCAAGTTGAGGAGCCCCGTTCACTAATTTCCATGTAACAGCCCCCCAATCCATATGTAGCAAAATTGCTCTTCTACAAACCGGCTTTAATTTTGTTATAGCAACCTCAATCAAACATCCACTGCATCCTATTCAAAATCGATCTCAAAGTTCATCTAGTTCACTGACACTCGAATTTTACTTTCAGTGGTGACTAACAGCCCAACTTTAGGTCCATTTTTCTCCCATTTCTGTACAGCACCAAGGCTTAGTCACTTAATCAAACTTGAACTACTAACATAGCTCTATTATTTTGTTTTAATGACTTAGGGCAAAACCTTCATGGTTTGAGAGATACAAGGGCACAAACTTGGCTTAATGTCACTGATTTTCAGAGTTTAAACCATAGGGTGCTATTGGGGCTTTTTGCAAATTACTTCAATTTGCTCCACATCACATGAAAATATTCCAATGTAAAAGTTGTTTAGTTTTTTATACTCTACCACTTTGATATATGCACTTTGATCCAAAAGTGCATAGAAATCAAAATCACCTTATAGGGCACAAATTAGGGTTTCTAGGGCTCTTATTTGGGTTTTGAGTGTTCTAGGGTTTGTGTGCCACTCAAATCCATCAAGTTTAGTCTCTTATGAACATTTCCACTAATTTTTGAGGTAATACTCAATTTGGTATCACACACACCCATATACCTCAATCCCATGGTTAAGTACCCTACTCTAGGGTTAAGAAGCACTTCAAGTCATCACATCACAACTTGTTTTTGAAGTTTTAGCCTAGTGGATGCATTCTAGGTGTAACAAACATAATGACATGTCAATGCATATGATGCCATGCCCAAGTTTTAGTTCTTGTAACACCAGGGGTGTTATAGTACCTTATAAAACTTGAGAGTCCTCTTTCGAGTAACACTGTCCTTCTGATCCAAAACTCGAATGGGATGTTCTGAATAGGTCAAATCTGGTTCTAAAGTAACATCCACCACATCCATAGTTCGATCAGGAATCCAAAGACATTTCTTTAACTGAGATACATGGAACACATTATGCACTGCATACAATGATTCTGGCAATTGAAGTCTGTACGCCACTTACCCACATTGCTCAACAATGGGGAACGAACCAATATATTGGGGTGCCAATTTTCCTTTAACCCCAAATCGACTAACACCCTTCATTGGTGATACTTTCAGGTACACATGATCGCCAGCATGAAAAACCAATGGTCGACGTCGTTTATCCGCATAATTTTTCTGCCAAGCTTGAGCTTCTTTCAGGTTATGTCTTTTACGTTGGACCTTTTCTTCTGTTTCTTTAACCCAATCAGGTCTGAAAAACCATCGTTCTCCTGGTTCCGACCAATTCAAGGGGTTCAGCATCATTGTCCGTACAGAGCTTCAAATAGTGCCATTTTAATATTTTCTTGATAACTGTTATTATAAGAAAATTTGGCCAGTGGCAGACAATCATCCCATTTTTGTGGGAACTCCAAGACACAAGTTCGTAGCATATCTTCCAATATTTGATTTACCCTTTTAGTTTGTCTGATCATCTGAGGATGATAGGCTGAACTGTGAAGCAATTTAGCGCCTAGAGATTTGTGCAGCTCTTTCCAAAACTTGGATACGAATTGCGGTCCCCGGCCCGACACTATCGTCTTCGGAACTCCATGCAGACTGAGAATGCATTTAAAATAAAAATAAGGAACTCCATGTTTCATATCACTCTCTCTCTCCGAGAGGCTCGAAGCCAGAAGAGAAAGGCAACCAGTCCAACATTCCAGGAGGAGGAGTTGGACCAAGAGATCAGGGACATAGAAATCATCCATCAACAAGTGCAAAGGAAAAAAGAGAAGATGGCTCGACTGGCCGATCTTCAAAGGAAGATCGATGAAGCTACTGAGGAAGTGCATCAGCTTGCTCAAGATGACCAAGACCGAAGGCCCCAACATAGGGAGCTTCGTCAAGAGGGCCTATTCAACGAAGATGGATGGTATGATGATTTTAATCATGATATCTTTACTTTTGATGATGCTTCTCCCTTGGCAGCAGAATTGCAGGCTATCCCATGGCCACAATCCTACAAGCCACCCCAGCTACCCATGTATGATGGGCACTCGGACCCAAAGAAATTTTTGATGAGCTATGAGGCAACAATATCCTCATACGAAGGCAATGCAGCTGTCATGGCAAAGTCCTTCATTATGGCAGTCCGGAACATAGCCCAGACATGATATTCTTCTCTTCGGCCAGGGACAATAACGTCGTGGCAGAAGCTCAAGGACATGCTGGTCACCAGTTTCCAAGGCTTTCAAACGAAGCCAGTCACAGCTTAGGCCTTGTTCTAGTGCACGCAAGACCATGAGGAATACCTTCAGGCGTATGTCCGAAGGTTCTTGCGACTGAGGGCACAAGCGCCCACAGTGCCCAATGAAATTTTCATTGCAGCCATGATCAAGGGTCTTCGGCTAGGACCTACGGCTCAATACTTCGCCAGGAAGCCCCCACAAACTCTAGAGAGCTGCTTCAGAAGATGGATGAGTACATCCGGGCTGACAACGACTTCCGCCAAAGAAGGGAGGAAGCTTACAGATTCTCTGAGATGACCAGGGGCTTCAGAGGAAGAATCCACCCTAGGCATGTCAGATCAATCCATAGCTCTAGCCAGAATGACGACAAAGGACGCCAGCTTTAGAGGCCACAATACACCTCACAGTATTCGGGGCAGCAGCAAAGCTCCTTCAGGCCACCAGCTCTAAGGGGCAGAGGCGCCAGGAGCTTCGAAGGAAGATATGGGGATGAGCCCAGGAAAATTTATTGCCTATTCTGTGGTGAGGACAAGGGCCATACTACAAGAATGTGCCAAATCACTATTCTGAATCAAAAGGAAATCGCAGAAGCCAAAGCTCAGAAGAATCAGCCGAAGCAGGTCTTCCACACTTCTTTGTGCCACTCTCCCTACATACCAGAATATGTGGGCAATCATCCTACAGCCTCTGTTGCTTCGGCTAGCCATTCACAGGCTTCTTGGCCTCATTCTTCCACCGCCTACACCACTGCAACCTACATATTCCCAAAGCCAGCAGCCAGAAGGGTGCCAGCAGTCTCAACAGCAACGTGAATTCAGGGAGGAATCCGAAGCTCGTACAGTCAACAGTAATGTGCCAGAATCAAAGCACATTTATTGAGCGATATCCTACCTCTGAAATACTTTTATGTTCTATGTCATTTTGTTTTTTAATAAGGAACAAGCAATGTAAATCTAGTTTTAAGTTCTTGTAATAATTTTGCTTCTATCGAGATGGAATATATCTTCTTCACAGACTTACGAAGCTCAAAAGTCGTTCCTAAGGGAATGCAGAGCTAAAAATTGCCGAAGCTAAGAAAAAGTCATTCCTAAGGGAGCGCAGCGTAAGTTTTGCGGAAGTTACAAAAAAGTCGTTCCTAAGGGAGCGCAGTGTAAGTTTACCGCTCAAAAGTCGTTCCAAAGGGAATGCAGAGCCAAATACCGCCGAAATATAAGGCGAAGAAGTTCAAAAGTCGTTCCTAAGGGGATGCAAAGCTTATACCACCGAAATAGAAGGCAAAGAAGTTCAAAAGATGTTCCTAAGGGGATGCAGAACTTACACTGAAAAATAAACGGTGAAGCCGAAAAATAAACGGCAAAGAGATTCTAGTCGTTCCTAAGGGAATGCCGAGATTGTGTGTTCCAGAGTGGGAGTGTGAGTATGTGTCTTCGGCATCATTATCATTTTGCATCATATCAACACATCATTTCGCATAGCATCACATCATACATCGTATCACATCAAGGACACAAGAATGGAATACGGAGCCCGAGTTTCGAAAAATATTGTCAAAGTTACACGAAGTAAGCTTCGAATTACAGCTTTGTCAGCCTGCACACAAAAGAGGGATCTCTCTTTCCGAAGCATGGATATCTTCATTTTTACAAACTACAGATTTTCTTTCTTTACGAAGCATGAAAAGAAGGGAAGGTGTTTTTTTGGCGAAGGCTCAAAACGGTATGTATGTAAGTTTCATGCATCGTAAAGAAATAGATTATAATAATTTACATATTCGATCCAAAGTTACACACATCAAATATTACAGCTTCGTTACAATAAAAAGCACTATGTTCATTCTAGTGTCTTACATTGACCATTTAAAAATGTTTTTACAATAAGTGCTACTCTTCTTTCAGGATTTTCTCCGCAACTTCATTTAGCAATTTATTGACGACTTCGTCAATAATAGATTCAGCCATATTAATGATCTCCGGTGCTTCCTTCGTTTATGGATCGGCCAGGGGCTCAAACAGTTTCGGCGGCGGAGATAATTCAGCTGAAATAAGAAAACGTTAATCAGTCCGAAGCCATAAAAACCAATGCCGAAGCTAAAAGCCAAGAAACAATACCTATATGTTTTTTGCGCTCTGCAGTTTCTTCAGCTTGTCTCGCTTCTATCCGTGCGTCATGGGTGTCTTTTTCACTTTTCTTTATAATTTCATGAGCCATCTCTCGGCCACCATTCACCCAGACATCATTATAGAATTTTCTGCCCATCAAGGTTTCTTCAGCTGAAGGATCCTTCGTGTCGTCTACGGAGAAGGCAACTTCAGCCTGGGCCATGGTCTTGATGTGATCACATCCCGCCTTCTCCAAGATAGCTGAAATCCCCCGTGCACTGAAAAATGCACAGACATTGCCGCGATCACTTAAGATTTCTTCGAAGCTCTCGGCCTCCCCACTTATCCATTCGATAACGCCTTCGGGGTCACCTCGTATGAAGTGTTCTTCGGTAGAGTAGTCGCCCACGTTGGCGAAACTGGTTTTTGTTTTCTTCACACAGTCCAAGGATTTTTCAAAGCATCTTTCCTTGGATGTGCGAAGTTCTTCAACATTTTTCTCTAAATGGTTTTTTCAATATTCGCTGATTTCTCAATTAGCTTCTGCGAGCGCGCATGTTTCTTTAGCTTCGGCCAGTTGCCTCCGAAGGTCTTCAATTTCAGTCTTTTGGGCATCGACCTGGGCTTTGAAGCTAGCTTCATCTTCTTTGATTTTGTTAACCAGAGAGAATAAGATTTTGTCTTTTTCAAGACCTTCGTTTCTCAGTTCAATTACCTCTAAACAAAGGTTGTTGAAGGCCATTGTATAGCCTTCGTCCTCTATATTTTTCTGTGCCCTAAGGGCATTACTAAGAATCAAGCCCTGCAAGTGGAGGAAAGAATAAGTATGACAAATAAAATACCTCATTTTCAAATTTATAGGTAGTTTTTATTCCTTTATGCTATTGTATGCTAAGCTGTCAGCAAGTTCGTCCTTCGATAGAATCGAAAGACCGTCTTCCAGCTTCAGGAATCCGATGCTTTTACCTATCTCCCGGCAAACGGATATTTCTTTGTTATCCGGGAGACAATACAAAAAATCTTCTTCGCCACTGCCATTAAACACTAACGCCCCCTTCAGATATTTCAATTTTTGGGCATAGTGTTGTACTTCTAACATTTCTTCTTGAGATAGTACCTTTCCCGAAGCATGGCGAATAACGTAGTCAATACTTTTGTTTGACGCTTCGGGACCAGAAGCTTCGATCTTTTCAGTTGCAATCTGCTCTGTTGATTTTTCCTTAGGGTCAGCACGCTCCATCTCGGTGGGCACTGAAGGCCCAGCTTCGGTTTCAGCCTGAATTGTTGCAGCTTCGACTTATGCCTGCTTAGTATCAGCTTCGGGTTGTGCCTTGGAAGCTTCCGTAACTTTTCTTGTAGGAGCGGGACTCAAGGTTCTTGTTGTTTCTAACACAACATCCAGCACATTTGCCATCCTTCTCCTTTTAGGAGTTACGACAGAACCCATTTGTACCTTCGGTACTGTTGCCTCTGTTGGAGGGCTCAAAATCTCTGGCTTCTTCTTTATTTTTTCAAATTTTGGCTCTTCAACCTTATCAACCTTCGTTTCAACCAACTCAACTATAAGCATCTTCGGCATTACAGCCGGCTCTTCAGTGCTCTGCACAGTTGGAACGGTTTCTTTTATTTCGGTAGCAGAAGAGGTCCCTGCGCCAAACTCAAGCACCACGGCCGATTCAATGTAACGCGGCCGGTGGGTAAGAACCTTCACCTTTTTGCCCTTTGGCACAGGCTTAACTGGGGTGGCCGAAGCAGCAATTTTCCTCTTTTTCCCTTGTCCCCTCAGTGGGTAGCGGTAATCGGGATATACGAAGCCGATGGTGTCAAAAACTCTATTCAGTGTTTTCTTTCCCTGACCTCCGAAGGCTGCGGACAGAGCATTATCTTCCACCTAGGAATATGCTCCAAGTAGTTCATCACTTGTAGCTTCGATACACTTCAGCCAGTCGTCGTTTGGCTCATCAAACTTCTCCCTGAATCTGAAGGTATACTTCAGCTGGACCAGTCCACCTTCGCTAGAGTCGGTGGTGGTCTCCTTCGGCATTTCCTAGCTGTCTACAAGCGGCCATACCCTGAAGGCTATATGTTCTTGAATTAAATCTCTTGTCCTAATAAAGGAGCAAATAGTGTTGAAGGTCCTCTGACACGCTTCGACTGTCTCATCAATTTTTATCTTTGGCCTTCGGAGGCCGAAGAGGGACCAGATGGGGCGCATGATGACTTCCTTAATGTCTTCCCTCGCTTTTAAATCATTCTTCACATAAAACCATTCTTCCATCCAAGCTCCGGGCCATCTCTTTCGAAATGTTGGCACCGGGTGGCTTGCGTTGGGGCGAGCGATAAACCCATAACAACCGAAGTTGTTGTGGTACTGTTCTTTACCCATGGCCTTCGTCTCATATAGAAGTTCGTGCATACTGCAGAAGCACTTCGCTCTTGGCTCTAGCCCTTGACTCCTTACTGCCCAGACAAAAATCCCCATCCTTATTATAGCTTCAGGGGTAATCTGATGGAGGAAGATCTAGAAGATTTTCAACACTTCAACTACGAACTTGCTCAAAGGGAACCGAAGCCTAGCCTTGAAGAAGCTTCGGTAAATTACAACTTCGTTTTCCTCAGGGGCAGGGACGTTGTTGTCTCCGCCAGCCCTCACAATAGACATGTCCCGAAAGTACCTTCCTCTCTTGTTCTCAAGATGACTCTGTTTGATGGTTGATTTTCCGAAGATTGAATGACATGGCCGCCAGGGCCGATCCTTAGAATCTCCATCCCCACTTTCCACATCATAGCTATCGCTGTCACCAGTATCTTCAGATAAACCTTCCAGTATCTCTTTAGTAATTATCTCCGTGTTTATTTTTGCCATCGACTCAACAAATCCAGCAATATAAGGACCCACAGCCTTCTTCTCCTTAAACAGGTTCGCCTATTTAGTCAGCTTCGTTTCCACAACAACCTTTTTTTCCTGGGACATCTTTTCACCAGACATGGTAAAAATGTGTCTTTTAAACCGAAGCTCAGAGAACTTGAAATTCTAGTGAGCAGGAGCTAAAAGATTGAGAAAATAATGCAAATGTCAGAAATAGCGTATCAAATGCAGCTGGTGTGAGTCCATATTTATACGCCCAGTGCGCTGCAAATTAGAGGGCTCCGTCTGTCATTGATTATTGCTATTCTAGCAAAGGGAAGGTGTTTTTTCAGACCTTCGGCTTAAGGCCTTCGTCCATATCGCAGTCTGAATTCGTTATCTTAACAAATTAATACTGTAAGGGGCTACTGTTGGGGGCCTTCGTCTTCCGAAGGTCCTCAAAACATGATTTAACAATGTTTCCCAAGTGTAATATATGAACAGGTACCTTCGGACTCGGGTTAAAACAATACACGATGTCAAAAGCATGGTCGAGTCGAAGGCTGATGTTGCTCCAAAGCTACGCGCAAGGGAGCTTCGGTCCAATGGCGGAAAAAGGAACCGACTTAAAGGGGAAACGGCTATCTAGTCCTCGTTGGATTGTCCATAAGTCAATAGTAAATATGAAGGGCATGAATGTAAATTTACATAGGCTGCGCCTTGTGCCTATAAATAGATAAACAGTACCCCCGTACTGTTCACGCAAACTTATACTCGCTTGTGCGTCACACTTGTACTTTTGCCTTCTATCAAGCCGAAGGTACAAATGTAATCCTGTGTTATTCTTATTCATTCATGATTATATAATAAAAGATATATTATGATGTCACATGATTATTCATGTTGTTTCCCATGTTTCATATGCTTCGTCTTTCATTGATATATGCTGTGATTATGAAGGTAAGTTCTTCATAACCTTCGTCCGAAGATCATTATATCCTTAGGGAAATAATGCTTCAAAGGACGAAGGGTATTAACCATTAATTTATTTTTGTGTTGTCTTGTTTTTAATTCATATCACTTGAGAACAAGTCCCCAATAATACTTATACTTAGTTGGTTTCTGGATCTCTGGGCAAGTCGACTCTAAATAGTCTAAGATTTTTACCAAATCTTACCGGGGGTTACTTTAAGGTTAAATAATTGTTCCACAACTTTTCATGATTTTTGGCCCTTTGGTTTTATTTCTAATTTTTTTTAAGCTTATTAGGGGTACTTTTAGATGACTAAGCATTTACCTGTTGCTGCAAAATTCCTAAGAATAATTTTAATAGGAACTACATAATTTTATGGACTCTATAAAATTGGTTTGGAAGTTTTTGCATTTTTTGCTATTTTTGACGTTTTTCCTATTTAGTTCACTAATTAATAAAGGAAAATCTTAAAGGCTGATTGGGTGACAAGGGGATGACGGGAGTATTGAAGGAGATTTAAGGACTAATTTCTCTCTCAATCAACTATAATCTCCCGTGATTTCTGGTCACCAAATCAGCCCTAAAGGTAATGGGGTGAAACTGGCGCGAGCAATGGGCAAGATTTCGCTCCCGCGCGCGAGCCTCATGCAGGCCGATCTCATTTTTCAACGGGACCCCTGTCGTTACACGTAACTGGTAAAGAACCCAGTACCTTATTCACTTGTTTCGCTGACATCACCCTAAAACCCCCTCCACTTTTTCTCATTCGCAACCCCACGCCTAGGGCCCCTCCCTGGCGAGGCCAAATGTGGAACACCTAGCTGCGTGCACCCGGGTTTGCCGCCGACGAGCCTCTCCGGTGGAACCAAGCATCCACGCGCTAACTCCGGCCCGACTGATTACTCACGTCAAACGGATTGACCCGTCCCGACCTCGAACTCCTTCTATTCCTCATGATGGCGGACACACGGATTCCGGTGAGCCCGCGCTCACGGGGACGGCTTTGTAGCGCTTGGCTGACCACACACAGAGCATCAGCGACCAAGATAGGCTACGGTACATGCGCTAGTGACCGAAAAAAGGTGTGAGCTAGCCGGCCGACGTGGACCTGTCCGATGGCAGCGTTCACCGAAAACTCTACGACGTTCTGATCACTGGACCACGGTAAACTTCAAACGGCCAAGCCTGAGAGCTTTACGGATACTAGATGGATATAGAACACAAACAGCGTAGAGGAGTTATACCCTTGAAGTGGCTGACCGTGGTGAAGGGTTGACAGAGGTGTGGTGACCAGAATCGAAGGAATGGGAGTGAAGCAGTGATGGTTTCAAACTCAACACTCCAATGAAAGCAAAGGTGTGCACTGCTGAGTTCACTGGAAGCCGGTTAAAGAGGGCTCTGGAGTACCAGCAGAGACATAGTTATGGACACGTGGTTGCACTACCTTACTCCACCTAGGACCCATGAACAGAGGGACAAGGTGTGGTGGTTTAACACGTTTTGACAGCAAGTCACAAGCAGCTGAGTCTTTGGACAGTAAAAATATCCTACGTGATCCCACACCACCTCTCTAAGTCTCAGCTCCTTTTTATCCACAACACAGCAGAAACACCTAGAGAGAGTAGTGGGGAGAGATATTTGTTTCTCAAATATTTGCAACCATACTGAACTGCAGTCCCAGGTTCAGGACCCTGGTTCTCCCATTTTTAAACCAGAACAAGTCCATCTTACCACATCAAATGTACTCACCATACATAGGTCTCTAAGGTTGCTATAACATTCTAGGACTGAAAGTGCATGGATCAACCAGTATACAGCCCAAAACTCGCGCTCACTTCACTGGGTCAACTTTCCACTGACTGAAATAGATGTCTAACTCATACACTGACAAGGCATGTTGAAGAGTGCTTTACTCATTTTTTTGTCTAGCACCAAGCTAATATGACCTAAAGGAGTTTGTTCCCCTACATCTGGTATTTAATCCTTTTATAGTATTCTGGGGCCAAAAGTATTTGGATCTCAAATTATGATACCCCAAACCTGGTCATATTTTTCTGAAATTCAGTTTCAGTTTCTGAATTACAGTTAGTCTCAAGCACAGGCTGACAGTGTATGTTTGGGGATACTTAACTCATGTTTTTGCACAACACCAAAACCTACAACCTATAAGAAATTGGTTCTCCTTATTATGGTCTATCAACTTACTATACACACCTTGGCCCAGTACTTTATGTATTTTTCACAAGAATTCTCTGGTTATAAACCCTAATCCTAATAAGTTGTGAGAGCTCTCTGGTTTGAGGCCGAGACACACTGTGTCTCTTACACTGGCCAAACCTAAATCTTAGGGTTAGGGAAAACCCTAACCCGAGAGCATCGACTTCTTTCTGTTCTATTCTATTTCTAATCTCTCTGTTCTCGGGTGATGAACGATGGGAAAAAAATGAGTTCATTCACATAGATCCGAGATGACCTTTCTGTGATCTCATAAAACCGAATGCGGATTAGGAGATCTAGGGTTCTTAGGTGGTCCTTTGATACCATTGTTAGAAATTCTCTAGTGCTTAGGATCGTTTCCTAAGTCCCTAGAATACCAATCTGTGTCTAAAATACATCGATGATGAGTAGATCTATTCTACTGAGGGGTACATGTATACATACCGTCGTTGTTGTTCCTAGCCATCATTGCGATGGCGTCTTGCAGCGAAGACCCGCCTCCTTCTTGTCGATCTCCCTGATGGTGTCGAGGAGATTGGTTCCCGTCGTTGATCGGCGGTGGATCAGCTCCTCCAATGTTGCCTGCAGGGGGAATCTCAGATCCCGATGGGATAACGGGGATCTAAGACATAGTCACAGCGATTCCAGTCACCCCGAGCACCTAGGGGATCGGTCCCTCTCAAAGTGTCGATTAGGGTTTGTGGTCGAGCGATTAGCGTTGGCTAAACCCGTCGGCCCCCTTAATCTATTTATATGGCGTCGTGTGACCGGGGGCTGCAACCAACGGTTAGGATAGCCCCCCCCGATCAGGGGCGCGGTTAGACGGTTAGAATAAACCCTACCCCGGTTACTGTTAACCGGCTAGTGTAGAGGACACATCCTAACAATCTCCCCTTTGTTCTCTACATACCTTACACTCAAACTTTTATGAATTCCATCCTTTAACAAGTTTACACATAGAGATCAATGCGTGACAATGATCTGTTAAGTATCATCACACTCATTGACTACAACATGCTCCCCTGCTTCAGAATGAAAGATTTTACTAGGTTGCAATCTGTAGCCCCTGTGATTCTAGATCATAGGTACTCCCTTAATCCTATGCCGGCTGTGTGCTTACTAAACACGCTGGGTGGAAGACCTTTTGTGAGCGGATCCGCAAGCATCTGATGGGTTCTTATATGCTCAACTTGAATGGTGTGATCCAGAATCTTCTCCTTAACAATATAACACTTAATGTCAATATACTTGGCAGAGCCACTTGAATTATTGTTATGGGAGCAAAATACCGCTGGCTCGTTGTCGCAGTAAATTCTCAGTGGTCGCTCTATGCTATCAACCACTCTTAATCTGGGTACGAATTTCTTTATCCATATCGCCTGTCCAGTTGCCTCATACGTAGCTACAAACTCAGCGTGCATTGTCGACGATGCCCTCGCTGTCTGTTTGCAGCTCTTCCAAGAAATAGCTCCCCAGAGAGCATAAAGACATACCCTGAAGTTGGCTTCAGTGTATCTCTACACCCTCCCCAGTCGGCATCTGCGTAGCTAACTATTTGTAGGGAATTAGATCCTCTATACATAAGCATGAGACCTTTAGTACCTTGAAGGTACTTTAGAGCCTTCTTGACTGCTTTCCAGTTATGCCTGGATTCTTTTGATAGCGTCCAAGCATCCCGGTGGTAAAAGCTAAGTCAGGGCGAGTACATACTTGAGCATACATAATGCTTCTGATAGCTGAAGCATATGGTACTGACTTCATCTTGTTTTTCTCATACTGATTCTTGGGACACTGATATTCCCCAAACTTATCACCCTTGACTATTGGACTTGGCGAGGCATTACACTTGTGCATATTATACCTCTTTAGTACATTTTCTATATATGACTTCTGTGAGATTCCTAATACTCCCTTTTGTCTATCTCTGTGAATTTCTATTCCAAGAACATAAGAGGCTTCTCCCATGTCTTTCATATCAAAATTCGAGGAAAGAAACCCTTTTGTTTCCACTAGTAGATCCTTATCACTACTAGCTAAGAGTATGTCATCGACATACAGAACAAGGAAGATATACTTTCCTTTCCTAAATTTTGCATAAATGCAATTGTCTTCCTTGTTTTCCTCGAAACCAAACTTTCTTATAGTCTGATCAAACTTGATGTACCACTGTCTGGAGGCCTGTTTTAATCCATAAATGGACCTCCTCAAGTGACATCCCATATGTTCTTTACCGCTCACAACAAAACCCTTTGGTTGTGCCATGAACACGTTTTCTTCTAACTCTCCATTTAGGAATGCTGTCTTTACATCCATCTGATGGAGCTCTAGATCAAAATGAGCAACTAGTGCCATTATGATCCTGAATGAATCTTTTGTTGAGACAGGTGAGAAGGTTTCATGGTAGTCAATGCCTTCTCTCTGTGTGAACCCTTTGGCCACAAGTCTAGCCTTGTATCTTTCTATATTCCCTCTGGAGTCACGCTTTGTCTTGTAGACCCATTTACAGCCTACTGTTTTGGCTCCATGGGGAATGACTTCTAAGTCCCAAAATTTGTTCATTCTCAGGGATTCTAATTCATCTTCCATGGCTGATAACCATTTGGATGAATTTGCATTTCTCATAGCAGCTTCATATGTAGTGGGATCACCTTCTGTATCAATGTCCTCACTCATATGAATCTAATCACATTCTATGTTTTCTGCTGCATAGACTTCATAGTCATCAGGAATCGCAGATTTTCTGAGTCTCTGTGACCTCCTGAGACTTGGTTCTGGTTCTGGTTCAGATTCTACCTGGGGCTCCTGCAATGGTGCGTCACTTGGAGCAACACTATCATCATCTTCTGAACTATCTTGTGCAACTGGCTCAGGGCCAATATGCGCAGAAGGTGAAGCTACTTGCTCTGTAGTAGTTGCACTAGATGATGCCACATTTGCAGCAGGGGTTTCACCCACAGTCGGTGTGACTGTTGGTGGAACCACAGTGGGTATCGAGAAGTATGGTTCTTCAACCATCGGAAATGGGACATATATCCTCTTTTCCTGAAGGTCAACCTCTCTGAGTACCTTACTCCCCTTGATCATGTCATCCTCTAAGAAAATGGCATGTCTGGTTTCTATGAACTTGGTTTGTCTGTTAGGGCAGTAGAATCTATAACCCTTCGATCTGTCAGGGTAGCCAATAAAATGGCAGCTAGTGGTTCTCTCATCTAGTTTTCCCTGTCCAGGATTAAATATTCTAGCTTCTGCTGGACAACCCCATATATGGAAGTAGTTGAGCATGGGTTTTCTGCCAGTCCACAACTCATATGGAGTTCTAGCCACTGATTTACTAGGAACTCTATTGAGTATATGCATGGCGGTTTTTAAAGCCTCCATCCATAGACCCAATGGTAGGTTAGAGTAACTTAGCATACTCCTTACCATATCCATTAATGTTCTGTTACGCCTTTCGGCAAACCCATTCTGTTGTGGTTCGCCAGGTGTTGAATGCTGAGCAATAATACCATTTTCTCTTAGGAACCTCGCAAAAGGTCCTAGGACCTGGCCATACTCGGTATGGCGCCCATAGTACTCCCCCCCACGATCTGATCGAACAATCTTTATCTTCAAATTGTGTTGATTCTCTACTTCAGCCTTGAACTGTTTAAACTTGTCTAAAGCTTCTGATCTTTCCTTAATAGGATAAATATAACCGTAGCGAGAGTAGTCATCTATGAAGGTTATGAACGAATTAAACCCATCTACTGTCCTAACTAGAAAAGGACCACAGATATCTGTATGAATAATTTCTAACACTCTCGTACTATGCTTAGCATCTTTCTTAATCTGCTTCGCAAATTTACCCTTAATGCAATCTCTGCATTGCTCTGAGTATGTGAAGTCTAGGGGATGGAGAATCTGTTCCTTAACAAGACTTTCTATTCTCCCCCTCGAAATATGGCCCAAACGATATAGCCATAATTTCGACGAGGTTTCTCCATCACTTCGTTTTCTTTTCCTGCCACTGCTGGCTGGATCGTTTTCTGGTATATCTAATACATTAACAACATCACTTTGCAAAAGTAAATAAAGCATATCTCGTTGGATGGCGAGACCAACATCTTTATTATCAAACTGAATGACACACTGTCTATCACCAAAATGGCAATGAATGTGCTGATCATCTAATCTAGAAACCGAAATAAGGTTCCTTCGCAAGGAAGGTACATAAAGTACGTCTCTCAACAACAGTACAAAACTATTATGTAATTTAAGATGTAGATCTCCAATGGCCTCGACTGCTGCTTCAACTCCATTTGCCACTCTAATTGTTCTTCGGCCCTTTGGGAGCCTTTGGCTTGTACGGAGTCCCTGTAGAGAGTTTGCAACATGAACAGTTGCACCTGAGTCAATCCACCAAGAATAACTGGGATATTCTAAGTATAAAGACTCATTTACAAAAGTAACTTGGTCCTTACCACTCTCTAGTAGATACTGCAGGAATTCAGGGCATTTTCTCTTGTAATGACATGTCTTCTTGCAATAGAGGTAGGTATCAGGGGGAACTGAAAAACTGCCTCCTTGTCTTGGCTGATTATTGTTGCTTGAGGAAGCCTGGTTATTCTGTTTACCCTGCTTCTTGAACTTTTTCTTTGAATTCTTGTTCTGTCTGGGGATATTGCCTTTTATGAGGTTGACAGAATCTCCAGTCTGCTTTAACCTCTCTTCCTCTTGGACACACTGTGCCAAGAGTTGATCTATGTTCCACTTATTAGTGACACTAGTGTTATACTGTATATGGAAAGTCTCAAACTCCTTGGGCAGAGACTTCATTATCATAAACACTACAAATTCCTCGTGTAAAGGAGACCCGAGGTACTTGTTTATCTTAGCTACGATGGATATCATTTTCTGAATGAATGGTCTGACACCATTTCCATCGTATTTTGCATTGACAAATTCTGTCATTAGAGAGCAAACATAAGCCTTAGAAGACCCTTGATGATGAGAGGCTAACATCTCAAGGTATTCCTTGGCAGTCTCGCACTCTGGTATGGAACTCTTAAGAGGCTCCTTAATGCTCCTCTTAAGAATAATCATGCATTTGTCATTTGATCTTTCCCACTTGACCTTATCGATGCTGTATTGCATCCACCTGTGGTCATAGTTGGGAGTGCCCACTGTGGGCTCTACTGGTTTATCAAACCTTAGTGCGTAATCTATCTTGCCCACTGTGGTTATCATATCAATATCCTCCCGCCAAGAATGGTAATTACTACCATCTAGTGGTTTCATCTGAGCAATCTGGCTAATCAGCATGGCGGTATAGCACCTTTGCAAAATTAAAACAGAAAATATTTAGGACATCTGAAATAAATACTGAATACTGAATCATAGAACATGCATGAATTAAATATTCAACGTTGGTCAAATAATAACCATGCCATATCTATGAAAATTTCTGATCACAAAATTCTAAATCATCGTTGGATGATCTAGAAAAACATAAACTTGTATTAAATTGTGGTAACAATATCCAACGTTGGTTAAAATATTCAATCACCACAAAATTTTCTGAATTCTATGCAATTTAAACAATAATCAATCCACGTTGGTTTCATAATTAATTGGAAAATTTGCATAAAATATAAATAAAACTATCAAAGTACGCAGCGGAATAAAATAGTCCATAAATATCTCTGAAGTTTTCTATAACTAGAAAAAATATTTCTGTAAATTTCTGAATTTTCTATATAATTTTTCTGATTTCTATTTTCCTTTTCTAACTCTTGGGAAAAAATCACTGGAAAAATATATAACCAATTCAGCCTGATCGGCCTGGTGACTGCGGCCCAAAACTGGAGGGAGCGCGGGCCCGGCCGCGGGGGGGGGGGGGGGGGGGGGGGGGGAAGACACGCCCAGGTGGTGCTGGCGGCCCAGCCGCCTGGTGGTTGCACGCCCAGGCCGCAACCTGGGCCTGGGCCGCGCATCTGGCCCACGCGCGGGGTGTGGCGCATGCCCAAAATTTCTTGTAGCCGTCCGATTCAAGCCAATGGCCAGGATCTTTCATGCACTGTAGCAGGTTCTATAAATAGCTAAAATCTCGAGGTGAGGTGGAACCCTAGCTCATTTCTGTCATTCTCTCCAGCCGCCACATGACTTCGGCCGCCAGAGCCATCGGCTCCACAACTGACCGCGTCGCACTGCTTCTACGTGTCTATTTCTACGCGCTGCATGCTTGCATGCTCCATTCTTTTTGCATGCGCGCTGCATGCTTGTCTGTTTTCTTTTCTCTTGTTTTTTCTTTGGTTCTAGTAGGTGACCATCCATCAGTTCAAAAAAAATGAGCACTGTGGGTGAGTGATGGCTCTGTGTGAATGAATGTAAGAAATGGATATCTTGTAATGGTCTGAATCGAGTTCTTGAGGTTAAACGCGTAGATCCAGGGCCTATGCGGTGCTCAGTGCACTCGATCTAGATTTGAGTTTTTTTTAACCCGTTCTGCGTTTCTATTTCTTACTGACTGTTTCTTTGATGCGGATCGTTGGATCCATAATCCTGTGCATCGTCTCTGTTGACGGCTTAACCAATTAGGGTTAGGTTATAAACCCTACTCCTAATAAGTTGTGAGAGCTCTCTGGTTTGAGGCCGAGACACACTGTGTCTCTTACAGTGGCTAAACCTAAATCTTAGGGTTAGGGAAAACCCTAACCCGAGAGCATCGACTTCTTTCTGTTCTATTCTATTTCTAATCTCTCTGTTCTCGGGTGATGAACGATGGAAAAAAATGAGTTCATTCACATAGATCCGAGACGACCTTTCTGTGATCTCATAAAACCGAATGCGGATTAGGAGATCTAGGATTCTTAGGTGGTCCTTTGATACCATTGTTAGAAATTCTCTGGTGCTTAGGATCGTTTCCTAAGTCCCTAGAATACCAATCTGTGTCTAAAATACCTCGATGATGAGTAGATCTATTCTACTGAGGGGTACATGTATACATACCGTCGTTGTTGTTCCTAGCCATCATTGCGGCGGCGTCTTGCAGCGAAGACCCGCCTCCTTCTTGTCGATATCCTTGCTGGTGTCGAGGAGATTGGTTCCCGTCGTTGATCGGCGATGGATCAGCTCCTCCAATGTTGCCTGCAGGGGGAATCTCAGATCCTGATGGGATAACGGGGATCTGAGACATAGTCACAGCGATTCCAGTCACTCCGAGCGCCTAGGGGATCGGTTCCTCTCAAAGTGTCGATTAGGGTTTGTGGTCGAGCGATTAGCGTTGGCTAAACCCGTCGGCCCCCTTAATCTGTTTATATGGCATCGTGTGACCGGGGGCTGCAACCAACGGTTAGGATAGCCCCTCGATCAGGGGCGCGGTTAGACGGTTAGGATAAACCCTACCCCGGTTACTGTTAACCGGCTAGTGTAGATGACACATCCTAACATGCTTTACTCATTTTTTTTGTCTAGCACCAAGCTAATATGACCTCAAGGAGTTTGTTCCCCTACATTTGGTATTTAATCCCTTTATAGCATTCTGGGGCCAAAAGTATTTGGATCTCAAATTATGATACCCCAAACCTGGTCATATTTTTCTGAAATTCAGTTTCAGTTTCTGAATTACAGTTAGTCTCAAGCACAGGCTGACAGTGTATGTTTGGGGGTACTTAACTCATGTTTTTGCACAACACCAAAACCTACAACCTATAAGAAATTTGTTCTCCTTATTATGGTCTATCAACTTACTATACACACCTTCGCCCAATACTTTATGTATTTTTCACAAGAATTCTTCAAAGTTGAGCTAAATTCATTAACTTCAATTCAGTGCACTGTTCCTGATCTGAAATTTCAGGGCTGTGCCACTCTGTTATTGGACTGCCTTTTTGTATTAGTAGCGTATAGTTTTTGGGGTTATCACACTTAATGAAATTTATTCTCCTAGAGTTACTCAACAACTTTGACATAATGATCATTAACGAAAACTCTATAGATAGAGCAATAAAGAGCTTCAAATCGAGCCCAAACACACAATTTCAGAGTCTGAATCTGCACTATGTCTGGGAATCCAAATTAAACCATAGGATCTTTGGACCACTTTTACTACCAGTTTTGTATAGCTTTAGGGGCATGATCACTGTACCACTTTGTTATAGAACTCTATGTCCAGAACTGTATGGATTAAACACTAACAGGCTTCCAAAGTGGCTTCAGAACATACAATCATCAGTTTCAGAATTCAGTCTAAAATCCAGCTTCTAACATACCACCTTTGAGCAAGTTTTACAAGCAATTACATATGTTTTTAGGGCTGAGCAACTTAATCAAACTTGTGCACCAAGTAGAGCTCTACAGGTTTGATACAATGATCATCTTCAAAGCATCCACAGATCAAAAGTTATAAGGGTCCAAATACAGCTAGTTGCTAACATTTTCAGAAACCGAAACCCTTGGTCAAAGCTACTTGTGAGCTTTTCTCTCATTTTTGCTATAAAACTTCGACTTGCCATAAAACTGTTGGGGCGAAGGCGAAGACGCCACCCTTCGCTCGAAAGCCTTCGCCACACCCGCTGCAACGATGGAGACAAGACGACTGGCGAACTCCACCCTTCGCTGCATGGACCGGGAGACGGAGGCCTACGGCGAAGTCGCCTTTTCCCGTGACCTTGTCCAGCTCGGAGGCCCACGTGTAATCCGGCCCATCGTAGTAGGCCCTACGTGGCCGCTGCGCATTACGGGCCTAGTTTGTAAAGGTCTCCCTATAATTACAGCCTGTAACTCTGCTTTATGGGAATATTCCGGGGATAACCTAGGCGCCTGAGGGCACATGCGTCCTTAACACTGGACGCTGGGCACTCAGACACCTATAAATACCCCCGCACAGTGCCCTTGAGAGGCTAGGTTAACAGAGCTATTGCCATCTCGAGTTGTAGCCCCGTTTACACCACTCTTGCTCCTCAGTTGGATCAACTCGCTCAGGAGAGCAAGTTCCAACATTTGGCGCCCACCGTTCATGCTACGAAAACACCACCCACGATGGCACCCAAGAGAACCTCGTCGAAGGCTGACGAAGCCGCGAAGGCGGCACTGCTGGCTGAGAAAAGGGCAAGGCCCTCGTCGACAACACTCTCCAAGAGCCTTGCGAAGACGACGCAAACAGCAAGAAGCAGCGCAATGAACAACCCACCACCGAAGGCAGCCTCCGCACCTGCAGCTCCAGGGGACCACAGCAGCCTCCCCCAGGCTTCGCTCCACCAGAGGGAGCGGATGCCACCGAGGACGGCGAAGTCATCGGCGTTTCGGCCGAAGAGCAGCTACAGCTGCGCGCCCCACACATCAAGAACCACAACCTCCAAAAGCAAAAAGAGATCCTCGAGGCCAAGCGCCAACGCGTGTCTACACAAGCCAAGGTGCGACAGATGATACGCGACAAAGAGCAGAAGATACAAGAGCTTGAACAAGAGATCGCGCTCATGCAGAGCGAAGGCCAACTCGGCCTGCAACACGACCCATCCCTCCTGCAGCGTGCACAAATCGAAGACTCGTTCGTCCCTCAGCGCGGACACACCATCCCTCATGGTATGGCTTTCCAAGGCGTCAACTACCTTGACGAGCGAAGTCCCCTGGCACCTCACCTGCAAGTGACACCATGGCCCACCAACTTTAGGGCAGGGACCTATCCCAAGTACAACGGCAGCACTGATCCAGCACAGTACATCATGAGCTATCAAGTCATCGTTGCATCATCCGGAGGGGACGACACCATGATGGCCAAGTCATTCATCATTGCCCTCGAAGGCCCAGCCCTCACCTGGTACACCAGGTTGCCCCCATTGTCCATCGACTCCTGGAGAAGCCTCCGGGACAAATTCTTGCTCAACTTCCAAGGGTACCGCCCAGACACCGACGCCTTGGCCGAACTCTCACTCTGCAAGCAGCTGGAACGAGAGACTCTGCGGGAGTATTACCGCAAGTTCCTGACCCTCAAGTCACAATTGCCTTCGGTTGATGACCAGATCGCCATCCACTACGCCATCAGTGGCCTTCGGGCCGACGTCCTCTACAGCCACTGCATCAGGGACCCGCCCAGGAACCTCCAGGAGCTGTATCAGCTGTTTGAGAAATATGCTAGATCCGAAGAGCTCCACCAGCGCAAAGTCGAGTCTCAGAGGAAACCCAAAGACCCTCCGCAGTCCAGCCGCACTTGGACAAGGCCCTCGCAGACAGACTCTGGCCGGGACGGCCGCAATCAGCAGCAGGTGCACAACATCGCCAACTAGCCCCCCGCTGGTGAGGCCCCTCGCCGCCAGGAGTATCCTCCCCCAGGGCCAAGGAAATGGAACTCGTGGTCGAGGACGGGGGCGTGCGCAGCAGCCACGCAGATTTTACTGCATGTTCAACGGCGAAGACTGCGCGCATCCCACAAGGGACTGCCCAGAGACGAAGGCCACCAGAGACAGAATGGCACGGGCACAACTAGCCGACAACCCTAGAATTGTCGCGCACGCATACCAGCAACCCCCTCAACCATACAACCACGGCCCCGCTCCGCCTCCACCACACCACGCATACCAACACCACCAGGAGGTACAAATCGTACCTCCCCCACCCCCACCCCCACACCATAAATAGCAAAACATCCACCACCCCAACCACCCCCAAGCCCCAAAGCAAGAGGACTTCGCCGATCAACCGTATCGCGGAGTCATCCATATGATCACTGGGGGGTCCAGCGCCGACTTCGACACAAAGCGGCAAAAGAGGGACCATTACCGCAGCATCAACCACGTCGCCGTCACCAGCCCGGTCGTGTAGACAAAGTGGTCCCACGTGCCATTGACCTTCAACGCCCGAGACGTCGATCTGCGCAGCACCCCCCACATCGATGCCATGGTCATCAACTGCAGCGTGGCAGGCTGGGACTTGCACAAAGTCTTGGTCGACAATGGCAGCTAGGCGGACATCATTTTCCTCCATGCCTTCGATCGCATGGGCATAAGCCATAGCCTGCTCAAGCCCTCGGACAACCCCCTGTACGGCTTCGGCGGCAAGGGCACCTTTCCCGTCGGCAAAATAGAGTTGCCCCTCTTTTTCGGTGTAGCACCCAATGCCCGAAGTGAGCAAGTCACGTTCGACATTGTCGACATGGTGTACCCATATAACGCCATAATGGGCTGGGGCTCCATCAATAAGTTTGAGGCAGCTATCCACGGACTTTACCTGTGCATGAAGATCCCAGGTCCGCAAGGTGCCATCACAGTTAACGGCAACCAGCAGGTTGCGCGTAACATAGAAAGAGACTTCGTCCCCTGGCAAAGAAACATACACTGCCTCACGGCAAACGCGAAGTCCCCGGGTCTGTCAATTCAACCGCCAAAGAGCATGAAAAAGCACAGCTGCAGAGCAACGACGGGACCAAGACCGTCCCCCTCAACCAGGCTACGCCCCAGCAGATGGTTACCATCAGCGAAGACCTCACTTCGCACGATGAAGAGCGACTCCTCTACTGTCTATCCAAAAATAAAGACGCCTTCGCCTGGTCCGCCCTCGACCTAGTCGGAGTCAGTCGCTCCATCATCGAGCATGGCTTAGGAATCGACCCTTCGGTGAGGCTGAAGAAACAACGGCTGTGCAAGATGTCTGACGAGAAGACAGAAACCGCCAAGGCCGAGGTGCATCGCCTGCTCGAAGCCAAATTCATCGAGCCAATCTCCTACCCCACATGGCTCGCCAATGTAGTGATGGTGCAGAAGAAGAGCGGCAAATGGCGGATGTGCATAGGCTTCACCAGTCTCAACAAGGCTTGCCCCAAGGACAACTTTCCGCTGCCTCGAGTCGACAAAATTGTCGATAGCGTGGCCGGGTGCGAAGTCATGTCACTCCTTGACTGCATCTCCGGCTACCACCAGATATATTTGAAAGAGGAGGACAAGGCAAGCACCAGCTTCATAACACCCTTCGGCACATATTGTTTCATCATAATGCCGGAGGGACTCAAGAATGCCGGGTCCACTTTCTCTCGACTCACTCAAAACGGTCCTCGAGAGCCAGGTCGGCAGAAATATATTCACATATGTGGACGACATCGTCGTTGCCAGCAAAAGCAAGGAAGACCACCTGGCCGACCTCGCCGAAACGTTCGCGAACATGCGGACCGCACGACTTCGCCTCAACCCTGAAAAGTGCGTCTTCGGAGTCCGCCAGGGGAAAATCTTGGGCTACCTGGTATCACACCACATAATTGAGGCCAATCCAACCAAAATTCAGGCTATCGTCAACATGACGCCCCCGCAGTCAGCCAGAGAAGTACAACGATTGACAGGCAGGATGGCCGCCCTCAACAGATTCATCTCCAAGTCCGCAGAGCGAAGCCTCCCTTTCCTCAAAACCCTCCGCGGTGCAAAAGACTTCGCGTGTGGGCCAGAGCAGGCGGCGGCCTTCGCCTCATTAAAGTAGTACCTGTCGGAATTGGCGATCCTTACAAGCCCCGACCCCTCGCTACCCCTATTGCTTTATGTCGTGGCTTGGCCACATGCGGTCAGCGCTGCACTGGTTCAAGAGCAGACCAGAGAGGGCACGATCAAGCAATGTCCAGTTTACAACGAGAGTGTTTCATATCACTCTCGTAGTGATATGTCAAACCAATTTTCCTAGGTTCCTTATTTTCCATATTATTTAATAAAAATAGTTTTATGATTTTTAGGGTAAATAGGGAATTTTGGGTCATTTAAAATAGCCTAAAGTATTGCTTCTGGATTTTTAGAAAATCAATAATAATTCCAAAAATGCCCAAACTTTTTATATGAACTCAAAATAATATTTAGAAGCCTTGGGTAGATTTTGGTATGATTTGGACCTTGTTTGATAATTAGAACCCAAAACCCCCACCCCCTGCTCTTTGAACTTCACTCTGACTCCAGAAACCCTAGTTTCTCAGAGAACCGTGAAGGAAAATTGTATTCAAGACTTTAGATAATAAACTTTTGTTATCCTTGCACTTGTATGAGCATTACATGGCATTCATTCTTATATATATAAATGGTCATTTTAGAAAACGAAGAAGTTGAGGTAGAAGAAGAGAAGACTTCACCACCACCACCTCAGGAACCTCACGTAGACAACTGTTTTTATTTTGACATCTGTGGAACTAAGCCTGAATCACCTGCAAACCAAGGCAAGCCCTAGTGCATTTGCCACCTCCTTGACTCTTTTAAAATCTTTCTCACTTGATTGATGCATTAGGTGATAGGAGTTGATTGATAAAACAATTCCTGCACTACCATCCTTGAATTTATTACCTCCCTTTGGACCCTGTTTTATAAAAAGTTTTTGCTATGCTTAGTCTTGCTCTAGCAAAGAAAAGATTTTGTTTTTACAAAATATGATGTGGCAAAATGGGAGGGATGTTTTTGAAAATAAAATTTGATGGTGGATCCATCATGGCCATGATGGGTTCAACATCGGAAAAGATGTACCTCTGCCAGGTACCAAACTTTGGGTTGAAATGATTAAGCTAAGACCGGGCGGGTGACTTGCACGAGAAGAGAGTCTCGGTGTAGTGTCTCCGTCTGAGTCGATTAAGGACCGCGTCGATGTAGGCTTGATGACCGAGGACCCTTTAACTGGTCACATGCCTCGTCATGGGTAAGCTTTGCCTCGGGCAGACTAAGGCCAGAATAAGATACCACGCAATGGTAGTGGAGAGATGGCGAGAGTAGCGTGTACCCTCCGTGGCAAGAGGCTGGACGGTGGTGTATCTGTGCTCTCGATTGGTGTGAACCTGATCTGGTCTTAAGAACCCCGGTGGTGAGTTGACATATGCAAGGGTTAAGTGCTACATATGTCGTGTGATTGGAGATCCTCAGCTGAGTATAATCGATTCGGATCATCATACCTTCGCGGTTATGAAGACTTGGTCACTGACTTACACATAGAACTCCAGTAAAGATTAAGGGTGCTAAGAAATTGGCTAGTGCAGGTCAAGTGATTGAACTAGGATAGAAAGAACTCTAGAGACAGGTAATCTTACCTAACTTGACAAGTAAAATTTGGATTTTTAAGGATCCACTTTAGTAAGCATTTCTATAAACAGAGTCTTTGATTATTGAGAAACCTTACCTTGACTCCCTGATTACCAACATGCCCTTGAGAGTCTTTTCTTTAGTCGGGTAAGTCTTGCTGAGTAATTCCATACTCAGGGTTCTATTCCCTATTGTTTTTAGGTGAAGAAGCAACAAACTTTTGTTGTTTCTGTTCCAAGGTGGTCTCAAAAGAAGAAAACCAAGAATAGAGCGGCGGGAGGAAGGGTTCCTCCATAAAAACTTTTGTTGATACTTATCAGGAGGGGTTTTTGCCTCCCTTGGAGTGTAATAATATTACTCTGCACTCCTAAGTTATATCCTGGTTTGTAATATATAACTTTGTCTTACTTTTTAAATAAAGGTAAGTTTATGTAATCGCTTCCGCATTTTCGTATCTCCGATGATCTGTAATGTCTGCGTGATGGGTGAAACGCTCTTGGGAAAGGTAAGAAAAGCAGATACCAAACTTGTCAAGTGATTCTGGGGCACCTACAGGGTTGTTTGAGGTCCATTGGACAAGGACAACTGTAGGTGGGCCTAATGACTTGGGAGGTTTGGTCGCAGCTGGTATCGGAGCGAAGCCCTTCACTACAGATATTATGAGGCATCTTCAAAAGAATTTTCTAAAGACTCATCTAGAAAATTTCTTCCCTTCTTATCTACTATTTCTGAAGAGTTTATCTTAAAGACCAGGTAGGAAGAGTGCAATGTATAGAAGGTTGAATCAACTAAGGTTGGTTCTGTAATTACACATGCATCATGCTAATAACTATGTTAATAAGATTTTCCCCTTAGAAAAATGCCGCTGCGCACAAGGAAAACTGCGCGAAATCATACTGGCCCAATTGGTGTGCCACGTCATCAACTTGCCCCAAGACACGAGGATAGAAGTAGTGGGAGTAATGATCCAATCAGGGATCTTGAAGCGAAAGTTAATCAGCTTCAAACAGAACTCCAACGCAGGACTGACATATGGGTCGCGGATGGCGATAGAATCAATGAATTGAGAAGCGACATCCGCCGTCTGCAAGATCAGCTCGCAGATCGAGATCTAGCGCTTGACAGGGCGGTTCACTCTCGTTCGCTTGCCTGGGCTAAGGAGGTGAAAGCTTGAGCCCGAGTAGAAGAACTTAGCTCAGCTATCGATACCTTGCAGGCTTATTGTAATACTCTACATGAAGAGGTTCATGTATTGTACTCACAACTACACCCCAGTGTACCTTTGGATCCTGTCAGGACAGAAGCCGGACCTTCTCAAGTAGCGGGAGAAGCTTTTGGTGGCGAATTGGACCTTTTCAGGCCCCCTCCCTCTATGAAGTTGGTCGATGAGTGGTCTCCTACGCCCGACAGTGAGGCTACCAAGAGTGACAGGAAGCAGGAATAGTATAATATAGAAATAGTACTATTGTGTAATAGGGGATGTAATCCTATTGTGAAGTACAAGTCTGTAACATTACCTTTTAAAGTAATGTGAAATGGATGGTGTGTATGGCATATCATATTGCTCCCAATGTTCTTTGCCTCAGATGCCTTCCAGGACTCGCGCTCAGGATGGGGCTGGTACCTCCCGTGGGAGGGAGGCAACACCAAACCCACCTCCAGTACCCCCGACACTTGCCGAGGCTATCGCCGCCTTGGTGAATGCTACAACAGATAATACTCGTTTCCTATGGGAGATGGCAGGTCAGCAACTCCAACAACAAGGCAGGCGGGGCTATCCGCAACGCCCCCGTGAAACCTCTTATTTGGATTTCTCTGAAACACGCCCCCGTTGTTCATCAAGGCAGAAGACCCTTCAGAGGCAGATGAATGGATCCGCGTCAATGAGCAGAAATTATTCTTCGGTGCTCCGAAACTCAGAAGCCCCTTTTCGTAGCTCAACAATTGCGTGGCCCTACCAGCACCTGGTGGGGGAACTTTGTTGCCGTACAACCGGCCGGTCATCAAGTAACCTGGGATGAATTCAAGCTGGCCTTCAGGGAACATTACATACCTGAAGGAGTACTCCACATGAAACAGGAGGAATTCATGAAGTTGAAGCAAGGCGGAGATACTGTCACCCAGTATCTCAATAAATTTAATCACTTATCTCAGTATGCGATTGACCAAGTCAATACCGACATAAAGAAGAACTATTTCATGAGGGGTTTAAATGATCGGATGCAAAGGAAAATGGCTACCTGCATCGACCTCACCTACGGAAGAGCTGTCAGCACAGCGCTGGCAGTTGAATCTAAATATGCAAGTTCTGGAAAGTCCAAGGGGAATGGGGGTAACAGGCCTAATCAGGGCCCCGAGAAAAGGCAACAGTTAGTTATCCGGCCTTTTAATCAGGGTCGCTCTTCAGCACGCCCACCCTCCTTCCCATTCAAACAACTAGTGTTCATCTGTCCCAATGCTGCCCCCACTACAACAAGTCAGCCGGGTGCCCCTGGCACTCGTTTCCCTGCCCTTCCCAGTTCGTCAACAGGCTGCTTCAATTGTGGAAAATTTGGGCACTTCATTAAGGATTGCCCCTACCCGAAGCAGAATCGTTCAAACAATCAACAAGGTACTGGGAATTCTTCTCAAGCTAAGGGAAATACAGGCAAGAACATAAAGAATACGGGACGAATTTATTACACTCAAGTGGCCACCACACCGGACGGTGAACTGGTAATGATGGGTACATTCCTTGTGGCCAATCATCCCGAAATTTGTGGACCAACATTGCATTCCATACCATGAGTCAAGGGAAGGGTTTAAAATTCATTCACATGGGGGACAAATATTTACTAAAGAAGTGGCTTTCCAAGTGCCCGTAACATTGGCCGGACGGGACTTCCTTACTAATATTATTGTTCTGAAAGGCCAAGACATAGATGTCATCTTGGGCATGAATTGGTTGGCCCAACATAAAGCAACCCTCAACACTAATCAGAGAACCATCAGGTTGAGTCATAACCAAGAGGAAATCCTTTTGTCTATCCCCATTCCAGCTAAAACTACTGGCAGAATATATGAAGCCATTATACCGGAGATCAAAGATATTCCGGTAGTATGTGAGTTCCCAGATGTCTTTCCAGAAGATTTTCCTGGATTGCCACCTGAAAGAGATGTAGAGTTTGTAATTGAGTTGAAGCCCGGTATGGCTCCCATTTCTAGAAGATCGTACCGGATGCCTCCAAATGAGCTGGCAGAACTGAAGATTCAGTTACAAGATCTACTAGAGAAAGGATTCATCCGGCCAAGCTCGTCACCATGGGGTTGTCCAGCCATATTCGTTAAGAAGAAGGATCAAACATTACGGATGTGCGTGGATTATCGACCCCTGAATGAGGTCACTATCAAGAACAAGTACCCTCTTCCACGGATTGACATTTTATTTGATCAACTGACTAGAGAAATGGTATTCTCCAAAATTGATCTCAGGTCGGGCTATCATCAGATCCGTATTCGGCCCGAGGATATACCAAAGACCGCATTTACCACGCGATATGGATTATTTGAGTACTTGGCAATGTCTTTCGGACTGACGAATGCTCCTGCCCACTTCACTTATCTGATGAACTCAGTATTCATGCCTGAGTTGGACAAATTTGTGGTGGTCTTCATAGATGATATTTTGATATATTCAAAGAATGAAGAGGAGCATGCTCAACATTTACGGATCGTATTGACGCGCCTAAGGGAACATCAATTATATGCTAAGTTCAGTAAGTGCGCGTTTTGGCTGGAAGAAATTCAATTTCTGGGACATGTGTTATCTGCCAGGGGGATTGCGGTAGATCCCAGCAAAGTCAAGGATATTTTGGAGTGAAAACCCCCAACCATGGTACATCAAGTCCGCAGTTTCCTTGGACTAGCTGGCTGTTACCGCCGATTTATACCAGATTTTTCTAAGCTTGTGAAGCCAATCACAAGTCTATTGAAGAATGAGACTAAATTCAATTGGTCTTCAAAGTGTAATGAAGCTTTTGAGCAACTAAAGATATTGTTAACCACTGCTCCAGTATTGGCTCAACCGAACATTAATAAGCCCTTTGATGTGTATTGTGACGCATCAGGCAGTGGTCTCGGCTACGTATTAATGAAAGAGGGCCGAGTAATCGCGTATGCTTCAAGGCAGTTGCGCCGGCATGAGGAGCATTATCCCACCCATGATCTGCCGACATGAGGAGCATTATCCCACTCATGATCTGGAGCTAGCTGTAGTGGACATGCCCTGAAGATCTGGCGTCATTATCTACTGGGAAATGTCTGTCATATTTATACAGACCACAAAAGTTTGAAATACATCTTTACCCAGTCCGAGCTCAATATGAGGCAAAGGAGATGGCTCGAGCTAATCAAGGATTATGAACTGGAAATCCATTATCACCCAGGCAAAGCAAATGTAGTGGCAGATGCACTCAGTCACAAGGCCTCTTGCCATTGTTTAACCATGAGGACTTCTGACATTACATTGTGCCAGGAGATGGAAAACCTGAACCTAGGAATGATTCAGCAGGGGACTTCAAATCACTTGAAGCTGGAGTCAGTCATCCTACAAAGGATAATTGATGCACAAAAGGATGATGAGGGTATGAAACATGTACGTGAGAAGATAAGGGCTGGAAAGGCCAATTGTTTCAGAGAAGACGACCAAGGTATTATATGGTTCAACAGTCGCATAGTGGTGCCAAAGGATGAAGAAGTCCGCCAGCAAATTCTAGATGAAGCCCATCTTAGTCGCTATTCTATTCATCCCGGAAGCACTAAGATGTATCAAGATTTGAAACAATATTATTGGTGGACGAAAATCAAGATTGAAATCGCACGCTATGTGGCTAGATGTGACACCTGTAAGCATGTCAAGGCCATACACATGAAGGTTGCTGGTCCATTACAATCTCTCCCAATACCAACATGGAAATGGGAAGACATTAGTATGGACTTTATTGTGGGATTGCCTAGAACCGCGAAAGGGTATGATTCTATCTGGGTTATTGTTGATCGGCTCACAAAAATTGCTCACTTTCTGCCAGTCAAGACATATTACCTGGTTCTTACCTATGCGGAATTATACATTTCTCGCATTCTCAGTTTGCACGGTGTTCCAAAGACTATAGTGTCGGATCGTGGACCTCAATTCGTATCCAAATTCTGGGAAGAACTTCATAAATCCCTGGGTACCAAATTGCTCCACAACTCAGCCTATCATCCTCAAACAAGTGGGTAGACTGAGAGGGTCAATCAAATACTTGAAGATATGCTGCGGGCATGTGTGTTGGACTTCTCACAGAAATGGGATGAATGTTTACCATTAGTGGAGTTATCATATAATAATAGCTATCAAGAAAGCATCAAGATGGCACCCTTTGAAGCTTTATGTGGACGACGATGTCGTACTCCGCTAAATTGGTCTAAACCTAGTGAAAGGTACCTCTTCAGGCCTGATATGGTGAAAGAAAGCGAAGAAAAAGTTCAAAGAATAATTCATAATTTGAAGAAAGCTCAAGCTCGTCAAAAGAGTTATGCAGACAAGCGACGACAACCCTTATACTTTCTCGTGGGAGATTATGTCTACCTGAAGGTTTCACCAATGAAGGCTGTATCACGTTTCAGGGTTAAAGGAAAGCTTGCACCTCGGTACATTGGACCATTCCCTATACTTGAGTAATGTGGACCAGTGGCATACCGACTTCAACTCCCTGAAACCTTGTCTGCTATACATAATGTGTTCCACGTGTCCCAGTTGAAGAAATGTCTTCGGGTTCCAGATTGAACCATTGAAGTGACAGATGTTGTCCTAGAGCCAGACTTGACGTATTCTGAGCACCCTATTCGAGTCTTGGATCAAAAGGACAGGGTTACCCGAAGAAAAACTCTCAAGTTTTACAAGATACAGTGGAACCAACATTCTGAAGATGAGGCTACTTGGGATACTCGAGACTACTTAGACAAGAATTTCCCAGGCTTTTTAGCCTCTTGTATTTTGTAAAGCATAAAACATTATTGTAATAAAGGAGTGAGCCCCAAACCACCCCTGCCCTATACCAAAACTCAGGAAATAAAAATGTGAAGCATTTCCTTTTCCACTACTTACCCTAGGACTTTTAATCTCGGGACGAGATTCTTTTATGCGGGGAAGGATGTAACACCCCTGGTGTTACTGTTACTAAAACTTGAGCATAACATAATAAGCATTGGCATTGCATATGTTTGACACACTTAGAGTGCATTCACTAGGCAAAAATTTCAAACAAGTTGTATTGATATGGCATTTTGCAAATAAGACCCTAGTATAGGATGCTTAACCCTAAATAGGGATCTGAAGGGTAAAGCAAGACCCAAATAGAGAAAACCCTAAAGCTTAAGAAAAATAGTCATAAAATGTTACTAAGAAGGGACTTACATTACATTCATACCCTTGAAATACCAAAAACCCTGATAAGGACCCTGGAAAACCTTAAATCCAAACCCTAGGGGCTAAGTGCAAATCAGTCCACTTTTGGACCAAAGTGCAAAAATCATGATAATAAAGTGCCCTAAGTCATATGGATCACAAATATGTAGATTTGCAAGTTAAACCCTAAGTTTTGGGTCTATTTGCAAAAAGCACCCCTTGAACCCTATATGGACTAAGTCTGAAAATCAGTGTTTGAGCTCAACTTTGGAGCTTTATAACATTCAAATTAGAGAGAATTTGCCCTAGGTCACCGCATCAAGTTTGTAGACCTAACAAAGGAGAACAATTTTGCTTAAGGGTGTAAGCACAGTTGTTATGAAGAATTTGGAGATAATGACACTCAAAGTCAGGCTGTCAGACTGTTAAAGTCTGAATTTCAGACTGACAGTAGGATTACATGAACTTAAGGCTTAATTTTAAGCAAGATCCAGTGACCTTTTGGGGGAGCACAATGTAGCAAAGTTATAGCTGGTTTGTAGCCCTACAACTTTGGTGCAGAGGGATGATGAAGTTGTCATGCGAAATCTGGAGAAAAATTGCCCTGAAGTTGCTTTGTCAGATGAACTGAAGAGGAATGCCATGGTATAGTAACTGAAGAAAATAAGCTTCAGTGATCTCGCCGCCGACGATCCCTCCGCCGTGATTCGTGCCATCGACGTCCCGATTCATGCCCGGAGTAGATGGATAACGTCGCGGGGTGAAAAAGCATCACCGTCGATGAGCTGGACGCCACTCCGGCTAGCCGCCGTACCTCTTCCCTTGCTCACCGATCCTTCGGATAAGATTTTCACCACCGTTGAGCCACCACCATCGTCCGCTGCATGTCCTGACGCTTTACCACATCGCGGTTAACCATGCGTCGCATGTCCGGTGATCACCAGAGTGGATGCCACGGGGTTTCGCCACTAATCACACGCACCAGTAAACTCCCCATCCTCCAACTGCAATTCACGGCCACCGCTGTTGCTCTCTATAAATTGAGCCCGCCATCAGCTCCGCAACATCATCACGCACCACACCACCCAGTATTGCTCCCAGTCGATCACCAGTAAGCGCGAATTTTAAACTTCCCCCAAATCTGCTCAAGAATACCGTGAAAACAACCTCACCGCGATCAGCTCAGCTCAGGTCAGTTCAAGTTACTCTGTCGCTTGTTCTAGCATCCCTAGGCTCTCCTCAAGCTCCTCGACCCCTTTAATTGAACTGGACCGCCATGAATCATCGGGAACACCTTGTGTTCTTCCCAGGGTGTGCGGTCACCGTGGCCAGAGACATTCGGTTAGCCATTTATGAAATTAACTTAGGGAAACGTTCAGTAGGCCCCGAATCTGGTTTAGACCGACGAAGGACGCTAGTCCTTGCCCCGTTCGGCCGGTCTACACGCTCGCCGGAGCTCTGCCGCGCTCGTCGTCGTCGGGGACCTCGACGTGGAAGGGAATAGAAGTTGGGGGGTTTATTTGAAAAGCGTCAGTGACTCAATAAAATAGTGAAAGAACCCGTTCCTAGTTAGCCAGAACACCGAGAGCCTTTCTGCAAAGTCTCCAGCGTGGGCATAGGCACGCGCGCTTTTCTGCGTTGGTTGGGCCGGTTCGGGCCATAATTAGCCCAACGCTGTTTAAGTTTTCCCTTTTTCTTTTTCATTGAAACTTCGGAAATCTGTAGAAAATTGTTGAAAAAGGTAAAAATGTCAAACCAATTTTCCTAGGTTCCTTATTTTTCATAGTATTTAATAAAAATAGTTTTATGATTTTCAGGGCAAATAGGGAATTTTGTGTCATTTAAAATAGCCTAAAGTATTGCTTCTGGATTTTTAGAAAATCAATAATAATTCAAAAAATGCCCAAACTTTTTATATGAACTCAAAATAATATTTAGAAGCCTTGGGTAGATTTTGGTATGATTTGGACCTTGTTTGATAATTAGAACCCAAAACCCCCACCCCCTGCTCTTTGAACTTCACTATGACTCCAGAAACCCTAGTTTCTCGGAGAACCGTGAAGGAAAATTGTATTCAAGACATTAGATAATAAACTTTTATTATCCTTGCACTCATATGAGCATTACATGGCATTCATTCTTATATATATAAATGGTCATATTTAGAAAACGAAGAAGAAGTTGAGGTAGAAGAAGAGAAGATTTCACCACCACCACCTCAGGAACCTCAGGCAGACAGCTGTTTTTATTTTTACATCTGTGGAACTGAGCCTGAATCACCTGTAAACCAAGGCAAGCCCCGGTGCATTTGCCACCTCCTTGAATCTTTTAAAATCTTTCTCACTTGATTGATGCATTAGGTGATAGGAGTTGATTGATAAAACAATTCCTGCACTACCTTCCTTGAATTTGATTACCTCCCTTTGGACCCTGTTTTATAAAAAGTTTTTGCTATGCTTAGTCTTGCTCTAGCAAAGAAAAGATTTTGTTTTTACAAAAGATGATGTGGCAAAATGGGAGGGATGTTTTTGAAAATAAAATTTGATGGTGGATCCATCATGGCCATGATGGGTTCAACATCAGAAAAGATGTACCTCTGCCAGGTACCAAACTTTGGGTTGAAATGATTAAGCTAAGACCGGGTGGGTGACTTGCACGAGAAGTGAGTCTCGGTGTAGTGTCTCCGTCTGAGTCGATTAAGGACCGTGTCGATGTAGGCTTGATGACCGAGGACCCTTTAACTGGTCACATGCCTCGTCATGGGTAAGCTTTGCCTTGGGCAGACTAAGGCCAGAATAAGATACCACGCAATGGGAGTGGAGAGATGGCGAGAGTAGCGTGTACCCTCCGTGGCAAAAGGCTGGACGGTGGTGTATCTGTGCTCTCGGTTGGCGTGAACCTGATCTGGTCTAAAGAACCCCAGTGGCGAGTTGACATATGCAAGGGTTAAGTGCTACATATGTCGTGTGATTGGAGATCCTTAGCTGAGTATAATCGATTCGGATCGCCGTACCTTCACGGTTATGAAGACTTAGTCACTGACTTACACGTAGAACTCCAGTAAAGATTAAGGGTGCTAAGAAATTGGCTAGTGCAGGTCAAGTGATTGAACTAGGATAGAAAGAACTCTAGAGACAGGTAATCTTACCTAACCTGACAGGTAAAATTTGGATTTTTAAGGATCCACTTTAGTAAGCATTTCTGCGAACAGAGTCTTTGATTATTGAGAAACATTACCTTGACTCCCTGATGACCAGCATGCCCTTGAGAGTCTTTTCTTTAGTCGGGTAAGTCTTGCTGAGTAATTCCATACTCAGGGTTTTATTCCCTATTGTTTTTAGGTGAAGAAGCAACAAACTTTTGTTGTTTCTATTCCAAGGTGGTCTCAAAAAAAGAAAACCAAGAATAGAGCAACGGGAGGAAGGGTTCCTCCATAAAAACTTTTGTTGATACTTAACGGAAGGGGTTTTTGCCTCGCTTGGTGTGTAATAATATTACTCTGCACTCCTAAGTTATATCCTGGTTTGTAATATATAACTTTGTCTTACTTTTTAAATAAAGGTAAGTTTATGTAACCGCTTCCGCATTTTTGTATCTTCGATGATCTATAATGTCTGTGTGACGGGTGAAATGCTCTTGGGAAAGGTAAGAAAAGCAGATACCAAACTTGTCAAGTGATTCTGGGGCACCTACAGGGTTGTCTGAGGTCCGTTGGACAAGGGCAACTGTAGGTGGGCCTAATGACTTGGGAGGTTCCATCGCAAAAAGGTTGATCTCTAGATGATGATTTTGTGGTAATGCATTTTATGGAAGACATAAACTAGACCTCCAATTGTAAATGAAAACATAAAATAGGAATGAGAAAAGAAATTTAAATGAAACCCTTTATTCCTCCCCAAAATGAGTGACAATAAAAATAATATTATTATAGGTAGTAGATGTTATATTTTCATTAGGGATTTGAGAAGTTAAAAGAAATTAAAATAGAAGAGAAAAATATAAAGGAAAATATAAATGAACAAATATAATCCATCATGATGGTACTTTTAATTGTGTACTCAATTTATGAATAATGCTCACAAAAAAATTTAAAATGAAATTCAAATCTAAAATTCAAATAGAAAATAAAGAGGAAACTTAAGTAAAAATAAAAAGATACACCTCCTGGTGGCCCTAAACCCACGCATTCGGCCCACTCCGATTTCCCCTTCTTTCCGCTCCTGGGCCAAATTACTTTCTGTTGGTCACTTGTTCTCAAATGCTATAGATCAAGAACAAGGCAACACAATTGTTAATGGTTAAAAAACCTTCGTCCTTCGAAGCATTATCTCCTCTCGGATATAATGATCTTTAGACGAAGGTCATGAAGGACATACCTTCATCATTTCAGCATATAAGTATAAGTATAAATAATAAGGCCATGGAACACAACGAGATGAAGATAATGATTATACACCAATAATTTATTTGCATTTTTATTCAGTGATTATGGATAAACATCAATGATATTCATGTTACACTGATACCTTCGCATTGCCAGAAGGTGATGATGCGAGAATGACGTGAGAGTGATTGCAATCTAGTGTGAACAGTACGGTGCTACTATTCATCTATTTATAGGCACGAGACACAGCCTAGACAAAATTACATTCATGCCCTTAAAATTACTCATGATTATAATACAAATTATCACGAACTAAGTGGTCTTTTTCCCCCTTTAAGTCGGTGTCGTCCTTGGTCTTCGTCACCATGTCAAGCCGAAGCTTTCTGGTAATAGCTTCGGCGCCTACTCTTACCACCTTCGGGTTGCTCTTTTACATCGCGTATACTTTCGCCATTAGAGAAAGTCTTTAACTAGGAGCCAAAACCGCCCTATAATAATCCTTGTCCAACTGAAAACATATGGTCAGTTACATTTTTTGAGGACCTTCGGAAGAGGAAGGCCCCCAACAGTAGCCCCTCGCAGTATTGATTTGTTTCTTTATAACAAATTTGGACTGCGACATGGATGAAGGCCTTTAGCCGAAGATCCGAAAAACACCTTCGCTTCGCTAGAATAGCGAACGACACTGATATGCTGGACCCACCAAGCCGTGGGGCTCTATGCATATATATATGAGCTCGTATTGAAAGCGTTTCTTGTGCTGTTTCAATTGCTTACACTATGCTTGCTATTTTAAACTCTCTTTTTTCGTGAGTTTGAGCTTCGGCATTTCAACAAGTTTTGATCTGATTGCTGGTGAGAAGAAGACTGTGGACCCAGTGTTGTCCGAGTTTTACGAAGCTATGGAGAGGACTAATGCAGAAAAAATTGCACACGAAACATTAGCTAGAATATCTGAGGATTCCAGTGACAGTGAAGACTTTGATGCTGAAAGTGAGACTGAGGATGCCGAAGATTGGCCCTGGAGGCCAAGCCATGCTGTTTTTGGAAAGTCGACAATCAAATAAGAACATATTGATGCCATGAGGGGAAGGTATTTTCGTGACATTTCTATTGTGCGGGCTGGAGGAGAGAGTAATGTCCCTCTTGCCCGAAGCTGACGAGGTAGTTGTCTATAGAAGTTTTATGAAAGCGGGGCTTCGGTTCCCTTTGGATAGTATGCTGGTCGAAGTGTTGAAAACCTTTGAAGTCTACCTTCATCAGCTTACCCCTGAAGCTATCATTAGGATAGGGGTTTATATTTAGGCCATGAGGAGCCAAGGACAAGAGCCGAATGTGAAATGTTTCTACAACTTGCATGAATTGACTTATGAGACAAAGGCTATTGGAAAAGAACAATACCACAACAATTTCGGTTGTTATGGCTTTGTAACCAGTTCCGAAGTAAGCAATCTAGTGCCAATATTTCGCAAGAGATGGCCAAGAGCCTGGATGCAAGAATGGTTCTATGTAAAGAACGATCTAGTTGAGAGAGAAGATATTAAGGGAATTATCCAACATCCCACATGGTCTCACTTTGGCATTAGAAGACCATCTCTTGCCCTTGGAAACGACACTCGAGCATGCCAAGCTGCTTATAACATGGTATGCACCTACATAGGCACCAGGGACTTAGTCCAAGAGCACATTGCCTATAAGGTGTGGCCACTCGGGAATGGGTGGGAGATGCTGAAGGAAGCTGCTGCTGGGTCTAGCCAGAGTGGCTTGATTTACTTGAAGTATACATTCAAATATAGGAGGCAATTTGACGAAATAAACGACGACTGGCTAGATGTTATTGACGCAACCAGCGATGAGTTGCTTGGTGCCTACTCAAGGGCCAAAGATGATGCCATGACGGCGGCCTTCGGAGGGCGAGGCAAGAAAAGGTTAAACAGGGTTTTTGACATCATTGGTTTTGTTTACCCAGACTATTGCTATCCCTCATCAAAGGGAAAGAAGAGAAAGGCTGTTGCTTCACTTATCTCTACTACACCGAAGGGGAAAAAGGTTAAAGTTTTGACACATCGGCCCAGGTACATTGAAACGGCCAAAGTGCCGAAGCTTGCAGAAGGGCCTTCTTCTGCCGTTGAGCCAAGTCACCCCGCTACTGCCGAAGCCAGGGTGGAATTGGCCGAAGAACCAATCCCAAAGATAGTGGCAGAGCAGCTAAAAACTTTGAGTTTATTGCAAGAAGCGGAACTACCGAAGGTCGAAAAGATTGTACAATAACTCCAAAGAGAAGGAGAATGTCTAGTGTATTGGATGCTATTATGGAATCCACAAAGATACTAACTCCTGCCTCAGCAGAGGCACCTAGCATGGGAGACAAAAATACAAAGGAATCTGATGATACTGCCATGACGCAGGTTGAAACTGAAGCTAGGCCCTCAGCTCCCGCAGAAGCAGGGCCTGCGGAGATTGATGAAAAGGATACTGAATCAAGACCTTCGGATGCTTCAAAAGTGCCGTTACTGTTAGAAAAAGAGAAGGCTACCAAAGAATCTGAATTCCCTACCGCGGAAGCATCTACTGAGGGATTAGAATTTTTAGTTCGTCACGCTGTAGGGAAAAAACTATCGGAGGAGCAAGTTGCCGAAGCTAGGCAATATGCCAAGGATCTGAAGCATCCCCCAGGATCCTTGGTATACAACGACACTGACGAAGATGACTTTCTATATTGCCTACCAGACAACAAGGAGATATCTGTTTGTTGAGAAATGGCAAAGAATATGGGATTCCCGAAGCTAGAGCTTGGCTTATCTGCGATGTTGAAGGATGAACCTGCAGACAGCCTTGCTTATAATAGCTTGAAGGTATATACACTTTTGCTCGTAAAATAAGTTATATTTATTGGTTTTCTTACCATTTTTATGTTCTCACACATATATTTTTGCTATTAGGGCTTAATTCTTAGTAAAGCTTTAAGGGCTCAAAAAGAAGCCCATGACGAAAGCTGTCAAATTGCACCTGGGAACCTTCAGTCAGAGGCCATCACACTAAGGAATGAAGCCCTTGGAAAAGATAAGATTCTGCTCTCCTTAGTAGATAAACTAAAAGTCAGCAAAGCCAGGCTTATTGCCGAAGCTGAATCTCACAAAGCCGAAGTTGAAGATCTAAAGAAAAAACTTGTCGATATGAATGAACATTTTGAAGTTGCAAAGGCAAAGCAAGAAATAAGTGAGTGGACAAGTTAAAGGCTAGAAAAGAATGTTGAAGAGCTTCGTGATTCTAGGGAGAGGTGCTACAAAAGATCCTTGGATTGGGCGAAGAACCTAAAAGATAGCTTTGCGAAGGTGGGGGCATATTCCTCAGAACAAAAATTTATTCGCGGCGACCCTGAAGGGGTTATCCAATGGATAGGTGAAGAAGTCGAAGCTTTCGATGAGATTCTTAGCGATCATGGAGATTTTTGTGGCAATCTTAGAAAATGCTGGGTGCGAACATGTCAAGGCCTTGGCCCAACCAGAATCTATTCTCTTAGTTGACAACACTAAAGACCCTTCAGTTGAGGCTTCTACATTGGGCGGCAAATTCTACTCCGATGTGTGGATGAAGGGTGGTCGTGAGATGGCTGACGAAGCCATTAGAAAGAATGAGGAAGAATCCCACGACTCCTATGAGGAAGCTAAACAGGTTGAGGAAGCTGTCGAACACACCATGATTACAGGTACTTTTATTTGAATTTTTTTTGCCTTGTTCATTTTTACCTTCGAAATTTACCATCATATGTTTGTTACAGCCAGCCTCTCTCCCCCATCAGAGCCATAGAATCCTAAAGCTGATCCGGTTATGAAAGAGGCTTTAGATGTTATGCAAATCGCTAACGAAGTTGTTGACGAAGTCGTCGACAAACTTTTACATGAAGCCGCTGAAAGAATTCTGAAGTAAGACTAGATTCTTGTTTTACTAGGGAAATGTAATATTTGTTTATGAGTCAAACATCAAACATTTATATGTATATTAATGTAATATATTTCTTTGTGATGCATGAAAGTTGTGTACATACCATTTTTGAGCCTTCGGCGAAAAAACACCATCCCTTCTTGTCATGCTCCGCAAAGAAAAAATCACCCCTTCTATGTCACACCTATTGTATAATATCATTGTTGACGAAGATTTCCTTGTTGTGTAACATTTTATCACCCCGAAGGTATACTTTGTGCTTCAGCACACTATTTCATAATCCATCACATATTTTGGGAGAAACATTTTTCCTTCTCCACAGTTTTGTTGCTGATGTGATATGATGTATGATGTAATGGTATGCGAAATGATGTGATGATATGATGCAATATGATGTTTATGTCGAAGATAATCACCCACATGAGAACACACTCAGACTCTGCATTCCCTTAGGAACGACTTCGGAGTCTCTTCACCTTTTACTTAGGTGGGATTTTAGCTCTGCATTCCCTTCGGAACGACTTCGGAGCTAAGCTCTGCATCCCCTTATGAACGACTTTGGAGCTTCTTCACCTCTGATTTAGGTAGTATTTAAGCTCTCCATCCCCTTAGGAACAACTTTGGAGCTTCTTCACCTCTGATTTAGGTGGTATTTAAGCTCTGCATCCCTTTAGGAATGACTTTTGAGCTTTGGAACTTACACTGCGCTCCCTTAGGAACGGCTTTGTAGCTTCGGAACTTACACTGCGCTCCCTTAGGAACGACTTAATTTGTAGCTTTAGAACTTACACTACGCTCCCTTAGGAACGGCTTTGTAGCTTCGGAACTTACATTGCGCTCTCTTAGGAATGGCTTTGTAGCTTTGGAACGTAATTCTGTTACACTCGATGGTGTAACGACAATATCATTATACCAAGTTGAAAATTCATCCCTCTTGTATTGTTTTTCTTTCAAGAAAATGTAAAGGGCAGAAAATGCTAAGATACATTAGATCATCATATGCTTCCACTGTAGTTCTTTCAGTAAATATGCTTCGACTCAGGCACAGTGCTGTTGACTGTGCGAGCTTCGGATTCCTCCCGAAGGTCACGCTACTGCTGAGTATGATCGCACCCTTTTGGCTATTGGTTGTGGATCAGTGGTGGTGGTGGTGGTAACTGGGGCCATTAAGCTTGGGAATGGCTTGCCGAAGCAATAGAAGTCATGGGTTGTTGATTGCCCATGTATTCTGGGATGTATGGGGAGTAACACGAAGCAGTGTGGAGGACCTGCTTCGGTTAACTCTGCCGCGCCTCAGCTTCTTCAATTTCCATCTGCTTCTGAATTGTTACCTGGCATGTCCTTGTTGTGTGGCCCTTGTCCTCGCCACAAAAAAGGCAGTACAACTTTCTAGGTTGATTGCTGAATCGCCCTCCACCAAAACTCCTTCCTCCCTTGCCCCTCGGAGCCGGTGGCCTGAAAGAAGTCTGTTGCATGGTTGAAGACTGAGAACTGTGGTGGCTATGCTGAGCATTGCTGGTCCTTCATCATTGGTATTGGAGTTATGAACTGACTAGACATGCCTAGGATTAAGTCTCCCTCCGAAGCCCCTGGTCATCTTAGAAAACCTGTAGGCCTCCTCCCTTCTTTGGCGAAAATCATTGTCGGCCTAGATGTACTCATCCATCTTCTGAAGCAGCTTCTCCAGAGTTTGTGGAGGCTTCCAAGCAAAATACAGAGCTGTAGGTCCTGGCCTAAGTCCCTTGATCATGGCCTCAATGACAATTTCATTGAGCACTGTGGGTGCTTGTGCTCTTAGTCTCAGGAACCTTTGGACATATGCCTAAAGGTATTCCTCGTGGTCTTATGTGCATTGAAACAATGCCTGGGCAGTAACTGGCTTCGTCTGGAAACCTTGGAAGCTAGTGACCAGCATATCCTTAAGCTTCTGCCATGATGTAATTGTTCCTGGCTGAAGAGAGGAGTACCATGTTGTAACACCCCTAGTGTTAGTTGAACTAAAACTTGAGCATGGCATCATATTCATTGACATTTCATTTTGTTGGTTACACCTAGAATGCATCCACTAGGTAAAACTTCAAAACAAGTGTGATGTGGTGGCTTGAAGTATTCTTAACTCTAGGGTAAGGTACTAACCCTGGGATTAGGGCATATGGGTAAATGTGAAGCCAAAATGAGTAATACCTCAAAAGCCATTAGAAATATTCACAAGAGATTAAGTTTGATGGACTTGAGTGGCACAAAAACCCTAGATTGCTCAAAACCCTAAAAGGAACCCTAGAAAACCATAATTTGTACCCTATGGGGACGATTTCAAATTCTATACACTTTTGGACCAAAGTATATATATATGAGTGGTAGAACATAAAAAAACAAACAACTTTTACATTGGAGGGTTTTCAAGTAATCTGGAACAATTTGGACTTAATTGCAAAAAGTCCCAAGAACACCCATGTGGTTAACTCTGAAATTTTAGTGAGATTAAGCTGACTTTGGAGCCTTATATTTCTTAATCTATGAGGATTTTGCCCTAGATCAATACATCAAACTTGTAGAGCCATGATAGGAGTACAACTTTGATTAAGTGACTAAGCATTGGTGTTGTACAAAAATTGGAGATAAATGGACATGAAGTTGGACTATCAGTCACCACTGAATACTAAAACTTGGCTAACAGTGAGTTCTGATGAACTTTGGAGTCGATTTGAGCTTGATCGATTGAGCAAATGATCAAGGTTCCTATGGTCGAATTGGAGCTGGTATATTGGTGAATAACTTTGCTATAATTTGGTCGGTAGCTTATCACATAGAAATCAAAGAAAAACACCCCTGAAGATGCTCTGTCAAACAGACTGAAGAAGATCCTGATGGTACAGTGGAAAAAAATCTTCAGATGTAGTGAACGTGCCGCCGGTGGACCCCACAGTCGCGATCCTCGCCGGTGTCTCGATTCGCGCGCCCTGGTGTGAGGATAACGGCTAGCGGTGAAAGATCTCATCGTAGGGATGAGTTGGAGCCTTATCACCGGACTGTTCACCGTACCCACTTGCCGCTGCGATTAACTGAGGTGTCCTCACCGGAGTTCGCCGCCCTTTGAAGCCGTGCCACGTACTTAGAAGTGTTACCACGTCGTAGTAGATCACCGTTGGTAGCCTGCTCATTGCCTGGAACATTGCCTCGGTGAATGCCACGATAACGCTCGCCAGTGACTCACCCCTCTCTCCGGCTGCCAGCTTTCTTCTTCCAATTCAGAGCCATTGCTCTTAGATGCTATAAATTGAGTGCACTGTTAGCTCCACTAGGTTGTTATGCCTCCGATCGTCCACCGTGGCGCCTAATTTGGGATTTCCCCCAAATCAATCTCCGCGCCACCGTGAGTCACCCCATCGTGGTCAGCCATCTCCAGGTCTGCTCTCGCCCTCTTCGTTCATGTTTCAGCACTCCAGCATGCTTGTGATGCTTGTCGACCCCACCAATTGGACTATGCCGCACCTAGTCATCGGGAACACCTCGGTTTTCCCTCGGGTCTCACCATCATCGTGGGCAGAAGAACTCTGGGCTGGACTAACTCAATTAAGGGATGGATTAGGATCGCCAGGGGTGGAATTAGGTGTAGACCGACTTTGGGCAGGAATAGTTAGGTGTTACGGCCGGTGCAAGCTCACCGGAGCACGCACGCCACCGTTCACCATCGGGGATTTGATCTTGCGAAGAAATAGAAACCGAGGGGCCTAAGTGTGATTGTTAGTGAGACAGGGAATAGTGATGCAGATCCTTTACCGGTTATTCAAAAGGCTAGGGGCCTCTATGTAAAATTGCCGGCGCGGGCGTGTTTTGCCTGGACTTGGTTTGGGTCACGCTAGTTTCAGCCCAGCACTGTTCCTTCTTTTCCTTTTCTTTTTACTGCCAGGTTTTGAAATTTATAGGGAATTGAAGAAAAATGATATAAATATGGGACCAATTTTGCTAGACTCCTAAATTCGTCTAGTATTTAATAAAAATAGTTCCAAGATTTTTAGTCCCAACCAGGACTTATTTAGCATTTAAAGATGCCTAAACCTAGATTTTTAGAATTTTAGAATTATTTTGGTAACTCCAAAATCATAAAACTTTTTGGGTAAGCTTAGTTTGATGATTAAAACCCTTGAGTAAAGTTTGGAATGCTTTGTATATTGTTTGTTCCCAAACCCAAGACACTAGCTTCCTAGGGTTTATTGCCTAATCCTAATAGAGAGCTAAACTAGGAAACCCTAGTAACTAGTGTGTATCGTGAAGGAAAGCTGTATTCAAGATACAACTTAGTGTGTTTCTATTATAGCTACATATTCATAGCATCACATGAGCATTCATGTATATGTATTGTTATGTATAGAAAACGAAGAAGAAGTGGTAGTCGAAGAAGAAGTTGCCCCACAAGCTGAAATTCCACATGTCGAGAACAACTTCTACTTTGATATCTATAGGTGGGCCTAATACCTTGGGAGGTTTCGTGACAGCTGGTATCGGAGCGATGCCCGTCTCTTCAGACATTACGTAGTACTTCAAAAGAATTTTTAAATACTTACCTTAAGATATTCTTTCCTTCTCATCTTACCACTTTCTGGTAGTCATTTTTAAAACCGGGTAACAGAGTGCAGTATACGAGGAAGTAGGGGATCGACGAAAGATTGGCCCCATCATTATTAGGTTATGCATGCATCATGTTTTAAATTATACTAAATAAATTCTTTCCCCTCTTATAGAGATATGGCACGCACTACAACTACCCAGCGCAAATCAACTGGACCTTAGGGTGTGTCTCGGCATCAGCTGGCCTCTAGGCATGAAGGAAGTAGTAGTGGATGTAACGACCCCATCAGGGATTTGGAGGCCAGAGTGGATCGCCTCAGGTCTAAACTATGCCATGGGTGTAGGGAGCGTGCGCGCGATAGTCGCCGCATTGGTGAACTATCGCCGAAGTTAATCGCCTGCAGTACGAAATTTGGGAACGCGATACAGCCATTGACTAGGCCATAAACTCGCGCTCTTTCGCTTGGGACTGTGAAGCCAAAGCTCTAGCTCGAATAGCAGAACTTAGCGCATCCCTCGAAAACCTACAAGCATATTGCAACACCTTGCATGAAGAAGTGCATTTATTATATGATCGGCTGCACCCGAACATGCCACCCGATGTGGCAGCGATGGGAGTTGGACCATCTGGAACAACAAATGGAGGATCTAATGGGGGATTGGCCTTTTTGGAGCCCCTGCTTCCATGAATCTTGCAGATGAACGGTCTCCTGAAGCAGGCAGCGGAACTGAAAGGGAATTAGGCTTACACCTAGTTCTTAAATATTTTTGGTGGTTGAATTGCCCAACACAAATATTGGACTAACTAGTTTGCTCTAGTGTATAAGTTATACAGGTGCAAAAGGTTCACATTCAGTCAATAAAAAGACCAAGTGTTGGATTCAACAAAGGAGCAATGAGGCAACCGAGGGCACCTCTGGCTGGAGGCACCGGACTGTCCGGTGCGCCCAGAGGACTCTTCGCCCAGAGGACTCTTCGCCCAGAGGACTCTTCGCCCAGAGGACTCTTCGCCCAGAGGACTCTTCGCCCAGAGGACTTCAAACTCTTCGCCCTCGGGAATTCTCGGAAGCCGGCGTGCTAAAATTCACCGGACTGTCCGGTGTGCACCGGACATGTCCGGTGCTCCAAGGAAGCGCGGTCTCCGGAACTCGCCCGCCTCGGGTTCGCGCGGCAGCCGCTCCGCTAAAATTCACCGGACTGTCCTGGTGTGCACCGGACTGTCCGGTGTACCAGCGGAGCAACGGCTCCCTGCGGCGCCAACGGCTTCCTGCGGTGCATTAAATGCGCGCGCAGCGCGCACAGACGTCAGGATCGCCCATACCGGTGCACCGGACATCAAACAGTACATGTCCGGTGTGCACCGGACACCCAGGAGGGCCCAGAAGACAGAAGCTCCAACGGTCAGAATCCAACGGCAATGGTGACGTGGCAGGGGCACCGGACTGTCCGGTGTGCACCGGACTGTCCGGTGCGCCATCGAACAGACAGGTTCCAGCAACGGTCACTTTTGGTGGTTGGGGCTATAAATACCCCAACCACCCCACATTCATTGCCATCCAAGTTTTCCACTTCTCAACTACTACAAGAGCTCTAGCATTCAATTCTAGACACACCAAATAGATCAAGTCCTCTCCAAATTCCACACAACACAATAGTGACTAGAGAGAGTGATTTGCTTGTGTTCTTTCGAGCTCTTGCGCTTGGATCGCATTCTTTTCTTTCTCACTTGTTCTTGAGATCATCACTCAATTGTAACCAAGGCAAGAGGCACCAATTGTGTGGTGGCCCTTGCGGGAAGTTTTGTTCCCGGTTGATTGAGAAGAAGAGAAAGCTCACTCGATCCGTGGGATCGTTTGAGAGAGGGAAGGGTTGAAAGAGACCCGGCCTTTGTGGCCTCCTCAACGGGGAGTAGGTTTGAGAGAACCGAACCTCGGTAAAACAAATCCTCATGTCACACTCTTATTCGCTTGCGATTTGTTTTGCGCCCTCTCTCGCGGACTCGTTTATATTTCTAACGCTAACCCCGGCTTGTAGTTGTGTTTATTTTTGAGAATTTCAGTTTCGCCCTATTCACCCCCCTCTAGGCGACTATCAATTGGTATCGGAGCCCGGTACTTCATTAGAGCCTAACCGCTCGAAGTGATGTCGGGAGATCACACCAAGAGGGAGATGGAGACCGGCGATGACAAGCCCACTACAAGCCAAGGGAGCACTTCATCGGAAGAGTCCCGCACCAAGAGAAGAGAGAAGAAGAAGAACTCCTCCAAGCGGAAGGATAAAAGATCTTCCTCTTCTCACCACAAGAAGAAGAAGGAAAAATCTTCTTCTCACAAGCCGCATCGGAGTGGGGACAAGCACAAGAGGATGAGGAAGGTGGTCTACTATGAGACCGACACTTCATCAACATCTACATCCGGCTCCGACGCAGCGTCCGTCACTTCTAAACGCCAAGAGCGTAAGAAGTATAGTAAGATCCCCCTACGCTACCCTCGCGTTCCTAAACATACACCTTTACTTTCCGTCCCATTAGGCAAACCACCAACTTCTAATGGTGAAGATTATGCTATGTGGAGTAATTTGATGCGATTTCATCTAACCTCTCTCCACAAAAGATTATGGGATGTTGTTGAGTATGGTGTACAGGTACCATCCGTAGGTGATGAGGACTACGACACGGACGAAGTGGCCCAAATCGAGCACTTCAACTCCCAAGCCACAACCATCCTCCTTGCCTCTCTAAGCAAGGAGGAATACAACAAAGTACAAGGGTTGAAGAACGCCAAGGAGATTTGGGACCTACTCAAGACGGCGCACGAGGGTGATGAACTCACCAAGATCACCAAGCGGGAAACGATCGAGGGGGAGCTCGGTCGCTTCCGTCTTCGCCAAGGGGAGGAGCCACAAGACATGTACAACCGGCTCAAGACCTTGGTGAACCAAGTGCGCAACCTCGGAAGCGCAAAATGGGATGACCACGAAGTGGTTAAGGTTATTCTAAGAGCCCTCATTTTCCTTAACCCCACACAAGTTCAATTAATTCGTGGCAATCCTAGATATACACAAATGATCCCCGAAGAAGTCATCGGGAATTTTGTTAGTTTTGAATGCATGATTAAGGGCTCCAAGAAAATCAACGAGCTTGACGAGCCTTCCACATCCGAGGCGCAACCGGTGGCCTTCAAGGCAACGGAGGAGAAGAAGGAGGAGTCTACACCAAGTAGACAACCAATTGACGCCTCCAAGCTCGACAACGAGGAGATGGCCCTAATCATCAAAAGCTTCCGGCAAATCCTCAAGCAACGGAAGGGGAAGGATTACAAATCCCGTTCCAAGAAGGTTTGCTACAAGTGTGGTAAGCCCGGTCATTTTATTGCAAAATGTCCTATGTCTAGTGATAGTGACAGGGGCGACGACAAGAAGGGCAAGAGGAAGGAGAAGAAGAGATACTACAAGAAGAAGGGCGGCGATGCCCATGTTTGTCGGGAGTGGGACTCCGACGAAAGCTCAAGCGACTCCTCCGACGACGAGGACGCCAGCCAACATCGCCGTCACCAAGGGCCTCCTCTTCCCCAACGTCGGCCACAAGTGTCTCATGGCCAAGGACGGCAAAAAGAAGGTAAAATCAAAGTCCTCCACTAAATATGAAACATCTAGTGATGAGGATGATGATAAAAATGAAGAGGATAATTTGCGTATTCTTTTTGCCAACCTTAACATGGAACACAAGGAAAAATTAAATGAGCTAATTAGTGCCATCCATGAAAAGGATGATCTCTTGGACTCCCAAGAGTACTTCCTAATCAAGGAAAACAAGAAACATGTTAAGATTAAAAATGCTTATGCTCTAGAGGTAGAAAAATGTAACAAATTATCTAGTGAGCTAAGCATATGCCATGACACTATTAACAACCTTAGAAATGAAAATGCCAATTTGCTAGCTAAGGTTGATTCTCATATTTGCAATGTTTCAATTCCTAGAAATGATAATAATAATTTGCTTGCGAGGATTGAAAAATTTAACATTTCTCTTGCTAGCCTTAGAAATGAGAATGAGAAATTAATTGCTAAGGCTAAGGATTTTGATGTTTGCAATGCTACTATTTCCGACCTTAGAACTAAAAATGATTTGTTGCATGCTAAGGTCATTGAATTAAAGTCTTGCAAACCCTCTACATCTACTATTGAGCATGTGTCCATTTGCACTAGATGTAGAGATATTAATGTTGATGCTATCCATGATCACCTTGCCTTAATTAAAAAACAAAATGATCACATAGCACAACTTAATGCTAAAATTAGGGAGCATGACTTAGAAAATGAAAAATTTAAATTGGCTAGAAGCATGCTCTATAATGGGAGACGCTCGGGCATTAAGGACGGCATTGGCTTCCAAAGGGGAGACAATGTCAAAATTAATGCCCCTCCTAAGAACTTGTCTAACTTTGTTAAGGGCAAGGCTCCCATGCCTCAGGATAACGAGGGTTACATTTTGTACCCTGCCGGGTATCCTGAGAGTAAAATTAAGAAAATTCATTCTAGGAAGTCTCACTCTGGCCCTAATTATGCTTTTATGTATAAGGGTGAGACATCTAGATCTAGGCAACCAACCCATGCCAAGTTGCCTAAAAAGAAAACTACTAATGCATCAAATGATCATGCCATTTCATTTAAAACTTTTGATGCATCTTATGTTTTGACTAGCAAATCCGGCAAGGTAGTTGCCAAAATTGTTGGGGGCAAGCACAAGGGCTCCAAGACTTGTGTTTGGGTACCCAAAGTTCTTGTCTCTAATGCTAAAGGACCCAAAACCGTTTGGGTACCTAAAACAAAGAACTAAACTTGTTTTGTAGGTTTATGCATCCGGGGGCTCAAGTTGGATACTCGACAGCGGGTGCACAAACCATATGACAGGGGAGAAAAGGATGTTCTCCTCATATGAGAAAAACCAAGATCCCCAACGAGCTATCACATTCGGGGATGGAAATCAAGGTTTGGTCAAAGGTTTGGGTAAAATTGCTATATCTCCTGACCATTCTATTTCCAATGTTTTTCTTGTAGATTCTTTAGATTACAATTTGCTTTCCGTATCCCAATTATGTCAAATGGGCTACAACTGTCTTTTTACTGATATAGGTGTTACTGTCTTTAGAAGAAGTGATGATTCAATAGCTTTTAAGGGAGTGTTAGAGGGTCAGCTATACTTAGTAGATTTTAATAGAGCTGAACTCGACACTTGCTTGATTGCTAAGACTAACTTGGGTTGGCTCTGGCACCGCCGACTAGCCCATGTTGGAATGAAGAATCTTCACAAGCTTCTAAAGGGAGAACACATTTTGGGACTAACCGATGTTCATTTTGAGAAAGACAGGATTTGTAGCGCATGTCAAGCCGGGAAGCAAGTTGGTGTCCATCATCCACACAAAAACATCATGACTACCGACAGGCCACTGGAGCTCCTACACATGGATTTGTTCGGCCCGATCGCTTACATAAGCATCGGCGGTAGTAAGTATTGCCTTGTAATTGTGGATGATTATTCTCAGCTTCACTTGGGTGTTCTTTTTACAGGACAAATCTTATACCCAAGAGACCTTAAAGGGATTCTTGAGACGGGCTCAAAATGAGTTCGGCTTAAGGATCAAGAAAATTAGAAGCGACAATGGAACGGAGTTCAAGAACTCTCAAATCGAAGGCTTCCTTGAGGAGGGCATCAAGCATGAGTTCTCTTCTCCCTACACTCCACAACAAAACGGTGTAGTGGAGAGGAAGAATCGAACTCTATTGGACATGGCAAGAACCATGCTTGATGAGTACAAGACACCGGATCGGTTTTGGGCCGAGGCGGTCAACACCGCCTGCTACGCCATCAACCGGTTATATCTTCATCGAATCCTCAAGAAGACATCTTATGAACTCCTAACCGGTAAAAAGCCAAACATTTCATATTTTAGAGTTTTTGGTAGCAAATGCTTTATTCTTGTTAAAAGAGGTAGAAAATCTAAATTTGCTCCTAAAACTGTAGAAGGCTTTTTACTAGGATATGACTCAAACACAAGGGCATATAGAGTCTTTAATAAGTCCTCAGGACTTGTTGAAGTTTCTTGTGACGTTGTGTTTGATGAGACTAACGGCTCTCAAGTAGAGCAAGTTGATCTTGATGATATAGGTGAAGAACAGGCTCCATGCATAGCGTTAAGGAACATGTCCATTGGGGATGTGTGTCCTAAGGAATCCGAAGAGCCTTCAAATGCACAAGATCAACCATCCTCCTCCACGCAAGCATCTCCGCCAACTCAAAATGAGGACGAGGCTCAAGATGATGAACAAGAAAATCAAGAAAATGAGTCACCTCAAAATGACGGCAACGATCAAGGGGGAGATGCAAATGATGAAGACAAGGAGGAGGATCAACCAAGGCCGCCACACCCAAGAGTCCACCAAGCAATACAACGAGATCACCCCGTCGACACCATCCTCGGCGATATTCATAAGGGGGTAACTACTCGATCTCGTGTTGCTCATTTTTGTGAACATTACTCGTTTGTTTCCTCTATTGAGCCACACAGGGTAGAGGAAGCACTTCAAGATTCGGATTGGGTGATGGCAATGCAAGAGGAGCTCAACAATTTCACGAGGAACGAGGTATGGCACTTAGTTCCACGTCCTAACCAAAATGTTGTAGGAACCAAGTGGGTCTTCCGCAACAAGCAAGACGAGCATGGTGTGGTGACAAGGAACAAAGCTCGACTCGTGGCCAAGGGGTATTCACAAGTCGAAGGTCTGGATTTTGGAGAAACCTATGCACCCGTAGCTAGGCTTGAGTCAATTCGCATATTATTAGCCTATGCTACTTACCATGGCTTCAAGCTTTATCAAATGGACGTGAAGAGTGCCTTCCTCAATGGACCAATCAAGGAGGAGGTCTATGTTGAGCAACCTCCCGGCTTTGAAGACAGTGAGTATCCTAATCATGTTTATAGGCTCTCTAAGGCGCTTTATGGGCTCAAGCAAGCCCCAAGAGCGTGGTATGAATGCCTTAGAGATTTCCTTATTGCAAATGGCTTCAAAGTCGGCAAGGCCGATCCTACTTTATTCACTAAAACTCTTGACAATGATTTGTTCGTATGCCAAATTTATGTTGATGATATTATATTTGGGTCTACTAACAAATCTACATGTGAAGAATTTAGTAGGATCATGACACAGAAATTCGAGATGTCGATGATGGGGGAGTTGAAGTATTTTCTAGGATTTCAAGTCAAGCAACTCCAAGAAGGCACCTTCCTTAGCCAAACGAAGTATACTCAAGATATCCTAACCAAGTTTGGAATGAAGGATGCCAAGCCCATCAAGACACCCATGGGAACAAATGGGCATCTCGACCTCGACACGGGAGGTAAGTCCGTGGATCAAAAGGTATACCGGTCGATGATTGGTTCATTGCTTTACTTATGTGCATCTCGACCGGACATTATGCTTTCCGTATGCATGTGTGCAAGGTTCCAAGCCGACCCTAAGGAATCACACCTTACGGCCGTAAAACGAATCTTGAGATATTTGGCTTATACTCCTAAGTTTGGGCTTTGGTACCCTCGGGGATCCACATTTGATTTGATTGGTTATTCGGATGCCGATTGGGCGGGGTGTAGAATTAACAGGAAGAGCACATCAGGGACTTGCCAGTTCTTGGGATGATCCTTGGTGTCATGGGCTTCAAAGAAGCAAAATTCGGTCGCTCTTTCCACCGCCGAAGCCGAGTATATTGCCGCAGGCCATTGTTGCGCGCAATTGCTTTGGATGAGGCAAACCCTGCGGGACTACGGTTACAAATTAACCAAAGTCCCTTTGCTATGTGACAATGAGAGTGCAATCAAAATGGCCGACAATCCCGTCGAGCACAGCCGCACTAAACACATAGCCATTCGGTATCATTTTCTTCGGGATCACCAACAAAAGGGGGATATCGAGATTTCTTACATTAATACTAAAGATCAATTAGCCGATATCTTTACCAAGCCTCTTGATGAACAATCTTTTACCCGACTTAGGCATGAGCTTAATATTCTTGATTCCAGGAATTTCTTTTGCTAGTCTTGCACACATAGCTCATAAATATACCTTTGATCATGTCTCTTTTATATATGCTATGACTAATGTGTTTTCAAGTGTATTTCAAACCAAGTCATAGGTATATTGAAAGGGAATTGGAGTCTTCGGCGAAGACAAGGCTTCCACTCCACTCTACTACTCATCCTTCGCCGTCGCTCCGCATCATCTCTCCAACTTTGGTATAACCTTCACTCATTCATTTCATGACCAAAGGGGGAGAAAGTACTTCTCTTGGGCTCTAATGATTCCGTTTTTGGCGATTCATGCCAAAGGGGGAGAAAATATTAGCCCAAAGCAAAAGGACCGCACCACCACCTAATTTTATAAATTTGATGATTTTATATTGGTAAATTTCAAAATTGGTATCTCTTTGTGTTCTAAAGGGGGAGCAACTAGTATTTTCACAATTGATGTCTTAAAACCCTCTTGAACACTAAGAGGAGACCTTATTTGAGGGGGAGTTTTGTTTAGTCAAAGGAAAAGCATTTTGGAACAAAGGAAGAAACTTTCAAAACTTAAAAATGCTTTGCAAAATCTTATTCATTTACCTTTGACTATCTTGCAAAATGACTTTGAAAAGAATTTACAAAAGAGTTTGCAAAAACAAAACCTTTGGTGCAAATGAGGTCCAATATGTCAAAAACAAAGAAACAATCCATGCGCATCATATATACATATTTATTGGCTCAATTCCAAGCAACCTTTGCACGTACATTATGTAAACTAGTTCAATTATGCACTTCTATATTTGCTTTGGTTTGTGTTGGCATCAATCACCAAAAAGGGGGAGATTGAAAGGGAATTAGGCTTACACCTAGTTCCTAAATATTTTTGGTGGTTGAATTGCCCAACACAAATATTGGACTAACTAGTTTGCTCTAGTGTATAAGTTATACAGGTGCAAAAGGTTCACATTCAGTCAATAAAAAGACCAAGTGTTGGATTCAACAAAGGAGCAATGAGGCAACCGAGGGCACCTCTGGCTGGAGGCACCGGACTGTCCGGTGTGCACCGGACTGTCCGGTGCGCCCAGAGGACTCTTCGCCCAGCGGACTCTTCGCCCAGAGGACTCTTCGCCCAGAGGACTCTTCGCCCAGAGGACTCTTCGCCCAGAGGACTTCAAACTCTTCGCCCTCGGGAATTCTCGGAAGCCGGCGTGCTAAAATTCACCGGACTGTCCGGTGTGCACCGGACATGTCCGGTGCTCCAAGGAAGCGCGGTCTCCGGAACTCGCCCGCCTCGGGTTCGCGCGGCAGCCGCTCCGCTAAAATTCACCGGACTGTCCGGTGTGCACCGGACTGTCCGGTGTACCAGCGGAGCAACGGCTCCCTGCGGCGCCAACGGCTCCCTGCGGTGCATTAAATGCGCGCGCAGCGCGCACAGACGTCAGGATCGCCCATACCGGTGCACCGGACATCAAACAGTACATGTCCGGTGTGCACCGGACACCCAGGAGGGCCCAGAAGACAGAAGCTCCAACGGTCAGAATCCAACGGCAATGGTGACGTGGCAGGGGCACCGGACTGTTCGGTGTGCACCGGACTGTTCGGTGCGCCATCGAACAGACAGGTTCCAGCAACGGTCACTTTTGGTGGTTGGGGCTATAAATACCCCAACCACCCCACATTCATTGCCATCCAAGTTTTCCACTTCTCAACTACTACAAGAGCTCTAGCATTCAATTCTAGACACACCAAATAGATCAAGTCCTCTCCAAATTCCACACAACACAATAGTGACTAGAGAGAGTGATTTGCTTGTGTTCTTTCGAGCTCTTGCGCTTGGATCGCATTCTTTTCTTTCTCACTTGTTCTTGAGATCATCACTCAATTGTAACCAAGGCAAGAGGCACCAATTGTGTGGTGGCCCTTGCGGGAAGTTTTGTTCCCGGTTGATTGAGAAGAAGAGAAAGCTCACTCGATCCGTGGGATCGTTTGAGAGAGGGAAGGGTTGAAAGAGACCCGGCCTTTGTGGCCTCCTCAATGGGGAGTAGGTTTGAGAGAACCGAACCTCGGTAAAACAAATCCTCATGTCACACTATTATTCGCTTGCGATTTGTTTTGCGCCCTCTCTCGCGGACTCGTTTATATTTCTAACGCTAACCCCGGCTTGTAGTTGTGTTTATTTTTGAGAATTTCAGTTTTCGCCCTATTCACCCCCCCTCTAGGCGACTATCAGGAACAGCTAAGGACGAAGAGGATTAGAGTAGTATAGTCTAAGTAATGTACTTATGTAAAATAAGTAAGGAAGTTGAGTTGTATAATGGAGTATGTATAATTATTACTTTTCCGCAATGAAATAAAGATGGTGTATGTTTGGCATGTTATATTTCCAAATGTTTCTTTACCTCAGATGCCATCCTGGACCCGTGCTCATGATGGGGCAGGTACGTCCCACGCGCGGGGAGGACACTCCCAATCCGCCACCTGTACCTCCTACCTTGGCCGAGGCTATCGCTGCCTTGGTCAACGCCACCGCCGACAACACGCGCTTTCTATGTGAAATGGCGGGCAACCAATTTCAACAACATGGAGGAAGAGTTCCCCCTCAAGGACCACGAGACAGTACCTATTTGGAGTTCTCCGAAACCCACCCACCGCTCTTCGTCAAGGCAGAGGAACCCTTGGAAGCTGATGAGTGGGTGTGGGTGATGGAACAGAAATTCGGGCTAATCCGATGCACCGAAGTACAGAAGCCCCTATTTGCCACTCAGCAGTTAAGAGGCCACGCCACCACCTTGTGCGCAAGCTTTTCCACCATCCAACCTGTGGGACATCCAGTCACTTGGGAAGAATTCAAATTGGCATTTAGGGAACATTATGTTCCAGAAGGAGTGCTACAAATGAAACTGGAAAAGTTCATCCGACTGAAGCAAGGGGGAGATTCCGTGATGCAGTATCTCAATAAATTCAATCACCTCTCCCAATACGCCATTGACCAAGTGGATACAGACTTGAAAAAGAAGAATTGTTTTTTGATGGGACTAAATGACAGACTCCAGCATAAGATGGCAACGTGTCTGGACCTCACATACAGCAGGGCTATCAGTACAGCACTGGCAGATGAAGCAAAAATGCGGGACACAGAAAGTCAAAAGGATATGTGGGTGAAAGATCAACTTAGGGACCTGAAAAGAGAACAAGGTTGGTAATCCGACCTTTCAATCCAAACCGTTCTTCACCTCGCCCACCTACATATCCATTCAAACAGCCGGTATTTATTCGTCCCACTCCTGCCCCCACTCCGACCAATCAGCCGAGTGCCCCTAGTACTCGTTTCCCTCCCTTCCCAGTTCCTCCAGTGGTTGCTTCAATTGTGGAAAGTCCAGACATTTCATCAAGGACTACCCATATCCGAAGCAAAACAAATCCAACTTTTAGCATACTTCTAGGAACTCAAATCAAGGAAAGGGGAACACGACCAACTCTTCAACGGGCAAAAATTTGAAGAAACTAGACGATTCTATTATACCCAGGTGGCTACTACACCGGTGTGCGAACCAGTGACGATGGGTACGTTCCTCGTTGCCAACCACCCAACATTTATCCTTTTCGATTCTGGTGCATTACATACCTTCATAAGGAAGACTTTTGTGGAGAAACATTGCATACATTGCACTGAATCAAGGGAGGGATTTGTTATCCACTCACCTAGGGGCCGAATATTTACTAAGGAAGTAGCCTCCCACATACCCGTAACTTTGGCCGGACGGGAATTCCTTACAAACATGATTGTTATAAAGGGGCAAGACATAGATGTGATTCTGGGAATGAATTAGTTAGCCTAGAATAAAGCCATCATCAATACGAACCAAAGGACCATTAAATTAAGTTATGGTCGTGAAGAAGTCCAATTATCCATCCCTATAGCTGTTCCAGTCAAAGCATCTGGACATGTTTTTGAGACTATAGTACAAGAAATTCGGGATATTCCTATCGTATGTGAATTTCCGGATGTCTTTCTCAAAGACTTGCCTGGATTTCCTCCTGAAAGGGATGTGGAATTTGTAATTGAATTGAAGCCCGATACGACTCCTATTTCCAGAAGGTCGTACCGCATGCCACCTAATGAACTGGCAGAACTCAAGACTCAACTACAAGACTTGTTGGAGAAGGGGTTCATTAGACCAAGTTCATCACTATGGGGATGTCCAGCAATCTTCATCAAGAAGAAGGATCAGACGCTTCGAATGTGCATGGACTATAGACCCCTCAATGAGGTTACCATCAAGAACAAGTATCCTATTCCTCGGATCGATATTTTATTTGATCAACTTACTGGAGCCCGGGTATTCTCTAAGATTGATCTCAGATTGGGCTATCATTAGATCCGTATTCGACCCGAGGATGTACCTAAGATCGCATTCACCACACGGTATGGGTTATTTGAATATCTGGTTATGTCTTCTGGATTAACAAACACTCCAGCCCACTTCACAAACTTAATGAATTCGGTATTCATGTCCGAGTTAGATAAGTTTGTGGTGGTCTTCATTAACGACATTCTGATCTATTCCAAAAATGAAGAGGAGCATGCAATGCAGTTGCGGATCGTGCTAACACGCTTAAGGGAACATCAGTTGTATGCCAAATTCAGCAAATGCGCGTTCTGGTTGGAGGAAATCCAGTTTCTTGGACATGTATTGTTTACTAAAGGGATTGCGGTCGATCCCAGCAAGGTCAAGGACATTCTAGAATGGAGCTCACCTACTACAGTGCATCAAGTTTGGAGTTTCCTTGGACTGGCTGGTTATTACTGCAGATACATTCCAGATTTCTCCAAGATTGTTAAACCCATTACAGGATTATTGAAGAATGATACAATGTTTGATTGGTCCTCGAATTGCAAGGAAGCCTTCGAGCAGCTGAAAGTGTTGTTAACCACTGCACCAGTGTTGGCCCAACCGGATATTGAAAAGCCTTTTGATGTGTATTGTGACGCGTCAGGCAGTAGACTTGGATGTGTCTTGATGCAAGAAGGATGAGTCATAGCGTATGCTTCAAGGCAGCTGCTCCGGCATGAAGAACACTATCCTACTCATGATCTGGAACTAGCTGTAGTCATTCATGCCCTTAAAATTTGGCGTCACTATCTGCTAGGGAATACCTGCCATTTGTATATGGATCACAAAAGTTTGAAGTATATCTTTACCCAGTCAGAACTAAACATGAGGCAGAGAAGGTGGCTTGACCTAATCAACGATTACGACCTGGAAATCCATTATCACCCAAGCAAAGCTAATGTGGTGGCAGATGTTTTAAGTCGCAAGACTTTTTGTCATTGTCTTACAGTAAGAGCACCTGACACCACTATATGTCAAGAAATGGAGAAGTTGAATCTAGGGATAGCCCAGCAAGGAATTTTGACAAATGTGAAGCTTGAGTCAGTTCTTCTACAAAGAATCATTGCCGCTCAAAGAACAGATAAGGGTATGCAGTATATTCATGAGAAAATGGAAGCCGGCAAGGCAAATTGCTTTTGGAAAGATAATCAGGGAGTGCCAAAAAATGTTGAAGTCCGCCAACAAATTTTGGACAAAGCTCATCTTAGTCGATATTCCATTCATCCTGGGAGCACTAAGATGTATCAAGACTTAAAGCAACATTATTGGTGGACTAAAATGAAGATTGAAATTGCACGCTATGTGGCAAAGTGTGACACTTGCAGACGAGTCAAGGCCATATATATGAAGGCTGCTAGGCCATTGCAATCTTTGCCCATCCCAACATGGAAATGGGAAGATATTAGTATGGATTTCATTGTGGGATTACCGAGGACAACTAAAGGATTTGATTCTATCTGGGTCATAGTTGACTAGCTTACAAAGATAGCTCATTTTCTACTAGTCAAAACATATTATCTGGTCATTATGCTCAGATATATGTGGATCGTATTATCAGTTTACATGGAGTTCCAAAAACAATAGTGTCGGACTGGGACCGTAATTTGTATCCAAGTTTTTGGAAGAACTGCACAAATCCTTGGGTACTAAATTACTCCACAGTTCGGCTTATCATCCTCAAACAAGTGGACAAACTGAGAGAGTAAATCAGATACTTGAAGATATGCTACGAGCATGTGTCCTGGAGTTCCCGCAGAAATGGGATGATTGTCTGCCATTGGCAGAATTTTCTTATAATAACAGCTATCAAGAAAGCATTAAGATGGCACAGTTTGAAGCACTGTACGGACAATGATGCCAAACACCCTTAAATTGGTCTGAACCGGGAGAACGGTGGTTTTTCAGGCTTGACTTGGTCAAAGAAACAGAGGAAAAAGTTCAACGGATAAGACACCACTTGAAAGAGGCTCAAGCTCGGCAGAAAAGCTATGCGGATAAACGAAGCAGACCTTTGGTCTTTCAAGCCAAGGATTATGTATTCCTGAAAGTATCACCGATGAAAGGTGTTAATCTATTCGGGGTAAAAGGAAAGTTGGCACCCCGATATGTTGGCCCATTTCCCATTCTTGAACAATGCGGACTAGTGGCGTACAGACTTCAACTGCCCGAATCATTATCTGCGGTACATAATGTGTTCCATGTATCCCAGTTAAAGAAATGCCTTCGGATTCCTGATCGAACCATCGATGTGGTGGATGTTACTTTGGAACCAGACTTGACTTATTCAGAACATCCTATTCGAGTTCTGGATCAAAAGGACAGAATCACTCGAAAAGGACCCTCAAGTTTTATAAGATACAATGGAACCAACACATTGAAGACGAAGCTACCTGGGAGACTTAAGATTTCATGGAGAAAAATTTTCCTAGGTTTTTAGCTTCCTGTAACCTGTAAGATTTGTATATTTGATTGTAAAGTTGGAATAAACCCCATACCACCCCCTACTCTATAAGATAAATAAGGAAATAAAGATGTGACGTGTTTCCTTTTCCATTACTTACCCTAGGACCTTAAATCTCGGGATGAGATTATTTTATGGGGGGAAGGATGTAACACCCCTTGTGTTACTGGCACTAAAATTTGAGCATGGCATCATATGCATTGACATTTCATTTTGTTGGTTACACCTAGAATGCATACACTAGGTAAAACTTCAAAACAAGTGTGATGTGGTGGCTTGAAGTATTCTTAACTCTATGGGTAAATGTGAAGCCAAAATGAGTAATACCTCAAAATCCATTAGAAATATTCACAAGAGATTAAGTTTGATGGATTTGAGTGGCACAAAAACCCTAGAGTGCTCAAAACCCTAAAAGGAACCCTAGAAAACCCTAATTTGTACCCTAGGGGTGATTTCAAATTCTATACACTTTTGGAACAAAGTATATATATTAAAGTGGTAGAACATCAAAAACCAAAAAACTTTTAAATTGGAGGATTTTCATGTAATGTAGAACAATTTGGACTTAATTGCAAAAAGTCCCAAGAACACCCATGTGGTCAACTCTGAAATTTTAGTGAGATTAAGCTGACTTTGGAGCCTTATATTTCTAAATATATGAGGATTTTGCCCTGGGTCAATACATCAAACTTGTAGAGCCATGATAGGAGTACAAATTTGATTAAGTGACTAAGCATTGGTGCTGTACAAAAATTGGAGATAAATGGACATGAAGTTGGACTGTCAGTCACCACTGAAGACTGAAACTTGGCTGACAGTGAGTTTTGATGAACTTTGGAGTCGATTTGAGCTTGATCGAGTGAGCAAATGATCAAGGTTCCTATGGTCGAATTGGAGCTGGTATATTGGTGAATAACTTTGCTGTAATCTGGTCGGTAGCTTATCACATAGAAATCAAAGAAAAACACCCCTGAAGATGCTCTGTTAGACAGACTAAAGAAGATCCTGATGGTACAGTAGACAAAAAAAATCTTCAGATGCAGTGAACGTGCCACCGGTTAACCCCGCGCCGCGATCCTCACTGGCGTCGCGATTCGTATGCCCTGGTGCGAGGATAATGGCTGGTGGTGAAAGATCTCATCGTAGGGAAGAGTTGGAGCCTTATCACCGGATTGTTCACCGTACCCACTTGCCGCGCGATTAACCGAGGTGTCCTCGCTGGAGTTCGCCACCCTTTGAAGCCGTGCCACGTACTTAGAAGTGTTACCACGTCGTAGTAGATCGTCGTTGGTAGCCTGCTCATTGCCTGGAACATTGCCTCGGTGAATGCCACGATAACGCTCGCTGGTGACTCACCCCTCTCTCCGGCCACCAGCTTTCTTCTTCCAATTCAGAGCCACCGCTCTTGGATGCTATAAATTGTGTGCCCCGTTAGCTCCGCTATGTTGTTATGAAGCCAGAGCACCAGCCCTCGCATCCGATCGTCCACCATAGCGCCCTAATTTGGGATTCCCCCAAATCCACTCTCTGCACTACCGTGAGTCACCCCGTCGTGGTCAGCCATGTCCAGGTCCGCTCTCGCCCTCTTTGTCCGTGTTTCAGCACTCCAGCATGCTTGTGATGCTTGTCGACCTCAGCAATTGAACTATACCACGCCAAGTCATCGGGAACACCTTAGTTTTCTCTCGGGTCTCGCCGTCGTCGTGGGCAGAAGAACTCTGTAACACCCCAGGTGTTACCCAAGGCCCTAGTTCAATATATGCACCTATGGCCTATTATCACATGGGTTTAAGTGGAAAGAGAGGGCATCCAAAGCTTTAGTAGCATGACTTAATTATGTAAGGATCATGAGAAAAAGGAATACCCTAGCTTTTCATGTGTCTCCACCTTGGAAAAAAATGCTCAAACTCTAATTTCCCCTCTTGAGCCATTAAACCCCCAAACTTTGGATTAAGGGGAAAACTATGCAAATTATCAATTCATGGCTTGAACCCTTTACCAAAGTTGAAGTACACTAATATATCGACAAAATATAGTAAGGGAGGTATTACAAAAAGGTCCTACAAAAACCCCAAATCAAGCCCCCAAGTGGAGAGCACCCTAGAGCTATCCATTTTTCTCTAAGTAAAAAATCAGCCCTAATCTAAAGATCAGAAGTGTTCACTTATTTGCTGGCGCCAAAACACATGGTCTAAATAACAATAAGTAGACAAACTACCCAAGGCACACCCCTAAAAAGTTTGAAACCAAACCAGGGTTGTTTGACATGGTTTGGCATCTGTTTTGTCGTGAGATGAACAGTGCAGACAGACAAGACTTGGCGCCACCATATCTTCCAAGCTAGACCCGATCTCCCCTTGTAACTCACATGAACTAGATAGCTCTAGGTGTAGGGAAGAAATCTTACACAAGTCATATGGCAAGATTCGCACGTTTGGCTGCTCAGCAGGCGCAAGAACATGGGTAGAATAACACGGCCATGTGTTTGACGCGCCCTGGCAACGCCAGAGCACGCCCCGGCACTCGGCCCCGCGCGCGCCGCGCTGCGCCGCGTCAACCCCATGCCCACGCCAGCGCCCGCGACTATAAAGCCAACCCCAGCCTCGACCGTATGCCACCCGCTCACTCCCAACCCCGCCCGAGCATAACTTCACCGGTGTTTGCCCTACGCACAGCATGCCAGCGGCCGCCCGAGCCCTGGCCACTGTAGACCGGCCACTCCAGCCCTCCTCCACCCCATCTGACCCCTCGGCTAGCTTTCCTGGAGCTCAGTGAAGCTCCCTGAGCCGCAGACCGAACACCACCTCGCCGCAGACACCAGATTGTCGTCGTTGGACTTCAACCGGTCGCCGTCGCACGTAGACCGAGCTACACGATAAGCCACTCATCGATTCCTTGCACCTACAACATCCTTGACATCCAGTGAAGCTCCCCGTACGGTTTAATTGAACTCTACCGCCATGAGCAGGCCGAAGCACACACCGCCGATGAGCCCGACCGCCTGCGCACGTGGCCAACCCTACTCTGTCCATCACCGTCGGCGATCCGCCCCTCGACGTGACCGCCAGGACGTCCCGGACCTCTCCCGCCGCCGGTAAGCCGCGCCACCCTTTTTCCTCTCTGCGGCCACTATTCCGGCGAGGAGGGAGCTCAGGTTAAGTGAGGGAAAAGCAGGGGGGTTTATTAGAAATGTCAGTGACTCTGGTGAATAGTTCCCAGTGGCACGGATTTAAAGTTTTAGTTAAGGAAAACCCCAGGGGTCCCAGTGCAAAACTGGTTTTCTTAAACCTTTAAGATTTATTCTTTTTAAATAAGTACAGAACTAGAAAATTTCATAACTTGAGTTTTATTCAACCAAATTTGGTCAAACTAATTTTGCTAGGTCCTAAATATTATGAACTATTCAGCAAAAATAATAAACATCCTGGTTCCTGCAATATTTTTAGAGTTTTAATTTAAATAAGTATACTGCCCAAAACTAAATAAATAGAGGAAAAATAGAAATACTTTTAGACTAAGGGTAGGAAAAATTAGAGACATACTTAATTAGTGACTACCTTGTTTAAAAATGTTAAACTCCTTTGTATACTAGTTTAAGGAGGGATTAACCATTAAAACTTGTATTGGCCCAAACCTTAAGAAAATGAAAAAGGGGATTTAAAATGAAAACCAGAGAACAAACATATTTTTCCTAGCTTGCTTAGGTGATATAGTTCATAAGAAAATTATGTGAACCCTCTGTTAGTACAAAGAAAATACACCATATTTTATTTTATAAAAACAGTAAGAACTTAGAAAAAACCTAGAAAAATAACCCTAAGAAGGAACTACCCCAATCCTCGGGAAAACTACTATTATGCTAGTATGAATCTAGGAAAAATACAAGTTTTGTTGTTTGATATTTTTCAAATGACAAGTTAGTTATAAGTACCTTTTTGACATTAAACTTTAGAAAATCACAACTAAATAATCATTAAGTCACTTTCTGTGATTTTTGGCACAGAGACTTGTCATTTACCATAGATGTTAGCAAAAATAAATTTTAGTGCAGAACCCCCACCTAAATCAGAGCTGTAGTGCAAAGTGACCATCCACCCTTACTTTTGTTATTTTTGCATAGAGTTTATCCTAATTATTCTTAACCTCAAATTTGTAAAACAGACTAAAATAACCAATATTAACCCCCTATAGTTTTTATAAAATTTTTGGAAATTTCTAAATCATCATGGTAGTTCAAGCCTACCTTAAAAACATATGTAGAAAATAAAAAGGAGAATTAGTGGAGATGAAGAATGTTACCCACACCCATGCAACCAAACCTCCCTAAGTACCTACTAAAACCATGAAGGATGTCTAAACATCTTGATTCCAACCAAAACCTACTAGGAAAGTATGAAACACTTAGAGCATCATATGATAAAGAAACCCTAGACATTATCTCACCCTACATCGTGTTTACTAAATTTTTACATCTCATTAAGTTACATATCTCTTATTCACAGCATTCGATAGATTGTAATCTCGCTGATGGAGAGTACGTGCTCATTCCAGAGCAAGGGGTTGCTCAGGAGGTAGTTTAGGAGTCAGCACCAGATCCTGCTACTGAGGATCTGCCTGCCCCAAATGTTGAAGGCAAGCCCCAGTTTTATGCATAACCGTTATGTATGCTATTTTACTGCACTTAATGTTTGTAGGCTTGTATTGTGCACTTAAGTGTAGGAGTTGCCTGAAACCCTAGTTGCTGTAACTGTTGGAATCTCTTTTGGCAAGATGAATGATGGATGGTTTTTATTTTTAAGTTCATGAATGAAATTATATCCTGTTGGTACCAGTTGTGAAAGGCGAGGCAAACTTGGGTCTTTGCAAACCCTGCTGTTTAAAGTTCTTTTATCATATGCAATCACGGATTTCAAGTATGATAATAAGAGCCTCCTAATTTTAAGATGGCAGGAAGAGCGCGCCGTGGACAGAACGAGCACATTCCTCCACCTCCGCCGTAGCCTCCTACAATGCAGGAGCTGATGGCTCAGCAGAATGAGATTCTACAGCAGCTCGCTCAGCATTAGCCACTGCCTCAGCACTATGGTGGTGGTGATCACCTCCAGCGTGCCCCGGTAGCGGCCACCTACCAGGAGTTTCTTAGTACTAAGCCGCCATTGTTCACTAGGGCGGAAGATTCACTCGATGCCGATGTTTGGCTCAGGTCGGTGGAATCAAAGTTCCCAATGCTTAATGGAGATTGTTCAGATGCGGCCAAGGTCCGTTTCACCGCCCAGCAGCTTCGTGGGCCCGCTCGGACATTGTGGGACCATTTCCTCGCCATGCGGCCGGCTGACCACGTGGTTGAGTGGGGAGAGTTCAAAGCAGCATGCCGAGGGCATCACATACCAACAGCCATCATGGACCGCAAGCTTAATGAGTTTCTGGCACTCACTCAGGGGAGTCGTACCGTGCTGCTGTACGCCCAAGCTTTCAATGACCTGTGTCAGTACGCAGGTGTAACGCCCTGAAATTGTGGGTAGAATTTTTTCTTCTTTTTACTCACCAAATTCAGGCGTTACTCTCTTTTCTCTTCTCGTTTCGTTCCTTCTTCCTAATTTCAAAGCAGTATAGCGACTGGTGTCCGTATTGCGTGTGAACAAAAACCTAAGTTGACATGAGTGTTGCATCATGCCGAATCATATTTCTTTGGTCTGATGTCGTGTTTAATCGCGTGTTTTTCCTAGTCTCGTTTTGAATTTCATTTGACGATTGGATTCCGATCTATGGTTGTGCGTGTCGTGGGTTTTTGTCCCGCGACGCGGCCTAGCCTGACCCACTCTGGCCGGCGCACCCTAGCGCCCCAACCCCTCCCCCCATGCGCGTGTGCCCCCCGTCCCCTTGCCTCTCTTTCCCTCTTTCAATTCTCCCGCGCACAACTCCCTCTCTCTCTCTCCCATCTCTCTCTCTCCCATGGTGCCCTAGGTTTTGGAGATGGTGATCGCCGGATTTGGACCCCGAGGTGAGCTCTTCTCCCCTCCCCTTCCCTCTCCCTCCCTCTCCCTCTCTCTCCCTTCCCCCTCCCCTTTCTTCTTCCCTGCGCGCTCCCTGCAGCTTCGTCGCGCACCCCCCTGTGGCCTCGTTGCGCGGCCCCACGTCCACGCCCCCAGCGGCTCGCCCGCGCCAGGCGGCCTCGCCCCGGTGGCGCCCCTCGCCTCGGCTCACGCCCAGCGGCTCGCCCTCACCCCGGCGGCCTCGCTTGCCCGGTGGCCTTGTGCCCCGCGGCCCTGCGCCCCGTTGTTCATGCCCTGGCGGCCGTGCCCCATGTGGCCCCGCGCCCTCGTGCCCCCGCGGCTCGTGCCTCACGCCTTGGCGGCTGTGCCTTTCCCCCGGCGCGGCTGCGTGTCTCCACGCGTCCCCGCGTGCGTGACTGTGGTTGTGCGATGTTTAGCTTTTGGTTTATTTCAATTTTAAATTTGGTTTAGTCGATGTATTGCGTCGCGCGCTTCACCGCTCGACGATCCATTTTAAATTCACCTTTATTCACGTGTTGCGTCGCGCGCTTCGTCGCGCGACGAATTAGTTTAATTTTAGATTAATTAATGTGTGGCGTCGCGCGCCCAGTCGCGCGATGTTTCATTTTAAATTCAGTTTGGATGACGTATGCCGTCGTGCGCTTTGTCACGCGACGCTTGACGTTGTTTTCATAATTAGTTTAAGTGTCTCATGGCGCGCTCCATCGCGCGACGAGTCGATTTATTCTTAATTCAGTCTAGGTGTTGTTCGCCGCGCGATAATCCTTTTAAATTCACTTTGGTCCATTTACAATGATTTAACATGGAACATGATTTTATCCTATGTATAGCACGATGGCCAAAATAATACTATTCTGTTTAGACAAGTACTTTGATTTATAATCGTGTAACATGATCACTACTTGACCGTAGCCTTGACCGTTACTCTCTCTCTTTCTCGCTTAGTCGCAAGTGTGAGTCATGTGCCGAGTGTCTGTTTATTTATAACATTCTATTGTATGGTGTACTGTTCTTTTATATTAAATGTGTGGAATGTATGTTTGAACTCGTATAGATAACAGTCAGTTGGTGGAGTCTGAAGGAGTTGCAGGTGAAGACCCTGAGCAGCAGTCGGTTGGTGAAGGCAAGTGTCCCTTAACCCATCTATGTCCTACTCATTCTTATAATTCACTCCCCGCATTTATATAATTTATACTTCAGGATTGACTAGCTTTTGGCTTATCTTGTCCTTGTTTACCTATTTTGGTTGGGTTATTTGGTTTAGCTATATGCTAGTGCTCCACATTAATCAATGAACATGATGAGATTATCTATGATACGTTGTTTTCCCTTTTGATTATGATGATATACTTGTGGCATTTAAGGGGACTCGAGCTGTTTCTCGAGTGCCTCTCCGTAAGGACTGGTTCGTTGGATGACCGCCCGGGAAAACAGTGCAACCATGAGGGTGGAATGGGACACCCTTAGCTGAATAATTAGTGGAACTGGGGTGTAGTTCGCTTTGCCGTCGTGCCGTTAATGGGGCTCGGTGTATGCGGCTCGCTCTGCCAAGGTTGGTTCGCCCCTTGGGGAGGAGTGCGGTGCATTTAGAAAACCTAACGGGCGGCTACAGCCTCAGGGAATCTTTGTAAAGGCTACGTAGTGAAACCCTACCTATTCACCTTGGTAGTGTTTAAGGGTTTGATCGGCCCGAGGCAAGATGGAATCATGACTTGTGGGTAAAGTCCTCAACCTCTACAGAGTGTTATGAAACTGATATATCAGTCGTGCTCGCGGTTATGAGCGGCCAAGGGAGCTCCATTGATTAGAGATACTTGATCAGAGATGTTTGGTTTACAGGTGGTGATGAGGATGATGGTTTTGGTTATGACTATGGTAATGGTAAGTTGTATTCTTTCCATTTGGAAAGGGTACATTGGGTTAATAACTTGGGTTAATGCTAAAACCTGGCTTTCTACTAGTAATAATAACCTGACCAACTAAAAGCAACTGCTTGACTAAACTCCACATAAAGCTAGTCCACTACAGCCAAACGAGACATATTGCTGAGTATGTTGATGTGTGCTCACCCTTGCTTTAAACACCAAACACCCCCCCAGGTTGTCCGCGTTGCAACCACTTCTCAGGTGAAGATGAAGTCATGGAGGAGGACTTCCAGGAGTTCCAAGAGTACGACGAGTTCTAGGCGTGGGTTAGCGGCAAACCCCTAGTCGGCTGCCTGTGTAGGCCGGTGTATCTACGTTTGTTCTCTGCACTTTGATCATTGTTAAAGACTATGTGGATGTCTCGGACATCATGATGTAATTGACTATTATACCTTCTTTTATGTTATTAGTTGAGCACTGTGTGATGATGTCCAGTTATGTAACTGCTGTGTACGTGAGTTGCTGATCCTAGCACGTACATGGTTCGTATTCGGTTTGCCTTCTAAAACCGGGTGTGACATAGGTGGTATCAAAGCCGTGCTGACTGTAGGACCGCTAACCTAGAGTAGAATGGTCGCTCTAAGGATTATAGACCCATATTATCACCTTGACTTTTGTATCCCTTCAAAAGTTGGTCATATTGACCAAACCTATGTTCTACTATATATATTATGCCTTGCTGAAAAATTTGTTTTATTCTAATTCCTAATTTTTTTATGGTTTACTTGCTGGTCATATTAGCTCTGTTGTCATTCTCATGCTTATGGTGTCTTTTGTAGATGGCTCATCTTAGACACACTGCACGGAAGTCAGTAATTCCTTTCTTGCCTTCTCGTCTCGCGGAGCGTCCGCTTCGCCGTCCAGTGACTGGTCAGTCTAGCCATTTGGAGAGGCTGCATCACCACCTGCATGAGGAGTAGGAGCATCGACGATAGGAGCTGGAGCAGCAGGGCTCTTCTTTCTCGCTTCAGCAGGAGATAGAGTATGTGAGGAGCTGCTCCCTTGTGCCCCCGCTGGAGGCGCCCCCTGCACCACCACTGGGCATCCCGGCCATTGGAATAGCTATTGGAGGAGACCCCGATGATGGAGGCGACGACAGCAGCTCAAGCCACAGCACCGACCTTTCAGAGGAGCAGGAGCCGGAGGGATGGGTTGCCCGACCCATCACTCGTGACGCCGCTCGCGGGTGTCACTTTCACGATGCACTCGACACCTTGCAACGCCAGGCACTTGACCGACGTACCTGGTCAATCGAGTATCGCTGTGTTTTCTTCCAGCACAGTCGCGGGGTTTACCCAGACCGCTGGAAGGTGACCTGCTTGGTGTGTCGTCCGGAGAATAGTCTCCAGCGTGCGAAGGTCTACTCAGAACACTACTCTATTTCTAAACGGGACATAGCTAAGGCGGCCATGCATGATGCCGCAAGGCGTGTGCTTTCGCACTACTGCTTAGTGCTTGTCGGGGTAGCTGATGGTCTTAACCTAAAGTATTACCCCCGCCGTCCATCTAGAAGCACACGAGGCGTGGTTGTCTCGCCTGTCGGTGAGGACAATCCTAGGTTGAGCAGCATAGTCAACCTAGCTGCCATGCTAAACACGGAGCTGGACCATGCATTAGATGAGCTGAGTAGGGCTCGTGCTGAGATCGCCTAGTTGTGGGCTGAGCGCGCGGAGCATCGTCACCTAGTGGATGGTTCTCCCACTCCCGTTAGGACTCAGCACCCGTACCGCTCACCTCAGCGTGGGCACCATGCTTATGGTAACCCTGACTACAGGACCAAGATGAATTTAGAAACATAGATCGTCAGCGTCAGATCTTGTAATTAATGCTTAAAAATAGAAGTTATAGTCTTAGTCTTAGTCTTACTCTTAGTTAGTCTTAGTTAGACAAGGTAGTTTGCTTATCCTGTGTTTTTTATGTTTGTCATGATGAACTATGATGGATTTGGATCTTTGTAATGATTTTCGCCAGAGTGTGGGTATTCCCTGCACGTTGGTTTACTTGATAATGCTAATAAAATTAGTTATCTAGTTGGAAAGCCCTTTTATTCTACTTTCCTCTTTATCTGAGAAGCTGTGTTTGCCTGTGTTGGGAGTCAGTGAAGATGCTTATCTGCTCAGTACTGTGGGAGAATTCTGTACTCTTTTCTTATGCTGCAAGTTGCAAGATCAGTTCTGATGTGTGATTGCATTCTGTAGATGTCAGACAACAGGCGCAGAGGAGGAAGGTGTGCTCAGCAGGAGCAGGCAGCACCGCAGGATGAGGCACCCCAACAGCAGCTGCCACCACCGCCCCCGATGACCATCGAGCAGATGTTCCTAATGCAGACTTAGGTAGTTCAAGCCATCGGTCAAACTCTGGCCGCCATTCAGCAGCAGCAGCAGCATCAGCCCCCACCTCAGCCTCAGATGCCTCAGATGCCTAGAGACAAGCATGTTGAATTCATGAGAGGTCATCCCCTAGTGTTCACTCACTCTTCTGACCCCATGGATGTTGAAGATTGGCTACGTACCGTGGAGCAGGAGTTGCACACCGCTTAGTGTGACGACAGAGAGAAAGTTCTGTATGGTCCCTGTTTGTTGAGAGGAGCAGCTCAGTCTTGGTAGGAGTCCTACCTCGCCACCCACGCCAACCCCGACACTATCACTTAGGAGGAATTCAGAGACAATTTCTGTCAGTATCATGTTCCAGCAGGTCTGATGACAATGAAGAAGGACGAGTTTCTGGCGCTCAAGCAAGGGCCTATGTCTGTCAGTGAGTATTGAGACAAGTTTCTGCAGCTGTCCCGCTATGCTCCTGAAGATGTCAACACAGATGCCAAGAGGTAGTACTGTTTCTTGAGAGGCCTAGTCGATCCCTTGCACTATCAGCTGATGAATCATACCTTCCCCACATTTTAGCTCCTGATCGACAGGGCGATCATGACAGAGAAGAAGCGCAAGGAGATGGAGGATCACAAGCGTAAGATTGGTGGACCTCAGCCTGGAAGCAGCAATCGCCCCCGTTTCACAAGCAACTCACCTTAGCAGTTCAAGCAGAATCAGCGCCCACCGTAGCAGCAGTATCAGAGGCAGTACCCTCAGCACCACCAACAGAATTGCTAGAACAATCAGTCAGGAGGAGGTCAGTTCTAGAGGAAGAATCAGCAGGCACCTCGCCTCCCCGCCCCAGCAACCAACCAGAGTAGTAAAGCAGCCCTAGTCCAAGGAGGAAGCAAAGCATGTTTCCATTGTGGAGAGCAAGGCCATTGGGTGATGCAATGTCTGATGAAGGCAGCCCAGCAGCAGTCCGGCCCTAGTGCCCCAGCAAAGCAGAATGTGCCCCAGCCTGGAGCAGGCAACAGCTCCCAGCCGCGCTACAACCATGCGAGACTAAACCACATGGAAGCTTAAGCAGTTCAGGAAACACCCGGCATGACAGTAGGTATGTTTCCAGTCGACTCCCATATTGCAGAAGTGTTATTTGATATTGGAGCAATGCATTCATTTATTACTGCATCATGGGTAGAGGCACATAATCTTCCAATCACTACCATGTCAAACCCCATCCAAATTGACTTAGCGGGTGGTAGAATTCGAGCCGATAGCATTTGCTTGAATGTTAGTGTGGAAATTAGGGGGATAGCATTTCCCGCTAATCTCATAGTAATGGGTACCTAGGGAATAGATGTCATCCTAGGGATGAATTGACTAGATAAGTACCAAGCAATTATCAGTTGTGATAAGAGGATAATGAAGTTGGTGTCCCCACTAGGAGAAGAAGTGGTAGCCGACTTAGTCTCACCTAGACCAAAGAAAGGAGGTTGTCATCATATGGCTATTGATAGCAAGGAGCCAGATTCACTCGAGATTATCAAGGTTGTGTCCGAGTTTCCAGATGTGTTCCCGGAAGACTTACCAGGTATGCCACCTCAACGGAAAGTTGAGTTTGCCATAGAGCTTCTTCCTGGCACCGCCCCTATTTCTAAAAGAGCCTACAGAGTGTCTGGACCAGAGTTGGTTGAACTCAAGAAGCAGATCGATGAGCTATCAGAGAAAGGTTATATAAGGCCAAGCACCTCGCCTTGGGCCGCCCCTATCCTGTTCGTGGAGAAGAAAGATGGCACTAGGAGGATGTGCATCGATTATCGAGCTCTGAATGAGGACACAATCAAGAACAAGTACCCCTTGCCTAGAATAGAAGATATGTTCGACCAGTTGAGAGGAGCCAGCGTGTTCTCAAAGATAGATCTGAGGTTAGGTTATCACCAGCTCAGGATTCGACCTTCAGACATTCCGAAGACAGCATTCATTACCAAGTATGGGTTGTATGAGTTCACTGTTATGTTCTTTGGTCTAACGAACACACCAGCCTTCTTCATGAATCTGATGAACAGTGTATTCATGGATTATCTTGACAAGTTTGTGGTGGTATTTATTGATGACATTCTTATATATTCTCAAAGTGAGGAAGAACATGTGGATCATTTGAAGATGGTATTGCAGAGATTGCGAGAGCACTAGATGTATGCAAAGTTGAGTAAGTGTGAGTTCTAGATCAATGAAGTCCTGTTCTTGGGTCATATAATAAACAAAGACAGATTATCTGTGGATCCAAAGAAAGTGGCATACATTCTGAACTGGAAAGCGCCAACAGATGGTCGAGGAATCAAGAGCTTCAATGGAATGGCCGGATATTATCGGTGATTCATTGAAGGGTTTTCGAAGATCGTGAAACCTATGGCAGCTGTTGGGGACTTGTTCTCAAATACTATAAATTAAGAACAAGGCAACACAAGATGTTAAATGTTAAAGCCCTTCGTCCTTCGAAGCATTATTCCTCTCAGGATATAATGGTCTTCAGACGAAGGTCATGAAGGACATACCTTCATGATTGCAGTATATATATATTAATAAAAGAAGAAGCATATGAAATATGAGAAACAACATAAATAATCGCATAACATTATTATCATATTATCATGGAAAGACAGAAACAATACTGAATTACGAAAGTACCATCGGCTTGACAGAAGGCAAAAAGTACAAGCGTGACGCAAAAGCAAGTACAAGTCAGCGTGAACAGTACGGGGGTACTCTTCATCTATTTATAGGCACGGGACACAGCCCATGTAAAATTACATCCAGACCCTTTACATTTGCTAATAACTTTAAGGTAATCCACCGAGGTCTAAATAGCCTTTTCCCTTTTAAGTCGGTTCCCTTTTCTGTCGTCATGCTGAAGCTCCCTTGCACGTAGCTTCGGCGCTGCATCAACCTTCGTATTATTCGTGCTTTCCACAATATGTGATTCTGTTCCGAGACCGAAGGCACCTGTTCACATATTACACTCGGAAAACATTGTTAAATTACGTTTTTGAGGACCTTCGAAAGACGAAGGCCCCCAACAGTAGCCCCTCGCAATATTAATTTGTTAGAATGACAAATTCAGATTGCGACATGGACGAAGGCCCTAAGCCGAAGGTCCGAAAAAACACCTTCCCTTTGCAAGAATAGCAACAATCAATGACAGATGGGGCCCTCCAACTTGGAGCACACTGGGCGTATAAATAGGAGCTCACACCAACTGCACTTGATACACCACTTGTGCCATTTGCCTTGTTTTCTCAATTTTATAGCTTGTGATTACTATAGCTTGATAGCTCCCAAGCTATTGAGCTTCGGTTTGAGGGACACGTTTTCATCATCTTCGAAGAGAAGATGTCTCAAGACAAGAAGACAGTTGCTGAGATGAAGCTAACCGAAGAGGAGAAGCTCCTTGAGGAGAAGACTGCTGGATTTGTTGAATCAATAGCAAAAACAAATACAGAAAAGATTACTAAAGAGAAATTGGAAGGCTTGTCTGAAGATACTGATGATAGCGACAGCTATGATATGGAGAGTGGAGGCGAAGACTTTGAAGATCGGCACTGGCGACCATGTCACGCAGTCTTCGGGAAATCAACTATCAAACAGAGTCATCTTGATAATATGAGAGGAAGGAATTTTCGAGATATGTCTATCATGAGGGCTAACGCAGACAGAGTCGTTCCTGCTCCCGAAGAAAACAAAGTTGTGATCTTCCGAAGCTTCTTCAAGGCTGGACTTCGGTTCCAATTGAGCAGATTTGTGGTTGAAGTTTTAAAGACATACTAGATTTTCCTTCACCAGATCACTCCCGAAGCAGTTATTAGAATGGGGATCTTCGTCTGGGCTGTAAGAAGTCAAGGTCTAGAGTCAAGCGCAAGATGTTTTTGCAGTATGCACGACCTTTCGTATGAGACGAAGGCCTGGGGTAAAGAACAATATCATAACAATTTCGGTTGCTATAGCTTCGTTGCTCGCTCTGGCGCAAGCTACCCAATGCCAACATTTTAGAAGAGATGGTTCGGTGCCTGGATAGAAGAGTGATTTTATGTGAAAATTGATTTGAAGGTGAGAGAAGACATTAAAGAGATACTCATGCGCCCCATCTGGTCCCGCTTCAGCCTCCGAAAGCCGAAGGTCAAAATTGATGAGGCAGCCGAAGCATGTCGAAGGGCCTTCAACACAGTTTGCTCTTTTATTGGAACAAGAGACTTAGTTCAGGAACATGTAGCCTATAGGATATGGCCACTGATAGACAGCTGGGAAATGCCGAAAGAAGCCATCACTAACCCTAGTGAAGGCGGCCTGGTTCGATTGAAGTACACCTTCAGGTTTGGATACCAGTTTGTCGAACCGGATGATGACTGGCTGAAGTGTGTTGAAAATACTAGCAATGAGTTACTTGGAGCATATTCCAAGTTCGAAGATAATGCACTGTCTGCGGCTTTCGGGAGCTGAAAGAAGAAAAAATTAAACAGGGTTTTTGATGCTATTGGGTTTGTGTACCCTAACTATCACTACCCGCCACAGGGGCAGAAGAGAAAGGGTGCGACCTCTGGAAAGGTTGCCGCTTCGGCTGTTCCAAGCGAGCCTGCGCCGAAGAGTTAAAAGTTGAAAGTCCTCACCCACCGGCCCCGCTATATTGAACCGGCAACAGTGCCCGAGTTTAGCGGGGAAACTTCTTCAGCAAAAGTACCTGCTCCTCCCACGCAGAAAATTGAAGAGCCGGCTGCAATGCCGAAGGCACCCTCAGCCAAGCAAGCTGAGGCAAAGGCTAGGAAAGATAGGGCCGAAGAGCCAAAGACTGAAGGAACAAAAATGTTAGAAGTTTTAAGCCCTTGGCGGAAATAATAGTGCCGAAGATACAAAAAGGTCTTGTGGCGACTCCTAAAAGAAAAAGGATGGCAAGTGTACTAGATGTGCTAGAGTCAGTAATGGCTTCAAGTTCTATTACTTCATGGAAAAGTGCCGAGGCTTCGAAAACACAAGTCGAAGCTGAAATGAGACCGGCCGAAGTTGAAGGTGCAGTGAGCCAGGATAGTGCCGAAGCTGGGCCTTCAGAGCCTGCTGATAAACAACCTTTGGAAATTGAAGAAAAGGCAGCAGAGGAAGAGGCTACAGAGCAAAGTTTGCCTGAGAAAACTGTCGCTCCTACTCCCGAAGTTTTAAAGGAAAGTATTGAATATATCATTCGTCATGCTTCAGGAAAAAGACTCTCTAAAGAAGAAGAGCGAGAATCTCAACACTATGCCTAGAAACTGAAATATCCGAAGGGGGCATTAGTGTTCAACGGCAGCGGGGAAGAGGATTTTTTGTACTGTCTTCCGGACAGCAAAGAGATATATGTCTGCCGAGAGATGAGCAGAAGCTTCGGATTCCCAACATTAGAAAATGAGCTTTCAGTACTGTCAAAGGACGAATTGGCCGACAGTTTGGCATATAATAGTATAAAGGTATGAAAATCAATTTTTGTACTTAAAAAACAAATTTTTTCATTTGTTTATACTTAACACTATGCTCCTTTTGCAGGGCTTGATCCTTAGCAATGCCCTCAGGCCACATAAAAATATCGAAGACGAAGGATGCACAATAGCCCTGAACAACATTCGTTCGGAAGTAATTGAACTAAGGAACGAAGGCCTTGAAAAAGATAAAATATTAATTTCATTGGTGAGCAAAATAAAAGAAGACGAGGCTAGTTCCAAAACCCAAGCTGAGGCCCAGAAAAGTGAAATTGAAGACCTTCGGAAACAGTTAGTCGAGGCCAAATTAAAATGCGCTGTTGCCGAAGCTGATCGAGATGCCAGTGAGTACTAGAAAAATTATTTTGAAAAACAGTTGCAGAACTCCGCGCATCAAAAGAAAGATGCATTGAAAAATCTGTGGAATGCATAAAAAAGATAAAGACTAGCTTTGCCAATGTGGGCACGTACTCAAGCGAAGACAACTTCATACGGGGCGACCCTGAGGGCGTAATCGAGTGGATCAGCGGTGAAGCCAAAGCTTTTGAACAGATTTTGAGTGACCGCGGGGACGTGTGTGCATTCTCTGGTGCGAGGGGAGTTGCAGCCATTCTGCAGAAGGCAGGTTGCGAACATGTTAAAACCTTGGCCCAGGCTGAAGCTGCCTTCTCCATCGATGATACGAAGGACCCCTCGGCCGAAGCAAGCTCAATAGGCGGAAAATTTTTCACTGATATCTGGAAAAATGGTGGCCGAGGGATGGCCCATGAAATAATGAAGAAGAGCGAAAAAGATATTCATGACGCTCGAGAAGCAACAAAAGCGGCTGAAAAAGCTGCGGAACTCGAAAGACGGATAGGTATTACTTAATGGCTTTTAACTTTGTTGTTTATTTTTGTGACTTCGAACTAATTTATGCCTTCTACCGCAGCTGAACTATCTCCTCCCCCGGAGCCATTCGACCCACTAGCCGACCCAGAGACAAAGAAAACAATAGAAATTATTAATATGGCCGAAGCTATTGTAGATGAAGTTGTTACCAAGCTGCTAACTGAAGCTGCAGAAAAAGTTCTGAAGGAAGAAGAGTAGCTATTGTAAAAACATTTTCTAGAATATTGATGTAACATTTGCTGAACTATGTTTGTAATATTCAGTGTTTATAGATTTGAGTGTAATATATGAGTGGTTTGTAATTCAGTTCTTTGCGATGCATGAAACTTTTTGTACATACCGTTTTTGAGCCTGCGGCGAAAAAACACCTTCCCTTCTTTTCATGCTTCGTAAAGAAGAGCTTTTATGCTTCGTAAAAATCATCCATACTTTGTAAAACATCAATGCTTCATAAACAATAGATCCCTTTTTCTGCATCAGAACTGATGAAGCTGTGATTCTCAGCTTACTTTGTATCTTGGCATCTTTTCATTTTTTGTAAAGCATTGCCCGAAGATCGGCCTCATTTTCAAATGATGTCATTGATGTGATATGATGTATGATGTGATGTTATGCAATATGATGCGATGATATGTTGCAAAGAATGATGCTAATGTATCATGCAAATGAATGCCCAAACACACACATCTGAAGCTTCATCCACAACCTTCATTCCCTAAGGAATGACTGAAATCTCTTTGTCGTTTATTTTTCAGCTGCACCGTTTATTTTTCGGTGTAAGTTCTGCATTCCCTAAGGAACGTCTTTTGAACTTCTTTGCCTTCTATTTCGGCAGTATTCGCGTTGACTTTTCGCGCTTCGCCTTATATTTCGGCGGTATCTGGCTCTGCATTCCCTAAGGAACGACTTTTGAGCAGAAAGCATACACTACGCTCCCTTGGGAACGACTTTTTGAAGCTTCAGCAAACTTACGCTGCGCTCTTTAAGAACGACTTTTTGTGGCTTCGGTGAAACTTTCACTATAATTTTTAGCTTTGCATTCCTGAAGGAATATCTCTTTATAGTTTCGGTATTCTCGTAAGTCTGTGGCAAAGGTACATTTCATTTTGACATAAACGAAGCTAGTACAGGAAAATAAAAATAACGAAAAAAGTAGGTTTACATTGATTGTTCCTTATTAAAAGAAAATGACAATGAATGTAAAACTGTGCCAGAGGTAGGATATCTCTCAATATATGTGTTTTGATTCTGGCACAGTACTGTTAACTGTGCGAGCTTCGGACCCCTCCCTGAAATCTCGCTGCTGATGGGTCTGTTGGCTCCCTTCTGGCTGCTTACCTCGTGAGTAGGCAGGATGCAGTGGCGGCGGAGGTGGAAGCTGTGGCCAAGACACTTGCGGCTGACTAGCCGAAGCAACAGATGCTGCGGGATGATTACCCACATATTCTAGTATATAGGGTGAATGACACGAAGCAGTTTGCAGAACCTGCTTCGGTTGACTTTTCCGGGCTTCGGCTTCTGCAATTTCTTTTTGCTTTTGGATGGTGATTTGGCATGTTCTTGTATTGTGGCCCTTATCTTCACCACACAATAGACAATAGATCTTCCTAGGCTGATCCCCATATCTTCCTCCGAAGCCCCTGGCACCTCTGCCTCTTGGAGCTAGCGGCCGGAAAAAGCTTTGTTGCTGCCCCGAAGCTTGTGAAGAATACTGCAGTCTCTGCTGTTGACTTCCTCTGTCATCACTCTGGGTGGAGTTGTGAATTGACCTGACGTGCCTCGGGTGGATTCTACCTCTGAAGCCCCTGGTCATTTCAGAGAACCTGTATGCTTCCTCCCTTCTTTGACGCAAGTCATTGTCAGCCCGGATGTACTCATCCATCTTCTGAAGCAGCTTCTCCAGAGTCTGTGGGGGCTTTCTAGCGAAATATTGGGCGGTAGGTCCTAGATGAAGCCCCTTAATCATGGCCTCAATGACAATTTCGTTGGGCACTGTAGGCACTTGTGCTCTAAGACGCAAGAACCTTCGGACATATGCCTGAAGGTACTCCTCATGATCTTGCGTGCATTGAAACAAGGCCTGAGCTATGACTGGCTTCGTCTGGAAGCCTTGGAAGCTTGTCACCAGCATATCCTTGAGCTTATGCCATGAAGTAATGGTCTTTGGCCGAAGAGAAGAATACCATGTTTGGGCCACATTCCGAACTGTCATGACGAAGGACTTGGCCATGACAGCTACATTGCCTCCATATGAAGATATAGTTGCTTCATAACTCATCAAAAACTGTTTCGGGTCTGAATGCCCATCATACATGGGAAGCTGAGGTGGCTTGTATGATGGGGGCCATTGGATAGCCTGCAGTTCTGCTGCTAAGGGAGAAGCATCATCGAAAGTAAAGATATCATGATTAAAATCATCATACCATTCATCGTCGTTGAACAAGCCTTCTTGATGAAGCTCCCTGTGTTGGGGCCTTCGATCTTGTTCGTCTTGAACAAGATGGCATACTTCTTCAGTGGCTTCATTGATCTGTCTTTGAAGATCAGCCAGTCGGACCATCTTTTCCTTCTTCCTTTGCACTTGCTGGTGGATTATCTCCATGTTTCTGATTTCATGTTCCAACTCCTCCTCCTGGAGTGTTGGACTAGTGGCCTTCCTCTTCTAGCTTTGGGCCTATCGAAGAGAAAGGGTCTCCTGGTTAGGGTCCAGCGGCTGCAATGCGGCAGCCCCTTGCGCTGAAGCTTTCTTCGGTGGCATGACGAAGGTTAGTGCTTGCCGAAGGTGGTCGAAAAAGGGTTCACCGGAGGTGGGCACCAATGTTGGGGACTTGTTCTCAAATACTATAAATTAAGAACAAGGCAACACAAGATGTTAAATGTTAAAGCCCTTCGTCCTTCGAAGCATTATTCCCCTCAGGATAAAATGGTCTTCAGACGAAGGTCATGAAGGACATACCTTCATGATTGCAGTATATATATATTAATAAATGAAGAAGCATATGAAATATGAGAAACAACATAAATAATCGCATAACATTATTATCATATTATCATGGAAAGACAGAAACAAAACTGAATTACGAAAGTACCTTCGGCTTGACTGAAGGCAAAAAGTACAAGCGTGACGCAAAAGCAAGTACAAGTCAGCGTGAACAGTACAGGGGTACTGTTCATCTATTTATAGGCATGGGACACAGCCCGTGTAAAATTACATCCAGACCCTTTACATTTGCTAATAACTTTAAGGTAATCCACCGTGGTCTAAATAGCCTTTTCCCTTTTAAGTTGGTTCCCTTTTCTGTCATCATGCCGAAGCTCCCTTGCACGTAGCTTCGGTGCTACATCAACCTTCGTATTATTCGTGCTTTCCACACTGTGTGATTCTAATCCGAGACCGAAGGCACCTATTCTCATATTACACTCGGAAAACATTGTTAAATTATGTTTTTGAGGACCTTCGGAAGACGAAGGCCCCCAACAACTGCTTTGCTAGGCAACAAAGTGGTGTTCAAGTGGACCCAGAAATGCCAAGAAGCCTTTGAAACGCTAAAAGGGAAGCTGACTACAACGCTGGTCATAGTTTTTCTTGATGTGCACAAGCCCTTCTCGATGTATTCCGACGCTTGTTACACTTGTTTGGGATGCGTGATGATGCAAGAGGGAAGAGTTGTGGCTTACTCGTCCCGACAGCTGAAGGTTTATGAGAAGAATTATCTAATCCATGACCTAGAATTGGCAGCAGTGGTTCATGCACTAAAGACATGAAGGCACTATCTGTACGGACAGAAATGTGATGTTTACACAGACCACAAGAGTCTGAAGTACATATTCACTCAGTCGGAGCTGAATATGAGACAACAAAGATGGTTAGAGTTGATCAAAGACTATGAATTGGAGATTCATTACCATCCAGGCAAAGCGAACGTAGTGGTAGATGCCTTGAGCAGGAAAAGTCAAGTGAATATGATGGTCGCTCATTCGATGCCTTATGAGTTGGCCAAAAAATTTGACAGGTTGAGCCTCGAATTTCTGAACAGCTTGCGAGGAGTAACGGTTGAGTTAGAGCCCACTTTAGAGCGGTAAATCAAAGAAGCATAGAAGAATGATGAGAAGATCAGTGAAATCCGGCAACTAATTTTAGAAGGAAGAGGCAAAGATTTTTGGGAAGATGCAGAAGGTGTTGTTTGGTTCAAGGATCGCTTGTGTGTTCTCAATGTCCAATCCATTCAGGAGTTGATCCTCAAGGAAGCTCATGAGTCAGCTTACACTATACACCCTAGAAGTGAGAAGATGTATCACGATCTGAAAAAGAAATTCTGGTGGTACGTAATGAAAAGGGAGATTGCAGAGCATGTTGCAATATGTGACAATTGTCAAAGGATCAAAGCAGAGCATCAGAGGCCAGCTGGATTGTTGCAACCATTGCGAATTCCTCAGTGGAAATGGGATGAAATCAGGATGGACTTCATAGTCGGATTGCCTCGCACTCGAGCCGGCTACGATTCCATTTGGGTAGTGGTGGACCGCTTAACCAAGTTGACCCACTTCATACCTGTCAAGACCAGTTGCAGCAGTGTAGTGTTGGCGGAGTTGTACATGTCCCGGATCATTTGTCTTCATGGTGTACCAAAGAAGATAGTGTCAGACAGAGGAACACAGTTCACCTCCCATTTCTGGCAGCAGTTACATGAAGCCTTGGGTACACATCTGAATTTCAGTTCAGCCTATCATCTGCAGAGAGACAACTAGACTGAAAGAACTAATCAAATACTTGAAGATATGTTGAGAGCTTGTGCATTGCAAGATCAGTCCGGATGGGACAAAAGGTTACCTTATGCAGAGTTCTCCTATAACAACAGTTACCAGGCTAGCTTGAAGATGTCACCATTTTAGGCGCTTTATGGAAGGAGTTGTAGAACTCCGTTGCAATGGGATCAGCCTAGAGAGAAGCAAGTGTTTGGGCCAGATATTTTGCTCGAAGCTAAAGAGAACATCAAGATGGTTCGGGAGAACCTGAAGATAGTGCAATCAAGGCAGCGAAGTTACGCAGACACCAGAAGAAGAGAGATGAGTTTCGAGGTTGGAGATTTTGTCAACCTGAATGTATCGCCCATCAGAGGAGTCAGAAGATTTGGAGTCAAAGGCAAGCTAGCGCTCCGCTACGTTGGTCCCTATCAGATTCTCGCAAAGCGTGGAGAAGTGGCCTATCAGCTCAGTCTGCCAGAAGGGTTGTCAGCGGTGCACGATGTCTTTCATGTGTCTCAGTTGAAGAAGTGTCTGCGTGTGCCAAAAGAACAGTTGCCAGTGGAAGGCCTAGAAGTCCAACAAGACTTGACCTACATAGAGAAGCCAGTGCAGATTCTCGAGACTACAGACAAAGTCACCCGGAGGAAAACTATCAGAATGTGCAAAGTCAGATGGGATCACCACTCTAAGGAAGAAGCAACCTGGGAGCGTGAAGATGATCTGATGGCCAAGTATCCTAAACTCTTTGCTGGCCAACCTTAAATCTCGAGGGCGAGATTCTTTTAAGGAGGATAGGTTTGTAACGCCCTGAATTTGGGGGTAGAATTTTTTCTTCTTTTTACTCACCAAATTCAGGCGTTACTCTCTTTTCTCTTCCCGTTTCGTTCCTTCTTCCCAATTTCAAAGCATTATAGCGACTGGTGTCCGTATTGCGTGTGAACAAAAATCTAAGTTGACATGAGTGTTGCATCATGCCGAATCATATTTCTTTGGTCTGATGTCATGTTTAATCACGTGTTTTGCCTAGTCTCATTTCAGATTTCGTTTTACAATTGGATTCCGATCTGTGGTTGTGCGTGTCGTGGGTTTTTGTCCCACGACGCGGCCCAACCAGGCCCGCTCTGGCCCGCGCGTTGTAACACCCCAGGTGTTTATATTCCGCTCGACAACGAGTACGAATTTAAGCACGTGATCAGTGGATAAAACGGATGTTAAATTTTAAACATCTTTGTCTATTGCGATTTTAATATCGCATCTGTTTCGTCTGTCGCGATGTGACATCATTTTTTTTAATTATCTGGGCACTTCCTAAATTTTCGTGCTATTCGGAACATATTTGTTCTGAAAATCGGTGCGTCCGATGATTATTTAAAATTCATCGCTCGCGCGAATCCGAGTTCGGAAGCTCGACTCACTCTGTGATTTTGTTCGAAACAAGATTGATTAGAACTCGACGACAAAAGTTTTAATGCAAAATTAAATCGGACCACACTCAGAATCCAAGAAAAACCAGGCGTAGAATTATAAACTGAGCTGTTTCCTAGTTTAACCCGATATCGTTTAGCTTGATCTGAAAACATCAGACTAAAAACTTGAACCTTGATAATTTAATCTATTTCTTATCAGATAAATTTTTATCTGGCTTCCAAGTAAACGAAAGCTAACTACAATATCTAGGACGAAAACAGATGAATTTATCCGAATTAGAATTTATCCTTATCTCCCCATCATTTAATCTTTTCTCCTTATCCTTTCTCACATTTATCTCCTCTCGCCGCGCAGGTTCCAGACTCCACGCACGTTCTCATCATCTAGTCATCGTGGAGCTTAGCCTAGTGCTCACGTCTCCCTGGATCCAGCCCTCCCAGTCGATGGTGCTCCTTGTTTGGCTTCAACGCTGGCCGCCGTGTACCCAGCCGCCGCCCGGGATTCTTCAAGAAAATCTGGTCGCCACTGTTGAAGATTTTTCTACGCGCGCGCGCTCCTATCCTTACCCCGCCGCCCCGTCTGATTTTTGCCGCCGCTCACGGCTTGAAAAATCCAGTCGCCAAGTGTCTTCTTCCCCCAGCCGTGCTCATCTTCTCAGCCGTGCTCATCTTCTACGCGCACGCGGCTTCCTCTCTGTGCCTTGATTTTTCCGGCCACCGCCGATTCCTGATATTTTGTCGCCGTCGCGTACAGCCTGGAGCTTTATCCGATGGCCAAGCCTTTATCATCTCCCCGCTCTACCTCGTCCATGCGCGTGCTCCCTGCTCCTGTGCCGCACCCAAGCATCTGCTCATCCCTGCGTGTGCTTCTTCCCCATGGCGAGCTCACCCATCCTTTGCTCGTTCCCATGGCCGTCGTGTGCAGCCGCGAGCTCCAGTCTTCTTCTCTGCCCCGCAATCCATGGCGCCCGGTTGAAGCTCCTTCCTGCTCGGCGCGCGCCCGCCTCCCTGCTCCCCTCGAGCTCGCCCTGCCCAAGTCCGGTTGTCTGCTCCTTCTCTGCTCAACGCCGCGGCAGACGATGCTAGAGTCCGGCTGGACGTCAAGATCCAGTGGAACCTCGTGGTGGCGGCGCTGGCGAACGGCGTGCTGCTTTCATGATTCAGCAACGGTCGACGCCCAGCCCCAATTTCAGCCTCCAGCTCGCCTCCCTATATCCCCATGTCGACCCTTTCTCCCTCACGCTCAGCTTGAAGCTCCCTGCCCGCGCCGTGTGCCCAGCCGCTCTGGCCTCTGCTCAAATTTTTGCAACACCGAGCTCCTCATAGCGCGTGTGCTTCCTCCCTGTTCGATCCCAGCGCGGATCTCTCCCCTCGCCGATGCTGCCTCCCTCTACTTCTCTCTCTCTGATTGCTGCTCGCTGACCGCGCGTCCCTGGATCGGCCAACGTCGTGTCACCTTCTTCCTCTGCTCGCCGGTCAAATTCCCTGTGTCGTGCCCTGTTGAGCGGTTCCCTGGCGCGCTTGTTTCCTGCGTGTCCAGCTCCTTGTTTTTCCTCGGCTCCTTGTTTTCCCCACGGCTGCTGTTTGTCGGTCTCGTGGCCTCGCCAAATGCGTTCGTCGCTTGGCCCTATGTCGTTTGGCTCGTCGACCTTGTTTGCTGCCGTGCGCGCTTGTCCCTAATACTGCTCGCACGGTATTTGGATCTCGCCGACTAGTCCCGCCATCCTTGTTTCCCTCTGGTCGCAATAAAATCCTGTCCCATCAGGTCATCGGGCGTTGTTCCCAGCTCACTATAGAGTTTGCTGGGCTCGCCATATTTTTAAATGTCGTCAAAAGTTCGCCTGCAATTGCGGTCTCGTCGTGTCCGTCGGTCTTCAACTCCAGCGACCACTATCATCTTCATCAGCAACATCGTCGTTGTCTCCTTGGTGTTCGTTGCCGACTCCGCTACCTGTTTGAACCAGAATTCGTCGTCATCTTACCCATGCCATGGCCGCAATTTCTTATGTTCATAGTCCACGTCGTCGTCCAGTTCGGAGTATTCCTATGTAGAAGAAGGTGGAGCTGTAGAGGAAGGATAAAGCGAAGTCCAATGCGTTGCTCACTAGGCGTTCGACAAAAAGCTCAAATCAGAGATTGTTGCTGTTGTGAAAATATCAAGCCTGAGTTAGTGATGGTAAGTAATTTCGCATTTCAGGTTAATTAGCTAAATTGATCGATGCCGTAGGATAAAAGAGGTTTCAATAGGTCTCAGTATTGCGGAACTGTAGGTATTAAAAATAAAAAAATGTTATTAATATATATGATACACAGGTTAACCGATAAATTAGTTTAGAAAGTTAATAAAAGTTCTTCTATCAAATTTTATAAGTGTTAGGTGCCCAAGAATTTTGAAGTTAAAATTATAAGCCGTTTAGTGTGTTCTCTAGACTAGGTATGATATTTTATGTGTTGATCGATTTCATGCTTGGAATGGATGTTGATTGCTACCTCGACTGTTTAGCTAGGTTAGAAGAGCATGGTTGTCGTAGGTAACAATATATCGATAGCTAGTGTCCGCAATATCTCGTCATTAAATAGGTTATTTCTCTTCGCGTAGCATCGTAAAGTCTGGTGTTATTGTTCCTTATATGCATTCATATGCATAATGCATTTCATTCAGGTACGTTAATTAATTGTGTGACGCGGAAGATGAGCCAAGTCGACCCCAAGCGTGGGCTAATCCGCAAGATGAAGTTAATGGACCAACCTGAAGATGGTTAAATCAAGCAAGTACTCGGTCGAGGGATACTCGTCAAATGGACATCGCCTAACAAACACTAACCTATGGTTACTCAGGCAAGCCCCGGTGCATTTGCCACCTTCCTTGATGTTTTTAAAATCTTTCTCACTTGCTTGCTGCATTAGGTGATAGGAGTTGATTGATTAAACAATTCCTGCATTACCTTCCTTGATCTTGATTACCCTCCTTGAAATCCTGTTTTTACAAAAAGGTTTTACTATGCTTAGTATTGCTTTAGAAAAACAAAAGGATTTGTTTTACAAAAGATGTTTGGCAAAGTGGGAGGGTTGTTTTCAAAAATAAAACTTGATGGTGAATCCATCATGGCCGTGATGGATTCAACATCGGAAAAGATGTACCTCTGCCAGGTACCAAGTTTTTGGGTTGAAAAGATTAAGCTGAGACCGGGCGGGTGACTTGCACGAGAAAGAGAGTCTCGGTGTAGTGTCTCCGTCTGAGTCGATTAAGGACCGTCTCGATGTAGGCTTGATGATCGAGGACCCTTTAACTGGTCACATGCCTCGTCATGGGTAAGCCTTGCCTCGGGCAGACTAAGGCCGGAATAAGATAACACGAAATGGGAGTGGAGCGGTGGCGAGAGTAGCGTGTACCCTCCGTGGCAAGAGGCTGGACGGTGGTGTATCTGTGCTCTCGGTTTGCGTGAACCTGATCCGGTCTTAAGAACCCCGGTGGCGGGTTGACATATGCAAGGGTTAAGTGCTACATATGTCGTGTGATTGGAGATCCTCAGCTGAGTATAATCGATTCGGATCGCCGTACCTTCGCGGTTATGAAGACTTGGTCACTGACCTACACGTAGCATTCCACTAAAGATGATGGGTATTTGTTAAGAAATTGGCTAGTGCAGGACCAGTGATTGAACTAGGGTAGAAAGAACTCTAGTTGCAGGTAATTGAACTTAACTTGACAAATAAAATTTGATTTTTAAGGATCCACTTTAGTAAGCATTTCTGCAAAACAGAGTCTTTGATTATTGAGAAGCCTTACCTTGACTCCCTAAAAGCCAGCATACCCTTGAGAGTCTTTTCTTTAGTCGGGTAAGTCTTGCTGAGTAATTCCATACTCAGGGTTTTATTCCCTGTTGTTTTTCAGGTCCTAACTTTATGATGTTGTTGATGGTATTAAGTGCCGGTGGGCTCGGCCTTCTTATAAGTCTAAGTAACCCTTCTATACTTCTTATTGAGGATGGTCATTTAAGCTAGCATATATTTCAAACTTATACTTTTGTAACCACTCCGATAAAATAATATAAATTTTTGTAACTTGTAAAATTTGGTAATAAGATTTCCGCTGCAAAAATTTTGGTGTGTGTGATTTGTATTACTTAATCCCACGGTTCTGGTTGAAAGTGGTTTATCCGATGTCCATGGGGCAATCAGACAGATCCTGTTGAGTTATCTGGTGCACATGCATGGTCGTCTGAGGTCTTTGGGACAAGGACAGGTGCATGTGGGCCCAATAACTTGGAGGTTCTGCCATTGGCTGGTATCGGAGCTGGATTAAGTCTATACGGTCACATACGTATTTTCAAAACAAAAGTTTTGGTTTTGAAAAACCTATTTTCAACTAAACACATTGTTTGGTTTTGAAAAACCGTTTTGAAAAAACTATAATGCTAGCGACATCCTCTCTTAAGCCCTAAGTTAAGGACTATCAGGTGGCTTAGTTGAAAACCACAACCGGGGGTATTGCATACATGTGTATTGTTATTTTTGAGGCCATTCAGTTTTTAATGGATCGACGCTCAGGTAAGGTGAGATGTGAGAGCATGACCGAACAAACGTCGGTCTAGGGAAGTGCTTAATTGTGGCGCTTGATTATATACATGTTCTACATATGTATATATGAAGGCTGCGATGTGGAGTATTTACTTTTCTGGGAATTCAGTACCCCATGAATGTGTATGGGTATACAGACATGGGAATACTGAGAAGTGTAATGTACTTGTAATGACGCACCTACACTCAGGTAAGAAGGTGAGTTACCATAATGAGTTGCCCTATGGTTAAAGTGTGGCAACGGCGCCTATGCGTGGCTCGGCGCTTAATGATGAGCTGGCCTCCATATAGCAATATATGGAGTATAAACTGTGATAAACTATCATGTGTGACTTGCATCATTGGGAATTGGGCTGTAATGGATTTTCTGCAGGTACACTAACCTCGAAACGTATGTGTAGTTGACGACTAGCAAAATACCGTGAGAGCTATGCGTATGCCACCGATATGGAACGCTATTGCCACATTATGTTGGCAAAATCAGTGAGGACGCATAGGACGAGCATGCATCCTGATTGTTGCATCATGTTTGTCACCTATACACCCAAGATGCTTTTCTCATCTTTATTCCAGTAACCATTGATTGTATATAATATGGTGTAATGCTGAATTATAAACTTCGATGAAATAGGTGTCCTCCATTTTTTAGGTGACCTTTTAGGGTGCTTTATATGTGCTCTTGTGCTTAATGTGTCGATAGAAGGTTAGAGACTTGATTGCCTAAACCCAAAACTAGGCCATGTTCTTATTTAGTAAACCATGACCCAAAACTTAAATTTTTTCTGTTATCACTCCATGACCAAACACATACAAATAAATGCTTAGATAATTTCTTCGTTGGACAAAAAGGGTACTTAAGCTTAAAATAAGAATCTCGACTCATATTTCCATCTTAGACCATGCCCTTGACAATTGGTACAAGTTGATGTACCTTAACCAGTTTGCCTGTTTTTAAGGATCGCCATGTCGCTTTATCAACCCAACCTAGGAAAGACATGTACTATCACCTTCTTGGAATTTGATGCCTTTGGTTTCCCTATACCTATCGAAGGCATACCAACTTAATCTTTGACCTTGTAATCTCTGCGATGGGCATACAAATATGCTCGGGCTGAATTAATAGTCTCCCATCGTACTTCTTTCATCAAGTTTAGGTTATGGCTATGCCTTGTTCATTTCATCGGGCCATGATCTATTTGGCTCTCTACTTGTAACCATCTTTACTGGTGGAGTATCTCTTTGTATATTTTCACCCTTGCCCAATCCATTGGTGTGGCGCGAGATTTCTTATTGGTTACGTCTGGTAATGGTGTTATGACTAAAACCAATGGTGCCGTGACGAGACCGAGGGCCTCCTGTGAATGTACACACATGGTTGTGCTGCTCGGCACGCGCTGGTATCACGGTTAGTAGTTGTAATCCATTATGAGACTATGTCAATACGTTATCTTGGCACAATCTATTTTTGCTACGTGAGATTCATTATTAGTGCAGTTCGGTAATGGTGTCACGATTAATGACTTATGGTGCCGCAGCGAAACTGAGAGCCCCTTGTGAATGTACACGCAAGGTTATGCTGCTTGGCGCATGCTGGTATCGAGGTCTCTAGTCATGATCCATTGTGGAACTACGCTGATATGTGATCTTCCGTGGACTTCTCCCTTGGAACAATTTTTATGTTGTTTGTCAAGTGATCAAGCAACATCTATCATCTCTGTTAGATCAAAACGGCATACCCCTTACTTGTGTGGTCTCTTTCCCCTTGACCTTGATAGTGACTGCACGCATAGAAGTTCCCTTTACATCCTTTGTGTAAAGGTGAAGCCTTGGAGCTTTTTAGTGTCAAGAGACAGCTAATTAGCTCTCAGAATGGAGATTGGATTTCCCCTGTTGCTGAAATGCAGGAGTTTTTTTTTCATTCGCTCCCTTATTTAATTTATGTATTCCCTAACCAAGTGGATAATTCATCTCGTATAGAAGAAACGGATGAACGACCAGCCCAAATGAATTTCTACCCAAGTGCATGATCAACTGTTAGTATGAGTGAACTCTCGACCATTGGCTTACCGATGGTACTGAGAGGACCTGTTCAATGCTAAAAGTAGTTCAACAAGTTGGTGTCACTAACTTGTAACAGCATTGTGAACAAAGTTTGAGTTTAGAGATCGTTTTATCGAGTTATCTAAACTCACTTTGGTTCAACTCATCTAAAGGAAGTGCTTATAAGAATCGAGATTAAATCGGCCAGTAACCACCTCACCATCGCTCTAGTCGTGCCTCGATTGCCTCACGTGTGCTTTTCTAGCATGAGTGATTAGGTCGAGCCATGTCTAGTGCCCGATAAAATGGACTAGTTGCAAAGTCCGCATCTATAGATCCCTTCGCAGGTGATTTTCTCGAATCTATACCATCTTTTGTGGACTTGAATTCTCAGGTTAACCACATGTTAACCGCAACAGTATTCGACATCCACTCGTCTCGTGTGCTACGAACTCACTGTGACCACTTGTTGGTAAACCTCTTTCTGTGTGTTTTACCCAAGATGGTGCATCTGGTTCTGTTTGGGCAAAATCGCGTATTCACCGCTCGCTCAACAGACTCAGATAGTACAGTGTCATCAAAGAAAGCAAACTGCACACATGGAACCTTATGTGTTCTTCTGGCAGATATTGTCTCTACTAATGGACATTTCTAAATTGGCTTACGTCGATACATGTTATGTCCACTAGAGAAACAACATTCTGAAACACTCGCCTTTACTTGGAACAGCCTTATGATTATCACTGATATGGACATGGGTTACATGCTTCTCTACCCTTAGAAGTCTTTCGCTCCGAATCTCGGGACGAGATTCTTTTAAGGGGGGAGGGCTGTAACACCCCAGGTGTTTATATTCCGCTCGACAACGAGTACGAATTTAAGCACGTGATCAGTGGATAAAACGGATGTTAAATTTTAAACATCTTTGTCTATTGCGATTTTAATATCGCATCTGTTTCGTCTGTCGCGATGTGACATCATTTTTTTTAATTATCTGGGCACTTCCTAAATTTTCGTGCTATTCGGAACATATTTGTTCTGAAAATCGGTGCGTCCGATGATTATTTAAAATTCATCGCTCGCGCGAATCCGAGTTCGGAAGCTCGACTCACTCTGTGATTTTGTTCGAAACAAGATTGATTAGAACTCGGCGACAAAAGTTTTAATGCAAAATTAAATCGGACCACACTCAGAATCCAAGAAAAACCAGGCGTAGAATTATAAACTGAGCTGTTTCCTAGTTTAACCCGATATCGTTTAGCTTGATCTGAAAACATCAGACTAAAAACTTGAACCTTGATAATTTAATCTATTTCTTATCAGATAAATTTTTATCTGGCTTCCAAGTAAACGAAAGCTAACTACAATATCTAGGACGAAAACAGATGAATTTATCCGAATTAGAATTTATCCTTATCTCCCCATCATTTAATCTTTTCTCCTTATCCTTTCTCACATTTATCTCCTCTCGCCGCGCAGGTTCCAGACTCCACGCACGTTCTCATCATCTAGTCATCGTGGAGCTTAGCCTAGTGCTCACGTCTCCCTGGATCCAGCCCTCCCAGTCGATGGTGCTCCTTGTTTGGCTTCAGCGCTGGCCGCCGTGTACCCAGCCGCCGCCCGGGATTCTTCAAGAAAATCTGGTCGCCACTGTTGAAGATTTTTCTACGCGCGCGCGCTCCTATCCTTACCCCGCCGCCCCGTCTGATTTTTGCCGCCGCTCACGGCTTGAAAAATCCAGTCGCCAAGTGTCTTCTTCCCCCAGCCGTGCTCATCTTCTCAGCCGTGCTCATCTTCTACGCGCACGCGGCTTCCTCTCTGTGCCTTGATTTTTCCGGCCACCGCCGATTCCTGATATTTTGTCGCCGTCGCGTACAGCCTGGAGCTTTATCCGATGGCCAAGCCTTTATCATCTCCCCGCTCTACCTCGTCCATGCGCGTGCTCCCTGCTCCTGTGCCGCACCCAAGCATCTGCTCATCCCTGCGTGTGCTTCTTCCCCATGGCGAGCTCACCCATCCTTTGCTCGTTCCCATGGCCGTCGTGTGCAGCCGCGAGCTCCAGTCTTCTTCTCTGCCCCGCAATCCATGGCGCCCGGTTGAAGCTCCTTCCTGCTCGGCGCGCGCCCGCCTCCCTGCTCCCCTCGAGCTCGCCCTGCCCAAGTCCGGTTGTCTGCTCCTTCTCTGCTCAACGCCGCGGCAGACGATGCTAGAGTCCGGCTGGACGTCAAGATCCAGTGGAACCTCGTGGTGGCGGCGCTGGCGAACGGCGTGCTGCTTTCATGATTCAGCAACGGTCGACGCCCAGCCCCAATTTCAGCCTCCAGCTCGCCTCCCTATATCCCCATGTCGACCCTTTCTCCCTCACGCTCAGCTTGAAGCTCCCTGCCCGCGCCGTGTGCCCAGCCGCTCTGGCCTCTGCTCAAATTTTTGCAACACCGAGCTCCTCATAGCGCGTGTGCTTCCTCCCTGTTCGATCCCAGCGCGGATCTCTCCCCTCGCCGATGCTGCCTCCCTCTACTTCTCTCTCTCTGATTGCTGCTCGCTGACCGCGCGTCCCTGGATCGGCCAACGTCGTGTCACCTTCTTCCTCTGCTCGCCGGTCAAATTCCCTGTGTCGTGCCCTGTTGAGCGGTTCCCTGGCGCGCTTGTTTCCTGCGTGTCCAGCTCCTTGTTTTTCCTCGGCTCCTTGTTTTCCCCACGGCTGCTGTTTGTCGGTCTCGTGGCCTCGCCAAATGCGTTCGTCGCTTGGCCCTATGTCGTTTGGCTCGTCGACCTTGTTTGCTGCCGTGCGCGCTTGTCCCTAATACTGCTCGCACGGTATTTGGATCTCGCCGACTAGTCCCGCCATCCTTGTTTCCCTCTGGTCGCAATAAAATCCTGTCCCATCAGGTCATCGGGCGTTGTTCCCAGCTCACTATAGAGTTTGCTGGGCTCGCCATATTTTTAAATGTCGTCAAAAGTTCGCCTGCAATTGCGGTCTCGTCGTGTCCGTCGGTCTTCAACTCCAGCGACCACTATCATCTTCATCAGCAACATCGTCGTTGTCTCCTTGGTGTTCGTTGCCGACTCCGCTACCTGTTTGAACCAGAATTCGTCGTCATCTTACCCATGCCATGGCCGCAATTTCTTATGTTCATAGTCCACGTCGTCGTCTAGTTCGGAGTATTCCTATGTAGAAGAAGGTGGAGCTGTAGAGGAAGGATAAAGCGAAGTCCAATGCGTTGCTCACTAGGCGTTCGACAAAAGGCTCAAATCAGAGATTGTTGCTGTTGTGAAAATATCAAGCCTGAGTTAGTGATGGTAAGTAATTTCGCATTTCAGGTTAATTAGCTAAATTGATCGATGCCGTAGGATAAAAGAGGTTTCAATAGGTCTCAGTATTGCGGAACTGTAGGTATTAAAAATAAAAAAATGTTATTAATATATATGATACACAGGTTAACCGATAAATTAGTTTAGAAAGTTAATAAAAGTTCTTCTATCAAATTTTATAAGTGTTAGGTGCCCAAGAATTTTGAAGTTAAAATTATAAGCCGTTTAGTGTGTTCTCTAGACTAGGTATGATATTTTATGTGTTGATCGATTTCATGCTTGGAATGGATGTTGATTGCTACCTCGACTGTTTAGCTAGGTTAGAAGAGCATGGTTGTCGTAGGTAACAATATATCGATAGCTAGTGTCCGCAATATCTCGTCATTAAATAGGTTATTTCTCTTCGCGTAGCATCGTAAAGTCTGGTGTTATTGTTCCTTATATGCATTCATATGCATAATGCATTTCATTCAGGTACGTTAATTAATTGTGTGACGCGGAAGATGAGCCAAGTCGACCCCAAGCGTGGGCTAATCCGCAAGATGAAGTTAATGGACCAACCTGAAGATGGTTAAATCAAGCAAGTACTCGGTCGAGGGATACTCGTCAAATGGACATCGCCTAACAAACACTAACCTATGGTTACTCAGGCAAGCCCCGGTGCATTTGCCACCTTCCTTGATGTTTTTAAAATCTTTCTCACTTGCTTGCTGCATTAGGTGATAGGAGTTGATTGATTAAACAATTCCTGCATTACCTTCCTTGATCTTGATTACCCTCCTTGAAATCCTGTTTTTACAAAAAGGTTTTACTATGCTTAGTATTGCTTTAGAAAAACAAAAGGATTTGTTTTACAAAAGATGTTTGGCAAAGTGGGAGGGTTGTTTTCAAAAATAAAACTTGATGGTGAATCCATCATGGCCGTGATGGATTCAACATCGGAAAAGATGTACCTCTGCCAGGTACCAAGTTTTTGGGTTGAAAAGATTAAGCTGAGACCGGGCGGGTGACTTGCACGAGAAAGAGAGTCTCGGTGTAGTGTCTCCGTCTGAGTCGATTAAGGACCGTCTCGATGTAGGCTTGATGATCGAGGACCCTTTAACTGGTCACATGCCTCGTCATGGGTAAGCCTTGCCTCGGGCAGACTAAGGCCGGAATAAGATAACACGAAATGGGAGTGGAGCGGTGGCGAGAGTAGCGTGTACCCTCCGTGGCAAGAGGCTGGACGGTGGTGTATCTGTGCTCTCGGTTTGCGTGAACCTGATCCGGTCTTAAGAACCCCGGTGGCGGGTTGACATATGCAAGGGTTAAGTGCTACATATGTCGTGTGATTGGAGATCCTCAGCTGAGTATAATCGATTCGGATCGCCGTACCTTCGCGGTTATGAAGACTTGGTCACTGACCTACACGTAGCATTCCACTAAAGATGATGGGTATTTGTTAAGAAATTGGCTAGTGCAGGACCAGTGATTGAACTAGGGTAGAAAGAACTCTAGTTGCAGGTAATTGAACTTAACTTGACAAATAAAATTTGATTTTTAAGGATCCACTTTAGTAAGCATTTCTGCAAAACAGAGTCTTTGATTATTGAGAAGCCTTACCTTGACTCCCTAAAAGCCAGCATACCCTTGAGAGTCTTTTCTTTAGTCGGGTAAGTCTTGCTGAGTAATTCCATACTCAGGGTTTTATTCCCTGTTGTTTTTCAGGTCCTAACTTTATGATGTTGTTGATGGTATTAAGTGCCGGTGGGCTCGGCCTTCTTATAAGTCTAAGTAACCCTTCTATACTTCTTATTGAGGATGGTCATTTAAGCTAGCATATATTTCAAACTTATACTTTTGTAACCACTCCGATAAAATAATATAAATTTTTGTAACTTGTAAAATTTGGTAATAAGATTTCCGCTGCAAAAATTTTGGTGTGTGTGATTTGTATTACTTAATCCCACGGTTCTGGTTGAAAGTGGTTTATCCGATGTCCATGGGGCAATCGGACAGATCCTGTTGAGTTATCTGGTGCACATGCATGGTCGTCTGAGGTCTTTGGGACAAGGACAGGTGCATGTGGGCCCAATAACTTGGAGGTTCTGCCACACTGGCGCCCCTGCCCCTCACCCCCATGCGCGTGCGTCCCCCTCCGCTTGCCTCTCTTTCTCTCATTCAATTCTCCCGCGCATAACTCCCTCTCTCTCCTGTGGTGCCCTAGGTTTTGGAGACGGTGATCACCGGATTTGGACCCCTAGGTGAGCTCTTCTCCCCTCCCCTTCCCTCTCCCTCCCTCTCCCTCTCTCTCTCCCTTCCCCCTCCCCTTTCTTCTTCCCTGCGTGCCCCTGCAGCTTCGTCGCGTGCCCCCTGCAGCCCCCGTCCCGCGCCCCCCTGTAGCCTCATCGCGTGGCTCCACGGCCCCACGTCCGCGCCCCTGGCGGCGGCCCCGCGCTCGGCGGCTTGCCCGCGCCCCGGCAGCCCCGCTCGCCCGGCCCCGCACCCGGCAGCGCCCCTCGCTGCTGCCCGCGCCTCGGCGGCCTCGCGCCCCGTGGCCTCGCACCCCGTGGCCCTACGCCTCGTGGCTCGCACCCCGATGGTCGTGCCCCCTGTGGCCTTGCGCCCTCGTGCCCCCACGGCTCGTGGCTCGCTCCCTGTCGGCCATGCCTTTCGCCCAGCACGGCTGCGTGTCCCCGTGCAGCCTCGCGCGTCCCCGCTCGGCCTCGCGCGCCCTCGGCTTGACATCACGCATTCCCACGCACGTGACCGTGGTTGAGCGATGTTTAGCTTTTGGTTTATTTTAATTTTAAATTTGGTTTAGTCGATGTATTGCGTTGCGCGCTTCGCCGCGCGACGATCCATTTTAAATTCACCTTTATTCACGTGCTGCGTCGCGAGACGAAGTGAGTGACGCAACACATGAATAAAGGTGAATTTAAAATGGATCATCGTGCGGCGAAGCGTGCGACGCAATACATCGACTAAACCAAATTTAAAATTGAAATAAACCAAAAGCTAAACATCGCACAACCAGTCGCACGCCCAGTCGCGCGATGTTTCGTTTTAAATTCAGTTTGGATGACGTATGCCGTCGTGCGCCTCGTTGTGCAACGCTTGATGTTGTTTTCATAATTAGTTTAAGTGTCTCGTGGCACACTCCATCGTGCGACGAGTCGATTTATTCTTAATTCAGTCTAGGTGTTGTTCGCCGCGCGACAATCCTTTTAAATTCACTTTCGTCCGTTTACAATGATTTAATATGGAACATGATTTTATCCTATGTATAGCACGATGGCCAGATTAATACTATTATGTTTAGACGAGTACTTTGATTTATAATCCCGTAACATGATCACTTCTTGACCGTAGCCTTGACCGTTACTCTCTCTCTTTCTCGCTTAGTCGCAAGTGTGAGTCATGCGCCGAGTGTCTGTTTATTTATAACATTCTATTGTATGGTGTACTGTTCTTTTGTATTAAATGTGTGGAAAGTATGTTTGAACTCGTATAGATAACAGTCAGTTGGTGGAGTCTGAAGGAGTTGCAGGTGAAGACCCTAAGCAGCAGTCAGTTGGTGAAGGCAAGTGTCCCTTAACCCATCTATGTCCTACTCATTCTTATAATTCACTCCCCGCATTTATACAATTTATACTTAAGGATTTGAGAGCACCTAGAGGGGGGGGTGAATAGGTGATCCTGTGAAAACTTAAACTTATAGCCACAAAAACTTGTTAAGTGTTAGCACAATAATCGCCAAGTGGCTAGAGAGGAGTCTCAACAAAACACAATACCACAAGAGATCAAACACAGAGATGACACAGTGGTTTATCCCGTGGTTCGGCCAAGACCAACGCTTGCCTACTCCACGTTGTGGCGTCCCAACGGACGAGGGTTGCAATCAACCCCTCTCAAGCGGTCCAAAGACCAACTTGAATACCACGGTGTTTTGTTTTGCCTTTCAATATCCCGTTTGCGAGGATTCTCCACAACTTGGAGCCTCTCGCCCTTACACTTGAGATTCACAAGAAATACGGAGTAAGGGAGGACAGCAACACACACAAATCCACAACAAAATGCGCACACACACGGCCAAGAATCGAGCTCAAAAGACTATCTCAAAGTTCTCACTAGAACGGAGCTCGAATCACTGAGAATGACAAACGAATGCGCAAAGACTGAGTGTGGATGATCAAGAATGCTCTAAGGTTGCTTGGTGTACTCCTCCATGCGCCTAGGGGTCCCTTTTATAGCCCCAAGGCAGCTAGGAGCCGTTGAGAGCAAATTTGGAAGGCCAATCTTGCCTTCTGTCGTCGGGTGCACCGGACAGTCCGGTGCACACCGGACACTGTCCGGTGCCCGATTTCCTTCCTAAAATGGCGCTGCCGACCGTTGCAGATCTGGGAGCCGTTGGCGCACCGGACATGTCCGGTGCACACCGGACAGTCCGGTGCCCCCTTCCGACCGTTGGCCCGGCCACGTGTCGCGCGCAGATTCCGCAGCCGACCGTTGGCCCGGCCGACCGTTGGCTCACCGGACAGTCCGGTGCGCACCGGACAGTCCGGTGAATTTTAGCCGTACGCCGTCGGCGAATTCCCGAGAGCGGCCACTTCACGCCGAGCCAGCCTGGCGCACCAGACACTGTACGGTGCACCACCGGACAGTCCGGTGTGCCAGACTGAGCAGACTTTGGCTGCTCAAGCCATCTCTTCTCCAACTCGATTTTTTCTGTTTCCAGCACTTAGACACAATACATTAGTCCATAAAACAATGTACTAAGTCTGAGAAACATACCTTTATCCTTGATTTGTACTTTGTCCACCATTTTACAATTAGGCACCTGTGTTGGGCACTAAATCACCAAAATACTTAGAAATGGCCCAAGGGCACATTTCCCTTTCAATCTCCCCCTTTTTGGTGATTTATGCCAACACAACATAAAACAAGTAGAACAAGTACAAAAACACTTCAAATAAGAACTCAAATTATTTTGATTCAATTTTGACATATATGGATCACTTTATGCCACCACTTGGTTTGTTTTTGCAAATCAAACTCAAATCTCTATCTCTAAGTCAAACACACATGTTGAAACATAAAGAGAGTCATTCCAAAAGAGATTGATCAAAGATTTCAAAAACTCCCCCTTTTTCCCATAATCAATACTTCTCCCCACAAGAAGCCAACTTTTGATAAGAGAGACAACAAAAGAGTTTTGACAAACCAAAAGCTCTATTCTACTATTTTCAAAATCTCTCAAGTGGTAGCTGATCCATTTATCGCTTTGGCCTTTATTTTCTCCCCCTTTGGCATCAAACACCAAAACGGGATTAATCTTGGCTCTATAACCCCATTGCCTCACCAAAATCTTCAATTAAGAGCAAATGGCAATAAGAGTTCATGAGATGAACTTGGAATACGTTACCCTCTCATTGGAGTGCAGTGGAAGTCTTTCATGGTCCAAGTCCACCTTTTCCCTTTCAATTCTCCTTTGAGACTAAAACAAGCAAACTCAAGCATATGGTTAGTCACAAAGGGTCAAGTTGTAACACATCTCCCCCTAAAACTGTGCATCATTTTGCCACGGACTTGTGAGGTCCAGGGAGTGTTTGTACAACTTGAGCACCACAATAAGCAACAAAATGCAGAATAAACATGATCAAGGGCATAAACACATATATGCTACAATTCAATCCAAGTTCCGCGAATCTAAGATATTGAGCTCACTACGCAACCTGCAAAAGGTCTTCTCATCTAGAGGCTTGGTAAAGATATCGGCTAGCTGGTTCTCGGTGCTAACATGAAACACTTCGATATCTCCCTTTTGCTGGTGGTCTCTCAAAAAGTGATGCCGGATGTCAATGTGCTTTGTGCGGCTGTGCTCAACAGGATTTTCCGCTATTCGGATAGCACTCTCATTGTCACATAGGAGTGGGACTTTGCTCAGATTGTAGCCAAAGTCCCTGAGGGTTTGCCTCATCCAAAGTAGTTGCGCGCAACACTGTCCTGCGGCAACGTACTCGGCCTCAGCGGTGGATTGGGCAACGGAGGTTTGTTTCTTAGAGTTCCACGACACCAGGGACCTTCCTAAGAATTGGCACGTCCCTGATGTACTCTTCCTATCGACCTTACATCCAGCATAGTCGGAATCTGAGTATCCAACTAAGTCAAAGGTAGACCCCTTTGGATACCAGAGCCCGAGGCAAGGCGTAGCAACCAAATATCTAAGAATTCGCTTCACTGCCACTAAGTGACACTCCTTAGGATCGGATTGAAATCAAGCACATATGCATACGCTAAGCATAATATCCGGTCTACTAGCACATAAATAAAGTAAAGACCCTATCATTGACCGGTATGCTTTTTGATCAACGGACTTACCTCCTTTGTTGAGGTCGGTGTGTCCGTCGGTCCCCATCGGGGTCTTTGCGGGCTTGGTGTCCTTCATCCCAAACCGCTTCAGCAGGTCTTGCGTGTACTTTGTTTGGGAGATGAAAGTGCCGTCTTTGAGTTGCTTCACTTGAAACCCAAGGAAGTAGTTCAACTCGCCCATCATCGACATCTCGAATTTCTGCATCATAACCCTGCTAAACTCTTCACAAGACGTTTGGTTAGTAGAACCAAATATTATGTCATCGACATAAATTTGGCACACAAAAAGATCACCGTCGCAAGTCTTAGTAAAAAGAGTTGGATCGGCTTTCCCAACCTTGAAAGCATTAGTAATTAAAAAGTCTCTAAGGCATTCATACCATGCTCTTGGGGCTTGCTTAAGTCCATAGAGCGCCTTAGAGAGCTTACACACATGGTCGGGGTACCGTTCATCCTCGAAGCCAGGGGGCTGCTCCATGTACACCTCCTCTTTGATCGGCCCGTTGAGGAAAGCGCTCTTCACATCCATTTGGTACAACCTAAAAGAATGGTGAGCGGCATATGCTAGCAAGATACAAATTGATTCTAGCCTAGCCACAGGAGCAAAAGTCTCCTCAAAGTCCAAACCTGCGACTTGGGCATAACCTTTTGCCACAAGTCGAGCCTTGTTCCTCGTCACCACCCCGTGCTCGTCCTGTTTGTTGCGAAACACCCACTTGGTTCCCACAACATTTTGCTTGGGACGAGGCACCAGTGTCCAAACTTCATTACGCTTGAAGTTGTTGAGTTCCTCCTGCATGGCCAATACCCAATCCGGATCTAGCAAGGCCTCCTCTACCCTGAAAGGCTCAATAGAAGAGACAAAGGAGTAATGCTCACAAAAATTAACTAATCGAGATCGAGTAGTTACTCCCTTGCTAATGTCACCCAAAATTTGGTCGACGGGATGATCCCTTTGAATCACCGCTCGAACTTGGGTTGGAGGTGCCGGTTGCGCTTCTTCCTCCATCACGTGATCATCTTGTGCTCCCCCTTGATCACACGCCTCCTTTTGATGAACCTGTTCATCGTCTTGAGTTGGGGGATGCACCGTTGTTGAGGAAGAAGATTGATCTCGTTCATCTTGTTCCTGTGGCCGCACTTCTCCAATCGCCATGGTTCGTATAGCGGCCGTCGGAACATCTTCTTCATCTACATCATCACAATCAACAACTTGCTCTCTTGGAGAGCCATTAGTCTCATCAAATACAACGTCGCTAGAGACTTCAACCAAACCCGATGATTTGTTGAAGACCCTATACGCCTTTGTATTTGAATCATAACCTAATAAAAACCCTTCTACAGCTTTGGGAGCAAATTTAGAATTTCTACCCTTCTTCACTAGAATGTAGCACCTGCTCCCAAATACACGAAAGTAAGATACATTGGGTTTGTTACCAGTTAGTAGCTCATACGACGTCTTCTTGAGGAGGCGGTGAATGTAGACCCTGTTGATGGCGTGGCAAGCCGTGTTCACGGCTTCCGACCAAAAGCACTCAGGGGTCTTGAATTCTCCAAGCATAGTCCTCGCCATATCTATGAGCGTCCTGTTCTTCCTCTCTACCACACCATTTTGCTGAGGTGTGTAGGGAGCGGAGAACTCGTGCTTGATCCCTTCCTCCTCAAGAAACTCCTCCACTTGAAGGTTCTTGAATTCGGACCCGTTGTCGCTCCTTATCTTTTTCACCTTGAGCTCAAACTCATTTTGAGCTCTCCTTAGGAAGCGCTTGAGGGTCCCTTGGGTTTCAGACTTATCCTGCAAAAAGAACACCCAAGTGAAGCGGGAAAAGTCATCAACAATAACTAGACCATACTTACTTCCTCCTATGCTTAGATAGGCGACGGGTCCGAAGAGGTCCATATGCAGCAGCTCCAGAGGTCTTGACGTGGTCATCACATTCTTGCTGTGATGTGCTCCTCCCACTTGTTTACCTGCTTGACAAGCTGCACAAGGTCTATCTTTTTCGAAATAAACATTGGTTAGACCGATCACGTGTTCTCCCTTTAGAAGCTTGTGGAGGTTCTTCATCCCCACATGTGCTAAGCGGCGATGCCACAGCCAGCCCATGCAAGTCTTAGCCATTAAGCATGCATCTAGACCGGCCTCTTCTTTTGCAAAATCAACTAAGTAAAGCTTGCCGTCTAGTACACCCTTAAAGGCTAGTGAACCATCACTTCTTCTAATGACAGACACATCTACATTTGTAAAAAGACAATTATATCCCATATTGCATAGTTGACTAACAGATAGCAAATTGTAACCAAGAGACTCAACTAAAAACACATTGGAGATTGAGTGTTCATTAGAAATTGCAATTTTACCTAACCCTTTTACCTTGCCTTGATTCCCATCACCGAATATAATTGAATCTTGGGAATCCTTATTTTTGACGTAGGAGGTGAACATCTTCTTCTCCCCCGTCATATGGTTTGTGCATCCGCTGTCGATAATCCAGCTTGAACCCCCGGATGCATAAACCTGCAAGGCAAATTTAGGCTTGGGTCTTAGGTACCCAACTCATGTTGGGTCCTATAAGGTTAGTGCAAATATCCTTAGGGACCCAAATGCAAGTTTTGTCTCCCTTGCATTTTGCCCCTAACTTCCTAGCAACTATTTTCCTATCCTTTCTACAAATAGCAAAGGAAGCATTTAAAGCACAATAAATTGTAGAAGGTTCATTCACTACTTTCCTAGGAGCATGAATAATATTCTTTCTAGGCACATGATGAATAGCATTTCTTCTAGACATATCTCTACCATGCATATAGGAAGAACTAGAAGCAAACATGGCATGAGAATCAAAAACATCATAAGCATTATAGCTCCTATAAGCATTTCTAGTTTGTCTCCTACCATGGTACATAAAGGCATGGTTCTTTTTAGCACTAGTTGCCATAGGGGCCTTCCCTTTCTCCTTGGCAGAGATGGGAGCCTTATGGCTTGTTAAGTCCTTGGCTTCCCTCTTATAGCCAAGTCCATCCTTAATTGAGGGGTGTCTACCAATCGTGTAGGCATCCCTTGCAAATTTCAGCTTATCAAATTCATTCTTGCTAGTCTTAAGTTGGGCACTAAGACTAGCCACTTCATCATTTAGTTTTGAAATTGAAACTAAGTGTTCACAACAAGCATTAATATCAACATCCTTACACTTAGTGCAAATTTCAACATGTTCAACACAAGAGTTAGATTTACTTGCTACTTCTAGCTTAGCATTTAAATCATTAATTTCACCTTTTAAAGAACAAATGGTTTCGTTACAAGTAGAAAGTTCACAAGAAAGCATTCCATTTCTTTTAACTTCTAGAGCAAGTGAATTTTGTGCACTAACAAATTTATCATGCTCTTCATATAAAAGATCTTCTTGTTTCTCTAAGATTCTATCCTTTTCATTCAAGGCATCAATCAATTCATTAATCTTAGCTATCTTAGTTCTATCCAATCCCTTGAATAAACTGGAGTAATCTATTTCATCCTCACTAGACTCATCATCACTAGAAGAATCATAAGTATTAGCATTATGATTGATTACCTTCTTCTCCCTTGCCATGAGGCAAGTGTGATGCTCGTTTGGGAAGAGGGCCGATTTGTTGAAGGCAGTGGCAGCGAGTCCTTCGTCGTCGGAGTCGGACGAAGAGCAATCCGAATCCCACTCCTTTCCAAGGTGTGCTTCGCCTTTGGCCTTTTTGTAAACCTTCTTGTTCTCTCTCTTCCCATTTTTCCCTTGCTCCTGGTCACTATCATTTTCGGGACAGTTAGCAATAAAATGACCAACCTTACCACATTTGAAGCATGAGCGCTTCCCCTTTGTCTTGGTCTTCCTTGATTGCCCCTTGCGACCATTTAGCACCGTCTTGAATCTCTTGATGATGAGAGCCATCTCTTCATCATTGAGCCCGGCCGCCTCAACTTGCGCCACCTTGCTGGGTAGCGGCTCCTTGCTCCTTGTTGCCTTGAGAGCGATGGGTTGAGGCTCATGGATTGGACCGTTCAACGCGTCGTCGACGTATCTCGCCTCCTTGATCATCATCCGCCCGCTTACGAATTTTCCGAGTACCTCCTCGGGCGTCATCATCGTGTACCTGGGATTCTCACGAATATTGTTCACGAGATGAGGATCAAGAACGGTAAAGGACCTTAGCATTAGGCGGACGACGTCGTGATCCGTCCATCGCGTGCTTCCGTAGTTCCTTATTTTGTTGATGAGGGTCTTGAGCCGGTTGTATGTTTGGGTTGGCTCCTCTCCCCTTATCATGGCGAATCGTCCAAGCTCGCCCTCCACCAACTCCATTTTGGTGAGCATGGTGATGTCATTCCCCTCGTGAGAGATCTTGAGGGTGTCCCATATTTGCTTGGCATTGTCCATGCCGCTCACCTTGTTGTACTCTTCCCTGCACAAGGACGCTAAGAGAACAGTAGTAGCTTGTGCATTTCTATGGATTTGTTCATTTATGAACATAGAGTTATCCGAGCTATCAAACTTCATTCCATTCTCTACAATCTCCCAAATGCTTGGATGGAGAGAGAATAAGTGACTACGCATTTTGTGACTCCAAAATCCGTAGTCCTCCCCATCGAAGTGTGGAGGTTTGCCAAGAGGAATGGAAAGCAAATGCGAATTCGAACTATGTTGAATACGAGAATAATCAAATGAAAAGTTCGAATTGACCGTCTTTTTGTAGTCGTTGTCGTTGTCCTTTTGGGAAGAGGAAGATTCGTCGCTGTCGTAGTAGACGATCTCCTTGATGCGTCTTGTCTTCTTCTTCTTCCCTTCTTTGCGTTTGTGCCCCGAGCCCGAGTCGGTAGTCTTGTCGTCCTTTGGCTCGTTGACGAAGGACTCCTTCTCCTTGTCGTTGATCACGATTCCCTTCCCTTTAGGATCCATCTCTTCGGGCGGTTAGTCCCTTTGTGAAGAGAACGGCTCTGATACCAATTGAGAGCACCTAGAGGGGGGGGTGAATAGGTGATCCTGTGAAAACTTAAACTTATAGCCACAAAAACTTGTTAAGTGTTAGCACAATAATCGCCAAGTGGCTAGAGAGGAGTCTCAACAAAACACAATACCACAAGAGATCAAACACAGAGATGACACAGTGGTTTATCCCGTGGTTCGGCCAAGACCAACGCTTGCCTACTCCACGTTGTGGCGTCCCAACGGACGAGGGTTGCAATCAACCCCTCTCAAGCGGTCCAAAGACCAACTTGAATACCACGGTGTTTTGTTTTGCCTTTCAATATCTCGTTTGCGAGGATTCTCCACAACTTGGAGCCTCTCGCCCTTACACTTGAGATTCACAAGAAATACGGAGTAAGGGAGGACAGCAACACACACAAATCCACAGCAAAATGCGCACACACACGGCCAAGAATCGAGCTCAAAAGACTATCTCAAAGTTCTCACTAGAACGGAGCTCGAATCACTGAGAATGACAAACGAATGCGCAAAGACTGAGTGTGGATGATCAAGAATGCTCTAAGGTTGCTTGGTGTACTCCTCCATGCGCCTAGGGGTCCCTTTTATAGCCCCAAGGCAGCTAGGAGCCGTTGAGAGCAAATTTGGAAGGCCAATCTTGCCTTCTGTCGTCGGGTGCACCGGACAGTCCGGTGCACACCGGACACTGTCCGGTGCCCGATTTCCTTCCTAAAATGGCGCTGCCGACCGTTGCAGATCTGGGAGCCGTTGGCGCACCGGACATGTCCGGTGCACACCGGACAGTCCGGTGCCCCCTTCCGACCGTTGGCCCGGCCACGTGTCGCGTGCAGATTCCGCAGCCGACCGTTGGCCCGGCCGACCGTTGGCTCACCGGACAGTCCGGTGCGCACCGGACAGTCCGGTGAATTTTAGCCGAACGACGTCGGCGAATTCCCGAGAGCGGCCACTTCACGCCGAGCCAGCCTGGCGCACCGGACACTGTCCGGTGCACCACCGGACAGTCCGGTGTGCTAGACTGAGCAGACTTTGGCTGCTCAAGCCATCTCTTCTCCAACTCGATTTTTTCTGTTTCCAGCACTTAGACACAATACATTAGTCCATAAAACAATGTACTAATTCTGAGAAACATACCTTTATCCTTGATTTGTACTTTGTCCACCATTTTACAATTAGGCACCTGTGTTGGGCACTAAATCACCAAAATACTTAGAAATGGCCCAAGGGCACATTTCCCTTCCAGGATTGACTAGCTTTTTGCTTATCTTGTCCTTGTTTACCTATTTTGGTTGGGTTATTTGGTTTAGCTATATGCTAGTGCTCCACATTAATCAATGAACATGATGAGATCATCTATGATACGCTGTTTTCCCTTTTGATTATGATGATATACTTGTGGCATTTAAGGGGACTCGAGCTATTTCTCGAGTGCCTCTCTGTAAGGACTGGTTCGTTGGATGACCGCCCGGGAAAATAGTGCAACCATGAGGATGGAATGGGACGCCCTTAGCTGAATAATTAAAGAAACTGGGGTGTAGTTCGCTTTGCCGTCGTGCCATCAATGGGGCTCGGTGTATGCGGCTCGCTCTACCAAGGTTGGTTCACCCCTTGCGGAGGAGTGCGGTGCATTTAGGAAACCTAACGGGTGGCTACAACCTCAGGAAATCTTTGTAAAGGCTACATAGTGAAACCCTACCTATTCACCTTGGTAGTGTTTAAGGGTTTGATCGGCCCGAGGCAAGAGGGAATCACGACTTGTGGGTAAAGTGCGCAACCTCTACAGAGTGTTATGAAACTGATATATCAGTCGTGCTCGCCGTTATGAGCGGCCAAGGGAGCTCCATTGATTAGAGATACTTGATCAGAGATGTTTGGTTTACAGGTGGTGATGAGGATGATGGTTTTGGTTATGACTATGGTAATGGTAAGTGGTATTCTTTCCATTTGGAAAGGGTACATTGGGTTAATAAATTGGGTTTATGCTAAAACCTGGCTTTCTACTAGTAATAATAACCTGACCAACTAAAAGCATCTGCTTGACTAAACTCCACATAAAGCTAGTCCACTACAGCCAAACGAGACATATTGCTGAGTATGTTGATGTGTGCTCACCCTTGCTTTACACACCAAACACCCCCTAGGTTGTCCGCGTTGCAGCCACTGCTCAGGTGAAGATGAAGTCGTGGAGGAGGACTTCCAGGAGTTCCAAGAGTACGACGAGTTCTAGGCGTGGGTTAGCGGCAAACCCCCAGTCGGCTGCCTGTGTAGGCCGTGTGTATCTACGTTTGTTTTCCGCACTTTGATCATTGTTAAAGACTATGTGGATGTCTCGGACATCATGATGTAATTGACTATTTTACCTTCTTTTATGTTATTATTTGAGCACTGTGTGATGATGTCCAGTTATGTAACTGCTGTGTACGTGAGTTGCTGATCCTGGCACGTACATGGTTCGCATTCGGTTTACCTTCTAAAACCAGGTGTGACAGCAGGCTACCATGCTGACACTGATGAGAAGAAGAGAGACATATTCAGGAGGGGCCTCAGCACTAAGCTTCGTGACCGTCTCAACACAGTCAGGGCCAACAGCTACAATGAGTTAGTCAACGTGGCCATCTCCAAGGAGGACTGCGTAACAGCTCGTCAGGCAGAGAAGAAGAGGAAGACCCATATGGCAGTACCGTCAGCTCAGGCTCAGCGCTTCAGAATTGTGTCCGATACTTAGAGTAGAGGACCTCAGCAGCAGCAGGGGCGATGGGTGATCCGACCATAGCAGTAGAAACAGCAGGCACCCAACCGCTCCCAACTCCCAGCTCAGAGGAACAACAACCAACCACAGCAGCAGTACCGTCAGGGCAATGATAATAGGTGTTTCACTTGTGGCAACACCGGACATTATGCCAAGAATTGTCCTAGGAACTAACAGAGGTAGGGGTAGAATGCAAATCAGAACCAAGGCAAGAGGCAGAGGGTGCAAGTAAGGCAGGGCAGGCTGAACTTCACCACATTGGCTGACATTCTGGAGGGAGCACTCGTCATGACTGGTATCTTTTCTGTTTTGAATTTTCTTGCAGTCATTCTTTTCGATTCTGGTGCATCACACAGCTTCATCAGCGCAAAATTTAGTGCCAAGTGTCAGCTACCTTTTCACCACACAAAGGGGGCTATTATGATTGCCACACCAGGAGGTAGAGTTGCCACCTATCAACTAAACCGAGAAGTACCAATAAAATTGGGTAGTATCATAGTCGGAACCACCCTCCTTATCATGGGATTGGAGAGTGTGGACATCATCTTGAGAACGGACTGGTTATCACGGCATCCTGTTTTGATTGATGTCGCAGCAAGAGCTGTTGAAATACACTCACCAATTTGCGGAGAAATCACCTTGTACCTACCTGACCAAGGTTGTACCCTCTCTTGTGCCTTCACCAAGGTAAAATCACCTGTGGAGTGGATTCTAGTAGTCTATGAGTACCCTGATATTTTCCCAGACGAGCTGCCAGGGATGACACCCGATAGAGACATAGAGTTTGCCATAGAGCTGCAACACGGGACTCCACCTATATCAAAGAGACCCTATAGGATGCCTCCAGCAGATTTGGCAGAACTGAAAAAGCAGTTACAAGAATTGTAGGACAAGGGGTTTATTCGCCCAAGTACTTCACCATGGGGATGTTCGGCCTTGTTCGTAAAGAAGAAGGATGAGAGCTTAAGGCTATGTGTCGATTACCACCCTCTCAATGCGGTAACTATTAAAAACAAGTATCATTTACCTCGCATTGATGTTTTGTATGACCAGTTGGTCGGAGCCAAGGTGTTTTCCAAGATAGATATCTGCTCTAGCTATCACCAAATCAAGATCAGGGCCAACAATATTCCAAAGACGGCTTTCTCTACCAGATACGGGCTTTACGAGTACATGGTAATGTCTTTCGGGCTGACCAATGCGCCGACATATTTCATGTATCTGATGAATTCAGTATTTATGCCCGAACTGGACATATTTGTGGTGGTCTTCATTGATGATATCCTGGTATATTCAAAAAGTGAAGACGAACATACAAAGCATTTGCACACCGTACTTCAGCGGCTACGCGATCATCGCTTTTATGCCAAACTCTCCAAATGTGATTTCTGGCTAAGGGAAATCATGTTGTTGGGACACACCATTTCTCAGGATGGGATAGCAGTTGGCCCAGAGAAAGTACAAGAAGTGATGGATTGGAAGCCTCCTACCACCGTTTGGCAGATTCGGAGTTTCCTGGGTTTGGCAGGATACTATCGGCGATTCATTCCGGATTTCTCCAAGATTGCTAAACCAATGACTGAATTGTTAAAGAATGTAGTGAAATTTGATTGGAGTCAAAAATGTGAAGATGCCTTTCACACATTGAGGAAGCATCTGACAACAGCACCCGTGCTAGCACAGCCTGACAACACCAAATCATTTGATGTGTATTGCGATGCCTCAGGCACTGGACTAGGTTGTGTTTTGATGCAAGACAACCGAGTTATTGCCTACGCATTAGAGCACTCAGGCCTCATGAGCAGAATTACCCCACACATGATCTGGAGTTAGTAGCGGTAGTTCATGCTCTGAAAATATGGAGACATTACCTAATGGGAGCTCATTGTAATATTTATACTGACCACAAGAGTCTCAAGTATATTTTCACTCAGGCTGATCTTAACATGAGGCAGAGGAGATGGTTAGAATTGATCAAGGATTATGACCTAGAGGTACATTACCATCTTGGCAAGGAAAATGTTGTGGCAGATGCCTTGAGTCGAAAGGCCCAACGCAACTGTTTAACCATAGACTCTAAGGTCGCCGCTTTGTGTGACGAGTTGAGCAAGCTGAATATGGAAGTGGTTTCCCCAGGTACTTTGGACTATATCTTAGTGGAGCCAACCTTACAAGAGCAGGTAATCATGGAACAGATTGATGACAAGGGTATTCAAGTCATTAAGGAAATGCTCAACCAAAAGATGGATAAGTACAAATGCTTTTGTCAGGACAACAAAGGTATCTTATGGTTCGAAGATCGGCTGGTTGTTCCCAATGATCCAGAACTCAAGAAGAAGATTTTGGATGAAGCTCACCTCTCCAAATTTTCCATGCACCCCGGAAGTAACAAGATGTATCATGATCTCAGATCCTTATATTGGTGGATCCAGATGTAGAGAGAGATTGCTAAGTACATATCCGAGTGCGGCCCTTGCCAAAGAATCAAAGCTAGTCATTTAAATGTAGCAGGTACCTTACAACCTCTCCCCATCCCATCTTAGAAGTGGGAGGACATTTGCATGGACTTTGTCATGGGGTTTCCAAACACCTCCCGGCACCACGATTCCATTTGGGTCATTGAGGATAGGCTAATCAAGACTACTCATTTCTTGCCAGTGCATACCACCCACAAGATAGAAAAATACGCAGAAATCTATATTGACCAAATAGTGTGTTTGCATGGAATCCGGAGGACTATCGTGCCTGATAGAGGAGCACTGTTTGTAGCACGTTTTTGGGAGCAGCTACAAAAGTCACTTGCAACAATCGTGATTAGAAGCTCAGCATATCATCCTCAAACGGATGGTCAGACAGAAAGAGTAAATCAGATTCTCGAGGACATGTTGAGAGCGTGTGTGTTACACTATGGCAAGAATTGGGATATGTGTCTTTCTCTGGCAGAATTCTCTTACAATAACAGTTACCAATCCAGCCTAAATATGGCACCTTTCGAGGCCTTGTATGGACGAAGGTGTAGAACACCACTAAATTGGTCACAAGCTGGAGAAAGGGAGATATTTGGACCTGACCTAGTGCTTGAAGCCGAGGATAAAGTATGAGTCATTAAGAAGAACTTGGAAGCTGCTCAGGCCAGGCAAAAGAGCTATCATGATAAGAGGAGGAAGCCTCTACAATTCAAAGTGGGAGATCATGTGTATCTTAAAGTGTCACCCACCAAAGGTGTTTAGAGATTTGGGATCAAGGGCAAATTAGCTCCTCGCTATAGAGGGCCCTATGAAATCAAAGAGACTTGTGGACCTGTAGCATACTAGTTGAAGTTGCCACCTCACATGTCTGCAATTCATGATGTGTTCCATGTGTCTCAGCTAAAGAAGTGTGTCCGCTTACCAAGGGAAGTGCTATCCGAACCTGAATTAGAGTTAGAACCAGACTTGTCATATCAAAGCACCTCATCAAGGTATTGGACCAAAAGGAAAGATCAACTCGAGCAAAGGCAATCAAAATGTATAAGATCCAGTGGAGCAACCATTTGGAAGAAGAAGCTACTTGGGAAGCTGAGGAATTTCTGCGCTCGCACTATCCTGATTTTCTGCCCTAGGAGATCGGTACATAAATCGGATCCCAAGACACCCCCACCTACCCTTTGAATCTAAGTATAAGAGAAACATAGTTAATAAGAACTGAGTAAGTTGTGAAACCAAATCTAGAAGGGCTTCTTTCTGAAGTTGCAAAGAGGATGACATTCGAAGAGCAGTCTACTAGAGAACCTTGACAAAAGAAACAACACCGTGCAAGCATGCACCTTCTTAGCGCCCTCTAAAGGATCCCTTCCCAATCTCGAGATGAGATTCCTTTAAGGGGGGAGGGCTGTAACACCCCAGGTGTTACCCATGGCCCTGGTTCAATATATGCAGCTATGGCCTATTATCACATGGGTTTAAGTGGAAAGAGAGGGCACCCAAAGCTTTAGAACCATGGCTTAATTAAGTAAGGATCATGAGAAAAAGGAATACCCTAGCTTTTCATGTGACTCCACCTTGGAAAAAGATGCTCAAACCCTAATTTCCCCTCTTAAGCCATTAAACCCCAAACATTGGATTAAGGGGAAAACTATGCAAATGATCAATTCATGGCTTGAACCCTTTACCAAAGTTGAAGTACATTAATATATCTACAAAATTTAGTCAGGGAGTTATTACAAAAAGGTCCTACAAAAACCCCAAATCAAGCCCCCAAGTGGAGAGCACCCTAGAGCAATCCATTTTTCTCTACGTCAAAAATCAGCCCTAATCTAAAGATCAGAAGTGTTCACTTATTTGCTGGCGCCAAAACCACATGGTCCAAATAACAAAAAGTAGCCAAACTACCCAAGGCACACCCCTGAAATGTTTGAAACCAAACCAGGGTTGTTTGACACGGTTTGGCATGTGTTTTGTCGCGAGATGAACAGTGTAGACAGACAAGACTTGACGCCACCATATCTTCCAATCTAGACCCGATCTCCCCTTGGAACTCACATGAACTAGATAGCTCTAGGTGCAGGGAAGAAATCTTACACAATTCATATGGCAAGATTCACACGTTTGGCTGCTCAGCAGGCGCAAGAACTTGGGCAGAATAACACGGCCACCTGTTCGACGCGCCCTGGCAACGCCAGAGCACGCCCCGGCGCTCGGCACCGCGCGCGCCGCGCCAACCCCACGCCCACGGTTATAAAGCCAACCCCGACCTCGACCGTACGCCCCCGCTCACTCCCAACCCCGCCCGAGCACAAGTTCACCAGCGTTTGCCCTTCGCACGGCATGCCAGCGGCCGCCCGAGCCCCAGCCACCGTAGACCGGCCACTCTAGCCCTCCTCCACCCCGTCTAACCCCTCGGCTAGCTTTCTCGAAGCTCAGTGAAGCTCCCAGAGCCGCAGACCAAACACCACCTTGCCGGAGACGCCAGATTGACGTCGCCGGACTTCAACCGGCCGCCGTCGCATGTAGATCGAGCTACACTGTATGCCACTCATCGATTCCTTGCGCCTACAGCATCCTTGACCTCCAGTGAAGCTCCCCGTATGGTTTAAATGAACTCTACCGCCATGAGCAGGTCGGAGCACACGCCGCCGACGAGCCCGACCGCCTGCGCACGCGGCCAGCCCTACTCCGGCCATCACCGTCGGCGATCTACCCCTCGACGTGACCGCCAAGACCTCCCGGACCTCACCCAGCCCTCCATCGGACCTCTCCCGCTGCCGGTAAGTAGCGCCACCCTTTTTCCTCTCTGCGGCCACAATTCCGACGAGGTGGGAGCTCGGATTAAGTGAGGGAAAAGCAGGGGGGTTTATTAGAAATGTCAGTGACTCTGGTGAATAGTTCCCAGGGGCACGAATTTAAAATTTTAGTTAAGGAAAACCCTAGGGGTCCCGGCGCAAAGCTGCTTTTCTTAAACCTTTAAGATTTATTCTTTTTAAATAAGTAGAGAACTTGAAAATTTCATAACTTGAGTTTTATTCAACCAAATTTGGTCAAACTAATTTTGTTAGGTCCTAAAAATTATGAACTATTCAGCAAAAATAATAAACACCCTGATTCCTGTAATATTTTTAGAGTTTTAATTTAAATAAGTATACTGCCCAAAACTAAATAAATTGAGGAAAAATAGAAATACTTTTAGACTATGGGTAGGAAAAATAAGAGACGAACTTAATTAGTGACTACCCTCTTTAAAAATGTTAAACTCCTCAGTATACTAGGTTATGGAGGGATTAACCATTAAAACTTGTATTGGCCCAAACCTTAAGAAAATGAAAAAGGGGATTTAAAATGAGAACTAGAGGACAAACACATTTTTCCTAGCTTGCTTAGGTGATATAGTTCATAAGAAAAGCATGTGAACCCTCTGTTAGTACAAAGGAAATACACCACATTTTATTTTATAAAAACAATAAGAACATAGAAAAATCCTAGAAAAATAACCCTAAGGAGGAACCACCCCAATCCTTGGGATAACTACTATTATGCTAGTAGGAATCTAGGAAAAATACAAGTTCTGTTGTATGATATTTTTCAAATGACAAGTTAGTTATAAGTACCTTTTTGACATTAAACTTTAGAAAATCACAACTAAATAATCATTAAGACACTTTATGTTATTTTTGGCACAGAGACCTGCCATTAACCATAGATGTTAGCAAAAATAAATTTTAGTGCAGAACCCCCACCTAAATCAGAGCTATAGTGCAAAGTGACCATCCACCCTCACTTTTTGTTATTTTTGCATAGAGCTTATCCTAATTATTCTTAACCTCAAATTTGTAGAACAGACTGCAATAACCAATATTAACCCCATGTAGTTTTTATAGAATTTTTGGAAATTTCTAAATCATCATGGTAGTTCAAGCCTACCTTAAAAACATACGTAGAAAATAAAAAGGAGAATTAGTGGAGATGAAGAATGTTACCCGCACCCCTGCAACGAAACCTCCCTAAGTACCTACTAAAACCATGAAGGATGTCTAAACATCTTGATTCCAACCAAAACCTACTAGGCAAGTATAAAACACTTAGAGCATCATATGATAAATAAACCCTAGTACCACTGCCTTACATTATCTCACCCTACATCATGTTTACTAAATTTTTACATCTCATTAACATACATGTCTCTTATTCACTGCATTCGATAGATTGTAATCTCGCTGACGGAGGGTACATGCTCATTCCAGAGCAAGGGGTTGCTCAGGAGGTAGTCCAGGAGTCAGCACCAGAGCCTGCTACTGTCCTACTGAGGATCTGCCTGCCCTAACTGTTGAAGGCAAGCCCCAGTTTTATGCTTGACCGTTATATATGCTATTTTACTGCACTTAATATTTGTAGGCTTGTACTATGCACTTAAGTGTAGGAGTTGCCTGAAACCCTAGTTGCATGAACTCAGGATTCCTTTTGAGATGGATACTAGTATGCTAGGTCGAGTAGCTGCTTCACTAATTAGGGATCTCGGTAGAAGTCGAGTGATTTTTCTAGCACTCACGCGAGGTCAGGAATTGGTTGTATCCATTTTTATATCGGAATGATGATGGTCTGTGGACATGGATCCATAGAGATGCGTTGTCTACGAGACGAAATTGGAATAAGGATTAACGTGCGGATACCTGTGTCAAGCGTTTGAACGTACTAAGCACAAGCCGAGAAATATGGTAAATCGGTAAGCCTAGTACCTGAGTGAACCTGCTCGCGGATTGATCTCCTCACGCGACCTGAGACGTGGTCTCCCATTCCGGTTATGGTGGGTACAAGTGTGGTCACTGCACGACGGCTGTCGGGGTCAGTGGGGCATTGTACGCCAAGGCGGTGGGCCTCTTTCTGTTGCCAGGGAATCGATGGGAATGGTTGATGTGTGTGGGGAAGGAGTGCTTCACCACGTCGTGTGTTTAGGTTTACCTTGCTAGGTTAAAACTCGATTCGAATCGTCTGCTTCTCGTAGCTAATGAGACTGCTTTATCCATTGTACTGCATTGAGTAATAAGTGGAAATGAGATGACTGGTAAAATGGTGTTGGTTGATATAATGTGTGATACCATGTATGAATAGCTAGGATTCACCTAGATTACTTAATACTCTAGAACATGAAAAGGATAAAACTTGATTTTAGACTCAGCTAGTGCTTTTGGCAAACCAAACCCCTCAGCCAAATAGCTGCATGTCTAGAGGTAGAGGACTAGACTCCTCACACCGGGTAAGTCTAGCTGAGTATTAGTATACTCAGCCTTGCTTGTGGCATAATATTTACAGGTTCTCTGGAGGATATGGTTGCTGGAGAGACTTGGCCATCCAACCTACCACTGGGCTGGACAGTCGAGTGGGACCCTACCCCGGCAGGAGAGGAGCATGAGGAGTGATGGGCCAGGCTTCTCCATCCTCCCTTTTATTTACCGTTAGTTAATTTCTGCTGCACTGAGAACAACGGTTATTACTTTTGCAAAACTCCAATGATGATGTAATAACATTAAGTACTTCTTTGCTTTATTGTATTTCCTCTATGCCTCACCTTCGAGTGAGTATGTGGTACTTGATCCTGTTAGTGGCCTTGTCGGACTCGATCCGAGGGACTAACGATTTATTCCTATTTAAGTGTGGTCTAGCCTTCAAGGCGGGGCTTAGGCACTTAAGTGGGAATAATTCGGGCGGTTCCACCACAAACTCCAGGCCGGACTAACTCAATTAAGGGATGGATTAGGATCGCCAGGGGTGGAATTATGCATAGACCGACTTACGACAGGAATGGTTAGGTGTTGCGGCCGGTGCAAGCTCGTCGGAGCGCGCACGCCACCGTTCACCATCGGGGATTTGATCTTGCGAAGAAATAGAAACCGAGGGGCCTAAGTGTGATTGTCAGTGAGACATGGAATAATGCCGCGGATTCTTTACTGGTTATTCAAAAGGCTGGGGGCCTCTGCGTAAAATCGTCAGCGCAGGCGCGCGCGGGCGCGTTTCGCCTGGTCTTGGGCAGGGTCAGGCTAGTTTCAGCCCAGCACTGTTCCTTCTTTTTCCTTTTCTTTTTACTGCCAGGTTTGGAAATTTATAGGAAATTGAAGAAAAATGATAAAAATATGAGACCAATTTTGCTAGACCCTAAATCCATCTAGTATTTAATAAAAATAGTTCTAAGATTTTTATTCCCAACCAGGACTTATTTAGCATTTAAAGATGCCTAAACCTAGCCTTTTAGAATTTTAGAATTATTTTGGTAACTCCAAAAATCATAAAACTTTTTGGGTAAGCTTAGTTTGATGATTAAAACCCTTGAGTAAAGTTTGGCATGCTTTGGATATTGTTTGGTCCCAAAACCAAGACACTAGCTTCCTAGGGTTTAATTGCCTAATCCTAATAGAGAGCTAATCTAGGAAACCCTAGTAACTAGTGTGTACCATGAAGGAAAGTTGTATTCAAGATACAACTTAGTGTGTTTCTATTATAACTGCATATTCATAGCATCACATGAGCATTCATGTATATGTATTGTTATATATAGAAAACGAAGAAGAAGTAGTAGTCGAAGAAGAAGTTGCCCCACAAGCTGAAATTCCACCTGTCGAGAACAACTTCTACTTTGATATCTGTAGGTGGGCCTAATACCTTGGGAGGTTCCATGACACATGTCTAGGCCACACTTTGGACTGCCATGACGAAGGACTTTGCCATGACAGCGGCGTTGCCTCCATATGAGGATATTGTTGCCTCATAGCTCATCAAGAATTGCATTGGGTCCGAGTGCCCATCGTACATGGGCAACTGGGTGGCTTGTATGATTGTGGCCATGGGATAGCCTGCAGTTCTGCTGCCAAGGGAGAAGCATCATCAAAAGTAAAGTTACCATGATGAAATTCATCGTACCATTCATCTTCGTTGAATGAGCTCTCTTGACGAAGCTCCATGTGCTAAGGCCTTTGGTCTTGGTCATCTTGAGTAAGATGACGCATTTCTTAGCGGCTTCATCATTTTTCTTCTGAAGGTCGGCCAACCGGGCCATCTTCTCCTTCTTCCTTTGTACTTGCTCATGGATGACATCGAAGTCCCTAATTTCCTGATCGATTTGCTCCTCCTGTAGAGTTGGGCTGGTGGCCTTCCTCTTTTGGTTCCTGGCCTCTCGTAGAGAGAGGGCATCTTGATTTGTGTCCAGTGGTTGCAGAGCAGCCCATGGCACCGTTGTCTTCTTCGGCGACATGTCGAAGATGGATGATCTTCGGAATATTATGGAAGTGAGTTCCTCGGAGGTGGGCACCAAATGTTGGTCACTTGTTCTCAAATGCTATAGATCAAGAACAAGGCAACACAATTGTTAATGGTTAAAAAACCTTCTGTCAAACCCGGTTTTGGAAGGTAAATCGAATGCGAACCATGTACGTGCCAGAATTAGGAATTCATGTACATAGTGATTACATAATTGGACATCATCACACAATGCTCAAAGTAAATAGCGGAAAGTACTTTAATTACATCAAGATGTCCAAGTCATCCACAGAGTCTTATACATAACCATTGTGTTTAACATTAATATCAAAGTGCGGAGAAACGAAACGTAGATGATAAGCCTACACAGGCAGCTGACTAGGGGTTTGCCACTGCGAAAACTAGAACTCGTTGTAGTCCTGGAACTCCTCAAAGTCCTCCATGTTGCCAGCATCACCTCCTGAGCACTGAGTATAGTGGGGACAACCTGGGGTGGGGGCGGTTTGTAAAGCAAGGGTGAGTACACATCGACGTACTCAGCAAATGTCCCGTTTGGCTAAAGTGGACTAGTCGTATGTGGGGTTGAGGTTAAGCAGTTGCTTTTAGTTGGTCAAGCATTTATTACTATTAGTATAGCCAAGTTTTAGTAATAAACCCAGTTATTACCCAAAAGTACTCCCTCCAAGAGGAAATACCGGAGATCATAATTATAACCAGCATTATTAACCATCATCATAAAAGTAACCAAAGTTCTTCTAATCAGAGAGGATCCCAAGGCTGCTCTTAACCGTGAGCTCGGCTGATATACCAGTTTCTAACACTCTGCAGAGGTTGCACACTTTACCCATGAGTCGTAATCCCTTTTTGCCTTGGGTCGATGAAACCCTCAAACACTACCAAGGTGAGTCGGCAAGGTTTCACTACATAGCTTTTACAAAGACTCCTCTGGTGCATAGCTGCTCGTTACGTTTCGCCAGTCGTACAAACGCAGTACACCTCCTTAAGGTGGGTGACTAACAAAACCAAATCGAATGAACCTCTGCACCCCTCTTGGCAGAGCGAGCACTACGCCCCGGCCCCATTGACGGCCCTCAGGCAAAGCCAACTACACCCCCAGGTTTATCTAATTAATCAGCTAAGGGTGTCCCATCCCACCCTCATGGTTGCACTGTTATCCCTGGTGGTCACTCCATGAACAGATCCTTACAGAGAGGTACTCAGAAAAAGGCCTGAGCCCCCTAGAGTATCACAATATCATCATTGGGATAACATCATCGTATCATAAATAATCGCATCATGTTCATTGATTAAGTTAAAGCAATAGCATAAGCTAATCATAACAACCCAAAAGGTAAACAAGGATAAGGTAAATACAGACTAGTCAATCCTTAGGTTTAAATAATGTAATGCGGGACAGTGAATTATAAATGAATGGGACATAATGGGTTAGAGGACACTTGCCTTCACCAGGTTGTTGCTCAGGGAGGTCTTCAGCAACACACTCAGGAACCACGGACTGCTCGTTGTCTAAATAAAGCAATCATGCATTCAATACATTTGGTAAATGATAAATAAACAGCACATCAATCATGTACAAACATGGGAACACATTTTAAAAAGAAATGTATAACTTAAAAGGGAGTTTAACTTATAGGGTAGACTAATCTCATTAAGTAGTTGATTAATCCCTAAGTACTATCTATGATTACATAATCTGATTTAATTACCTTCAATAAAAATAATACTAGAGATAAATTCATGCAATACACATTATTAATCTTACAAGATTAAGTATACTTTAACCTCTAGGGTTTTTCCTTTTATTTATTTTATTAAATGAATAAATCCACACATATACTAGTTCATAGTTAACCATAAAATTAGAATGTGCAGATAGCAAGTGGAACTAATTTATTTGAATAGAGAATATTCCTATGAACATTTTGTAATTTGAATCACTAAATTTGGAGTTCATATGCAAAAGATATGAAATAAACAAGTTTGGGAATTTAAAATATGCATGAAAATATGTCTAATTCTATAATTATTTAAAAGCCTAGGGTTCAATCTGCAAGATTACAGGGGCCTGCGCGCGAAAACCAGGGACGACGGGTTGATTCCAACTAAACCGAGGGGCTCTTTAACAAAATCACTGCGCGAATGGGTACGGGGTCTGCTCAACCGTTAGATCAAAAACCAACGGCCGAGATTAGATCTACGGGCGAGGGCGCGTGCGCGGGCGAGCGAGGTGCTGACAAGCGGGCCAATGGTGTCAGCGATCGAGGAGGGGACACGCTGACTGGTCGGACCCAGCGCCAGGGGGCGCAGGTGCTGACCGATGGGCCCGGACACAGGGCACGCGGGCGCAAAGCAGTATCCCACGATCTCGGCCGTGCGATCGAGATCGGACGGGGGAGATCAACGCCGAGAGGGTGGGTTAGCTGCGGGCGGCGCCGCTTCTCTTCGTGGCGGTGAGGTAGCCGGAGTTGGGGCGGGTGTGTGCTACGGTGGCTCTGGGGTCGCCGGAGCTGGCCAAAGACGAAGGGGACGACACGGTGAACTCACTGGTGGGGTTGTGGCCATGAGACCGGGGTCAGAGAGGGGAGAACGGCAGGGAAAAGGCTCTGGTGGGTCGAGGTAACTCCGGTGAGGGATTCCGTCCGTGGGGAGGGGGTTCAGGCGCGCTAGGGCCTGGGATAGCTTCCGCAGAGTGAGGGGAACCTCAGGAACCGACACGGGATGCTGAGCCGGACTAAATCGGCCGGCCACCGCACGGGCGCGACGGACCGCCACGGCCAACTCTGCTGAGGTTGAAATTGGCCGGCGTCAAAGCGTAACTAGGGAAATTGAGCATAGGAGAAGATGTCTCACCTCGGGGCGGAGCTCGAGGTGGCCTGGCGCAGCCTCTGGCGAGCTAGATGACTAGCACGGTGGGCGCGGGTCTCCGAGGAGGTTGAGCGGCGTGGGCAGAGCGCGAGAGAGAGCGAGGCTGAGCGAACTGGGATGGCGGAGTGAGTGCGAGCGCGGGCGATGCTCAAAAGGAGCTGGGGGGCGTGGGTGGGCGACGTGGCCGAGGATCCCGGCGAACATGCTCGAGTGCGCTGGTCCACGGTGGGCGCGGGGAAGGCAGAGCTGACAGGGGGGGTCCCATGGCGCAGCGAGAGAGAGAGAGAGAGAGCAGGCGCGCAGGGCCAACGGCTTGGTGTCTGGCGAATTGGGGCCGCAAGACAGAGAGGGTGAGGGGCACGCGGGCAAAGGCAGCTGGTGCCGACAGCCTGGCCCCACTGGGCAGATAGAGGGAGAGAGTGAGCGCGCGGGGAAGGGAACCGCCGCTCACAGGTGACGCCCACCTATCAGGCGGCGCGGGCGCGCGCGCGGCCTGGCTAGGCCGAGCTGGGCCGGCTGGGCTGCTTTGGCTTTTTCTTTTTCCCTGGATTTTCTATTTGCTTTTCCATTTCTTTTTCTCTAGGGTTTCCAATTCAAATTCAAATCAAGTTTCAAATTCAAACTAATTCAAACATGTGCAAAAATTCAAAGAATATTTAAGCTCAGCATAATGCAACATTTCATGACTCATAATGTTTTGGCAAAAATAAATAATTAATCCCTCCCTAATTAAGCTATATCTACTCAAAGGAAAGAGAGAGAGTGAATCTAGAGAGAGATGGAAACTAGAGGGAGAGAGATAAGAGTAACACCTGAATTTGGGTGATAATTAGAAAGATATTTTATACCCCCAAATTTAGGGTGTTACAGACCTATCCCCCTGCCCTCGAGATTCAAGGTTGGCTAGAAAAGAGCTCAGGGTACTTGGCTTTCAAATCATCTTCTCTTTCCCAGGTTGCTTCTTCTTTTGAGTGATGGCCCCATTTGACTTTGCACATCCTGATGGTACTTCTCCGAGTGACTCGATCTGCTGTCTCTAGAATTTGAGTTGGCTTCTCAATATATGTTAGATCTTCTTGAACTTCAAGGTCCTCTATTGGCAACTGCTCTTCTAGCACTCTCAAGGATTTCTTCAGTTGAGACACATGGAACACATCATGCACAGCTGACAGATTCTCCAGTAAGCTGATTGATAAGCCACTTCTCCACACCTTGCTTGAATCTGGTACAGCCCGATGTATCGAGGTGCTAGCTGGCCTTTGACTCCAAACCTTTTGATTCCTCTGACTGGTGACACCTTTAAGTAGACATAGTCTCCTACTTCAAAGCTCAGTTTTCTTCTTCGTGTGTCAGCATAGCTTCGCTGTCTAGACTGTGCTGCCTTTAGATTCTCTCGGACCATTCTGATGTTCTCTTCGGCTTCAAGCAAAATATCTGGACCGAACACCTGTCTTTCGCCGGGTTGGTCCCAATGCAATGGAGTTCTGCAATTCCTCCCATAAAGCGCTTCAAATGGTGACATCTTTAGACTAGCCTGATAGCTGTTGTTGTAAGAGAATTCTACGTATGGTAGCCTCTTGTCCCAACCTATCTTGTCTTGCAAGGCACAAGCTCTTAACATGTCTTCAAGAATCTGGTTGGTTCTCTCTGTTTGACCATCTCTCTACGGGTGATAAGCTACGCTGAACTTCAAGTGGGTGCCCAAAGCTTCATGCAACTGCTGCCAAAAATGAGAGGTGAACTGAGTGCCTCTATCTGATACTATCTTCTTTGGAACGCCATGTACGTACACAATCCGAGACATATACAGTTCGGCCAACATCGCACTGTTGTAGGTGGTCTTGACTGGTATGAAATGGGCTGCCTTTGTTAAACAGTCCACTACTACCCAGATGGAGTCATAACCAGTACGAGTGCGAGGCAAACTGACTATAAAGTCCATCCCGATCTAATCCTATTTCCATTGAGAAATCTGCAATGGCTGCAACAAACCTGGAGGCCTCTGATGTTCTGCTTTTATCCTCTGACAACTGTCACATACAGCCACATACTCTGCTATTTCCCTTTTCATACCGTACCACCAGAATCTTTTCTTCAGGTCTTGGTACATCTTCTCGCTACCAGGATGTATAGAAATATGCTGTCTCGTGAGCTTCCTTGAGAATTAGTTCCCGGATCGATTTGATGATGGGAACACACAGTCTATCCTTGAACAATACCACTCCTTTTGCGTATTCATGGAAATCCTTGTCTTTTCCATCTATGATCAGCTGCCGGATCTTGTTGATCTTCTTATCATCCTTTTGACCCTTCCTGATGTCTTGCTCAAGAGTGGGTTCCAACTCAATTACCACCCCTTGGATGTTGTTCATAAATCCGAGACTCAATTTGTCGAATTCCTTCGGTAGCTCATACGACATGGGGTGAGCGGCCAACATATTAACTTGACTCTTTCTACTAAGAGCATTTGCTTTGCCTGGGTGATAATGAATCTCCAGCTCATAATCTTTGATCAACTCTAGCCATCTTCGCTGCCTCATGTTTAGCTCTAACTGAGTGAATATATATTTGAGACTCTTGTGGTCCATGTAGATATCACACTTCTGCCCATACAAATAATGCCTCTAGGTCTTCAATGCATGAACCACGGCTACTAATTCTAGATCATGAGTAGGATAATTCTTCTCATGAATCTTCAGCTGGCAGGACGAGTATGCCACCACTCTCCCTTCCTGCATTAACACACATCCCAGTCCGGTGTACGAGGCATCACAATATACTGAGAATGGCTTGTGGACATCTAGCAGAATTAATACTGGCGTTGTTGTCAATTTCTCCTTCAATGTCTTAAAGGACTTCTCGCATGCTGGGGTCCACTTGAACTCAACCTTCTTTGCCAACAAGGCTGTCATTGGTCTGGCAATCTTGGAGAAACCTTCAAGAAACACCGATAATAACTGGCCATTCCGATGAAACTCTTGATTCCTCAGACGTCTTTCGGTGCTTTCCAGTCCAAAATAGCTGCTACCTTCTCGGATCTACAACCAATCGCTCTTGGTTTATTATGTGACCCAAGAACAGGACTTCACTAATCCAGAACTCTCATTTGCTAAGCTTGGCATACATCTGACAATCTCGTAGCCTTTGAAGTACTTTCCTTAAATGTTTCTCGTGCTCTTGCTCTTTTGGGGAATATATGAGAATATCATCAATGAACACAACTACGAACTTGTCGAGGTAGTCCATGAACACACTGTTCATCAAGTATATGACATAGGCTGGCGCATTCGTCAAACCGAATGACATGACCGTGAACTCATACAGTCCATACTTGGTGATGAATGTTGTCTTCAGTATGTCTGATGGTCGAATTCTGAGCTAATGGTAACCTGACCTTAGATCTATCTTCGTGAACGCACTGGCTCCTCTCAACAAATCGAATAGGTCTTCAATTCGAGGTAGGGGTACTTGTTCTTGACAGTAACTTCATTCAAGGATCTGTAGTCAATGCACATCCTCATTGTTCCGTCCTTCTTCTCCACAAATAGCACTAGGGCTGCCCAAGGCGAGGTACTTGGTCTAATGTATCCTTTCTCTAACAACTCATCAATCTGCTTCTTGAGTTCCACTAATTCTGGTCCGGACACTCAATATGCTCTCTTGGAAATAGGGGCGGTGCCTGGTATAAGCTCTATGGCAAATTCAACCTTCCTTCAGGTGGCATACCTGGTAACTCCTCGGGAAACACATCTAGGAATTCTGATACTACATTGATAGCCTCTGATGGTTTAATCTCCTCAATATGGGCGGTGACTTGGTGACAGCTTCCTTTCCTTGGTCCAGACAAGACCAACTCCACTAACACTTCTTCTCCTGATAGGGACACTAACTTCATCGTTCTCTTGTCACAGCTAAGACTGGCTTCAAACTTGGTTAGCTAGTTCATCCCTAGGATGACATCTATAGTTGCATCCTGGTTACCCATAACTATTAGATCAGCGGAGAACTCTATCCCCCTTATTTGATCTCTTGCACTAGAGCAAAATCTATCCGTTTGGGTTCTCCCACCAATTGAACTAACCCTTATAGGTGGATGCATGGGTTCTACTTGTATATTATGTGATTCTACCCATGATGCAGTCACAAAAGAATGTGTTGCTCCAGTATCAAGTAACACATTTGCAGAATGGTACTCGACTGAAAACGTACCTTGTGCCACTCCTATAGTCTCCTAGACTATGTTGGCCTCCAAGTGGTTCACCTTTCCATACTGGGCACGAGGCTGTCCACGGCTGTTGCCTCCTTGGTGCGTTGCATTCTGCCTGACTTGGCGTTGGGAGTTGGTTGTTGCTGAGCTGCTTTCTTTGGGCAATAATTCGCCTAATGGCCTTGTTCCCCGTAGTGGAAACATGCATGACTTTCTCCTTGCACTGGCGCTGCTTGGTTGTTCTGGTTGGTTGCTAGGGCAGGAAGGCAGGGTGCCTGGTTGCTCTGACGCTGGTACTAATTTCCTCCCTGTTGGTTGTTGTGACGGTATTGCTGCTTCTGCTGAGGAAACTGCCTCTAGTACTGTTGTTGCTGCCTCTGACACTGATGCTGGTGCTGGTGCTGGTGACCTTGCTTGAATTGCTGAGGTGGGTTGCCTGAGTAGCGAGAACGGCTGCTACTCCCAACCTGAGATCCACCAATCTTGCGTTTCCTGTCCTCCATCTCCCGACGCTTCCTTTCAGTCATGATTGCTCTGTCGATCAAATGCTGGAAGGTAGGGAAGGTGTGGTTCATTAGCTGGTAGTGGAGGGGATCAACCAATCCTCTCAGGAAGCGGTACTGCCTCTTGGCATCGGTGTTGGCATCTTCTGGGGCATAACGTGACAACTGCAAAAACTTTTCCCTGTACTCACTGACGGACAGGGGACCTCGCTTCAAGGCAAGAAACTCCTCCTTCCTCACTATCATTACTCCCTCGGGCACATGGTAGCGATTGATGTTGTCCCTGAATTCCTCCCAAGTGATGGCTTCAGGGTTGGCATGGGTGGCGAGGTAAGACTCCCACCAAGACTGTGCTGCTCCCCTTAGCTATCGGGGACCATACAACACCTTCTCACGATCGTTGCACTGTGCAGTGTGCAACTCACGTTCCATGGTACGCAGCCAATCTTCAGCGTCCATGGGATCAACAGAGTGGGCAAAGACAGGGGGATGACCCCTCATGAATTCTGCCCGCTTGTCTCTTGGCACTTGTGGCATCTGGACTTGCACTGGGGGCTGAGGTGGGGGTGGCTGCTTCTACACCTACTGCTTCGCTGTTAGAGTCTGACCAATTGCTTGGACTGCTTGTGGCTGCATCAGGAACATCTGCTCAATGGTCATCGGGGGTGGCGGTGGCAACTGCTGCTGACCTGCATCTTCCTAGGGTGTCTGCTGTTCTGGCTGAGCATGCCTTGCACCTCTGCGCCTATTCTCAGACATCTGTAGAAATCACAAACATGTCAGATCTGACTATGCAGTCTTTCAGCATAAGAAAAGATGTATAGAAAATCTTCATAACACTGAATAATTGATCTTCATTGACAGCTTCTCAGATAAAGAGGAAAGTGGAAATAAAGGGATTACCCAACAAAATAACTGACTTTATTAATAACTACACCAAGTTGCAGGGGATACCCACACCTTGGTGACAATCATTACAAAGATCCGACTCATTACAAGTTCATCCTGACAAACATTCCAACATAAGATAAGCAAACTAACTCTAACTAAGACTGACTACACTAAGACACTGAATTAAGTATTATTATAGACTCCGACTCCATTGATCTATGGATCCAAATCTATCTGGGTCCTGCAGTCATGGGTACCATAGTCGAAGCGACCATGGGGCGGTGAATAGTAAGGGTGCTGAATCCTGAATGGGGCGGGAGAACCACCATCCAAATAGTGGCGTGCTGCGCACTCAGCACGCAATTCCACAACCTCCGCCCAAACCTTGCCCAACTCGTCAAGGGCGTGGTCTAGCTCTATGTTGAGCATGGCGGCCAGGTTGACCATGCTATTCAGCCTGGGATTGCCTTCACCAACTAGCGAGACAATCACACCTCCAGCATGTCGGTCGAACGACGAGGGTAGTACTTCAGGTTAAGGTCGTCAGCTACCCCAATGAACAACGAGCAATACTAAGAAAGTGCCCGTCGTGCTGCATCTTGCATGGCTGCCTCGGCAGTATCCCTCTCAGTAATAGAATAGTGCTCTTAGAAGGCCTCTGTACCCCGGAGATCATCGTCGGGATGGCGCACCAAGCAAGTAGCCTCCCACTGGTCCGGGTATAACCCGCGATAATGCTGGAAGACTACACAACGGTACTCAATGGACCAAGTGTGTCAGTCGAAGGCCCAACGCAGCAAGGTATCGAGAGCGTCGTGGAAGTGACACCCGCGAGCGGTGTTGGGGACTTGATCTCAAATGCTAAGAGTTAAGAACAAGGCAACATAGGAAGTGTTAAATGTTAAGCTCCTTCGTCTTTAAAAACATTATATCCCTTCGGATATAATGAATCTTGGACGAAGATTGCAAAGGAAAAGATTTTCATAAGATTAATTAGCGATAAAAAAGGACACATATATAAAATACAAACAATGGCTCGAGTATTATCATCAACTTATCTTCACCGCCAAATTCGTAAAAATAGATTACAAGTGTACCTTCGGATTGTTGGAAAGTAAGGATGCAAACGTAACGTGAAAAAGTGTATGTCAAGTCAGCGTGAATAGTACGGGAGTGATGTTCATCTATTTATAGGCACGGGACGCAGCCCGTGTAAAATTACATTGATGCCCTTTACATTTGATAATAACTTTATGGCGATCCTTCGAGGTTTAACTTGACTTTTCATCCTTAGGTCGGTTCCTCCTTTCCTTCGCAATGCCGAAGCTTTTCTGTACGTAGCTTTGTGATCATCCTATCTTTCGTTGTGATCGCTTTACACCCCAGTTAAGCTTTGTTCCTGTACACCCGCAACCTGACTCGAAAGATACCTGTTCACATGTTTCACTCGGAAAATATTGTCAAATCATGTTTTTGAGGAGCTTCGGAAGCCGAAGGCCCCCAACAGTAGCCCCTCGCAATATTAATTTACTGTAATGATGAATTCATATTGCGACGTGGACGAAGGCTTTAAGCCGAAGGTCCGCAAAAACACCTTCCTTCTGCTAGAATAGCAGCAGTCATTGACAGACTGGGCCCTCCAGTTTCCGACACACTGGGTGTATAAATAAGGGCTCGCCACAAGTTATTTGGCACGCTCTCCTGCCATCCGCTTTTAGTCACCCAAAAAATTTCTAGCCTGCATGCAACAGCACTTGCTCGGTTTTAGATTTTTAAGCTTCGGTTTCGAGGTTTTAGATTTTTAAGCTTCGGTTTCGAGTGTGTTTTGTCAGCATTTTTGAAGATGCCTGAGGATAAGAAAGCCGTTGGTTGTTTGAAGCTAAGCCTTTCTGAGGAAATGCACCTGGGTTTTCTTGAATCAATGTCGAAGACTAATACAGAGAAGATTACCAGGGAGACTTTGGAGGGTTTATCTGAAGATACTGGCGACAGTGACAGTTACGATGTGGATAGTGGTGGTGAAGATTCCGAAGATCGACCGTGGTGACCAAGCCATGCAGTTTTTGGTAAGTCCAGCATTAAGGAAAACCATGTTGTCAATATGAGAGGGAGATACTTTCGGGACTTGTCTATTGTGAGGGCTGACGAAGGAGAGAAGACTTGTCCAACTCCCGAGGAAAATGAGGTCGTGATATTCCGAAGCTTCTTGAAAGCTGGATTACGATTTCCCTTGAGTAATTTTGTCGTAGAAGTATTGAAGACATTTGAAATCTACCTTCACCAGCTTATCCTCGAAGCAATCATAAGGATGAACATTTTCGTGTGGGCCGTGACAAGCCAAGGTTTGGAGCCTAACGCAAAGAGCTTCTGTAACATACACGAGCTATTGTATGAGACAAAACCCTGGGGCAAAGAGCAGTATCATAACAACTTTGGCTGCTACAGCTTCGGCGCTCGGTCGGGGTCAAGCTGCCCTGTGCCAACCTTTCGGAAGAGGTGGCCCGGCGACTGGATGACAGAATGGTTTTACATGAAAAACGACCTGAAATCTCGTGAAGATATCAAGGGTATCATTATGCGCCCTATCTGGCAACGCTTCGGCCTCCGAAAGCCGAAGGTGGAAATGGATGAAGCAGCCGAAGAATGCCAGAGAGCCTTCGGCGTGGTTTGTTCTTTTATTGGGACAAGGGATTTGGTCCAAGAGCATATTGCCTTCAGAGTTTGGCCACTTGTAGAAAAGTGGGAAATGCCGAAAGAGACCGTCAAGGAACCTGATGAAGGCGGGCTAGTTCGGCTAAAATACACATTCAAATACGGAGATATGTTTGTTGAACCAGATGATGACTGGTTGAAAAGTATTGAGGCCATATGTGACGAATTGCTTGGGGTGTACTCGAAGGCCGAAGATACTGCACTATCAGCGGCCTTCGGAGGCCGAAAGAAGAAGAGGCTTAACCGAGTATTTGATGCAATTGGGTTTATCTACCCTGACTACCATTACCCATCGCGAGGCCAAAAAAGGAAAAATACTTCTCCTGCAAAGGAAATTGTTTCAGCTGCTCCTAGTGAGCCAGCGCCGAAGAGGACAAAGGTAAAGGTGCTCACACACCCTCCACGTTATATTGAGACGGCCACAGTGCCTAAATTTATTGGTGAGGCCTCTTCGGCCACCGAAGCTAGAGAACCAACTCCAATGGCAAAAATCGAGGAAATGGCCGAAGTACCAGCAGCAGAGAAAACAAGAGAACCGAGGACTGAAGAAGCAAAAACATTAGAAATTTTAAGTCCTTCAACAAAAATCCAAAAGAGTCGAGCAGCGACCCCGAAAAGAAAAAGGATGGTTAATGTGCTAGATGTTTTGGAAACAATTAAATCTTCGAGCATAACTCCGAAGAAAACTGATAAAGCTTCTGAATTGTCTACTGAAGCCTTTGTTACTGAAGCTTTGAAGCAACAATTTGTAACTGAAGCTGGGCCTTCAGAGCCCACCAAGGTAAAACATTTAAAAGCTGAAGAAACAAAATTGACAGAGGCAATTTTGGAAACCGAAAAAACAACAATGACAGAGCCAATTTTGGTTGAGGAAATTGACACTGCCGTCCCCGAAGCATCTTCCAAAATACGCGATTATATTGTGCGACATGCTTCGGGAAAGAAATTATCTGAAGAAGAGATCTTTGAAGCTAATCACTATGCCCGAGAACTGAAGTATCCGAAGGGGGTCGTAGTGTTCAATGGGACAGACGAAGATGACTTCCTGTACTGCCTCCCAGATAATAAAGAATTATCTGTCTATCGGGAGATGGCTAGAAGCATGGGATTCGCGAAGCTTGAAGCTGGCCTTTGCACCATGACGAAGGAAGATCTTGCAGATAGTCTTGCATATAATAGTCTGAAGGTACAAAGGTTGTGAATTTTGAATTTTGTGAATTTTGAATTAGTCCTTTACTGTTATGTTAATCCATTCATTCTTTTGAATAGGGCTTGATACTCAGCAATGCCTTAAGGGCACAAAAGAATGCTGAAGACGAGAGCTGTACTATTGCTCTTAACAACCTTCGAATAGAGGTTATCAGGCTAAGAAACGAAGCCTTGGAAAAGGACAAGATTCTAGTTACATTGGTGGATAAAATGAAGGAAGACGAAGCTAGCTCTAAAACTCAAGTCGAAGCTCAGAAGCGGGAAATCGAAGATCTTCAGAAACAATTAGCCCGAGCTAAAGAAGAATGCATTCTTGAAGAAACAAAACGAGAACTAAGTGATCAATGGGCAAATCATTTGGAAATAAATGTTGAAGAGCTTCGTGCTTCGAAGAAAAGGTGCCATGATAAATCCATAGAATGTGTTAAAAAGATAAAATCCAGCTTCGCCAGCGTCGGCGCATTTTCTAGTGAAGAAAATTTCACAAGAGGGAATCCAGAAGGCCCGACTGAATACTTCAACAAGTGCGTGTTCTGGTTGGAAGAAATCTAATTTCTAGGACATGTTTTATCTGCCAATGGGATTGCGGTTGATCCCAGCAAGGTCAAGGATATTCTGGACTGGAAATCACGCACTTCAGTGCATCAAGTTAGAAGTTTCCTTGGATTGGCTGGTTATTACCGCAGATTTATCCCGGATTTCTCCAAGATTGTTAAATCCATTACTGGGTTACTGAAAAATGATGCTAAGTTTGACTGGTCCACTAAGTGTAGTGAGGCCTTTGAACAATTGAAAGTATTATTGACCACTACACCGGTTTTGGCCCAACCGGATATTGAGAAGCCATTCGATGTTTATTGTGACGCATCAGGCAGTGGGCTTGGATGTGTCATGATGCAAGAAGGATGGGTAATAGCTTATGCTTCAAGGTAGATGCGCCGGCATGAGGAACACTACCCAACACATGATTTGGAACTGGCCACAGTAGTTCATGCCCTTAAGATTTGGCGACATTATCTACTGGGAATGTCTGTCACTTATATACGGATCACAAGAGTTTAAAGTATATCTTCACCCAGTAAGAGCTAAACATGAGACAACGAAGGTGGCTCGAGCTGATCAAGGATTATGACTTGGAAATTCATTATCACCTAGGAAAAGCTAATGTGGTGGTAGACGCTTTAAGTCGTAAAGTCTCTTGTCATTGTCTCACAGGAAGATCACCTGACACCACTTTATGTCAAGAAATGGAAAAATTAAATCTAAGGATAGTACAACAAGGAACTTTAACACATTTGAAGCTTGAGTCAGTTATTTTGCAAAGGATTATTGATCAGCTTGAGCCACCTTCGTAGTCTCATGTTTAGCTCTTACTGGGTGAAGATATACTTTAAACTCTTGTGATCCGTATATAAGTGACATACATTCCCAGTAGATAATGTCGCCAAATCTTAAGGGCATGAACTACTGTGGCCAGTTCCAAATCATGTGTTGGGTAGTGTTCCTCATGCCGGCATAGATGCCTTGAAGCATAAGCTATTACTCATCCTTTTTGCATCATGACACATCCAAGCCCACTGCCTGATGCGTCACAATAAACATCGAATGGCTTCTCAATATCCGGTTGGGCCCAAACCGGTGCAGTGGTCAATAATACTTTCAATTGTTCAAAGGCCTCGCTACATTTAGTGGACCAGTCAAACTTAGCATCATTTTTCAGTAACCCAGTAACGGGTTTAACAATCTTGGAGAAATCCGGGATAAATCTGCGGTAATAACCAGCCAATCCAAGGAAACTTCTAACTTGATGCACTGAAGTGCGTGATTTCCAGTCCAGAATATCCTTGACCTCGCTGGGATCAACCGTAATCCCATTGGCAGATAAAACATGTCCTAGAAATTGGATTTCTTCCAACCAGAACACGCACTTGCTGAATTTAGCATAAAGCAGATATTCTCTCAAGCGCGTTAATACAATTCGCAAATGTTTTGCATGCTCCTCCTCATTCTTGGAATAGATAAAAATGTCATCAATGAAGGCCACCACAAACTTGTCTAATCCGGGCATGAATATCGAATTCATCAAGTATGTGAAGTGTGCTGGAGCATTGGTCAATCCAAAAGACATAACTAAATATTCAAATAACCCATACCGAGTGGTGAAAGTGGTCTTGGGTATATCCTCGGCTCGAATTCTAATCTGATGAAAGCTCGATCTGAGATCAATTTTTGAAAACACCCGGGCTCCAGTGAGTTGATCGAATAAAATATCGATCCGAGCAAGAGGATACCTGTTTTTGATAGTCACTTCATTAAGGGGTCTGTAGTCCACGCACATTCGAAGAGTTTGATCCTTCTTCTTGACAAAGATTGCTGGACATCCCCATGGTGATGAACTCGGTCTAATAAATCCTTTCTCCAATAAGTATTGTAATTGTGTCTTGAGTTCCACCAGCTCATTGGGTGGCATACGGTACGACCTTTTGGAGATAGTAGCCATATCAGGCTTCAATTCAATCACAAACTCTACATCCCTTTCTGGAGGTAACCCAGGCAATTCCTTAGGGAATACATCTGGGAACTCACACACAACCAGAATGTCCTGTATCTCTTGCACTATGACTTCAAAAACTTGTCCAGGTACTTTAGCTGGGACAGATACAGGGATGGACAATTTGACTTCTTCTTAACCATGACTCAATTGAATGGTCCTTTGATCCGCATTGATGATAGCCTTATTCTGGGCTAACCAATTCATGCCTAGAATTACATCTACATCTTGTCCCTTTATAACTATCATGTTGGTAGGGAACTCATGTCCGGCCAATGTTATGGGTACGTGGAAGACTACTTCCTTAGTAAATATTTGACCCCTAGGAGATTGAATAACAAAAACCTCTTTTGATTCAGTACTATGTATGCAATGCTTCTCAACAAAAGTCTTGCTCATAAAAGTATGTGATGGACCAGAATCAAAAAGGATGACGGTGGGATGGTTAGCAACGAGAAACGTACCCATCATCACCGGTTCTTCTTCCGGGGTAGTCGCCACTTGGGTGTAATAAACTCGCCCAGTTTTCTTTGTATTCTTGCTCGCTGGAGGGTTGACCACATTTCCCTTTCCTCGAGTCGCGTTCCTAGAAGTCTGTTGGAAATTTGATTTATTCTGCTTTGGATAGGGGCAGTCCTTGATAAAGTGTCTGGACATTCCACAATTAAAGCAGACATTTGAGGAATTGGGTAGGGCGGGGAAACGAGCACCATGGGCACTCGGCTTATTGTTCTGGGCGGGGGCAGGAGTGGGACGGATGAACATGGGTTGCTTGAAAGGATATGTGGGTGGACGAGGAGAAGAGCGATTTGGGTTGAAAGGACGAATTACCAACCTTGACCGCATTTCAGACCCTTGAGACGATCCTTCACCCCCATATCTCTTTGTTTTTCCTTGTCCCAAATTCTTGGCTTCTACTGATAGCGATGTGCTTACAACCCTGCTATAAGTGAGATCCAGGCATGTGGCCATCTTGCGCTGGAGTCGATCATTCAAACCTCTCATGAAGCAATTTTCTTTTTTAAATCAGCTTACTGGGAGAGATGATTGAACTTGTTGAGATATTGCATTACTGAGTCTCCCCTTGCTTTAAACATATAAGCTCCTCCAATTTTATCTGTAAAACCCCTTCTAGAACATAATGTTCCCTGAACGCCTGCTTGAATTCTGCCGGCGTGACCAGATGTCCGGTAGGCTGAATAGCTTAAAAATTTGCCCACCAGGTGCTAGCAGGACCTCTCAATTATTGGGCGGTAAACAGGGGCTTCTGGGTTTTAGTACGCCGGAACAGTCCGAATTTTTGCTCCATGACCCGTACCCATTCATCTGCTTCAAAAGGTTCTTCAGCTGTAAAAAAAGTGGTGGACGAGTTTCAGAAAACTCCAAGTACGTGGTGCCTCGGGGCCGTTGAGGTTGACCTCTACCTCCATGTTGCTGAAACTGATTCCCCACCAATTCACGCAGGAAACGTCTGTTGTTAGCGGTAGCATTAACTAAGGCAGCGATAGCCTTAGCCAATGTGGGAGGTACATGTGGTGGGTTTGGAGTTTCCTCCCCGCCGCGGGATGTTCCCGCCCCTTCTTGAGCACGAGTTCTTGATGGCATCTGAGGAAGAAAAATATACTGAATTATTACATGCCGAAAGTACACCACCTTTATTACATTAAGCCAAACTAGTACTAATTATACATACTCATTAGTACAACTCAACTTCCTTATTTAATTTACATAAGGACACCACTTATACTACACTACTCTAATTATCTTCGTCCTTGGTCGCTCCCGCTCCACTGCCAGCTTCGGGACAACGTTCATCTGCGAGGTTCATGGAAGGAGGGGCTCCAAAAAGACCCAACTCCCCATCAGGTCCTCCACTAGCGGCTCCAGATGTTCCGGCTCCCATTGCTGCAACCTCTAGTGGCACATTTGGATGCAGCAGGTCGTATAACACGTGCACTTCCTCATGCAGAGTGTTACGGTATGCTTGTAGATTCTCTAGAGCAGCCCTTAGTTCCGCTACCCGGGCTAGAGCATTTGCCTCGCAATCCCAGGCGAAAGAGCGTGAATTTACGGCCCAGTTGATAGCCGTCTCGTTCCACGATTTCCCGCTGCATGCGATTAACCTCCGCTGACAGCTCAACAATGTGGCGGCTATCTCGCACACGCTCCCTATTTCCATGGCGTAGTTCTGACATGAGTCGTTCCACCCTGGCCTCTAGATCCCCTATGGGATCATTGCTTCCGCTACTGCTCCCCTCATGTCGAGGAGCCAACTGGTGCCGAGGCACACCACGAGGTCCGGTTGCCTTTCGTTGGGTGGTCTTGGTACGCGCCATACCTCCATAAGATGGGAAGATTTATTTAGTATAGTTTGAACATGATGCATGCCTAACCTAATGATTATGGAACCAACTTTTTCGTTGATCCCCTATCTCCTACGTATACTATTATTTGGCACTCTGTTACCCAACTTCAAAAGATAAGTTACTGCCAGAAAGTGGCAAGATAAGAATGAAAGAATGTTTCAAGGTACGTATTTTAAAAATCTTTTGGAGTACTACGTATTGTCCGAAGAGACGGGCTTCGCTCTGATACCAGCTGTGACGGAACCTCCCAAGGTATGAGGCCCACCTACACATGTCCTTGTCCTAAGGACCTCAGACAGTCATGCAAGTGTGCATAATGACTCGGCAAGCTCGGTTATCTGTATCTTCATTATATCGCCCAATAGCGCTTAACCCATCACGCAAACATTACACATAATTGGTGTAGAGAATGAGCGGAAAGGATTACAATAATATAATTTACATTCATATAAAAATATAGAAAGAGTAGTTATTACATAACTGGGTGATTGAGTGCGGAACTTATTATTACATTACCGGGAGGCAAAACACCCTCCCTAAATAAGTTTTATTGTTCTTCCTCCTGTTTGGGCACCACCTTGGAATAGAAACAGCAGAACTCCACCATTTCATCACCTGCAACAACATGGGTTTGAAAACCCTGAGTACAGAGTGTACTTTCACAAGTCTTCCCTGTCAAAGGAAAAAGTCTCTCAAGGATATGCTGGCTTTTGGGAATCAAGGTAAAGCTTATCAAGATTCAAAGACTCTGTTTGCAGAAAAGCTTACTATGAATGGATCCTTAAAAAGTCCATTTTATTATCAAGTTAAGTAGTTACCTGCATCTAGAGTTCTTTCTATCCTAGATCAAACACTTGGCCTACACTAGCCGTCTTTTATCATCCCTTCAGTTCACTGGATTGCTACGTGTAAGTGGGTGACCAAGTCTTCATGCCTGATAAGTAACGGCGATCCAAATCGATTAATACCTAGCTGGGGATCTCCAACCACACGACATATGTAGCACTTAACCCTTGCATATGTCAACTCGCCACCGGTTTTCTCAAGCCCAGAATGGGTTCACGCCAACCGAGAGCACAGATACTCCACCGTCCAGCCTCTTCCCACGGAGGGTACACGCTACTCTCGCCATCTCTCCACTCCCATTGCATGATGGTCTTTCTGGTATTGGTCCAACCGAGGCAAAGTTTACCCATGACGAGGTATATGGCCAGTTAAAAGGTCCTTGGTCAGCAGGCCTACATCGGCTCGGTCCTTAAGCGACTCAGACGGAGACACTACACCGAGACATCCTTCTCGTGCAAGTCATGATGAGGACATCAACACCAACACGAGCACATCTACACCAGCAGCACCTTCTCCAGCCCAGGCGCCACCCCTTCCACCTGGGCCAGTGACTCGGGCCCGTGCAAGAGAATTGAACTACATCATGTTGTTAAAGAACGAAGGCCCAGAAGAATAGACGACCAGCCCAATTGCGGCCCATAATGGACGACCTAGGGTTGGCCGCCCCTAGGGGCTGCGCCCCCTCTCTATTTATACAGGAGCTGCGCCTCCTTTATTTTCCGAGTTTTGTTTTAGATCTAGCTTTAGCTACTCTCGAGCACGCGCAAATCTGCGCTGTCTTCGTGTATTCAGAACTCCACCCTCGAGTAATAGATTAGATTGCTCGCATCTTTTTCTTGTTCGTTCTTCGATTGCGCACAGGAAACGATCTTCGTGATCAGGCCGATCTCGCATCAACAAGGTCGGTAACCACAGGGAGTTGGTTCAGCGATTGCATTGGCGCCTCGGGCTTGCTCGTCGTAGTCGGATCGCAAGGGTCAACTTCCGCCAAATCGGAATTATCTCTACTCGCCGAAAGATCGGGCACCTCAGCTACATCAATTGGTATCAGATTTCCAGGTTGATCGGTGAGTTTATTGAGTGTTTTTTTTTCCTACAGTCCACAAAACCACATAAAAATTCAGGTTAGACCTTATCCCAGCACCCTTTTGAGCCTCGCACTTTCTTTCAATAATCTGCATTGTTGAATTTGTGTGCTTTCGCGTCATTTGTTGCTGGTTGCATTGTGTTCTTCCACCATTCAAATCCTAGCGCCGCCACCATCTCCCCTTTGATCACGCCACAAACCGAGTCAACATTGTTTCCTTGTTTTTCTCCTTCGGTTACGTCAAAAAAAACAGAAAACACAAACCGAGTCAACGGCCGTTTCCTTGTTTTTCTCCTTCGGTTACAAAAAAAAACAGAAAAAAAAACCGAGTCAACATCGTTTCCTTGTTTTTCTCCTTCGGTTACGTAAAAAAAAAACAGAAAAAAAACAACAAAGGAGATAGGATACGGTTGTTTCATCCCGGTCGTTTGAAAACATAACTTGAGCTACCTTCCTTAAACCGGGCATAACTTTTCGCTCGGGTGTCCGAAAAATCTGAAATTTTTACAGGAGCTAGTTGACACCATTCTGAGGCCGGCCAAACTGACCTTTGGTCTGTTTGGGTTCGACAAAATTGTCAAAAAAATTCAGGAAGATAAAGAAAAAAATCCGTCAAAGTTCTCGCACGCTTTTCAGAGAACTTCCTCATTTTCTGTAGACCACATCTGAACTCTGTTCTAGGTGAAACTTCGTGTAGCTCCTATTTTGTTGCTTCTTGTGCTGAGAAAAATATCAAAAAATTCATACGAAAAAGAAAAACAAAATCACTTGTGATTCCTACTAGTGGCCTCGCTAGTACAATATTTACGGTACTGCCATTCTGCTAGTTCCATTCGTCCTTTGCACTTGTGGCCAGCAATATAGTTTCGTGTTTTGCACTATAATTCAACTTTGCATTATTGTTTGGTCGTGCTAATCCTTGACTTGAGTGCAGCCTACCCAGAACTCCACATATTTCTACGACGAGTAGGTTTCTGTTTCTCCAGGCAATCGCTCATCCAATCTTTCACCGGTTCCACCTGTTGGTTGCAGTTCACCACTGTGGCTTGGTAAGAACGGATAAGAATTTGATAACAGCACTAGTGTAAGCGCCTTGTGAGCAGTACACCCCTGTTTTTGTCGTTTTTTTTTGGTGTTTTGGTGTTTGCGCTAACTATGGCAGGAGCACATGACACGATGAATGCCCAGTTGCTGGAAGTAAAGGGACAAGTTGATGGACTTGCTGATGACATTAGGACGATGCATGAACGGCTTGATTCAACGGTCACTTCGACGACCGAGCGTTTCAACCAGCTTGACCTTGCTCAAACGGCGACTCGCACCACACTCGACACCATCCTGGCACGCCTTGATGCGTTGACCACAAAGATGGAGCAGGACTACGGCGGTGACACTGAGTGGGAAGATGGAGATCGCCGTGGTCGTGCACGCCGTGTGGTTCGTCATCCCCCTAATGACTTATTTTCTAAGATTAAATTTAAAATTCCACCTTTTAATGGCAAATATGATCCTGCTGCATATCTTGATTGGGAGTTAGAGGTTGAACAAAAATTTTCATGCCATGATATTGCTGCACATTCTCAGGTTAAAGCTGCTATTAGTGAATTTACTGATTTTGCTTTAATTTGGTGGCGTGAGTTTAAAATAAAACATCCCACTACTATTCCAACCACTTGGGATCAGTTGAAAGCTGCGATGCGACATCGATTTGTGCCTTCGTATTATGCTCGTGATTTGCTTAATAAAATGCAGCGTTTTCAGCAAGGTTCTCAATCTGTTGAGGACTATTTCCAGGAGTTACAAAAAGGTATGATTCGTTGTGGCATATTAGAGGACAACGACGCTGCTATGGCACGTTTTCGTGGTGGTTTAAACCGCGAAATCCAAGATATACTTGATTATAAGGAATATTATGATATGACTACTTTATTTGAATATGCTTGCAAAGCTGAACGTGAAGTGCAGGGACGCCGCTCGAAGCCATATTCTAACCCCTTTGCAGGACGAAGCTCGACATCCGCCTCAGCACCAGTTCCCCCTGCGCCATCCACGTCCACCACTACTCCACGCGAGAAGACGACCAAACCAGCCAGCACTGCCCCACCCACAGGTCGTACACGAGATATTCAGTGTCATCGCTGTAGAGGATTTGGCCATGTGATTCGGGACTGCCCAAACAAGCGCACTTTGCTCATTCGTGACGATGGTGAGTACTCTTCCGCTAGTGATTCTGAAGAAATTGAACATGCACTACTTGCCACTGACCATGCAGCTAAGGCGGAGGTACATGTCAACCCGGACGACGCTGATAGGTATGAAAGTCTTGTTGTGCAGCGTGTTCTCAGTACACAGGTCGCTTTGCCCGAGAAGAATCAGCGACACACTCTGTTCCATACAAAGGGTGTTGTGCAGGAGCGGTCAATTCGCATCATTATCGACAGCGGCAGTTGCAACAATTTGGCGAGTACCAAGCTGGTCGAAAAGTTATCGTTACCCACTCGTAAGCATCCAAACCCATATCACATTCAATGGCTTAATGATGGTGGTAAAATAAAAATCACACGTTCCGTGCGCGTTCCTTTCTCCATGGGTGCTTATTCTGATTTTGTTGATTGTGATGTTATTCCCCTGGAAGCATGCTCTTTGTTACTTGGTCGACCTTGGCAATATGATACTGATAGCTTGCATCATGGTCGTTCGAATCATTATTCTTTCATTTTTAAGGGTCAGAAAATAATTATACATCCAATGACACCTGAACAAATTGTTAAAGATGATCTTGCCCGAGCTGCTATAACTGCTAAACAACTTGATCCATCGCCCTCTGTTCCTTCTGAAATCAAGTTGAAGGCTCCTGTTTTACTTGATACACGTGCTGATTTTGATGATCTACACGGTGCTCATTTGCCATGCTATGCACTTATATGCTCTAGTGTCCTCATTTCACTTGATGATGCACCATCTTTGGCTATTCCCCCTATGGTTGCTAACCTTTTGCAGGAGTACGCTGATGTCTTTCCCAAAGACTTACCACCGGGTCTCCCACCACTTCGTGGCATTGAGCACCAGATCGACCTCATTCCCGGCGCACAGCTTCCGAACCGCGCACCGTACCGTACAAATCCGGATGAGACGAAGGAGATTCAGCGCCAGGTACAGGCGTTGCTTGACAAGGGATACATTCGTGAGTCTCTTAGCCCTTGCTCTGTTCCTGTGTTACTTGTTCCCAAGAAAGATGGGTCATGGCGTATGTGTGTAGACTGTCGTGCTATTAATAACATCACTATTCGTTATCGATATCCTATACCACGCCTTGATGATATGCTAGATGAGCTTAGTGGTGCCATTATTTTCACTAAGATTGATTTGCGTAGTGGTTACCACCAGATTAGAATGAAACTGGGTGATGAATGGAAAACGGCTTTTAAAACGAAATTTGGTTTATATGAATGGTTGGTTATGCCGTTTGGATTGACTAATGCTCCCAGCACTTTTATGCGAGTGATGAATGAAGTTCTAAGGCCCTTCATAGGATTGTTTGTGGTTGTTTATTTTGATGATATTCTTATTTACAGCAAATCTAAGAAAGAGCATTTGGAACATTTAAGTGCTGTTTTTGATGCATTGCGTGCTGCCCAGTTATTTGCTAACATGGAAAAATGCATCTTTTGTACACGACGTGTCTCGTTTCTTGGTTATGTTGTTACTCCACAGGGCATTGAGGTGGATAGCAGCAAGATTGCTGCCATTCGGGAGTGGCCTACACCGACGACAGTCACACAAATTCGGAGCTTTCTTGGACTTGCCGGTTTCTACCGCAGATTTGTTCGTGATTTTAGCTCCATTGCAGCGCCTCTACATGAGCTTACAAAGAAAGATGTTCCATTTGCTTGGAGTGATTCCCAGGAGGAAGCGTTCAACACTTTGAAAGATAAGTTAACCCAAGCTCCCCTATTGCAATTGCCTGATTTTAATAAAGTGTTTGAGCTTGAATGCGATGCTAGCGGTATTGGGCTAGGTGCTGTTTTGTTACAAGAAGGAAAACCAGTTGCTTATTTTAGTGAAAAATTAAGCGGTGCTAGTCTGAAATATTCTACTTATGATAAGGAGCTTTACGCTTTAGTGCGCACTTTGCATACATGGCAGCACTATCTTTGGCATCGTGAGTTTATAATCCATTCTGATCATGAGGCTTTAAAACATATTCGTACCCAAACAAATCTGAACCGTCGTCATGCTAAATGGGTAGAATTCATTGAGTCCTTTCCTTACATTATTAAACACAAGAACGGGAAGGACAATGTTATTGCTGATGCTTTGTCTCGTCGCTATACCATGCTGTCACAGTTAGATTTTAAAATCTTTGGTTTGCACACTGTGAAAGATCAATATGTTGATGATGCTGATTTTAAAGATGCTTTCGGCCATTGTATTAATGGGAAACCATGGGGCAAATTTCACATACAGGATGGGTTCCTGTTTCGCGCTAACAAGCTGTGTGTTCCAGCTAGCTCGGTTCGTCTTTTGTTGTTACAGGAAGCACATGGAGGCGGTCTCATGGGGCACTTTGGCGTCTACAAGACACATGAGGTGTTGGCTGCCCACTTCTTTTGGCCTCGGATGCGCGCTGATGTTGAGCGCCTTGTTGCACGCTGCACTACTTGTCAGAAAGCTAAGTCACGGTTGAACAACCATGGTTTGTATATGCCTTTGCCTGTTCCTACTTCCCCTTGGATTGATATTTCGATGGATTTTGTTTTGGGATTGCCTAGAACTAAGAAGGGGAGGGATAGCATTTTTGTGGTTGTTGATCGATTCTCCAAAATGGCTCATTTCATACCTTGTCATAAGACTGATGATGCTAGCAATGTTGCTGAATTGTTTTTTAGAGAGATTATTCGTTTGCACGGTATTCCCAATACAATAGTCTCGGATCGTGATGCTAAGTTTCTGAGTCATTTTTGGAGATCTCTGTGGAATAAATTGGGAACTAAATTGCTGTTTAGCACCACTTGTCACCCTCAGACTGATGGTCAAACTGAGGTAGTTAATCGAACTTTGTCTACCATGCTTAGGGCTGTTTTAGACAAAAATTTGAAACGTTGGGAGGATTGCTTGCCTCATGTTGAGTTTGCTTATAATCATGCAACCCATTCTTCTACAAAGATGTGCCCTTTTCAAATTGTTTATGGTTACATTCCTAGGGCGCCTATTGCTTTGTTTTCGCTTGATGCTGCGGACGCCCCACACATAGATGCTCTTGCACATGTTGAACAAATGATTAATCTCCATGAACAAACTCAACAAAACATTGCTGCTGCTAATGCTAAATATCAGATTACTGGTAGTAAGGGCCGGAAACTAGTTACTTTTGAACCTGGTGATATGGTTTGGTTGCATTTGAGAAAGGATCGTTTTCCTACTTTGCGTCGTTCTAAATTGATGCCTCGTGCTGCTGGTCCTTTTAAGATACTAACCAAGATTAATGATAATGCTTATACCCTTGACCTGCCTGCGGAGTTTGGTGTTTCCACTAGTTTTAATGTTGCAGATTTGAAACCATATGCGGGAGAAGACGAGGAGTTGCCGTCGAGGACGACTTCAGTTCAAGAAGGGGAGGATGATGAGGACATCAACACCAACACGAGCACATCTACACCAGCAGCACCTTCTCCAGCCCAGGCGCCACCCCTTCCACCTGGGCCAGTGACTCGGGCCCGTGCAAGAGAATTGAACTACATCATGTTGTTAAAGAACGAAGGCCCAGAAGAATAGACGACCAGCCCAATTGCGGCCCATAATGGACGACCTAGGGTTGGCCGCCCCTAGGGGCTGCGCCCCCTCTCTATTTATACAGGAGCTGCGCCTCCTTTATTTTCCGAGTTTTGTTTTAGATCTAGCTTTAGCTACTCTCGAGCACGCGCAAATCTGCGCTGTCTTCGTGTATTCAGAACTCCACCCTCGAGTAATAGATTAGATTGCTCGCATCTTTTTCTTGTTCGTTCTTCGATTGCGCACAGGAAACGATCTTCGTGATCAGGCCGATCTCGCATCAGCAAGGTCGGTAACCACAAGGAGTTGGTTCAGCGATTGCATTGGCGCCTCGGGCTTGCTCGTCGTAGTCGGATCGCAAGGGTCAACTTCCGCCAAATCGGAATTATCTCTACTCGCCGAAAGATCGGGCACCTCAGCTACATCAAGTCACCTGCCCGGTCTCGTCTTTATCATTTAAAACCCAAAGTTTGGTACCTGGCAGAGGTGATCTTTTTAGATGTTGAACCCATCAAGGCCCTGATGGATTCACCATCATATTTCTTTTATTTGTAAAAATTCCCATCCAGTATGAAGCATCACCTTTTTGTTTTAAAACAAAACATTTTGTTTTCTAAAGCAAGGCTAAGCATCAGGAAACATTAAGTAAATCAGGTACAAGGAATGGTAATCAGTTCCAAGGAAGGGAATGCATCAATTGTTTAGCACACAACTCCTATCACCTAATGCATCATATAAGGTGATAAAGATTTTAAAACAACAAGAAAAGGGGTAAATGCACCGGGGCTTGCCTTGTGTTGCAGGAGGTTCTGGGTCTACTCCACAGATGTCGAAGTAGAAGTTATTCTCGGCTGGAGGATTCTCAGCTTGAGTGACAACTTCTTCTTCAACCATAGTTTCTTCCTCGTTTTCTATACATGACAATACATAGTTTCTCAGCTTATGTGATGTCATGAATATGCAGTTACAATAGAAACATACAAAGTTGTATCTTGAATACAACTTTCCTTCACGGTATACACTAATCACTAGGGTTTCCTAAGTTGGTATTCTATTAGTATTAAGCAACTAAACCCTAGGAGGCCAGTTATTGGGTTTGTGATCAAATAGTGTCCAAATCATTTCAATTTTCACCCGAGGTCTTCAATCATCATACTAAGCCTACCCAAAAAGTTTTACCATTTTTGGAGCTACTAAATTATTTCTAAAATTCTAAAAGGCTTGGTTTGAACACCTTTAAAGGCTACATAATTCTAGGTTTGGGATAAAAATCTTGGAACTATTTTTATTAAATACTAGATGATTTTAGAAGTCTAGCAAAATTTGTCTCATAATTTTATCATTTTATACTATTTTCTACACATTTCCTAATCTGCTAGTAAAAAGAAAAAGAGAAATCATGAATAGTGTTGGGCCAATTCTGGCCCAGCCAGCCCGTGAATAGGAGAATACGCACGCGCCCGCGCTGGCGAACTTGCGTAGAGACCCCTAGCTATTCAATTAACCCGTAAAGAGCCCGTGAAACTATTCACCTGCCTCACTGACAGTTGCATAAAAACCCTTGCACTTCTATTTCTTTACGGCTTTCGGTCCACGACAGAACTGCGTCAAGCACATGGCCATAGTCGCGGTTCCACGACGATGGCGATCCGTACAGGAGGAAACAAGCATACATATATCGTGCGCAAGTCTACCCGAGCAAAAGCCCTAACTCAATTGGACTGGTCCGACCTTAATCGATGCTTGTTCACGGTCACGGCGGCGCTAGAGCTCCGGTGAGCGTGTTCTGAGCAACTAAACGCGGTAGCGCCTAAATTGAGGCTAGGGTGAGTTTCACTGATTCACCAGAGGTCGGGTACATGCGTGAATTTGGACAGAATGGGGGTGGAAGAGTGGGTCGTTGTGAGTGCGCGCTCGGAGGTGTTCCGCGGCGGCGAGATGATGTTCTCGGTGCCCAAACGCGGTAGCGCTCAATCGGTTGGCCAACGAGCAATGTTAACAGTCAAGGATGGTAAAACATGGAACAGAGGGGGATGAAAAGACCTGGAAATGGTTGATCATGGCAGGATGCCTAACGGTGGCGCGAGTGACCCGATTTGGGGGAAATCCAGTGACTGTGGGCTATGGTGCACGACAGTGGCTAACTGTGGGTGGTATGAGCGTGTAATAGAGAGGCGGAGCGAGGGTAGTGCTCAATTTAAAGGAACCGGCTATGTGCTTCGCTAATTTGAGATGAAGACGATCACGGTGGCGGTGGGATATTTCAGTGGATGAATGCGTCGTGGCGTCCGTCGGCACAACGGCTTAAGGCAGTAACTCCAGGCTTACCACGGTTACAGCGACGTGGTGAAATGGTCACGGCGTGGCGCAATTGTGAAGGATGGTGACCACCACACCGATGGCCGTCTGGCCACGTTGCCACGCAAGTGGGTACGGCGACCTGAGCGACAACAGGGCCCGAGCTCATCCCAACGCCAAGATCTTTCACCGCAAGCAGTTATCCGCGCGCTACTGAGCATGAATCACAACGCCGGTGTGGATCGCGGCACGGAGATCACTGGCGGTGGGTTCATGGCATTGAAGATCTTTTCATCTACTGCACCATCATGATCTTCTTCAATCATTCTGACAGAGCAACTTGAGGAGCCCTATTCTTTAATTTTTATATGGGAAGCAACCAATCCATCTGTATCGAAGTTGTTGCTCTACATACCAGCTTTGATTTTGTTATAAAGATCTTGATCAAACATCCACTGGATTGGGCGCTACTTGGTTCTAGAATTGATCCAATGCAACTGCATGTCTGAATTTCAGAAAGATGCTCGACTGACAACCCATCTTTAAGTCCATTTTTCTCCAATTTCCATGCAGCTCTAGGCTTAGCCACTTAATCAAACTTAGACTACTATAATAGCTCTACCAATTTGTTGCAGTGACCTATGGCAAAATCTCCATGGATTATGAGATACAGGGACCCAAAGTTAGCCTAATCTCACTGTTTTCAGAGCTAGGCCCCATGGGTGCTTTTGGGGACTTTTGCAAATTACTCCCATTTGTTCCACAAAACATGGACATCTCCAAATGTAAAAGTTGCTTAATTTTTGTTATTCTACCACTTTGATATATGCACTTTGGTCCAAAAGTGTATAGAAATGGTTCCCATATCATAGAGCATTAATTAGGGTTTCTAGGGTCCTTAATAGGGTTTTGAGTGTTCTAGGGTTTATATGCCACACAAATTTTCCAAATTTAGTCTCTCTTGGACATCTCCACTAACTCTTGAGTTCATACTCAAATTGTTATCTCACATACCCACATGCTTCTAGTCCTTGGGTAAGTACCCTATCCTAGGGTTAAGGATCACTTCAAGTCATCACATCACAACTTGTTTTGAAGTTTTAGCCTAGTGGATGCACTCTAGGTTTAACATAATAATGAAATGTCAATGCATATGATGTCATGCCCAAATTTTAGTTCTTGTAACACCAGGTGTGTTATATGTTTGGCCATGATGAGTGTGGGCCGTCGATCTGCGATCAAACGCGTACGATTAGATGGGGGGCGAAGTGTTCGGTGGCCATCGATCAGCCAAGCAACGGCTCTGATTAGGCTATTTTACTAAAGAGACCCTGAGCCTATTTTTAATCAACCTGCCATCCAGAGCCAGTGCAGATTAATTTCATCCATGCCCTAGAAATTTTTAAAACAACCCCTCATCTTTGTGATATTAGTGGCCGCAGTCCAACAACCTGATATAATTATGAGTTAAATCCGAAAAATAGATCAATGTATATGAAAATAAATCTAAAAACTTGTAAAAACCATATTTAACTCATATTTATTCCAAATTAATCTGTTCCATTTGCATTAAACTCATGTTAATACTATTTATCATCTAGTAACCTTATATCACTGTGAAATCTATGGTTAAAATCATGCACTTGATTTGTTTTATATTAAACACCTAGACCTTTAGAAAATCATAACTCTTTAACCATAACTTAGAATTTAATGATTCTCGAACCTACGATCTTGTTACGATGTGTAGAATATTATCATGCATTATATCCTTCTGTTTGGTGTGATGTTAATTTCTCCTATACTATGTTTGTTTGTATTGCTTCAAGTAGATGAGCAAGTGTTCGAGGACCTCGGTACCCAGAAGGTGGATAATTCTGAGCAGGAGCTCGTTGAAGGCAAGTTGTGCCCTTGACCACTTTTATTTACCCAATAATGTTCTCTATAATCATTTTGGCATGCTTAGGCTCAATTTTGATGGGACCCAATAGGTCACCCTAGTTTGGTCATCTTTACACCTTGTTTACCCCTGAACTTTTGGGTAGTCATTGCTATTGCTATATGTGGTTTTGGGTGTTAAGATAATGATTACACATGGTCATGCTTTATTATTGTTATTGTATTATGTTCATGATAATACTATTATGTTAATTGGAACTTGGAGCTTAACTTGAGAAACACGTGCCACCACGAGGGTGAAATGGGACGCCCTTGGCTGACTAATTAGGAAAGCTAGTGGAGGTCTACCTTACCCGAAAGGGGCAAGGGCAGTAGGGGAGTTGTCAGTGTAGGGAGGTTCTCGGGTTGATTTTGCTGCGATGGCTTTTCAGACAAGAATTCCTGCATTGCGCTCCCTAGAAACTGTAGCGGGTTTTCTGAAGCTAGTGGAACTTTGTAAAGGCCTCGTAGTGGTACCCTGCCTTGCTTCCTTGGTAGAGGTGTATGGGGTCCGATCAACCCCGTGGCAAATGGGTATCATGACTTGTGGGTAAAGGGTACAACCCCTGCAGAGTGTAAAACTGGTATACTAGTCGTTCTCGCGGTCATGAGCAACTCAGGACTCTCGCATGATTAATCATAGGTGAAGAGCAGGTAGTCCAGGAGGAGGTCCACAACGAGGAGTACGAGTTGATCTAGGTGGCGTCTCCTAGTCAGCTTGATGGCGCCAAGGAATAATTATTAGTTCGCTTTATTGTTATCATTTATTTTTGTAAGATACTTCCGCTATGTAATAATATTTATGACATTTATCTCTATACACTTGGTCATTATATGTGTTGTTCTTCTTTGGCACACATATGAGACGCACCCAGCTTTACCCATTAAATCTTGGTGTGACAACACATATGTCAAAGTAAAAGTTGTTCTCCACGGGAGGATTTCCAGTTGGAGGAACATCTTCTTCTTCTACTACAGGTTCTTCTTTGTGTTCTATATGCAAATAATACATGTATATGAATGCTTGTTCTATGTCATGGATATGCAAATTCATGACAAGAAGATAGTAAGTTGTGTCTTGAATACAACTTTCCTTCATGGTGCTTATCAACCATAAAGACTTCCTAGCTAGATCCCTTTTAAAGATTAATTTACCAACCTTAGGTTAACAAGTGAAGGTAAGTTTACTAAGTTCAATTTTATTTACAAAACTACCTCTAATTCACTTAGTATGAAAATGGTCAATCCTTTGGACTATTTGCTGATTTTCGGTTCAAATAGTGTCCAAATAAACTCAAACTTCACTCAGTCTATAACCCACATTTTAAGTCTACCCAAAAAGTTTTATAATTTTCAGGATTATTAAACTATTTCTAAAATTCTGAAAGGCCTTACTTAAGTATCTTTAAATATTACATAATTCAGGGTTTGAAATAAAAATCTTGGAATTATTTTTATTAAATACCACTTGATTTTAGGAGTCCAATAAAATTGAACCCATGATTTAATCAATTTTGTATTATTTTTGATGGATTTCCCAAGCTATCAGGAAAAACAGTGAATAGGGTTGGGACGAAAGTGGCTCGAACCGGCGCATGGACAGCAGAAACGAGCCCGCGTCCGCACCCGTGCAGGCGACTTTGCGCAAAACCCCTGGCCATTCAAGTACCTAATGAAGAGTACGCGACACTATTCCCTGTGTCACTGACATTTACGCTTTACCCCTTCCCTTTCTATTTCATTATGTTTTTGTGTCCCCGATGGTGCTATGGTCGAATGCCTGGTCAGAGTCCAGTGTTCTCGTCGCCAGCGAACCCCTCTTGTGGTAACAAGCACCCAGACTCCATGCCCGAGACTACCAGAGCATATCCCCTAATCTAATTTGGCTGGGCCAACCCTAATTCGCATCTGTTCATGACCATGGTGGCGCTAGAGCTTCAGTGAGCCCATTCCGAGCAACAGAACGCAGCATTTGAATTGAAGACAGAGCGAGTGTCACTGGCTCACCAGAGGTGTGGTACGCGTGCGAATTTGGACGGAGCGAGAATAGGAGGACCGTCGACGTGAGGGCGTTCTCAGTAGTGCTCTATGGTGGCGACACATTGTTCTCGATGCTCTACTGCAGTACCATTCAATTGGGGAGCTCAGTGAGCTTCACTAGCACCAGAGGGTGCTAAAACATGCACAGAGGAGCAAGAACTGACCTGGATAGCTCTTGTCACGGCGAGGTGTTTCACGGCTGCGTTTCGGCCAATTCTGGGGAAATCCGGAATTCTTAGGCTATGGTGGACGAACTAGGGTAGTGAGCGGTGGTCTAGGTGCATAACAGAGAGGCAAAGTAGGGAGGGCACTCAATTTATAGTGATCAATTGCGTGCTTCGTGAATTTGGGATGAGAACGTTCACGGCGGTGGCTGGATAATTCCACCAATACCCGGTCGTTGTGGCACATGGAGAAACGATGGCATTGGACAGTAACTATCTACCCGCCACGACCCCTTGCATCGCTGTGAATCAGCTTATGGTGTGGCACAACTGAAAACGATGGTGGCCACTACGGTGACGGCCGCTCGGCCATTTCGTCGAGCAAGTCGGTACGGTAGTACTGGCCCATTCACTCCCCCTCTGACCTTTTCATCCCCCGCGGTAATATTTCACTCGAATCGAGCACGAATCATCTTGGCAAGCTCGAATAGCAATGCAAGATCACCAGAGGCGATCGACTGTGACGCCGATCTTGTTCAGTGCACTGTTTTAGTCTGAATCCCTCCTTATTGTGCTTGACAGCCCGACTTTAGGGGCATTTTACTCTTGTTTTTTGAATAACACTAGGCCTAATTCCCTATGAGAAATTTGTTCACTAATAGAAGGGCTACAACTTTGTTATAAGGTTCATGGTCATTCGCTCACTTGATCAAGCACCAAACGGCTCCAAAGTTAAGGAAATGTCACTAAATCCCTTATTTGAGTGAAATCTCTAGTCTGACAGCCATACTTTGGGCGTGTTTTGCACTAGGTTCCATATGGTTCTAATGCTAGGTCACTTAAGTAAATTGATACTGCTATAATAGCTCTACAACTTTATCATAATGATTTATAGCAAATTCCTTATGGATTCAGTGATACAAGAGCCCAAAGTTGGCTCATCAACACTGTTTTTTAGGGTTCAAAAGTAGAGGTGCTTATGAACTTTTACCAATTACTCCAAGTTTCACCACAAAACTTTGAAATCTCTTAATATAAAAGTTGCTTAGTTTTGTGACCCTATTATTTGATATATACAAACTTTTGGCAAAAGTGATTAAAATTTGAAATTAGGGTTTTGGGGATCCAAATTAGAGTTTTAAGTATCATAAGGTATATTAAGGGCTTAACCTCTCTAAGTCATTATTTCTTGAACATGTCTACCAAACTTGGTAAGATTACTCCTTAGTGTTCACTATATAAGATCACATGCTTCTAGTCCTTGGAGACATGCACTCCTATCTAGGGTTAAGAATCTCCTTACTAGATCACATACTCAAACAAGCATCACATCACATGTTTTGTTTTGAAATTTTAGCCTAGTGGATGCATTCTAGGTGTATCATACACAATGTAATATGATGCCATATCAATTTTTTAGTCCTCATAACACAAGAGGTGTTACATCCTCTTTAACACCCAAAATCCAATTCTAGGATCTATAAAAGCTTCTCAAAGTATTTGAACTAAAATACCTTTTAACAAGGATTTTATTTTCTAATAAAAGAACAAACGAAAATATCACTAAGTAAATGAAGTTATCCTTTTGATGACCTATACATTGATAGGTTCTCTTTAAAGAAGCTTAGGTTAAATCATATCTTAATAGAAACCATACAATAGAAAAATATTTCTCTAAAATAAACTGTTTATGTGTGAACTACATAGCTAGAAGCTTTTGCAAAAATAGGATAATAAAAAATAAGTATATAAAAATATATAGTAATGCATTCATGTTGGATTCTTTTTGTATGTGCATATTCGAATGGAAATTTGAATTTGCAATTCACAAATTAAAATGAAAATAGAAAATAAAGAATGGAAATAGAAAGTGAAAATATAAAAAAGAGGAAACTACCCAGCGGTGTGGGCCCTTTATTTCGCTCGACCCACCTCTTCTTTATTCTCAGTCGACTGGGCCGGCTCGAATTGGGCCCAACAAACCCCAGCCAACCACGTTTGGCACTGCTCCCTCTAGCGCTGGGCTCCTGTGTTAGCATATCAAAACTCCGCAGCTGCACCTGGTCACGGACATCGCCATGTGGGGCCCACTCAGGCTGTGGTGCCATGCCACGCCCGCCTTTTTCCGTCATGGACAGATGGGACCAGGACATCAGCTCTTCAGCGCTTCTATCCGCTTGCACAATGGATTGCGAACCAGCCCGCCTTGAGGCACTGCATGCTGGGCTGCTCCGTCAGATATCTCCCCCTCCATGCCATGGGCACAACAAACTCGAGCCGAGACCACATCAAACTCGCCCGCGTTTACCGGATGGGATGGCCATCCTGTGTCCATGGCCCTATTTAACCGGCCAAGCCCCGGGCTCCTCCTTGGCCATTGGCTCATACGAGCGCTAGCCACTAACCCGAGCGACCGAGAGAAGAGAGATAACAGAGAGATGAGCCGTGGTCGATGATACACGCATTCGCCCTCGTCGGGGACTTGATGTCGGGTTAGGGAGCTCCACCTAGTCCCTGGGAAGATGTTCATGGCCACACAGGGCGCGATTGGTTAGCATCATCACATGAATTGCTCGTCAGAGCTAAATCTCCTTCGTTGTGCCATGGGACACCGCGGCCCGACTACGCCATGATCCCTAGTGTTAGCAATGTCCCCATATGAAAGGGAAATGTGCCCTTGGGCCATTTCTAAGTATTTTGGTGATTGAGTGCCAACACATGTGCTTAATTGTGAATTTATGTACATGGATGAACAAGGTGCAAATCATGAAGTAAAGGTATGTTTCTAAGCCTTAGTACATTGGTTTTGTGTACTAATGTATTTGTCTAAGTGTTAGAAACAGAAAGAAGAAGAAGAGAGAAGAGGAGAAAAGACTTGGCTGTGTGCTGCCAAGACTCAGCTCGGTCTGGAGCACCGGACTGTCCGGTGTGCACCGGACAGTGTCCGGTGCGCCAGGCTGCCTCGGAGCGAACTGGCCGCTCTCGGGAAATTGGCCGACGGCGTACGGCTAAAATTCACCGGACTGTCCGGTGTGCACCGGACTGTCCGGTGAGCCAACGGTCGGCCGGGCCAACGGTCGGCCGCGCAATCTGCGAGGGACACGTGGCCGAGCCAACGGTCGGAAGACGGCACCGGACTGTCCGGTGTGCACCGGACATGTCCGGTGCGCCAACGGCTCTCAGATCTCCAGCCGTCTGCAACGGTCGAAAGCGCCAGTTATGGAAACAAATCGGGCACCGGACAGTGTCTGGTGTGCACCGGACTGTCCGGTGCCCCCGACGACAGAAGGCAAGGATGGCCTTCCGGATTTGCTCTCAACGGCTCCTAGCTGCCTTGGGACTATAAAAGGAGCCCCTAGGCGCATGGAGGAGATACACAAGCAACCTTTGAGCATTCTTGATCATCCACACTAAGTCTCTGCGCATTCGTTTGTGTTTCTAAGTGATTCGAGCTCTGTTCTAAGTGAGAACTCTGAGATAGTCTTGTGAGCTCGATTCTTGGCCGTGTGTGTGCGCTTTTGCTGTGGATTTGTGTGTGTTGCTTCCCTCCCTTACTCTGTGCTTCTTTGTGATCATATACTTGTAAGGGCAAGAGACTCCAATTTGTGGAGATTCCTTGCAAACGGGATAGTGAAAGGAAAAACAAAACACCGTGGTATTCAAGTGGGTCTTTGGACCGCTTGAGAGGGGTTGATTGCAACCCTCGTCCGTTGGGACGCCACAACGTGGAGTAGGCAAGCGTTGGTCTTGGCCGAACCACGGGATAAACCACTGTGTCACCTCTGTCTTGATCTCTTGTGGTATTGTGTTTTGTTGAGACTTCACCTTAGCCACTTGGCAATAATCGTGCTAACTCTTAACAAGTTTTTGTGGCTTAAGTTTGAAGTTTTATTCAGGATCACCTATTCACCCCCCCCCCCTCTAGGTGCTCTCAATTGGTATCAGAGCCGTTCTCTTCACAAAGGGACTAACCGCCCGAAGAGATGGATCCTAAGGGGAAGGGTATCGTGATCAATGACAAAGAGAAGGAATCCTTCGTCAACGAGCCAAAGGACGATAAGCCTACCGACTCCGGCTCGGGCCAAAGACGGAAGGAAGGGAAGAAGAAGAAGACAAGGCGCATCAAGGAGATCGTCTACTACGACAGCGACGAGTCTACTTCTTCCCAAAAGGACGAGGACCACAACGACTACGAGAGAAGGAAAACGGTTAATTCAAACTTTTCTTTTGATTACTCTCGTATTCCGCAAAGTTCACATTCACATTTGCTCTCCATTCCACTCGGCAAGCCCCCACACTTTGATGGAGAGGACTATGGATTTTGGAGCCACAAAATGCGTAGTCACCTATTCTCTCTCCATCCTAGTATATGGGAGATTGTAGAGAGTGGAATGCACTTTGATAGTTCGGATAGTCCCATGTTCATTAATGAACAAATTCATAAGAATGCACAAGCTACTACTGTTCTTCTAGCTTCCTTGTGCAGGGATGAATACCATAAAGTGAGCGGCTTGGATAACGCCAAGCAAATCTGGGACACCCTCAAGATATCTCATGAGGGGAACGACGTCACCTTGCTCACCAAGATGGAGTTGGTGGAGGGAGAGCTTGGACGGTTCGCAATGATAAGAGGCGAGGAGCCGACGCAAACATACAACCGGCTCAAGACTCTTATCAACAAGATAAGAAGCTACGGAAGCACGCGATGGACGGACCACGACGTCGTCCAGCCTAATGCTAAGGTCATTTACCGTTCTTGATCCTCATTTGGTAAACAATATACGTGAAAATCCCAGGTACACCAAGATGTCGCCCGAAGAAGTTCTTGGGAAATTCGTTAGCGGGCGAATGATGATCAAGGAGGCGAGGTATGTGGACGACGCCTTGAATGGTCCGATCAACGAGCCGCAACCCCTTGCTCTCAAGGCAACACGAAGCAAGGAGACGCTACCTAGCAAGGTGGCACAGATTGAGGCGGCCGGACTCAATGATGAAGAGATGGCTCTCATCATCAAGAGATTCAAGACGGCGCTAAATGGTCGCAAGGGGCAGCCAAGCAAGACCAAGACAAAGGGGAAGCGCTCGTGCTTCAAATGCGGTAAGCTTGGTCATTTTATTGCTAACTGTCCCGATAATGAAAGTGACCAGGAAAAGGGGAACAAAAGAGAGAAGAAGAAGCAATACAAGAAGGCAAAGGGCGAGGCACATCTAGGAAAGGAGTGGGACTCGGATTGCTCCTCCTCCGACTCCGACAATGAAGGACTCGCTGCCACCGCCTTCAACAAGTCTTCTCTCTTCCCCAACGAGCGTCTCACATGCCTTATGGCAAGGGAGAAGAAGGTGAGTACTCAAGACTCCACTTATGCTTCGTCTAGTGATAATGAGTCTAGTGATGATGATGACATAGATTATTCATGCTTGTTCAAGGGCTTAGATAGATCTAAGATAGATAAAATCAATGAATTGATTGATGCATTGAATGAGAAAAATAGGCTTTTAGAAAGGCAAGAGGATTTATTGTATGATGAACATGATAAATTTGTAGAGGCACAAAAATCATATGCTTTAGAAGTGAAAAGAAATGAAATGCTTTCTTATGAACTATCTACTTGTCATGAAACCATTTCTACTTTACAAGGTGTTAATAATGATTTAAGTGCTAAACTAGAAGTAGCTAGTAAATCAAATTCCTGTGTTGAAAATGTTACAATTTGCACTAGGTGTAAGGATTTTGATGTTAATGCCTGTAGTGAACACTTAGTTTCAATTTCCAAACTAAGTGATGAATTGGCTAGTCTTAATGCACAACTTAAGACTAGCAAAAGTGAATTTGACAAGTTAAAATTTGCAAGGGATGCCTATACAATTGGAAGACATCCCTCAATTAAGGATGGGCTTGGCTTCAAGAAGGAAGCCAAGAACTTAACAAGCCATAAGGCTCCCATCTTCGTCAAGGAGAAGGGGAAGGCCCCTATGGCTAGTAGTGCGAAAAAGAACCATGCCTTTATGTATAATGATAGGAGAAATGCTAGAAATGCTTATAATGATTTTGATTCACATGTTTATGATTCTCATGCCATGTTTGCTTCTAGTTCTTCTTATAAGCATGATAGGGATATGTATAGGAGGAATGTTGTACATATGCCTAGGAGAAATATTGCTCATGTGCCTAGAAAGAATGTTATTGATGCTCTTAGGAAAGTAGTGAATGAACCTTCTATAATTTATTGTGCTTTAAACACTTCCTTTGCTATTTGTAGAAAGGATAGGAAAATAGTTGCTAGGAAGTTAGGGGCAAAATGCAAGGGAGACAGGACTTGCATTTGGGTCCCTAAGGACATTTGTGCTAACCTTGCAGGACCCAACATAAGTTGGGTACCTAAGACCCAAGCCTAAATTTGCCTTGCAGGTTTATGCATCCGGGGGTTCAAGCTGGATTATCGACAGCGGATGCACAAACCATATGACGGGGGAGAAGAAGATGTTCACCTCCTACGTCAAAAATAAGGATTCCCAAGATTCAATTATATTCGGTGATGGGAATCAAGGCAAGGTAAAAGGGTTAGGTAAAATTGCAATTTCCAATGAGCATTCAATTTCAAATGTGTTTTTAGTTGAGTCTCTTGGTTACAATTTGCTATCTGTTAGTCAACTATGCAACATGGGATATAATTGCCTCTTTACTAATGTAGATGTGTCTGTCTTTAGAAGATGTGATGGTTCACTAGCTTTTAAGGGTGTACTAGACGACAAGCTTTACTTAGTTGATTTTGCAAAAGAAGAGGTCGGTCTAGATGCATGCTTAATGGCTAAGACTTGCATGGGCTGGCTGTGGCATCGCCGCTTAGCACATGTGGGGATGAAGAACCTCCACAAGCTTCTAAAGGGAGAACATGTGATAGGTCTAACCAATGTTTATTTCGAAAAAGATAGACCTTGTGCAGCTTGTCAAGCAGGTAAACAAGTGGGAGGAGCACATCACAACAAGAATGTGATGACCACGTCAAGACCTCTGGAGCTGCTGCATATGGACCTCTTCGGACCCGTCGCCTATCTAAGCATAGGAGGGAGTAAGTATGGTTTAGTTATTGTTGATGACTTTTCCCGCTTCACTTGGGTGTTCTTTTTACAGGATAAGTCTGAAACTCAAGGGTCCCTCAAGCGCTTCCTCAGGAGAGCTCAAAATGAGTTTGAGCTCAAGGTGAAGAAGATAAGGAGCGACAACGGGTCCGAGTTCAAGAACCTTCAAGTGGAGGAAGTTTCTTGAGGAGGAAGGGATCAAGCACGAGTTCTCCGCTCCCTACACACCACAGCAAAATGGTGTGGTAGAGAGGAAGAACAGGACGCTAATCGATATGGCGAGGGCGATGCTTGGAGAGTTCAAGACCCCCGAGTGCTTTTGGTCGGAAGCTGTGAACACGGCTTGCCACGCCATCAACAGGGTCTATCTTCATCGACTCCTCAAGAAGACTTCGTATGAGCTACTAACCGGTAACAAACCCAATGTATCGTACTTTCGTGTATTTGGGAGCAAGTGCTACATTCTAGTGAAAAAGGGTAGAAATTCTAAGTTTGCTCCCAAAGCTGTAGAAGGGTTTTTATTAGGTTATGATTCAAATACAAAGGCGTATAGGGTCTTCAACAAATCATCGGGTTTGGTTGAAGTCTCTAGCGACGTTGTATTTGATGAGACTAATGGCTCTCCAAGAGAGCAAGTTGTTGATTGTGATGATGTAGATGAAGAAGATGTTCCGACGGCCGCTATACGAACCATGGCGATTGGAGACATTCGGCCACAGGAACAGGATGAACGAGATCAACCTTCTTCCTCAACGACGGTGCATCCCCCAACTCAAGACGATGAACAGGTTCATCAAAAGGAGGCGTGTGATCAAGGGGGAGCACAAGATGATCATGTGATGGAGGAAGAAGCGCAACCGGCACCTCCAACCCAAGTTCGAGCGATGATTCAAAGGGATCATCCCGTCGACCAAATTCTGGGTGACATTAGCAAGGGAGTAACTACTCGGTCTCGACTAGTTAATTTTTGTGAACATTACTCTTTTGTCTCCTCTATTGAGCCTTTCAGGGTAGAGGAGGCCTTGCTAGATCCGGATTGGGTGTTGGCCATGCAGGAGGAACTTAACAACTTCAAGCGCAATGAAGTTTGGACGCTGGTGCCTCGTCCCAAGCAAAATGTTGTGGGAACCAAGTGGGTGTTCCGCAACAAACAAGACGAGCACGGAGTGGTGACAAGGAACAAGGCTCGACTTGTGGCAAAAGGTTATGCCCAAGTCGCAGGTTTGGACTTTGAGGAAACTTTTGCTCCTGTGGCTAGACTAGAGTCCATTCGTATCTTGCTAGCATATGCCGCTCACCATTCTTTCAGGTTGTACCAAATGGATGTGAAGAGCGCTTTCCTCAACGGGCCAATAAAGGAGGAGGTGTACGTGGAGCAACCCCCTGGCTTCGAGGATGAGCGGTATCCCGACCACGTGTGTAAGCTCTCTAAGGCGCTCTATGGACTTAAACAAGCTCCAAGAGCATGGTATGAATGCCTTAGAGATTTCTTAATTGCTAATGCTTTCAAGGCTGGGAAAGCCGATCCAACTCTTTTCACTAAGACTTGTGATGGTGATTTGTTTGTGTGCCAAATATATGTCGATGACATAATATTTGGTTCTACTAACCAAAAGTCTTGTGAAGAGTTTAGCAGGGTGATGACGCAGAAATTCGAGATGTCGATGATGGGCGAGTTGAACTACTTCCTTGGGTTCCAAGTGAAGCAACTCAAGGACGGCACCTTCATCTCCCAAACGAAGTACACGCAAGATCTGCTAAAGCGGTTTGGGATGAAGGACGCCAAGCCCGCAAAGACTCCGATGGGAACTGACGGACACACCGACCTCAACAAAGGAGGTAAGTCCGTTGATCAAAAAGCATACCGGTCAATGATAGGGTCTTTACTTTATTTATGTGCTAGTAGACTGGATATTATGCTTAGCGTATGCATGTGTGCTAGATTTCAATCCGATCCTAAGGAGTGTCACTTGGTGGCGGTGAAGCGAATTCTTAGATATTTAGTCGCTACGCCTTGCTTCGGGATCTGGTATCCAAAGGGGTCGAACTTTGACTTGATTGGGTATTCAGATTCCGACTATGCTGGATGTAAGGTCGATAGGAAGAGTACATCAGGGACGTGCCAATTCTTAGGAAGGTCCCTGGTGTCATGGAACTCTAAGAAACAAACCTCCGTTGCCCTATCCACCGCTGAGGCCGAGTATGTTGCCGCAGGTCAGTGTTGCGCGCAACTACTTTGGATGAGGCAAACCCTCAGGGACTTTGGCTACAATCTGAGCAAAGTCCCACTCCTATGTGATAATGAGAGTGCTATCCGAAATAGCGGAAAATCCTGTTGAGCACAGCCGCACAAAGCACATTGACATCCGGCATCACTTTCTGAGAGACCACCAGGCAAAAGGGAGATATCGAAGTGTTTTATGTTAGCACCGAGAACCAGCTAGCCGATATCTTTACCAAGCCTTTAGATGAGAAGACCTTTTGCAGGCTGCGTAGTGAGCTAAATGTCTTAGATTCGCGGAACTTGGATTGAATTGTAGCATACATGTATTCATGCTTTTGATCATGTTCCTTTTTGCATTTTGTTGCTTATCATGGTGCTCAAGTTGTACAAACACTCCCTGGACCTCACAAGTCCGTTGCAAAGTGATGCACATGTTTAGGGGGAGATGTGTTACAACTTGATCCCTTGAGACTAACCATATGCTTGAGTTTGTTTGATTTAGTCTCAAAGGAGAATTGCAAGGGAAAAGGTGGACTTGGATCATGCAAGACTTCCACTGCACTCCGATAAGGGGTAACTTATTCCAAGTTCATCTCATGAACTCTTATTGCCATTTGCTCTTAATTGAAGATTTTTGTGAGGCAATGGGGTTAAAGGGCCAAAATTGATCCCGTTTTGGTGCTTGATGCCAAAGGGGGAGAAAATAAAGGCCAAAGCAATAAATGGATCAGCTACCACTTGAGAGATTTTGAAAATAGTAGAATAGAGTTTTTGGTTTGTCAAAATTCTTATGTTGTCTCTCTTATCAAAAGTTGGCTTCTTGTGGGGAGAAGTATTGTTTATGGGAAAAAGGGGGAGTTTTTGAAATCTTTGATCAATCTCTTTTGGAATGACTCTCTTTATGCTTCAACATGTGTGTTTAACTTAGAGATAGAGATTTGAGTTTGATTTGCAAAAACAAACCAAGTGGTGGCAAAGGATGATCCATATATGCCAAAATTGATTCAAATAAATTTAAGTTTTATTTGAAGTGAGTTTGCACTTGTTCTAGTTGCTTTATGTTGTGTTGGCATAAATCACCAAAAAGGGGGAGATTGAAAGGGAAATGTGCCCTTGGGCCATTTCTAAGTATTTTGGTGATTGAGTGCCAACACATGTGCTTAATTGTGAATTTATGTACATGGATGAACAAGGTGCAAATCATGAAGTAAAGGTATGTTTCTAAGCCTTAGTACATTGGTTTTGTGTACTAATGTATTTGTCTAAGTGTTAGAAACAGAAAGAAGAAGAAGAGAGAAGAGGAGAAAAGACTTGGCTGTGTGCTGCCAAGACTCAGCTCGGTCTGGAGCACCGAACTGTCCGGTGTGCACCGGACAGTGTCCGGTGCGCCAGGCTGCCTCGGAGCGAACTGGCTGCTCTCGGGAAATTGGCCGACGGCGTACGGCTAAAATTCACCGGACTGTCTGGTGTGCACCGGACTGTCCGGTGAGCCAACGGTCGGCCGGGCCAACGGTCGGCCGGGCCAACGGTCGGCCGCGCAATCTGCGCGGGACACGTGGCCGAGCCAACGGTCGGAAGACGGCACCGGACTGTCCGGTGTGCACCGGACATGTCCGGTGCGCCAACGGCTCTCAGATCTCCAGCCGTCTGCAACGGTCGAAAGCAGCCAGTTATGGAAACAAATCGGGCACCGGACAGTGTCCGGTGTGCACCGGACAGTGTCCGGTGTGCACCGGACTGTCCGGTGCCCCCGACGACAGAAGGCAAGGATGGCCTTCCGGATTTGCTCTCAACGGCTCCTAGCTGCCTTGGGGCTATAAAAGGAGCCCCTAGGCGCATGGAGGAGATACACAAGCAACCTTTGAGCATTCTTGATCATCCACACTAAGTCTCTGCGCATTCGTTTGTGTTTCTAAGTGATTCGAGCTCTGTTCTAAGTGAGAACTCTGAGATAGTCTTGTGAGCTCGATTCTTGGCCGTGTGTGTGCGCTTTTGCTGTGGATTTGTGTGTGTTGCTTCCCTCCCTTACTCTGTGCTTCTTTGTGATCATATACTTGTAAGGGCAAGAGACTCCAATTTGTGGAGATTCCTTGCAAACGGGATAGTGAAAGGAAAAACAAAACACCAGTGGTATTCAAGTGGGTCTTTGGACCGCTTGAGAGGGGTTGATTGCAACCCTCGTCCGTTGGGACGCCACAACGTGGAGTAGGCAAGCGTTGGTCTTGGCCGAACCACGGGATAAACCACTGTGTCACCTCTGTCTTGATCTCTTGTGGTATTGTGTTTTGTTGAGACTTCACCTTAGCCACTTGGCAATAATCGTGCTAACTCTTAACAAGTTTTTGTGGCTTAAGTTTGAAGTTTTATTCAGGATCACCTATTCACCCCCCCCCTCTAGGTGCTCTCACCATACCACGTCCTTCTTGTCCTCATTGTTGTTCCCACCGATGTTGGGTAGGGTTAGAGCAAAGCAGGGTCGGTAATCACTCGCCGGAGTATTGTGCTTGCTGCTAGGCCCCCACTCATCGTAGTCGTGTATTCAGGCGTACTAATCAGTGTTAAGGAGAAAGCTATCGAGATTGGTGTATTGAGCACTTTAAGTGGAGTTGTTAGGAATATAAATTGGGGCCCTAGGGTGCAGGGCAGGCTTTTTCCGGCCATGGCGCCGCTGTGGCCAACCCAAGCCGTGGTTTGGCGCCACCAGGAATGGGAGGATGGCATCCTAGCCGTTGATCGAATCGTCGGCGGCTTGGATTAGATGAAGCGTAACGCTTCGGCTTAAGTGGATGTATGTCGTCGATATGGGATTGAGTGGATCTAGGCCTAGCACGGTTAAAGATGATCCGAGCCATCGATCAAATCTTGGGCATGTGAAGTTAGATCGAGGGACTTTATAATCCTGGGCGTTGATCCGAGATCAAGGATTCAGGAATGGGTACCGATTCATTATAATGTGAGATCTAGTACTAGCCCTTGGTTTCTAATCTAACGGCTGAGTTGCAAAGATACCCCTTCGCTATAGCATCTTTGCAAAAGAGTCCCTTTGCTCTTTCTGAATGAACCCACCATCCCTTTGTTATGGGAAGGAATTGTGTCTAGGTCCCTGGAATGTGAAAAATAACCCCTAGGAGCATTATTTCAATGCAAAGAGAACCCTAAAATTTGTTTATTCCGTAACTTGCTCATTTTAACTCCCGATAAGACCTATTCAAATTATGTTGGCTCCGTAATAGAATTTCCTACACTATAACCACATTATCTTTATCATATCATACATTTTTATAATTAGATATTTACTTAATCTATGCTTACTAGATTAACTCTTCTAAACAAAGCTAACCTGCCCATAATTATAATTTGATTAAAATATGATCTCTAATCAAGTTATAACTTAGATTAAAGTTGAATTAGTTAATTCCTTAAAATATCTTTCTCACATGATCAAAATACCATAGTTTTGTTATTTAACCACGAATATCTTTGGAAAATCATATCTTTTAACTGTAGCTCTTATTCTAGTGACTCTTGAGCCTACGATCTTGTAGCAGCGCGTAGAATATTCTTACGCGGTTTATTTCTATGTTTGGTGTAATGTTATGCATATGTACTCTTTGCATATTTCTATGTATTGCTACGAGTAGCAGTGAGGTCACGAGAAATCTGATGACTTATTTGGTGAAGTACCTAGGATCTCAAGTCTAAGGAAAGTTGTGCCCTTGATCACTCTTCTTTACCTAATAATGTTCTCTATTAATCATTGTGACATGCATAGGTTAATTTTGATGGGACCCAATAGGTCACCCTAGTTTGATCTTCTTTATACCTTATTTACCCTTGAACTTTTGGGTAGTATATGTTATTGCTCTACCTGGTTTTGGGATTAATGTTACATGTGAATTATGATCATGTTCCAATTTTGTTGTTGTTTTAATTATTGTTCATGACAAGATCATTTTGTTAATTGGAACATGGAGCTTAACTTGAGATAAAAGTGCTACCACAAGGGTGGTATGGGATGCCCTTGGCTGACTAATTAGGAAAGCTAGTGGAGGACTATCTTACCCGAAAGGGGCAAGGGCGATAGGGGAGTTGTCGGTATAGGGAGGTTCTCGGGTTGATCATGCTGCGATGACTTTTTAGATGAGGGATTCCTATATCGCTCTCCTCAGAAACCGTAGCGGGTTTTTAAAGCTAGTGGAACTTTGTAAAGGCCTCATAGTGCTACCCTACCTTGTCTCCTCGGCAGAGATGAATGGGGAGTCGCGATGTCTTGTCAAATGGGTAACACAACTTGTGGGTAAAGGGCGCAACCTCTGCAGAGTGTAAAACTGGTATATCAGCCGTGCTCACGGTCATGAGCGACTCAGGACTCTTGCATGATTAATTTATGGAACTAAACTCAATCTGTCATTTGCATTACATTGTGGGGGTTATTATTAATTGTGATCTCTTATTTAATTGGGTTGGTATCAAATTATACCTAGTAACTACTAATAAAACTTTGACCAAATTTAAAAACAATGCTCAGCTTTAACCATCTCCTTTGGTGTGATATCTGGCCCTAGTGGATGGTGATATCCTAGACCAAGGCTTAATAGAATTAATAGAGTATTCATACCAACAAGGTGCATCTTATTTTTCATAAGCCTATCTCGAAAGAACCTCCAAGTTAAGTGTGCTTGGCTTAGAGCAATTTGGGATGGGTGACCGATTGAGAAGTTTTCTCGGGTGCTCATGAGTCCACAAAGTACGCACAAAAGACTTGTGTTGGTCTATGGGGACAATATATGTTCCTAGAGAGCTGCCAGGAGTAAGTATCGCTGGTCTGGGATTGGACGAGGTGTTACAAGTAGTATCAGAGCCGACCCTCGTGGTTTCACGTGCGTGTGTGGTTTAGGGTTTCGGGTATATGGCGCATGTGGGCCCCGAGTGGTCACATGGTATGGCATATGACGACACTAGACACACAGACATGGCTAAGAGAGGAGGTTCCTGGATTGGGGTTGACCAACGATGACGTCGGTCTTCTAAGGGGGGTGGATTATGATATCCTGACCCTAGTGGATGGTGATATCCTGGCCCAAGGCTTAATATAATTAATAGAGTATTTATACCAACAAGGTGCATTTTCTTTTTTGGAAGTCTATCTCGAAAGAATCTCCAAGTTAAGCGTGCTTGGCTTGGAGCAATTTGGGATGGGTGACCGAACGAGAAGTTTTCGCGGGTGTGCATGAGTGAGGACAAAGTGCGCACAAAAGACTTGTGTTGGTCTATGGCGACAATATATGATCCTAGAGAGCTGCCAGAAGTAAGTATCGCCGGTCCGGGATTGGACGGGGTGTTATATTTGGTAAGTCTTACACTTCACATTAGCCCCACTGTAAGTGATCTCATGCACATTATTCCCCACAACTTGTTGAGCGATGAACGTATGTGAGCTCACCCTTGTTGTACTCACATCCCCCAGGTCAAGAACAAGGTACCGCAGGATGAGGAGCTAGATGGATGTCGCGATGAGTTCGTGAGAGGTCTAGGTCATCGTCTCCTAGTCAACTATGGTTATTGGATTGTTGTCTTCGTATGATATAATTATTTATTTTGTATAGAACTCCATTATATAGTAAAGATATGACATTCGTTTCAGTACACAAACCTTAAAGTTTACAAGAAGCCTAGAAACTTAGGGAAATGTTTTTCTAAGAAATCTTTAGATTCCCAAGTAGCCTCTTCTTCTGTATGTTGGTTCCATAGTATCTTATAGAACTTGAGTATCCTTTTTCGAGTAACTCGATCCTTTTGATTCCAAAACTCGGATGGGATATTCTGAATAAGTTAGGTCTGGTTCTAAATTAACTTCTGATACATCCATGGTTTGATTTGGGACTCGGAGATACTTCTTTAGTTGCGATACGTGGAACACATTGTGTACAACATATAATGACTATGCTAGTTGAAGTCTATACGCAACATGCCCACATCGTTCGAGAATAGGGAACAGAGCAATGTATCGGGGTGCTAATTTTCCTTTAACTCCAAAACGGTTAACTCCCTTCATTGGCGATACCTTTAAGTATATGTGGTCTCTGACTTGAAAGATTAATGGTTGGCACCGTTTATCCTCATAATTCTTCTGTCGTGCTTGAGCTCTCTCAAGTTGTGCCATATGCATTGAACCTTTTCTTCCGTTTCTTTGACCAAATCTGGTTTGAAGAACCATCGCTCTCCTGATAGCTGTTCAAAGGTGTTCTACATCTTCAACCATATCGAGCTTGAAATGGTGCCATTTTGATACTCTCCTGATAGCTATTATTATAGGAGAATTCTGCCAGAGGCAGACAGTCATCCCACTTTTGCGGAAAGTCCAGAACACAAGCTCGTAGCATATCTTCCGGTATTTGATTTACCCTCTCTGTTTGTCTGCTTGTCTAGGGATGATAAGCTGAACTATGGATCAATTTAGTACCCAAAGACTTGTGTAATTCTTCTCAAAATTTGGATATAAATTGCGGTCCTCGGTCCGACACTATTGTCCTTGGCACCCATGCAAACTCATAATATGAGCAACGTATAACTAAGCATAGGTAAGGACTGGGTAATACGTTTTTACTGGAATAAAATAAGCTGCCTTTGTAAGTTGATCCACTATAACCTAGATAGAATCATATCCTTGGATGTCCTGGGTAATCCGCCAATAAAATCCATACTTATGTCATCCCATTTCCATGTTGGGACAAACGATGATTGTAGGGGTCCAACAGTCTTCATGTGCACCGCCTTTACCCGTTGACAAGTGTCACACTTTGCTACATAGTGAGAAATTTCTATCTTCATTTTACACCAGTAATGTTGTTTCAAATCTTGGTACATCTTGGTACTTCTAGGATGGATAGAATACCGACTGAGATGAGCTTGATCCAAGATCTGTTGATAAAGTTCAACATCCTTAGGCACCACTATACGATCTTTAAACCATAATACTCCTTGGTCATCCTTTCTAAAACAAGTGGCTTTACTGACTTCCATTTTCTTTTGGATATGCTCCATACCCTTATCAAACTTCTGAGCATCAATAGTCTTCTGTTGAAGAACAAACTCAAGCTTTAATTGCATCAAAGCTCCTTGTTGTACTATGCCCAAATTTAGTTTTTCCATTCCTAGCATAAAGAAGTATCATGTAACCTCACAATAAGGAAATGGCAAGATGCTTTATGACTTAAATCATTAGCCACTACATCAGCCTTTCCCGGATGATAATGAATCTCTAGATCATAATCCTTGATTAGCTCGAGCCTCATGTTCAATCTGACTGGGTAAAAATGTACTTTGGACTCTTATGATTACTGTATATATGACATACATTTCCTAGCAGATAATGACACTAGATTTTAAGGGCATGAACTACTATTGCCAATTCCAAATCATGCGTCGGGTAATGCTCCTCATGCCGACGTAATTGTCTTGAGGCATAAGCTATAACTCGATCTTCTTGCATCAAAACACATCCGAGACCAGTGCCTGATGCATCACAATATACATCAAACGACTTCTCAATGTCTAGTTGAGCCAACACTGGTGCAGTAGTTAATAGTTTCTTCAGCTGCTCAAAAGCCTCATTACATTTGGAAGACCAATTAAACTTTACATCATTCTTCAACAACTCTTTGATAGGCTTAACTATCTTGGAAAAATTCGGAACAAACCTACGGTAATAGCCAGCTAGTCCAAGAAAGCCCTTAACTTGATGGACTGTGGTAGGAGATTTCCGTTCCAAAATATCCTTGACTTTGTTGGGGTCAACCGCATTTCCTTTAGCTGATAAGACATTCCCCAAAAATTGGTTTCCTCGAACCAAAACACAATTTGCTAAACTAAGCATAAAGTTGATGTTCCCTTAAGCGCATTAAGGCATTCTGCAGATGCTTTGCATGTTCCTCTCTATTCTTCAAGTAGATCAAAATATCGATAATAAAAACTACTACAAACTTGTCCAATTTAAGGATAAACACCGAATTCATCAAATATATCAAATGGGTTGGAGCATTTGTTAACCCAAAGGACATCACCAGATACTCGAATAGCCCATATCGAGTAGTAAAAGTAGTCTTAGGTATATCTTCCCATTGAATCCTTATTTGATGATAGCCCGACCTAAGGTCAATCCTGGGAAGGGGTACTTGTTCTTGATGGTAACTTCATTAAGGGCCCGATAGTCCACACACATTCGTAGGGTTTGGTCTTCCTTCTTCATGAAAATGGCTGGACAACCCCATGGTGAAGAACTTGGCCTGATAAACCACTTCTCCAATAGGTCTTGCAGATGTGTCTTCAGTTCACCCAATTCATTAAGAGGCATGTGGTACGACCTTCTTGAAAAAGGAGTTGTACCAGGCCTTAACTCAATCATGAACTCCACATCCCTCTCGGGAGGTAATCTAGGAAAATCTTCAAGAAATATATCCAGAAATTTAGATACTTCTGGAATATCTTGTACTTCTTGCACCATAGCTTCAAAAGCTCTTCCAGTTGCCTTGACAGAAGCAGGTACATGGATCAGCAATCTAGTTTCTCCTGGGCCACACTTCAACTAAACGGTTTGTTGACTAGTCCTGATGACTGCTTCATTTTGGGATAACCAGTTCATACCCAAAATTACATCTATATCTTGTCCCTTTATAACTATCATATCGGTGGGAAACTTATGTCCAACTATTTCTACCACTATTTGAGATACTATCTCTTTGGTATATAGTTGACCCCCGAGTGACTGTATCACTATACCCTTCTTTGATTCCTCAGTCAAGATTCTATGCTTCTCAATAAAAGCCTTGCTTATGAAAGTGTGTGATGCGCATGAATCAAAAAGAATAACTACAGGATGATTGGCGACAGAAAATGTACCCATCAACACGGGTTCTCCTTCTAGTGTAGTAGCCACTTGGGTATAATAAACTCGTCCAGTCCGCTTTTCACCCTTGTCTGCCTGGTTACTTGCCATATTACCATTGCCCTGAGAAGTATTTCTAGAAGTCTTTTGGAAATTTTGCTTGTTTTGCTTAGGATATGGGCAATCCTTGATGAAATGCCTAGGCTTTCCACAATTGAAGCAATTATTAGACAAGCCAAGTAAAGCTGGAAAACGAGTTCCAGGGGCACCCAGCTAAGTGGTTTGGGTAGGGGCAGCAGTTGAACAAATGAAAAGCGACTGCTTAAAAGGACAGAGGATGGGTGTTGGGGCGAAGGCGAAGACAGCTACCCTTCTCTCGACGCCTTCGTCGCCTCGCTACACCAAAAGACTGTGCCTGAGCGAGCCGAGAGCGCCGCTCAGATGACGCCCTTCGTCCTCTCCATTGCAAGACAAAGACAAGACTCCGACGAAGTCTGCTAGTCTCACATCCTCATCGCGCCCAGAGGCCCATGTGGGATTCGGCCCACTATAATGGGCCCCACATGGATAAACATGTTATGGGCCTCATCTATAATAGCCTTTTCGGTAATGACGGTCTGTAACCTCCCCTTGTGGGAATATTCTGAGGATAGTCCGGGTACCCGAGGGCATAAACGTCCTTGCCAGGGGACGGTGGATACTCGGGTACCTATAAATACCCCCGTACAGTGCCCTTGAGAGGCCAGATTTAATAGAGCTATTGTCGTTCCCCGTTGAACTTTGCAAACACTCTCTCCACTCCCCCGTTGGATCTATTTGCACATAAAGGCAAGTACCAACATTTGGCACCCACCGTTCGTGCTACGAACAAACCACACGCGATGGCACCCAAGCGAGCTAGTTCGAAGGTAGCCCCATCCATCGACGAAGCAGCGAAGGCAGCGCTGCTGGCTGAGAAAAAAGGCAAGGCCCTCGCGGACAACACCCTCCAAGAAGCCTCCAAAGATGAAGCTCTCAGCAAAAGACAGCGCCAAGGAGCACCCAGTCCCGAAGGCACCCTACGCACCTGCAGCTCTGGAGGACTACCACAAGCACCACCTCCAGGCTTCGCTCCACCAGAGGGCAAAGACGCAGCAGAGGAAGGCAAAGTCATCGGCATCTTGGCCGAAGAACAGCTACAGCTACGGGCCCTGCGCATCAAGAACCACAACCTCCAAAAGTCGAAAGACATCCTCGGGGCCAAGCGCCAATGTGTCACCACGTAAGCCAAGGTGCGCCAGATGATATGAGACAAGGAGCAGAGAGCTCGGGAGCTCGAGCAAGAAATCACGCTCATGCAGAGCGAGGGCCAGCATGATCTGCAGCACGGACCGCCCCTCCAACAACGCGTCCCAGCCGGAGACCTATTCATACCTCAGCGTGGGCCCTTCATCTCGCATGTCACAGCTTTCCATGGGATCAACTACCTTGATGAGCAAAGCCCCCTGGCTCTACAACTCCAAGCGTCACCTTGGCCCGCCAACTTCAGGGCAGAAACCTACCCCAAGTACAACGGCAGCACTGACCCAGCACAATACATCATGAGCTACCAAGTTGCCATTGTATTGTCCAAAGGGGATGACGCCACCATGGCAACATCTTTTATCATCACGCTCGAGGGTCCGGCCTTGACCTGGTACACCAGGTTGCCACCACTGTCCATCGACTCCTAGAAAGGACTCTGGGACAAGTTCCTGCTCAACTTCCAAGGGTACCGACCCGATAGTGACGCCTAGGCCGAGCTATCACTCTGCATGCAATAAGAGAGGGAAACTCTTCGGGAGTACTACCGCAAGTTCCTGACTCTCAAATCACAACTACCATCGGTCGACGACCACATTGCGATCCATTACGCCACCAGTGGCCTTCGGGCTGGCATCCTATACAGTCACTACATTAGGGACCCACCCGAAAACCTCCAAGAGCTATATCAGCTATTCGAGAAGTACGCCAGATCTGAAGAGCTACATCAGTGAAAGGTCGAATCTCAGAGAAAGCCTAAGGACCCTCCGCAGTCTAGCAGAACCTGGACCAGGCCTCGCAACCAGACTCCGGACGAGACAGCCACAGTCAGCAGCAGGTGCACAACATAGCCAACCAGCACCCCGCCGGTGAGGCCGCTCGCCGTTAGGAATATCCCCACCAGGGCAGCGGTAATGGCACGAGAGGGCGGGGCTGGGGACGGACGCAGCAACCACGTAGATTTTACTGCCTGTTTCATGGCGAGGATTGCGCACACCCAACAAGAGATTGCCCGGAAACAAAGGCCACCAGGGACAGGATGTCTCGAGCATAGCCAGCCGACATCCATAGAGTCGTCGCGCACACATACCACCACCACCATCAACAACCATACAACAACGACCATGCCCCGCATCCACCCAACCACGCATACCAGCACCATCAGGAAGTACAAGTTGTTCTACCCCCACATCCGCCTCCGCATCACCCAAACCCACACCACCAAAATCACCCCCAAGCACCAAAGCAGGAAGACTTCGCCGAGCAGCCATACCGTGGAGTCATCCACATGATCACCGGAGGGTCCAACGTCGACTTCGAAACGAAGCGGCAGAAGAGGGATCACTAGCGAAGCGTTAACCAGTGTCGCTCTCACGGGCCCAGTGGTACAAACAAGGTGGTCACATGTGCCACTAACCTTCAACGCCAGAGAAGTTGATCTGCGCAGCGCACCTCACGTCGACGCCATGGTGATCAACTGCAGCGTAGCAGGCTGGGACCTACACAAAGTCCTGGTCGACAACGGCAGCCAAGCTGACATCATCTTCCTACACGCATTCAACCGTATGGGTATCAGCCACAACTTACTCAAGCCTTCGGACAACCCCTTATATGGCTTTGGCGGCAATGGCACCTTTCCCGTTGGCAAGATAGAACTACCTCTGTCATTCGGCGTAGCACCCAATCCACGGAGTGAGCAGGTCACCTTCGACATCGTTGACATGGTTTACCCGTACAATGTTATAATGGGCCTGGGTTCCATCAATAAATTTGAAGCGGCCATTCACGGACTTTACCTCTGCATGAAAATTCTGGGTCCGCAAGGCGTGATAATAGTTTACGGTAACCAGCAGACTGCACGCAATATTGAAAGAGACTTCGTTCCAGGCCAACGGAACGTACACTGCCCCACAGCACACCGCGAAGTCTTTGAAGGGACCCACACAGTCGCAGACGAAAAAGTAAAGGCACATCTACAAAGCAACGATGGAACGAAGGCGGTACCCCTCGATCCAGCCACGCCCAAGCAAACGGTCGTAATAAGCGAATACCAGACCTCGCGAGATGAGGAGAAACTCATCTCCTGTCTCTCCCGAAAACAAGGATGTATTCGCTTGGTCCACCCTCGACCTGGTCGGAGTCAGCCGCACCATCATTGAGCATGGTCTAGGCATCGACCCTTCAGTGCGCCCAAGAAAGCAACAACTGCGCAAAATGTCCGACGATAAGACCGAAGCCGCCAAAGTCGAACCAATCGCTTATCCTACATGGCTCGCCAACGTGGTCACGGTACAAAAGAAAAGCGGCAAGTGGTGCAAGTGCATCGACTTCACCAGCCTTAATAAGGCCTGTTCCTAAGGACAATTTCCGGCTGCCATGGATCGACAAAATAGTCGATAGCGCAGCCGGATGTGAAGTCATGTCCCTCCTCGACTGCTTCTCCAGCTACCACCAGATATACATGAAAGAGGAAGACAAGGCCAGCACCAGCTTCATCACACCCTTCGGCACGTATTGCTTCATCAGGATGCCAGAGGGACTCAAGAACGCTGGGTTAACCTTCTCTTGCCTCACCAAGAGGGTGCTCGAAAGCCAAGTGGGCTGCAACATTTTCACATACATGGACGACATCGTTGTCGTGAGCAAAAACAAAGAAGATAACCTGGCCGACCTCGCGGAGACGTTCGCTAATATGCGGGACGCACGACTTCGTCTCAACCCCGAGAAGTGCGTCTTCGGAGTGCGCCAGGGAAAAATACTTGGCTACATGGTGTCGCACCAAGGGATCGAGGCCAACCCAACCAAGATCCAAGCGATCATCAACATGACACCACCGCAGTCAGCCAGGGATGTCCAACGACTGACAGGCAGACTAGCCGCCTTGAACAGGTTCATTTTCCAAATCCGCAGAACGAAGTCTACCCTTTCTCAAGACACTACGCGGTGCAAAAGACTTCGCGTGGGGACCAGAGCAGGTGGCAGCCTTTGAGTCACTCAAGCAACACCTGTCAGACTTGGCAACTCTTGCCAGCCCCGACCCCTCGCTACCTCTGCTACTCTACGTTGCAGCCTCGCCATGTGCAGTCAGCACAGCGCTAGTCCAGGAACAAGAAAAAGAGGGCATGACCTGACAATGCCCAGTCTACTACATCTCCGAAGTCCTCACGGCCTCCAAGTGCAACATGACCAAACTAGAAAAAATTTCATACGCATTTGTCATGGCATCACGCAAGTTGCGCCACTACTTCGAAAGCGTTCAAGGTGCGAGTCACTTCGGACAGGGGTCTGGGGGAACTGTTCAGAAACCCGGAGGCGTCCGTCTGATTCGCCAAATGGGCAGCCGAACTCTCCGGGTACCACATCAACCTCGAACCCAAGACAGTGATTGAGTCGCAGGTCCTGGCAGACTTCATCGTTGACTGGACGGGGCCAGCATGGCAGCAAGAAGAGTCCCCAGAGAAAGTATGGACCATCAACTGCGACGGTGCGTGGTGACATGCGGGGGCAGGCGCAGCGGCAATTATCACGTCACCCACAGGCATCAAGTATAGATACGCGGCATGCCTTAGCTTCACCTTGGAGTCTGACAGATGCACCAACAATGTAGTAGAATATGAAGCCGTCATCCTGGGCCTTCGCAAACTGCGAGCACTCGGCGTCACTACATGCATAGTCAGGATAGATTCCAAAGTCGTTGCCAGCCAGGTCGAAAAAGAATACTCAGCAAAAGACCCCGTGCTCATGCAATATCTCATAGCTGTCCGCAATCTCGAGAAACAATTCAAGGGCTTCACCCTACAGCATGTGGACCGCGCCAAGAACGAAGAGGCCGATGCATTGGCTAAGGCAGCGGCCAAAGGCGAGGCCTTGCCGTCCGACGTGTTCTACCACGTCACCGCCACACCAGCTGTCCGTAGTCTAGAAGGCTTACAAATAACAAATGACACCGAAGGCCATCGTATTGTCAACCTCATCATGGCTGAAGATTGGAGGGCCCCAATAACTTTGTATCTGCAAGGTCACTACCATCCAAGTGATATCAGTGAGGCCAAGTGCCTCAAGCACCGAAACCGAGACTTCACACTACTCGGCGGTCAGCTGTACAAGAAGGGGATCAGTCAGCCCATGCTAAAGTGCGTGACTGAAACCGAAGGCATTCAAATCCTTCGCGAAGTCCACAGCGGAACTTGTGGTTCCCACTCAGGACCCAGGGCCCTCGCTGCCAAGGTGATCGATCAAGGATTTTACTGGCCTGCAATAATCTGTATTGCGAACCGAGTCACGAGGTCATGTGAAGCATGCCAAAAGTTTTCCCCTCGCTCAAGCAATCCTTCGCAATTGACCAAGCTAATCGCCCATACATGACCACTTCAACGCTGGGGGCTGGATATTGTCGGACCACTGCCTACGGCTCAAGGGAACATCAAATTCACCTTTGTTGCCGTCGAATACTTCACCAAGTGGATCGAGGCAAGAGTAGTATCCACAATAACGTCGAAGACCGCCCAAAAGTTCTTCTAGCAAAACATTGTCTGCCGCTTCGGAGTCCTGTCCGAACTCACAGTCGACAACGGCAAACAGTTTGACAGCCAAGACTTCAGGGATTTCTGTTCCTCCATCGGCACCAAGCATGTATTCGCCTTGGTATACCACCCGCAATCCAACGGCATCGTTGAGCGTGCCAATGGCAAGATTTTCACTGCCATCAAGAAAAGACTTCTCGACAAAAAAAGGGCAAATGGGCTTACCAACTACCTGAAGTTGTGTGGGCTCTAAACATGACAGAATGTCGGGCAACCGGATTCACACCATTTCACCTATTGTATGGATCCGAGGCCATGACGCCGCAAGAGATAAAGCACGGGTCACCTTGAACAAGCACATCAGCAGTCCCCGATGTCGACGAACCAATGTCCAAAGATCTCATTGACGAAGACCGTGTCCTCGCCCTATAGGCCCTCAACAAATATCAAGCTCAAACCAAGGCCTGGCGCGACAACACGGTTGTTCCAAGAGAGTTCAACAGAGGAGACCTCGTACTGGTCCGGACCACCCGGATAGAATCACGGGGCAAGCTGGAGCCGAAATGGGAGGGTCCATTCATCGTCAAGTCGAAGGCATCCCCCAGCACGTACCGGCTCGTAACGCCTTCCGGCGAAGACTTAGAGCACTCCTGGAACATTGACAACCTACGAAAATTTTTTGTTTAACCCTCAGGGCCCACGTGCCCTTGTAATTCAGCAAACAATGTTATTCCGGCCCGCACTCTTTACCTCCCGGGGGTGAGGTTTTTAACGAGGCGGAGCCATGTAATATACCAACAAAAGCCCCCGCAAAAACAAATGCTCAAATGCAACCATGTCGAAAAAGACCGCTTCGACGGTCTTCGGCATTCGACCAACTCGAAGTCACCGCGACAGGTAGCATAGACTACCCTCACGTGCGACAAACTCCATGCACAAGTCGCCTAAGGGTGTAGCCGGATAAGCACAACAAGTGCGTGATACGAAGTCTTCTAATAAAAGACACTCCGTGCAAAAGTCGCCTAAGGGTGCAGCCGGATAAGCACAACAAGTGCGTGATACGAAGACTTTTAATAAAAAACACTCCGTGCAAAAGTCGCCTAAGGGTGCAGCCGGATAAGCACAACAAGTGCGTGATACGAATGCTTTTAATAAAAGACACTCCGTGCAAAAGTCGCCTAAGGGTGCAGCCGGATAAGCACAACAAGTGCGTGATATGAAGTCTTTTAATAAAAAGACACTCCGTGCAAAAGTCGCCCAAGGGTGCAGCCGAACAGGCGCAACAAATGTGTAACATGACATGAAGTTTTTTAAACAAAGACACCACGCCAAAGTCGCCTAAGAGTGCAGTTGGATCAACACAGCAACGTGCAATGTGAAGTCTACCACACGAGACAACCCCTGTGCAAGGAATCGACAAGTTGCAAGATTACAATACAATTTGCAAATCACATACACTCAACGAAGGGTCACCGAACCCACCGCACAAATAAATACAATTGCGAGGGCACCACATACTACATCGGCTCATCCTTTGGGATGATGCCCTCCTCCCTATAATTGAACAATATTATTTTCAATTCCACACCCTCAAAAAGATTCCGCAAATCACCCTCACCAATGCTCGCCCCAATCGGCGAAGACAGTAGCTCTCGTTTACCAAACCGATCTACTCGAAGACGGTCTCGCTCCATCCCCATCTAGCGGCGCCTACCACTTCGTGAAACCTCGCCAACGCTATGCTTTGACACCACCCTTCGACGCCGGCACTCGGTCCTCGCACTAGGAAGATCAAACATCTCGGCAACCTCCACCCACGGCGAGGGACTCCGCCGTGGCCACATCTAACACAGCGAAATAATCCAAGCCTTCATCCGAAGACTCTTCAGTCTAGAAAAACGGACTCCCAAACTCACCATCAGACGAAAAGGACCCAGATTCAAAACTAGATAAATTGTCATCGGCACGCACTGCGGGTGCGGCTGCCACAAAATCAGTATCATCAGCTATGATCGCTTGCGCAGGTCCACACCTCGGAACCTACGCAACAACCGAGTTTTAGTATCACAAAAACAAAATGCTACATCTGATAGCCCTAGCCTCTACCCCGCCACCTGCGAAGGGCCGGCCGACGCTGCAGGGTCTTCAGCGGTTGGTCCCACCACCACCACTGAAGTATCCTCACCAGTCGTTGCAGCAGCCGACACAGGGTCCTCGCTAGCACAGGCCAACGAAGTGTCCTCGCCAGTCGGTGCAGCGGCCGACACAGGGTCCTCGCCAGCACAGGTCGGCGTGGGGGTCGCCATGAAACCTTCGCCAGCATCCTTCGCACCTGGCGACGCGGGCAGCATGCTCTCCAAGTCCCTATGGTCTTCGACCTCCTCATCGTGCACCATCTACAGAAATAGCGTACTCATCCAACAAAAACCACATATACACATATACATATGTCGGGTACCAAAATTAGGGGTACCCCGAACACTCCTACTCACGGCTGGAAAGCACCTTCAGAGCAAACCATGAAGGCTCATAATTCGAGTCAAAGTCAAGGCTTCATCTACCAAGGGACTCGGCCTCGCCTCACCTGAGCCTGGCCTCGGGCGGAACAGTGGTCCTGGACGAGTTCGCGCCTCGCCCGAGGGTCTCCTCAGGCCATGAGCGCACCCTCGGCTCAGCAAAGGGCAAGCCTTGTCATGCAAGCGACCTTGGCCAGATCGCCTTACCAGCCGACCGCATCGCATGCACATTTAATGCTGGGATCACCTGACACCTTATCCTGACACACGCGCCTCAGTCGGCGAGGTCGAAGTGACCGCAATCACTTCGCCCCTTCATTGACCGATCTGACAGGAAAACAGCGTCGCCCACTCCACTCTGGCTGCTGAGCCAATAACCCGGGCGAAACCGACAACGATCGAGTTCAGCCATGGGCGCAACAGGAAGCTCCGCCTTGCCCGACCCTAGGGTTCGGTCTCGGCCTCGGCCTCCGGACGAAATCTCCGCCTCGCCCGACCCCAGGGCTCAGCCTTGACCTCGGCCTCAGGAAGAGTCACATCCTCGCCCGACCCTGGGCCTCGGCCCTAGCCTCAGCCTCGGAGGAGCCGCCGCCTCGCCCGACCTTAGGCTCGGATCAACCACGCCATGGGGGATGCATCATTACCCTACTGCTAGCTAGCTCAGGCTACGAAGGAACAAGACCGGCGTCCCATCCGGCTTACCCCGGTAACAGGCGACGGTGGTTTCCTGCATGCAACCATGACGTCGGTGGTTCTCAAGCCCCCTACGGAAGCAAGGAGACATCAGCAGGATCCATACAACACCGATAGCTGTACTACTACAGGGCTCAAGGCACTTCTCCGACGGCCACGACACTACCTCTACAGGACTTGAGACATCCCCCCGGCGGCCACGTCGTTATCTGTACAGGGCTCAGGGCACTCCCCTGCCAGCCACGTTAAGCTCCCAGCTACACCCCATTGTACAGCTGGGCATCTCCTTACGTCTATAAAAGGGGGTGTCCAGGGCCCCACGAGGGGAGAGACGACGAAAGAGGGGATGAGAGGGACGAAAGAGAGGATAGTGGGATGAGCATACGAACATACGTACGCACGGCGGGAGAAGACGAGCAGGGGTCGGACCCTCTCTCTCTCTCGCTCTCTGCTACTCGCTCCCTCTCGCCCTCGCTCTCTCGCAAGGCTGGTAACCCCTACTACGAGAACCCTGGTGCAGGACAATACAAGGCTCATTCCTTCACTTGTGTTCCATCTCGCGCCAACCCATCCGGGTAGGGGCACGCAGCGACAATTTTACTCGTCGGTCAGGGACCCCCCGGGTCCGAAACACCGACAGTTGGCGCGCCAGGTAGGGGCATGCTGCGTGTTAACGATCGCTTTCTCGTTGGGTTCCAGATGGGGAGTCTTCAGCAACCTCTTTAGCCCGGGACAGTGCTCCACTTCGGGAGCCTCGAGTTCATGTCCCTCGACGGTAGCTACGACATGGTACTCCTCCCTCCGCGCCACAACGATAATGACAATCAACGACTCGCCCGGCGGAGGCAACCTCCATGGCGGCATCTCCCCGTGGCGGAAGAGGAACACTCCGGTCATCCCCTCCACCCTCCTCGCCAGAGGAGGCGGATACGGGGCAACCGTGGCCACGCAGGAGGCGGCACCTTATCGGCTGTCGGACTGGATCGAGCCGACGACCCCAGTACTCCTCTGGGGGACATGTCAGGTGTTGTCCTCGTGCCTGAGACGACGACGAGTGCTGCTTCCCCGCAACGTGCCAGCCCCGAGCAGACCGACGACGCCAGCACCCTCACCAAGGACTTGCTGGGCGTCACCCTCGTGCCTGAGATGACGGTGCGTTCCGTCCCCGACGCGACATCACCACCGTCCATCGAACAAAAGGTACCGTCCGTATTCCACCCTGTTCCCTTTTGATTCAGCTTCGATCCACCTAGCAATCCTGCTATGGTGAGCGCTTTCGTAAAGGCATATCCCAACCTTCCGGGGTACCATATGTGGTCGACCTGGGACCGACTGACAGCCGTCTCAATCTTCGGACCAGCGAGTTCCGAGGAAGAGGACGACCTCGACTTTGGTTGGGAATTCTCTGGCCTCAATGACCCTGGTGCCATGCGAGACTTCATGTCCGCATGTGACCACTGCCTCTTCGGTTGTTCTGACGATGGCCACGACCTTGATGACGAGGGTTATGGCCCAAGTCGCGAATGTTTCCACGTCGATCAGGGAGATCATGACGAAGGCAACCACCTCGGTATGCCGGAGGTTGACGATCCCCCTGGGCCCGCATCTCGCGTTGACATCCCGCGAGAGCTAGCTGTGGTCCCAGTCCCTGCGGGGGGTCAGGACACACAGCTCGAGCAAATCCATGAGATGCAGGCCTGGGTCGACGGGGAAGCAGGGCTGCTTGTGCAGCTCCGACAGAACATCGAACAGGAGTGGGCAGGCTGAACACTCGCCAAAGGAGCCTATCATCGAGCCCGGGACATCCAGCGCCGCATCGTCGACAATGCCAGAGCAGCGCTGCCCCCGGCCGTAAGCGGGTAAGGCCAGGACCTAGCTGCAGCGGCAATGCTACTTCGAACAATGCCAGAGCCATCCACCACCGAGGGACGGCGTATCCAGGGCGAACTCAAGAATCTCCTAGAAGGTGCCGCGGTTCGACGAGCCGAGAGCTCCGCCTCCCGGAGGCGAGCTGACCCCTCAGAGCATCACGCGACGTCCTCCCGACACATGCGAGAGGCCTCGGACCATCCCGAGCGAACGCGGGACGAGGCACCTGCCGCCCAGGACCGCCTCGGTAACGAGCATCACCATCGCGATCATCGAGCCTGCCTCGACGAGAAGGTGCGCTGAGGCTACCATCCCAGGCACGGGGGGCGCTGTGACAACAAGGAGGATCGGAGCCCCTCGCCCGAGTCACCCGGTCCACGAGTCTTCAGCCGGGCCATACGGCGAGCGCCGTTCCCCACCCATTTTCGAGCCCTGACTACCATCACCAAGTACTCGGGGGATACGAGGCCGAAGTTGTGGCTCGCAGACTACCGACTGGCATGCTAGTTGGGAGGGGCGGACAATGACAACATCATCATCTGTAATCTACCCCTTTTCCTCTCCGACGTCGCTCGGGCCCGGCTGGAGCATCTGCCTCCTGCGCAGATCTCCGACTGGGACGACCTGGTCAAGGCTTTCGCGGGAAATTTCCAGGGCACGTACGTACGCCCTGGGAACTCATGGGATCTCTGAAGCTACCGCCAGCAGCCTGGGGAATCCCTCCGAGAGTACATCCGGCGGTTTTCGAAGCAGCGCACCGAGCTGCCTAACATCACTGACTCGGACGTCATCGGAGCTTTCCTCACCAGCACCACTTGCCGAGACCTGGTGAGCAAACTGGGGCGCAAGACTCCCACCAAGGCGAGCGAATTGATGGACGTCGCCACCAAGTTCGCCTCGGGTCAGGAGGCAGTCGAGGCCATCTTCCGAAAAGACAAGCAGCCTCAGGGGGAGCCGAAGGAAGATGCCCCCGAGGCGTTCGCCCAGCATGGCGCGAAGAAGAAGGCCAAGAAGAAGGCGCAAGCGAAGCGCAACGCCGTTGACGCGAATCTTGTCACTGCTGCCTGAGCATAGAAACCCTCGGAAGCCCCCTGGAGGGGCCGACACGTTCGACAAGATGCTCAAGGAGCCGTGCCCCTATCACCAGGGTCCCGTCAAGCGCACCCTTGAAGAATGTGTCATGCTCCGGCGCTACTTCTATAAGGCCAGGCCCCCAGCGGAAGATGGCAAGGACCAAGGCAACAACAAGAAGGAGGGCGGCACCCTTCCATGGGATCGCACCCGGAAAGCGTATCCTTCCCCTAGGGCGGATTGACTTGCCCGTCTGCTTTGGAGCTCCCTCCAACTTCCGAAAGGAAACCCTCACCTTCGAGGTGATCGGGTTCCGAGGGACCTACCACGAGGTGTTGGGAAGGTCGTGCTACGCCAAGTTCATGGCCGTCCCCAACTACACCTACCTCAAGCTCAAGATGCTGGGCCCGAACGGGATCATCACCGTTGGATCCACGTACCGCCACGCGTACGAATGCGACGTGGAATGCGTGGAGTACGCTGAGGACCTCGCTGAGTCCGAGGCCCTCATCGCCGACCTGGAACGCCACTTCAAGGAGGCGCCCGACGCGAAGCAGCACGCTGGCAACTTCGAACCAGTCGAGGCGGTTAAGTCCGTCTCTCTCAACCCCAGCAACGACGCCAGCAAGAAAGTCCAGATCGGCTCCGAGCTCGACCCCAAATAGGAAGTAGTGCTCGTCAACTTTCTCCGCGCAAACGCCGAAGTTTTTGCGTGGAGTCCCTCGGACATGCCAGGCATACCGAGGGATGTCGCCGAGCACTCACTGGACATCAGAGCTGAAGCCCGACCCATGAAGCAGACCCTGTGCCGTTTTGACGAAGAAAAGCACAGGGCCATAGGCGAGGAGATCCACAAGCTACTCGCGGCAGGGTTCATCAAAGAGGTATTCCATCCCGAATGGTTAGCTAACCCTGTTCTTGTAAGGAAGAAGGATGGGAAATGGAGGATGTGCGTAGACTACACTGGTCTAAACAAAGCATGTCCGAAGGTTCCCTACCCTCTGCCTCGCATCGATCAAATTGTGGACTCCACTGCTGGGTGCGAAACCCTGTCATTCCTCGATGCCTACTCAGGCTATCACCAAATCAAGATGAAAGAGTCCGACCAGCTCGCGACTTCTTTTATCACACCTTTTGGCATGTACTGTTATACTACAATGCCATTTGGTTTGACGAATGCAGGTGCCACCTACCAGAGGTGCATGAACCATGTGTTCAGACAACACATCAATAGAACGGTCGACGCTTACGTCGATGACATCGTTGTCAAGACGAAGAAAGCCTCCGACCTCTTCTCTGACCTTGAAACGACATTCAAGTGTCTGAGAGCTAAAGGCGTGAAACTCAACCCCAAAAAGTGTGTCTTCGGAGTCCCCCGAGGCATGCTCCTAGGGTTCATCGTCTCCGAGAGGGGCATAGAGGCCAACCCGGAGAAAATCGTGGCCATCACCAACATGGGGCCGATAAAAGATTTGAAAGGAGTATAGAGGGTCATGGGATGCCTTGCGACTCTGAGCCATTTCATCTCACGCCTTGGTGAAAAAGGAGTGCCCCTGTACCGCCTCTTAAGGAAGACCGAGCACTTCACTTGGACCCCTGAGGCCAAAGAAGCCCTCGGGAACTTAAAGGCACTCCTTACAAATGCACCCATCTTGGTGCACCCCGCTGTGGGAGAAGCCCTCTTGATCTATGTAGCCGCAACCACTCAGGTGGTCAGCGCTGTGGTCGTAGTCGAGAGACGAGAAGAAGGGCATACACTGCTCGTCTAGAGGCCAGTCTACTTCATCAGCGAAGTGCTATCCAAGACCAAAATCTACTACCCGCGGATCCAGAAGCTGCTCTACGCAGTGATTCTGACACGGCGGAAGCTGCGACACTACTTCGAGTCTCACCCGGTGATTATGGTGTCATCCTTCCCTCTGGGAGAGATCATCCAGTCCTGAGAGGCCTCGGGTAGGATAGCAAAATGGGCAGTGGAACTCATGGGCGAAGCGCTTTCATTCGCCCCTCGGAAGGCCATAAAATCCCAAGTCTTGGCCGACTTCCTGGCTGAGTGGACTGACACCCAGTTACCGACGACTCCAATCCAACCCGAGCTTTGGACCATGTACTTCGACGGGTCACTGATGAAAACCGGAGCAGGCGCGGGCTTGCTCTTCATCTCACCCCTCGGAAAACATCTTCGCTACGTGATCCGCCTTCATTTTCTAGCGTCAAACAACGTGGCCGAGTACGAAGCATTGGTTAATGGGCTGCGCATCGCCGTCGAGCTAGGGGTTCAGCGCCTCGATGCTCGTGCCGACTCGCAGCTTGTCATTGACCAAGTCATGAAGAACTCCCACTGCTACGATCGGAAGATGGAGGCCTACTGCGACGAAGTTCGATGCCTGGAGGACAAGTTCTACGGGCTGGAACTCAACCTCGTCGCTTGATGATTCAACGAGACTGTGAATGAGCTGGCTAAAATAGCCTCGGGGAGGACAACGGTTCCCCCGGATGTCTTCTCCAGGGATATACATCAACCCTCCATCAAGATCGACGACACACCCGAGATACCCTCGGCCAAACCCGAGGAGGCCTCGGCCGAGCCCGAGGTGCCTTCGGCCGTCGAGGGTGAGGCCTTACGCGTCGAGGGAGAGCGGAATGGGGTCACACCTGTCCCGAACTGGCAGACCCCATACCTGGAATATCTCCTCCGAGGAGAGCTGCCCCTCGACAAGGCCGAAGCTCGGTGATTGGCTCGGCGCGCCTAAGTCGTTCGTTTTGCTGGGTGATGAAAAGGAGCTCTATCACCGCAGTCCCTCGGGCATCCTCCAGCGATGCATCCCCATCGCCCAAGGACAAGAGCTGTTACAAGAAATACACTCGGGGGCTTGCAGCCACCATGCAGCACCTCGAGCCCTCGTGGGGAACGCCTTCCGACAAGGTTTCTACTGGCCAATCGCGGTGGCCGACGCCACTAAGATTGTACGCTCCTGCCGGGGGTGTCAATTCTACGCAAAGCAGACACGCCTGCCCGCTCAGGCCCTGCAGACAATACCCATCACCTGGCCATTTGCTGTGTGGGGTCTCGACCTCATCGGTCCCTTGTAGAAGGCACCTGGGGGCATCACGCACCTGCTGGTCGCCATCGACAAATTCTCCAAGTGGATCGAGGTCCGACCCTTAACCAGCATCAGGTCTGAGCAGGCGGTGGCGTTCTTCACCAACATCATCCATCGCTTTGGAGTCCCGAGCTCCATCATCACCGACAATGGCACGCAGTTCACTGGGAAAAGTTCCTGGACTTCTGCGAGGACCACCACATCCGTGTGGACTGGGCCGCCGTAGCTCACCCCATGACAAATGGGTAGGTGGAGCGTGCCAACGGTATGATTTTGCAAGGACTTAAACCCAGGATCTACAATGACCTCAACAAGTTTGGCAAGCGGTGGATGAAGGAGCTACCCTCGGTGGTCTGAAGTCTGAGGACGACGCCGAGCCGAGCCACGGGTTTCTCGTCGTTCTTTCTAGTCTATGGGGGCCGAGGCCGTCCTCCCCACGGACTTAGAATACGGTTCCCCGAGGACGAAGGCGTACGATGACCGAAGCAACCAGACCAGCCGAGAGGACTCGTTGGACCAGCTCGAAGAAGCTCGGGACGTTGCCTTACTACATTCGGCGTGGTATCAGCAGTCTCTGCGACGCTACCACGCCCGAAGGGTTCGGCCCTAAGGCTTCCAAGTGGGAGACTTGGTGCTTCGGCTGCGACAAGACGCCCGAGGGCGCCACAAGCTTACTCCCCCTTGGGAAGGGCCATTCATCATCGCCAAGATCTTGAGACCTGGAACATACAAGCTGGCCAATGATCAAGGCGAGGTCTATAGCAATGCTTGGAACATCGAACAACTACATCGCTTCTACCCTTAAAATGTTTCAAGTCGTTCATCTTCCTCGTTTTTACACGCTTAAATAAAGTCTAACCGTCAAGGAAGGGTCAGCCTTGCCTCGGCCAAGCCCGACCCTCCCTCGGGGGCTAGAAGGGGGGACCCCCCCTCTTCGTCGAAATTTTTTCGGAAAAGTCTTTCTACCGAGAAAGGTTTTCTACAGAAAACAACTTTCGTGCTTTCGACTATATCGATAGCAAAGTCCTACGAACGGGTGAGAGAGCACGTAAGTGGCGAGGCCGACTGTCACACCCGGCTTTAAAGGGACAAAGCCGGGCGCATCTCATACATGCGCCAGGAAGACAACATATATAATAACAGAGTGCATAGAGATAAATGTCACAATAATCAGAGTATTTATTACATAGCGAAAGACTTACAAAATAAAAGATAAATATAACACGAACTAAGGATCGTTGGCGCCGATGTCAACTGAGAAACGCCACCTAGATCAGATCATACTCCTCGATACTTGACTCCACTTGAAACCACCTGTTCTTCTCCTGTGGGGGGGGGGGTGTGAGACAGCAAGGGTGAGCTCACACATGTTCATCGCTCAACAAGTTGTGGGGAATAATGTGACATGAACTCACCAAAGGTGGGAGTTCATGAAGTGTAAGGCTTATCAACAATAGGGGTTAAAGCTGAGCATTGCTTTTAAGTAGTTGGTCAAACTTTTATTAGCAGTAACTAAGTGTAAGTGAATACCAAACCTTAATAAATAATAATAGAACAAAATTAATAACAAATCCCATGCAAATGCAAATGACAAATTGAGTTTAGGTTCCATAATTTAATCATCGGAGAGTCCTGAGCCGCTCATGACCGTGAGCTCGGCTAGTATAGAGTTTTGCACTCTGCAGAGGTTGTACCCTTTACCCACAAGTCGTGTTTCCCATGTCGCCAGGGTTAGCTAGGCCCTTAGACACTACCAAGGTGAATGGCTAGGGATCCACTACGAGGCCATTTACAAAGTTCCACTAGCTTCCGAAAACCCGCTACAGTTTATAGGAAGTTCCAATGCAGGGTTCCTGGCTGACCGCCATCGCAGCAAAATCAACCAGGGACCTCCCTACACTGACCACTCCCCTACTGCCCTTGCCCCTTTCGGGTAAGGTAATCTTCCACTAGCTTTCCTAATTAGTCAGCCAAGGGGTCCCATTCCTCCCTTGTGGTGGCACTGTGGTTCTCAAGTTAAGCTCCATGTTCCAATTAACAATAACATAATGATCTTTACATGAACATAAATAGAATAACAAAATAACTGGAACATGGATATAATGAAATATTAACCCAAAAACCACGTAAAGCAATAGCATAAACTACCCAAGTGATTCAGGGGTAAACAAGGTAATGAGATAAACAATCTAGGGTGACCTATCGGGTCCCATCAAAGTTAAACCTATGCATGGTAAATGATTATAAAGAACATTATTGGGTAACAAAAGTGAATCAAGGGCATAACTTGCCTGGCACTTGAGATTCCAGGTACCAACTTGCCTTTCAGATGACACTTGTCCTCGCGCTAGTCGTAGCAATACAAACAAACATGGTATAGATAAAATTAACATCACACCAAACATAAGAATATACTGCATAATAATGATCTACGCGTTGCTACGAGACTAACGCAACTTGAACGGATCAAATCAGAGTTAAAACGAAGGAGTTATGAATTTCTAAGGATTTTATGTATTTGGTATAAGATTAGTTAGGGAATAAATTTTATTATTGTTTGTATGTCAAAATAGAGACACTAGGTGACAGGCAATATTATTACAAAATAAACGTCATTGGAATAAATTAAATTGGAGCTAGGATGGATTAAATATGAATTTCCCAAGTTTATTGATTTATTTGTGTACTAAAAATTAATTTATATAAGTATTTACCTAATTTCTTTGTTCTCTGGACCGAGCACTAAATACAGAGAACCACGGGGGGTCAAACTATAAAATTTCTAAGACTCAGTGAACAGTCGAGACAGGACGGCGGGTTGATTCTTATATTTATCAGGGTCTCTTTAACAAAACGTATCCGCGAAGGGGTATCGCGATATCTGGGCCGTTGGATCAGAGCCCAACGATCCAGATTAGATCGTGAACCCCTAATATTCATCAAGCATACAGAACCGTGGGATCTACGATAGATGGCTCTGATTTGATGAACGGCGCGATCACACGGAACCGTCCATCGCTGGATCTACGGCTTATAGATCGCCCTTGTGAGATCCAATCCCCGTCGTCCATTCTCAGATTGACGACCACCGCACTGTCAACGCGAGGAAACGCATATGCTAATCCTATCCGTCCCTCAGGACATCGACGGTCCACCGCTATCTCCCTCACAGACGCATCTACGGCGGTGCGACAATATGGGCGCGGAGGCGCCATTGCTGCGAGCTTCAAGCATTCGCCCAGTGACCCACCCTGGTGCTAACCTACGCATACGTAGGCACAGGCGGTATAACAACAGGGTTCGTAACTTACAGGAAAACGCGCCGCCACAAATCCCAGTACCATCGGTGGCGACCTCCAGTTCCTGCGATCCGACGAAGAGCACCCTGGGTGATGGGCGAGGAGGGCAACCGGCAAGGATTCCCACGGTTGGCGGCACTTGGTTCTCTCTCTCCGTGAAGGCTACGGGCAGCAGTCCGACGACGCGGCAAAGCTTACTGGCGATCGGGTAGAGCAGTGGGCCGGCGAAGGCGGTGGCACGACTGCGGCGGGCGGGTAGCGTGCGGAGCAGACGTGCTGGCGTGAGTCGAGGCGGCTGGAGGTGAGGGCTTCTGGAGGATGGAGGCTAGGCAGTAAGGCCGGTGGAGCTGTGGGTCCTGCACCGTTCTAGCACCGACGAAGCGCACAAGCAGCGGCGTTCGTGATTTCCCCGATCTCTCGTTGCTCTCTCTCTCTCTCTCTCTCGGCGAGGCACCCAGCTCTTTGAGGTAACCGCTATGGCTCCAGCTTTTGACCCCAAGCGCAGAGGAGTCAACCCGATTCCCCCAGAAGCGCAGCGCGAGGTGGTTGAAACAGCTCGATCCAATCCTCACGGAACCGAGCGCTCGTGGGGGAAGAAGGAATGACCGCCGAGGGGCCCACATGTCGGTGAGTGAGTGCGGCGCGGCTTTGAGGGAGACCAGCGAAAGCAACGCGCGAATTGGGAAGACAACCACCCGACGGGGCGGTCCCACCCACCAGGGACAGGGCTCAGCCACAGCAAGCATGCAACGGATGGACGGTAGATAGATCGGGCCCACGGTTCAGTGCCCGGTCACTTAAGCGCGCGCGATAGTGGACCAAGCAGGGCTAGGCGACTGTGTTGTTGGGCCGAGCAGGGGCAGATTCGGCCCACAACCAGTCACAGCGCTTTCCTCCCATTTTTTTACTCCTAATTCTTTTCTAATCCCATTTGAATGTATTTTAAACTCTACTATTCAAATTCAAATTATTTGGTGAGTTTCACACAGAGATTACATGTTAAATCAGGAATATTATCAAAAAAATATATGTATATATTTATTTGTCTATATTTTCCTTATAGTGCACATGGTTTTCCTTTTTCTCCTCTTTTCTCTAATTCAATAATTCAAATTAGATTTGAATTGCTAGTTTGAATCTCAAATTCTCAAATCTTAATAGCAGTCTAAGATGAATGATACTATCAATGTTTTGCCACAATCTCATTGGTAATATTATTATTATTATTTCTATTCATTCTTCAATTCCTTTGCTCCCATATTTAAAATCTCAAACTGGATTTTGAAGTTATATTTGTTTTACTTATTTGTTTGAGTTTTAAATGCACATACAAAGGAAGTCCAGCATGATGCACAGGTTATTTTTAGATGTCATTTGTTTTAAGTACTCACTTAAATAAGGTTGTTCACATGTGATATCACAATAGAGGAATTTTATATAGGAATAACTATCTCTTTTTCTTGATTTCAAATTTGGGTATTACAAATCCTACCCCCCTTAAAAAGAATCTCGTCCTCGAGATTTAAGAAGAACTAGAGAAAAGGTGGGGAAAATCTATGCGAAGCTCTTCTTCTCTTTCCCAAGTTGCTTCATCTTCACCGTGGTGACTCCATTGGACTTTGCACATCTTTATCACCTTATTTCTTGTAACTCGAGTCAATGTATCCAAAATCTTGATTGGGTACTCCGTGTAAGTCAAATCACCTTGAACACTGAGCTCTTCCATTGGTAACTGTTCCTCGGGCACACGGAGACACTTCTTAAGTTGAGACACGTGGAACACATTATGCACATCCGATAGAGTAGCAGGTAACTCGAGTTGGTATGCCATCTCCCCAACTCTTCTAAAGATCAGGAATGGTCCAATATAGCGAGGGGACAATTTGCCCTTGACTTTAAATCTCCTCATTCCACGCAGTGGTGACACCTTGAGGTACACATAATCTCCTTCTTCAAATTCCAGTGGTCTCCTTCTATTATCAGCATAACTCTTTTGCCTGGTTTGAGCCACCCTCAAATTCTCTCGAATTATACGAACTTGTTCTTCTGCTTCTTGAATCAGTTCAGGCCCAAAGAACTGTCTCTCTCCAGTCTGATCCCAATATAGAGGAATCCTGCACTTCCTCCCATATAAAGCTTCAAAAGGCGACATCTTCAGACTGGCCTGGTAACTATTATTATACGAGAACTCAGCATAAGGCAGACTCTTATCCCAACTTCCTCCATGCTGAAGGGCACATGCTCTCAACATATCCTCCAATACTTGATTAGTCCTTTCAGTCTGTCCATCAGTCTGAGGGTGATAAGCTGTACTAAAATTCAACTTTGTACTCATGTTCTCATGAAAGCTTCTCCAAAACCTTGAGGTAAACTGCGAACCTCGATCAGACACGATCTTCTTTGGTACTCCATGTAAACACACAATCCGGGCCATATATAACTCTGCTAGCTGAGAACCTTTATAAGTAGTCTTGACAGGAATAAAGTGAGCCACTTTAGTCAATCTATCCACAATCACCCATATAGCATCATATCCTTTCTGGGTGCGAGGCAATCCAGTGATGAAATCCATACCAATCTCTTCCCACTTCCACTCGGGTATCTTCAGTGGATGCAATAGTCCAGCTTGTCTTTGGTGTTCGGCCTTAACTCCATGACACACATCACACATAATCACATGTGCAGCCACATCTCTCTTTAGTCCATACCACCAATATTTCCGCTTCAAATCCTGATACATCTTGGTACTACCAGGATGAATAGAATAATCCGAGTCACGGGCTTCCTTTAAAATAGCCTCACGAAGGCTTTCAATATCAGGAACACATATCCTGTCCTTGAACCATACGGTGTCTTGCTCATCTTCCGTGAATTCCGAACCTCGACCTTCAGTAATCAGATCCTTAATCTCTTGTATTTTAGCATCACCAATCTGTCCTTTGCGGATTTTTCTTACTCCAAGGTAGGTTCCACATCAATAGTAACTTCTTCAGTGTGAGCAACTATCCCCAGGTTAAGTCTCCTGAAATCCTCAACAATCTCATCGGGTAGATAGACAACAACAGCAGAATGAACATGCTCCTTTCGACTCAAGGCATCTGCAACCAAATTTGCCTTGCCCGGGTGATAGTGAATCTCCAAATCATAATCCTTAATAAGCTCCAACCAACGGCGTTGCCTAAGGTTGAGATCCTTCTGAGTGAATGTATACTTCAAACTCTTATGATACGTATACTTGACACTTGGTTCCCATAATATAATGTCTCCATATTTTTAACGCATGCACTACGGCTGTAAGTTCTAAGTCATGAGTGGGGTAGTTCAACTCTTGTTTCTGCAACTGACGAGACGCGTAGGCGATCACATGTCCTTTTTGCATGAGCACACATCCCAATCATTGGCCACATGCATCACAATAAATATCAAATCCCTTCTGCAGGTCTGGCATAACCAACACTGGTGGCGACGTCAACCTCTTCTTTAGTTGATCCAAGCTGTCTTGGCACTTCTCATCCCACTTAAACTCTCTTCCCTTCTCCAGAAGTGAGGTCATAGGCTTAGCAATCTTAGAAAATACTTCAATAAATCTCCAATAATATCCTACAAGTCCCAAGAAACTCCGAACCTCCGTAACTGTAGTGGGTATGCTCCACGCCACTATCTCCTTGACTTTAGTAGGATCCACTAATATCCCTCCATTAGAAATGATATGTCCAAGGAATGGCACCTCGTCAATCCAAAACTCACATTTACTGTACTTGGCATAGAGTTGATTATCCCGTAGCTTTTATAGCACCAATCTCAGATGTTCCTCATGATCACTATCACTCTTGGAATAAAAATATCGTCGATGTAAACCACGACGAATCTGTCCAAATACTCCATAAACACCTTATTCATCAAGTTCATAAAATGAGCTGGTGCATTGGTTAATCCAAACGACCTAACAATGAACTCATATAATCCATATCGAGTTGAGAAATCTGTCTTGGGGATATCTGATGGTCTAATCTGAATTTGATGGTATCCCGATCGGAGATCAATCTTCGAGAATACTCTAGCACCTCTCATCTGATCAAATAAATCCTCAATGCGGGGCAACGAATACTTGTTCTTCATAGTGACATCATTAAGGGTCCTATAATCCACATACATCCCTTGCGATCCTTCTTTCTTCTGTACAAATAGAACTGGTGCTCCACAAGGTGAGGGATGCGAACGAATGTACCCAGCTTCTTGTAACTCCGTTAACTGCTTCTTAAGTTCCTTTAGTTCTTCTATGGACATCCTATATGGCCGTTTGAAAGTAGGGGCAGTCTCAGGTAAGAGATCCACGACAAACTCAACTTCCCTATCTAGTGGCATCCCTAATAACTCCTCTAGAAAGACATCCAGAAAATCTCTAACTGCATGGATGTTGTCACCCACAAACTTCTCATCTACTAAGAATGCCGCTAGTTCTGATGGTGCTAGTTACTGCAACTTCAACTTCAAATCTTTGTCCTTTGGAACTGGTGAGTTCTACGGTTCCCTTAGCACAGTGTATATACTGCCTTTGCCTTTCTTAACCAAGACATACCAAGGATCGTGTCTATACTACTCTCTTCTAACAGTATAGGGGTAGCACATCTGGGTTAGGAATATAGGGTAAGAAAGGAAGAATTGTAGACAAGGCGAGTAATTACGAGAAATATTACTGCGGGGGATTTATTAGCTAAGTAGATTAGTGTGTTATCCACTAAAGCTAATACATTACCTTATGGTGGTACATGCTAAGATGCCCGTCTATACTATTTCAATCAATCAAAGAAGCAAATCAGACATTGATCATCAGAACAATCAACCAATATTTTTAATAGAGAAAATAGTTTTAATTTTTGTCTTAGGCTTCCTATCTCTTAAAAATGTCATAGGGGTAGGGATTCCAAGGTGTGAAATCCATCTTGTCTAAGAGTAGAAAAGATAAGAATGATCAGAGTAGAACAGTAGAAGGTGAGACAGGATCAAGATAAGTATAGGAAGAATCAGAGTGAGATAAGTAGGTAATGGTTTTGTCCATTTCTATCTAGGTTTCGTCCTACAGTCAACATTCCTCTGATACCACTTCTGTCACACCCGGCTTTAAAGGGACAAAGCCGGGCGCATCTCATACATGCGCCAGGAAGACAACATATATAATAACAGAGTGCATAGAGATAAATGTCACAATAATCAGAGTATTTATTACATAGCGGAAGACTTACAAAATAAAAGATAAATATAACACGAACTAAGGATTGTTGGCGCCAATGTCAACTGAGAAACGCCACCTAGATCAGATCATACTCCTCGATACTTGACTCCACTTGAAACCACCTGTTCTTCTCCTGTGGGGGGGTGTGAGACAGCAAGGGTGAGCTCACACATGTTCATCGCTCAACAAGTTGTGGGGAACAATGTGACATGAACTCACCAAAGGTGGGAGTTCATGAAGTGTAAGGCTTATCAACAATAGGGGTTAAAGCTGAGCATTGCTTTTAAGTAGTTGGTCAAACTTTTATTAGCAGTAACTAAGTGTAAGTGAATACCAAACCTTAATAAATAATAATAGAACAAAATTAATAACAAATCCCATGCAAATGCAAATGACAAATTGAGTTTAGGTTCCATAATTTAATCATCGGAGAGTCCTGAGCCGCTCATGACCGTGAGCTCGGCTAGTATACCAGTTTTACACTCTGCAGAGGTTGTACCCTTTACCCACAAGTCGTGTTTCCCATGTCGCCAGGGTTAGCTAGGCCCTTAGACACTACCAAGGTGAATGGCTAGGGATCCACTACGAGGCCTTTACAAAGTTCCACTAGCTTCCGAAAACCCTCTACAGTTTATAGGAAGTTCCAATGCAGGGTTCCTGGCTGACCGCCATCGCAGCAAAATCAACCAGGGACCTCCCTACACTGACCACTCCCCTACTGCCCTTGCCCCTTTCGGGTAAGGTAATCTTCCACTAGCTTTCCTAATTAGTCAGCCAAGGGGTCCCATTCCTCCCTTGTGGTGGCACGTGGTTCTCAAGTTAAGCTCCATGTTCCAATTAACAATAACATAATGATCTTGACATGAACATAAATAGAATAACAAAATAACTGGAACATGGATATAATGAAATATTAACCCAAAAACCACGTAAAGCAATAGCATAAACTACCCAAGTGATTCAGGGGTAAACAAGGTAATGAGATAAACAATCTAGGGTGACCTATCGGGTCCCATCAAAGTTAAACCTATGCATGGTAAATGATTATAAAGAACATTATTGGTTAACAAAAGTGAATCAAGGGCACAACTTGCCTGGCACTTGAGATTCCAGGTACCAACTTGCCTTTCAGATGACACTTGTCCTCGCGCTAGTCGTAGCAATACAAACAAACATGGTATAGATAAAATTAACATCACACCAAACATAAGAATATACTGCATAATAATGATCTACGCGTTGCTACGAGACTAACGCAACTTGAACGGATCAAATCAGAGTTAAAACGAAGGAGTTATGAATTTCTAAGGATTTTATGTATTTGGTATAAGATTAGTTAGGGAATAAATTTTATTATTGTTTGTATGTCAAAATAGAGACACTAGGTGACAGGCAATATTATTACAAAATAAACGTCATTGGAATAAATTAAATTGGAGCTAGGATGGATTAAATATGAATTTCCCAAGTTTATTGATTTATTTGTGTACTAAAAATTAATTTATATAAGTATTTACCTAATTTCTTTGTTCTCTGGACCGAGCACTAAATACAGAGAACCACGGGGGGTCAAACTATAAAATTTCTAAGACTCAGTGAACAGTCGAGACAGGACGGCGGGTTGATTCTTATATTTATCAGGGTCTCTTTAACAAAACGTATCCGCGAAGGGGTATCGCGATATCTGGGCCGTTGGATCAGAGCCCAACGATCCAGATTAGATCGTGAACCCCTAATATTCATCAAGCATACAGAACCGTGGGATCTATGATAGATGGCTCTGATTTGATGAACGGCGCGATCACACGGAACCGTCCATCGCTGGATCTACGGCTTATAGATCGCCCTTGTGAGATCCAATCCCCGTCGTCCATTCTCAGATTGACGGCCACCGCACTGTCAACGCGAGGAAACGCATATGCTAATCCTATCCGTCCCTCAGGACATCGACGGTCGACCGCTATCTCCCTCACAGACGCATCTACGGCGGTGCGACAATATGGGCGCGGAGGCGCCATTGCTGCGAGCTTCAAGCATTCGCCCAGTGACCCACCCTGGTGCTAACCTACGCATACGTAGGCACAGGCGGTATAACAACAGGGTTCGTAACTTACAGGAAAACGCGCCGCCACAAATCCCAGTACCATCGGTGGCGACCTCCAGTTCTTGCGATCCGACGAAGAGCACCCTGGGTGATGGGCGAGGAGGGCAACCGGCAAGGATTCCCACGGTTGGCGGCACTTGGTTCTCTCTCTCCGTGAAGGCTACGGGCAGCAGTCCGACGACGCGGCAAAGCTTACTGGTGATCGGGTAGAGCAGTGGGCCGGCGAAGGCGGTGGCGCGACTGCGGCGGGCGGGTAGCGTGCGGAGCAGACGTGCTGGCGTGAGTCGAGGCGGCTGGAGGTGAGGGCTTCTGGAGGATGGAGGCTGGGCAGTAAGGCCGGTGGAGCTGTGGGTCCTGCACCGTTCTAGCACCGACGAAGCGCACAAGCAGCGGCGTTCGTGATTTCCCCGATCTCTCGTTGCTCTCTCTCTCTCTCTCGGCGAGGCACCCAGCTCTTTGAGGTAACCGCTATGGCTCCAGCTTTTGACCCCAAGCGCAGAGGAGTCAACCCGATTCCCTCGGAAGCGCAGCGCGAGGTGGTTGAAACAGCTCGATCCAATCCTCACGGAACCGAGCGCTCGTGGGGGAAGAAGGAATGACCGCCGAGGGGCCCACCTGTCGGTGAGTGAGTGCGGCGCGGCTTTGAGGGAGACCAGCAAAAGCAACGCGCGAATTGGGAAGACAACCACCCGACGGGGCGGTCCCACCCACCAGGGACAGGGCTCAGCCACAGCAAGCATGCAACGGATGGACGGTAGATAGATCGGGCCCACGGTTCAGTGCCCGGTCACTTAAGCGCGCGCGATAGTGGACCAAGCAGGGCTAGGCGACTGTGTTGATGGGCCGAGCAGGGGCAGATTCGGCCCACAACCAGTCACAGCGCTTTCCTCCCATTTTTTTACTCCTAATTCTTTTCTAATCCCATTTGAATGTATTTTAAACTCTACTATTCAAATTCAAATTATTTGGTGAGTTTCACACAGAGATTACATGTTAAATCAGGAATATTATCAAAAAAAAATATATGTATATATTTATTTGTCTATATTTTCCTTATAGTGCACATGGTTTTCCTTTTTCTCCTCTTTTCTCTAATTCAATAATTCAAATTAGATTTGAATTGCTAGTTTGAATCTCAAATTCTCAAATCTTAATAGCAGTCTAAGATGAATGATACTATCAATGTTTTGCCACAATCTCATTGGTAATATTATTATTATTATTTCTATTCATTCTTCAATTCCTTTGCTCCCATATTTAAAATCTCAAACTGGATTTTGAAGTTATATTTGTTTTACTTATTTGTTTGAGTTTTAAATGCACATACAAAGGAAGTCTAGCATGATGCACAGGTTATTTTTAGATGTCATTTGTTTTAAGTACTCACTTAAATAAGGTTGTTCACATGTGATATCACAATAGAGGAATTTTATATAGGAATAACTATCTCTTTTTCTTGATTTCAAATTTGGGTATTACACCGACCGAGCCGAGGGACTCCTACGCCTCTGGGATACGGATACCTCACTCATCGCCTTCTGCAAAAAGTGACTCTAGCTTAGACAAAGCAGTTCTGCTACCGACGAACAAGTCCTAAATGCTCGAAACAAGAAGAAAGAAAATGCAGCTTTATAATCCAAACGCTGAATATGTTTAGGCCTCGGCGGCCGGAAAAACATACGCATGCTTCGGACAAACTATTCCTACAAGATTCAGGCTTCGGCAAAAGGAGTGGCACCCTCGGCGACGTTTCCACCCTCGGCGGAATCTGGCCTGGCCTCAGACGACGACTCGGGCGAGAGGATCTGCACCTCAAAGGAGGATGCCAGCACCGCGCTTGGGTCGGCGACGGCCGCGTCAAGCCTCTGGACCTCGGCTAAGGCGGCCTCATCCTCGTCGGGTAGGCAGTACCCCTCGCTGACCCGCTCCAGATCCACGTCGTAGTGGGAAGCGAGCACGGCGAAAGCCCGCCTAACGCCGTGATGTAGCGCCCCGCGGAGTCTACCGCGGACATGGCCGCCCAAGGCCCGCAGGTGACTATGGGGGGAGCTACCCGAGGGGACATCATCGAGGTCGAAGGCCCGGCAAAAGGCCGAGATAGCCTCAGACATGGCCGCACGGTCGGCCTCCTTTTGCTCAGCCACCTAAGTGAGCGCCTCGCGATCCTTGACGGACTCGCTAAGAGCCGTCTCCAACCCTGCAGACGGCCGAACAATACTCTTCAGACACGAGGTGAAGAATGAAGCTACAAAGCGGGCGACACATACCTTCGGCCCGAGTGGATGCCTCGGCTAGCCGCCCCGCAGCCTCAGCCAGCTGACCCTTAAGGGCCTCGGCCCGGCTCACAGCCTCGGCAGCTTGGCTCCAAGTTTTGTCCAGCTCGCCAAGGACCTGGCCGAGCTCCAGCCGACGCTGTTGCATCTCTTCGGCCCGGGAAGCCACCATGCTCTCGGGCCGACGAAGCCTTTGCCCGCGCCGCCGCTGCCACCGACTTTAGCTCATCACAGAGCAGCCGAAGATCCGCCACCTCGGTGCTCCGCTGGGCAAGCTGCTCATTGGCCTCGGCAAGCATGGTCCTCTTGGACCGCAGCAAATCCCAAACGTCTCTCTCGCGGCGGAGGAACAACGACTTGGCGGTGCTCACTTTTGCAAGTTCCTGAAAAGGGAAAACAAGGCATGACAAAGAATGCCCTGGCCGCGCAAGGTCTCCACTGAAACCTTTACCTGGAAGACCCTGGTAACGTCCCTGGAAAGGGTCTCGACGGCCGACCGAAGCAACCTCGTCGTTGCCTCGATATACTCGCGGAAGTTGTCCCGAGATCTCTCCTCTAGCTCATCGTCGAGGGAAAGGAGGGGCTCTGGGTCCGAGATGGCATGGCTCCAGAACTGGAGCGGCCGCCCACACCATTCATCGAGGTTGAGCCGCACATGGATAAGGCCGCTACTCCCTAAGGTGGGCCATGGTTCCACGCGCACCTCGACCGAGGCGTCGGGTCCCCCTGCGGCCAGCGCTTCGGGTACCGCTGCAATTAAAGTGTTGGGCCTCTCCTCGGCTAAGGAAGTGGGTCTCCGATCGCCGACCTTGGCAACAATGGCTACCCCCTCCTCATGGCCGAGAACGGGGAGGTCGGGGATAGCCACGGGCGGCGGCGGCTCTGCCATCCCGACGTCGGCAGCAACGGACGGCTCCGCGGGTAAAACAGCAACGGCCCCGGTGAGGGTCAATGCCGGCACCGGCAACAAGACAGCCGGGCTCGAGGCCGCGGCTACGTCAGCAGCCTCCCCTGGCATGATGGCCGTCCCGGCAGAGGGATCGGCCTGGGAGGCTAGCCCCATAGCAGCTCGTGCTGCCTGGGCCCCCCGCTCAAAGGCATCTTGGGCAGAAGCCAGCCAACCAGCATGGCTCGCCGCAGCGTCGGCTGCGAAGGCCAGCCCTGTCTTAAGGGCCTTCCTGGGGGCCAGACTAGCCGAGCCCTGCTTCCGCTTGCTGAAAGAAGGAGAGCAAGATCAAGACACACAAAAAAGGGGGAGACCAAAACAGAGGTATTCTCAGATACTTACCCGCTCCGGACCAAGGCTAGCCGTGCCTGCTGGGATGCTCCTCGAGCCCCAGCCGCTGCGGGCACCACCAAGGGTTGCTCCGACGCCGCTTCCGCCTTGGACGCCCGAGGCGCCAAAGGGGCGACCTGCCCGGGCGCCGCCACGGCCAAGGGGCTGACCTCTTGCACAGCCAGCGCAGGCACTTGCTCGTGGAGGACAGGCAGATCGGCCCGACCCCCCGGCGTCGCCCCAGTTACCTCGGCCAAGGGGTCAAGTACCCCCTCGATCCGCCTCCGCACCTTGGGCTGGGGCCACGATGTCCCGACTTCGAGCACTGATGGTACCATCCCAGTTGGGGGCTGGCTCGGCGACCCCTGGCCCGGCCTCGGGTCCAGGCTAAGACCGAGATGGGCCGCCATGTCATCACTCTCGTCGTCATCTTCGTCGTCGTCGTCGAGCATCTCCGACGACGGCTCCCTCGGGAGCCCGTCCCTCTCCTGCCTCCGGCGACGTCTCTCCAAGGCGTCCTGAGCTCGCATCCGCTTGCGAGCCCGGGTCTTCTCCGCGTCCTTTTTCTCCTTCTTCTTCTCCGCGGCAAGCCTCCGCGCGGCTCGGTCCACCGCATCCTCCGGGACCAGTGGCAGGGCGGGTTTATAGAACCTCAACCCCTGGGGATGGATGAAAATCCCAACAGTGAAAATCAAAGGCAACTCAGCGCAAAACAGGAGAAGGATCGAACACTCACCAGTGACACGTACCCATGGTCGGGACGCATCGCAAGCTGGGTAAGGGCGCCAGCGTCCAGCCTCCCCACCATACCCGCTACCCACTTGCGGAGGTCGTCATCGGGGAGGGAGGCCAAGGACATTTGCGAGCCCTCCAAATTAACCCCCGGCCTCATCTCCGAGAGCTGCAACCGCCACTCGGCCAAGGGAAGCACCCTCCGACGATGGATGGCGGCAACAACCCCTGCAGCGGTAAGCCCCTCATCTCTTAACTTCTGCAAGGCATGCAGAAGGGGCTAGAGCTTCTTCTGTTTCTCGTGCGTGGCCCTCCAGCGCCAGCTAGCGCCGGCGGCGGTCACCACTCGTTGAGAAAACGACTGAAAGCCTCCCGTCGTCGTTCCGGAGATAAAACCACCAGGCGCTGCCACCCCTTTTTCGAAGACACAAGGATGGCGGGGATGTATAGCTGCGCGCGCCCCGGCCTCAGCTGAAGGGTGTAGCCTCCGGCCCGCACTGCCATGCGGACCTTCTTTGCCTCCGTCGTCGAGGCAAAGAGCTCCGCGGAGAAGAGATGGGTCCACATGTCCCAATGAATGTCGATCCCCAAATAACCCTCGCAAACCGCCGCGAAGATGGCCACTTGCACAATGGAGTTAGGGTTGAAGTTGTGCAGCTCCACCCCGTAATAGTGTAGGAGCACCTGCATGAAGCGGCTCGCTGGTACTCCAAACCCCCGCTCATGGAAGGAGATAAAGCTGACCACATACCCCGGCGGTGGAGTCAGGACGACCTCACTCGGGGCCATCCACTCCAGCTGCGGCCCATCGGAGAGGGGACGGTGCAAGCCATCAGCAACAAGGGCCTCCAGATCCCCCACAACGACAGTGGAGGAAGGCCACGGGTCGCGCGGCGGGACGATGGTCACCTTGTTGGCCATCACCGAACGAAGGTGGTGGAGGCGGAGGAGATAAGGCGGGCGGTTTTTCTTCTCCCTGGCTATTCTCTTAGGTTGTGGGAACCAAAGTAGAAGGCAGGCACATATGGCAGGGTAAAAAACCACCGCCGGCCCCTCTCTCGGGTATATAAAGACCCGGGCGAGAGCTGTTCAAGACTTCGCCCGAACCCACCGCGAAATTCAAACTCGAGGGCGAAACGCCCGTTCCTCGAACGGCCCACGCACATGCAACAGACGCCCCACGAGTCGCCCGTCCTGTCGCATTAACTCCTTGGTAGGGCAAGCGACACCGCTGGCGGGCGAAGCAGGCGACGTTTCACCTCCGCCATAAAGGCCACGTCAAAAAAGGTGCGCCACAACTTTTCGAATTCATATCCCTTTTCCGTTTCCTCTCTCTCTCTTGCCACATGGACTGGGAAGGGGGATATTTCGGAAAGGATCCTTCCTCGCGAAGGAAACGGGCCCCGAGCCCTCTTACTGATCAGGGGTTCGAAGGCTGGCCCCTCGGAAGGGTTCGACAGCCGCCCCAGAGCACCCGGGCTCCGCGCCCACTACTGATCAGGGGTTCGAAGGCTGGCCCCTCGGAAGGGTTCGACAGCCGCCTCAGAGCAGTCGGGCTCCACGCCCACTACTGATCAGGGGTTCGTAGGCTGGCCCCTCGAAGGGTTTCGACAGCCACCCCAGAACACGCAGAGTGAGGGATGACCCTGGGTACGTCCGATACATGGCCGAGGCTCGGGCTACGCTCCCGAGGTACCCTAGGATATTTCCGAGAGCAGCGGGAACGACTCGTAATGGAATCCCACTGGAGGGAGGCATCGAGCCCTCGGACCCTATCGAAAAGGGACCGAGTCTAGCGAATCACTTGCAGGTACTTTTGGAGCGCGCCTCTAGGCCACTAGCCGACCCCTAACGAATGGGGCACGGGCGTCCACTCGGATCACCCGTTAGCAACTCACCGGAACCGACATGATCGGTGCCCTCCGAGGTTAACATGGCGCTATCCCCTACTTCCTTCTTGGGGAAAGGCGACGAAGGGGCGTATAATAAAAGTCGAGACAGTCCTTGATCGTCCTCTCGCTCCGTGCAGAGGCTTGGGGGCTGTTCTCGCACCCGGCTACGGCCAAACTATTGACAGCGTCAACAAACCAGCTTTAAAAACTCGGAACCTAATCGTACACCCGGGCTACGGCCAAGCCGCATGAGGGAATGTCAAGACCAGCCGAGGCATCACGAAAAGCGTTAAGACCTCAGAGGAGTCACACCAATCCTCCGAGGCCTCGGGGGCTACACCCGGTGGGTGCGCTCGCGCGCACCCGTCGGAACAAAGTATAACCGAGAAAGGCCGGTCCCCTCACCAAGAATGCTGCAGAGCCTCGAAGCGAGCATCACCACTCCCCTCGAGGTTCGAGGGCTATTGTCGGGTATCGAAATTAGGGGTACCACCAACACTCCTAATCACGGCTGGAAAGCACCTTTAGAGCAAACCATGAAGGCTCATAATTTGAGTCAAAGTCAAGGCTTCATCTACCAAGGGACTCGGCCTCGCCTCACCTGAGCCTGACCTCGGGCTGGAACAGTGGTCCCAGACGAGTTCGCAGCCTCGCCCGAGGGTCTCCTCAGGCCGTGAGCGCACCCTCGGCTCAGCCAAGGGCAAGCCTTGTCGTGCAAGCGACCTTGGCCAGATCGCCTTACCAGCCGACCGCATCGCATGCGCATTTAATGCTGGGATCACCAGACACCTTATCCTGACACGCGCGCCTCAGTCGACGAGGTCGAAGTGACCACAGTCACTTCGCCCCTTCACTGACCGATCTGACAGGAAAACAGCGCCGCCCGCTCCGCTCTGGCTGCTGTGCCAACCACCCGGGTGAAACCGACAATGATCGAGTTCAACCTCGGGTTCAGTCTCGACCTCGGCCTCGGCCTCGGGACAAAATCTCCGCCTCGCCCGACCCCAGGGCTCGGCCTCGAGAAGAGTCACATCCTCGCCCGACCCTAGGCCTCGGCCCCAGCCTCGGCCTTGGAGGAGCCGCCGCCTCGCCCGACCTCAGGCTCGGATCAACCACGCCACGGGGGATGCATCATTACCCTACTCCTAGCTAGCTCAGGCTACGAAGGAACAAGACTGGCGTCCCATCCGGCTTACCCCGGTAACAGGCGATGGTGGTTTCCTGCATGCAACCATGACGTCGGTGGTTCTCAAGCCCCCTACGGAAGCAAGGAGATGTCAACAGGATCCATACAGCACCGACAGCTGTACTGCTATAGGGCTCAAGGCACTTCTCCGACGGCCACGAACACTACCTCTACAGGACTTGAGACATCCCCCCGGCGGCCACGTCGTTATCTGTATAGGGCTCAGGGCACTCCCCTGCCAGCCACGTTAAGCTCCCAGCTACACCCCATTGTACAGCTAGGCATTTCCTTACATCTATAAAAGGGGGTGTCCAGGGCCCCACGAGGGGAGAGACGACAAAAGAGGGGACGAGAGGGACGAAAGAGAGGACAGTGGGACGAGCATACGAACATATGTACTGCACGGCGGGAGAAGACGAGCAGGGGCCAGACCCTCTCTCTCTCTTGCTCTCCGCTACTCGCTCCCTCTCGCCCTCGCTCTCTCGTAAGGCTTGTAACCCCTACTACGAGCACCCCGATGCAGGATAATACAAGGCTCATTCCTCCACTTGTGTTCCATCCCGCGCCAACCCATCTAGGCAGGGGCACGCAGCGACAATTTTACTCGTCGGTCCAGGGACCCCCCGGGTCCGAAACGCCAACAACATACCCATACATACAATCACAAAACATGTCCATACCTACTCCATCGCCCGGTCAGACCTTTCCCGGACAGTTCTACGGTCGTGAGGGCCCCACATCCTATCGTAAAGTGCCCCGGCCGATCGCTTCATCACCGGGTCTTCGACCTAGAAGATTCCACATTCGAAGTCTGCGTCCGATTGGTCAAAGACCTTGAAGTACCTGCAGCCCTCACGAGACAAGGCATTCACGGACCCCTTCGTAGGTGATGAGCGAGGCGAAGGACATGAGGCCCGTCACAATCGTCGGGAGCACCTCCAGCTCCTCCTGTAGCCATCCGAGAAAGCAGAGGCCTATATCCTTAATGGACGCATCAAAGGGAGCGGTCCGCGCACCAAGCTGCTGGTACGCGTCCACAAGCTGTGCATGCATACGGTCGACCTCTACGCGAGTAGAGGACTCCGCTTTGTCCAGACAGCCGTGCAGGCTACTGTGACTCGCTTCCGCCTCCTCATCACGTTGGCGAGCGAGATTGGCCTCAGCGCGCGTGAGCTTGGCCTCGGCACGTGCGGCTCTGCCTTAGCACAGGCCCTGTCCGCATCCTTCTTCTCCGCCGCCAGCAGACGGCTGAGATCCTCTTTCTCGACCTTCGCAGCCGACAGCTTCTCCATCAGTCTGCGGTTCTTGTTTTCCGCAG